>CP136060.1:204760371-206010371 GCA_032464435.1 Aegilops umbellulata
ACGACGAATTCATCGTCGTCGAGGCTTGCCTCGTCTTCGGAGGGAGGCATGTAGTTATCATCCTCAACCTCTCGCTCTGCCGCTCTCTCATGAGGGCTGGCTTTTCCATCTTCCTGCGCCGAATCTTGCTGGTTCTGGTGTTCTTCGGCGCTGTCCGGGGTAGTATTTTCTCCCGTGCCGGAATCACCATTTCTGCTGTGGCGGGATTTAGAGCGGCACCGTTGGCACCGGCGTTTTGGCGGTTTTTTCGAGTTGTCGTTTTCCGCTGTTCCATTGCCGGAGCATCCACCATATATATGTCATATGACGAGGTGGCGGTCCAGCGCCCTACAGGTGCTGGATCTTGTTCGTCTCCTCCTTCGTCGTCCATACCGTCGAAGTCTTCGGAGCCGAAGTCAAGCATGTCGGTTAAGTCGTCGACAGTGGATATTAAGTGGGTGGTGGGTGGGCTTTGAATTTCTTCGTTGTCCGAATCCCAACCTCGCAGACCATAGTCCGGCCTGGGCTCTCCTGATAAAGAGAGAGACTTGAGAGAATTCAGGATATCACCGAAAGGTGAGCACTGAAAGATGTCCGCGGCGGTGAACTCCATTACAGGCGCCCAATCAGATTCGATCGGCGGGGGCACGAAAGGCCCGGAGTTCGGAGAAGAATCTGACTCCTTGGAGTCCTGGGCCGTGCGGAGTACAGGGCTGGTGTTCGGCTCGATCGCCTTTGAGATCGCGGCCCCCGAGGTGACGTCCAACCGTTCATCCTCGGAGAACGCAGCGGGCTCCGAGTCAAGGATCGGGGCCGGAGCGTGTGCGGCCTCCAGGGTACTATTCGGGGGTAGAGCTATATCATGCCCCTCGAAATAGTGCGGCGCGCTTGGCTGTGGCTCGAACCCGTCAAAGATCAAGTCTCCGCGGATATCAGCCGTGTAGTTTAAGCTTCCGAACCTGACTTGATGGCTAGGGGCGTAGCTTTCGATCTGCTCGAGATGACCAAGCGAATTGGCCCGCAGAGCGAAGCCGCCGAAGACGAAGATTTGTCCGGGGAGGAAAGTCTCACCCTGGACCTCATCGTTGTTGATGATCAAAGGAGCCATCGGGCCTAAAAGCGACGACACAGAGGAACTCTCAATGAAAGCACCAATGTCGGTGTCAAAACCGGCGGATCTCGGGTAGGGGGTCCCGAACTGTGCGTCAAGGTCAGATGGTAACAAGAGACAAGGGACACTTTATTTTACCCAGGTTCGGGCCCTCTCGGTGGAGGTAAAACCCTACTCCTACTAGATTAATATTGATGATATGGGTAGTACAAGAGTGGATCTACCATGAGATCAAGGAGGCTAAACCCTAGAAGCTAGCCTATGGTATGATTGTGTATGATGATGGTTGTCCTACGGACTACAACCCTCGGGTTTATATAGGCACCGGATAGGGTTAGGGTTACACAGAGTCGGTTACAATGGTAGGAGATATTGAATATCCGCACGCCTAGCTTGCCTTCCACGCCAAGAAAAGATCCTTCCGGACATGGGACGAAGTCTTCAATCTTGTATCTTCTTAGTCCTGGAGTCCGGCTGAAGGTATAGTCCGGCTATCCGAATACCCCCTAATCCAGGACTCCCTCACTACACATCAATAACATGTATATCACATATACCTTTGTTCACCTTGCCATCTTTCTTATCCGCCAAATACTTGGGGCAGTTCCGCTTCCAGTGACCAGTCTGCTTGCAGTAGAAGCACTCAGTCTCAGGCTTAGGTCCAGACTTGGGTTTCTTCTCCTGAGCAACAACTTGTTTGTTGTTCTTCTTGAAGCTCCCCATCTTATTCCCTTTGCCCTTTTGCTTGAAACCGGTGGTCTTATTGACCATCAGCACTTGATGCTCCTTCTTGATTTCTACCTCCGCAGCCTTTAGCATTGCAAAGATCTCGAGAATCGTCTTATCCATCCCTTGCATGTTATAGTTCATCACGAAGCTCTTGTAGCTTGGTGGCAGTGAATGAAGAATTCTGTCAATGACGCTATCATCCGGAAGATTAACTCCCAGTTGAATCAAGTGATTGTTATACCCAGACATTCTGAGTATATGCTCACTGACAGAACTATTCTCCTCCATCTTGCAGCTGTAGAACTTATTGGAGACTTCATATCTCTCAATCCGGCCATTTGCTTGAAATATTAACTTCAACTCCTGGAACATCCCATTTGCTCCATGACGTTCAAAACGTCGTTGAAGTCCCGGTTCTAAGCCGTAAAGCATGGCATATTGAACTATCGAGTAGTCATCAGCTTTTCTCTACCAGACGTTCATAACATCTGGTGTGGCTCCTGCAGCAGGTTTGGCACCTAGCGGTGCTTCCAGGACGTAATTCTTCTATGCAGCAATGAGGATAATCCTCAAGTTACGGACCCAATCCGTGCAATTGCTACCATCATCTTCCAACTTTGCTTTCTCAAGGAACGCATTAAAACTCAACGGAACAACAGCACGAGCCATCTATCTACAACAAACATAGACATGCAAAATACTATCAGGTACTAAGTTCATGATAAATTTAAGTTCAATTAATCATATTACTTAAGAACTCCCACTTAGATAGACATCCCTCTAATCATCTAAGTGATCACGTGATCCAAATCAACTAAACCATAACCGATCATCACGTGAAATGGAGTAGTTTTCAATGGTGAACATCACTATGTTGATCATATCTACTATATGATTCAAGCTCGACCTTTCGGTCTCAGTGTTCCGAGGCCATATCTGCATATGCTAGGCTCGTCAAGTTTAACATGAGTATTCTGCGGGTGCAAAAACTGGCTTGCACCCGTTGTAGATGGACGTAGAGCTTATCACACCCGATCATCACGTGGTGTCTGGGCACGACGAACTTTCGCAATGGTGCATACTCAGGGAGAACACTTTTATCTTGAAATTTAGTGAGAGATCATCTTATAATGCTACCGTCAATCAAAGCAAGATAAGATGCATAAAAGATAAACATCACATGCAATCAATATAAGTGATATGATATGGCCATCATCATCTTGTGCTTGTGATCTCCATCTCCGAAGAACCGTCATGATCACCATCATCACCGGTGCGACACCTTGATCTCCATCGTAGCATCGTTGTCGGCTCGTCAACTATTGCTTCTACGACTATCGCTACCGCTTAGTGATAAATTAAAGCAATTACAGGGAGATTGCATTTCATACAATAAAGCGACAACTATATGGCTCCTGCCAGTTGCCGATAACTCGGTTACAAAACATGATCATCTCATACAATAAAATATAGCATCATGCCTTGACCATATCACATCACAACATGCCCTGCAAAAACAAGTTAGACATCCTCTACTTTGTTGTTGCAAGTTTTACGTGGCTGCTACGGGCTGAGCAAGAATCGTTCTTACCTACGCATCAAAACGACAACGATAGTTCGTCAAGTTAGTGTTGTTTTAACCTTCTCAAGGACCGGGCGTAGCCACACTTGGTTCAACTAAAGTTGGAGAAACTGACACCCGCCAGCCACCTATGTGCAAAGCACGTTGGTAGAACCAGTCTCGCGTAAGCGTACGCGTAATGTCGATCCGGGCCGCTTCATCCAACAATACCGCCGAAGCAAAGTATGACATGCTGATAAGCAGTATGAATTGTATCGCCCACAACTCACTTGTGTTCTACTCGTGCATATAACACCAACGTATAAAACCAGGCTCGGATACCATTGTTGGGGAACGTAGTAATTTCAAAATTTTCCTACGCACACACAAGATCATGGTGATGCATAGAAACAAGAGGGGAGAGTGTGTTCACGTACCCTCGTAGACCGAAAGCGGAAGCGTTAGCACAATGCAGTTGATGTAGTCGTATGTCTTCATGATCCGACCGATCAAGTACCAAACGCACGGCACCTCCGAGTTCAGCACACGTTCAACTCGATGACGTCCCTCGAACTCCGATCCAGCCGAGCTTTGAGGGAGAGTTCCGTTAGCATGACGGCGTGGTGACGATGATGATGTTCTACCTGCGCAGGGCTTCACCTAAGCACCACTACGATATGACCGAGGTAGATTATGGTGGAGGGGGGCACCGCACACAGCTAAGCACTACAAAAAAAGACACATCCGTGACATTTTGGGCTGAACGAATTTTTCTTCTGTCATACATATGACACTTCTATGACGATAATTGTGACAAAACCCGGTATCATCATAGATGTGGGGCTCCTACTTCTGTGACAAAAAATCATGACAGGAAATGGGCTTTTCGTCCTGGGCGGGCCGGAGACGCAGCTCCATGACATTCTTTGGGTCGTCCATGACGGAAAAAACCATGGTAGAAGCAAGGGGGAGGAAAATTTTAGGGAGTTCCCGGTTACGGTGGGAGGTCGGGGGCCGAACGATGCGCGTTTCTCTCGTACACGTACGCGCGTGTGTGCGAGGCGTTGGCTCTGACTGAACCCGAGCGAGGCGTTGGGCTCTAACTGAACCCCAGCGATTGCACTGCAGGCTACGCGTTACTGAACCCGAGCGATCGATTGATGGCTGTTAACTGAACCCGATCGAGCGATTCCTTGGCTACTGTTGCTAACTGAAGTCGATCGATGCTGCCTCTGATGAACAGTGAGCGTTGCGTGGGGGGGTTTGGATGAACAGTTCCTGGTGGGGGTGGATGAACAGGACCTGTGGTGTTGCCTCTGGATGAACAGGACCCCGATCGATCGAGCCGGTTGGGGCTGGATGGACAGGACCCCGTGGAGGGCTGGATGAACAGGACCACCCCGTGGAGGGCAGGATGAACAGTAGACGGTGGAGGGGTGCCCGTGGAGGGGTGGTTGAACAGGACCCCGTGGTGTGGAGGGCTGGATGAACAGTAGACGGTGGAGGGGTGATTGAACAGTAGCCGGTGGAGTAGCGCGCGGTGGAGGCTGGATGAACAGGAGCCTGTGGAGGGTGGAGGAGGTCGACGGTGGATGAACAATAGCTCGTGGAGGCTGGAGGGGGTCGACGGTGGAGATGAACAGTATCCCGTGGAGTCCCGTTTTGCGGTACGTTACACCCCTCCCAATGAACAGGACCCCCGTTTCGACCGTAGCGCTCCAACACAAGTCCGTTTCCTCCGCTTTGCGGTACGCCACACCCCTCCCGATCAACAGGACCCCCGTTTCGACCGTAGGAGGTCCGTTTCCTCCGTTTTGCGGTACACCACACCCCTCCCGATCAACAGGACCCCCGTTTCGACCGTAGGAGGTCCGTTTCCTCCGTTGTTCGGTACGCCACACCCCTCCCAATCAACAGGACCCCCGTTTCGACCGCGGGAGGTCTATTTCCTCCGTTGTGCGGTACGGCAGGCCTCGTTTCCATCGCCTCTTCCGTCCAAGCCCTCCCGATGAACATGACCACGCATTCCGTTCCGACCCAACCGCGTTGCCTCCCGATGAACACGACGCATTCCGTTGCCTCCCCATGAACACGACGATGACGCTGTTTCTCCATTCCGACCTAGCCATGTCAACGAGCCCTCGCCGTACGTATGTGCGAGTAGGCGTTCGAGACCCCGCCCGTATGTACACATACGTGGCCGTATTTTCTTTCTTGCACCCTGGCCGTTGTACGTACGTGTACATGCTATGTACGCGCCTCAACTACGACACGTGCGCGCCTCTACTACGACACGTGCGCGCCTCTACATCGACCAGTATGTACATACACGTTCGCGACCAGAATGACAACGCTACGTACGCTTCGACCAGGTGGGTCCCGACTATTAGGCACTTCCTTGCATGCGAAGATGTAGCTGGTGGGTCCCAGCAGTCAGGGGGGCAAAATACGGTGGCCCGTCCGGTGGGTCCCCGCTGTCAGGTGGAGGAATAATTATTTTGCACGTAATAAGGAGGCACTTCCTTGCTGCGGCCGTGGACCCAGCTGTCAGCCTCTCCACGTACAGTCCACGTCCGATGGAAGTCGTTCCTTGACCATGTTGACCACACCGCATCGAGAGCACCAGGGCGGTGGACGACGGTGAGGCCTAGGAAGGGGACGACGGGGAGCCAGGGAAGACGCGGCAGCGGAAGCCCGCGCGCGCGCGGAGAGGAGTATGAGGGTTCACTGGTTCGGCTGTGGTGTGAGGCTGCCATCACCGCAGGGTCTGGCCAGCGGTGGGAATAGTAGGGGCGGTGAGGCCTCCGCGGCAGCACAGCCGGCCACCGAAGGCAGGAGCATGCGGCACGACCGGTGCTGCTTTGGGCGGCTGGAGCAAGAAGACCAGAGGTTGAAGAAGCACTACGGCTGTTGGATGGACATTGTACGGTCAATGGAGCTAGAATCGTGCATATTGACTAAGTTGACAAAGCCCTCCGTCCCCGTCAACTTAGTAGGCCCACAAGTCAGCCTCCCACCAAGGTGGGTCCTAGCTAGCAGGGGGTATTCATTTTTTTGTGCGTAATAAGGAGGCACTTCCGGTGGGTCCGAGCTGACAGCAGGGGGAACGTTTTTTCGCGAAATACGGTGGCCCGTCGGGTGGGTCCCAGCAGTCAGGGGCAAACATTTTTTCGTGATATACTGGTGGGCGTCCGGTGGGTCCCTGTTGTCAGGTGGAGGAATAATTATTTTCCGCGTAATAAGGAGGCACTTCCTTGCGGCTGCCGTGGACCCAGCTGTCAGCCTCTCCATGTACAGTATTCTTCCGATGGAATTCGGTCGTTGACCACATTGACCACGCCGCGCTGACAGCACCACGGCGGTGGACGACGGCGACGCCTAGGAAGGGGACGACGCGGAGCCGGGGAAGACGCGGCAGTGCATGCCCACGCGGAGAGGAGTACGAGGGATCACTGGTTCGGCTGCGCTGCCGTCGCCGCAGAATAACAGGGGGTGTGGGTGAGTGGAGTGGAGGGATGGCCTGGCTAGCGGTAGGAGTAGTATGGGGCGGTGAGGCCTCCGCGGCAGCACAGCCGGCCACGGGAGGCAGGAGCAGGCGGCACGACCGGCGCTGCTTTGGGCGGCTGGAGCAAGAAGACCATAGGTTGAAGAAGCATTACGGCCGTTGGATGGACATCGTACGGTCAGTCGAGCTAGAATCATGCATATTGACTAAGTTGACAAAGCCCTTCTTCCCCGTCAACTTAGTAGGCCCACTATACTGGGTCCCAGCTAGCAGGGGGAGTATTCATTTTTTTTGTGCGTAATAAGGAGGCACTTCCCTGCGTGCGAAGATATAGCTGGTGGGTCTGAGCTGTCAGTGGCGGTAACGTTTTTTCGCGAAATACAGAGGCCGTTTCGGTGGGTCCCAGATGTGAGGTGGAGGAAATCATTATTTTGCGTGTAATAAGGAGGCATTTCCTTGCGTGCGGTCATGGACCCAGCTGTCAGCCTCTCCACGTACAGTCCACTTCATATGCATGTCGGTCGTTGACCATGCTGACCACGCCACGCCGAGAGCACCAGGGCGGCGGACGACGGCAAGGCCTAGGAAGGGAATGACACGGAGGCAGGTAGGCCTTTGTCGTTGTTTTTGTTTCCCACGCGGATGGGAGTACTGTACGAGGGTTTACTGGTTCGTCTGCCGTCGCCGGAGAATAATAGCAGGTGTGGGTGAGTAGAGGGATGGCTAGGCCAGCGATGGGAGTATGGTGGGGCGGTGAGGCCTGCGCGGCAGCACAGCCGGCCGCAGGGAGGAGGGAGCAGGCAGTCCCGTCGGCACTTGTTTGAGCGGCTGGAGCAGGAAGAGCTGAAAGCACAAGGCTCCCCAGGTGGTTTTGGTAATTAATGTCAACATATCTCTTGTTGGACTAACACTTTTATCTAGTATATTTCAGATAAGTTCAACAATGGAGTGGCATGGACTAAAGGATGTGGGAACTCCTTCAAGATGCTAAGGACAAAGGATTGGCTAAAGCTTCAAGCTCAAGACTCTTCATTTTACATTTTAGTGATCCAAGATCACATTGAGTCCATAGGAAAAGCCAATACTATTAAGAAGGGATGAGGTGTTGCTTAATGAGCCTCTTGCTTCATGTGCTTGGTGATATGCTCCAAAACCCTCAGCTACTTTCCCACTTCCACATATGATCTAAACCCAAAGCCAAACTTGGACCTACCGATTCTTCCTATCCGGCGCCGCCGAGTTTCATTTGTCATAGCCACTTCCAAACCCTAAGAAAATCGGTTCTACCGATAGGGATCTCGGTCTCACCGAGATGGGATTGCAATCTCACTGTGTATGTCCATTGTCAAAATCGGTCTCACCGAGTTTGAGCAATCGGTACTACCGAGATTTTTTTTGAACTATAAACAGTAGGGTAAACACCCCACTGCAACTTTTATTAAAAAAAACAAATAACAATATTCTGTTGGGCTTGAGTTAAGCCCAACTAAGGAACAAAATAAAGAAAAGAGAGAAGCTATAAAAAAGAAAAATTGCACCACAACTATGCAGAAAGAAAAACCCCTAACCCTAACAAGGAAAAACAAAGAAAGCTAAGCCTATTACATCACAGAATCCAGCCATGCAGAAAATTGCACTTCATATTTCTTCTTGATCCTGAGTTTGAGAAGCTTGAGTTCCTCAGTAAAAATGTGCTTCCATCCCTGGAAAGGAGTGATATTATCAAAGATTTTGTTGTTTCTAGATATCCAGATGGCCCATGATCCCAATATGATAATATCCATAAAGAAGGGGTATCTGAGTTTGTCTTTGAGGTCTTGAAATGCCTCCAGAACTGACAAATTTGGTGTCCTTGAGGGGCAAATAAAATCCCAGCATCTGATGGCAAAAGGACATCCCCAAAAAAGATGATGCAGAGTTTCTTCATGCTGGCAATCCCTCACTGCACAATTGTAAACTTCCAATTCAAAGTTTTTCCTCCTTAGAAGATTCCTTGTGTTGACTCTGTCATGTAGTAGCATCTAGAAAAAACTTTATGTTTAGGTTGACAACAGCTTTTCCAAATCCAGGAGAAATGTGGTAGAGTTTGTTTGTGCCCCATTAGCACCTTATAGGCTTTAATTGAGGAATATAATTCATTCCCCCAGATGTAACTCCAAGTATCCAGAGCATCTAAATATTCTAATTGTCTCATGGAAATGCACATGTCATCCATTTGTAGAAACTCCTCATATGCCTGTGTGGTTAGGGGCAGATGGAATAAGTCTTGTAGGTATTCAGTATTGATTACTTATTGAACACTTGTCTGAGGGTTTCTAACAAAGGAGTATAAATGATCAAACTTGTGCTTGAGAATAAAATGCAAACTTGTCTTGTAGGTACTACCGAGATTACAATGCAAACTCTCTGGTTAACCTATTACCAAAATCGGTCCAACCGAGTTTAGTAATCGGTCCCACCGAGTTTGCCTGACCAACTCTCTGGTTAGCTAATTACCAAAATCAGTTTCACCGAGTTTGTGTAATCGGTCTCACCGAGATTACGTTATGCCCTAACCCTAACCATATCGGTCCTACCGAGTTGCATGTCAGTCCCACCGAAAATCTCTAACGGTCACTAGGTTTACTATTTCGGTCCGACCGAGTTTGTTGATTCGGTCCCACCGAGATTGGTAAATTGTGTGTAACGGTTGGATTTTGTGTGGAGGCTATATATACCCCTCCACCTCCTCTTCACTTATGGAGAGAGCTATCAGAACACATCTACACTTCCAACTCATATGTTCTGAGAGAGAACCACCTACCCTTGTGTTGAGGCCAAGATATTCCATTCCTACCATATGAATCTTGATCTCTAGCCTTCCCCAAGTTGCTTTCCACTCAAATCTTCTTTCCACCAAATCCAAATCCTGTGAGAGAGTTGAGTGTTGGGGAGACTATCATTTGAAGCACAAGAGCAAGGAGTTCATCATCAACACACCATTTATTACTTCTTGGAGAGTGGTGTCTCCTAGATTGGCTAGGTGTCACTTGGGAGCCTCCGACAAGATTGTGGAGTTGAACCAAGGAGTTTGTAAGGGCAAGGAGATCGCCTACTTCGTGAAGATCTACCGCTAGTGAGGCAAGTCCTTCGTGGGCGATGGCCATGATGGGATAGACAAGGTTGCTTCTTCGTGGACCCTTCGTGGGTGGAGCCCTCCGTGGACTCGCGCAACCGTTACCCTCCGTGGGTTGAAGTCTCCATCAACGTGGATGTAGGATAGCACCACCTATCCGAACCACGACAAAAACATCCTTGTCTCCAATTGCGTTTGAATTCTCCAAACCCTTCCCTTTACATTCTTGCAAGTTGCATGCTTTACTTTCCGCTGCTCATATACTCTTTGCATGCTTGCTTGATATGTATTGTGTATGTTGAAATTGTGCCTAAACTCCACTTAAACCGAAAAAGTTTAAAAATTGCATCTTTAGCTCTAAGTGTCTAATCACCCCCCCCCTCTAGACACATCTTATCAAGATCCCACAAGTGGTATCGGAGCTTTGGTCTCCATTGCCTTGGTTTAATCACCATTGGAGGAAGATGGATGAGTCTACTTTGGGGAGTCTTAGACATAGAGTGCCTATTCTTGATGGAGAGTATTTTCATGAGTGGAAAAATGAGATGCTTGTAATTTTCAATCAATATCATTTGAACAAGTATATTGCTAGTCCTTGTGCGCCTCATGTTGATCCTATGCATCCCACCCTAGATGAAGATATTGACATGATTCGCAATCTTAGAACTGTTGAGCTCATCATTAGAGGATTGCCCAAAAACTTGATTGCTAGTTTACCTACTCTTAATTGTGCCTATACTATATGGAAATTTCTTGAGGAACGATTTCCCGACTATTCCTTGAAAAATTTGGATGAAATTCTCCATAAATCCATTGCCTTGAGTAAGATGAACTCTAGTGATCCTAGTTTTGGTGATTGTCTATTTGAGCTTACTAATCTCATGCACGCTAAAGGAAATGTTGGAATCATTAGTGATATTATATCCGAAGCTATAAGAATTCATAAAGGTGACCACTTTGATGATCATTTATCTAATGAATCACTCTCTCTAGGAAATGATGAGTCACAAGATCATGTTGAACATGGATACTATGATGAGGATGATGATAGTGACTTCGATCTTGATGATGCAATGAGACATTTTGGTCTCATGGCAAATCTTTGGGGATATGTGTTAGGAGGAAAGGAATGGGTTCTTGACAGTGGATGTACTGATCATATGACCGGAGATGAAGAGATGTTCCGTGAGCTTGCTGAAAATGACGGCCCTCGAAAATATGTCACCTTTGGTGATAATTCAAAGGGTAAGGTGGTTGGCCTTGGTAAGGTGGCCATCTCACACGGTAGCTCCATTCAGAATGTCATGCTCGTTGAATCTCTCGGCTACAACTTACTTTCAGTATCTAGACTTGCTGATTTCGGTTTGAATGTCCTATTTACTGAGGTAGATTGCCAAGTGTTTCGTCGAGACAATCATAAAATGGTATTTACCGGTATACGTAGAGGTGATATTTACATTGTCTATTTCTCTAAAAAGGCACAACCTAAAACTTGCTTTATCGCTAAATCCTCAAAAGGTTGGTTGTGGCATAGATGACTAGGTCACGTTGGCATGAGAAACCTTGACAAGCTTATTAAAGGAAATCATATCCTTGGAGTTAACGATGTCATATTTGATAAGGATAGACTTTGCAGTGCTTGTCAAGCAGGTAAACAGGTTGGAGGAAGGCATCCCGTGAAGAACATCATGACCACAAGGAGGCCACTCGAGCTACTTCATATGGATCTTTTTGGTCCCAACGCCTACAAGAGTCTCGGTGGAAATTCTTTTGGTCTAGTTATAGTTGATGATTTTTCAAGATTTACGTGGGTGTTCTTTCTCGATGACAAATCGCAGGTCCAAAAGATCTTCAAAAACTTCGCTAGGAAGGCCCAAAATCAATTTGAAGTGAAGATCAAGAAGGTTCACAGTGACAATGGAACGGAGTTCAAGAACGCAAATGTGGACACCTTTCTTGACAAAGAAGGGATCTCACACGAGTTCTCGGCTACGTACACACCTCAACAAAATGGAGTTGTTGAGAGGAAGAACCGGACGCTCATCGAAATGGCGAGAACGATGCTTGATGAGTACAAGACGCCGAAGCACTTTTGGGCAGAAGCGGTTGAGACAGCTTGTCATGCAACAAATCGCTTGTATCTTCACAAGCGACTCGGCAAGACGGCATACGAGCTCCTCACCGGTAACAAACCCCAAGTTGGATACTTTCGAGTATTCGGCTCAAAGTGCTACATTCTTGATAAGCATCATCGTTCAAAGTTTGCTCCTAAATCTCATGAAGGTTTCCTACTTGGTTATGGCTCAAACTCTCACACTTACCGTGTCTACAACAATTTCACCCAAAAGGTTGAAGAGACGGTAGATGTGAAGTTTGATGAATCTAACGGCTCGCAAGTAGAGCAATTGCCAATTGATGTAGGAGACAAAGACCCTTCAGAAGCAATCCAAGACTTGTCTATTGGCAAAATTCGTCCAACGGAGGTGAAGGAGAGTACCTTGTCCGTCCAACTGGAAGCTTCTACTTCACGACAAGGTGAACCAAGAATTGACACGGAAGCATCCACAAGTGGGACACACCAAGATGAAGAAGACGAGGAAATACATCAAGACGAACGCCAACAACCTCCTTCTCCACCAAGACAAGAGAACAACAACGCCAACAATGAAGAAGGACAAGATGAAGAACAAGATGAAGAAGATGTTCAACGAAGACCCAAGCAAAAGCTCTCACGAGTTCGAGCAAGAATTGCTAAGTACCATCCCGTCGAGCAAATCTACAATGATATTCAAACCGAGAGAATCACTCGCTCAAAAACTCGTTTAGCTAACTTTTGTGAAAACTATTCATTCATCTCTAGCATTGAACCTATGAAGGTTGAAGAAGCATTGGAAGATCCGAACTGGATAAACGCTATGCATGAAGAGCTACACAACTTTGAGAGAAACCAAGTTTGGACATTGGTTGAGAAGCCCGACAACAACCACAACATCATTGGTACCAAATGGGTGTTTCGCAACAAGCAAGATGAAGATGGACAAGTAGTTCGCAACAAAGCACGTCTCGTTGCCCAAGGGTACACACAAGTCGAAGGTATGGACTATGGTGAGACATATGCTCCCGTTGCTAGACTTGAGTCCATTCGCATCTTACTTGCATATGCTAATCACCATAATATCACCTTGTACCAAATGGACATTAAAAGTGCTTTTCTAAATGGTGAAATAGAGGAGGAAGTTTATGTCAAACAACCTCCCGGCTTTGTCAATCCTAAGAAACCAAATCATGTTTACAAACTTCATAAAGCCCTTTATGGTCTTAAACAAGCTCCTAGAGCATGGTATAAATGCTTGACCAAGTTCCTTATTGCAAGTGGTTTTGAAATTGGAAAAATTGATTCCACACTTTTTACTAAAAGAGTTAATGGAGAACTATTTGTATGCCAAATTTATGTTGATGATATCATATTTGGTTCAACTAACCCTCTTTTTAGTGAAAAGTTTGGAAAGCTAATGTCGAAGAAGTTTGAGATGTCTATGATGAGTGAACTCAAATTCTTTCTCGGTTTGCAAATCAAGCAAACTAAGGAAGGTACATTTGTCTCTCAAACGAAGTACACCAAAGACTTATTCAAGAAGTTCAATATGCAAGAATGCAAAGGTATGCCTACACCCATGCCTACTAGTGGACATAATGATTTGACCAAAGATGGTGAACCGGTTGATCAAAAGGTTTATCGATCTATGATTGGTTCATTGTTATACCTATGTGCTTCACATCCCGATATTATGCTAAGTGTGTGCATGTGTGCACAATATCAAGCTGCTCCTAAAGAATGTCATCTTAAGGCCGTGAAAAGGATAGTGAGATACTTAATCCATACACCAAATTTTGGCATTTGGTATCCTAAGAGGTCATGTTTTGATCTTGTTGGATATTCCGACTCGGATTATGCCGGAGACAAGGTTGATAGAAAGTCCACTTCGGGTACTTGTCAATTTCTTGGTAGATCTCTTGTGTCTTGGTCCTCCAAGAAACAAAACTCGGTATCCTTATCCACCGCCGAAGCAGAATACATTGCCGCTGGTTCATGTTGTGCTCAATTACTTTGGATGACCCAAACTCTTATAGATTATGGGATCTATGTGAAACATGTTCCATTGCTTTGTGACAATGAAAGTGCTATCAAAATTGGTCATAATCATGTACAACATTCTCGAACTAAGCATATTGAAGTTCGTCATCATTTCATTCGAGATCATGTTGCTAAGGGTGACATTAATCTTAAGCATGTTCGCACCGATAAGCAATTAGCAGATATATTCACTAAACCACTTGATGAGAAAGTGTTTTGCAGGTTGAGAGGTGAATTGAACATCATTGATGCTTCGAACTTGGAGTAGGAACTCCATTGGATACATGCAAGACATGAGCTTATGACTAATCCATGATATATCTCTTATGATTATTATCTTATGTCTTGGACAGATTTGCATCTTGCATGTTATCTAACCCATGTAGGTACTTGGTTGGATCCAACTTTATGAGATTGCAACTCACTCACATCTTGAGCAATCTCTACATCACCAAGTCTCTACACAACGGTGGTTGACAACAAGGAAGCACAAAACCATTCAAACATATCCTTTGACAAATTCTATGTTGAGCTTTATGATTGTCATTCTTGGATACACAAGTGCTCTTCCTTGCAAGAACTAACCCATGTAGGTAGATGGACTCAAATTCCAAGTGATGCTCCAAATTCTTGATAAGCTACATCAACCTTGAGCACCCACACAAGTTCAACTGCATGAGCAAGATCCACACCACCACCCAAGGTATGTTATTCCATCTTAGAGAAGCTTTACTCCAAGTCATGAGTCAAAGCAACTCAACAAGATGTGAATACATCAAGATGCTTAAACGAAAAATGGTAACCCCATTTTGAGCTTAAACGATGAGTATGACCTATGATCAAGTATTCTCACTTGACTCCTAAGTCAATATACTCTAACATAGGTGACTATGTCACCGCCCAAATCTAGATGAAGTTCTCTTGTGTTCTTTTCTGTGTTATTGCATTTGTCCCTTGCATATTTGTTTCCCTCTTTTTCAAACAAAACAAAAAAAACAACTTCATCTAGAACTTTCATTCTTTTCTTTTTGCTTCTTATTCTGCATTTTCTGCATCCAATTCATTGCAAATCTTTCAGTTAATTCATTGCAAATCTTTGTGAGATCTTATTTGTCTAGTGAGCTGAGGTGACAAGTGTTTTTCTCTGTGATGAACTCGGTTTCACCGAGTTATAGTTTTCGGTCCAACCGAATCCTTTCGGTACCACCGAAACATGCCACTCGGTGCCACCGATTTCACAACAGGAAAAACAGTTTGCCACTCGTTCCATATTTCTTCTGATCCAACTCCACTCAATGAATCTTGTCCTCTACACGCATCATAGTTTTATCCATTGCTTTGTGCTAAGTCTCAAGGACCAAACCCATTCGACAGATTCCAGAAAGCCCTTCTTGGAAATTGATGTCAAAGGGGGAGAGAGAGATCACATCAAAGCTTATCACCTACAAGGGAGAGAGTATAAAGGGGGAGAAAGAGATCTCCAGAGGGAGAGAATACTCAAGGATCCCAGATGCTTGATGTTCAAGAGGAGAGATGCCACATGTCTCTTTGGGGGAAAGACATGTTCATATGTGCTTATTTGCATTAAGTTCTATCCATTTATATCTTTTAGCTCTGATTTTCTGTTCCCTATCTTCTCCCAATATCCCATGTCAGATTCAGGGGGGGCAAGACACCTAAGGGAAAGAAATCATTCAAATTCATTGCATATCTTTACTCTTGGGGACATGTCTAATCCAATGTGGTACCTTGTACTCACTCTCTACATGTCATCCCAGTCTTGGTATTCTTGTGGTTTCTTTTGTTTGGTCTGGATAGTGGATGTATCTGTGTTATCTAACCTTGTTTGTGCAGGTTCATTCCATCCTAAGCCAACCTAAGACTACAAGGTAAGTATATGCATCAGAATCATGAGTATGAGGAATTCTTGCTTATGTACATACTGTTTGCAAGAAGGACTCATGAGCATGAAGGTAATTTCCTTGATAATCTTTTGCTCTGATGCATATGGCCAAGATACATGTAACACATTGCCTACTCTGTCATGGTTATGCTCTCACATGCTTCTACATTTCATATTCACATGATTGCATACATGTAAGGGGAGCCTATGTTTGTTACATGTCCTTCCAAAGCTTTATTTGTTGTTCTTTATATCTTTATCTAAAGCTTTGATGTATGTTGTCATCAATTACGAAAAAGGGGGAGATTGAAAGCACAAGTGATCCCCAGGTGGTTTTGGTCATTAATGTCAACATATCTCTTGTTGGACTAACACTTTTATCTAGTATGTTTCAGATAAGTTCAACAATGGAGTGGCATGGACTAAAGGATGTGGGAACTCCTTCAAGATGCTAAGGACAAAGGATTGGCTAAAGCTTCAAGCTCAAGACTCTTCATTTTACATTTTAGTGATCCAAGATCACAGTCTATAGGAAAAGCCAATACTATTAAGAAGGGATGAGGTGTTGCTTAATGAGCCTCTTGCTTCATGTGCTTGGTGATATGCTCCAAAACCCTCAGCTACTTTCCCACTTCCACATATGATCTAAACCCAAAGCCATACTCGGACCTACCGATTCTTCCTATCCGGCGCCGCCGAGTTTCATTTGTCATAGCCACTGCCAAACCCTAAGCAAATCGGTTCTACCGATAGGGATATCGGTCTCACCGAGATGGGATTGCAATCTCATTGTGTATGTCCATTGTCAAAATCGGTCTCACCGAGTTTGAGCAATCTGTACTACCGAGATTACAATGCAAACTCTCTGGTTAACCTATTACCAAAATCGGTCCAACCGAGTTTAGTAATCGGTCCCACCGAGTTTGCCTGACCAACTCTCTGGTTAGCTAATTACCAAAATCGGTTCATCGAGTTTGTGTAATTGGTCTCACCGAGATTACGTTATGCCCTAACCCTAACCATATCGGTCCTACCGAGTTGCATGTCAGTCCCACCGAAAATCTCTAACGGTCACTAGGTTTACTATTTCGGTCCGACCGAGTTTGTTGATTCGGTCCCACCGAGATTGGTAAATTGTGTGTAACGGTTGGATTTTGTGTGGAGGCTATATATACCCCTCCACCTCCTCTTCACTCGTGGAGAGAGCTATCAGAACACATCTACACTTCCAAATCATATGTTCTGAGAGAGAACCACCTACCCTTGTGTTGAGGCCAAGATATTCCATTCCTACCATATGAATCTTGATCTCTAGCCTTCCCCAAGTTGCTTTCCACTCAAATCTTCTTTCCACCAAATCCAAATCCTGTGAGAGAGTTGAGTGTTGGGGAGACTATCATTTGAAGCACAAGAGCAAGGAGTTCATCATCAACACACCATTTGTTACTTCTTGGAGAGTGGTGTCTCCTAGATTGGCTAGGTGTCACTTGGGAGCCTCCGACAAGATTGTGGAGTTGAACCAAGGAGTTTGTAAGGGCAAGGAGATTGTCTACTTCGTGAAGATCTACCGCTAGTGAGGCAAGTCCTTCGTGGGCGGTGGCCATGATGGGATAGACAAGGTTGCTTCTTCGTGGACCCTTCGTGGGTGGAGCCCTCCGTGGACTCGCGCAACCGTTACCCTCCGTGGGTTGAAGTCTCCATCAACGTGGATGTAGGATAGCACCACCTATCCGAACCACGACAAAAACATTCTTGTCTCCAATTGCGTTTGAATTCTCCAAACCCTTCCCTTTACATTCTTGCAAGTTGCATGCTTTACTTTCCGCTGCTCATATACTCTTTGCATGCTTGCTTGATATGTATTGTGTATGTTGAAATTGTGCCTAAACTCCACTTAAACCGAAAAAGTTTAAGAACTGCATCTTTAGCACTAAGTGTCTAATCACCCCCCCCCCCTCTAGACACATCTTCTCAAGATCCCACAAGAGCAGAGATTGAAGAAGCACGACAGCCGTTGGATGGACATCCAACAGTATACAGGCCATCTGTGGAAAGCCTCAAATCTGTGGAAAACAGCATACAGCCCATCTGCCATTATTTCAAATATTTATAGCCCATTTGCTAATTCTTACGGGATTTTTTGGAGCCCATATTCTTTATGTTAGCATTACAGCCCATATTGTGGCCACGGTTAAAAAATTATACGAAATTTTGCATATGTCGTTGCGGTCTGAACTGTTTTTAATCCGAAATTTCGAGTCGCATTCAGACTGGTTTTGAAAATAAATGTATATCAATATAAAATCCAATAAATTCTTCACGCATAAAAATCAATGCAATTTAAAATGTCGAAATGAAAAAAAGATATTTGAAAATAATTGCCGGTTTGATGTGTTTTAAAAATGTACAACCAATTTCTCATTCCTAATAGGCCATTTTCTCAGCCAGCCGAATGAAGCTCTCCTCGTCTTGAAAGATTTGCAGCCCAACAGGCCTGATAAAGCGACTTACTTGACAAATCACAAAAAAACTGGGCTAGCCATTTTCAGAAAGACAAAAGAACTACTGGGCTGGTATGTGGTAAACATAAAAGAGAAGGCTGTCTAGACAGGCCAGAGTGTTCCGCACAGCCCAGTTGACACCCTTTTTCCGTCTCAAAAACAAATTAGATAAATGCCACTCCAATTATGGCGATTCATAAAAATGCCACTGCAATTTCCAAACTTTGAAAAATGCCACTGCAATTTTTGCAAACTTTGAAAAACGCCTCTGCAGTTTGCAAACTTTGAAAAACGCCACTCGAGACTTCGAAAAATGCCACTAGAAATGGCATGAAATGGCATTTTTCAAAGTTTGGAAATTGTAGTGGCATTTCTCGGATACACCAGATTTGGAGTGGCATTTATAAAATTAACCCAAAAAAAATAACTGGGTGAGCTGTTGGGTCCCTGGTGTCAGCCGCTCGTTGTGCAATTGCAACATCCCAAAATTCTAAATTTTGGAATGTTATAATAATAGATAGATTTGATTGATTGTTTGATTGATTGACTAAAAGTGAGTGAATTCGAAACTTTATGAAAGTTAAATGAGAGGGAATAAAAGAACTTTCCCAAACTTTCATTTTTCATTTATGCTCTCCGTGAATTCCAATACTTTTCATCACAAAACCCTGGAGAGAAGATGACATGACTTCTTCCATTTATTCAAATGACAAGGGGTGTTGAAAATATTTGAATTTCATTTGAAAATAAATCAATTCTGAAACTTTATGCAACTCAATGATTTTCACGAGAGAAGATAATATGACTTCTTCAAATTATATGAAATATGAGTTGGGAGTTTCAAAGAGTTAAATTCAAAGTTCTTTTGAAACTATTTTTTCAATTTGGAGTTATTTGAATTTTATTCAAATTATTTTTCTCTAAAAATAAATTATATGGAAAATAGGGTAACATGATTCCCTACATCAAAAAATTGGAGAGAAATAAATTTGAAATCATTTTGATATTTTTAAAATGATTTTTATTGGATTTTATTAGACCAGTGGCACTCTTTGAATTATCTGAATTTGTGTCAATTTTATTTAATGCTAGGAAAATGTTCATCTTGTAGAAATTCTTTTTCTGAAAATTTTGATATATAATATGCCTATATAAAGTTTTGTTTTTATTTTCGTTTTTCAGTTTATCGCATTCTGTTTAAAAAAAGCTACGCGCACGCCTGAAACTAACTGTCGCCCACATGCGCATCATAGTACCAGCGGGCGCCCTATTTTTCTTCTTTATCCTATGGGCCAGGCCCAGCCAGCCTTTTTTTTCTCTTTCTTAGGCCGATTTTGTTAAAAAAAAACTGCAGCCGCAGCGTGCGCGCAGCCGGCCCATGGTGCTTTTAGCCCATGCGGTTCCCCGTTTATTTTATTTGTTCGTCTACGTTTAGTCCCACAATGCCTAGCCTTTAACCCCTAAACCTCTTTTCCACCTATAAATATAGACCCATAGAGCCTCCAAAAATCATCCGATTCGGGTTAAATAAATATTTTGGTTTGACTAGATTCTTTAAAGAAAAAATATTTTTCTCCTCTCCGGCGTGACTTTTGGGAATTGTCTTCTCTCCCCGAAGTCATCTTTTCTCTGCCTTATAAAGGTATATTTCTTTGTTTATTTTTTCTTTTTTTACCTCCGTAGTTTATTATTTTGTAGACCAATACGATAGAATAATTAGATTATCAATTAGTCTACGTATTTATACATTGGACCTTAGCCGTAGCTATTTTTCTTCCGTAAAACAGCTTGGCCCTGATTTTTCAAATAGCCATAACTTTTTACTCGTTCATCCAAATTAGACGAAACCAACGCCCACTTCTTCGTTATGATCTCCTCTTACTCATTCATCCAAATTAGACGAAACCAACGCCCACTTCTTCGTTATGATCTCCTCTATCCAGTAAAACAACTTAAACATGTTTTTGAAAATTTAAAATATGATTTCAAACAGATTTGAATTTGAATCTTCTTTTGTTCATAACTTGAGTTTTACAACTCCGTTTTAGTTGATTCTTTTTGCTAATCGAAGCTCTTGACCTAAGCTTTCTGATAAGGCCAAATTCACATAATTTTGGTACTGTTAGAAATTGTTTTATGTTGCAAGAGTTATTTGCTTGGTTTTGATGTTTTCCGAATCGTCTTCTTCGATCTTTCTGATCTTTTGAGTGATTGCTTATGTGTGGTTACTATTGCTTGATTACGATAGATTGACCGGAGTGTGACGAGTAGAGCTATCAAGAGTTTTGAGTGCGAATCATCTTCATCAACATTGCAGGCAAGTTCACACTTTGATCATAACCCTTTTCATACCCAGTTTTATTGCATTAGATCAATCCTCAAACATTTGCATGATTAGGATCTAATTAAATTGTGGGATGGAAAGTAGATGAGGTAGTACCTATTACCTGTTTATTATCAAACCCTTGGGAGTTACTTTTACGTTATGCTTATATTGCCATGCTATGCTCGGAGACGTGGATCGGGTTTTGAGAGTATTTCATGACAGATGTGAGATTGTTAATTAATGGTTTACTTAAGGTGGCAACTTAAACACACATCTGGGTGGATTGAGGCACCTGGGTATTACAGGACTTGCCTGTCTAGGCACCTGGGTATTCCAGGACTTGCCTGTTTTTCTTTTGGACCGCCACCCAGGCTCAAAGGGATCATAAGATTATTCATGCTAGAAACTTCCGTGTGCAGCCACAAGCCATTATGGGCTCTGGCATAGTTGACTAAGTCGTGCGAACTCTTACAGTGGTAGACTAGCAGATGTAGGGGATGTAGGTTGGTACGGTCTATCACAACGTAAGGTGCTAGCGCTTCTGAAAGACTATGTCTCGGTCATCCGTTTCTCAAACATCATGTAGTGCGAGAAATCCAACGGAGGCGATCGAGTCTTGTGGGGAAAAGTGTGCAAACCTCTGCAGAGTGTACAAACTAATCATGATTAGCCGTGTACCCGGTTATGGACATCTTGAGTATCTAGTTCTTGGATTATCATGTTGATCTCATCATGTTACTTTAATTAATTTTATTGGGTTTTAATGATTACTTTTAATTGGGATTGAGAATGCTGTCAACCATTCTCAATGTTTAACAACCACCATGATAGTTAAATAAAATTATTCCTTTGTAGTAGGGAAAAATTGGCTTTACGCAAAACTGTAACCATAGAGTTTTTCCACCAGCCATATATGCATGTAGTGATAGCCATTATTCATCATTCTTTATGGTGTGAATTTGCCAGTACATTTAATGTACTGACCCATTTTGGGCTGCAACGTCTCATGTTGCAGGTTTTCTTACGACGAGTAAGTGATACGTTAGGGTTACGATTTCTACACTCAACTTTGCCGTTGGTGTTGATGGGAATCCACAACCTTGTTGCTTCCGCTATATTGGATTGAGGTAATAGTATTTACGTTACTTTATACATGTGATTTACCTCTGTTATAAATCCATCGAGTACTGTGTGTGTCAGCATACCGATCCAGGGATGACACGTAAGCACAGAGACTTGTCCCATTCGGGTCGGGTCACTACAGCAATTCTCTCGTTTATTGACTACGTTGACAATGGCATGGGACCCAGATGTTAGAAATCCACTAGGAGGAGCCATTTTTTCTATTGGCTTGAAATAAGGAGGCACTTGCTTGCGTACGAGCTTGTCGGTTTCTTCAGAGGTAGGCATTTTTATTCAAAAAACTGCCACTTCGCATCTTGCGTCACAAATAAAACTGCCAGGAGCGCATTTGTAGGCTAGCTAGTGATCGATCAGTAACTTGTAAACACTGAGCGGACATAAATAAGTAGTTGTTAATGCATCTCAATGATTCACAGATCATATACAAATATGTAGGTCCAAAAGCAAAGATCAGCCACTTCGGATCTTGTGTCGCAACTAAAACTAACTAGTACGATTCCCATACATAAGATCAACATGTTAATGCATCTCAATGACTCACAGATCATATACAAATATGTAGCTCCAAAAGAAAAGATCTAGAAAAAACATTTGTTCTTCCTACTAACATGGATGCTTCTCTTGGCCAACATTCAGTACAGACTGAAATACAAATTTGTTTGTGAAGTATACAATTCCTCTTGCAAACGTAAGTGGTTTCACCAACAGCTGGAACCATGAGAATGAACCAGACATGATGGAGGAACATCCACTGCAATATGATTTGGTCTTCTCTCGATCACATGGCGAGACTATTTTCGGAATACAAACTTCAACTTAGGCAAAATGATGCCCATTGTATAATCAGACCAAAGCAATGAAGCACCTAGTGTTGGCCAATAAATAGTACAGTACTACTTTTCTGCAGTCCATGAAGTGACTATCCAATCTTTCTGTGTCTATTTTCAAATGGGACTGCATGCAGTGACTATACTATTCTCTTGTGCAGTTCAACCAAAATTGCGGGCACTTTGTTGGTTTGCCAAATAGCAACGGGCAGACATCTCTGTCTGCACAAATATCAAGCAGCTAGTAAACATATACCACACCTTGTATTTTCGGTTTAAACATGTCTCTTCCGCTTAGCATCTGTCATGTTCTGCACTGGACAATCTGATACAGTTATGTTTTGCCCTGGAAAATTTCATACTGAATTGATTTGCTGGTTCAGAGCAGAAATATAGCGCCTATTCTTCATCAGACCAAGGATATCCATGTTCGCAGTGATAGAAGAGGTGAAATCGATACAACCGAAATTGAGCATCCAATCATTGAATCCTGTCATGCACCTCCAATGTAGGTCCACCCTGCCAATAAATTCACATGCAAACCACTAGTATTGCTATCTAATGACAGTACAAAAAGAGTAGCAAGATAGTAGAAAACCATGTACCTTCGTAATGAACAGCTCATAGTGCCACAATTTGGATATAAAGGTTGGGAAAAAACATGCTCCTAATGTTGAACCAGTTGGACTTTTTGTGCAGTTCCACTAAAATCGAGCATCCCTGTTTGCATAGATATTGAAAGAGTGATTACTCTAAAAGTGGCACTAGTTGAAGCATAGACTCACAAATATAAGCATTCCAATTTCTTAATGGGAAAAGGTAGCAAGACTGTTTCTAACCACCTGTTTGAAGGAATAAATAAAGCAACAGCGGCTGATGTGAGGAAGGCATACATAGTTTTTTCTGGAAAAGTGAGCCATTCCTGACCTTTCCTCTTCTTTTAAGCAAATTTTGTGCAGTTCTACTAAAATAAAATGCCATCACCGCCTTGACAATTCAATGACACTGTACAAAAGGAAATGACTTAACATTACATCATGATGTCAGGTATGTAGTCGACAGGCATTAGAGACAAACATACAGACCTCCTCAAGAGAACAGCCGGAGGAGGAGGTGCCCACTCTTGACCTTTCCTCTTGTCTTAATAATTGTCTGTGCAGTTTAACCAAAATAAAATGACATCAGCGCCTTGGCATTTTGGTGACACTTTACAAAAAAATTAACGTATCTCATGAAAGTGAGGTATGTAATCTATAAGCATTAACAGTGCAAAAATCTGACGAGAGTAACAAGTTTCATCGTTGGTATACTGGCTATGCAACAGCATTAGAATGCCTTATAGCTCAAAAATCTTTAATACATCCACAATCAACAGCTAACCCTGAAATAATCCAGTGACATTAAATGGCATTGCTTAAATTTATGGGTGGCATTAGACTGAGAGCGGCATTAGTTAAATGTGGCATCACTTTAGCAGTAGCATTGCTTGACTTGACTGCTGGCGTTATACTAACAGCAAAAAAAGTGGCAATAAGAGCATGGGAGGCACCAGTACGATGTACCTCCACGCACACAGAGTGGTGAGGGAGGTATGGTTGCCCAGAGCAACAAATATTCAGGCAGCATATGTGGATTACGGTCCCATTTTTGTTCTCTTTAGCCACCTTTTTCCTATGCGAGGACAACAAACCGATCGACCTGGTCATTCTCTATTGCGTTGTCATGCGTTTCTACCCTTCTTCAACCAAGAGACATGAGACTCGTTCCTTAGCTACTGATTTACCCTTTTCAACCTAGATGCGGGTTCGATGCCTACTCTCTTGGACAGTACAGTCTCCCTTCCTTTCCTTATTCAACCCAGACATGGATTAGTCTACATGAAGTAGGGTTTCCTTTAATAGTGCAAATTATGGTTTTCGTCTGCGTGGCCAGCAGAGTAGAGGATAGCAAATTGGGAAGATGGTGGAGTGGAAAAAGATCCACATGCAACAACGTAGCAAATGGGGCAATAGAACAAGGTTATGGCTCGAAAAGAGGTAGCATACCTGAGGGTCGGCGGGAAGTGGCTTCACTCGTGGTTGTCGTCCTCCGCACACACTACGGCAGCGAGCTTGGGGACGGAGGCCAGCCCGCGCGGGTGCTAGGTCTGAGAGGACGGCCTTGTCGTCAGTGCGTGACCTCGCTCGCTGATGACGCTGCACGTCCTTCTCTTCCTCGGCGGATCTGTGACCATCGGTGAGGAGGGAGAGAAGGGCCGTCTTTTTTAGATGTGGAGAGAGGGTGGTAGTGTGAGAAGCAAGTGGGCAGCCCTTAGCAAGAAAGCGCTGAAGCTCCAGCCTATATATCTTTTTTATACTACTGGTACTGGAGGTGGGGGAGTGGTAGAGTAGTTTATATTTTCTCTGCGTACAGTACCAGTTAGTCGTGCTTCAAAACTGATCAGCACGCCATTAAAAAAATAAATGTCGATAACTAATGCGGCACCTCGGGCCAACGCGGCCAGATCTCATTTTGCACGAGAAATTACACACCAGGTTTCATTGACATGTGGTCCCGTTCCAACATATTAGTGAGACAACGGCGAGTAGTAGGAGTATTTCTGAACGGACGTGTAGGCCGGGGCGCCTCTTCCTGAACCGTGGCAAACTCACAACCGTCCACCGACTCTTCGCCTTTCCCTCTCGATTTGGAACTGTTGTCGCACACTCTTCCTCTCCCTCCTCCATTTTCCTTCAGCCCATCACCCTTTCTTCTGCCATTGTTCGATCGTCTTCTCCATGGAGGGAACAGGCCGGAAACGACCCCGTTATTCTTTCCCCGATCTGAAAGATGACATGGTTGAGGAACTCAATGATCGGTGCGACGTCATCACCTCGGCTAGCATGGCAGGTTCGTTCAAGCCCATTCTCGACTCAACGAATAACATCATTGCAAGGAACCCAAGGGTCAAGGAGTGGTTTGATCTCCCCTATCTTCTTCGCCGTGACCCTGATGACTGGCGCCGGGACGACGGAGACCTCACCCTGTGCAAGTTGATGCCGCTTGATAATGATACGTGTGATGTTAAGATGCCATCGCTTGAGGGCAAGGCTTGGGCTGGCGCAAATGGAGATTGGGTTGTTTACATTGGGTACAACTGCGAGTGGGAACTTGTGAATGTGTACACTCGTCACCGGGTTCCACTTCCAAAAATCTCAGCACACTGCCCAGGGGTTGAGCACACCGGTAATGTATGCACGTTCAAATATGATCATGGTGACCGTCTTCTACGGAAGATAGAAGTTTGTTGAGTTCCCAACCGCTCTTGGAATTACAAAAACTGTGATGTTGTTGCTATCTTCGACAAGCTTGTTGCCGTCCTTGATGGTTTCACTCGATGGATATTGCTCAAAAATCAGTTTCTGTGCATGAAGGAGTACTGTGATGCAATTCAATGCGAGGGCCTTGTGTTTGCTGCCACCACTCGTGGCACTCTTTATGCATGGCATCCTCGTTGTTTCGGTACATTTGTCTTCCACCGTAATTATAATTGTTTCATCCACATGCATGCGGGTTAGCAAGTTTCCCTTTACCAATTAACCTTCTTCTTGTGTTTCCAAGGTCCTGTGAACATCCCACCACCTATACTTGAAGATTTTTATAACCAAGGGGGAGATGTCGATGGTGATGATCACGAGCATGAGGACGAGCAGCGCCGATATACTCTGTGGCGCCTGGCAACTAATTCCGATGGATCACCTCTTCTTGTGTGTATACAGCCCACTAATGATGTTACGGCTAAGGAAGTAGGTGTAGTCTCCCATGGTTGCACTCTCCGGACCTATTCCAACACCCGTTGCATGGTATTCGGGATGGATACTAGTGTGCTAGCCCCAACTCCTTCTCCCTGGCACAGAATTGATAGTCTTGCAGAAAACTCGCTCTTCCTTGGACAAAACTATCCGATGATGGTGAAAGGCGATCCAACTGCTGTTGACACATTTATGAGAAGCAACTGTGTCTATACCTCGGACATTTGGGTGGTTCCCTACCCTGGTACTGATATAGTAGGCCGCTTCAGCCTGGATGATCAGTCCTGCGTTGGTCTCCAGATCGACAACGGATGGCCCGTCCCAGAGAATCACTTGTGGCTCAAAGCAAGCGTTTCCAATGCCGCGGAATGGTTGAGTTGAAGTTTATTTCATGGCTTCTTATTTGTTGTGTGGTGAAAACTTTAGTATTTAAAATATATCCTCGTTGTTGGTGTGGGTTGATGACCTGTTGTACTATGTAATAAAATGATATGCCTGTGATAAACTTATTGTAGTAAATTTATGAATGGCTTTCGAGTCGCTTCTCTGAGTGAGTGGTGCGACGAGGCAAAAAAAATATTTTCCGAATACATAATTGTACGTGCATTGCAACAGGTTATCAGATGAGGCCAATCAACAATAGTAGTACACTATTTGTACTAGCTTCACATGCTTCGCGCGTCGGGCGGGTGTTTTTACTGTAGCCATATGTTAATGTGTTCATTGTATGTAACCAGCACCTCGAATCCTCGATATACTAGTAGTATAGTATATAGTAGGAGTAAGTAGTAGGAGTAAGTAGTAGGAGTAGTAGGGTGGCATGGGCCAGAACAAGCATTCACGTCCAGGAGTACGGCACACGCCACCACCACGACATCCATCTGGTACCATATTATTTCTTGAAGTCCGTGGGAGAGCAATCTCTTCAACCTCGCGGCCCTGTTTGGATCCATGGGTTAGAGTTAGTTTGAGTTAGTTTGTACTCAACTAACTCAAAAGTATCCAAACAGGAGGGTTAGTTTGGGTTAGATGCATCTAACCCATCCAAAAAATCTAACCCATCCAAGAGGTGTTTATTTGGGTTAGTTCTTCTTGGGATCGTTAAAAAACACATTTTTTCTCTCGCTCTCCCCGTAGCAGATCCCTCTCCACTTCCTCGAAGCTTATCGTCCTTTCCCTCCCTCCCTCTCGCATCGCCCGTGAAGGCGCCTTGCCGTATCTGCGTTCCATCTAACCCTGCCATCCAAACACCTCTTTGGCTAGAGTTAGTTTAGGGTTAGTTCAGGGTTAGAATCTAACTCTAACCTCTAACTAAGTTAGAGTATCCAAACAGGGGAGGGTTTGCCGATAGTCGGTTTCCTTAACTGTGGTCCCACTTGTAAGGCCAACTCCAACGCACGACCCCAAACGGACCTCCGTTTTGCACGAACTCCAACGATAATTTTGACTAGAAAAGCAAGACCAAAGAAAACAAGAACCACAAGAATACATTTGACTACTCCTGTAGTAAGTTGGATTAGTGCCTTCTCGATGCATTCATTGTTGATCTGCGGAGGCTCGATCTTGCGTGCTTCTTTCTTCTTCGAGTGTAAAGAAGTAGACGTTGCTTCCTCGCATCTAGTCTCATGTCTAGCCTCTATTCTATACTAGCTAAAAGTGATAGAACATCTACTAAATTGCGCTCTATCAATATATGGATGTACTCTTCTTCCCAATACAAAAACTTGCATCCATTCTACTCCCTCCGTTGCACAATACTACATGCCTTCTATTTGTCAAAATATATATGTATCTAGACATGTCTTAGTATATAGGTACATCCATTCTACTCCCTCCGTTGCACAATACATGCCTTCTATTTGTCAAAAAATATATGTATGTAGACATGTCTTAGTATATAGGTACATCTATTTTTGGACAAATGGAAGTCAAGTATTTTGTACACAATAAAAAATTTAAGTTAGCACAACTAGTCTAATCCGAGAGCAGAACCGAAGATTTGGTCGGTTTCTTCCTCCTTTTGCCGACACGTGGGACATCCAGCATCGAGGTCGTGTCATGAAAGAAAATAGAGTGGTAGTTGAAGCCACGAGATGTGCATCTTGGGTTAAACTATAAATAGAATCTTACTACTCTTGAGTAACTCCAAAAGCGGCCACCGAAGATCTTTATTGGATTTGTTTTTCATCACCAGCACGTCGAGGTGAAAGATGTGCAGGTTCAGTGGGTCCTCTTGCGTTTTCACTGACATGTGGGGCCGCATATGAGCAAACAGACGATGGGCTCCGCGCGTCCGCTGGCTGGCTGCGAAGAGAGATAGAGGAGGGTTGAGCACGGACTGCAGGAAATTTGTTCTACGTACCTCGATATAGGCTCGATATAGTGGGGTGGCATGGGCCATAACTAGCATTCACGTCTAGCAGTACGGCACACGCCACCCACACAAGTCCCATCCGACACCAATTTTCTTGGAGTCCGTGCTACAGCCATCTCTTCTCCCTCCTGTCCTCTTTTCTCAGCCATCGCGCGGTGGGCGGGGTGGGGGTTTGCCGATAGTCGGTTTGCTCAACTGCGGTCCCACTTGTAAGTGAAAATGCAACACCGCACGCATTCCCTCTTGAGCGGCGTGCCGGGCCAACCGTGTGGGGGTGCGATGTAACGCCCCGAGACCGACGCTCCAGACGGCTTCCATGTTTTTCGTTGTTGTCATGTGTTCCGTTTATTTGTTGCATTCATCACTGCATCATCCGCATTGCATCGGCACTCCGTTGCTGTCATTTTTCAAAACTTGCATTCGTTAGTCGTTGACCGTTGCAGACCAATCGGGTTTTCGCTTCCCTCTTGACCGTGTCCGCCTAACCCTCTTTGCACAGTGCATCGACCCCTCGCGCGCGTTCGAAAACTTCTCCGAACCCGACCCACTCAGTCGTTACCGTTGGGTCCAGATTATCCCCAAACATCCGTAAAACATCTTCAATTTCCTTTTGGACTCCCCTAAGCATTTTATTCTCAACCACCCGATTTTGATTGGAGGGATCCAATAGCCTCTAGCCTAACTCACTCACTATATAAACTAGACGAACCCTAATCTTCAGGAGGCTTGTCCCATCAACCCGATCCCTCCGCCGCCGCCCCTTCCTTGGGATCCCCTCATTCCTTCCCGAGCCAACCCAGCGCCGCCACCCACCTTCCTCGATCGGCACGCCTACCCGGTCCACCATCGCATCAAGCCGCATCATCAGCTCCAGGAACCCATCGCTCCACTCCCTTTCTCGCCTCCCGCGGCGCCCGAGCACCGCCTGGAGCCCGACCTCGTGCGCCACCTCCTCGTTCCCCTCGTCAGCCCGGAGCTCGAGCTCCCGAGCTACTCCCGCGCCCCATGGCCTCTGTCGCGCCGCAGTTTTGCTGCCAACGGCGACAACAACAACAACATCGTCGTCGCTTTCCTCCTCTCCTCCCGTGCGCGCGTCCACTCAACCCCGTCGCCCTCCGCCTACATCGTCGCGCCGCCCGTGCTCGCCCTCACCGGCCAACAGCAGCAGCGTACCCTGGCGCCCTGCTCCAGACCTCGTCCTCGTCGGACTCCGCCGCCCCCAGGACAGCACCTCCGGCCGTCCCCTTTCCTTCTCCTTTCTCTGCATCCTATCTCTTTTCCAATATTTCTGAAACTGTACTTTGCTTCTCTGAACAACAGCACCATGGATGTCGCCCCAAGCTTCGTCCCCGGTCGCCTCCGTCCCGCCTCCGGTCAGATCCGGCGCCCCCGTTGCCGGATCCGCCTGTCCCCGTCTGTTCCTGGCCGCCGTTTCCCTGCCCCGCCGCTGCAAGTCCCACGTCTTGCCTCGTCTGACTGTTGCCTCTGCGTCGAGCGAGGCCAGGCAGCCGCGCGCGCATTGACCGCATTATCAACCCGCCCGAGCAGGTCGACCTCCAGCCGCGCGCCAAGGCCCAGCTCCTCTTCGCCAGATCCGCCGGCCTCCCTCTGCTTCCGACTGGGCCATGGCCCATGGTGAGAAAACCCCAGCGCCCATGATCTGTTTCGGCCTGTAGCTCTAATTCGGCCTGATATGTTTTTTCCCTGATGCTGCGATTTTCGCATTTTTCCAGAGAACTGCAGTTTTACAGAAAAACCCTCAAACATCATGCATATAATAACTCATTAACAGTGCATCATATGTAAAAATTCATATATGAAAAATGCTTAGAATTTTGCCTAGTTTCATAATCTCCAACTTTCATCTATGTTTAAAATGTTTAAATTGTTGTTTGCATTAATTTGCATAAATAACATGTTAAAATGCTTTATTTCATAACTAAATAACTGTAGCTCCATTTTAAATAAACTTTATATGTAAATGGGGTAGAAAACTGCATAGATTAACATGGTGCACTTTATTTTGCTGTTTAACAACATTAAAATTGTGTTTAGGGAAGAACAGTACCAAATTCGAAATATGCACATGAGGATTTTCCGGAATTGTTGTTTGTTGTTTCCGGCCTCATTTAAACTTGCCTAAATAGTTAGTTTACTTATGCTCCACCTCTTGCCATGTTTAACAACATTTAATATTGTTGGGTACATAAACGAGATCGAACCAAATAATAGAATGTGGTGTTTTGTCAATATGCATCCCGATGCATATTGAGCTCCACTTAACTTGTAGTATTGCTTGTTGCACTTTGCCATGCCATGCTATTTAAATCGGACATGCATCATACTTGGTTGTGCATCATGCCATGTTTGTGCTTGTTGGTTTACCATGTTGTTTGTTTGTTTTCGGGTTGCTTCTCTCGTTAGCTTCGGTTTCGTTCCGGAGTTGTGAGGATTCGTTCGACTACGTCTGTTTGTCTTCTTCATGGACTCGTTCTTCTTCCTAGCGGGATCTCAGGCAAGATGACCATACCCTCGAAATCACTTCTATCTTTGCTTTCTAGTTGCTCGCTCTTTTGCTATGCCTATGCTGCGATACCTACCACTTGCTTATCATGCCTCCCATATTGTTAAACCAAGCCTCTAACCCACCTTGTCCTAGCAAACCGTTGTTTGGCTATGTTACCGCTTTGCTCAACCCCTCTTATAGCGTTGTTAGTTGCAGGTGAAGATGAAGTTTGTTCCTTGTTGGAACATGGAGATGTTGTTCCTTGATTGGAACATGTTTACTAGTTGGGATATCACAATACCTTTTATATTATTAATGCATCTATATACTTGGTAAAGGGTGGAAGACTCAGCCTTATGCCTGGTGTTTTGTTCCACTCTTGCCGCCCTAGTTTCCGTCATATCGGTATTATGTTCCCGGATTTTGCGTTCCTTACATGGTTGGGTGATTTATGGGACCCCCTTGACAGTTCGCTTTGAATAAGACTCCTCCAGCAAGGCCCAACCTTGGTTTTACCATTTGACACCTAAGCCTTTTTCCCTTGGGTTCTGCAGACTCAAGGGTCATCTTTATTTTAACCCCCGGGCCAGTGCTCCTCTGAGTGTTGGTCCAAACTAGAGCACCGTGCGGGACCGTCCCTTGGCAACTTGGGTTACGTTGGTACCTGTACGCTTAGCTTATCCGGTGTGCCCTGAGAACGAGATATGTGCAGCTCCTATCGGGATTTGTCGGCACAGCGGCTGGTCTTGCTGGTCTTGTTTTACCATTGTCGAAATGTCTTGTAGCCGGGATTCCGAGACTGATCGGGTCTTCCGGGTAGAAGGAATATCCTTCGTTGACCGTGAGAGCTTATAATGGGCTAAGTTGGGACACCCCTGCAGGGTATTATCTTTCGAAAGCCAAGCCCGCGGTTATGAGGCAGATGGGAATTTGTTAATGTCCGGTTGTAGAAAACCCGAAGTTGATCTTAATTAAAATACATCAACCGCGTGTGTAACCGTGATGGTCTCTTCTCGGCGGAGTCCGGGAAGTGAACACGCTGTTGGAGTTATGCTTGACGTAGGTTGTTCTAGGATCACTTCTTGATCATAGTTGTTCGACCGTGCTTTTGCCTCCTCTTCTCGCTCTCTTTTGCGTATGGTAGCCACTAGATATGCTAGCCGCTTGCTGCAGCTCCACCTCGTACCTTTTACCCTACCTATAAGCTTAAATAGTCTTGATCTCGCGGGTGTGAGATTGCTGAGTCCCCGTGACTCACAGGTACTTCCAAAACCAGTTTGCAGGTGCCGATGAAACCGTGCAGGTGACACACCCAAGCTCAAGGAGGAGCTCCATGAAGATCTTGTTCATTGTGTTGTTTCATTTCAGTTGATCAGTAGTGGAGCCCAGTTGGGACGATCGGGGGTCTGTGTAGCATTTGGGGTAGTCTTCTTTTATTTTGGTTCCGTAGTCGGACCTTGATTGTATCTGTTTGATGTAATGCTTTACTCATGTGTTGCGTGAAGTGGCGATTGTAAGCCAACTATGTATCTCTTTCCCTTATGTATTACATGGGTTGTGTGAAGATTACCTCACTTGTGACATTGCTTTCAATGCGGTTATGCCTCTAAGTCATGCTTCGACACGCGGGAGATATAGCCGCATCGAGGGCGTTACATGCGACGCGAACACGGCAGGCTTTTCCTTTTGAACTCGTAACTTGTAAAATTTGGTTCTGCTCCATGGCGCAACCGATAGATAGAAAATATCGATTTTTCCTAGAGTAATGAGAAGTTTGCTTCTGGCTCCGTTCATGCATGGAGTACGTACAAAAATTATGAAGTTGTTGCGAAAGGTAAGATAATTACTGTAGTATCATATACTACTACATGGATTTGACGGAAGGATAAAAATACATACGGATCCATCAACGTTCAACGACATCCTCACGCCCTAGTGCGCCGGGTCACCAACCGACGTGTGAGGAGCAGCGGCGTTGGCGGCGAGCTCAACGTGCTTCTGAACAGTGCCGTCCAAGGTTGCCCTGCGCTCCAAGAAGGCCAGCGTCCTATCGTCCTCCTCTTGCATGTACTAGTCCTTGTGGACGATTTGCGCGTAGACGTGGGTGATTATGTCGATGGTGTCTTGCTGCGCCAGGCGCTGCGCGGCGAGCGCGACCTCGAGGTGGACATTCTCCGGCTCGACGGCGGGTAGTCGCAGGGCCACCAGTGCGTCGAAGAGGTTGTTACCATAGTGGCCGTTGAGGGTGGCGGGCATCGCAGAGCCTGGGCGCGTCGGCTGGAGGCTTACGTCAAAGTCGTCCGCAAGCTTCTTGACGACGGTGAACTTGTCGAGGAAACCGACGAGGACCTCGTCGAACAAGGAGACGAAGCTGTCGTCCAAGCGGCCCCTCGCCCTGGCGGCCTCAAGCAATACTACCTGCCGGGCCGCAGGCCGGCGTCGTGGACCATCTGGCACAGCCGGCTGATGCTCGCACTCATCGCCTCCATGGGTCTAGCGTAGCTTCTAGTCATCTGATCTTGTGATTCGAGTGATCACTCAGCCCTTGGTTAGCGTGTGTAGGTGCGTAGGATTTCGTACTACTCCTCGGCCCTCTACTGCACCTGCCTTTGGCTGTATGATAGGTGGGCCAGCCACCCCCTGGGGCCACGTGTCATTCACCTCCTAAGCCGTCTCTCACACGCACCCTGCTAGTGTATATATAGTGGTTTTCTTTTTCTCTCCATATAAACCATTTTATATTGCGTACGTGTCATTCAAGAGTGAAATGATGGTTGCTTCTTCCGACTAACTTACTGTGTGATTTGACTGCTCCTTAGTGGCCCCCGTACGTACTCCCCCTACGTGTATGCAATAGTCACACGTACACATGGACGCAAAAACGCGCGCGACGCCCTAATGCATGCATGTCCGAGCACACGACGGAACACACACGGTGACGCTCAAGTGCTCAACCTACACGTGCATGCACACACATACTCAGTCAGGGTGATCTAGTGACCGTATGAACACCGGAAAATATATATATTGAGCACAATGAGCGTATTATGAAGTCCACTGACCGTATTTTTACAAATATACACTGACAAGCAGTGTATTTATCTCGTTTGAAATTAAGCCATGTTAACCGGAGAGGAGGCAGCATGGACTAGCATTACTTTGTTGTGTCCCGTCAACTTGTCGAATGAGGAGAAGGTTGTAGGACGGGAGAAGCTTGCGCACGGTGGCTCGTAGGACAAGGAGAAACTTTTCACTAATGCAAGCTCTCCCTCGCTCAGGCGGTGGACGTGCAACAGTTAATTCGGTGTCAGATTGCCAGAAGCATACTACACTATACTACTAGTGATATTATTTCTCGACTTCCCAAACAGCCAAGCGCAAAGTTTACTAGGAGTAGTACTAGTACTATAGTCCATAAAAGTACGTACTATACTAGTACTACTAGGAACCGGATGGAGGAGCGTCTGCACTCTTACTATAATTTTAAATGTGATAAAGCAATCTTCAACACATTTGGTTCTCTTCTAGGGTTATCGCATGTGATAATGGAAGTTGATTGCATGGAACACTCGCCACAATTCTTGCTTAATTCTGGCTCATATCCTGTTACAAATAGTAGCGCTCAGTAATATTTCCTCTTTTTTTGTTATTCAGCATGTAAACAGGTCAGCAAACCTTGCGGCGCATTTTCGTGCGAACCGTGCTTGCTGCACTTTGAATGTGGCCGAGAGCTGGCTTGATGAAACAACTCGCTTCCTACTTCTTCTTTTGGCTTCCTAGTGACCAGTGTCTTGGCGTCCTAAGAGTGCTTATATATGAATAAAGCTCTCTCATTTACCCGCAAAAAAGATTAAGCCATATTAACCGGAAAGGAGGGAGTATGGACTAGCACTACTTTTTGGTGTGTCCCGTCAACTCGCAGAACGAGGAGAAGCTTGCAGGACAAGGTGAAGCTCGCTTACGCCTTTTGACTAATGCAACCTACCCTCGGTGGACATGCATTAGTCCATTCGGTGTCAGGCATACACTGTAGTTACCCAACATGCAGAGTACCATCATTGTTTGACTTCACGCAGGGGGAAGAGCCAAGCATAGTACTAGTACGCGTACTTGGTTTTGCACCTTCATACTCCCTCCGTCTAGGTGAGTAAGTCACCTTAGGAGTAGCAGCGCAACCTAGGTGGATTTAGATTGGGTGATGAGGAGCACCGGGATGAGCTAAACTTCCAATCACAGCACCAGGACAAAGGAAAGCAAAATCAGCATTTAATCCCATGCCTTTTCAGCTCTCCATGCAGGCCCACGTACTCCCTAATCAACGCATGCATGCAAAATCGTCTTCAATCTTTTCCGTAATCAACACACGGCCGCAATGCATGCAGTGGTTTCTACGGGGAGGAGAACGAGGCAGCAGAGGGAAACAAGGAGGAAAGAGAGCGCTCGTGAATGAGCCTAGGAGGGGATCGAGGAGAATTCAATGTTACACGCCTTATGGTTTTGGGAAAATCTGGATTTCGTAAGGTGACTTACTCACCTAGACGGAGGGAGTACTACTCCACCCTCCGTCACAGTTTACAGGGCGTGCTTCATTATGATGCATTTCTCTCAATGCATTTCCACCACCAGAGAGACTTTAGACGCATTTGGTTTAATGCTCAATTAATTAGGGCGTGGTAACCACAATCAACTCAACAATTTTCTCTCCATGTACTGTACTACTACGGAGTGCATGCATGTGTGTACCCGGGGTGGAAGCACTACATGCATGTGTGTACGCATTATTCCCTCTAGTAATAGACGCCGTGCTATAACTACCAATGCTATTTTTCAGGCCGATCGCTAGTCGCCTTGGTCCCACAGATTTTTTTTCTTTTTTCTGAAGCGCGCTGTATAAACAGTGACAGATGGAGTAGTATGAGCGGATTCAAAGAAGAGCGTATTGATGGTTGCTTCTTCAGAGCAACTTACAGTGGGAAAGGTGGGGCTTATGATTTGACTGCTCATTACTCACTATTAATGAGGCGCAACGACCGGGCTAAGTCTCCCATGCGGTTGTGCACTACCCCCTCGGTTCTTAAATATACTTCGGAGTATTTGTCTTTCTAAAATATGTTGAAATCTCTGTTAAGACGAATAGAACATTTAGGAACGGAGGGAGTACACATACGAAGCAAAATGAGTGAATCTACACTCTAAAATATGCACGTTTGAAATTTGTAAAAAGACAAATATTTAGGAACGAAGGAGTATAATTTCGTGCATGGCACATGGACCCGGATGATGAAGAGGCTTTTGGCAATGCTATCAAGCTTCCATCATTTGTTTACATAATTGACGTACTATACAAATAATTTTCCAGCGACATGAAATTTTACAATGGTGTGAGCTTTCAGCTTTTGTTTCGCGTGTCTTGCCATCGATGCTCTTTCGGAAACAATAAAAAACAAACTTCGTTGCTAATGCATGTCAATTGTTAGCAGATCAGAGCTAATAATTACATCACAACTGAAGACAAAGTTGTGAGAAGGTGTTAAATTAAAATTGATCCATGCTTTCATTGGCAGTAACGTCCCCCAACTCTGTCTAAATCAACAAGGCATGTTGGGAATAAAAATAGCTGTCTGGAGCATGCAACATTCCGATCATTTTGTGCAGTTCCACTAAAATAGAGCTGAGCGTCCCTGTTCCAAAGATATCAAGTGTGATTACGATAATAGAGGACTGCTAATGAAACAATAAACACACAAATTGAAGTCGGTCACCTTTGCGGTCTGTCTTAAGACTAACTAGTTGGAGAAGATTAGGCTCGGAGTTGGATGAGGAGGATAGAGCAAAACCAATCTCCCTTTGTGTAGTCGCACTGAAATGTAGAGACGTTGCCCGTGTGGCATTTTAGTGCAACTGCACAAAACACTCTTAATAAAAAAGTGATTTGTGCAGTTCAGCAAAAGGTCGCAATAGCAACGAGGTGAAATGGATAGCCCTGTTTGCAAAAAAGAGGTACTAGAAAGGAAACAATTACTGGCCAATAATAGTTGATGACACATGCGACGACAAAAAAAGAATCATACTCCTTGTCCTAAGGGAAGATAACAACACGGCTGTGTTTGTCTAAAACGGTGTGAGGTGAGGACGAGAATGCAATATGGAAAGTACGCCGGACGAGCTACGTTTTGGGAAAAGAACTATGGAAGATCCACATGTAGCGACGTGGGAAAACGGGCAGTGGAGCAAGGCCAGAGGGGATACCTGGAGGTCGTCGGGATGTAACTAGGTGAGCGGCGGTGGGCGGAATCTGCCAGCAGGTGGCGTAGTCCCTGCCTCGCCGGAGCTTGGTCAGAGAGAACGGCATGTACAGCAGATCGGGATGTGCTGCCTCGGCGCCGTCGAACAGAGAAACGATGCACTTCCTTCCTTTCCCCCGGCGGACGGGATGCGGCCGAATAAGTGACCAACGGTGAGAGAGAGAGAGAGGCCACCGCACTCCCTTTCCCCCGGCGGACGGGATGCGGCCGGATCAGTGACCAACGGTGAGAGAGAGAGAGGCCACCGGAGCCTTGTGTGAGATACTCTGAAGAGTGGACTACCTTTTCCTCCATAAAAATCGTTTTATATTCTGTGTACGTGCCATTGAGCGCTATAACTTTATTTAAAAATAACGCGGCAACGCGTCAAGTCGAACTTTGTTTCATGCACGCGTGGTACACAAGCTCCCTTGGTAAACAACCACTACAGGCGTTCAAATTAGCACGTGGGCTGCCATTTCGTAAAGAAATGAGCTCCACCGTGTACCTGCGCGGGGTGTGGCTGGGCACGAAGCGTGAGTACGTGCACGGTGCACCTATTCTCTTCTTGTATACGTACACCACCTACGTGGGGTTGTGTGAGAGAGATACAAACCTAGAGAGATATAGTGTGTGGGTTCTTGAGAGTTTTGGGGGGGGGCAATCAAAATTTTTTACATATGCAATGTGTGTGAAATAGAGTCCTGGATATAACATATATATAGAGGGGGCGATCCACGAGAAGAGAGTGGAGGTATCATCGTCTTGAGGTGTCTATAGAATCGAAGAGAGGGATGATGTGTGTGTGTGTTTGTGTGTGTGCGCGCGCGCGATCGATAAAGAGTGCCATCGAATTTGTGTGTGCCCACGTCAAAGATATAGAGTGGCTGGCCTACAGGAATGTGAGATGGGACATGTGCAGTTTGTCTCTGTGGCATGGATACCTACCTGCAACGCTCGACTATCGGTGTGTGGTGGGGGAAGAGGGAGGCCCAATTAACTATAGAGGTAAAGTGGCTGGTATATGTGTGGAGGAGGAGAGAGGCCTACCTCATGTATTAAGGAGATCGATCTGCCTCATGTATTAAGGGAGATCGATCGGCATCCATGCATATGTGCAGGAGATGAATAAGGTTGGGAGAGAGATAGAGCTAGAGTGTTGGAGGGGGTGGTAGTGGAGTTGCTTCTAACAAATGGTGGGATAGGCTTGCTAGACAAACGGAGGGCACGCCCGCAATATTAATAAGAGAGGAGATGGCTGCTTATTGTCTGTGCACATGCGTGTGAGAGACGGGTCAGGAGGCATGCATGAATGATGAGGGGGACGATGTGGCTGTGGTAAGTAGACGTAACTACATAGGAAGATCAATCACCCTTTGTAAGAGAAAGGAGAGACATAACTTGTGAGGTACGTCGTTCGATGGGGGGGTAGTTAAAGTCGATCTAGGTATATGTTGGGAGATCGATCGATATACATGCATGTGTGTGTTAGAAGCAAATGAGGCACGAGGAGAAGGATAGAGAGAGAGAGAGAGAGAGAGAGGGATGCATGTAGGAGGTGGTATGAGAGGCATATAATATCGAGGGGTAGGAGTGTGCGAGTACGAGAACAATGAAAAAGAGTGGTGGTGAAACGCCCTCGATGCGGCTATATCTCCCACGTGTCGAAGCACGACTTAGAGGCATAACCGCATTGAAAGCAATGTCGCAAGTGAGGTAATCTTCACACAACCCATGTAATTCATAAGGGAAAGAGATACATAGTTGGCTTACAATCGCCACTTCACACAATACATGAGTGAAGCAATACATCATACAGATACAATCAGGGTCCGACTACGGAACCAAAATAAAAGAAGACTACCCCAAATGCTACACAGATCCCCGATCGACCCGACTGGGCTCCTCTACTGATCAACTGAAACGAAACAACACAATGAACAAGATCTTCATCGAGCTCCTCCTTGAACTCGGGTGCGTCACCTGGACGGTTTCATCGGCACCTGCAAACTGGTTTTGGAAGTATCTGTGAGTCACGGGGACTCAGCAATCTCACACCCACGAGATCAAGACTATTTAAGCTTATAGGTAGGGTAAAAGGTATGAGGTGGAGCTGCAGCAAGCGACTAGCATATATGGTGGCTAACATACGCAAATGAGAGCGAGAAGAGAAGGCAAAGCACGGTCGATGAACTATGATCAAGAAGTGATCCTAGAACAACCTACGTCAAGCATAACTCCAACACCGTGTTCACTTCCCGGACTCCGCCGAGAAGAGACCATCACGGTTACACACGCGGTTGATGTATTTTAATTAGGGTCAACTTCAGGTTTTCTACAACCGGACATTAACAAATTCCCATCTGCCACATAACCACGGGCACGGCTTTCGAAAGTTCAAACCCTGCAGGGGTGTCCCAACTTAGCCCAAGATAAGCTCTCACGATCAACGAAGGAAATTCCTTCTCCCCGGGAAGACCCGATCAGTCTCGGAATCCCGGCTACAAGACATTTCGACAGTAATAAAACAAGTCTAGCAAGACCGCCCGATGCGCCGACAATCCTGATAGGAGTTGCACATATCTCGGTCTCAGGGCAACACCGGATGAGACAGGCTACGAGTAAAACCAGGCCTCGAGTTTCCCCGCGGTGGCCCCGCAGGCGGCTCGGTTCGAACCAGCACTTAGAGAAGCACTGGCCCGGGGGGGCTAAATAAAGATGACCCTCGGGCTGGCCGACCCAAGGGAAAGGGATAGGTGGTAGGCAAATGGTAAAACCAATGTTGGGCCTTGCTGGAAGAGTCTTATTCAAAGCGAACTGTCAAGGGGGTCCCATAAATCACCCAACCGCGTTAGGGACGCAAAATCCGGGAACATAACACCGGTATGACGGAAACTATGGCGGCAAGAGTGGAACAAAACACCAGGCATAAGGCCGAGCCTTCCACCCTTTACCAAGTATATAGATGCATTAGTTAAATAAGAGATATTGTGATATCCCAACAAGTAAACATGTTCCAACAAGGAACAACATCTCCATGTTCCAACAAGGAGCAAACTTCATCTTCACCTGCAACTAACAACGCTATAAGAGGGGTTGAGCAAAGCGGTAACATAGCCAAACAACGGTTTGCTAGGAAAGGATGGTTAGAGGCTTGGTTTAACAATATGGGAGGCATGACAAGCAAGTGGTAGGTATCGCAGCATAGGCATAGCAAAAGAGCGAGCATCTAGCAAGCAAAGATAGAAGTGATTTCAAGGGTATGGTCATCTTGCCTGAAATCCCGCAAGGAAGAAGAACGAGTCCATGAAGAAGACAAACGGACGTAGTCGAACGGATCCTCACAACTCCGGAACGAAACCGAAGCTAACGAGAGAAGCAACCCGGAAAGAAACAAACAACATAGTAAAAAACCACCACATACACATGGCATGATGCACATACGAGTATGATGCATGTCCGGTTTTTAGATGCATGGCATGGCAAAGTGCACAAACAATACTACAAATTAAGTGGAGCTCAATATGCAACGAGTTGCATATTGACGAAACTTCACAACATTTATTTAGTTCTCTCTCGTTTATGTACCCAACAATATTAAATGTTGTTAAACATGGCAAGAGATGAAACATATGAAAACTAACTATTTAGGCAAGTTTAAATGAGGCCGGAAATAACAAACAACAATTCCGGAAAATCCTCATATGCATATTTTGAATTTGGTACTGTTCTTCCTAAAACATATTTTAATGTTGTTAAACAGGAAAATAAAGTGCAACATGTTAATCTATGCATTTTTCTACCCCATTTACATATATAATTTATTTAAAATGGAGCTACGGTTATTTAGTTATGAATTAAATCATGTTAGCATGGCATATGAGCAAATTAAACAAACAACAAGTTTAAACATTTTTTACATGGATGAAAGTGGCATATTATGAGATTAGACAGAAATCTAAGCATTTTACATGTTAAAATCATTTTACTCCGATGCACCATTTGTGAGTTATTAAATGCATGATCTAGAGGGACTTTTCTGCAAATCTGTAATCCTGGGATAATTGGACAAATTCGCAACAAGGAAAAAAACATATGCGGGCTGGATCTGCTGGGCGCGGCTGGACTGCTCACCATGGGCCTTGGCCCGGTTCGGTGGAGGAGGTAGGCCGGTTGAGGAGGAGTGCGTTGGGCCTGGGGCGCTGCGGCTGGAGAGGCCCAGGTGCGGATCTGGGCATCGCTTGGTCGTCTCCCTCGAACAGGATGAAGCAGCGGACTTGGTCAACGGGCATGACGACGCACAGAACTTGGTGACAAGGACGACGCAGGGACTGCGCGCGAGGTTCGCCGGGAAGATGGCAGCGGGCACCGGACTTGATGCGTGGGATCCAGCGAGGAGGCGTCGGAGATGGCCGGATCGGGCCAGTTCGTGTTGGGGAGGCAAGGAGGCAGGGTCTGCTCGCAGCGAAGCAGAGGGCGGGGTCGAAATCGTTCCCGAGCAGAGGACGACGGAGGCGGACTTGACGCGATCCCGGCGACACGGAAAAGGGACTTGGCGGGGCAAAGGTGCACGGGAACCGACCGGATCCGTGGCCACGACGGCGGAGCAAAGGAAATCCGGTCCAGATCGGGGCCGGACGCGAACTTGAACGGCGACTGGGCAAAACAGCGACGAGGCGTCGCAGAACCTGATGAAAGAGACAGAGAGAACTGAGAGAGAGAACAAGGGGAAGAAGGAGAGAGACGGGAGGAAGGGCGCGGTCCTGCTGGTCTTGCTTGCTCGGGGGCGAAGCGACCGAGAGGAGGAAGCTTGAGCTCGCTCGCTCGTGCACGGGCACGAGGAGAAGGAGGCTGCGGCGCCAGGCTTGGGGCGGTGCTGCTGCAGGGAGGAGTCCAGCGTGACGAGTTGGGAGGAGCAGGCGCGGAGGCCTCGTGCGGCTGCAGGGGCTCGGGGCAACACCGGATGAGACAGGCTACGAGTAAAACCAGGCCTCGAGTTCCCCCGCGGTGGCCCCGCAGGCGGCTCGGTTCGAACCAGCACTGGCCCGGGGGGGCTAAATAAAGATGACCCTCGGGCTGGCCGACCCAAGGGAAAGGGATAGGTGGTAGGCAAATGGTAAAACCAATGTTGGGCCTTGCTGGAAGAGTCTTATTCAAAGTGAACTGTCAAGGGGGTCCCATAAATCACCCAACCGCGTTAGGGACGCAAAATCCGGGAACATAACACCGGTATGATGGAAACTCTGGCGGCAAGAGTGGAACAAAACACCACGCATAAGGCCGAGCCTTCCACACTTTACCAAGTATATAGATGCATTGGTTAAATAAGAGGTATTGTGATATCCCAACAAGTAAACATGTTCCAACAAGGAACAACATCTCCATGTTCCAACACGGAGCAAACTTCATCTTCACCTGCAACTAACAACGCTATAAGAGGGGCTGAGCAAAGCGGTAACATAGCCAAACAACGGTTTGCTAGGAAAGGATGGTTAGAGGCTTGGTTTAACAATATGGGAGGCATGACAAGCAAGTTGTAGGTCTCGCAGCATAGGCATAGCAAAAGAGCGAGCATCTAGCAAGCAAAGATAGAAGTGATTTCGAGTGTATGGTCATCTTGCCTGAAATCCCGCAAGGAAGAAGAACGAGTCCATGAAGAAGACAAACGGACGTAGTCGAACGGATCCTCACAACTCCGGAACGAAACCGAAGCTAACGAGAGAAGCAACCCGGAAAGAAACAAACAACATAGTAAACAACCACCACATACACATGGCATGATGCACATACGAGTATGATGCATGTCCGGTTTTTAGATGCATGGCATGGCAAAGTGCACAAACAATACTACAAATTAAGTGGAGCTCAATATGCAACGAGTTGCATATTGACGAAACTTCACAACATTTATTTAGTTCTCTCTCGTTTATGTACCCAACAATATTAAATGTTGTTAAACATGGCAAGAGATGAAACATATGAAAACTAACTATTTAGGCAAGTTTAAATGAGGCCGGAAATAACAAACAACAATTCCGGAAAATCCTCGTATGCATATTTTGAATTTGGTACTGTTCTGCCTAAAACATATTTTAATGTTGTTAAACAGGAAAATAAAGTGCAACATGTTAATCTATGCATTTTTCTACCCCATTTACATATATAATTTATTTAAAATGGAGCTACGGTTATTTAGTTATGAATTAAATCATTTTAGCATCGCATATGAGCAAATTAAACAAACAACAAGTTTAAACATTTTTTAAATGGATGAAAGTGGCATATTATGAGATTAGACAGAAATCTAAGCATTTTACATGTTAAAATCATTTTACTCCGATGCACCATTTGTGAGTTATTAAATGCATGATCTAGAGGGACTTTTCTGCAAGTCTGTAATCCTGGGATAATTGGACAAATTCGCAGCAAGGAAAAAAAACATATGCGGGCTGGATCTGCTGGGCGCGGCTGGACTGCTCACCATGGGCCTTGGCCCAGTTCGCTGGAGGAGGTAGGCCGGTTGAGGAGGAGTGCGTTGGGCCTGGGGCGCTGCGGCTGGAGAGGCCCAGGTGCGGATCTGGGCATCGCTTGGTCGTCTCCCTCGAACAGGATGAAGCAGCGGACTTGGTCAACGGGCATGACGACGCACAGAACTTGGTGACAAGGACGACGCAGGGACTGCGCGCGAGGTTCGCCGGGAAGATGGCAGCGGGCACCGGACTTGATGCGTGGGATCCGGCGAGGAGGCGTCGGAGATGGCCGGATCGGGCCAGTTCGTGTTGGGGAGGCAAGGAGGCAGGGTCTGCTCGCAGCGAAGCAGAGGGCGGGGTCGAAATCGTTCCCGAGCAGAGGACGACGGAGGCGGACTTGACGCGATCCCGGCGACACGGAAAAGGGACTTGGCGGGGCAAAGGTGCACGGGAACCGACCGGATCCGTGGCCACGACGGCGGAGCAAAGGAAATCCGGTCCAGATCAGGGCCGGACGCGAACTTGAACGGCGACTGGGCAAAACAGCGACGAGGCGTCGTAGAACCTGACGAAAGAGACAGAGAGAACAGAGAGAGAGAACAAGGGGAAGAAGGAGAGAGACGGGAGGAAGGGCGCGGTCCTGCTGGTCTTGCGTGCTCGGGGGCGAAGCGACCGAGAGGAGGAATCTTGAGCTCGCCCGGTCGTGCACGGGCACGAGGAGAAGGAGGCTGCGGTGCCAGGCTTGGGGCGGTGCTGCTGCAGGGAGGAGTCCGGCGTGACGAGTCAGGAGGAGCAGGCGCGGAGGCCTCGGGCGGCTGCAGGGGCTCGGGCTCCTCGATCCAGATCGAGGCAGGGAGGAGCTACGCTCTGGATTGGCCGGGCACGGAAAGCCGAGTGGAGGTTGGTGGGGTGGCGGCGCTGCGACGGGTGGATAGGACAAGGTCCCTAGGTTTTAGGGTTGGACAGGTTTATATAATAGGGACTAGGTTTAGAGGCTATCTCGTTCCTCCGATCTTAATCGAACGATCGTGAATTAAATAGCTACGAAGCCCAAATAAGAAAACGGTGACGTTTTATAGATGTTAGGGGATGATCCGGACCCAACGATAACGATAGCCTGAGACGGGTTCGGGAGAGTTTCGGACGCTCACGTGAGGGGGCCGCGGGCTGACGAGAGAGGTTAGGTGGTTTGATAAGAGGGACCCGAAAACTCGATTGGCCTCGGAACGACCAACGAAGGCAAGGGGGGACGCAACAACTATGAACGGGTGCAAGTTTTAAAAACAAAGACGGCAACCAGTGCCGATGCAATGCGGATGATGCGATGATGAATGCAACAAACAAATAAATAACACAGCTGACACGCAAAACATGGAAGACGTCTGGAGCGTCGGTCTCGGGGCATTACAACACTCCACCACTACGAGAGGATCTCGTCCCGAGATCTAGAATGGCACCGGAGGGAAAACGGAAGATAAAGAGGAGAGGTAAAACTAAGTTGCTTCTTTGACAAACGAGTGAAACCAAAGAACTTTGAGAGGTCGCAAAGCTTGAAGAAAAGACACGACGGAGGTGAACAAAATCTAAAACACTCCGTTCAGCAAGAGGAACAAGGAACATTGCGAGAACCTTGTAGGTTGAAGGACATGAAACAAGAGCTTAACGGATCAAAATTAATATGAAAGCACACCGGTAGAAAATGGAAGGAATTAACATGAACTTGAGAAGATGGTATGATACTTGACGAAATCAACAACACACTGCCTCGAAAAGAATTATAAGAATGACACAAGGGGTAAGAATGATTCCAAACAGCACTCTGGTTGAGAAGAGAGGATAAACTTGATAAGATGATAGAACTTGAATGAAGGACACGACACTCCGATTGAATGGATAAGCAAAAGCAAAGAACATGATCTTGACAATTCGAGATGATGAGTGAAGAGAGCAACATCACAATGCCTCCGGAAGAAGAAATAGAAGTTAGATCATTGGAATAAAGGAATGGAGAAGAAAATGACAACTTCTACCACAAATGAGTTTGGAAAGCACCCTTAAAAAGAAGAATAGAACGGAGTTTGTCGGTGTACTAAAATAGGGGTACCTTAGTACCCCGAACTTGTGCACGGGCAGTCGTAGCACCCCGCGGCAAGGCTTGCCAAGCGATCGCCAAAACTCTCCATGGTCCCTTTTTGGGCCATCCAAGAACAAATTATTTAAGCCAAGGCCCCGACAGGAGGAACTTGCCGGGAAGACCACCCGAAGAGAGCAAGGCCCCCGGCAAGAGGAGCTTGCCGGAACGGCCGCTCGGAGCACAAGGCCCCGGCAAGAGGAGCTTGCCGGGAAGGCCGACCAGGGCATGACAAGAGACTTGTTGCGACGCGCCATGCGTCCCGGCAAGGACCGGTGAGCAACAAGCTCCCGGGCGCGACAAGGCATCAACCGCGGCAAGGCGCTTGCCGCGGCAAGTCACCACCCTGCGCCTGCGTTCCAGCTCATCCACCCAAGCGTCGCTCTGGGGCCATTCCAGGCGTACGTGGCGAGAGGCTGCGCAGCCAGGGGCATGCGATGGCGAAGCAACGCTGACAGGGTAGCCGTCGTGGCAAACGGTGGCGCCCCTGACGGTCCCTTTTCTGCACTATTTGGGCGACCCAGACGGGCATTTAATGCCCTTGTCCCCTGCCGTCAGAGTTAGGTATGATAGCACTGTGCAAACAGCTGTACCCAACACAGCGTTTTCCAGTTTTACCCCCGCCTACGTTGCCACTTGTGGGTAACCCCTTGCGCATATAAAAGGAGGCCCCATGCACAACGTGAGGGAGAAAGGAGGGAGGGAGGAGACCACTCACGCTCGGTCTGATTAGTTGCCTGAGTGTACTGTAGCACTCAGCGCTCCCAAGAACACAATACAAACCACAAAGCAGCAGTAGGGTTTTACGCATCCATGCGGCCCGAAGCTGGGTAAACCCCTTGTGTGCATCGCCTTGATCCGCTCTTCGCGCGACCTCCGCCCCCCGCCGAACCAGAAAGGGGCTCGGTCCCCATAGGTGTTCGTGGAGGCAGATTTCCCCCGACATCTTTGGCGCGCCAGGTAGGGGGCGTCGAGGTTGTGTGAACCTGATCCGGCGTCTGCACAGGCTAGATCTCCATCATCTTCATCGACATGCCACCGAAGAAGAAAGCTCCGGAGGTGGCTGGTTCGTCCGCGTCGAACCCACCGCCCCTGGAGCAAACGGGTGGTGGGGACGGCGCCGGCGGCGGAATGGGCGTCGCCGAACCAGCTCATGGTGCCACGGCGTCCGAACATGCACCGCGCCCCTCTCAGGAGGCACGGGACCAGTAGTGTCTTGGCACCCATGGTACCATACGCTCGCTGGACCCAGATCGAGCTGGCGGATCCCAGGGTGCTCAAGGCCAGCATACACACCAACGTGCTGGCGCGAGCGTGGCGCGACTGCCTGGTCCGGGTGTCGCTCCTTCTAACGTAGTTAGAAGTTCGAGCACATCCCGCTCCACGCGCCACTCGCCACCGCTGCCCGCCACTCCAGCAGAAGCTCTAGCACGAGCTCAACTGCTCCTAGACTACCCTCCAACGGCGGACAAGCTCGACGACTGGAGGGCCACGATACAGAGTCTCATCGGCTTCGCTAACGGCGACACCCCGCGGCAGCACAGTGCGTCGCAGCCGCGGCAGGTCGGCCAGGCGAGAACCGATGGCGCCAAGACCGGTGGGGGTGCGACCACCGTGCATTCCCCGCCCCAAAAGCCAAGATCACCGACTCGCCGGAGCCATCACGACAACGACTCTACCGCGTCTACAAATCCGCGGACTCGTCGCGATCAACGCCAAGTTCCTTCACGAACGAGAGCAAGAGGACGCTCGTACTCGCATCGAGCGTCGGAGAGAAGCGCGGCGTCAGTCAGACCAGCGCGCTGGGCCCTCTGTCGACATGCACGCGCCGGGGGGACCAAGCGACCTGCCGTACGCGGTAGGCTGCCCTGCATTCACCCGTGAGCTGCGGCAAGTCCAGTGGCCCAGCACGAAGAATTTCAAGCCAGACGTACCAGAGAAGTACGACGGCAAGTCGCATCCATCGGAGTTCCTCAGCATCTACACCATTGCGGTGCAGGCTGCTGGAGGGCAAGACGACAAGATCCTGGCAAACTACTTCCCGCTGGTACTCAAATCCAACGTCAGATCCTGGCTCATGCACTTGCCGGATAACTCCATAACCTCCTGGACAGACTTGTGCCACCAGTTTGTTGGCGCCTTTACGGGCGGCCACAAACCCCATGGCCAAGCGAGCGACCTTAACCTGCTCGTCCAGAAGGAAGGGGAATCCTTGCGCAAGTTCATCCAGAGATTCAGCCGCGTGCACTACAATATCCCAGACGTCCACCCTGCCGCGGTCATCAGCGCGTTCCATCAGAACGTGCGTAACCGCAGGATGCGGGAGGAGATGGCGATGTGCAAGATCAAAGACGTCAGTGAGCTATATGCCCTGGCCGACAAGTGTGCACGCGCTGAGGAAGGAAGGAAACTCCCCGGAGAGAACACTGGAGCAGGAGAATCTGACAGTGAGGATACCGCCCCGGCAAGGAAGAACAGGCGGCGGAGCAACAGGAAGAAAAAGAGCCAAGAAGTACTGGTTGTTGAGCAGTCCGGCGATGAAGGCGCCGCCAAGAAGGCCCAGGCTGGTAGCTCCGGCAAGAAGGTTTCCGGGTGTGCCAACTGCCAGGCTGTGGCGGTCGCCGACAAGCGGGACGGCACCAACAAACAGTACTGCAAGATCCACCGCACCAAGGGCCATGACCTCCAGAGCTGCAAGCAGGTCGAGCGGCTCGTCGAGCTGCAAAAGGCCGAGTACGAGCGGCGCGGCAAGGAGAGAGCCCGGGGAGGTGGCGGAGGATCAGGCACGAAGCGCCCCGGCCAGGGAGGACGCCGCGACAAGGACAAGCAGCGGCAAGCAGACAGACCTCCCCGCGGCCGCGACAAGAACGAAGACGACGACGAAGACGAAGACATGGATGATGTCGAGACCAGTGAGCAGGAGTTTCAGAAAGCCGCAGAGGTCTTGTGCGTAGACGGTGGTGCTTCTCTGCATACCTCTCACCGCCAGCTCAAGCAGTGGGCGCAGGAAGTCAATGCAGCGGAACCACCCATCGAGTCACGCAAGCCTCTGAAATGGTCCAGCACGCCTATCATCTTCGATATTGAGGACCACCCTGACCGCACAACTGTGATCGGGTGCTTGCCGATGTTGGTCTCACCAACAGTCCGCAACGTCAAGGTCACTAAGATGCTAGTCGACGGCGGGGCCGGCTTGAACCTGATCTCCTCCGCTGTACTCCAGAAACTCCAAGTCCCTGACAGCGAGCTCGACGAGACCGGCACGTTCCAAGGAATCAACCCGGGAAGGAGCAAGCCGAAGGGGAAGATAACGTTGCCAGTGACATTTGGCAGTGAGCTGAACTTCAGGACAGAGAGGATCTCTTTTAACGTTGCCGATTTTCCATTGCCCTACAATGGAATTCTCGGCCGTCCGGCGCTCGCCAAGTTCATGGCGGCCTCTCACTACGCATACAACATGCTCAAGATGCCAGGCCCGATAAGCGTCATCTCTGTCCCCGGCGACAAGAAGGATGCCCTTATCTGTGCCGACAAGATCTACCGGGAAGCAGCAGCCGCGACGGATCACAAGCCACTTGCCGCTGAAGCTCCCGGAGGGAAGAAGAAGACCAAGCCCGGCAAGTGCTCTGGTGCCCGCTCCAGCAAGCGCACCTCTTCGTAGTGCTGCGCTACCGTCGAGGACGCGCCATCGAGCTCCACCGGAAAGAGTAAGAAGTCAATGGCAGCCTCGCCAACGACCAAGAAGGTGTCCGCCAAGGAGGACGGCACTGGTGGTACCTTCACCATCAGTGCCACTCTCGACCCCTAATAGGAAAGCGCGCTCGTTGCTTTCCTGCGGGCGAATGTTGATGTGTTTGCCTGGCAACCATCTGACATCCCCGGCGTTCCCAGGAAAGTGATTGAGCACCACCTCACCGCCTGGCCCCATGCGCGGCCCGTCAAGCAGAGAGTCAGGAAGCAAGCGGTGGAGCGCCAAGAGTTCATCGCAGAAGAGATCAAGAAGTTGGAAGCGGCAGGCCTTGTCAGAGGTGTGCTCCATCCGACGTGGTTGACCAATCCTGTTGTCGTGCGCAAAGCAAATGGGAAATGGAGGCTTTGCATCGACTTTACTGATGTTAACAAAGCTTGTCCCAAAGATCCCTTTCCCTTGCCGCGCATTGACTAGATTGTTGACTCCACGGCCGGATGTGACCTGCTTTCATTTCTTGACGCATACTCAGGGTACCATCAGATCTTCATGGCTGAAGAAGATGAGGAAAAGACCGCGTTCATCACTCCATGTGGCATGTACTGTTTCGTACAGATGCCTTTCGGTTTGAAGAATGCTGGTTCGACGTTTGCGAGGGTTGTCCATACCACTTTTGAGCCGCAAATCCACAGAAATGTGGAAGCCTACATGGATGACATAGTGGTCAAAAGCAGGAACAGGGCAACCCTGATTCAAGATTTAGAAGAGACCTTTACGAACCTGCGCAGGATCAGCCTCAAGCTCAACCCCGAGAAGTGCGTGTTTGGAGTCCCTTCCGACAAGCTTCTTGGGTCCTTCGTGTCTCAGCAAGGAATCGAAGCCAATCCAGACAAAATTAAGGCCATCGAGCAGATTGAAGCACCAACACGCGTCAAGGATGTACGAAGGCTTGCCGGCTGCGTCGCGGCTCTCAGCAGGTTTATTTCCAAGTCTGCAGAACGCGCCCTGCCATTTTTCAAAGTTTTGAAAAAGGCGGGTCCAGTAAAATGGACTCCGGAAGCGGAGGCTGCGTTGCAGGACTTGAAGAAATACCTGTCCTCCGCTCCAATAGTTGTCGCGCCTAAACCACAAGAGAAGTTGTTGCTGTACCTGGCGGCAACCAATCAAGTGGTTAGTGCTGCGTTAGTAGCGGAGAGGGAGGCGGATGATGAGCTAGCAACCGCGGCAAGCGCGTCCAGCGACAAGCAAGAGGCTTCCCCGACAAGCTCTGGCCCCGACAAGGACGAATCTGCGCAGGAGCAAGTGGAGGTGCAGAAGAAGAGAATGGTGCAGCGCCCAGTTTACTTTGTCAGCTCCCTTCTGCAGGGGGCTAGGTCAAGGTACTCTGGTGTGCAGAAATTGCTTTTCGGCCTTCTCATGGCATCGAGAAAGCTGCGCCATTACTTCCAAGCACATGAGATTATAGTTGTCACCCGCTTTCCGCTGAAGAGGATACTGCAGAATCCAGAAGCAACAGGCAGGATTGTCGAGTGGGCACTGGAACTGTCAAGCTTCGGTCTCAAATTCAAGAGCACTTCAACTATCCAGAGCAGAGCATTGGCGGAGTTCATAGCAGAGTGAACACCGACGCCAGACGAAGAGATCCCAGAGACGAGCATCCCCGTCAAAGAAGCAAGCAAAGAGTGGCTGGTGTATTTTGATGGTGCTTTCTCGCTGCAAGGCGCCGGTGCTGGCGCGTTGCTTATTGCGCCCACCGGAGAGCATCTCAAGTACATAGTCCAGATGCACTTCCCCAAGGAGCAAGCAACCAACAATACTGCAGAGTATGAAGGTTTGCTCGCCGGTCTCAGGATCGCGGCAGAACTTGGGATTAAGAAGCTCATTGTCAGGGGTGACTCGCAGCTTGTCGTCCGCCAAGTGAACAAAGATTACCAGAGTCCGTTGATGGAAGCGTACGTTGATGAAGTGAGGAAGCTAGAAGAGCGCTTTGACGGCCTGCAAATGCAACACATTCCAAGAGCTGAGAACGACATCGCTGATGGCCTGCCAAAGTGCGCAGCACTTAGGTTACCTGTGCAACCAGGAACCTTTGTGCTCAAGCTGACTCAGCCATCCGTAACACCATCAACCGGACAGAGCAAGAAGAGGAAGCTGGTCTCCGGCGACTATCTTCCGGCAGAGCTCCCCGGAGCCTCCGCCAAGAAGGTCCCCAAGATCGACGCCAAGAGCGCTGAGGAGCCGTCTGCTCCGGCAAACCCCAGGGTTTGTTCCATAGAAGCAGGCGCTCCTGACAAGTTTTGCCCCGGCAAGCTTGCCGGGGAACGTCAAGCTCCGGCTGAGCCCCAGATCCTCGCCGTAGAAGCGGACGTTCCCGCAGCAGCAGATGTGCCTTCAGTCCTTGTTGTCGAGCCACAGGCTCCAGCATGGGTGCAGCAGACTGTCCATTTCCTCCAGAACGGAGAACTTCCCGAAGAACAAGAAGAAGCGGAAAGAGTAGCCCGACTCTCGAGTATGTACCAGTTCGTCGACAACATGCTGTACAGAAGGGGGCGCAACGGTGTGAAATTGAAGTGTATTTCCCGGGAAGACGGACAAAAGCTGTTGGCAGAGATACATGGAGGCATATGTGGCCACCACATTGGCGTAAGAGCACTTGCCGGCAAAGCGTTCCGGCAAGGTTTCTTCTGGCCGACAGTCCTCCAGGATGCAACTGCACAAGTAACCAAGTGTGAAGCGTGCCAGTTCCATTCCAAGCAGATACACCAGCCAGCTCAAGCTCTCCAGACGATCCCTTTATCCTGGCCATTTTCGGTCTGGGGGCTCGACATCCTCGGCCCCTTCCCCCGAGCTGTCGGGGGCTTTGAGTACTTGTACGTCGCAATCGACAAGTTCACAAAGTGGCCGGAAGTGGAACCAGTGAAGAAGGTGACAGCACAGTCAGCAGTCAAGTTCTTCAGGTCGATTGTTTGCCGCTCGGGATCCCCAACAGGATCATCACCGACAACGGTACACAATTCACGAGCCGCGCCTTCATGCAATACGTCCAAGATCTCGGCGCCAAGGTCTGCTTCGCTTCTGTTGCTCATCCCAGGAGCAACGGTCAAGCGGAGAGGGCCAATGCCGAAGTGCTGCGCGGGCTCAAGACCAGAACTTTTGACAGGCTGCACAAGTGCGGAAGAAACTGGATCGAGGAGCTGCCGGTGGCTCTTTGGTCGATCAGAACGACGCCAAATCGAGCCACTGGCCAGACACCATTTGCTCTAGTCTATGGAGCAGAAGCAGTTACCCCCACGGAACTCGTATACGGGTCACCTCGAGTGCTCGCGTATGATGAGCTTGAGCAAGAGCGGCTGCGTGAAGATGACGCGCTGCTCCTTGAGGAAGATCGTCTTCAGGCTGCTGTGCGAGCCTCTCGCTACCAGCAAGCTTTGCGTCGCTACCATAGCCGCAAAGTTAAAGCCAGAAGCTTCGAGGAAGGCGACCTTGTTCTTCGGCGCGCTCCGTCCGCCAAGAATCATAACAAGTTGACGCCGAAGTGGGAAGGCCCTTACCGGGTGAGACGAGTCACGAGGCCCGGCGCTGTCCGCCTTGAGACCGAAGATGGCACTCCGGTGAGCAACTCCTGGAATATTGAGCATCTTCGTAAGTTTTACCCGTAAGGCGCGGTTGTCGGACCCCGTCCGGCAACCACCCTTTTGTACAAGTCTTGCCGCTATTGCATGTAATCCTTTGTACAAAGCCAGGCGCAGACCCTGAGCAGCAGTAAATGAAGCGCTGGCGCCCTAAGTTTTAGCATGCATGCTGAGTCGAGTCTCGTCCTTGGTTAGGGTTGATAGTGCCTAACAGCTGCTAACCCCTAGCTTAGAGGTCGGGTCTGCGTCCTTTTTTCCTGTTCTTTCTTTTCCTTTGGTTCGCAGGGTTTTGCATATCCTGGCCAGACCGCTTAAGGACGAAGAAGAGAAGAAGGGCGGGCCAGCCTTTGGTCCCCGGCAAACCAGTGTTGCCGGGGGCTGCAAGTACAAAGATCACTCGCGACAAGCCAAAGTTGCCGGGGGCTGCAATCCCAGATAAGTTTTTCATCCCTTATCATGCATTCTCTTATGGACTGAGGAATGCGAAAACCTTGTTTCTTCCTAAAAAGCTGCCGTGCTCCCTTAACTCTGGGCCCCGGAGCACGTTCCTGGGGCCAGTTTTGGTAGTAGCCGCGGCGGCAAAGGAACGGAATGAGGAGCCCAAACCTGCCTCATCCCTACCTCCGCCAAAGGCGTGAGGAACGTCGAGTGGCGCGAGAAGACGCCAGGGCCTGTTGCCGGGCAAGGAAGTGTCTATCTTAACGATATAAAGGATTCGCTCCTTGGCGTGGGTTTTACCCGCGAGACAAATGGCCCGGCAAACATCCCCTTTTCATTAAAAACATTCCGCTCAGGTACAGTTCAGAGAGAATGAAAAACATGAGAGATGGGATTACAAGCTTTAAATGCAACTAAGGCTCGAAGGCTTACAAGTTAAAAAGAGATAAGGTGCCCGTAATCCCTTTCTTGTCTCTCTCCTCAGGAGGTAGGACAAGGAGGCGAAAAGGGCAAAAGGGGCGCCTAGACAAGCTACGGGTGGCAGAAGACACCAACAGAACGCCCCGGGGACCGTCTGAAGGCTAGGTGGTGGTGGCAGCTCCGGAAGCAGGGCTCGACGGGGCGGCAGGACGTCAGCACGCTGTCGAGGGCACCTCGCCCTCGTACTCCGACTTGACGGCCTTGTCGCCAGCCCTCTTCCTCTTCTGCAGCCTCGCCACGCCAGCCGCCAAGGAGACGACCCCGGGAAGCTCAAGGAGCCGGCTACACGGATGATGGGGTCGCCGGTGCCGCGCGGAGCCGCGACCGACGCCTAGTCGGACCCGTCATCCCAACGACCGCTACCCTCGTCGTCGCTGTCGCTCCCCTCCTCGTCACTCTCGCTCGAGGAGGAGCTTTCGCTGTCGGAGGAGCTATCCACGCAGCACCGGGCCCGGGTCCCGAAGCACCCGAAGACCTTGACGGAGAGGAGATCGCCCTCCATCAACTTAAAATGGAGGGCGAACCCCTCCATCAAGCTGTGGATACGGGCGAACGTCTTCCAGCCTCGACCAAGATACACCACGCCGGGGGCTGGGGACTCAACGTGGACCCGCGTGCCGCTGATCCCGCAACCCCTCATGCGCAGTCTTAGCGTCTCGGGTTGTTCCATCTCCATCACGCTTGCGAAGGGGGCCGGGAGACGGAGGCGACGACGAGGCGCCCGGCGCAGCCTGACGAAGCACTCGCAAGGGTCGTCCCCGATGTGGACTGCCGCGGGAAGAGGGGCCGCTGGCGGAGGCGAGGCCGGCGCGTCGCCCCGTCCGCCTCGTCCCCGAGCGCCTCGGCCTCGTCCACGACCTCGTCCACGACCTCGCCCCTCCCCCTTCCCCTTACGGTTGGCTCTGCCACCGCGGGTGCAAGGGGAAGAGGGGCGCGTTGCCTAGCGGCGACCCTCGCCGCCACCGATGAAGGACCAGGATTCCCTTTCTCCATGGCGAATGGAGAGAGGGGATCAGAAGCTGAAGAGAAGCAAAGATGAAGGAGTGTGGGTTTTCGTCGCCCCCCCTCTTGCTCTTTATAAAGGAGCAGGGTGGGGGCTCGGCCGCCCCGCTCAGCCAATCAAGACGCAGGGAGAGCAGGCGACTGGGACCGGCCTGCTGCCTCGGCCCGCGACGGCCCGGTTTCCTGCCTCCACCGTCCGCGGCCCCAGGTGCATGGAAGCCGCGTGGCCGGCGTGCAGGACCGAGGCGACGGATGAGGCGACCTCCCCTCGCCCCGTGATCGTGGGGAGCGGGCGCCTCGGAAACCGTGCCTCGGCCCCGTCCAGCAAACAAGCCGCGCCTCCACGCCTCCCTCCACTTATGGGGATAGCGCAAGCCGTCCCCCTTTATTGCGACGTGACGCATGCCTGCGGGGCTCAGCCCCGCGCACGCCGCCCACGTCATGCACGCCTCTCCCCACGATGCCGCATTCGACACGTGCCATTCGGGGAGGACGTGGTGGATGCAGAAGAAGATGCAGCGTGACCCAGGCCGCGCGTGCCTGTGCACTGTTTTGGGCCTGGCCCAACAGCGCTCGGCACCGTGTATGGCCCAGGCCCGGGGGCTCCTGTCGGTGCTAAAATAGGGGTACCTTAGTACCCCGAACTTGTGCACGGGCAGTCGTAGCACCCCGCGGCAAGGCTTGCCAGGCGATCGCCAAAACTCTCCATGGTCCCTTTTTGGGCCATCCAAGAACAAAGTATTTAAGCCAAGGCCCCGACAGGAGGAACTTGCCGGGAAGACCACCCGAAGAGAGCAAGGCCCCCGGCAAGAGGAGCTTGCCGGAACGGCCGCTCGGAGCACAAGGCCCCGGCAAGAGGAGCTTGCCGGGAAGGCCGACCAGGGCATGACAAGAGACTTGCTGCGACACGCCACGCGTCCCGGCAAGGACCGGTGAGCAACAAGCTCCCGGGCGCGACAAGGCATCAACCGCGGCATGGCGCTTGCCGCGGCAAGTCACCACCCTGCGCCTGCGTTCCAGCTCATCCACCCAAGCGTCGCTCTAGGGCCATTCCAGGCGTACGTGGCGAGAGGCTGCGCAGCCAAGGGCATGCGGTGGCGAAGCAACGCTGACAGGGTAGCCGTCGTGGCAAACGGTGGCGCCCCTGACGGTCCCTTTTCTGCACTATTTGGGCGACCCAGACGGGCATTTAATGCCCTTGTCCCCTGCCGTCAGAGTTAGGTATGATAGCACTGTGCAAACAGCTGTACCCAACACAGCGTTTTCCAGTTTTACCCCCGCCTACGTTGCCACCTGTGGGTAACCCCTTGCGCATATAAAAGGAGGCCCCATGCGCAACGTGAGGGAGAAAGGAGGGAGGGAGGAGACCACTCACGCTCGGTCTGATTAGTTGCCTGAGTGTACTGTAGCACTCAGCGCTCCCAAGAACACAATACAAACCACAAAGCAGCAGTAGGGTTTTACGCATCCGTGCGACCCGAAGCTGGGTAAACCCCTTGTGTGCATCGCCTCGATCCGCTCTTCGCGCGACCTCTGCCCCCCGCCGAACCAGAAAGGGGCTTGGTCCCCATAGGTGTTCTTGGAGGCAGATTTCCCCCGACAGAGTTGTTGGAAAAACTAGCAACGAAAAGAATAAGTTTGTAGTGGGCTTATAGAAACATCTCAAAATTATGAGGTGAGCTTCTGCCACCAACGGAAACAAATGATTGGATTGATATCAACAAGGAGACGAGAAACTTATTTCACCGGGAGAACAAACGAAGAACTTGGGTCATTTATAAGCACCATAAAAAGCAACAATCCTTAGGGAAAGCTTTAGGTGAAATATAACCCAAGATAACTCTAATGAAGAGATTGAAGGATTTAAAATACCTCATTCTTGACAACATGTAAATCATGAAGCATGAAGAGAAATTGTCAAGAATGACATAACACCACATCAAAAGATAAGGTAGAAAGAATTGCACTTCGGAATGCAAAATGAAGAAATGCTTGAACTCCTCAAAACAAAACATGTGTTGAGCAACATGTTTATTTTAGAGTATAGCTTGGCGGATCTTAACTCGGAGAGAAATCTTGAAGAACAATTGAATAATGAAAAAAAATCCTTAACGAACCACCATGTAGAGCCTCCATGAAGAACTCCGGTAATGAAAGGATGATAAAAATAAAGAGAAGTTGAAAACACAAGGTGAAGCCTTGCGATGATTTAGAAGGAGCTTCGCGACGAGATAATGCGGAAAACTTGGAACTCCGGAAATGAAAAAGATGAAGCCTCTCGAACCGAGAAATGTGACATGATGAACAATTCTGGAAAGAAGAAACTAGATCACTTGGATGAAACCATAATAAGAATTACGTTATGCATATCCTTCACCAATTAAATTGATGACAAGTAATGGATTTGACATACCACTTATTCTCGTTGGAAAAAGAAAAAAATGAATTAAGAGAGCTAGAACAAACTTGGGAAGGTCTTCAACGATCCGCCGGTAGGATTCGGAAAGAACGAATTAATTGATATGATAACAAAGGAAGAGGAATGTTGAACGAACCACCGTAAAAATTGAAAATGAACGAAGAAAAGATAAGGAAAAACCGGGAAGAATTAGTAAATGAACGAAGATGCTTGCTAGGATTTAGATACATGAGAACGAAGAGATCATGAACTGATTAGAGAATATTGAATGATGCACCGGTAAGATTTGGAGAACGATAGACGAAGCCGAGAATGAATAATTCTGAGATGAAAGGCTCCGGATAATCGAACTGAAAGACTCCTGAATTGCTCCGGATGGGTGAAAAGAATTCTCACAATCAAAAATAGTTATGAGAGGATGGCATCAAGCTAGAACCGTGAATCTTGAAGAGAATGAAGCAAGATTTAAGAGAAACTCTTCTTTGGTCTTCAAATGCTGAGAAAGGTGAGGAGAAACACCACCAAATTATTGAGGCACTCCGGAATGAGAATTGGAAAGGTTGAACCAATAATGAAAAGAATTTGGAATATCTTGGAGAAAGACAAATGACTGATGATACTTCATTCTTACGTCAAACTTTTAAATGAATTTGGGAATAGCTTCGGGAAAATTAGAAGAGTCAGGTAAGATCCTGGGAAAAGACATGTGGGTTAGGGCCCACTCAAAAGAAACATCGTTGAACGATTACTTGAAAGGGAGATTGCACCGGTTGATATAAATGGCTTGAATGAGATAGCATCCTCAAAAGAACTTGAGTGAATTGAGAATGGAAACTTGAATCTTCTGAGATATCTTCATCATTCCGGAACAAATGGAAAAGCGAGAGGTGAATGATTAAGAGATACACCGGCATGAGAAAACATTCGAGAGGAGGAAAGAGATATGATCAACACCGAAAGCTTGAATTTAGTCCACCGGGGAAGAAAAAAGAATGAAGAATGATAAACTTGAAGCTCCGTTAGTATCTTCATGGGAAATCACCGGATAAGAACATTGACGGAAAAGAATGGAGAGACTTCTCACAAATAAAAGAATACTTGATCGAGAAATATGGGTCCCAAAAGGGTGGGAGGGCGGGAAAACAAAGACAACTTAGGACGGATGAAACGAACAACATTGGGAAAAACCAAGAGGTGATCTTGCGGATGTTGAAATGATCGGCTCCACTTGAAGAGAAACACGTCGGTTGAAAAAGAATTGGCATGACAAACTAGATGATCAAGAAGGATTGGTATTCACATAGAAGTATGAGAACACCGCTTAGGAAAGGTATGGAATCAACACTTGACATCGAAGCAACTCGAATACCACAATTAAAACAAAACAAAGGGTTTGGCTTGTAGAATAAGCCGGAACAAACATATGATAGATCCCATATCGTATCATGTGTCTGTTGGAAAGAATTCCTACGTGATACTTGAATTCCCACCTATAAACTCCCGAAACTTTCTGGTTATGTAATCTGGTGTTGGGGATATAGGGGACACAAAATATATCACCCAAACTAACAATACCTAGATCCAGCTGTATCCATCCTTCAACACATAACCAAGAAAACTCCGGAAATCGTCTACCTCAACCTTCGAAAAGCATCCGTTATACGAGATATGGCAATACTCCCGCACTCGCCTCAGTACTGGGCTATCAGGGTTATCTCACCAACAACTGTACAAAAGAGATTTTCGATGTCGGCGTACTACACTCAGGTATTTCAGAACTGCAACGATAAAATTATAACGACAACACCTCAGAGCTCAACTCCCCGGGACACCTCCACTAAACCCCTGCTAACAGGAGGCACCAAGACAATGTTGTCATCACAAAACCATCGGCACGATTCCAAGATACCCGCGTGATCCTAAAAATTTTTTTAGTGAAATTTGAGAAGAGAAGAGTCAAAACTCTACGTCAGGATGCCTTACCAGAGCGATGAGGAGACTGGGAAGTAAAAAGAATTCCTAAACTCTCCGATACATAATTCCTAAATGACTCAAAACATTTTTCTAGACACAACTCGGCCGCTAAAAACGAACAATCAGTGGGGGCTCCTAAGGTCGGGGAAGGCTCTGATTACCAACTTGAAACGCCCTCGATGCGGCTATATCTCCCACGTGTCAAAGCACTACTTAGAGGCATAACGGCATTGAAAGCAATGTCGCAAGTGAGGTAATCTTCACACAACCCATGTAATTCATAAGGGAAAGAGATACATAGTTGGCTTACAATCGCCACTTCACACAATACATGAGTAAAGCAATACATCATACAGATACAATCAGGGTCCGACTACGGAACCAAAATAAAAGAAGACTACCCCAAATGCTACACAGATCCCCGATCGACCCGACTGGGCTCCTCTACTGATCAACTGAAACGAAACAACACAATGAACAAGATCTTCATCGAGCTCCTCCTTGAACTCGGGTGCGTCACCTGCACGGTTTCATCGGCACCTGCAAACTGGTTTTGGAAGTATCTGTGAGTCACGGGGACTCAGCAATCTCACACCCACGAGATCAAGACTATTTAAGCTTATAGGTAGGGTAAAAGGTATGAGGTGGAGCTGCAGCAAGCGACTAGCATATATGGTGGCTAACATACGCAAATGAGAGCGAGAAGAGAAGGCAAAGCACGGTCGATGAACTATGATCAAGAAGTGATCCTAGAACAACCTACGTCAAGCATAACTCCAACACCGTGTTCACTTCCCGGACTCCGCCGAGAAGAGACCATCACGGTTACACACGCGGTTGATGTATTTTAATTAAGGTCAACTTCAGGTTTTCTACAACCGGACATTAACAAATTCCCATCTGCCACATAACCACGGGCACGGCTTTCGAAAGTTCAAACCCTGCAGGGGTGTCCCAACTTAGCCCAAGATAAGCTCTCACGATCAACGAAGGAAATTCCTTCTCCCCGGGAAGACCCGATCAGTCTCGGAATCCCGGCTACAAGACATTTCGACAGTAATAAAACAAGTCTAGCAAGACCGCCCGATGCGCCGACAATCCTGATAGGAGTTGCACATATCTCGGTCTCAGGGCAACACCGGATGAGACAGGCTACGAGTAAAACCAGGCCTCGAGTTTCCCCGCGGTGGCCCCGCAGGCGGCTCGGTTCGAACCAGCACTTAGAGAAGCACTGGCCCGGGGGGGCTAAATAAAGATGACCCTCGGGCTGGCCGACCCAAGGGAAAGGGATAGGTGGTAGGCAAATGGTAAAACCAATGTTGGGCCTTGCTGGAAGAGTCTTATTCAAAGTGAACTGTCAAGGGGGTCCCATAAATCACCCAACCGCGTTAGGGACGCAAAATCCGGGAACATAACACCGGTATGATGGAAACTCTGGCGGCAAGAGTGGAACAAAACACCAGGCATAAGGCCGAGCCTTCCACACTTTACCAAGTATATAGATGCATTGGTTAAATAAGAGATATTGTGATATCCCAACAAGTAAACATGTTCCAACGAGGAACAACATCTCCATGTTCCAACAAGGAGCAAACTTCATCTTCACCTGCAACTAACAACGCTATAAGAGGGGCTGAGCAAAGCGGTAACATAGCCAAACAACGGTTTGCTAGGAAAGGATGGTTAGAGGCTTGGTTTAACAATATGGGAGGCATGACAAGCAAGTGGTAGGTATCGCAGCATAGGCATAGCAAAAGAGCGAGCATCTAGCAAGCAAAGATAGAAGTGATTTCAAGGGTATGGTCATCTTGCCTGAAATCCCGCAAGGAAGAAGAACGAGTCCATGAAGAAGACAAACGGACGTAGTCGAACGGATCCTCACAACTCCGGAACGAAACCGAAGCTAACGAGAGAAGCAACCCGGAAAGAAACAAACAACATAGTAAAAAACCACCACATACACATGGCATGATGCACAAACGAGTATGATGCATGTCTGGTTTTTAGATGCATGGCATGGCAAAGTGCACAAACAATACTACAAATTAAGTGGAGCTCAATATGCAACGAGTTGCATATTGACGAAACTTCACAATATTTATTTAGTTCTCTCTTGTTTATGTACCCAACAATATTAAATGTTGTTAAACATGGCAAGAGATGAAACATATGAAAACTAACTATTTAGGCAAGTTTAAATGAGGCCGGAAATAACAAACAACAATTCCGGAAAATCCTCATATGCATATTTTGAATTTGGTACTGTTCTTCCTAAAACATATTTTAATGTTGTTAAACAGGAAAATAAAGTGCAACATGTTAATCTATGCATTTTTCTACCCCATTTACATATATAATTTATTTAAAATGGAGCTACGGTTATTTAGTTATGAATTAAATCATGTTAGCATGGCATATGAGCAAATTAAACAAACAACAAGTTTAAACATTTTTTACATGGATGAAAGTGGCATATTATGAGATTAGACAGAAATCTAAGCATTTTAAATGTTAAAATCATTTTACTCCGATGCACCATTTGTGAGTTATTAAATGCATGATCTAGAGGGACTTTTCTGCAAATCTGTAATCCTGGGATAATTGGACAAATTCGCAGCAAGGAAAAAAACATATGCGGGCTGGATCTGCTGGGCGCGGCTGGACTGCTCACCATGGGCCTTGGCCCGGTTCGGTGGAGGAGGTAGGCCGGTTGAGGAGGAGTGCGCTGGGCCTGGGGCGCTGCGGCTGGAGAGGCCCAGGTGCGGATCTGGGCATCGCTTGGTCGTCTCCCTCGAACAGGATGAAGCAGCGGACTTGGTCAACGGGCATGACGATGCACAGAACTTGGTGACAAGGACGACGCAGGGACTGCGCGCGAGGTTCGCCGGGAAGATGGCAGCGGGCACCGGACTTGATGCGTGGGATCCGGCGAGGAGGCGTCGGAGATGGCCGGATCGGGCCAGTTCGTGTTGGGGAGGCAAGGAGGCAGGGTCTGCTCGCAGCGAAGCAGAGGGCGGGGTCGAAATCGTTCCCGAGCAGAGGACGACGGAGGCGGACTTGACGCGATCCCGGCGACACGGAAAAGGGACTTGGCGGGGCAAAGGTGCACGGGAACCGACCGGATCCGTGGCCACGACGGCGGAGCAAAGGAAATCCGGTCCAGATCGGGGCCGGACGCGAACTTGAACGGCGACTGGGCAAAACAGCGACGAGGCGTCGCAGAACCTGATGAAAGAGACAGAGAGAACTGAGAGAGAGAACAAGGGGAAGAAGGAGAGAGACGGGAGGAAGGGCGCGGTCCTGCTGGTCTTGCTTGCTCGGGGGCGAAGTGGCCGAGAGGAGGAAGCTTGAGCTCGCTCGCTCGTGCACGGGCACGAGGAGAAGGAGGCTGCGGCGCCAGGCTTGGGGCGGTGCTGCTGCAGGGAGGAGTCCAGCGTGACGAGTTGGGAGGAGCAGGCGCGGAGGCCTCGTGCGGCTGCAGGGGCTCGGGTTCCTCGATCCAGATTGAGGCAGGGAGGAGCTACGCTCTGGATTGGCCGGGCACGGAAAGCCGAGTGGAGGTTGGTGGGGTGGCGGCGCTGCGACGGGTGGATAGGACCAGGTCCCTAGGTTTTAGGGTTGGACAAGTTTATATAATAGGGACTAGGTTTAGAGGCTATCTCGTTCCTCCGATCTTAATCGAACGATCGTGAATTAAATAGCTACGAAGCCCAAATAAGAAAATGGTGATGTTTTATAGATGTTAGGGGATGATCCGGACCCAACGATAACGATAGCCTGAGACGGGTTCGGGAGAGTTTCGGACGCTCATGTGAGGGGGCCGCGGGCTGACGAGAGAGGTTAGGTGGTTTGATAAGAGGGACCCGAAAACTCGATTGGCCTCGGAACGGCCAACGAAGGCAAGGGGGGACGCGGCAACTATGAACGGGTGCAAGTTTTAAAAACAAAGACGGCAACCAGTGCCGATGCAATGCAGATGATGCGATGATGAATGCAACAAACAAATAAATAACACAGCTGACACGCAAAACATGGAAGACGTCTGGAGCGTCGGTCTCGGGGCGTTACAGGTGGGAGTGAGGCATGGACGGTGACAAGACAAGAGGGGAAGCTTGTGTTTGTGCTAGGCACACCTGGCTAGAGAGGCATATCGATCGATGTGTGCCATAAAGAAGGAGCTGGGGGGCCTACACACACCGTGGGTGAACGACCTAAAGTGAAAAGACGAATTTGCGTGATGGAGCTAGAGAATGCTGAGGGAGGGTGAGAGGGATGCGGGTGTGTGCATGCACAAGAGAAAGTTAGCGCTAGCTACAAAGATAAGAGGGTTGTGTGGGTGTAAAAGACGAATAGAGATCATATATACTTCATTATAAAAAGCGGATTTGGATATTTGAAGAATTTATCAGAGTGTTTCAAACCGACGGATGTGTGAATATATATAACGGTGATACACATGGTGTGGTTATGAACATGGTATACTACATTTAATATATTTTATCTCTACTCTTATAAAAAACGGAGTTGTTGATGATGGTGTGCCTGCCATCCTGCATTATAGGCCGTCTAATTTATATCTGGCGGATAGCAAGGAAACTATGATGGTTGAAGTTGGCAACAATCATGATTGTAGATTCTTATTGAAATAGAGAAACGAATTCAAATCTAGTTCGAATTGCAGCGGTAGTATAGACATTTGGAATGCACTAAAATGTTGGTATGAGTAGGTTACATGCATTATACAACAAGCGAAAAAAATTAATCGGACATAACATGGATTCATACTCCCTCCTTCCATCTACATAGGGCGTAAGACCGCCTTTGACTATTGACAAGATTAATAGTACATGCCATGCACAATGTGAAAATTATATCATTGAAAGAACCTTTCACAGACGAATCTAACAGTGTGCTTTGTGTAAGTTGCATGTCATATATCATTGCTCAAATATTTGGTCAAAGTTAGCATCGAAAAACGCATTAGGCCCTATATAGATGGAAGGAGGGAGTAGCTTTGAATAGCATTTGTATAGTAAAACGGGGCAAGACTCCCTCTTTGTGTGGTATGAATAGTTTTATTTTTTCGGTTTCTTTTTGGTTGAGGGAAGTGCGAATTGATTTGGTACGTACAAGTACAATATTATGACACGTTAGGCTTGTCCCTAAAATTCAACCCGCATCTTGTTATATCCCGAAAATTCAGATATCGTGCTCCCAAAACTGGCGCCTTCAGAACCCGCGCCTTGCTATCCCGAAATTACAACGTGCGCGAAAACTCCCTCCAGCTGCCAAATCCCGACACACAAAATCCCCCTTCTAACCCTGAGCGGAAAGGGCCGCTAGTTCAAATCGGTGGGGGGGTACTTTTGTAACACACCCTACATTTTGAACAAGCGTGTTCCTGAGTCATGCTTCACCCCCTCCCATCGCCCCCTTTTCGCCATTCAAAATCCCAGGCCGCCATAACCTCTCCGCTCCAGCCACGAAACCCCACCCTCCTCCGTCAGCCACGTCACCGCTGCCCAGCCAGAACCTCTTCCCCGATGACGTCGTCCACCGCAATAGCTCGACGACCCTCGTCCGCCTCCCCGGATAGGGATTCATCGTCCATCTCACCGTCCCGCCGGTTCAGCCGCCCCGTCCTCCACCTCCAAGGAGCTGCTCCGACGATCGCCTCGTCTATCGCGGCTGCTCCATCCCCACAGCGCCTCCTTAACCTGCTCCACCGGAACCGCAACATCCTCACCGACTCCTCGAACAAAGTCGAGGCCTACTCGGCGCCACCAAAGAGGTTGTACACTCATCGCATCGCACCTTCTCCTTAACTCGACCTCCCAGCGCCGACGGTGCTCCATCCCTCACCCCCATGGAGCGGCTACCTTGAAGCCAGCGCCGCGGGCGACATCTCCATGACGGCTCTCCCCCAGTGCGAGGCCCCTTCGGCGGCGGCGGCCATGCCAGCCGGATCTGTTGCTGCTGCTCCGGCTCTCGCTCGATCGCTCGCTCGCCCAGCTGCTGCTGCTTCTCTCCCCCTTGCTCGTGCTGCTGCTCTGCTCCGATTAAGCCACACTTCAGTCGACTGAATTGACTTTTGGGTTAGTCAATTTTCAGGGGTTGGGGGGCTCGCCGGAGTTAAGGAAGAACCACCCGCAGCGGGGACGGGGGCTCGCCGGAGAGGTACCCCACTATCTATATTAGGGTTTACGGTGGGGGCGGGGGGCCTAGAGGGCTGGCCGGGGCGGCGGTGGCGAGTTGTTTCGGGGCGGCGAGGCGGCGCTGGGGTCGGCGGTTTGGCCGGTGCTGGCTGGCGGCTCAAGGGGGTGCAGGTTGAATATGAACTGCAGGCCCTCCCTAAACTACATGTCAAGTGCCTCTCTGCTACCATTGCGTTCAGTTTCGACAGTAGCATTCAGATTCCACAGTAAATTTCAGTTTCGACAGTTAAGTTCAGAGTCAACAGTTTTTACCTCATCTGTTGTAGTCAGGTGGTTTTTGGTGATGTTAATTTTACATCATCTATTGGAAATTCTATTAGAATCCCACTTGAGATTGACGATGTCTGTCTTGTGCTGCTTCAGCCTTGACGTCTTACGGCTCACCGGAGCTGCTCCAACGATAGAACAATCCATCACAACAGAGCAGTGCCCTGGACGCCGTCTACAGATTCCTCAAATCTTCCTCCACACCTCCGACAGCCACCTCTGCCTCAACTGCTTCAGCGACCAACCCAATGATGCTGAGGTCGACACGGCTATGGCAAAGAGGTTGCACACTTGTTGCATCACTTATTACTATACATTCACGTCGATCCATTAGGGCTATTTTGGTTCAACGGAAAAACATTGATCCACTGGTTGTTACCATCACTCTAAATTTCTGCATGCTCTCCTTACATAATCTCACCATATTTTTTTCGTATGCATGTCAGATATTGTACGCAGTCATGCTGAACATGTAGAGAAAAATAGAAGAGTTTTGCGCGGCAATACAATGTCATGTAGACACCGCTCCATGGTGGGTTCAATGGCAAACCCTCCCCACCCCTCTCCAGATTGTAATCCAGAGGAAGATATCTGTTCTGAGGCGGATTCGGACGCTGCTGACCACTCCTATTTACCCCCCAAGGTGTTTGCTCTACCTTGGCATGATGATGTTAATCATATCATGCAAATGTTGCCTTGCAGCGCCTACTTTTGACATCATATATGTCATCTACTTAGTTTAGACATGTTCTGTAATGCCACCTGTTTAGTTTCTATATCATGTATGGGAATTATGCAATCTCATGTCTTTTAGCCAGCCATAATATATGTGAAATGTGCAATGGCATCCTGTTTAACCAGGCATCATATATTTGAATGATATCTTGCCCATCCTTTTCTTCATTACATTTCCATTTGTCGACAATGTTTGTACATTAAACTACTCTTCCTGTGAATCAACCATTTGGGTGGGAGATGGAAAAATCTGGAGTGAAAACAAGGCCTTCAGAGCAGACAGTGCTACCTGTCGAAACAGATCTCTTATTGGGTCCCGATAGCTCCTCAGAGATGGATTCAGAGACAGATGACCAGTCATATTCCCCCACTGAGGTGTATGCTCTAACTTGGCACGGTTATACTGCTCATATCATGCATACGGTGTCTTGCATTGCATAGTTTAGACATCATATACACAATATTCAACACCATATTCTTAGTTCAGACATCATATCGAATGCCCTCTGTTTAGCATATAAATCATATGTGTGAATTAAATGATGCGATCTTGATTACTTAGATAACATGTAGGTGAATTAAATGATGCTATCCAGTTTAGATAGCCATCATATATGTGAAATTATGTCATGCTATCCGTTTTAGTTAAACAATATACATGTCAACTATTTCATGCCCTCTTTTTTCCACACTATCTATTGCATCTGTCTCTCATACAATGTCTGTACATTCAACTATGTTTCCTGTTTATCAGCCATTTGAATTGGAGCGGGTGATGCCAGTATCTAGCGGACTAAAAACACGGTCTTCAAATAAAACAGTGCTACCTCTTGGTGGAGATAGCACCCCAGTTGTACATGCACAAGAACCAGCCCTACCACACATAACCCAAACTCTCGCAGATTGTACCCCTACTACGATGGACAGAGAACCAGCTTCACCCAATATAACCCCAACCCCAGCCGATAGTAACCCAGTTCCTGTTGACACAGCACCATCTCCACCACAGAGCTCCCAAACAAGAGCAGTTAGTAAGGCAGCTCCAGTGCCCAAAGGGCCAGTACTATCACGGCAAACCCCAACTCCACCAGTTAGTACGCCTATTCCTGTGGAGGAAGCACAACCAGCTAGTCGTAGTTTAGCATCTATCGCATTTGATGTTGTTAAATCGTATGTGCGTATCTTCCCATCTTGGAAATATTATACTGAAGATGAAGGAAAATGCCAGTTGCAGGTGTTTGTCCAGGAGTTATGTGTAAGTAATGTTATTCATGGCAATTACTTTGCTTTGTCCCATACATCCTACCTCCATGATGGTTATAATACAGCAAATTTTCCCATTTTTCTCTATAGAGAAGGACCGATTTGGAAACTCAAGATGAGGTAACCTGTGCTAATACCTATGCTATCTTCAAGAATGCTTGGTGGCAGTATCGGAATTACCTGAAGAAAATGTACTTCACCGGCAAAGAAACTCATCAAATTCCCTTGCGTTCTCCTGAGACACATTTACTGGACGATGACTGGGAACGCCTTGTTCTGTACTAGTCCCGAACCAAGAATGTGGTAAGGTCTATGAGCTCATTTTCTATTTTTTAAGTATTATATTCTTGCGTCTTACTGTACTCTGTTCATGTAGAACAAGTGCCTAAACCTAAAGAACAACTATTCTAATTTAAGATTCCATTGCTACCATAGGACATAGATATATGTTTGTTTGATGCTTTTATTATGTACTAGTACTTGGCAATAGAAGACTTGGTAGTTTAATCCTGCCCACCTTACTAATGAACTGGTTCACCGAAATGAGTTTCATATACTAGTACATGCTAAACTTGTTATGTGTCTGCTTGTTTCTTCTTTTAGAATGCTGACAGAATATTGGGGAAGAGTGCCTTATTAAGCAACAGTAAAGGAAGTAATGCAGATAAGGTTCAGGATAGTGACACATCCTGTCTTGGTTTAGTGTTGGAGTTACTGGCCACTACCGCTTGCACAAGCTATTCAAACTCACTGTCTGAATCAGTTCGGTTTGTTGAGTCTCAACTACAAGCTGAAAGACATCGATCAGTTGTGCTGCGACAAGAAGCGGAAGGACTGCGGAAGTCCCTGGAGCATTCAGATGCATACTTTCTGGTGCAACAGCAAGCGTTGGAGGATTTTAGCGCCAAACAGGACAAAGCTAATCAGCTTGCTAAGCTTATTGCCAGCATGGTGGATACCCAGGATAACGTTTCTTGAGCTCTTCTGAAGTTGTTTCAGTTATGCTCTTGTTTTGCTACCGCGTTTATTTGCACTGGTGGCCAATTTTGACGGCCAGTGTATATGATATGCTGCTTTGTTCCCTATATTTGCACTGGTGGTGAACTTTGATGGCCAGTGGATGTAATATGTGTAATAGCCGTGATAGCCTAGCGTTAGTTGCTTGCTTATTTATTTCCTTGTTGTCTTGTTTATTTGTTTGCTTCTAATCATTGCAGTTATTTTTCCGTGGTTAACTAGTGCCTGCAATAACCTATTTTTTAAAACTAGGCCACAATAACCATGGGCTAATATTTACTGTAGTGACACTGGGCCTCCTACGGGCCATAGAAACAGTGGGCCTTCTACGGGCCGTAGAAACAGTAGGCCTTCTACGGGCCGTAGAAACAATGGGCCTTCTACGGGTCGTATCATCAATGGGCCTTATAAGGGCCGTATGATCGATTGGCCAAACATGGGCCAATAACAGGCCGCATTATGGCCGTAAACGGGCTAGAGTTGGAATCGTCCGTTCATGGGCTGACCGTAACGGGCCATCATTAATAGGCTGTATTTGATGACGCTATGAAAACTGCCCAACGTATTAACGGACCATAACCACAGGCTGAATTTGGCCCACAAGCAGAAAATGACAGTAACGGGCTGTAAGTAAATGAATGCTGGAAATGAGCCCAAGAATAAATGGGGTCTGAGAAGGCCGAAAGATAACATGGGCTGGAAACGGCCCAACGGAATAATAGGCCGTTAATGGGTATAAAGTGATACACTGTTCATTACGGGCCAGTTTCACCACGGGCCGTTAATGGGTGTAAAGTGATACACTGTTCATTACGGGCCAGTTTCACCACCGGCCGTTAATAGGCCAAGAGTTACATAGGGCCTCGTATGGGCCGAAAGACGTCATGGGCCATACATGGGCCAGAAGTGAAAACGGGCTGGAATCATATTGAATGGCCCAGATGACGCCACTGGGCCTAATTCGGATAAGGCGTAACGGGCCTTGGGTTAGCGGGCTGTAAATGGGCTATATGCGAACAGGCCGTTAACAGGATTTCCATGGGCCGGCCCGCCAGCTTTTGACCAAGTCAAACGGGCCGGCCTTTTCACAGGAATGGGCCTCTGTTGGGCCGTGCCACGTGTCGACGTATCATAGGCGCCTATCTGACCCACTGACGAGCTGACACGTGTTTCGTCCGGCCAATAAGAATTTTACACGTGGAAATTTCCCATTGGTCGGGGCTGTTAACGGGTTATCGGATCCAAAACCCGACCCGATAGCTTAACAGCGTTCCGTTACGGTGGATGCCACGTGTCGGTCACCCTTGACGAAAGCACTTCTGTGACGCGCGATTTATCGTCATGGAAGTGGACACTTCCGTGATGATAATTTTGGTAATGTCATGGAACACTTCTACGATAGCATAGGTATGGCTATCTTGATTCTGTCATAAATTTGTCATGGATGTACATGCATGACAAAAAAGCGACCTACTGTGACAAACACGTATCATCACGGAAGTGTTTTTTTTTGTAGTGAAGAGATCCAAGGGATCAATTGTTGTGTCTCTAGGGGGTGCCTCCCTCCCTGTATATAAAGGAGTGGAGGAGGGGGAGGGGGTCGGCCACCCTTGGCGCGCCCCATGAGGAGTCCTACTCCCACCGGGAGTAGGACTCCCCCCCCTTCCATGTTGGAGTAGGAGAGGAGAGGGAAGGAGAGAGAGGGGGAAAGGAAAGGGGGGCGCCCCCCCTCCTTGTCGAATTCAGATTTGGGGGGAGGGGCGCGCGGCTGCCCCTTGGCCGCCTCTCCTCTTCCACCACTTGGGCCCATGAGGCCCAATAACCTCCGGGGGGTTCTGGTAACCCCTCGGTACTCCGGTATATATCCGATAACCCCTGGAACCATTCCGGTGTCCGAATATAGTCGTCCAATATATCAATCTTCATGTCTCAACCATTTCGAGACTCCTCATCATGTTTTTCATCACATCCGGGACTCCGAACTACCTTTTTTACATCAAAATACATAAGCTCATAATATAACCGTCATCGAACTTTAAGCGTGTGGACCCTACGGGTTCGAGAACTATGTAGACATGACCGAGACACGTCTCCGGTCAATAACCAATAGTAGAACCTGGATGCTCATATTGGCTCCCACATACTCTACGAAGATCTTTATCGGTCAAACCGCATAACAACATACGTTGTTCCCTTTGCCATCGGTATGTTACTTGCCTGAGATTCGATCGTCGGTATCTCAATACCTAGTTCAATCTCGTTACCGGCAAGTCTGTTTACTCGTTCCATAATACATCATACCACAACTAACTCATTAGTTGCAATGCTTGCAAGGCTTTAAGTGATGTGCATTACCGAGTGGGCCCAGAGATACATCTATGACAATCGGAGTGACAAATCCTAATCTCAAAATACGCCAACCCAACAAGTACCTTCGGACACACCTGTAGAGCACCTTTACAATCACCCAGTTACGTTGTGACGTTTGTTAGCACACATAGTGTTCCTTCGGTAAACGGGAGTTGCATAATCTCATAGTCATAGGAATATGTATAAGTCATGAAGAAAGCAATAGCAACATACTAAACGATCAAGTGCTAAGCTAACGAAATGGGTCAAGTCAATCACATCATTCTCCTAATGATGTGATCCCATTAATCAAATGACAACTCTTTTTGTCTATGGTTAGGAAACATAACCATCTTTGATTAATGAGCTAGTCAAGTAGAGGCATACTAGTGACACTTTGTTTGTCTATGTATTCACACATGTATCATGTTTCCAGTTAATACAATTCTAGCATGAATAATAAACATTTATCATGATATAAGGAAATAAATAATAACTTTATTATTGCCTCTAGGGCATATTTCCTTCACGAAAACGGTATTGCAATGCTTGGAAACAAGGCCTAGGGTTCATACTTTCACTAGTGCAAGTTCTCTCAACAATGATAGCATAATTGAATCACATAACAATCCCTCAACGTGCAACAAAGAATCACTCCAAAGTTTCTATCAGGGAACGTAGGACGAAAACGTGCGTCAACCCCTATGCATCGATTACCCCAATTTCACCTCGGGAATCCGCGAGTTGAGTGCCAAAACATACGTCAAGTGAATCAATAGAACATCCCATTGTCACCACAGATATCCCATCGCAAGACATACATCAAGTTTTCTCAAATCCAATACTCAATACAACATAACGAAACCTCAAAGAGCAAGACTCAATTCATCACAAGAAAGTAGAGGGGGAGAAACACCATATGATTCAACTATAGTAACAAAGCTCGCGGTACATAAAGATCGTGCCAAATCAAGAACACGAGAGAGAGAGAGAGAGAGAGAGAGAGAGAGATCAAACGCATAGCTACTGGTACATACTCTCAGCCCCGAGGGTGAACTACTCCCTCCTCATCATGGAGACCGTCGGGATGATGAAGATGGCCACCGGTGATGGTTTCCCCCTCCGACAGGGTGCCGGAACGGGCTCCCGATTGGTTTTTCATGGCTACAGAGGCTTGTGGCGGCAGAACTCCCGACCTAGGTTTATTTTAGAGGTTTTGGGATTTATAGGAGGTGTTGGCATCGGGGACAAGTCAAGGGGGCCCACAAGGCGACGACAAGGCAGGGGGTGCGCCCCCACCCTTGTGTTTGCCTCGAGACTCCTCTCCGATATCTTTTCGTTCCAGTATTTTTAATATTTTCCAAAAATATTCTTCATAAATTTCTAGCTCATTCCGAGAACTTCTATTTCTGCACACAAAAACGACACCACCGTAGTTCTGCTGAAAACAGCGTCAGTCCGGGTTAGTTCTAATCAAATCATACCAAAATCATATAAAATTATTGTAAACATGGTATGAATACTTCATAAATTATCGATACGTTGGAGACGTATTGATACGTCTCCGTCGTATCTACTTTTCCAAACCCTTTTGCCCTTGTTTTGGACTCTAACTTGCATGATTTGAATGGAACTAACCTGGACTCACGCTGTTTTCAGCAGAATTGCGATGGTGTTATTTTTGTGCAGAAATAAAAGTTCTCGGAATGACCTGAAACTTCACGGAGAATATTTTTGGAATTAATAAAAAATACTGGCGAAAGAATCAAGGCCAGGGGGCTCACACCCTGTCCACGAGGGTGGGGCGCGCGTACCCCCTGGGCGCGCCCCTGCCTCGTGGCCCCCCTGGTGCTCCACCGACCTCAACTCCAACAACATATATTCACGTTTGGGGAGAAAAAAATCAGAGAGAAGGATTCATCACGTTTTACGATACGGAGACGCCGCCAAGCCCTAATCTCTCTCGGGAGAGCTGATCTGGAGTCCGTTCGGGGCTCCGGAGAGGGGAATTCGTCGCCGTCGTCACCGTCAAGCATCCTCCATCACCAATTTCATGATGCTCACTGCCGTGCGTGAGTAATTCCATGGTAGGCTTGTTGGACGGTGATGGGTTGGATGAGATTTACCATGTAATCGAGTTAGTTTTGTTAGGGTTTGATCCCTAGTATCCACTATGTTCAGAGATTGATGTTGCTATGACTTTGCTATGCTTAATGCTTGTCACTAGGGCCCGAGTGCCATGATTTCAGATCTGAACCTATTATGTTTTCATGAATATATGTGTGTTCTTGATCCTATCTTGCAAGTCTATAGTCACCTACTATGTGTTATGATCCGGCAACCCCGAAGTGACAATAACCGGGACCACTCCCGGTGATGACCGTAGTTTGAGGAGTTCATGTATTCACTAAGTGTTAATGTTTTGGTCTGGTACTCTGTTAAAAGGAGGCCTTAATATCCCTTAGTTTCGAATAGGACCCCGCTGCCACGGGAGGGTAAGACAAAAGATGTCATGCAAGTTCTTTTCCATAAGCACGTATGACTATATTCGGAATACATGCCTACATTACATTGATGAACTGGAGCTAGTTCTGTGTCACCCTATGTTATAACTATTGCATGAGGAATCGCATCCGACATAATTCTCCATCACCGATCCAATGCCTATGATCTATTCACATATTGATCTTTGCTTAGTTACTTTTTCGTTGCCACTGTTACAATTACTACAAAACTACTACTATTACTTTTGCCATCGTTACCGCTACTTCCATACTACTTTGCTACTAAATACTTTACTGCAGATATTAAGTTATCCATGTGTGGTTGAATTAACAACTCAACTGCTAATACTTGAGAATATTCTTTGGCTCCCCTTGTGTCGAATCAATAAATTTAGGTTGAATACTCTACCCTCATATACTGTTGCAATCCCCAATACTTGTGGGTTATCACGTATCAGCATCCCCAAGCTTAATTCATGCTCGTCCTCTAGTAGGTAAATGATAAAAGAAATAATTTATGAAGTGTGAATGCTAGCAAGTGCACAAGTTTGATCAATGATAATTTCAATCACTTTTTCTAGCATTATTATATATCATAACAGTAGCTCATATCAGAAAGCTTCTCATGATCAAGTAACAAGCTATTCACATGTTAAAGCATATACCATAAAATTTCTTGAAAACTAACAAACTATGTTCTCAGTCATCAAACAATTGCAATTCATCTTATTTTCAGGAAGTGTCTATCTAAGAGCTTTGATTTATCAAATCCCATATACTCAACTATCATATAGTCTTCCATGATTGCTACCACTCAAAGCATATTTTTTGAACAAATAGCATCCATTGAACACAAAGAAAGATAGGGGCTTAATGTTTCACCTCCCAACTTATTTATCATATAGATAATTGTAAACAATAATAATTCATGATCAAATATATTTGAATGGTCATATATGCTTAGATCTTTCCCCATCACATGATGCTTGCCAACTGAAGAGTAGGTTGGAATGAGAAGGAATACTACTGATTCTTGCATAAAAGTAAATACATGAAACTAAAAGATAGGCCCTTCGCAGAGGGAAGCAAAGGTTGTCATGCACTTTTTAATTTTGGATGTGCAAACCCTTAATGCAAAGGAATGTCAAGTTGTATTGCCCTTTGTGATAGCAACCTTTATTATGCAGTCCATCGCTTTTATTTCTTTACCATCACAAGTTCGTACAACGCTTATTTTCCCTTACAATAAAAGATCATACATATTTAGGAGCAATTTTTATTGCTTTTAGCACCAATGACAACTTACTTGAAGGATCTTATTCGATCCATAGGTAGATATGGTGGACACTCATGGCATGAAATGGGGTTTAAGGGTTTTTGGATGCACAAGTAGTATCTCTACTTAGTACAGAAAGTTTGGCTAGCAAAAGATTCTCAAAAGCAAGCACCACATGTTGGAGGATCCATAACAATGTAACTTCTATACAAATATACCCAAACATAACTCATTATGTTGTCTTCCTTGTTCAACTTCAACTAATTTGCTCAAGTTTGAAAATAATTAATGGGGCTCACAATCATAGAAGATGTTCGAGATAGTATATTTATATGAGAAATCTCTCTTCCTTCAATATACTTTCATGAATTGTTCAAGTGACCAATACTAAGTTTGCTAACTTTCAATAAATCTACCACATATACTTCTTATATGTGAAGTCATTACTCCCCATGGGATAAGCATATGAATCATATATAATTTCAGATTTATGATATTCAATCAATTCAACCATTTACTCATAGGATATAAGTGAAGCACGAGAGTAAATGACAAACTACTCCAAAAAGATATAAGTGAAGATCAATGAGTAGTCGAATAATTATTTAGCTATGTGAGGACTCTCTGTCATTTAAGAAAATTTAGATCTTAAGTACTTTATTCAAATAGCAAGCAAAACAAAAATAAAATGACATTCTAAAAATAGCACACATCGTGTGACGAAGCAAAAAACTTAGGCTCAACCGAGGCTAACCGATGATTGCTGATGAAGAAAGGTGGGATGCCAACCAGGGCATCCCCAAGCTTGCTTGAGACTTTTTGAAAAAATAATTAGGGATTCCTTGGGCATCACCAAGCTTGAGATCTTGTGTCTCCTTAATTCCTCTCATATCATAGTTTCCCGGAATCTTAAAAACTTCATGCACACAAAACTCAACAAGAACTCGTGAGATAAGTTAGTATAAATAAACGCAAAACCTTATCATTCTCTACTGTAGAAAATCACTAAAATTATGATGTAACATTGAATACGAAATGCCTCTGCATATTTAATACTCCCATCCTCAAATAGAATCATTAAACAAGCAAACATATGCAAAACAATGCAAACATAACAGCAATCTGTCTAAACAGAACAGTCTGTAAAGAATGCAAGAGGAGTCATACTTCCCTAACTCCAAAACTTCTGAAAAGTTACCACACTATAGAAAATTTGTTGTTACACATTGTGTAAATTTCAAGATTTTATCACATCCTGACTTTCCGGAAGAATTCAGACAATGATAGAAAACTTTCTGTTTTCAAAAAAGCAACATATAGATTTGCAAAATAAGCATGGTAAAGGCTATACTTGACCTTTTTATTGAACTAAAAGACGCAAAATATTATTCTAAATAATAGCAAGCAAATCCTAATAAAAGAAAATGACGCTCCAAGCAAAACTCATATCATGTGGTGAATAAAAATGTAGCCTCAAGTAAATTTACCGATGAACGAAGACAAAAGAGGGGATGCCATCCGGGGCATCCCCAAGTTTAGATGCTTGGTTGTCCTTGTATATTACCTTGGGGTGCCTTGGGCATCCCCAAGCTTAGGCTATTGCCACTCATTATTCCATAGTCCATCGAAACTTCACCCTTGAAAACTCCACAACACAAAACTCAAGAGAAAACTCATAAGCTCCGTTAGTATAATAAAGAAAATCACCACTTAGGTACTATTGTGAACTAATTCTAAATTTATATTGGTGTTGTATCTACCATATTCCAACTTCTCCATGGTTCATACCCTCCGATACTACTCATAGATTCATCAAAATAAGCAAACAACACATAGAAAACAGAATCTGTCAAAAACAGAACAGTCTGTAGTAATCTGGAAACTTTCCATACTTCTGTGACTCCAAAAATTCTGAAAAATTAGGACAATCTAGGTAATTTGTATATCAATCTTGTTTAAAAATTCAGATCAAAAGAACGTTCCAGTGAATTTTCAAAATTCCTAGACTGAGAGCAAAAGTTTCTGTTTTTGCATAGAGTCAAGTTAACTATCACCATAGACCATCCCAAAGGTCTTACTTGGCACTTTACTTAAACAAAAGCTACAAAACATGGTTACTACAGTAGCTTAATCATGTGAACACACAAAAACAGTAGGTAATGGTGTTGGGTTGTCTCCCAACAAGCGCTTTTCTTTAATGCCTTTCTAGCTAGGCATGATGATTTCAATGATGCTCGCATAAAAGTAAAGAATTGAAACGCAAAGAGAGCATCATGAAAAATATGTGGCAAGCACATTTAAGTCTAACCCACTTACTATGCATAGGGATTTTGTGAGCAAACAACTTATGGGAACAAGAATCAACTAGCATAGGAAGGCAAAATAAGCATGACTTCAAAACTTTCAACACATAGAGAGGAAACTTGATATTATTGAGATATGTAAAAGCATATGTTCCTCTCTCATAATAATTTTCAGTGACATCATGAATGAATTCAACAATATAACCATCACATAAAGCATTACTTTCATGATCCATAAGCATAGAAATTTTACTACTCTCCACATAAGCAAAACTCTTCTCATTCAGAATAGTGGGAGTATCATAAGAAACCCGAATACTATAAATTGTTTCCACATTAAAAGAATAATGTTCAGAAAAAGGGTAATCATAATTATGACAAGCTTTATAAATATAATCATCACAACTTTTTATAAAATAAGTGCCATCACAATAATCATCATAAGTAGCAACTTTGTTCTCATCATAATCAATTGAAACCTCTTCCAAGATAGTGGAAGAGGGAGAGGGCGCTCCTAAGGAGAAGAAGAACAATGTGAAGGATGGTGGTGTCAAGAAAGGCAATGCCACCCCTTCCAACAAAGCCAGCGACTTTAACCCTTCCTATGTGTTATGCCATGCTAGTGATGGGCATGTTTATGCTAAATTTGTTGGTTCTCCTTATGAGTACATTGAATGGTCTATTTGGGTTCCTAAGAACCTTATCACTAACATCAAAGGACCCATTACAAAATGGGTACCTAAAACCAAGCATTGATCTCTTGTAGGTGTTTGCTTCCGGTGGGGGATCATGGTTGCTCGATAGTGGAGCCACTAATCATATGACTGGAAGCAAGGACTTGGTGGTGGACGTGCACAAGATTCCATCTATGCCCACCAATGTCGAGTGGGGTGACGCCTCATCCTCTAAGGTATTGGGACTTGTCAAGGTTGTCATTTCTCATGATCTCACGATCGAGAAGGTCATGCTTGTTGAGTCCCTTGCATACAATTTACTTTCCGTTCGTCAACTTGCAATCATGGGCTTTGCCACTTTCTTTGATACTGATACCGTGGCCCTCTTGCGGAGCAAGACTCTTAAGTAGCCTTTGTTGGGCATGTCGAGAACGGTCTCTATGTGATCAACTTTTCGGAGCGACCCACTAAGACCACGACATGCCTAATGGCTAAAGTTGACGTGGGGTGGCTTTGGCATCGCCGTTTAGCCCATGTAAATATGAGATCTTTCCAAAGTCTTCTCAAGGGGGACCATGTTCGTGTACTAACAAATGTTAGTTTTGCCAAAGATCGTGCTTCCAGTGCTTGCATCGAAGGAAAGCTACATGAGAAGGCTCACCCTCCCATGACTATCATCTACTCAAAGAGGCCTTTGGAGCTCCTTCACTTGGATCTCTTTGGGCCTCCATTCTTTGATAGCCTTGGGGGTAGGAAGTATTGCTTGATGATAGTGGATGATTACTCAAGATACACTTGGGTATACTTCTTCAAGAGGAAGAGTGAGACTCAACAAACCGTCATTGACTTTGCAAATGAAGCCCAACACCAACACAATGCAAAGATCTTGACAATAAGAAGTGACAATGGCACCGAGTTCAAGAACTACACCTTGGATGAGTTTCTTAGTGATGAGGGGATCAAGCATCAATATTCTGCACCATACATCCCTCAACAAAATGGTGTAGCGGAGAGGAAGAACCGGACGTTGATGGATGCGGCAAGGACCATGATGGCGGAGTTCAAGTCTCCATACAAATTTTGGACCGAAGCCATCAACACCGCGTGTCATACATCCAATCGGCTCTATCTCCACAAAGGCTTGAACAAGACTCCATATGAGATACTTACCAGTGACAAGCCCAACCTCAAATACTTTCGGGTGTTCGGGTGTAAGTGTTTCATTCTCAAGAAAGGTGTTCATTTGTCTAAATTTGAGGCTAGAGCTCAAGAGGGCATATTTGTTAGTTATGCTACAAACTCTCATGCTTACCTTGTCCTCAATAAGTCCATGGGACTTATTGAGGAGACGTGTAACATGGAGTTTGATGAGAATAACGGCTCCCAAGTGGAGCAAAGTGGCACTTGTGATGTAGGTGATGAAATTCCTCCCCAAGCCATAAGAAGAATGGGTGATGGGTGTTGGTTTTATCCTACCCATTGAGGAACCCCTTGTGGCCGAAGGAGAAGGACAATGTTCCACTCAAATGGAACCATCACCAACCCAAGGCCCACACGCTTCCGAAGAACAAAGTGAAGGCCCTCAACCTCATGAATAAGACCAAGGGCAAGATCAACCTCAAGACGGTGTTGAACCACCAAGTGATGCCCAAGGTCAAGTTCTCTCCTCCGAGCAGGTTCAAGATCAAGAGCAAGCTCAAGATCAAGAACTAGCTCAAGACGATGCTCAAGATGATCAAGTAACCGCTCCTCAACTCACTCCTGAGGAGGAATTGGAGCGTCGTGAATCCAAGATTGCATCCAAGCTCTCTACCAAGGGTCATCTCATGACAAATGTGCTTGGAAGCATACGAAAGGGGGTAAGCACTCGTAGAGAATTGGCAAACTATTGTGAACATCACGCATTTGTCTCTTGTGTTGAACCCCAAAAGTTCTATGAGGTGCTTGAAGATCCGGATTGGCTTAATGCCATGCATGAAGAACTCAAAAACTTCGAGCACAAAAAGGTGTGGAGATTGGTGCCAAGGCCAACGGGGAACCATAATGTCATTGGAACCAAGTGGATATTCAAGAACAAGCAAGATGCTCATGGAATTATAGTCTGTAACAAGGCTCGTTTGGTAGCACAAGGCTACTCCCAAGTCGAGGGTATCAACTACGGTGAAACCTTTGCTCCCTTTTCTCGCCTTGAATCTATTCGTTTGTTGATTGCTTATGCTTCTCATCATAATTTCAAGTTACAACAAATGGATGTGAAAAGTGCTTTTCTTAATGGTCCTATTAATGAGTTGGTGTATGCCAAACAATCCCGGGGTTCGAGGATCCCTATTTCCCCGATGATGTGTACCAACTCGATAAGGCACTCTATGGCCTTAAACAAGCCCCATGTGCGTGGTATGACCACCTTACCGAGTTGTTGCAAGATCGTGGGTTTGAAATTGGGAAAATCGACCCCACTCTTTTTACTAAGAAGGTCAAAGGGAAGTTGTTTGTGTGCCAATTATATGTTGATGATATTATCTTTGGTTCCCCTAACAAAGCTTTCAATGAGGAATTTGCCGCTCTCATGACCTCCAAAGTTCAAGATGTCCATGATGGGAGAATTGAAGTTCTTTCTCGGGTTCAAAGTCAAGCAAAGAAGAGAAGGGAACTTCATCAACCAAGCCAAATACACTCAAGACATGCTCAAGAGATTCAAGCTAAGTGATGTCAAGCGGGCTTCCGCCCCAATGCCCGTCAAATGCCAACTTGACATAGATTCCAATGGTAAAGCAGTGGATCAAAAGGTATATCGCTCCATGATTGGCTCCTTGCTTTACCTTTGTGCCTCTAGACCGGATATCATGTTGAGTGTGGGAATTTGTGCACGGTTTCAAGCTGCACCTAAGGAAAGCCACCTTGTGGCGGTCAAGCGAATCTTTCGCTATTTGGCTCATACCCCAAACTTTGGCTTATGGTACCCAAGAGGAGCAAACTTCAAACTTGTAGGCTATTTGGACTCTAATTGGGCGGGAGACAAAGTGGATAGGAAGTCCACTTCCGGAGGGTGCCAATTTCTTGGTTGCTCTTTGGTGAGTTGGTCCTCCAAGAAGCAAAGCTGTGTGTCTCTCTCGTCCACCGAAGCGGAGTATGTGGCCGCCGATAATTGTTGTGCACAACTTCTATGGATGAGGCAAACTTTAAAGGATTACGGTGTCATTTGTTACAAAGTGCCTCTTTGGTGTGACAATGAAAGTGCCATCAAGATTTATCTCAACCCGGTGCAACACTTCAAGACAAAGCATATTGAGATTCGGTATCACTTCATCCAGGATCATATTAGGCGCGGGGATATTGAGCTCAACTATGTCAACACTCATGATAACCTTGCAGATATTTTCACGAAGCCCTTGGATGAAGCAAGATTTCGTGAGTTAAGGTATGAGCTAAATATCATTGATTCAAGCAATGTTTCTTGAACCCTTGCACACCCCACCATACTCAACTTGTTATCTTGTTTAGGTGTAGGCATGGACATAGGGGGAGTGTCGTTCTCTCAATGAACTCTCCCTCCCCTTATTATGCATAAATTGATCAACTCTTTCACATTAGCCATTTTTGATGGTACTTGTGCTTCAAAGATGAGTTTTGGTCATGGGCCCAAGGATAATTCTTCGCGGTGCCATACCAATTGACTCAAACATATGTGGCTCCGGCCACCGCCCTCTCTTTGGAGAGGTTCTGTCATGTGTTTGGTCCTTATTGTCTCTTGCCTTTCCTTCTTCGTGCCGATCTTGTGCTTGTGTTGTCTCTGGGTTTAGCTCTTTGGTGTGTCCGTTTGCTTGAAGGCTGCATTGCAAAGACTGTTTTCCTCTTGTTTTTGCGAAACATGCATTTTCTTGGGTCTACAGTACTACCGTGGCTTACCACGGTACTACCGCAACCAGCACGGCAGTAATTTTTTACTGCCGCTGGAAGAGCGGTACTACCGCCCACGGTGCGGTACTTCCGCCAGGGCGGTACTACCGCGATGACCCACGGTACTACCGCGCAGTCATGAGCGCGTGGGGGTCAAGAGCTGGCAGGGGGAGTTCTAACGCCCCCATACCCATCCAAATCCTTTTCCCCACGTCGTCTCTCTCTCTCTCTCCTGCCCAAGAACGGTGCCGGAGGACCTCGCCGGATCTCCGTTTCCGGCCGCTCTCCTCGCATTCCGACCGGTGGGATCGTTCCCGACCATGCCCTCTTGCCATGGAACAAGGTTTCTCCCCAAATCCCTCTCTCTTTGGCTTGTTTTTTTGTTTCTAGGTTTTTGGGGAGATACATGTTGTTCTTGAGATTTTAGGCCAAATATTTGCAAGAGCAGAATGTAGGAGAGTAGTAATGCGTAGAGATGGTATTTGGTATGTTGCTCCTTGGTAGATTTGATCAACCGTAGTACTGCTCCGTTGTCGCGGCCGTGCTCAGATCCGCTGTTGTCTCGGATCCGACCCCGTGCGGTACTACCTCTCCTCAGGGGTGGTACTACCGCGCGAGGCGCGGAAGTAAAAGTTTACTTCCGCTCCAAGCGCAGTACTACCGTGCCATCACGGCGCGGTACTACCGTGGCTGGAGCAGCAGTAAAATTTTAGTTCCGCACATCCATGCAGTACTACCGTTGATGTCAAATCTTCCATGTGGCAATTACCTATGCTATTTCTACTTGTTTCACTTGTTTTGTTGTGGTATTTGCATTGATCCTTCTTGCTTCTCTTGCGTATTCTTGTGTGTCATAGGTGGTGGCTCCGATTTCAATGTCCGCCGTTCGAATCCAAGCCGTGACACGGGCTCCAAGCACCTGCGCAACCAAGATGAAGCTCCAGAGGGCTCCAATGCCCCCCAACGCAGAACCAATACCACCGCCACCAAGAGCAAGGAGCCCTCAATGGGCATGGATGAGATACCACTTGATGAGTTCGTCACTCGGAGGAGGATCAACCCCTATGTGAATCCCCGTGCTAACTTCAGAGGGAATGATTTGTTCTGGACCAAGTAGCAGAATCTTATCTGTCTGGATGTGATCAAGGCCAATCAGAACATCTACATGGACGTGCACTGTATTGACATGAATCACGTGAGGCAGGATAAGAAGCGTGACTATTTTGGTGAGGCTTTGGACCTGGTGGAGCAGTTTGGTATTGAGGACGTGATCTCTTTCCACCTGGACTTTGACCCTGAGATTGTGGCCCAGTTCTTTGCTTCGGTCCACTTCCATACTGATGAGGAACGGTCCATGACCTGGATGACCAATGGACAACAGATGACTGCTAAGTGGAAGGACTACATGGCTTTGCTACAGGTGCCTGATGAGGGGCTCAACACGCCTGTTGGTGTCCGCCCTCATGCCAACCCTGAGTCCGCCAGCAAGAACAAGCTTCAACAATTCTATGTTGAGAAGACTCTTCCCAGTGGCAAGAAGGCGTGGGTGCTGAACCCATTCCTTGACATCATGCACCGAATCTTCCGCAACTCCCTCTTTGCACGCATTGGTGACAAGAACAAGGTGCATGCCTATCTCGTGGACATGATGCTCATTTGTGAGGAGGCGTGTCACGCTCAGACACAACCACTTGACGTCTCACACATCATGTGGTGCGAGAAACGGTTTGCGGTGTTCAATCGTAAGGTAGCCATCTATGGACCTTACCTGTTTCTCTTGATCACGAGAACTTGGGAGAAGCTCTATCCCGATGAGGAGTTTGTTGCCCCTGACTGGATCCGTCACGACCCCATCAAGCTCCGCATCAAGCCTCAGTGGGATAACACCACTACCCGTGTGCTGGGGCCAAGGCTTCTCAAATGGACATGGACAAGGATGAGATTGAGGAGGAGGAGGCGGATGAGGACAGCTATGCTGGATATGCTCCTCCCTCTATTGAGCCTTCTTGGGCTAAGAAGCTGAAGAACAAGATGAAGGCTCTGTTCTGCATGCAGGCCAAGGGCCAGTACAGGACACATGTTGCTTCCAAGGAGAGTAGCCGTCGTGACAAGAGGATCTTGAGGACGTTTGGCGAGGAGATATCCAGTGGGTACGAGAAGCACATCAAGCCGGAGGCAGAATGGATGACGAAGCAGGGCTACCAGTGGACTGAATCTGAGGAGGAGCCCATCCCCGCTGCCGAGTCCGATGAGGAGCGTGACGAGTGATCTATTCAGCTTGGGCTACCACCTGTGGCATAGGTGTCCTCTCTGCCTTTTTGGTGTCTCGATGCCAAAGGGGGAGAGAATGTAGGATTTGCGCTTCATGTGTCATAGTGTTTCGCTCTGTCGCTTTGCTTTCGTTTGCTTTGGTTTGTTTTGTGCTTGTGAGACCAGGTTCTCTTTCATATGGTGTAAGACATATGCACTCTAGCGTACCTTAATGTCTGTCGTACTTAGTAGCTCATGAGCCTATGCTATCTTGTGCCCTTTTCTTTATGCTCTTAGTTATTATCGTGCCTCCTTGCTTATTGTTAGTTGTATTATTGCAAGATATGCCTTGTCTATAAAATATAGGGGGAGTGTTGATCGTAGTATGTGTGTCGTGCAGTCCAAAGCAGTTCTCTAGAAAGCACACATCTAGGGGGAGCCCATCTATATTTTATAGAGGTGGGGTTTGCCTATGATCTATTTTTTATCCCTATGTGCAAATCCCGTATTGTCATCAATCCACAAAAAAGGGGGAGATTGTAAGGGCATATTTATCTGTTAGTTGTTTTGGTGATTGATGACAATGCATTGTGGACTAATCGTGTGCATTGAGCATTTTAGAAATATCATGACTAGGCACAAGAGGATGGGGTGCCCCTCGAAGACTATTGAAGATGGCGTTTCTCTATGTATCTTTTCGGTGGATTTGAGTCATAGGAAAGCAGTACTATTAAGAGAGGGTTCGCGTTAAAGGTTTGGGTGGAATCAACATGTACATGTATGTTCCTTTTTGCACCACCTTTCCTTTGGCTCTTTGGAGCATCCTCCATTTCTCCGTGTCTCTGCAAAATGAGGGACTCCTAGTGTTGTTGTAGTAGGGCATGCGGTACTACTGCCTTTGGGAACGGTAGTACCGGCCGCAGGCGTGGTAGTACCGCAGGTGCTCACGGTAGTACCTCTCCTTGGGAGTGGTAGTACCATGGCCTCTGGCCAAGCTCAGCTGGTCGAGCGGTTGTTGGGGCGGATGTAATTTTTTACATCTGCGCCCTACGCGGTAGTACCGCTCCATGGGCGCGGTAGTACCGTGAGCTCTGGCCAGGCACAGCAGCATGAACGGAAGTAGGGGCGGATGTACTTTTTTACATCCGCGCCCTACGCGGTAGTACCGTGTTGGATTTTTGCATAGATCAAAACTCAGCGGAAGTTGCCACGGATGTATTTTTATATGTCCGTGCCTTCCCAGTCTAGACCAACCCTGCCTTGCGGTAGTACCGCAAGGGGGAGCGATAGTACCGCTCCAGTGGTTCTATCGCCCTCGGCTTCGTTGCCACAGGCTAGTATAGCTCCGGTCGCGCCAACGGTAGTATTGCAGTGTCCTGCGGTAGTACTGTGGTCCCGTGAGGTAGTACCGCTTGCCGGGTGCGGTAGTACCGCTCGTGGCGTGCTGAGTTAGTGGATAACGGTTGGATTTGTTCTATCACTATATAAGGGGAGTCTTCTTCTCCGAGTTGACTACCTCTTCCATTCCTAAGCTCCATTGTTTCTCTAAGCTCCATTTTTACCCGATCTCTCTCCCTAACCAATCAAACTTGTTGATTCTTTAGGGATTGGTTGAGAAGGCTCCGATCTACACTTCCACCAAGAGAAATTTGATTCCCCCCACTAATCCCTCACGGATCTTGTTACTCTTGGGTATTTGAGCACCCTAGACAGTTGAGGTCACCGCGGAGCCATATTCCATTGTGGTGAAACTTCGTGGTGTCGTTGGGAGCCTCCAATTAAGTTGTGGATATTGCCCCAACCTTGTTTGTAAAGTTCCGGTCGCCGCCTCCAAGGGCACCAATAGTGGAATCACGGTATCTCGCATCGTGTGAGGGCGTGAGGAGAATACGGTGGCCCTAGTGGCTTCTTGGGGAGCATTGTGCCTCCACACCACTCTAACGGAGATGTACTTCCCCTCAAAAGGAAGGAACTTCGATAACACATCCTCGTCTTCACCGGCTCCACTCTTGTTTATCTCGTACCTTTACTTGTGCAAGCTTATATTGTGTTGTATCCTTTGCTTGCTTGTGTGCTTGTTGTTGTTGCATCATATAGGTTGCTCACCTAGTTGCATATCTAGACAACCTACTTTGATGCAAAGTTTAAATTGGTAAAGAAAAGCTAAAAATTGTTAGTTGCCTATTCACCCCCCCTCCTAGTCAACTATATCGATCCTTTCAACATCCCATTGTCACCACAGATATCCCATCGCAAGACATACATCAAGTGTTCTCAAATCCAATACTCAATCCAACATAACGAAACCTCAAAGAGTAAGACTCAATTCGTCACAAGAAGGTAGAGGTGGAGAAACACCATATGATTCAACTATAGTAACAAAGCTCGCGATACATCAAGATCGTGCCAAATCAAGAACACGAGAGAGAGAGAGAGAGAGAGAGAGATCAAACAAATAGCTACCGGTACATACCCTCATCCCTGAGGGTGAACTACACCCTCCTCGTCAGGGAGACCGCCGAGATGATGAAGATGGCCACCGGTGATGGTTTCTCCCTCCGATAGGGTGCCGAAACGACCTCCCGATTGGTTCTTCGTGGCTGCGGCGACGGAACTCCCGATCTAGGTTTATTTCTGAGGTTTTGGGGATTTATAAGAGGTGTTGGCGTCAGGGACAAATCAAGGGGGCCCACGAGGCGACGACAAGGCAGGGGGCGCACCCTAGGGGGGCGCCCCCACCCTTGTGGTTGCCTCAGGACTCCTCTCCGATATCTTTTCGTTCAAGTATTTTTTATATTTTCCAAAAATATTCTCCGTAAATTTTCAGCTTGTTCCGAGAACTTCTATTTCTGCACAAAAAAACGACACCACAATTGTTCTGTTGAAAACAGCGTCAGTCCGGGTTAGTTCTAATCAAATCATATAAAATTATTGTAAACCTGGCATGAATACTTCATAAATTATAGATACGCTGGAGACGTATCAATAGGAGCGGAGGATACCAAGCACATGTTATTCACTTGTGCAAGAGCTAAAGAGTTTTGGCGGTTACTGGGTTTGGACTTTGCTGTTGATAAAGCATGCATTGTGGATCGCATGGGAGAAGTTGTGCTAGAATATTTATTGCTGCAACCAGCTGAAGAATGTGTTGTCCTTGTTGTGGGAAATTCAATAGAAGCACTTGCTATTGGTTCCTTGTATTTATGGTGGGAGAGGAGTAAGTTAGTGCATAATGAAAAGGTCCAGGAACCTAAGTTCATAGCAATGGTAATCAGAGTTTTGGTTGCTAACTATACTATGACGATTGATGCAAAGGCGGCGATCAACTGACATGGTTGGGAAATATCAAGGAGCAACTATGTGAAGCTAAACACGTGGATGGGGCTTTTGACCCATACTTACTCAATGGCTCGTATGGCTCTGTCATCAGAGACTCGAATGGCAGATTCGTCGCAGCAGGAAACTGTCGGCGTTCTGGGAACGGGGGTCCCTAGACTTGCCTGCCTGCGGCCTGCGGCGTGGCTCAAAGGGGGGCCCAGCACGACCCATCTTCATCAACACAGACCCAAGACCCTCGCGAGGGGCCAAGCCTCGCGGGGCGGACGACATGGAGCTTCCTCAGGCACGGCCTCATCAGGCTGGCTCGCGAGGAGGCGGAGAGATCAAGGCAGGGTACCTCACGAGGTGCCCGTGACGCAAGCCATGACGACCAAGGGCGCCAGGCGGGCGCCAGACCGCGCAGTGTCCTCCTTTCCTCTTTGGTGCAAAGGGAGCAAGCGCAGGCGAGAGCATCAAGCAAAGGCACCCGTTTCGGTGCAACAAGACCAAGACCAGCCCAACGACAGGGAGGAAGTCATTGTGGAGCCCAAGCCAGCGTCACCACCAGAGCCTTTGGCAGGCGAGGACCAACTTTAGTCAGGATAAGTGTACCAGATGTTCCTCTTCAAAATGGCCAATTGTTGGCGCCCTTCCCGCTCAATATTTGGGAAGAGGCCCAGGGCCTTTGCCTATAAATAGGACCAGCCACCCATAGAGTAGGGGCAATCAATCGAGAAATCGGGTAGAGCCCAAGCAGAGAGAGAGAGAGAGAGAGAGAGAAGGTTGACTGAACTCCTCCTAGCAGTTCATCGCCCCAGCCAAGAACAGACCCTCGCGAGGCTGTTCTTCCTTGTATTGCTCATCTTTATCAGCCCAAGAGGCAATCCACCACACCACAAACTGGAGTAGGGTATTACACCACAACGGTGGCCCGAACCAGTATAAACCCTGTGTCTCTTGTGCTGTTCTTTCTGTAGCTTAGATCTTAGCGTGGCGGTGGAGTGCAGGTAGGTAGAAGGCGAAATCTCCGCGCGCACCCCAGTGTCCGAACCACAAGGGTCTGCCGGAACCCTAAATCCGACAGAAACCGATAAATCAGTTGGTACGGAGATGCATTTATGGTCGAGGCACTGCCCTTGTAGCTTAGTCTCAGTTTGGCAACTATAGTCGGGCGTAATCGCATAGAGATGAACTCCGACAACATCAAGGTGGTAAACACAATGAAGAATGGAGGTCGCTCTTTCGGTCTATCGACGACAGTTTTTGATGATATATATCACCTTGCGAGTGATTTCCCGCATACTATTTTGAGCATGTGATGTCTACTATGCAACTTTATTCTTGTAGACACTATTGGGCCTCCAAGCGCAGAGTTTTGTAGGGCGGCAAAAAATTTCCTTCAAGTGGGTGACCTAAGGTTTATCAATCCTTGGGAGGTGTAGGATGTAGATGGTCTCTCTCAAACAACCCTACAATCAAATACAACAAATCTCTTGTGTCCCCAACACACCCAATGCCATTGTCAATTGTATAGGTGCACTAGTTCGGCAAAGAGATGGTGATACAAGTGTAATATGGATGGTAGAAATAGGTTTTTATAATTTAAACAATTAAGAATAGCAAGGTAACAAGTAGCAAACAACAAGGAAAATGGTATATCAATGCTTAGAAACAAGGCTAGGGTCCATACTTTCAGTAGTGCAATCTCTCTATAGTGCTAGCATAATTGAATCATATAACAATCCCTCAATGTGCAATAAATAATCACCACATATTTCCTATCGAAGAAAGTAGGATGAAAAGGTTGATGTCGCTTGAAGCTACGTCGGTATTTCCCCAAAGAGGAAGGGATGATGCAGCACAGCGGCGGTAGGTATTTCCATTAGATATGAAACCAGGGTTATCGAACCAGTAGGAGAACCAAGCAACACAACATAAACAGCCCCTGCACACAAATAACAAATCCTCGCAACCCGACGTGTTAAAGGGGTTGTGAATCCCTTCCGGGTACGGCGCCTCAAGATAGGCAAACAGACGTGAGATAAAATTGTAGTAGATTCATAGATCGAACGCCAAACAAAATAAATAAGAATAAATTGCAGCAAGGTATTTTTGTATTTTGGGTTTAACGGATCTGAAAATAAATGCAAAGGAAAAGTAGATCGCAAAGGCAAATATATGAGAAAGAGACCCGGGGGCCATAGGTTTCACTAGTGGCTTCTCTCGAGAAAAAGAGCAAACGGTGGGTGAACAAATTACTGTTGGGCAATTGATAGAACTTCAAATAATCATGACGATATCCAGGCAATGATAATTACATAGGCATCACGTCCAAGATTAGTAGACCGACTCCTGCCTGCATCTACTACTATTACTCCACACATCGACCGCTATCCAGCATGCATCTAGTGTATTAAGTTCATGGAGAAATGGAGTAATGCAATAAGAACGCTGACATGATGTAGACAAGATCTATCTATGTAGAGATAGAGCCCATTGTTTTATCCTTAGTAGCAACGATACATACGTGTCGGTTCCCCTTCTGTCACTTGGATCAAGCACCGTAAGATCGAACCCACTGCAAAGCACCTCTTCCCATTGCAAGATAAATAGATCAAGTTGGCCAAACAAAACCCAAATATCGGAGAATAAATACGAGGCTATAAGCAATCATGCACATAAGAGATCAAAGAAACTCAAATAACTTTCATGGATATAAAAAGATAGATCTGATCATAAACTCAAAGTTCATCGATCCCAACAAACACACCGCAAAAAGAGTTACATCATATGGATCTCCAAGAGACCATTGTATTGAGAATTCAGCGAGAGAGACGAAGCCATCTAGCTACTAACTACGAACTCGAAGGTCTACAAAGAACTACTCACGCATCATCGGAGAGGCACCAATGGAGGTGGTGAACCCCATCTGAGATGGTGTCTAGATTGGATGTGGTGGTTCTGGACTCTGCGGCGGCTGGGTGAATATTTCTTCGACTCCCCTAGGGTTTTGAGAATATTGGGGTATTTATAGAGCAAAGAGGCGGTCCGGGGGGCACCCGAGGTGGGCACAACCCACCAGGGCGCGCCTGGGCCTCCTGGCGCGCCCTGGTGGGTTGTCCTCTCCTCGGAGCACCCCCCCCCCAGGCGCAGCCAGGGCCCATTATGTTCCTTCTGGTCCAAAAAAATCTCCTCAAAGTTCTGTTGCATTTGGACTCCGTCTGATATTGATTTCCTGCGATTTAAAAACATGTAGAAAACAACAACTGGCACTTGGCACTATGTCAATAGGTTAGTACCAAAAATGATATAAAATGATTATAAAAGATCCAAGATTGATAATAAAAAATTATAGATACGTTGGAGATGTATCAGCATCCCCAAGCTTAACTCCTACTCGTCCTCGAGTATGTAAGTGATAAAAACAGAATTTTTTATGTGGAATGCTGCCTAACATGTCATATCATATGCTTTTCTTTATAGCATGGACATTTGGAATTTTATGTGATTCAAAGCAATAGTCTAGTTTTGACATGATAATTTAAATACTCAAGCATACCAACAAGCAACTATGTCTTTCAAAATATCAACGCTAAAAAAAGTTATCCCTATGATGGCCCCCTCCCACCCCTCCCACCCCCTCCCCGGCGATCTCCATGCTCCTTCGGCGATCTCCACCACTAGCCACCAAATCCTAGTTTCTCTCCACTAAATCTCTCCGTCGTCTCAAGATCTACACGCTTATACCCATCTCCTATGGGTTCCAATGATGGATCCACCCTTGGCTTGGACTTCTCCAAGGGTTTGGTTTTTGCAGATAAGGTTTTTCAATCTACTGGGTTTTCTGTTCATCCCCTTGAGGATTCGGAGATCTTCACCGTGGTTGTCTCCTTTGGGCGTCATGTTTTTTGTCTAACTGAGGATTCTGTGGCGGCGGCACTTGAAGCAGCCCTTGGAGGATCGGCCATTGATCTCATGGTTTTTTTTATCAAGGATAAGGTATTTGGTTTTCAAGTCTCTTGCAAAGCAGTTGCCATGATTATTCTACGTCTTCGGTCGTATGCATGTGATCATTTCAAATGTTACTTTCATCTTTGGAGTAACGGTGGCCCAAATTGGGGTCGTGAGTTCAAGATCTGGAATTTAGAATGTGATGCTGAATGGGTTCTTGTGAGCCCTTCCAAAAGACGTGCTGCTCTGGGTTTATTGGCCAGGCACAAGAAACCTTCTAAGTCATCGTTCAAATCCTCTAATGTGGTTAGCAAGAAAACTTCTTTTGCAGTTTTTCAGAACTACTCAGCTTGTTGTGGTTATCGTTATCCTGCGTCGGATAATTGCATTCAAACTATTCAAGATGCTGGTTATCCTATTCCACCACATGAGAGGGTAGTCATTCGCCCAACTTTGCCGGCGAATCTCCGGTGGACATCCACAAGGCCTTCGATATCTTTTGGCACGGTGCAAGATCTACTGACCTCGGCTGATCGGGCGCCGCCATCCTCGGGCGGGAATTTTGGTTCTTTGAATGTGGACGCACCTGGCCATGTTGGGTCATCTTCGGTGTGTCCCACGGGCCGGGAGGAGCGCACGTGTTTTGGGCCGCTGGATGGGGCTGAGCAGGAGCACTCTCTTGGGCCTGCTAATATTCCTTCGTCGCAGCAAGCACGTGAGGATTTTGATAATTTGATTTCTGGTATGGTTGACGAAGTTCACACGTGTCAGATTTGTTTGGAAAAGGGACATTTTTCTTCTGCTTGCACTACAAAACTCAGGTGCCTCTCTTGCTGCTGTGTCGGGCATGTTAAAAAGGATTGCAACAAATTTGCTTGGATCTTGGGTTGGGTTTGGCAACCAAAACCCGCTAACGTTGCAACTTCCGAGGTTTCCAGCGAGAATATCTCTCTGACGTCGCATTTACCTATCTTGGACCTCCCTTGCACTTCCACATTTACTCCCTTGTCCAGTCCCATCAGCCCTGGACCCAAGACTCCTTCGTCTCCGCTGTCTGCAACACCTCCTCCGCCGCTTCACTCGTCGTCGGCGTCGCTGGAGCGTGAGTGCCCCGCTCCCATGGCCAACTTCCATCTAGATCCTCTGCTTTATGTCCCGGCTGGCCACCACATTGTTGACGGTGGAGCAGACCGGGTGCCGCGCACCTTTGTGACGCCACATACCCCAACTGTGTGCCTCCACGAAGAGTTTATGCTTGCTGAGGTAATGCCGATCCCTCCGCCCGATCAGATAGGTGTCGCTAGGGAAGAGGTTGTGCAGTGGCTTCAAGCGCATGGTGTTCTAGTCAGATCGGCGCAACCCTCGATTCGTTTGGTAGGGCTTTTTGATCTTCGGGATGCTGTCGTCCGTTTTTATTTGCTCCAACTTCCACCGTAGCCGCTGGGCAATGATCGTTTTGTTCGCTTCATGAAGCATGATGAGGGGGAGTCTTTCAGGGGTGCCCAAGGTTTCTGTCAGGGCTTGCTCATGTTCTTGGGCATACCTTTGGATCTTCGCAATACTGATTATATCAGAGCTGCTGTTGACATGTTTGGCAAGTTCCATCATTGGATTAGTGATGACCCATACCTGGTTCGGTCCCTTGTGTTCGCTTCTTTTTCGGAAGATTTTCTTGTGCCCCGTGATGTGGTCTTCATGGATTATGCGGCCTGGGGTGGCGCGAGAGTATCCTGGACGGCTCCTCTGTACATCTTGGGGGCAAATTTTGCTGAACAGATGCCGCAGGATGAAGATTGGATGCCCATCAATGGCATCCTCATCCGGTTCCCGGGGTTCCATTCCCGGAGCTGCCACCCTTCAACTTGCCTCCGTATCCAGCCTTGGGATGGAATGATGTCCCTCCTCCTCCTCCAGAGCCTGCCGTGAATGATGTGCATGACGACAACTGGGGAAATTGGAATGAGCCCGTGGACCAGCCTGTGCCGCAAGGTCAGGAATCTATGGTGCTTGATGTCTCTGCTCAGCCCAGTTCTGATGTTGTCCAGCAGAACAATGTTTTCTCTGTTAGTTCTTCTGATGAGGAGCTGCCTGAAGCTGATGAGGTTGTTGATGTCAGAAACTGGGCCATTGTGATCTATCAGCCTCCCCTGATTGTGCCGGATGTGGATCTGCCTGCTACTGTTCCTTTTGGGCCCCCATTGCCTCTAGAGATGTTGTGGAAAAGGTCTTTCAAAAATCTGCTGCAGGCCCCTGTTGTTTACAATGTTCCTAAACATGTTGCTTTGCAGCCTTTTGAGCCTGTGGTTCTATCAAAGAGGACCTAGGACTTGGCTTTTGGTAGCAATAACTTACCTCTGCTCACCTGGAGGGAGCAGCCGTCAGTGAGGCCTGTGGCTAGGGCCTTGTTCCCTGAAGATGCTCCTGGCATTCAGCCACCACCAACTGCTGCGCCCTCACGAGCTAGGAGGCCTCGCAAGAGGTTGGCGCCAACTCCCATTGTTGACACTTCTGTTCGAAGATGCACCAGAAGCTCGGCCCAACGTGATGGTTTCAAGCCCACCTTCCAGGAGCTTTCACTGCAGCCCAAAAGGAGGAAGCCCAGAGCAAAGCCCTTGACCGCTGAGATGCCAGATGACCCAACCCATGAGGACATCCCACCTGCTACACCTGTTGCTCGCCTGCAAGAAATTGGCAAGGAGCTGGAGATTGATGCTCAGCTCATATCTGTGGATGCTCTTATGGGGAATCCACCTCAAGCTGCTGCCACTAGTGCAGATGATTAGTTTGCTCTTTTTTTATTGGGTGTAGCAAGCCTCTAAATTTGCTCTGTTGTTGTCCTTTTATTGGTCATTTTATTATGCAAACATTATTGTAATGATGTTGGGTCAGACTGTTACGTGGCCTTTTCCTCATATGTCATTGAGTGATGTATGCTTTATGGACCTTATTTCCTTATGTTTTAATGAGTAATCTCTGTAGAAATTGGAACGTTTTGTGCTGGAATGTCAAAGGCTTAAATTCAGAAGCTAGGCAGAGAGCAGTTAGGCAAAAAATTGATGAAAGTCAGTGTGCTATGGCTTGTTTGCAGGAAACCAAATGTTCATCTTTTGACTCTAGGTCAATTAAGAGATTCTGCCCCAAGAGATTTGATAGCTTTGCTTGCTCTCCTGCAATGGGAGCCTCTAGGGGAATTCTTGTCGTCTGGAACTCATCTGTTTTTCTTGGAACTTTGATCGAAATTCAGCAGTTTGATGTAGTTGTTGAGTTTGTCTCCAGACAGAGCAATGAAAAGTGGACTCTGGTTGCCGTCTATGGACCTTGTCAGGGCCAAGCTAGAGACAATTTTGTCTCTTGGCTTTACAATCTAAATATTCCAGTTGATGAGAATTGGCTGCTCTTAGGAGATTTTAGTTTCATTAGGTCCATAGATAACAGGAACCTGCCTGGAGGCGATCTGCATGATATGTTCATCTTTAATGAGATTATTGGGCATTTGGGCCTCCTGGAGTTGCCAATCAAGGGAAGAACTTTTACCTGGTCTAATATGCAAGATAGCCCACTTCTGGAGCAATTAGACTGGTTTTTTATCTCTGTTGACTGGATATCTGTCTATCCTATGACTGAAGTGCTCCCTCTTGCTAGGACTGCCTCTGACCATGTTCCCTGTGTTGTCACTATTAAAACTTCTATCTCTAAGTCAAATGTTTTTAGGTTTGAGAACTATTGGTTGGAATTGGAAGGATTTATGGATTGTGTGGCTAAGTCTTGGAATATCCCCTCTAGGAAGGAGCACATAACTGCTAAAATTGCTGATAAATTCAAGTATCTTAGAATGTGCCTTAAAAGATGACAAATGAATGTCTCAAAGTTGAAGCTCCTCATTGCCAAATGTAACCATGTTATTTTGCTCCTGGATGATTTGGAAGAGTGGAGGCCCCTGTTTATCCAGGAGCTTAATTTCAGGAAAATTGTCAAGGTGCACCTAGAGAAATTGCTACATTTACAGTTCCTGTATTGGAGGAAAAGGTGTACTATCAGATACATTAAGGTGGGAGGGGAAAACACAAAAAAGTTCCATGCCATGGCCACTAAAAGGCACAGGAGGAATTCATCAAATTGCCTGATGGCAAAATTGTCAATGATCATGCTCAAATGGAAGGAATAATCTGGAATTGTTTTAAAAACAGAATGGGCACATCTAGGGGCATTGTTATGGGGTTTGACCTCTCTGCTCTCCTTACCCCGGTGGCTGGCCTTGACATTCTCACCAAGCCTTTTGAAAAAGAGGAAATGGACAAAGTGGTTCAGCATATGCCTATTGGTAAAGCCCCAGGTCCTGATGGGTTCAATGGCCTTTTCTTCAAAAAATGATGGCATCTTATTTCTAAGGATTTTTATGAGCCGGCTCAGGAGTTTTATGAGGGTAATGCTATCTTGGATAACATTAATGATTCTTACATTACTCTTGTACCCAAAAAGCTTTCTCCTGAAGAAGTTGGAGATTATAGGCCTATTTCCCTCACTAGTATGGGCCTGAAATTCCTCTCTAAAATGGTTGCAAATAGGTTCCAAGAGTTGATTCTTCAGTGCATCCACAAGAACCAATATGGCTTTATTAAGAGCAGAACAATTCAAGATTGTATTGGCTGGACTTTTGAGTATTTGCATCAGTGCCATCAATCTAAAAGAACAATTGTAATTCTTAAGTTAGACTTTGAAAAGGCTTTTGACTCTTTGGAACATGATGCTCTTTTCCAGATCCTTAGACACAAAGGTTTTAATGAGAAATGGATTCTCTGGATGAAGCAGTTGTTGGCCACTGGTACATCTTCAGTTCTTCTTAATGGAGTTCCTGGGAGGAAATTTGTCTGTAAAAAGGGAGTAAGGCAGGGTGACTCTGTTTCTCCTTTACTCTTTGTTATTGATGCAGACCTTTTGCAATCTGTCATCAATGACATGTTCAGAAGAGGGATTCTTCAGCTGCCTATCCCTTGTCATGACCAGGATTATCCTGTGATCCAATATGCTGATGATACTCTTATCATCTTGCCTGCTGATAGGATTCAGCTTCTAGCCCTGAAAGATATGCTCTGAGTGTTTGCTCAATCCACTGGCCTTGATGTTAATTATCACAAATCTTTCCTCATCCCTATAAATGTGGATCCTATTGTCATGACTGATCTTGCTGTGGCTTTTGGTTGTCAGATAGGAAAGATGCCTTTCACCTATCTGGGGCTGCCAGTGGGAACAACAAGGTCCAAAATGGTGGACTTTATGCCTCTAGTGGACTATATGGAAAGAAGAATGACTGCCGGCTCTTCTTTTTTTAATCAAGGGGAGAGACTCCAATTTCTGAACTCTGCTCTTTCCTCAATGCCCATTTTCTTCATGGGCAGTTTGGCTGTTCTAGCAGGTATCCTCAAGCAGTTAGAGAGAATTCAGAGACAGTGTTTATGGAGGAGGAATAGAGATGAACCTGCCCCCTCCCTTGCAGCTTGGGAGCTAGTTTGCAGGCCAAAAAGCAGGGGTGGTCTTGGTATTCTCAATCTGGGGGTACAAAATGTTGCCTTGCTTCTCAAACATGTCAGTAATTTCCTAAATAAAAAGGATATTCCCTGGGTTTCTCTCATTTGGAATTCTTACTACCATGAAAGGGTACCTCAAGGAACATCTACATGTGGCTCTTTCTGGTGGAAGGATATTTGCAAGGTTATGACCAATTTTAGAGAGTGCTCTTGGGTTGAGGTAAATGATGGTGACACTGCTCTGTTCTGGTCAGATAACTGGAATTTAGATGTTCAGGCCTCTCCTCTGCAATCTAGATTTCCTAGGCTTTTCTCTTATGTTAAGGACCCATGGATCACAGTCAAGGAATTCTTCAGCTCTCAGGATGTTGTACAGCTTTTCCATCTCCCCTATCTGCTCAGGCATTTGGAGAGTTGGGTATGATTCAGTCTATGATGGAATCTCATAACAGAGTATCTGGATCTAAGGATGTGTGGTTTTGGCAGAATTCCTCCAAGCAGTTCAGACCCAAGATGTTTTACTCCCACACATTTCTTAATGAAACCTTCAACCCTTTGCTCTGCTGGATTTGGAAATCTTCCTGTACTCTTAAGATTAAGGTTTTTGCCTGGATGCTAATCATGGACAGATTGAATACTAAGGATATGGTTGAACGTAGGCATTGGCACATGGAGGATGGAGTGCATTGCGGGCTCTGCCCCCTACAGGTCAAAGAAACTAGGGATCGTCTTTTTTTCAACTGCAACTTCAGTGTCCGTGTCTGGAACTACCTTCGGATTGACTGGCCTACAGGACAATCTATGTCTGATGTGGTGATTCATGCTAGGAATGATTTTGACAAGCCATTTTTTTCAGAAGTGGTTTTCACTGCATGTTGGAACATCTGGATCATTCGAAATGCCAAGGTTTTCAGAAATGAGAGGGCTAGTTTTTATAGATGGCGTGCAGCTTTTAGGCATGATATCTCCTTGTTGCAATATAGGATTAAATCTGCCTACAAGGATGACCTTCTCAAGTGGATCTCCTTCCTCCCCCCTTAAGGCATAGTGTAGTAAGGCTCTCCTTCCTCCTACTTTTAGTTTAGTTTTCCTCTCTGTAGATTACCTCTTGTAATCAGCTTTTGTATCCTGTAATTTTGTTTTAGTAAAGGTTTGATTTGCTATGGGGGTTTTGCCCCACAGTTCCCAGTCAAAAAAAATAAGTTATCCCTAGCCCATCATGCTCAACCATTGATCCATTCATGAAACACACTCGCATATTAGCTACACCCAATACTCAAGTACGATCATATTGCCTCCTAGTTGGTGCTTTTGTAAGAGAAGATGAAGACTCAAATTCAAAAATAAAAAATGCATAAAGTAAAAGAAAGGCCCTTCAGAGAGGGAAGTAGGGATTTGTAGAGGTGCCAGAGCTCAAAGCAAAAAACTTAGAGATAAAAACATTCTGGAAGGTGTATCCATCCCACCAACGAAAACGACTTAGAGTTCCCAACACTTTCCATGCTAGATATATCATAGGCGGTTCCCAAACAGAAAATAAAGTTTATTCCTTTTTCAACCATACTTTCACTTTCCATGGCTAGCCGTATCCACGGTTGCTCTCCATACCAACACTTTCCAAGGAATTTATTATTTGACAACATAAAGTAAATTCATTTTTCATTTCGGGACTGGGCATCCCTAATACCTTTGCCTTACTCTCGTGCAATGACAAGTGAATAAACATTCATCGTGAGAATAACACATCTAGCATGGAAAATATTAGCCACCCCTCACCGCTCCGCGAGCGAAACGAACACACAAAACAGAAGTTTATTTTGAAAATTAGAGATCGCACATGCAAATTTGCTTAGAATGGCAAAATAATACCACATATAGGTAGATATAGTGGACTCACGTGGCAATACTGGTTTAAAGGATTTTGGATGCACAAGTAGAGATCATACTTAGTGCAAAATGAAGGCTAGCAAAAGATTGAGAAGCGACCAACCAAGAAACGGATAATCGCATAAGCAAGCATTAAGCATAATTAACACCGAATAATGCACCACAAGTAGGTTATAATTTCATTGCATGACTATTGACTTTCGTGCTTGCATAGGGAATCACAAACCTTAACACCAATATTCTTACTAAAGCATAATTACTCATCAACATAACTCATATATCACATAATCATATCTCAAAACTATTACTAAGAATCAAGTTTATTTTGTACAATGATCTTCATGAAAGTTTTTATTATATCCTTCTTGGATATCTATCACTTCGGGACTAATTTTCATGTGTTGCTTTTCATAAGCTCAAACAAACATAAGTGAAGATCATGAGCATAATATTTCTTTCTTTCTCTCAAATTAATTTAAGTGAAGCAATAGAGAATTTCTTGAAAATTTTACTAACTCTCAAATAAATCTAAGTGAAGCAAGAGAGCATTTATTCAAAAATGCTAAAGCACACTATGCTAAAAAAGATATAAGTGAAGCACTAGGGCAAGTCCATAGCTCATAAAAATTTAAGTGAAGCATAGAGAGCAATTCTAACAAGTCATGGCATAATTTTGGCTCTCCCAAATAGGTGTGTCCAGCAAGGGATCAAGACTTAAAACACAAAATAAAACAAGCAAAGACTCATATCATACAAGACTCTCCAAGAAAAACACATAGTATGTGACGAATAAAAATATAACTTCGAGTAAAATACCGATGGTCGTTAGAAGAAAGAGGGGATGCCACTCGGGGGCATCCCCAAGCTTAGTTAGTTGTTCATTTTTGGATAATAGCTTGGGATGCCGGGGCATCCCCAAGCTTAGGATCTTCTACTCCTTATTCCTTCATCCATTGTAAGATAACCCAAAACTTGAAAACTTCAATCACACAAAACTCAACAAAACCTTCGTGAGATCCGTTAGTAAAAGAAAGCAAATCACTACTATAAGTACAGTACCAAACCAATTCATATTTTGTTTTTGAATTATATCTACTGTATTCAAACTTTTATATGGCAAAAACTCATCAAAGATAACCATAGAGCCATCAAAATAAGCACACAACGCAAAGAAAACAGAATCTGTCAAAACAGAACAGTTTGTAGTAATATGACTATTTTGAAAACTTCCGGAACTCCAAAAATTCTGAAAAAATAGGACGACCTAAGAAATTTGTATATTAATCTTCTGAAAAAAGAATTGGCATTTTATCACACTCTGGTTAAAAATGAGAATTGTTTTCGTGAGCGCAAAAGTTTCTGTTTTTCAGCAAGATCAAACAACTATCACCCAAGAAGATCCTAAAGGCTTTACTTGGCACAAACACTAATTAAAACACAAAAAACATAATCATAACAGTATCATAATTGTGCAAACACTCAAGAACATAAAGCAAAAAGCAATAATAAAATTTATTCATTGGGTTGCCTCCCAACAAGCGCTATTGTTTCACGCCCTTAGCTAGGCATTGGTAATTTTAATGATGCTCACATGAAAGATGGCAATTGAAACATGAAAAGAGCATCATGTAGCATGTGAAAAACAATTTTAAGCCTAACATACTTCCTATGCGTAGGCATTTTATAAGAAAACAAATTATCGAGGCAAGAAAAAACTAGCATATGCAAGGAAGGAGAAATAAACAATAGCAATCTCAACATGACGATAGGTAATTTAGTAACATGAAAATTTCTACAACCATATTTCCCTCTCTCAAAATAATTACATGTAGGATCATAATCAAACTCAGCAATATAGCTATCATATAAAAATTTCTCTTCATCATCCACATGCATAAAAGTTTTATAATCTTCCAAGATAGTGGGATTAACATCAACTAAAGTTACGAACTCTCCAAACCCACTTTCATCAAAAAATTCGTAAGATTGAATACTCTCCAAATGTGTGGGATTATTTTTACCTGAAGTTGACACTCTTCCAAACCCACTTACAATACTATTGCAAAAACTATTATCAATATCATATTCATCATGAGGCATAAATAAATTTTCAAGATCATAAGAAGCATCATCACCCTAATCATGGTCATTGCAATAAGTATCGGACATATCAAAATTAGCATCCCCAAGCTTGGGGTTTTGCATATTATTAGCACAATTGACATTAATAGAATTTATAGTAAAATCATTGCAATCATGCTTTTTATTCAAGGAGCTATCATGAATCACTTCATAAATTTCTTCATCACAATTTTTCGATCCACGAATCTCAAGCAAAACTTCATAAAGATAATCTAGTGCACTCAAATCACTAGCAATTGGTTCATCATAATTGGATCTTTTGAAAAGATTAGCAAGTGGATGAGGATCCATATCAATAGATTTTTAGCAAGCGAAGGTGCAAGCAAATAGAAGACACATGGCAACACAAGCAAAGATAGCAAACAAGAGATCGAACAAGAAAAAGGCGAATGAAAAAGAAGGCGAATAAAAAGGCAAATTTTTGTGAAGTGGGGGAGAGGAAAATGAGAGGCAAATGGCAAATAATGTAAATTGCCAGGAGATGAGATTTGTGATTAGGAACCTGGTGTATGTTGAAGATCCTCCCCGGAAACGGCGCCAGAAATTCCTTTTGATGTCGCTTGAAGCTACGTCGGTATTTCCCCAAAGAGGAAGCGATGATACAGCACAGCGGTGGTAGGTATTTCCCTCAAATATGAAACCAAGGTTATCGAACCAATAGGAGAACCAAGCAACACAACGTAAACAACCCCTACACACAGATAACAAATCCTCGAAACCTGACGTGTTAAAGGGGTTGTCAATCCCTTCCGGGTACGGCGCCTCAAGATAGGCAAACGGACGTGAGATAAAATTGTAGTAGATTCATAGATCGAACGCCAAACAAAAAAATAAGAATAAATTTCAGCAAGCTATTTTTGTATTTTTCGTTTAATAGATCTGAAAATAAATGCAAAGGCAAAGTAGATCGCAAAGGCAAATATATGAGAAAGAGACCCGGGGGGCGTAGGTTTAACTAGTGGCTTCTCTCGAGAAAAATAGCAAATGGTGCGTGAACAAATTACTGTTGGGTAATTGATAGAACTTCAAATAATCATGACGATATCCAGGCAATGATCATTACATAGGCATCACGTCCAAGATTAGTAGACCGACTCCTGCCTGCATCTACTACTATTACTCAACACATCAACCGCTATCCCGCATGCATCTAGTGTATTAAGTTCATGGAGAAATGGAATAATGCAATAAGAATGATGACATGATGTAGACAAGATCTATCTATGTAGAGATAGACCCCATCATTTTATCCTTATTAGCAACGATACATACGTGGCGGTTCCCCTTCTGTCACTGGGATGAAGCACCGTAAGATTGAATCCACTACAAAGCACATATTCCCATTGCAAGATAAATAGATCAAGTGGCCAAACAAAACCCAAATATCGGAAAAGAAATATGAGGCTATAAGAAATCATGCATATAAGAGATCAAAGAAACTCAAATAATTTTCATGGATATAAAAAGATAGATATGATCATAAACTCAAAGTTCATCGATCCCAACAAACACACCGCAAAAAGAGTTACATCATATGGATCTCCAAGATACCATTGTATTGAGAATTCAGCTAGAGAGAGGAAGCCATCTAGCTACTAACTACGGACCCGAAGATCTACAAAGAACTACTCACACATCATCGGAGAGGCACCAATGGAGGTGGTGAACCCCATCCGAGATGGTGTCTAGATTGGATTTGGTGGTTCTGGACTCTGCGGCGGCTGGATGAATATTTCGTCGACTCCCCTAGGGTTTTGGGAATATTGGGGTATTTATAGAGCAAAGAGGCTGTCCGGGGGGCACCCGAGGTGGGTACAACCTACTAGGGCGCGCCTGGGCCTCCTGGTGCGCACTGGTGGGTTGTGCTCTCCTCCAAGCACCCCCAGGCGCAGCTAGGGCCATTATGTTCCTTCTAGTCCAAAAAAAATCTCCGCGAAGTTTCGTTGCATTTGGACTCTGTCTGATATTGATTTCCTGCGATGTAAAAAACAAGCAGAAAACAGCAACTGGCACTTGGCACTATGTCAATAGGTTAGTACCCAAAAATGATATAAAATGATTATAAAACATCCAAGATTGATAATATAACAGCATGGAACAATAAAATATTATAGATACGTTGGAGACGTATCAAACGTGTATGAGCCTCTATGCCTAGATTACCTCAATGTAACCATGAGAATCCGTAAGTTGATTCATATATCAAGTGGCTCAATAGAATACCCCATTGTCACCAAGGGTATCCACATGCAATACATACATCAAGTGATCTCAAATCCAAAGTATTCAATCCAACATACGAAACTTCAAAGAGCAAGACTCAATTCATCACAACAAAGATAGAGAGGGAAGAACACCATATGATCCATTTATATCAACAAGGCTCATGGCGCATCAAGATCGTGCCAAATCAAGAACGAGAGAGAGAGAGAGAGAGAGAGAGAGAGAGAGAGAGAGAGAGAGAGAGAGAGAGAGAGATCAAACACATAGCTACTGGTACATACCCTCAGCTCTGGGGCTGAACTAGTCCCTCCTCGTCATGGAGGCAACGAGCATGATGAAGATGGCCTCTGATGATGGCTGCCCCCCTCCGGCAGGGTGCCGAAATGCAGCTCCAAATGAGATCACTTCAGAACAGAGGCTCGCGGCAGTGGAAAAACTCATCTAGGTAAACTTTTGGGGGTTTATGTATTTATAGGAATTTTCAGCATTGGGATCACGCCAGGAGGTGCCATAGGGGGTCCACAAGGGGGAAAGGCATGCCTAGGGGTTGCTGCACCCCCTGCTTGTGAGGCTATTGTGAGTCTTCTGGTGCTCCTCCGAAGCTTCGTGGGTCTCTTTCCTTCTAGAAAATCGTCAAAAAGTTTCATCACATTTGGACGTTTGGTATACATTTTATGGAAAATCCAAAACATCCAGAAAACAACAAGCATTGGGAACTAAATGCATCAAAACCATATAGAATTATTGTAAACATGGAATGAATACTTCATAAATTCTAGACACGTCGGAGACGTATCAGCATGCTCCTAGAGAGACTAATTGTGCCGACCATGATTTAGCCAAACTAGCTAGAAGTAAGGTGTGTGGGGGTGGATGGAAGATCCACCCATAGAGATTGTTGATACTCTTGTAAAAGATAATATTGTGATTAGCTTGCAATAAAGAGTAATTTGATGTAAAAAAATATCTCATGGATCTACTGGTAAGCTTGTTTGATTTCCGCGCGTCAAATCGTCCATGTGCTATGGTTTCGCTGTGTACCACGTCACTACATGACCGTCGATCCGGAGATCAATGGACCAAGATCCGGTGCGGGATTCTGTCAGAGGTATAAAAGGATTCGAGAGATAGCGGTCGGGCCACCAGATCCCCTTTCTCTCCTCCGTCTTCTCCGCTTCTCACCTCCACCCAAGTGCCAAAAATCTCCACCATGATGGCGAGAGACGCGACCGCAAAGGCGGAGAAGGCCAGGAAAGCCACCTCCTCCAGCTCCGGCGCGGCGGCCGGGGGTGCATCAAGGGATTGGATCTCTTCACGCGTCGTGCCCAGGCGACTGGAGGAGCTCGCAGCAGAGGGGCTCATCCCAAAGGACAGATGGCGTCGTCCGAACGCGGGGGAGGTTGAGCCAGCGCCACGGGGTGACGAGCGCGTTCTGCTAGTCTCTCACATCGAGAGGTGTTTTTTATGACGCCCCACCCCTTCTTCCGGGCGTTTCTCGACTACTTCGGCGCGCAGCTCCACCATCTCCCTCCAAATTCCGTCACCTATCTCTCGGCCTTCATCTCCCGCTGCGAGAACTTTCTTGGCTGCCACCTCCATTGGGGGCTCTTCAAGCACATCTTCACTTGTCGGTCGATGACCGTCAAGAAGGACTTGCCGACCGGTGAGAGCTCCCATGTCACCTAGCTGTGTGGGTGTTTGGGAATCTGAGTCCATGAAGGTGGTGCCTTCCCAAAGATGAGCTTCCTTGATTCCGTCAAGGGGTGGCAGGGGATATGGTTTTACTGCAGGGACGTTCCGAACGCCAACAACCAGTTGGGCCTCCCATCATACTCGACGGAGATGGTGAGGGCCCCCGAGTCCCTTTCTGTGGCGAAGGAGGAGAAGACGAAGGTCGTAATCTTGGCCACCACCCTGGTCGGAGTCGTGAATGCCGGCGTGAACGACATGGATCTGTTGGACACTTTCCTCACTCGGCGGATCCAGCCCACTGCAGGACAGGGCCCGCCCCATGTGGCTGTATGAGGGCCTGAATGACCCCACCCGAGTGCACCCGGAGGAGCTCACCAAGAAGGACGTGGGGGGCCAATATGAAGTGTGTGTGTTGGGGGGGGCACCAATAATAATGTGCGCTTTGTGCGACAGGTGCCACATCAAAGTTGTGCATTGGGTATTTGAACATCAAACCACCCTTTTCATACATATATTTGTTTCACATGAAAGTGTGTTCGTGTTCTGACCCTTTCCCGCATTTTTTGGCCAAATTTATAAACAGCAGACGAGTCGGACACAGCAACCATCTGCGGTTGGGTACGAAACAGACACGGTTCCCTATGACTACCCATGTGCCGTGCCCCTGCCCCTGTCACCCACATGATCACAATAGATTGGGCTCCACGAGGCTTCCCTCCCCTCTCGAAAATATCTACTCCCTCGCAATCTCGAAAATATCTACCCGCGTCCGCGTAGATGGTTTTTCTGTTTGATAGCACACGATTAGTATGTCTGGACCATGTGCGATGTCTATTACTCTTGCTCTGCTTTAATCAGTAAATCCAAATTTTCAGTAGCCCCGGCATTTTACTCCTGCCCCGCTCTGCTTCAATCCCTTGATCCAAATTTTTGGTAGCCCCGCCATTTTAGCCCCGCCTAGTAAACTTTTTAGTACCCGCGGCATTTCCTCAAACACCACCTTGGACCCCTCCACACACACACACCCCAAATGCCCCGCTCACACACATACACACCACCCCTCCCTTGCTCCAAACCTAGCTAGCTCGCCGCCGCCGCGCCGCATCTATCGTCAACCTATGTCGGTCTGCCCGTGCAGTTTACCCACTGATATACATACCCTCACCGTCCTGAGTTTCTTAGATGACGCCTACGAAACGCCCCCTTTCCCAGAGATCCCCATCCCCACCCCTCCCCCACTCCAGAGCCTCGCAGCCTAAGCCCAGCTACGCTTCCCGGGGAGCTCGAGGAGTGAATGGCCCAAAAGAGCTTTACCGCGGCCTCTTCGCCCGACGTCGGCGAGGTGGCCGCTGAGGAAGCTGGCGATGATGACTGGACCTGGATTAAGCCTTTCAATCATCAGGCTAGAGTATTCTGGCATGTCGCGGACGCCGGCTACGACATCGAGGTCGTCGACACCGATGGCTTGACATGGGTTATGTCACAGGTTAAGTTGCCCACCTCCAACTCTTCGGGTTCGACAGTCGTCGATATCATCAATGGCCCTGCCGCTGATCTCCTGCGGCTCGTTATGAACAGTTTGCCATCCTTCATCGCCATGGAGCCCCTTTTGTCATTTCTGAAGGACACGTTATGCACGCTGGCCTCAGATCCTCAGCTGGCAAGTCAGACCTCATCAACGGCGACCACGAGGAGGGAGCCAATCTGTGACAAGTGAGGAAACCCATGATTTGTTTTCTCGAACCCCTTTTGTAGTGAGAACCTGTCAAGTATTTATTGCTATATTAGGTTGTTTGCATTATGCCTTGTTTATTTCTACGGTTTATGGTTGTTCAGTAGTTTTTAGTTAGCATATGTCCAGTTTCAATTGCCATTTTTGGATGTTCGTAGTATGCCTTGTTTATTTCAGCTATTAACAGTGTGATGTTCTATATGTGCTATTATGAACTGTGCAGTTCAATTTCATCAATACCAAATTTAACAATAGCTCTATGAATGACTATATTTGGTTGCTGTTAAGCATGTTGTACTCCCTACGAATCTTTTTAGTTCGCATATAAGATTTGTCTAAAGTCGGGCCTCTTAAAGTTTGACCAACTTTATAGAACAAAATACCAACATTCACAATATGAAATAAATATCAGTACATGTGTCATGACTTAAATTTTTATATTGTATAACTTTAGCATGCTAGATGTTGATATTTTTTCATATAAATAAGGTCAAACTTTATGAAGTTTGACTTCAGACAATTCTTATATGCAGAGTAAAAAGGACTGGCGGGATTATTGAACACGCCTTTCCATTTGATTTAACAATGGAACTGTTTGGATACTCTAACTTAGCTAGAGGTTAGAGTTAGTTTCTAGCTCATGATAGTTAAAAGGGGGGGAGAGAGAGATTGGTGGAATAGTTGATTGTATTGCTTGAGCCTCGTGGGCATATATATAGGAGTACATGGTCATCTTGGAGTACAAGTCAAGGTAGAATAAATCCTACGATATCCTACGTTTCCTAAATAACAATGATACTCAACAATGACTACCCTGAACTAACTCTAGTCAAAGAGGTGTTTGGATGACAATGTTAGATTGACAATAAATGCACTAGGAGAACTAGCCCCAATCAGCACCACTTGGGTGGGATAGTTGTTTTGGATGGGTTTGACGCAACTAGCTCAAACTAGCCCTCATGTTTGGACACTTTAAGGCTATTTGAGTCCAAACTAACTCAAACTAACTCTAACACATGGATCCAAACAGGGCCAATAACTAGCGTACTTAGACCCGCACAATACAAGTTTTAATGACTATGTTTGCTTGCTTTTAAATATTATGCCTATTGTTAATAACACACCTTTCCACCTATTATTTTTAAATATTAGGTTTTTAACAATTTGGTCTTGCACATGTAGGTCCTGCTGTCAGAGGTTTTGACCCACTGTTTGACCCTTTTTGGATATGTGGAAATGAGTTGTCCATTAATATCAGTCAAGTCAAGACACTCAGAAAGATTGTTACGATAAAGAAATTAGCAACAAAAAACAACAAAATCTTTGTCGGCGCAATGAAGAAGACATTTGTTCACTATGGGATGGTACTAACTATTATACCTTGTCTTTTTAATTCCTTTGCGCCATTCCAAATCTGTAGAAGATATTTATGTATATCCTTATTTTCAGGCCTTTCCGAAGCAGTTCACTGATGACTACCTCTCAAACCACCTGTATGGTCAGGAGGCGAGGAAGGTTTTTATACAACACCCACGGTTCAATATTGAAGTGTTCCTGAAGAGGACAAAGGATTACTGTTTCGTAACTATGAGAACGAAAAGCAATTTCAAGCCCAGTCTGGATAGTCAATCCTCCACAGGCACTGGCCTAAAGTTTGCAAAGACCTTCAACATCAATGAAGGCTCAATATTCGCCTTCCGCTTCAGTAATTTTCCAGATGAGATTCATCTGTCTATGTTTCGTCTATGATGCTAATTTCAAAAGGTTGTAGATGTTGCATGTGAAACTTAGTGCTGGTGCAGTTGTGTAATGGGATAGCTGAGTGGTGAAACTATATGATGTTGTACTCTGATGTATTTCAATTATGAAATCCTGCTTCCTTAATATGGAAATGAAATATATTGTGTGCTTAATATGAAATGTCAATTAGATTAATAAATAAATTATTAATGATAGGACAATTAGCCTGCTAATTGGGTTTTTCTATTGCAAACGGTTATTGAGAAAACACCATGGGTGATGACCTCAGACAACGCACACAGTTTCTAGTAAAAAACCGTGTTAGATCAATGAACAATCACACACGACATCCTCTTAAAAACTGTTTGCATTAGGCCACCTTGCGCAAACGATTACCACATAAAAAGTGTGTGTGATGGACAGTCTTTGCCACACAGTTTCTTCCATGCACCGTATGTGATGTACATACTAACGGAAACGTATTCGTTAAATTGATTGTGTGGAATGTAAATACGAACAGAAGTGGGGACTGACTGTGTGGGATGTACTTACGACCGGAAACAATTTTTCCTATATAATTGTATTTTTTAGCACTACTATACATATAACCGTATTTGATCGCTCGTCGATCGCACACGACCTCATTTTATCGAGCGTGTGTGCCAGGAGGGCATATCCCCGACGGTTTCTGGGTCATGTGGGAAGGACCCCCCTATCGCAGTCACTCACTAGGCGACGGTTCCAAATGCAATCGCGGAAAGGGGTTAAAAACCATTTTATAGCACCTCGCTGTACCAGTGTATCCCTATATCGAAGGAGGTGTTCGGCCGATTCAGAGGTTATGTTGGCACACATATTGGGTAAAACTTTTCTCGTCGCCTACTCCAATTGTATATACACCGTCTTAAACAACGGTCGGTAGTGTAGGCCACAAATGAAATCAATGTGTACAACGATAAATAACATACATAGAAGAAGATGCTTTACTATCAAATACAATATCATTTTTACATAGTCAAAAGCGGCCCATAATAAGGTAGATGCTCCAACCCATATTAGTATGCTAAGACTATTTGCTATTCCATCAAGCGAGTGACCATATATATTGGCCACAATTGTAGGGGATACAAATTAGACATTATTTGGACGACTAACTATGTAGAATGTGCAAAGTTGCAATAGAAGAAGGGGTGTTTGATTTTCTTGTGAGCACAAGAGCTACAGCTCTATTTTGTTTACTGTCTTTAGGTACAATATTCTACCCAAAATGAATTAAGCTTGAATAGATCATTATTTCAATCCAAGATCATTTTTCGAATCTTAGAAAAAAATTTGAATCCTAAATTATTTTTTGAATGTCACGAATAATTTTATAATTTCAAGAACATCTTTTCGAATGTCTTGAACATTTTTTAATTCCAAGAATAGTATTTTGAATTCAAGAACATTTTTTGTATCTTAGATCATTTTTTATCAATCCAAGAATATTTTTGGAACTTTAGAATAGAATTTGAATACTACATCCTTTTTTGAATGTACAAATAATTTTTAAATTCCAAGAACAATTTTTGAATTCCAAGATCAATTTTTGATTTCCAAGAACATTTCTTGTACTCCAAGAACAATATCTGAATTCCAAGACTATTACTTGTACCTTAGAACATTTTTTGAGACTTCGAATTTTTTGGGATCCTATAGTGCTTTTTGAATGTATCAAATAATATTTAAACTCCAATTATGTTTTAAATTGTCTTGAACGTTTATCGAACCTTAGAACATAATTTTAGTTCTATAAAAAAATTGAATACTGGGAACATGTCTTGAACCTTAGAACATTATTTTAATCTTAGAAGAAAATTTGAATCGCATAACTGTTTTTGAAGGTCTTTATCTTAGAACATTTTTTGAAACTTTGAATTTTTTGGGATCCTATAGTGCTTTTTGAATGTATCAAATAATATTTAAACTCCAACTATGTTTTAAAATGTCTTGAACGTTTATCGAATCTTATAACATAATTTTAGTTCTATAAAAAATTGAATACCGGGAACATGTCTTGAAACTTAGAACACTATTTTAATCTTAGAAGAAAATTTGAATCGCAGAACTGATTTTGAAGGTCTTGATCAAATTTTGAATTCCGGGAATTTTTTGAATCCAAGAACATTTTTCAAATATTAGAATAAAATTTGAATAGTAGAATCTTTTTTGAATGCCTTAATAGTTGTTTGAATCTTATAACATAATTTCAATTCCAAGAACAATTTTCGAATTTCAGGTTTTTTAATCGAAGAACTTTTTTGAATAAAAAATGAATTGTGAGTGCAAGAACATTTTTTGAATCTTTATAATAAAATTTGATTCCCAGAACATTTTTTGAATGTCTTGAATAATATTTGAATTCCAAAAACTTTCTTTGAATCCAAGATTTTTTTCTGAATTTCCAAAAAATGTTCAGAAGTTTAAAACTATACTTTTATCAGTACTAAGAAACAAATTATGATTCTTACTGCAATTCAAATGTTTTTGTAGGTTTACACAAGAATGAGAAGGAAATTTTATAATGCAAAAGACCCCGGAAAGATGTTTACATACTAGTACTAGCTCTTAGAAAATCAAAATGTGCTCTAGCCTATTTTTTCTACGCACGAACTTATGTTTTACAGTTTCAGTATAGTTCTTTGAGATAGAGCAAATTTTGTTTGTTTCCTGCTGTACATAATTGGAAAGAGAAATATGAACAATTATCTATTGAAATTAATATTTCAACACTCTCTTCATTCTTTTTAAACAATTTGTTGCTTTTGTGCAACAGTTCATACGTGAGAAACAACGAACGAAGAAAAACCCTGGTGAACCAGATAACATCGAACCAACAATTCCGCCAGAAAAAAGTGAACCAACAGTGAAACAAAAACGAGCAAATAAAAACACGAGACAAAATATATACGACCCAACAAGCCCGCCAGTTGGATGCAGCGTGTGAAACAAATGTCATTTTGACGGAAAGAGCGTCACATAGGGGTTGGGAGAGCATACGTGAGAGTGGGAGTGTTAGGCGGGCTAGGCAATGTTTTAGGGTTTAGGTTAGGTGGGCTTGGTAAAGGTAGGTGGGTCTAGGTGACTGGGGCGCTGCGGCTTTGTTGGGCGGCTGTTGCACCAAATTCTATTTAGCGCTGAGGTTATAGGCTATTTCACCAACCGAGACACCCCTCCTTAGCACTGGGCCTGGCCCATTTACTTTTTCTTTCTTTCTATTAACCTTCAAAAAATGGGTGTGTGCGAACTCCACACCACTTGGTTTACTTCAAACCGCAGTGACCAACTGGGCACCTTATCTATTAATGCTTATTTACTTCTTTTTCTTCTTCATTTTACTTTCCTTTCTAAAATTCGAGAACTTTTCCAAATTCATGGAATTTAGTTAAATCCATTAACTCTTTTTCGAATCTGTTAATTTTTTTGAAATGCGTGAATGTTTTTCAAATCCACAAATTGTTTTAAACTTTAACAAACTTGTTTTCAAAACTCACGAACCTTTTCAAACTCATGATTATTTTTTCAAAATCAATGAATTTTTTTCAATTCTTGATTCTTTTAAATCGATGAATTTTTTTCAATTTTCTTAAACCTTTTTAAGTGTCATGAACATTTCAAAAAGTTGAAATTTTGTGAAATTTGTGAACTTATATTCAAATTTCATGAACTTTTCCAAATTCACGCACTTTGTAAAATTGGTGATTTTTTTCAGATTCCTTAACTTTTTTCAAATCCATGGACTATGTTTTCAGTTCATAAAATTTCTTCAAATTCATGTACAATTTTCTCAAATTCGTGAACTTTTTTCAAATTCACGCACTTTATATAATTACTGAAAAGATTTCAGATTTGTGAGATGTTTTTAAACTCAAAAACATTTTTAATTTTAAAAAACGATGATTAGTTTTTTTGATGAACAACACAGGACAAAAAAGGATAATTGAGCAAAAAGGAAATAAATAAAAATAAAAAGTCAAGCGAGCTAGGACATAAGCGAGGCGTGTTGGGCCGCGGGCCATGAGGAGGCATCGACTGTTTGGGGATCCCATGAAGAGGTCTCGACTGTTTGGGGAACCCCATGAAGAGACCTCGGGATCCCAAAACAGTCGAGGCCTTCTTTTTTTGCTTTTGTTCACAATTTCAAATATTTTGAATAAATATATTGCAAAAAAAAAATTTACACAAACATTTGAAAAAAAGTTACACAAGAATTAAAAAATTAAAAAAATGCATATAGAGAAAATGTTTCTCATGCATACAAAAATGTATAGAAAAAATACAAATGTGTATGAAAAATTGATCATATATTGAAAAAATGTTAGTAAGCAATTAATTCTTTTTAGATGTGTATAGAAACAATATTGGCCATGTATTAAAAAAATCTTATATTTGAAATGTTAATCAAGCACTTGAAAATGTTCAAAATGAATAAAACACTGTTGACCATGTATTCAAAAAATATTAATTTTGTATTTGAAAATGTTAATCATGCATTTGACAAATGTTTAAAATGTGTATAGATAAAATATTGGACATGTACAAATTTTTTAAACTGGTATATGGAAGCCCTGGCGCAGTGGTAAAGCTGCTGCCTTGAGACCATGAGGTCACGGGTTCAAATTCTGGAAACAGTCTCTCACAGAAATGTAGGAAAAGGCTGGGTACAATAGACCCAAAGTGGTCGGATCATTCCCAGGACCATGTCCAAGCGGGAGCTACATGCACCGGGCTGCCCTTTGGTATCTGAAAAATGTTAAACATGTATTATAAGAAATTATTAGATATATACCAAATCTATACAATACGTATGGCAATAGTAGACATCATATTTTCGAAAAATGTTAATCATGTATTTCAAAAATGTTAAACGTGTATATGAAACATGTGTACTTAAAAAAGACACTAATTGTAAATGAGAAAGAAACAAACAAAACCTATGGAAAATGAAAGAAACATAGTAGTGAAAACCAAGTAAGAAACCTTAAAAACCAAAGAAAAACAAAGAAAAAGAAATGGATAGAAAAGAAAACTCTGTGAGGGAAACAGTTGAAAAACAAAGAAATTGGAAAATAGTAATAAATGGGGCAAACTAGTGAAAAAATGGCTCTTCTCCTTTAAGTAGTTCACAGTTTCTATTCTTCGATGAACCTGGCAGTGACGCATTGGCCAATAGCGAGGAGACCATGGTTCGATCCATAGCTTTCTTCCTTTTCTCCCTTTTCTCTTGTTTTAACGGTGCGCTAGTGGGCCGACCCACTACTGCGGACACTTCAGACAAGAGCTTCTTTCCTTCCCGCCATAAGCGATATATAGCTCTTGCACTTCTGATAATGAAGACGGGGAGAGCTCCTATTGCACGCCCCCGGGTGTCCAATAGGCGAGCTTTCGTAGAAGCATCACACAAAACGGGTCGTCCCTTTCCCACGGGTCGGATTGAAAAAGTCAGCCAAAAAAACCTGCAAGCGACGGAGTTGAACCCAAGACTACACGTTAGATATCAACTTTGCCAGCCACTGAGTACGGCTTAATTACAATGCTATCATTAAAGTACTATGTAAACTGGTAGATCCTTTTTTGTTTTCAATTTTTCAACATTTGTTTGAAGAAAATATCAAAAAAATCCTTAAATTATTTTGAAAATGTTTGAAAATCATGATTTCTTTAATTCGAACAAACTTTTTAACGTGAACAATTATTGAAAACACGAACAGAAGTTTTGAAATTCCAAATGATGAACAATTACAAAATATACATTGAACATTTTCGTGATAATACATTAAACAAATATTTAAATACACAATCAACATTTTATATAGGTTGAACAATTTTAAAATACAAAATGAACATGTTTTAAAATATGTACAACATTTTATTAATATAGGTTGAACATTTCCGTAAATATATGATGAACATTTTTGCATAATACAGAAAACAAGAGATAAATAAAAAAGGAAGACAGAAAAACAAGAAACAGAAAAGAGAAGAACCAGCAGATTGACCGTTAGTCGGCCCAAACTGGAGCGTCTGGTGGGCAGGCTTCAGCGAAGCCATGTTGTTTTGACGCTTGGGAGCTCCTAATCGGAAAATCCTACTCGCTGCTCGTTGCGGCAAGTTGTCGACGCTTCGCACAGGAGGAGGTGCGAGCGAGCGACCGAGTGGGCCGGCCCGTTTTAGCGTTTCAGCAGACACCGGTTTTGGGAACCTTCTAGAAGGTTCCTGAACCGCCTTTTTCTTTTTCAGTTTATTTTTCGTTTTCCTTTTTTTTTATTTCTCTTCTTTTTCGTTTTTTCTTTTTATTTTTCTGTTTCTTTCTTTTTTATTTTTATTTTTGCTTTTTTTCAAGTTTATTTTGAAATTTTGTTTCCGAATTTCAAAAAATGTTCCTGTTTTTCAGATTTTGTTCGCAAATTCAAAAAATGTTCCTTTTTTTCCAAATTTGTTCATAAATTCGAAAAATGTTCCCGGTTTCAACAATTCTGTTCCGAATTTTCAAAAAATGTTCCTGTTTTAAAAAATTGTTCAAATTACTTTTGTTCATTTTTTGAGAAATTTGGAAATAATGACATGGATTTCAAAAGATGTTCAGAAATTTCAAAAAATGTTCTTATTTTTCAAAATTTTGTTCACGTATTAAAAAACTGTTCGCATTTCAAAATTGTTTGGTATTTCCAAAATTGTTCTCCATTTCGAAGTTTGTACTAAAAATTCAAAATTTGTTCGTTATTTTGAAATTGTTCCCATTTCAAATTTTGTTCGAATTTTTTTAAAAAGTTGATGTTGTTGAGAATATTTAAGTTTAAAAAAATTTTGTTCACAATTCAATATTTGTTCTCCTTTAAAAATTATTCATGTTCCTGAAAAAAATCACTATTCAGAAACTTGTTCACATTTTTGAAAAACTTTTCTGTGTTTATTGAAAATTGATCATAATTAAAAAATGTTCATGTTTTTCAATATACATCCACAACTTCAAAATTGTTCCTGTTTCTCAAATTTTCTTGCAAATTCGAAAAACTGCTAACATTTTTTTTAAACTCGTGTGGGTTCTGTCAAAAAAGTTCCTACTTGTAAAAAATATAATCAGAATTTACAATAAAAGATCCGAAAAAAGAGAAATAATCCAATCTGCCGGTGTGACTTGGTCTAAAGCGTCCTCATTGCCTTTTGACCATCGAACTGAATAGGGCGCGGTGGCTAGCAACATCTGTCTACAGGCTCGCGGTCGCGGGTTCGAATACTTGCTGAAGCAGTTAATTAATCATTCATTTTTTGCACCGCTCATTGCCTTCGTGGGCCGGCCCAGTTGAGGGAACAACCTATGCGATAGGTCGACATTATGCCGCAGAATGCGGCGCATAGGAGTTCCCCTCCTAATCGGCGCGTTCGGCGCCGTGGAAGCAACCCGGCGGCGCCTACTGGCAACGCTAGTAGGCCGGCCCACGGACGAAAGAAAGCAGCTAATGTCACGCGAGAAAAACCGCAAAAATACGCCTGAACAAGGACTCGAACTCGCGCTTGTAGACAGTAGGTTTTCTCAGCTAGCCACCACACACCTAGAACTCTGTTGATTTGTAGGAAACGCGAACCTTTAAGAACCATAACAACCGCGCTATTTATTTTGCATGCTTGAACTATTCGTTTTTCTAACAGTCAATTGTTTAATGAAAAAGTTCATAAAATTTAGAAAAAAGTTCATCAAATTTTAAAGAAGTTCATTGATTCCAAAAAAACTTCATCGAATTTTGGAGAAAGTTTATCAAATTTGAAAAAAGTTCATCAATTTTGAAAATAGAAATCATCAAATTTGGGGAAAAAAATTCATCGATTTTGAAAAAAGTTCGTCATATTTGGAAAAAAAATCATCAAATTTGTAAAAAAAAAGTTCATGAACTTTTTTAAAATATATTCTAATTTAAGAAGTTCATCAATTTAGAAAAAAAGTTCACAAAAGTTGAGAAAAATTCGCGCATTAAAGAAAACAAAAAAGAATGAACAGAAAAGGATAAAAAAACGAACTTAAAAACTAAATAAATGAAAGAACAGAAGAGTATTTGCACAAGCGGGACTGTGGCGTTATGGTTAGTGTGACCCTCGCTGTGAAGTGATCGATCCCATCTGCCTGCGCAGTTTTTACGTCTGTGTAAACAGTAAAAGAATTATAAAATGGGCCGAGCCAGTGAACGTGGCTGTAGGCGCCCGTTAGCAGAATACACATTAACGGGCGCCTACAGCGCCAAATAGGAAATGCATGCCAAGCGTCATCTTGCGGTGCTGCGTATCGCTCGTTATGTGGCGGCCCTATGTCTTGCATTAAGCCAGACGGTGGGCAGGGTGGTGCCAGTTCGGCCGGCCCAGGCTCGCGGGAACAACAACCTCATCTTTTTATCTTTTTCTTTTGTTTATATTTCCAAATACTTTAAATAAATATAAACAAAAATCTAGCTTCATAAAACATTTGAAAAATATTGGCTAAGAATTTGAAAAATATTAAATATGTATAAAAAATGTTTATCACGTATACAAAAATATATGTATGAAAATTTGATGATTTGTTTTTAAAATATTAATAAACCATTTGCCAAATTGTTTGGAAAATGTTAATCAAGCATTTAGAAAAGTTTAAAATGTGTATAGGAAAAATGTTGACCCTATATTAAAAAATGACGAAAACAATGGATCATGTACATAAAAATGTTAATCAAGAATTTGAAAAAATTTATGAACGATTATTTTAAAAATGTTAATCATGCATTTGGCAATGCGAATTTCGATCATGTATATAAAATTGTTAATCAAGAATTTGAAAAAATGTTGAACAAGTATTTGAATAATGTTAATCAAGCATTTAAAACAGGTTAAAATGTGCTCAGATGAACTATTGACCATGTGTTAAAAAAATGTCAATATTTAAAATGTTAATCAAGCATTTGAGAAAATGGTAAATGTGCATATTAATATTGTATTGTAGAAATATTACAATTGTATTGTAAAATATTAATATTGTATTTAAAAAATGTTAATCAGACATTTGAAAAAAATTAGAAGTTTATATAGGAAAAATGTTAATCAAACATTTGAAAAATGTTTAAAATATATATAGTAAAAATGTTGACCATGTATTACAAAAATATTTAATCTATATTGGAAAAAAATTAGACATGTATTAGAAAAGTATTGTTCAAATATACAAAAAATGTAGAATGAAACCAAAAGTTAGTCCATTCTGTTTTCTAGCGAAAAACCCGGAAAACCTCCTCGAGGCGATTAGGGTTATCGCGTGGAACCTTGACGGCGCACACTGATCTCATCGGCGGGGTGATCTTCGCCGCCGGGAAAGGATGGCTTCCACGTCCACGAACGGTGGGCAGAAGGATGTCGGCACCATGTCACCACAAACGGTAAGAGCTCGACTGGCGGAAGCTCTCAGGAAACTGTAGATCTCTGAGGAAGAGCCCACGCCTCTGGTGATCGACGATCGCGCCGAGAGCGAGAAACCAAAGTGGGCATTGGCGGGGAAGGTTTTACATCGCAACACTCTTCATATGGAGACCATCTCCAATGCCCTTCGGCCAGCATGGGCGAACCCTAAAGGCCTAGTTTTCAGATCCGTTGGTACAAACACTGTAACGCCCCGGATCTGATGCGTCAGGTGTCCTCCAGTTATTCGTCGTTGTTGCCATGTCATTTGCTTGCGTGTCGCATCTTGCCATGCCATCATCCGCATTGCATCATCATATTTTCGAAACTTGCATCCGTCCGGGTTCTCCGAGTTCTCTCCCTTGTCCGTTCTGGGACCAACCACACTTGCACCGCGCCCGCGGCATGTCCGAATATTATTTTATAAGTGGCCGAGAAATGTTCTCGGAATGGGGTGAAACTTGTCGAGCGGCCTTATTTTAGTGTAGACAGACCGCCTGCCAAATTTCATCGCATTCGGAGTCCGTTTGATAGCTCAACCGTTAAACATATAGCGGTACCGTTGCCGGTACTTTCGTCGGACGTTTTCGGTCTCCGGAAACAGTTGCCGGGCTGCACTTCTCTCCTCTCCTCTCCTCTCAGCCCAACCACTCTAGCACAGTCCGAAAACCCCCTCTCCTCAGTCCACCTAGGTCCCCTAACCCCTCTCTCTCGATCGGATCCGTCGGATCGCGATCGGAGGCCTCGAAAACCCCTCCTACCCCCCTAAACCCTAGCAACCTGCTATATATAGACCCCCGTGCCATTTTGGGCAGCTTCCTAACCCTCCTCCTAAAATTCCGCGCCCCAATCATCTCCCAGCCGCCTCCCACCTCCTCTGCCTCGTTTTCCGCGCCGGCCAAGCCCCCCCGCCGCCACTTGGCGATCAGCCACTGGCCGCGCCGCCACCTGAGCCCCTGCGCCGCCGCTCCTGGCCACCCGCAGGCCTCCACGTCGCCCCTGTCTCCCTCCTCTTCGCCGTGGCCGCCCGAGCCCGCGTCAGGCCCGCCCGGGCCCCGATCTGGGCCCGAGGCCCGCAGCCGCCGCCCGATCGCATCTCCTCCCGCTTCCCCGTCCCCGAGCTCCAAGGAGGAGCTCCCGCACCAGGCCCCGCCGGCGTCCATGCCGCAGCTGCTCGCTGGAGCTGCCGCGAGCTCCACCACGCCGGACCCCAGGTCCCGCCGCCCTCTCTCTCCCTTCCTTGTTTCTCTCTCTCTCTCAGATCTCTCCCTCTCTCTCTCCCAGTGTTCTTCGCAGAGGTTGCTTGGCCTTGGAGCCGCCGATCTGCTTCGTCATCGCCGGAAATGGATCCGCCGCAGCGAGATCCGCCCGGATCCGTCCCTCTCGGTCCTCCCCGCCGCCCTCACCTGCCGGAGTCGCCGCTGCCCCGCCGTTGACTTCGAGCGCCGCCGTCCCCGCCTCCTGCGCGTGCGGGCGCACAAGGAGGACGACGCGTCGTCGGGCGCTCGCCTGCGTGGGCCACCGCGCGCCCCGATTGCGCCAAGTCCCAGCAGGCCCAGATCCGGTGGCCCACCTCCTCGCCTCGGCCTGCCTCTCCCTCCTGTACCGGGCCTTGGCCCATGGTGAGCGCCCAGTCTGCCCAGATTCAGCCCGCATACGTTTTTTTCCCAGACCTGCGATTTTAGCTATTTATCCAGCGAATTACCTGTTTTACAGTAAACCCCCTAAACTTCATGCATATAATAACTCTTGAACCGTGCATCGGATTAAAATGATTTATATATGAAGAATGCTCAGAAAATTGTGTAGTTTAATAATATCCCACTTTCATGCATGTTTAAAATGTTTAACTTGCTGTTTGTTTAAATTTGCTCAAATGCCATGTTAAAATGATTTAATTCATAACTAATTAACCGTAACTCGGATTTAAATAAATTATATATGTAAATAGGGTGGAAAAATGCCTAGTTTATCATGTTGCACTTTATTTTCCTGTTTAACAACTTTAAAATATGTTTTAGGCAGATCAGAACCAAATTCAATATATGCAAGTGAGGGGTTTTCTGGAATTGTTGTTTGTTGTTCCGGCCTCATTTAAACTTGTCTAGATAGATAGTTTTGTTGTGCTTCACCCCTTGCCATGTTTAACAACATTTAATATTGTTGGGTACATAAACAAGAGAGAACTAAATAATTGTTGTGGTGTTTCGTCAATATGCAACTCGTTGCATATTGAACTCCACTTAATTTGTAGTGTTGTTTGATGCATTTGCCATGCCATGAATCATTAAACCGGACATGCATCATGCTTGTTTGTGCATCATGCCATGTTCATGTGCTGGTTGTTTACTATGTTGTGTGCTTCTTTCCGGTGTTGCTTCTTCGGGTTGATTCCATTATCATCGCGTTTGTGAGGATTCGTTCGACTTCGTCCGTTTGTCTTCTTCATGGACTCGTTCTTCTTCCGTGCGGGATCTCAGGCAAGATGACCATACCCTCGAAATCACTTCTATCTTTGCTTGCTATATTGCTCGCTCTTTTGCTATGCCTATGCTGCGATACCTACCACTTGCTTATCATGCCTCCCATATTGTTAAACCAAGTCTCTAACCCACCTTGTCCTAGCAAACCGTTGTTTGGCTATGTTACCGCTTTGCTCAGCCCCTCTTATAGCGTTGTTAGTTGCAGGTGAAGATGAAGTTTGTTCCTTGTTGGAACATGGAGATGTTGTTCCTTGTTGGAACATGTTTACTTGTTGGGATATCACAATATATCTTATTTAATTAATGCATCTATATACTTGGTAAAGGGTGGAAGGCTCGGCCTTATGCCTGGTGTTTTGTTCCACTCTTGCCGCCCTAGTTTCCGTCATATCGGTGTTATGTTCCCGGATTTTGCGTCCCTAACGCGGTCGGGTGATTTATGGGACTCCCTTGACAGTTCGCTTTGAATAAGACTTTTCCAGCAAGGCCCAACCTTGGTTTTACCATTTGCCTGCCACCTATCCCTTTTCTCTTGGGTCTGATCAACCCGAGGGTCATCTTTATTTAGCCCCCCTGGGCCAATGCTTGTCTAAGTGTTGGTCCAAACTAGAGCACCGTGCGGGACCGTCCCTTGGCAACTTGGGTTATGTTGGTACCTGTACGCTTAGCTTATCCGGTGTTGCCCTGAGAACGAGATATGTGCAGCTCCTATCAGGATGTCGGCGCATCGGGTGGTTTTGCTGGACTTGTTTTATTGCTGTCGAAATGTCTTGTAGCCGGGATTCCGAGACTGATCGGGTCTTCCCGGGGAGAAGGAATATCCTTCGTTGATCGCGAGAGCTTATCATGGGCTAAGTTGGGACACCCCTGCAGGGTTTTGAACTTTCGAAAGCCGTGCCCGCGGTTATGGGCAGATGGGAATTTGTTAATGTCCGGTTGTAGAAAACCCGAAGTTGATCTTAATTGAAATACACCAACCGCGTGTGTAACCGTGATGGTCTCTTCTCGGTGGGGTCCGGGAAGTGAACACGGTTGTTGGAGTTATGTCTGACGTAAGTAGTTCAGGATCACTTATTGATCATAGTTGTTCGACCGTGCTTTTGCCTTCTCTTCTCGCTCTCATTTGCGTATGTTAGCCACCATAAATGCTAGTCGCTCGCTGCAGCTCCACCTCATACCTTTTCCCCTACCTTTAAGCTTAAATAGTCTTGATCTCGCGGGTGTGAGATTGCTGAGTCCCCGTGACTCACCAGATACTTCCAAAACCAGTTTGCAGGTGCCGATGAGACCGTGCAGGTGCCGCACTCGAGCTCAAGGAGGAGCTTGATGAAGATCTTGTCCTTTTGTTGTTTCGTTCTAGTCGATCAGTAGTGGAGCCCAGTTGGGGTCGATCTTGGTCCTTTGTCGCTTTTGAGGTTCTTCTTTTATTTTGGCTCCGTAGTCGGGCCCTGATTGTACTTGGTTGATGTATTGTTTTATTCATGTAATTGTGTGAAGTGGCGATTGTAAGCCAACTATGTATCTCTTTCCCTTATGTATTACATGGGTTGTGTGAAGATTACCTCACTTGCGACATTGCTTTCAATGCGGTTATGCCTCTAAGTCGTGCTTCGACACGTGGGAGATATAGCCGCATTGAGGGCGTTATAAGTTGGTATCAGAGCCTTCCCCGACCTTAGGAGCCCCCACTGATTGATCGTTTTTAGCGGCCGAGTTGTGTCTAGAAAAATGTTTTGAGTCATTTAGGAATTATATATCGGAGAGATTAGGAATTCTTTTTACTCCCCAGTCCCTTCGACCTTCTGGTAAGGCTTCCTGACGTAGAGTTTTGACTCTTCTCCTCTCAAATTTCACTAAAAAAAAATTTTAGGATCACGCGGGTATATTACAATCGTTCCGATGGTTTTATGATGACAACATTGTCTTGGTTGCCTCCTGACATTTAGGGGTTGTGGCAGTGTCCCGGGGAGTTGAGCTCCGAGGTGTTGTCGTCATAATCTTATCGTTGCGGTTTTGGAATACCTGAGTCTAGTACGACCGACATCGAAAATCTCTTTTGTACAGTTGTTGGTGAGATAACCCTGATAGCCCAGTACTGTGGCGAGTGCAGGAGTATTGCCATGACTTGTATAACGGATGTGTTTTCGAAGGTTGAGGTAGATGATTTCCGAGGATTTCTTGGTTATGTGTTGAAGGATGGATACAGTTGGTTGTAGGATTTGCTAGTTTGGGTGAGATATTATGCTTCCCCTGTATCCCCAACACCTGATTGCATAACCAGAAAGTTTCGGGAGTTTATAGGTGGGAATTCAAGTATCTCTTAGAATATCTCTCCAACAGACACATGATACGATATGGGATCTATCATATGTTTGTTTCCGGCTTATTCTGCGAGCCAATCCTTTGTTTTGTTTTGTTTTGTGGTATTCGAGTTGCTTCAATGTCAAGTGTTGATTCCATACCTTTTCCAAGCGGTGTTCTCATATTCCTATGTGGATACTAATCCCTCTTGATCATCGAGATTGTCATGTCAATTCTTTTCCAACCGGTGTGTCCCTCTTCAAAGTAAATCCGATCACTTCAACATTCGCAAGATCAAGTATCAGTTCTTCTCAACGGTGTTTGCTTCATCCGTTCCAAGTTGTCTTTGTTTTCCCGCCCTCCCACCCTTTCTTATTTCTTCAAGGACGCAGATTTCTTGATCAAGTATCCATCTTATTCTTGTGAAGCCTCTCCATTCTTCTCCTTCATGTTCTTACCCGGTGTTTCTCATGAAGATGCTGACGGAGCCTCAAGTTTATAATTATTGGTTCTTCTATCTTTCCCCGGTGTGTTCAATGTAATCTTTCGTTGGTGATCACATCTTTTCCTCATTTCAATACCTTCTCATACCGGTGCACCTCATAATAATTCACTTCTCGCTATTCATTTGTTCCGGAGTGATGAAAATATCTCAGAAGATTCAAGTTTTCATTCTCATTTCACTCAAGTTCTTTTGAGGATGCTATCTTATTCAAGCCATTTAATTCAACCGGTGCAATATCCCTTTCAAGCAATCACTTCAACGGTGTATCTTTTGAGTGGGCCCTAACCCACAGGTCTTTTCCCAGGATCTTACCTGACTCTTCTAATTTTCCCGGAGATTCAAAAATTCTTTTCGAAGTTTGACGTAAGAATGAATTATCATCAGTCAAATGTCTTTCTCTAAGATTCTTCAATTCTTTCATCGTTGGTTCAACTTTTCCAATTTTCATTCCGGAGTGTCTCAACTAAATTCTTGGTGTTTCTCGTCGTCATTCTCAGCATTTCAAGACTGAAGAAGAGTTTCTCTTAAATCTTGCTCCATTCTCTTCAAGATTCATTGTTCTTGCTTGTTGCCATCCTCTCTTAATTGTTTTCGATTGTGAGAATTATTTTCAACCATCCGGAGCAATTCAGGAGTCTTTTCAGTTTGATTCTCCGGAGCCCATCATCTCAGAATTATTCATTCTCAGCTTGCGGCTCTCGTTCTCCAAATCTTACCGGTGCATCATGCAATATTCTCTAATCAGTTCATGATCTCTTCGTTCTCATGTATCTAAATTCTCTCAAGTATCTTTGTTCATTTGCTAATTCTTCCCGGTGTTTCTTTATCTTTCTTCGTTCATTTTCAATTCTTACGGTGGTTCGTTCAAGAGTTCTCTTCATTTGTTATCATATAGATTCATTCGTCCTTTCCAATCCTACCGGTGGTTCGTTGAAGACCTTCTCAAGTTTGTGCTATATCTCTCTTAATCTTTTCTACGAGAATAAGTAGTATGCCAAATCCATTGCTTGTCATCAATTTGAATTGGTGAAGGATAAGCATAATGTAATTCTTATTCTTGTTTCATCGAGTAAATTCAATTCCTTATTCCGGAGGTTCTTCAAATTCTTGATTTCAATTGTTTCATCTTTTCTTTTTCCGGAGTTCCAAGTGTTCCGCATTATCTCACCGCGGAGATCCATCTGAATCATTACAAGGCTTCAATCTTATTCTTTTCATCCTACAATTCTTTTTGATCATTCTTTTACTACCGGAATTCTTCATGGAGGCCCTACTTGGTGGTTTATCAAGGATTCTTTTCATTCTTCAATGGTTCATCAGGATTCCTCTCGAAGTTAAGATCCGCCAAGCTACTCTAAATTAAACATGGTGTTCTACACATGTTTTGTTTGGAGGAGTTCAAGCATTTCTTCATCTTACATTTCAAAGTGCAATTTTTTCTATCTTATCTTTCGAGGCGGTATTATGTCATTCTTGATAACTTGAGTTCATGTCTCATGTTTCACATGTTGTCAACAATGAGGTTTAGTAAATCCATCAATCTCTTCATTGGAGTTATCTTGGGTTATATTTCACCTAAAGCCTTCCCTAAGGATTGCTGCTATTTATGGTGATTATCAATGACCCAAATTCTTCGTTTGTCCTCCCAGTGAAATAAGTCTCTCGTCTCCTTGGTGATATCAATCCAATCGTTGGTTTTCGTTAGTGGCAGGTTATCACCTCATAATTTTGGGATGTCTCCCATAAGTCCACATCAAGCTTAAGATTTCGTTGTTGATAATCCAACAACTCCGTTCAACCTTTTTCTTCGTAAGCTTTGTCTTTCAATTTTATTTGCAAGAGTTATCATTTTCTTCTCCATTCCTTTATTCCAATGATCTATCTTCTATTTCTTCTTCCGGAGGCATTGTGATGTTGCTCCCTTCACTCTTCTTCTCGAATGGTGAGGATCATGTTCTTTGCTTTTGCTTATCCATTCAACCGGAGTGTCGTGTCCTTCATTCAAGTTCTATCATCTTATCAAGTGTATCCTCCCTTCTCAACCGGAGTGCTGTCTGAAATCATTCTCACCCCTTGTGTCATTCTTATAATTGTTTTCGAGGCAGTGTGTTGTCGATTTCGTCAAGTATCATCCCATTTTCTCAAGCTCATATTCGATCCCTTCCATTTTCCAACCGGAGCGTTATCGTAATTGATCATTATCGTTCTTTGTACATCTCGTTTTAACCGGAGTGTTGTATCATCTCTTCAATATCTTTTCATCTCATCAAGTTTTTCTTCTCTTTTCAGTCGGAATGCTGCCCATATCATGTCATTCTTATTCCTTCCTATCTTGTTTTAACCGGAGTGGTTTCAATATCTATCTTATCACTAAACCTCTTGATTCTCGTCTTATCACTTGTTCATGTTTTCTAACGGAGTGTTTTCAACTTTGTTCATCTTCTTTTTTTTCGTTCTTTCAATTTGTTCAACCTCTCAAGGTTCATTGGTTTCACTCGTTTGTCAAAGTAGCAACTTAGTTTTACCTCTTCTCCTTCTCATCCGTTTTCCCCTCCGGTGCCATTCTAGATCTCGGGACGAGATCCTCTCGTAGTGGTGGAGTGTTGTAACGCCCCGGATCTGATGCGTCAGGTGTCCTCCAGTTATTCGTCGTTGTTGCCATGTCATTTGCTTGCGTGTCGCATCTTGCCATGCCATCATCCGCATTGCATCATCATATTTTCGAAACTTGCATCCGTCCGGGTTCTCCGAGTTCTCTCCCTTGTCCGTTCTGGGACCAACCACACTTGCACCGCGCCCGCGGCATGTCCGAATATTATTTTATAAGTGGCCGAGAAATGTTCTCGGAATGGGGTGAAACTTGTCGAGCGGCCTTATTTTAGTGTAGACAGACCGCCTGCCAAATTTCATCGCATTCGGAGTCCGTTTGATAGCTCAACCGTTAAACATATAGCGGTACCGTTGCCGGTACTTTCGTCGGACGTTTTCGGTCTCCGGAAACAATTGCCGGGCTGCACTTCTCTCCTCTCCTCTCCTCTCAGCCCAACCACTCTAGCACAGTCCGAAAACCCCCTCTCCTCAGTCCACCTAGGTCCCCTAACCCCTCTCTCTCGATCGGATCCGTCGGATCGCGATCGGAGGCCTCGAAAACCCCTCCTACCCCCCTAAACCCTAGCAACCTGCTATATATAGACCCCCGTGCCATTTTGGGCAGCTTCCTAACCCTCCTCCTAAAATTCCGCGCCCCAATCATCTCCCAGCCGCCTCCCACCTCCTCTGCCTCGTTTTCCGCGCCGGCCAAGCCCCCCCGCCGCCACTTGGCGATCAGCCACTGGCCGCGCCGCCACCTGAGCCCCTGCGCCGCCACTCCTGGCCACCCGCAGGCCTCCACGTCGCCCCTGTCTCCCTCCTCTTCGCCGTGGCCGCCCGAGCCCGCGTTAGGCCCGCCCGGGCCCCGATCTGGGCCCGAGGCCCGCAGCCGCCGCCCGATCGCATCTCCTCCCGCTTCCCCGTCCCCGAGCTCCAAGGAGGAGCTCCCGCACCAGGCCCCGCCGGCGTCCATGCCGCAGCTGCTCGCTGGAGCTGCCGCGAGCTCCACCACGCCGGACCCCAGGTCCCGCCGCCCTCTCTCTCCCTTCCTTGTTTCTCTCTCTCTCTCAGATCTCTCCCTCTCTCTCTCCCAGTGTTCTTCGCAGAGGTTGCTTGGCCTTGGAGCCGCCGATCTGCTTCGTCGTCGCCGGAAATGGATCCGCCGCAGCGAGATCCGCCCGGATCCGTCCCTCTCGGTCCTCCCCGCCGCCCTCACCTGCCGGAGTCGCCGCTGCCCCGCCGTTGACTTCGAGCGCCGCCGTCCCCGCCTCCTGCGCGTGCGGGCGCACAAGGAGGACGACGCGTCGTCGGGCGCTCGCCTGCGTGGGCCACCGCGCGCCCCGATTGCGCCAAGTCCCAGCAGGCCCAGATCCGGTGGCCCACCTCCTCGCCTCGGCCTGCCTCTCCCTCCTGTACCGGGCCTTGGCCCATGGTGAGCGCCCAGTCTGCCCAGATTCAGCCCGCATACGTTTTTTTCCCAGACCTGCGATTTTAGCTATTTATCCAGCGAATTACCTGTTTTACAGTAAACCTCCTAAACTTCATGCATATAATAACTCTTGAACCGTGCATCGGATTAAAATGATTTATATATGAAGAATGCTCAGAAAATTGTGTAGTTTAATAATATCCCACTTTCATGCATGTTTAAAATGTTTAACTTGCTGTTTGTTTAAATTTGCTCAAATGCCATGTTAAAATGATTTAATTCATAACTAATTAACCGTAACTCGGATTTAAATAAATTATATATGTAAATAGGGTGGAAAAATGCCTAGTTTATCATGTTGCACTTTATTTTCCTGTTTAACAACTTTAAAATATGTTTTAGGCAGATCAGAACCAAATTCAATATATGCAAGTGAGGGGTTTTCTGGAATTGTTGTTTGTTGTTCCGGCCTCATTTAAACTTGTCTAGATAGATAGTTTTGTTGTGCTTCACCCCTTGCCATGTTTAACAACATTTAATATTGTTGGGTACATAAACAAGAGAGAACTAAATAATTGTTGTGGTGTTTCGTCAATATGCAACTCGTTGCATATTGAACTCCACTTAATTTGTAGTGTTGTTTGATGCATTTGCCATGCCATGAATCATTAAACCGGACATGCATCATGCTTGTTTGTGCATCATGCCATGTTCATGTGCTGGTTGTTTACTATGTTGTGTGCTTCTTTCCGGTGTTGCTTCTTCGGGTTGATTCCGTTATCATCGCGTTTGTGAGGATTCGTTCGACTTCGTCCGTTTGTCTTCTTCATGGACTCGTTCTTCTTCCGTGCGGGATCTCAGGCAAGATGACCATACCCTCGAAATCACTTCTATCTTTGCTTGCTATATTGCTCGCTCTTTTGCTATGCCTATGCTGCGATACCTACCACTTGCTTATCATGCCTCCCATATTGTTAAACCAAGTCTCTAACCCACCTTGTCCTAGCAAACCGTTGTTTGGCTATGTTACCGCTTTGCTCAGCCCCTCTTATAGCGTTGTTAGTTGCAGGTGAAGATGAAGTTTGTTCCTTGTTGGAACATGGAGATGTTGTTCCTTGTTGGAACATGTTTACTTGTTGGGATATCACAATATATCTTATTTAATTAATGCATCTATATACTTGGTAAAGGGTGGAAGGCTCGGCCTTATGCCTGGTGTTTTGTTCCACTCTTGCCGCCCTAGTTTCCGTCATATCGGTGTTATGTTCCCGGATTTTGCGTCCCTAACGCGGTCGGGTGATTTATGGGACTCCCTTGACAGTTCGCTTTGAATAAGACTTTTCCAGCAAGGCCCAACCTTGGTTTTACCATTTGCCTGCCACCTATCCCTTTTCTCTTGGGTCTGATCAACCCGAGGGTCATCTTTATTTAGCCCCCCTGGGCCAATGCTTGTCTAAGTGTTGGTCCAAACTAGAGCACCGTGCGGGACCGTCCCTTGGCAACTTGGGTTATGTTGGTACCTGTACGCTTAGCTTATCCGGTGTTGCCCTGAGAACGAGATATGTGCAGCTCCTATCAGGATGTCGGCGCATCGGGTGGTTTTGCTGGACTTGTTTTATTGCTGTCGAAATGTCTTGTAGCCGGGATTCCGAGACTGATCGGGTCTTCCCGGGGAGAAGGAATATCCTTCGTTGATCGCGAGAGCTTATCATGGGCTAAGTTGGGACACCCCTGCAGGGTTTTGAACTTTCGAAAGCCGTGCCCGCGGTTATGGGCAGATGGGAATTTGTTAATGTCCGGTTGTAGAAAACCCGAAGTTGATCTTAATTGAAATACACCAACCGCGTGTGTAACCGTGATGGTCTCTTCTCGGTGGGGTCCGGGAAGTGAACACGGTTGTTGGAGTTATGTCTGACGTAAGTAGTTCAGGATCACTTATTGATCATAGTTGTTCGACCGTGCTTTTGCCTTCTCTTCTCGCTCTCATTTGCGTATGTTAGCCACCATAAATGCTAGTCGCTTGCTGCAGCTCCACCTCATACCTTTTCCCCTACCTTTAAGCTTAAATAGTCTTGATCTCGCGGGTGTGAGATTGCTGAGTCCCCGTGACTCACCAGATACTTCCAAAACCAGTTTGCAGGTACCGATGAGACCGTGCAGGTGCCGCACTCGAGCTCAAGGAGGAGCTTGATGAAGATCTTGTCCTTTTGTTGTTTCGTTCTAGTCGATCAGTAGTGGAGCCCAGTTGGGGTCGATCTTGGTCCTTTGTCGCTTTTGAGGTTCTTCTTTTATTTTGGCTCCGTAGTCGGGCCCTGATTGTACTTGGTTGATGTATTGTTTTATTCATGTAATTGTGTGAAGTGGCGATTGTAAGCCAACTATGTATCTCTTTCCCTTATGTATTACATGGGTTGTGTGAAGATTACCTCACTTGCGACATTGCTTTCAATGCGGTTATGCCTCTAAGTCGTGCTTCGACACGTGGGAGATATAGCCGCATTGAGGGCGTTATAAACACGTTTGTGGCAGAATTTGCTACTCAGCGGGATCATGACCGCGTGTGGGATGGTTCACCTTGGCATGTTAGCAAGCATGCTGTTATATTATCAGAGTTCAATGAATGCATGAGGCCGTCTGCACTCCAATTCAATTGACTCCAAGTCTGGGTAAGAGTTGTTAACTTACCGTTCAACCTTCGTGATGATGTTTAGGGTAAAGCAATTGCTAAGCAGATTGACGAACAAGCTTCAGCGATCAAGTTTGATCACGAGGGAGGGTTCCTAAGGGCGAGGGTCACGCTGGATGTCACCAAACTCTTAAGGCGATGGATCTTTATTGAGTCAGCAAGGCGAGGGAGCACGGATCAATATGATATTCAGTATAAAAATATCCCGCACTTTTGCTTCGCTTGTGGCCGGTTAGGTCACTCTATTCTGCTATGTCCGACCCCGGGGGCACGAGACGCCAATGGGGATCTTCCCTTTGGTAAGGGCCTCCGGCCGCCGGAAGAGCGTAATCTGCTACATCTAGTGAGGGCTTGAACAAGGAGCAGTTTTCTGCCAAAGCTTCAAAACAGAATACAACACAGTCGAGTACCGCAAAGGAGAAGGGGACTGAAGTTAACTCTCCGGTGAAGAAAAATTCAAACAAACGTAAGGGAGGTGATGGGGTCCCAAAGCAAGTTTATAGACGAGTTGAAACACCCCTATTAACTAGCACAAGTGTAAACGGGGGAGGGATGCAACTTGTTGTTCGAGATAGACAGGAGACTCAAGGAAATGAGACTCTTGATGAGGATGATGGTATTCTGGAAAGGGATAGCAAGAAGAAAAACCTACACTAGAGAATTCTGGGACGTCGGCAGCGGCTGCAGAGCAGCCCTGCCCATCCCAATGAATTGCATGAGCTGGAACTGTCGAGGGCTTGGGAACCCTGAGACAGTTCGCGAGCTTCGCAAGATTGTGAAGCAGGAAGGTCCCGCCCTTCTCTTCGTGATGGAAACAAAGATTAGGGGGAAATGAGTGGAAAGTTTGCAGCCCCTCTTGGGGTTTGACGGTAGTTTTGCGGTTGATAGCGATGGATTGAGTGGTGGCATTGGTTTGTTTTGGTCAGAGGACGTTCATGTCAAACTAAATATCAAAGGGTTACGACCCATGGGATGATCATGATGACCTGGACTGTATGCCTACATGGGCATATAAGTATTTGTTATATGTGGTGAACTATGTATGAAACTTGATGCATTTGTGATGGTTCTCTTCCACTTAATGTTCTTGAAGCATCAGCAAAACTCCAGCAGCAGCATCCGTACTGAACAGAAACAGCAGCACATCAGTTGACAGCTCGACACCCTGGGCCAGGGCGCCATGCCTGTTGACAGCACGACGCCCTGGGTCAGGCCGCCATGCGTTGCCAGCACGGCGCCCCAGCCCAAGGCGCCATGGTCTTCGCCAGCACGGCGCCCCAGCCCAGGGCGCCATGATCTGCGAAAATGGCCAAGTCCAAACATTTTAAGCTCCTGATGTTGGGGGCGCCATGCAATTTTTCTGGGCGCCATGTATGACGCCCTGGACCAGGGCGCCATACTTACTAACATGGCGTCTTATGCTAGGGCGTTGATGTCTACTACACAACCTTATTCTTCTAGACGTTGTTGGGCCTCCAAGTGCAGAGGTTTGTAGGACAGTAGCAAATTTCCCTCAAGTGGATGACCTAAGGTTTATCAATCCGTGGGAGGCGTAGGTTGAAGATGGTCTCTCTCAAACAACCCTGCAACCAAATAACAAAGAGTCTCTTGTGTCCCCGACACACCCAATACAATGGTAAATTGTATAGGTGCACTAGTTTGGCGAAGAGATGGTGATACAAGTGCAATATGGATGGTAGATATAGGTTTTTGTAATCTGAAAATATAAAAAAACAGCAAAGTAACTAATGATAAAAGTGAGCACAAACGGTATTGCAATGCGTTGAAACAAGGCCTAGGGTTCATACTTTCACTAGTGCAAGTTCTCTCAACAATAATAACATAATTGGATCATATAAATATCCCTCAACATGCAACAAAGAGTCACTCCAAAGTCACTAATGGCGGAGAACAAATGAAGAGATTATGGTAGGGTACGAAACCACCTCAAAGTTATTCTTTTTGATCGATCTATTCAAGAGTCCGTAGTAAAATAACACAAAGCTATTCTTTCTGTTCGATCTATCATAGAGTTCGTACTAGAATAACACCTTAAGACACAAATCAACCAAAACCCTAATGTCACCTAGATACTCCAATGTCACCTCAAGTATCCGTGGGTATGATTATACGATATGCATCACACAATCTCTCAGATTCATCTATTCAACAAACACAAAGAACTTCAAAGAGTGCCCCAAAGTTTCTACCGGAGAGTCAAGACGAAAACGTGTGCCAACCCCTATGCATAAGTTCACAATGTTACGGGACCCGCAAGTTGATCACCAAAACATACATCAAGTAGACTATGTGATATCCCATTGTCACCACAGATAAGCACATGCAAGACATACATCAAGTGTTCTCAAATCCTTAAGGACTCAAACCGATAAGATAACTTCAAAGGGAAAACTCAATCCATTACAAGAGAGTAGAGGGGGAGAAACATCATAAGATCCAACTATTATAGCAAAGCTCGTGATACATCAAGATCGTACCACCTCAAGAACACGAGAGAGAGAGAGAGAGAGAGAGAGAGAGAGAGATCAAACACATAGCTACTGGTACATACCCTCAGCCCCGAGGGTGAACTACTCCCTCCTCGTCATGGAGAGCGCCAGGATGATGAGGATGGCCACCGGAGAGGGATTCCCCCTTCAGCAGGTTGCCGGAACGGGTCTAGATTGGTTTTCGGTGGCTACAGAGGCTTGCGGTGGCGGAACTCCCGATCCAGGTTATGTTTTGGGGGTTTCTGTATATATAAGAGGTTTTGGCATCGGGAACAAGTCGGGGGGTCTCCGAGGCGGCCACGAGGTAGGGGGGCACGCCCAGGGGGGTAGGGTGCGCCCCCACCCTCGTGGGTGCCTCGGGACTCTTCTCGCCCATCCCCGGTGCTCCATGGGCTTCTTATGGTCCAAAAATAATCTCCGTCAATTTTCAGGTCAATCGGACTCCATTTGGTTTTCCTTTTCTGCAATACTCAGAAACAAGGAAAAAACATAAACTGACACTAGGCTCTAGGTTAATAGATTAGTCCCAAAAATCATATAAAATAGCATATAAATGCATATAAAACATCCTAGATGGATAATATAATAGCATGGAACAATAAAAAATTATAGATACGTTGGAGTCGTATCAAGCATCCCCAAGCTTAATTCCTGCTCGTCCTCGAGTAGGTAAATGATAAAAACAGAATTTTTGATGTGGAATGCTACCTAACATATTTATCAATGTAATCTTCTTTATTGTGGCAAGAATATTCAGATCCATAAGATTCAAGACAAAAGTTTAATATTGACATAAAAATAATAATACTTCAAGCATACTAACCAAGCAATTATGTCTTATCAAAATAACATGGCCAAAGAAAGCTCATCCCTACAAAATCATATAGTTTGGCATGCTCCATCTTCGTCACACAAAATGCTCTCATCATGCACAACCTCGATGACAAGCCAAGCAATTGTTTCATACTTTAGTATTCTCAAACTTTTTTCAACTTTCCCGCAATACATGAGCGTGAGCCATGGACATAACACTATGGGTGGAATAGAATATGATGATGGGGGTTGTGTGGAGAAGACAAAAAAGGAGAAAGTCTCACATTGACGCGGCTAATCAATGGGCTATGGAGATGCCCATCAATTGATGTCAATGCGAGGAGTAGGGATTGCCATGCAACGGATGTACTAGAGCTATAAATGTATGAAAGCTCAACAAAAGAAACTAAGTGGGTGTGCATCCAACTTGCTTGCTCACGAAGACCTAGGGCATTTGAGGAAGCCCATTGTTGGAATATACAAGCCAAGTTCTATAATGAAAAATTCCCACTAGTATATGAAAATGACAAAATAAGAGACTCTCTATCATGAAGATCATGGTGCTACTTTGAAGCACAAGTGTGGAAAAAGGATAGTAGCATTGTCCCTTCTTTTCCCCTTTTTTTGGGTCTTCCCTTTTTTTCTGGCCTTTCTTTTTTTGGACTTTCCTCTTTTTTTATCTGGCCTTTCTTTTTTTCTTTTTTTTTGGGACAATGCTCTATTAATGATGATCATCACACTTCTATTTATTTACAACTCAATGATTACAACTCGATACTAGAACAAAATATGACTCTATATGAGTGCCTCCGGCGGTGTACCGGGATGGGCAATGAATCAAGAGTGACATGTATGAAAAATTATGCATGGTGGCCTTACCACAAATACCATGCCAACTACATGATCATGCAAGGCAATATCACAATGATGAAGCGTGTCATAATAAACGGAACGGTGGAAAGTTGCATGGCAACATACCTCGGAATGGCTATGGAAATGCCATAATAGGTAGGTAAGGTGGCTGTTTTGAGGAAGATATAAGGAGGCTTACGTGTGATAGAGCGTATCATATCACGGGGTTTGGATGCACCGGCGAAGTTTGCACCAACTCTCGAGGTGAGAAAGGGCAATGCACGGTACCGAAGAGGCTAGCAATGATGGAAGGGTGAGAGTGCGTATAATCCATGGACTCAACATTAGTCATAAAGAACTCACATACTTATTGCAAAAATCTACAACTCATCGAAACCAAGAACTACGTGCATGCTCCTAGGGGGATAGATTGGTAGGAAAAGACCATCACTCTTCCCCGACCGCCACTCATAAGGATGACAATCAAAGAACACCTCATGCTTCAAATTTGTCACACAACGGTTACCATACGTGCATGCTACGGGACTTCCAAACCTTAACACAAGTATTTCTCAATTTCACAATTACTCAACTAGCACAACTCTAATATCACCATCTTTATATCTCAAAGCAATTATCAAGTATCAAACTTCTCATAGTATTCAATGCACTCTATATGGAAGTTTTTATTATACCCATCTTGGAAGCCTATCATATTAGGACTAATTTCATAACCAAAGAAAATTACCATGTTGTTCTAAAGACTCTCAAAATAATATAAGTGAAGCATGAGAGTTCAACTATTTCTTCAAAATAAAACCATTGTCGTGCTCTAAAAGGATATTAGTGAAGCACCAGACCAAACAACAAACTACTCCGAAAGATATAAGTGAAGATAAATGAGTAGTCGAATAATTATGTAACTATATGAAGACTCTCTAACATTTAATAATTTCAGATCTTGGTATTTTATTCAAACAGCAAGCAAAACAAAATAAAATAAAATGACACTCCAAGCAAAACACATATCATGTGGTGAATAAAAATTATAGCTCCAAGAAAAGTTACCGATGAACGAAGACGAAAGAGGGGATGCCATCCAGGGCATCCCCAAGCTTAGGCTCTTGGTTGTCCTTGAATATTACCTTGTGGTACCTTGGGAATCTCCAAGCTTAGGCTCTTGCCACTCCTTATTCCATAGTCCATCAAATCTTTACCCAAAACTTGAAAACTTCACAACACAAAACTTAACAGAAAACTCGTAAGCTCCGTCAGTATAAGAAAATAAATCACCACTTAGGTACTGTTGTGAACTCATTCTAAATTCATATTGGTGTAATATATACTGTATTCCAACTTCTCTATGGTTCGTACCCTCCGATACTACTCATAGATTCATCAAAATAAGCAAACAACACAATGAAAACAGAATCTGTCAAAAACAGAATAGTCTGTAGTAATTTGTATCAAACGTATAATTCTGGAACTCCAAAAAATCTGAAATAAATTGGTGGACCTGAGGAATTTTTCTATTAATCATCTGCAAAAAGAATCAACCTAAAAGCACTCTCCAGCAAAAACTGGCAGCTAATCTCGTGAGCGCGAAAGTTTCTGTTTTTTACAGCAAGATCGCAAAGACTTCACCCAAGTCTTCCCAAAGGTTCTACTTGGCACAAACACTAATTAAAACATAAAACCACATCTAAACAGAGGCTAGATGAATTATTTATTACTAAACAGGAGCAAAAAGCAAAGAACAAAAATAAATTTGGGTTGCCTCCCAACAAGCGCTAACGTTTAACGCCCCTAGCTAGGCATGATGATTTCAATGATGCTCACATAAAAGATAAGAACTGAAACATAAAGAGAGCATCATGAAGAATATGACTAGCACATTTAAGTCTAACCCACTTCCTGTGCATAGAGATTTTGTGAGCAAATAATTTATGGGAACAAGAATCAACTAGCATAGGAAAGCAAAACAAGCATAACTTCAAAACTTTAAACACATAGAGAGGAAACTTGATATTATTGCAATTCCTACAAGCATATATTCCTCCCTAATAATAATTTTCAGTATCATCATGAATTAATTCAACAATATACCATCACATGAAGCATTCTTTTCATGATCTACAAGCATAGAAAATTTACTACTCTCCACATAAGCAAAATTCTTCTCATTCTGAATAGTGGGAGTATCATAAGAAACTCGAATACTATAAATTGTTTCCATATTAAAAGAGTAATGTTCAGAAAAAGGGTAATCATAATCATGACAAGTTTTATAAATATAACCATCACTACTTTTTATAGCATAAGTGTCATCACAATAATCATCATAAGTAGCAACTTTGTTCTCATCATAATCAATTGAAACCTCTTCCAAGATAGTGGAATCATTACTAAATAAAGTCATGACCTCTCCAAATCCACTTTCATAATTGTCACAATAAGATTCAACACCCTCCAAAATAGTGGGATCATTACTTCCTAAAGTTGACACTCTTCCAAACCCACTTTCATCAATATAACCATCATAAATAGGAGGCATGCTATCATCATAATAAATTTGCGTATCAAAACATGGGAGGTTAAACATATCATATTCATAAAACATAGCATCCCCAAGCTTGGGACAATCATTAATTGCAGCAAATAAATTCTCAAATTTGTCATTCTCATCATTAATAGTATGGATAGCACCAATAGTATAGCAATTATCATCATCACAATGAGTAATAGGAGCAACATCATTTGGGAGGGATACCTTTTTACCTTTGCTTCTCCGTCTTTTATTTTTCTTCTTCACATCATGTGTGGGTTTAATCCTATTTTCGGAGCTCCTCATCAATGAGATTGGTTGAATAGAAAGCTCCTCCTCGTTACCTGATTCATCATAAGAAAGAATAGGAGGATATTTGGAAATCTCTTCCCTTTCATTAGTATTCTCTTCATCTTCTATTTGTTTTCTTGTCTCTATGTAATTGGCAATATAAGGATTTTCAATGCAATCCACCGCACAATACATATAAATTTCCTCTAGATCAAAATCAAGAACTTCATCAAGGACAAATTCTGGAAGATCCTTAGTGATACGTTTCATTTCTTCGTAACCCACAAGCAAACTAAGTTCATTATGATGTGCAAGGGAAATCAAGTCATCACAATTTTTGGACACGTATGATCATGAAACAATTTGCATTGGGGATTTAAATGATCACGTTCATTTCAAAGTTCACAAGGATGGCAAAGAAATTTTAAACACAAGCAGCTAGCCTCTCTTGCAACCATTTAGTTTCTAAATACTTATGCCTCTTGCAAAATCTATCTTCCCTATTTGGTGTGTACTTGCAGACTCTATGCACTTCACAAAAATTGACATGCTTATAAGAGACATTTTCATCATGACTAGTGCAATCATCATTAGTACTATGGATATTCAAAGAGTTCATACTAACAACATTGCAATCATGCTCATCATTCAAAGAATTAGTGCCAAACATTCTAATGCATATAGCAATTAAGCACAATTATCGGAATCCTTATTTTCACGAAAGACATTAAAAAGATGAAGCATATGAGGCAACCTTAATTCCATTTTTTTGTAGTTTTCCTTTATAAACTAAACTAGTGATAAAACAAGAAACTAAAAGATTCGATTGCAAGATCTAAACATATACCTTCAAGCACTCACCTCCCCGGCAACGGCGCCAGAAACTTCTCGATGTCTACTCACAACCTTCTTCTTGTAGACGTTGTTGGGCCTCCAAATGCAGAGGTTTGTAGGACAGTAGGAAATTTCCCTCAAGTGGATGACCTAAGGTTTATCAATCCATGGGAGGCATTAGGTTGAAGATGGTCTCTCTCAAACAACCCTGCAACCAAAAAACAAAGAGTCTCTTGTGTCCCCAACACACACAATACAATGGTAAATTGTATAGGTGCACTAATTCGGCGAAGAGATGGTGATACAAGTGCAATATGGATGGTATATATAGGTTTTTGTAATCTGAAAATATAAAAACAGCAAGCTAACTAATGATAAAAGTGAGCACAAACGGTATTCCAATGCGTTGAAACAAGGCCTAGGGTTCATACTTTCACTAGTGCAAGTTCTCTCAACAATAATAACATAATTGGATTATATAACTATCCCTCAACATGCAACAAAGAGTCACTCCAAAGTCACTAATCGCGGAGAACAAGCGAAGAGATTATGGTAGGGTACGAAACCACCTCAAAGTTATTCTTTCTGATCGATCTATTCAAGAGTCCGTAGTAAAATAACACAAAGCTATTCTTTCCGTTTGATCTATCATAGAGTTCGTAATAGAATAACACCTTAAGACACAAATCAACCAAAACCCTAATGTCACCTAGATACTCCAATGTCACCTCAAGTATCCATGGGTATGATTATACGATATGCATCACACAATCTCAGATTCATCTATTCAACCAACACAAAGAACTTCAAAGAGTGCCCCAAAGTTTCTATCAGAGAGTCAAGACGAAAATGTGTGCCAACCCATATGCATAAGTTCACAATGTTACGGAACCCGCAAGTTGATCACCAAAACATACATCAAGTAGATCACGTGATATCCCATTGTCACCACAGATAAGCACATGCAAGACATACATCAAGTATTCTCAAATCCTTAAGGACTCAATCCGATAAGATAACTTCAAAGGGAAAACTCAATCCATTACAAGAGAGTAGAGGGGAGAAACACCATAAGATCCAACTATTATAGCAAAGCTCGCGATACATCAAGACCGTACCACCTCAAGAACACGAGAGAGATCAAACACATAGCTACTGGTACATACCGTCAGCCCCGAGGGTGAACTACTCCCTCCTCGTCATGGAGAGTGCCGGGATGATGAAGATGGCCACCGGAGAGGGATTCCCCCTCCGTCAGGGTGCCGGAACGGGTCTAGATTGGTTTTCTGTGGCTACAGAGGCTTGCGGCGGCGGAACTCCCAATCTAGGTTATGTTCTAGGGGTTTCTGTATATGTAAAATGTTTTGGCGTCGGGAACAAGTCAGGAGGGTCTCCGAGGCGGCCACGAGGTAGGGGGCGCGCTCAGGGGGTAGGGCGCGCCCCCACCCTTGTGGGTGCCTCGGGACTCTTCTGGCCCATCTCCGGTGCTCCTGGGCTTCTTCTGGTCCAAAAATAATCTCCGTCAATTTTCAGGTCAATTGGACTCCGTTTGGTTTTCCTTTTCTGCGATACTAAAAAACAAGGGGAAAAATAGAATCTCACACTGGGCTCTAGGTTAATAGGTTAGTCCCAAAAATCATATAAAATAGCATATAAATGCATATAAAACATCCTAGATGGATAATATAATAGCATGGGACAATCAAAATTATAGATACTTTGGAGACATATCAGGCGCCGTGACCTGCACTTCTCTGTTTTTTTGCCACTTATGACCAAACAGATGGCGCCTTAAGCTAGGATTATGGTTGGACTCATAGCAAAGCAAGTTTCAGTTTTCATCATAACTTCCTGACATACATAAGTTCAACCACATACATTCATTCCACACATACACTACTTTCATGACTTACATAGTTCAACCACCCAAAAGGTTCATGACATACATAAGTTCGACCACCCAAAATATTCATGACATACATAAGTTCGACACATCATTAGTTTCACACCCCAAGCCAATAAGCGAAGCCTCCACCATCACCATCAGCACGACCATGTCCTTGAGCACCACCATCACCACGGCCACATCCTTGAGCTTCACCGTCACCACGGCCACATCCTCAAGCTCCACCATCACCACTGCCACGTCCTCGAGTAGCACCATCACCACGGCCACGTCCTCGAGCTTCACCGTCACCACGACCATGTCCTCGAGCTCCACCGTCACCACAGCCACGTCCTCGAGGTTCACCATCACCACGGCCACGTCCTCGAGCTCCACCGTCACCACGGCCACGTCCTCGAGCACCACTGTCACCACGGCCACGTCCTCGAGCTCCATCATCACCACGGCCACGCCCTTGAGCTCCACCATCACTGTGGCTGACACAACCATCACCATCTCGTTTTGATCTCTTTCTTTTGCCCCTTGAGCTACAACCTCTATTATTGTGCCCCTCGTTGTTACATTCACCGCAAGGGCTGAGATCACGAGGCTCTGCAAAATGTTGGCTCCCCCATTCCTTACAGAATCCACCACCCCAATCATCCATGTCACCCAAGAAACGCTTTGTCTTCCGTCTTCCATGTGTCACCACCTTCATTTCCCAATCAGAGTATAGTGAGGGTCCATGGTATTCCGACCATTTAGATTGGTCTAGATAGGGATGAAACCTCGCAGCCCATGTATTTTTTACCGCATTGATCGAATGCTCCTCCAATCTTACATTGTTGGTCATGTTGACACTCACATTTCTAGTGCGAGATGCAGCCATCAAGTGAGAGCACGGGATATGATACAATGTAGGCCTCTCGCATGAACACGCGTCCATCTTAAGATAAACCTTGAAGGAGCCACCTCCAAATGGCACGCCGTCACGCGACATTCCATCGTGCTCATCAACTTGGTAAGTCAATTCTATGTTATCAAAGATCTGGATTTTGTGTGAATCCGCCTTCCTTGCTTGGTATTCCATCCAATTGTTGACCTTTGGTGGATACTTGCACATATTTTTGGCCTTGTTTTTCCCGGACGTCAAGTTGGATGTTTCCTCACTAACTTTTGAAAATAGACATTCAACTTCTGGAATGTATACTCTACTATTGCTGTCACCGGCAATGCATGGACACCCTTTAGCACCATGTTGAAACATTCAGCCATGTTGTTTGTCATGTCAACGTACCTCACTCCATCATTGTCAAAAGCCCGTGCCCACTTTCCTTTATTGGCAAGATTCCTATTTAGGAAATCTTTGCCACCATTGTTTGCTTTGGCATACACTTTGTCCCACAATTTCTCAAAATGTCTAGTGGTGCATGCGAGACAACAATCATGAAGAAGGTCAGACAATTCCTTGTCTCCACATGCTTGGTAAAAGTTAGAAACAAAATGCCTCATGCACCACCTATTGTGCACGGGAGGATGTCCTGGAATGTCAATCTCCACTGCATTGAGTATCCCTGGGTGGCGGTCCGAGATGATGCAAACCTCTCTTTCAGGTCAAATTACCTTAGTCCTCACTAGACTAAGAAACCACTCCCAGTTGTCATTGTTCTTCGCCGACACCAAAGCGAATGCCAATGGAACCAATTTGTCACCACCATCATTAGCAACGTCGATCAACAATGTGCCCTTGAACTGGCCAGTCAGAAATGTGCCATCCACGGACATAACCGGCCTACAATGCTTGGAGGCCCTAATGCATGGCTCAAAAGTCTAGAATGCACGTCCAAATATTCGAACGGTTGCATCGTTGTATATCCTTGTTCTCACACCATCTGGCTCCACTATATAGTACATGCCATGGTTTTCTGCCGCCATCGCTTTCAACACCATCGCGAGGCGGTTGTATGATTCTCCCAAACCACCATAAAATATCTCAAAGGCATCTTTCTTGGCCTTCCATGCCTTCCCATACTTCACCTCGTACCCAAAAACCTCCTTCACCATCTCCATCAAAGTCCGAATGGGATATGTCGGGAGTATCTTTATGGAGGCTGAAAATCGATATGCAATGAATTTGGAGGTCAATTGACGGTGATCATCATTTACCTTAGCATCATCAATATCCTTGCCACTACATCGATGGTGAAACATGGAACTTGTAATGTTCTATTGTGGCCCGCCTTTGACACATCTTGCACGGATAACCCAAGGCAATGATTCTTGTGTTCCTCACATTTGACCACATAACGCACTTTCGAGTTTGACTTCTCCACAAAGAATGGCCGATGAAACTTAACCGCGTAGTCCTTGGCCCATATTTGAAGTTCTGCCAAGCTTTCAAAGATTGTTCCTTCACTAACACCATACACACTTGCTTTCGTATCTCACTTTGAAGTTAACCTTGGTGCAAGAATTTTACTTATGCCACCATCAACAATCGCCTTATCGGCTAGGCTTAGATCACGAAACAATGATGTCTTGTGACTACGACCTATTACCTTCTTGAAAGCATTGGCTTCTTTAGCCGTCAAACCATCCTCATCTATTTCTTCATCCGGGCCTTCATCCTCCGAGTCCCACCCATAGGACCTATTGTATGGAATGTCATGGTCCATGTCCTCTTCCATGCAATTTGCCTCAACATCACCAAGATAATGATCATGAAGATAAGCTTCGGATTCATCACCCTCAAACTCACCACCATTGTGACGCCCCCGGTTCAATCGTACACTAATCATACACGCAAATGTGTACGATCAAGATCAGGGACTCACGGTAAGATATCACAACACAACTCTAGACACAAATTAAAATAATACAAGCTTTATATTATAAGCCAGGGGCCTCAAGGGATCGAATACATCAGCTTGAATACAAACGAGTTAGTGGAAGCAACAATATCTGAGTACAGACATGAGTTAAACAAGTTTGCCTTAAGAAGGCTAGCACAAAAGCGATATCGATCGAAAAGGCAAGGCCTCCTGCACGGGAGCCTCCTAACTACTCCTGGTCATCGGGGTCTTCACGTAGTAGTAGGCACCCTCGGGGTAGTAGCAGTCGTCAAAGGTGGCATCTGGCTCTTTGACTCCACCATCTGGTTGCAACAACCAGAAAGAAGAAAGAAGGGGGGAAAGGGGTAGCAAAGCAACCGTGAGCACTCATCCAAAGTACTCGCAAGCAAGGATCGACACTACTTGTGCATCGGTATCAATGAAAGGGGTAGTATCTATGGACTAACTGTAGAATGCCAGAATAAGAGGGGGAGAAGCTAGTCCTATCGAAGACTAGCATCTTCTGGAAACCATTGTCTTGCAGCAAGAGGAGGGAGTAGAGTAGTATAACATAAGTCATATTTATATTGTTGTCAACGCCCCGGGATCCTTTCTCAACTCCCGAAGCAACATATCCAAATCATGCCTCAGCATCCAGTTCTAGTTGTATCGATCGGGATACAACTCCGAGTGTCCGTTACCGTAGGACAGGCTATCGATTGATGTTTTCTTCCCTGCAGGGGTGCACCAACTTACCCACCACGCTCGATTAACTCTAGCCGGACACACTTTCCTGGGTCATGCCCGGCCTCGGCCAAACAATACGCCGCAACCCAACCTAGGCTTAATTGAGAGGTCAGCACTTCGGACTAAACCTATGCCCCCAGGGGTCTTGGGCCATCGCCCCGGGAACTCCTGCATGTTGCAAGGGCGTCCGGTGAGCAGACCTGGCTACCTCTTAAAAAGGCAGGTGCTTACGCAGTCCAACCCGGCGTGCGCCGCTCAGTCGCATGGCGTCTATTAAGCTTCGGCTGATGCCTACGATGCAGAACGCCCATACTATGCCCACGTGATGGTTAGTGCTATCAGGCCAGAGGCCCCTTGGATCAAATATCCAAATCGTAGTGGATTAGGAACGCGCGGTAACAAGCAGAGACTCACGAAAGATGTGATCCCGTCACCCCGTCTCAAGGACTTGTGGCAAGGGCTAAGAATGCCCGGCCAGACCTCGTAATTATCTCACAGGCATCTTCCAGGTCAACCCGACTCCACATCACTCGCAATTAAGCTCGCGAGGTTACCCCTCAGGGCTGACCCGTCTTTAGTAACATGGTTCAGTGTAAAGTCATAGTAACCGTGTGTCTGACACCAAGGGGGAAACCTGAGGACTCACCCTCGACGGATTCCACTTGATGTAATCATCAAGGTGAACGTAAGAGGAACCACCCTCGAGGTTCACACTTGAGGGGTTGCACGACAGTCTTATCGGAAGTGGTTAAGGCGGAATCACCCTCGATGACCACGACCGAATAGCTACACTACAGGGTTAACATCAGAAGTGCTGATGAGGTCTCACCCTCGGCACTCGATAGTAACCCAGTAGTGTCGAGCAACTAAGGGGAAAGTGATGTGCGGTGCCGGGGCCTGGTCTTCGATCCCGTTGATCGGCTCTTCGATGATGAAGCAGGGGAAACAAGGACAAGGTAGGGGTCACTGATGGATCACTAACCAACCTATACTAAGTAGTTTAGGATAAGCAGGTAAGGTACAACAGCAGATACAAAAGGAGGCTATGCATCATAATAGGAGCAAACAATTACAGTAGCAAAATCTAATGCAAGCATGAGAGAATGGAATGGGCGATACCGGGATGATCAAAGGGGGTGCTTGCCTGGACGCTTCGCTGAAGGGGAAGAAGGGTCGTCGTCGACGTAGTCGATCACAGGGGCAACATCGGTCTCGGGGTCTACCGGAGAAGAAGAGGGGGAAGAAACAGTAAATACAGAGCAAATAGAGGTACCACTAAGCATGACATGACAAAAATCAAAACTAGGGGTGTTCTAACGTAGTGCTGCACGGTATAGGTGGAGGGGGAAAACAACCGGGAAGGTATTCCCGGTTCCGGACCTGTGTCAAGCAGATGACCAGAGGGGGAAAGTTTCATGTTCATCATGCTAGGGGCATGTGACAAATGAACGGACCATGTATTCGGATTCGTTGGATTTTTCTGAGCAACTTTCATGTAGAAAACATTTTCATCGGAGTTATGGTTTAATTTCTATTAATTTTTAAAGTTTTAAACAATTTTTTCTGTAATTACTCGGTTATTATTGATTCGACAATTAAATAGGAAAGAGCTATGTGTACCCAACTGTGGGCTAGCCAGAGTGGCTTACAGGTGGGACCAGAGGACTGAGTTGACCAAGTCAACATTTGACTAGTCAGCAGTGGGTACTGTTCAGCGGGGCCCAGATGTCATTGACTAGTTGAAATGATTTTGATTATTTAGTTTAAACAACAGGGGACCCACATGTCATAGGGTAGTAACTAATTAACCTAACAACTAATTAGCTCCTAAGCTAATTGGCTCAGGGCCGACCACACACACTGAACACACACGTACACACACGCAGGTACAGCCGGCCATGGCCTTGGCCATAGCCGGCCGCAAGCAGCAGCAGCTATGGCTAATCAGCGGCAACAGCAAGCAAAAACAGCAGCGCATCGGCCTAAGCAGCAGCTACGGCAGCAGAAGCAATGACGGGTAGCAGCAGCAAGTGTATAGTAGCAGCTAGCAGGAGCACCAGCAGGCAAGAAAACAGCGGCACCCGAGCAGCGGCAACAACAACAGTACAAAGCGGGCGCACACAGGAGGCTGAGGGCCCGCGGCCAACTCGCCAGGAGCAGCGAGCAGCGCGGGGGCGGAGCTCCGAGCGCGCGACGGCAAAGGCGGCCAGCGAGCGCTGGCGCTGACAGCCGCGTGGGTGAGCAGGGGCGCGGCTGGAGTGGCGAGCAGCCGCTTGGGTCACGGACGGCGCGGGGCTGCGGGCTACGACGGCAACACGGCGGGCGGACGCTATAGAGAGCAGCAGCGAGCAGCACCGGGCGCGCGGTCAGCGCCGGCTAGCGACGGCGGCCACGGCCGGGGCGACCAGGACGTGGCCAGGGGACGGCCGGAACGCGGCCGGTCACGGCAGGACGCGGCCAGGGGTGGCGCGCACGGGCGCCATGGCGTGATGCGCAGACACGGACCGCAACCGCCGGAGTTTGGGCGGCGCGGGACAGTGAAAAACAGAGTCGGGGAGAGGCAAAGAAAGGGGGAACTGGTGGAGGCTCACCCTGGGGAGGCCGTGGACGAGCTTGGCGAGGCCGGGAGGCGCCGGTGGTGAAGATCGACGGTGAGGTCGCGCGGTGGCCGTAGATGAGGAAGAGGAAGAATGCGACGGCGGTGGCGCTCCTGGTCCCGATCCAGTGTCGAGGAAGAAGAGCCGTACTGTGATGGAGCTCCCGGACTTGTCGGAGCGGTGAACGGGCGACGGTGGCCGCGGGCTTCACATTGGCGAGGCCATGGCGGAGAGGAGAAGCAGCTGCGCGTGGGGGAAGGGGTTCTGGTGGGGAGAGGGAGAGGCGGAGAAGGCGAGGGGGAGTAGATAGAGTTGCCAGGGGTGTCGAGGGCGAGGCCCTTATCCATCCACGGGCTCCTGTAGCGGCGCGGACGGCAAGCTGGGTTGGATGGGACGAGCGAGCGCGGGCATGGTCGGAGGAGCAGTAGGAAGGAGGGAGACAGGGATGTTGCGGGCTGGTCTGTCCAGTTTGTTAGATGGGCCTTCCTTTTATTTTGTACTAAATTATTTTCTATTTTTCTTTCACATAACCTGTTTGTAATATTTTGAGCTGCCAACTGGTCTTTGTAAAAAGTGGAACTTGGCCAAATAAATACATTACAATATTTGGCACTGCCACAAAAAGTTTGGGAGTTTGAATTGATTTGGATTTTGCACAAATGGAAAAGCATTTAAAAATGCTGATTTGAAACTGCTTTAATTTTCAGGGGAAATTAGCTATCTCAAATGATGTTGAATCATTCATGACATTTAGTTAGTGAATATTTGCAACCCAGTAAACATTTTTGTTTGACTGTTAGGAGAAATAATTTATTGGCATTTATTTTAAATTTGAATTTGAGTCAGTTTTGAATCAAAGTGAGATTAGCAACAGTAACAGTGATGACTTGGCATCATTAGCAGGGGATTACTGTAGCTTGATTATCCGGGCGTTACAAGTCTCCTCAACTACAAAAAATCTCGTCCCGAGATTTAAGAGGTGGAGTAAGGGGAAAAGTTCAGGTTACGAGATTCTAACGGATATTCTCTTCCTTGGTTGCTCTTCTCGAAGAAGTTGATCCCTTCCATGTCTTCATTTCTCTGCTTCGGGTCATCATGATAAAGTCGGCATCCTTTCTTCGGGAATTCCATCGTACTTATGAATAGGTAAGGGGCAACTCGACAACGATAGAATGTCATAAGGGGTAACCATCTGGGGTTATGCCATGAATGAACACATGAGTATCTCTCGAGTTGAACAAATGAAACACACCGAGAGCAAGATAAGAAGGTACAACAATAAGTTCCAATTGGATAGACAATTGTTCGGTGCCTGAAACATAGTGTGAAAGGGGTTCAGAGCAACGGGAATAAGTATTGTGTTTGATACTAGAGTAGATCATTAGGAATGTGGCTCGTGGTTTACATACGAAGCCAAGTGTGAGGAACAACTTTCGAACATAGGGATGTACAGGAGGGTCAGGTTTCGATCCTGTGGAACTGTGGGTTATGGGCCCACCATGTGGGTTCAAATATAGGAAGGGTGCTGACATCTTGCACGGTCATGATAGCAAGGCATGTCAGAGGATAGCCTGTCAGTTATGTTGGCAACAACGTTGGTACCAAGGGCGAGGGACGAAGAGAACCATTTTCCTGCTCGTTGAAACGAGGCGGACCAATAGGCAAAGTTCTCATCCATCGGTGGTTACCGGAATGTCAACAACAATAATAACAGGGTCTTACTGACAAACTGTACACCGATGTGTTTACATAAGCAGGGAGCTATTACTGCTTAGATCTCATAAATTATATGAAAGGTTAAACAAAACAATGGAAGGGAAAATATGATTGTTAGTTTAATCAGAACAATATAAAGGAAAATGTGTTTAAACACAATTGTAAGGAGTATTCCCTTCCCAAGGACAAGCAGAGGACGATATTCATGGCAGGATAGAAAGTAGATAACCAACTAGGTAAAGGGGCGAGGGAATTCATGTTGTTACCCATACACCAGGGTTTGAATAATCGATCAAGAAACATTTAGCATTGCGCTTCCAATCTTCTTGTTGACGATCGGAGTACCACAGACATGCTTCGGGATAGTGTTGACATGGTCATCAGGGAAAGGTCAGACTTTGGATACACAAAGGATCCATCGTAACATCTTATAAAATAAGTCATACAATTTTAGCAAGAAAAAGATAATTTTGTGGTCGGCGGGCTCAGGAACAATTCATCAAGGGGGCAAGGATGGTATTTCTCATCATGAATTGGATTGATATCCTGGAAGAGCATCAGAATGTTGATGATGATCACGATACATTTGTCGAGAGATTTCATGAAGATGTAATCGATCGGCTATGACATCAAGTCAAAAGGTATGATGAAGCGAAAGGTTATTCGAACCACGGGTACGACACAAACTTGAAATCAAGCTTGTTGTTCAAGGAAAAATGATATGACGAGGAAGATCAAAGTAAGCTTAGCTCATCGTCAAAAATTATGCTCCGGGAAGAAGAACCAGGTAGCATAGTTAAAATTTGGCACGCTAATGATATAGTCGATCAGGCTAGGAATGACTTGAAGGATTATTAAACTCATAAGCAACAAAAATTAGTTATTGAATTGGAGTGCGGAATCTATTCACTTATCGGTGTTCTCGGTTGACAAACAACCCAAAACCCATGAAGTGACAAAGACAGGGTAAGGTAGTACTCCATCAAAAGTTCATAAGATTTAGTGCAATGGCATGATATCCTCGAGATACCAGGGTTAATACTCGAAGGTAGATCATAATAGAGGTTGGGCGGATGAAATGATCCGCAGAAGACAAGTAGTTTAACTTGTCCAGGAAATGGAATCAAGGAGAAAATATGGTCGGAACCACGATTGCAAAGAATCAATTTAAAGATGCAAGATGAGTTTATACCAATGGAACATTTGATTATAAGAGAAGCTTCCATGATAAGATCTACATCGTGTCTATGGGCATGAACACAAAGTTCAAGGTTGACTCCCACTTCTTCAATACATAATCTCTCATTTACTTCTCACTTTTGATGAAGTTGTAGTGTAGAAATTTTTATCCGGCGTAACACCAGTAGAGTATGACCCATAGAAATTTCTGGGTTCACACAAATTAGGGAAAGCATTAGTTCAACCCGTCGGGGCATCTTAGGAACATTTGAAAAACTTTAGAGGTAATTAACTCAAGCTCAGAAGCAGAGCATGGTTGACAAAGCATAGAATACAATTTACCAAAGGCAATATGTATCAGGGGAAGAGCGCACAAAATTTTGAATATGAAGGAAACTGCCGGATAATAATCCAACAAAGGATTCAACGGTCCTCAATGGATCTGAACTGAGTATTAGTACTCAATCAGAAGAAAGAAAGAATGCAAAGACATTGGATTATAGAAACATCTGAATAATTCGATGCTTAATGCAAAGAAATTATGATTTCCAAATTAGAAGATCGGAAGCAGACACTCTGATCAAAAGACAAGTAAGTTGAATAGATATAGATCGACAGTCAACTAAGGTTTGGTTTGCCGAGAACCAGCTCATCTCCGGAGTGACGTCTGAGCCAGAAAGATCATTTAAAAGGATCAACTGATGATTGCGCACATTCGCTCACATGTTGAATCAATAGGAACAAAATGACGGTGTCAAATGATACTAATGAATATTGCTAGACATATGAGAAGCATCCCTAATGTAAGCAGACAAGTAATTGCCGAGCAATAGTTGAAGAGGATTCTCGGAAGATCGAATAGTATTTCAAAGAATCTTATGAAGCATACGAACAAATGGGGATGAACGGATACTCGATAAGTGCAAGGAATTATCCGTAGGGGTATTCATGTGGTAAAACCCGCAAGGCAGTAAGCTCAAAGGATTCTCGGGGCAACGGAGAGTATTTTAGGGCATCTTGTAATAACAAGAGCAACAAGGAATGATTGTATGAATGACAAGTGTATGTAGTTATCCATAAGGATATATCGGTGGTAGGGAATTGCAAAAGCGACAGGCACAAAGTCTCAAGAGAACATCGTAGACTATCTTCGGAATCTTCTGGTGCAGCAGGCGATCATCTGTAATAAGGGGCTCTCCGGGAGGAATTAGTTACGAGAACCTAGGGTTAGAGTTAGCAAAATCATTTAACCTGAATAGAAGAGAGATTAGAGTCCCAGAATATAGATGGGGAGTAAAAGGTCCTAATACCACCCAATGGCGACGTGGGCCCATAAGACACACATCCATGTTAGTAAAAGTTTTTCAGTGACTAGACTCAACTTCGGCCAAGGAGTTGGAAAGAGGGCTACCAACAGGCAGTCGGCTCTGATACCAACTTGTGACGCCCCCGATTCAATCGTACACTAATCATACGCGCAAATGTGTACGATCAAGATCAGGGACTCACGGAAGATATCACAACACAACTCTAGACACAAATTAAAATAATACAAGCTTTATATTACAAGCCAGGGGCCTCGAGGGCTCGAATACATCAGCTTGAATACAAACGAGTCAGCGGAAGCAACAAATATCTGAGTACAGACATGAGTTAAACAAGTTTGCCTTAAGAAGGCTAGCACAAAAGCAACATTGGTCGAAAAGGCAAGGCCTCCTGCCTAGGAGCCTCCTAACTACTCCTGGTCGTCGGGGTCTTCACGTAGTAGTAGGCACCCTCGGGTAGTAGCAGTCGTCAAAGGTGGCATCTGGCTCCTGGACTCCACCATCTGGTTGCAACAACCAGAAAGAAGAAAGAAGGGGGGGAAGGGGTAGCAAAGCAACCGTGAGTACTCATCCAAAGTACTCGCAAGCAAGGATCTACACTACTTATGCATCGGTATCAATGAAAGGGGTAGTATCTGTGGACTAACTGCAGAATGCCAGAATAAGAGGGGGAGAAGCTAGTCCTATCAAAGACTAGCATCTTCTGGAAACCACCGTCTTGCAGCAGGAGGAGGGAGTAGAGTAGAATAACATAAGTCATATTTATATTGTTGTCAACGCCCCAGGATCCTTTCTCGACTCCCGAAGCAACATATCCAAATCATGCCTCAGCATCCAGTTCTAGTTGTATCGATCGGGATACAACTCCGAGTGTCCGTTACCGTAGGACAGGCTATCGATAGATGTTTTATTCCCTGCAGGGGTGCACCAACTTACCCACCACTCTCGATTAACTCCGGCCGGACACACTTTCCTGGGTCATGCCCGGCCTCGGCCAAACAATACGCCACAACCCGACCTAGGCTTAATAGAGAGGTCAGCACGCCGCACTAAACCTATGCCCCCAGGGGTCTTGGGCCATCGCCCCGGGAACTCCTGCACGTTGCGAGGGCGGCCGGTGAGCAGACCTAGCTACCTCCTTAAAAAGGCAGGTGCTTACGCAGTCCAACCCGGCGCGCGCCGCTCAGTCGCATGACGTCTATTAAGCGTCGGCTGATGCATACGACGCAGAACGCCCATACTATGCCCACGTGATGGTTAGTGCTATCAGGATAGAGGCCCCTCGGATCAAATATCCAAATCGTAGTGGATTAGGAACGCGCGGTAACAAGCAGAGACTCACGAAAGATGTGACGCCGTCGCCCCGTCTCGAGGACTTGCGGCAAGGGCTAAGAATGCCCGGCCACGCCTCGTAATTATCTCGCGGGCACCTTCCAGGTCAACCCGACTCCACATCACTCGCAATTAAGCTCGCGCGGGTACCCCTCAGGGCCGACCCATCTTTAGTAACATGGTTCAGTGTAAAGTCATAGTAACCATAGTAACCGTGTGTCTAACACCAAGGGGGAAACCTGAGGACTCATCCTCGACGGATTCCACTCGATGTAATCATCAAGGTGAACGTAAGAGGAACCACCCTCGAGGTTCACACTTGAGGGGTTGCACGGCAGAGTCCTATCGGAAGTGGTTAAGGCGGAATCACCCTCGACGAACACGAACGAATAGCTACACTACAGGGTTAACATCAGAAGTGCTGATGAGGTCTCACCCTCGGCACTCGATAGTAACACACAGTAGTGTCGAGCAACTAAGGGGAAAGTGATGTGTGGTGCCGGGGCCTGGTCTTCGATCCCGTTGATCGGGTCTTCGATGATGAAGCAGGGGCAACAAGGACAAGGTAGGGGTCACTAATGGATCACTAACCAACCTATACTAATCAGTTTAGGATAAGCAGGTAAGGTACAACAACAGATACAAAAGCAGGCAATGCATCAGAATAGGAGCAAACAATTACAGTAGCAAAATCTAATGCAAGCATGAGAAAATGGAATGGGCGATATTGGGATGATCTAAGGGGGGGCTTGTCTGGAAGCTTTGCTGAAGGGGAAGAAGGGTCGTCGTCGACGTAGTTGATCACAGGGGCAGCAGCAGTCTCGATGTCTACCGAAGAAGAAGAGGGGGAAAAACAGTAAATACAGAGCAAACAGAGGTACCACTAAGCATGACATGACGAAAAGCAGAACTAGGGGTGTTCTAACGTAGTGTTGCACAATATAGGTGAAGGGGGAAAACAACCGGGAAGGTATTCCCGGTTCCGGACCTGTGTCAAGCAGATGGCCGGAGGAGGAAAGTTTCATGTTCATCATGCTAGGGGCATGTGAGAGATTAACGGACCACGTATTCGAATTCGTTGAATTTTTTTGAGCAACTTTCATGTAGAAAACATTTTCATCGGAGTTACGGTTTAATTTCTATTAATTTTTAAAGTTTTAAACAATTTTTCTGTAATTACTGGGTTATTATTGATTCGACAATTAAATAGGAAAGAGCTATGCTTACCCAACTGTGGGCTAGCCAGAGTGGCTTACAGGTGGGACCAGAGGACTGAGTTGACCAAGTCAACATTTGACTAGTCAGCAGCGGATACTGTTCGGCGGGGCCCAGATGTCATTGACTGTAGTTGAAATGATTTTGATTATTTAGTTTAAACAACAGGGGACCCATGTGTCATAGGGTAGTAACTAATTAACCTAACAACTAATTAGCTCCTAAGCTAATTGGCTCAGGGCCGGCCACACACACTGAACACACACGTACACACACGCAGGTATAGCCGGCCATGGCCTTGGCCATAGCCAGCCGCAAGTAGCAGCAGCTGTGGCTAATCAGCGGCAACAACAAGCAAAAACAACAGCGCATCGGCCTAAGCAGTAGCTACGACAGCAGAAGCAACGATGGGTAGCAGCGGCAAGTGCATAGCAGCAGCTAGCAGGAGCACCAGCAGGCAAGAAACAGCGGCACCCGAGCAGCGACAACAACAGTATTACAACGCGGGCGCACACAGAAGGCTGAGGGCGCGCGACCAACTCGCCAGTAGCAGTGAGCGGCGCGGTAGCAGAGCTTCGAGCGCGCGACGGCAAAGGCGGACAGCGAGCGCTAGCGCTGACGGCCGCGTGGGTGAGCAGGGGCGCGGCTGGAGTGGCGAGCAGCCGCTTGGGTCACGGACGGCGTAGGGGATGTGGGCGACGACGGCAACACGGCGGGCGGACGGAGTAGAGAGCAGCAGCGAGCAGCGCCGGCTAGCGACGGCGGCCACGGCCGGCGCGACCAGGACGTGGCCATGGGACGGCTAAAACGCGGTCGGTCGCGGTAGGACGTGGCCAGGGGTGGCGCGCACAGGCGCCGTGGCGTGATGTGCGGACGCGGACCGCAGCCACCGGAGTTTGGGCGGCGCGGGACAGTGAAAAACGGAGTCGGGGAGAGGCGAAGAAAGGGGGAACGGGTGGAGGCTCACCCTGGGGAGGCCGTGGACGAGCTTGGCGAGGCCGGGAGACGCCGGTGGTGGAGATCGACGGTGAGGTCGCACGGTGGCCGTAGATGAGGAAGAGGAAGAATGCAACGGCGGTGGTGCTCCCGGTCTCGATCCAGTGTTGAGGAAGAAGAGCCGGACCACGACGGAGCTCCCGGACTTGTCGGAGCGGTGAACGGGCGACGATGGCCGCGGGCTTCACGTTGGCAAGGCCATGGCGGAGAGGAGAAGCAGCAGCGTGTAGGGGAAGGGGTTCTGGTGGGGAGAGGGAGAGGCGGAGAGGGCGAGGTGAAGTAGATAGAGTTGCCAGGGGTGTCAAGGATGAGGCCCTTATCCATCCACGGGCTCCTGTAGCGGCGCGGACGGCAAGCTGGCTTGGCGGGGACGAGCGAGCGCGGGCACGGTCGGAGGAGCAGTAGGAAGGAGGGAGACATGGGTGTTGCGGGCTGGGCCATCCAGTTTGTTAGATGGGCCGTCCTTTTATTTTGTACTAAATTATTTTCTATTTTTCTTTCACAAAATCAGTTTGTAATATTTTGAGCTTCCAATTGGTCTTTATAAAAAGTGGAACTTGGCCAAATAAATACATTACAATATTTGGCACTGCCACAAAAATTTTGGGAGGTGTTTGAATTGATTTGGATTTTTCACAAATGGAAAAGCATTTAAAAATGCTGATTTGGAACTGCTTTAATTTCCAGGGGAAATTAGCTATCTTAAATGATGTTGAATCATTCATGACATTTAGTTAGTGAATATTTGCAACCCAGCGAACATTTTTGTTTGACTGTTTGGAGAAATAATTTATTGGCCTTTATTTTAAATTTGAATTTGAATCGGTTTTGAATCAAAGTGAGATTAGCAACAGTAACAGTGATGACTTGGCATCATTAGTAGGGGATTACTGTAGCTTGATTATCCGGACGTTACAACCATCCATGTGCAAGTCTTCATTATCAACTTGGTCATTCCCGACGGGGCTCAAACATTAGGTCATTAGAGGTTGGCTCATTGTTGTGTCATGCACATGCGGAGTTGCATGTGTTGAATCTCGAACCGGGCTTCTAGCATCATATGAAGATGCACACCGATTCAAATCAATGTGCAACCGAGCACGAATAACCTTTGTGGCAAATAACTCAAATGATTTATCTTGTGAGGCCAACACACTCTCTTTATATGCTTCCCAATGAAACTCGGAGTCAAGAGGCATTATCTTCCGACGAATATGTTGCCCATACCCAACATTATACCTTCCGATTAAGTCTACTCCATCGCTTTCTTCCATCCAATTCAACCTTCTTCGAAGCTCAACCAAAACCTCCTCAAGACGAGGACTTGTGGGAAACACCATCACTACCGGCTTCTTCTTCGGGTCACCATACTCCGCGTCTCCCTTCTCAAAGGAGACAAAGTCCACATGATGCACATTGACGATCTGTCGGATTCAGGGGTTCCGGCAGACCCTTAAGGTTCGAACTCTCGGGTGCGCGCGGAGATCGTGCCCTCTACCTCTCCGTCTCGCAAAGATCTAACTACCGCAAGAACAACACAAGAGACATAAGGTTTATACTAGTTCGGGCCACCATTATGGTGTAATACCCTACTCTAGTTTGCGGTGGGTGGATTGCCTCTTGGGCTGATGAGGAAGAACAGTACAAGGGGGAACGGCCTCGCGAGGGCCTGTTCTTGGCTAGGGGATGAACTGCTAGGGGAAGTTCAGTCGCCCTTCTCTCTCTCTCTAGATGCTGGATTCGATCTCAGCTCATTCCCATCTCTCCCTACTCTGGGGGTGGCTAGTCCTATTTATAGGCAAAGGCCCTGGGCCTCTTCCCAAATATTGAGCGGGAAGGGCACCAACAATTGGCCAATTTGAAGGGGAACATTCGGTACACTTATCCTGACTAAAGTTGGTCTTCGCCTGCCAAAGGCCCTGTGGTGACGCCGTCCTGGGCTCCATGGTGACCTCCTTCCCACCGTTGGACTGGTCTTGGTCTCGTTGCACCGAAATGGGTGCCTTTGCTTGATCCTCTCGCCTGCGCTTGCCCCCTTTGCACCAAAGAGGAAAGCGGGACGCTGCGCGGGCTGGCGCCCGCCTGGCACCCTTGGTCGTCATGGCTTGCGTCATGGGCACCTCGCGAGGTACCCTGCCTTGATCTCTCCGCCTCCTCGCGAGCCAGCCTAAGGAGGCCGTGCTTGAGGAAGCGCCGTGTCGTCCGCCTCGCGAGGCTTGGCCCCTCGCGAGGGTCTTGAGCCTTGTGCTGATGAAGATGGGCCACGCTGGGCCCCCATTTGAGCCACGCCACAGGCCGCAGGCAGGCAAGTCTGGGGACCCCCGTTCCCAGAACGCCGACAGTATCCCCCGGGCCCAAGGCGCGCATGGACTTGGCCGTGCCGAGAGGCGAAAGGGCAAGGGCGAAGCGCCGCGGGCCCGAACAGCCTGCGGCCTTGGGCGCCGCGTGGCAGTTTGACAGGACGTGGGCGTCTCCACTTCCCCACGACGCCTCGGCAACTGCGTGGCTTGACTAGTCCCTGCATGCATAGATACGGGTCATTATTACCTGCGATCGTGGTGCTTGACGGTTGGCCTCTTCCGGCTATAAGTGCGAGGCCGCACAAGCTCCGCCAGTCCATCCCTTCCCGCTTCTCTTCTTCTTCCTCTCCTTCGCCGCCGCCGCTCGCATGGCTCCGAAGAGGTTCTCAGCTGCGGAGAAGGGGAAGGCTAGTCGGGCGGGGCCCGACTCCCCTCCGGCCAAGCGCGGCCGGGGTCATCCCCGCAAGCATCCCGCGGTCCCTGCTGTGGCTCCCCGTGGGCACAGGGGTGATTCTCCGCGTGGTGGTGAGCGCTCGGCTGCCATGGGGAGGCAGGCTGTGGTTGCGCGGCCTCCCAGGCCGCGCTTTCGCTCGGCGGAGGTGCTGCCGGAGTTCGTCGTGTGGTCGGCGGACCTGACCAGCACCTGGCTCCAGCTCCCTCGCTTCTTCATCAGCGAGCTGCCGGCCGGCGCCCGGTGCGGCTTCTGGCTCCAGGCTGACGGCTGCTGCAGTAGGGCCTCTTGGATTTCGCTCGAGGTCTCCCCTTCTGGGAACGGGGCCCTGACCCGCGGCTGGCAAAGGTTTGCCCCCGCGCGCGGCCTGGGCGAGCGGTGCACCCTGCACTTCAAGTTCGACGGCGACAGCACCCTCTACGTGAGGGTGTTTGGGGAAGATGGTCGCCGCGCAGGATGCTGCCCTGAGGATGACGATGAAGGAGACAGCGCCCACGCTGCTGGCGGCGCCCGAGGCTCCCCAAGCTTCGCCTACTCCCCTTCAGGCAGCTCCTCGAGCGGTGGCCGCAGCCAGCCCCCTCGCCTTCGCGCCTGCTTGGGGGGTGGCTGTTCATCCACCCGTCATCGCGCTCCGGTGAAGCGCGAGAGGGAGTCCGCCTGAGCTCCGGAGGCATCCGGTGTCGCCTCCGTAGGCCGATGCGGGGCGGGGCGGGCCGCGCCGGGCTCGCCCTTTCCTTTTCCTTTTGCTTCCTGTGTAAGATAAGACAGCTGCGTGGAGCCCCGTGGGGGCGTGTTGAGAATTATTGCCGTTGTAGCCATTACCTTAATTTTGTTGCTGCGTTCTCAACTATTTGCCCTCGCGTAGGTAGTTTACGGCCCCAGCCGGGGGGCGACCGACCCAGGCCCTGTGTGCATGTCGCGGTGCCCGAGGGGCACGGACCAGAGGGGCGCTCCTGTAGAGAGCCCGGGCCGTGAAACCTTTAAACGGCTAGAGCAAAAGCGCTCGCGAGGGCGTTCGAGCCCCATCCCTCGCGAGGCCTTCATGAGAGAAAATCAAAACGAGGAGCGAAAATCGACAAACCACAAATCAACAACGGCGATAGCTTCGATAAGACTTCAAATGCAAGTAAAACACGTCAAATGCGGAAAGAAAATGAAAAAGCCGCGTCCGGCACCTAGTCTAGTCTTCGACGTCTTCTCACCAGCGCGGAGCTAAGTGCTGCCACTGGGCGTGGGAGGGAGCCCCAGGGCCTGAGGCCGACGCTCCTGAGACTCTGGGGCGTGTACAGCCCCACTCATTATTACGTGAGAGTGTCACGGGGCGGCGAGCTTCACAGGCATTGGCCTTCTTCACAGGCTCCGGGCCTTTCTCCTTAGAGGTAATGAGCTTCACAGGCATTGGCCTTCTTCACAGGCTCCGGGCCTTTCTCCTTAGAGGTAATGAGCTTCACAGGCATTGGCCTTCTTCACAGGCTCCTGGCCTTTTCCAGAAAGAGACGATCTTCACAGGCGTTCGCCTTCTTCACAGGCTCAGGGCCTTTTCCAAAAAGAGAAGATCTTCACAGGCGTTCGCCTTCTTCACAGGCTCAGGGCCTTTTCCAAAAAGAGAAGATCTTCACAGGCGTTCGCCTTCTTCACAGGCTCAGGGCCTTTTCCAAAAAGAGAAGATCTTCACAGGCATTCGCATTCTTCACAGGCTCAGGGCCTTTTAGGGGTAGAACCTTTGGAGGTGCTGGATGTTCCACGCGTTCTGGATCAGCTCCCCCTCTTGAGTCTCCAAGCGCACGGAGCCAGGCCTGGAAACATGAACAACCTTGAACGGGCCCTCCCACATGGGAGAGAGCTTGTGCAGCCCTTCCCTGGAGAGGACCCGCCTGAGTACGAGGTCTCCTACCTCGAGGGTCCTGGGGCGGATGTTGCGGCAGTGATATCGTCGTAGCGCCTGTTGGTACCTTGCCGCTCGTAGCGCGGCCTCCCAGCGGCGTTCCTCCCCCAGCACGAGGTCCATCCCCCGCATGGCGTCCTGCTGCGCCTCGTCGAACGCCAGGACCCGCCGGAGCGACGCCTGACCTCATGAGGAAGGACTGCTTCAGCTCCATAGACCAGGAAGAACGGGGTCTCCCCGGTTGGTTTGGTCACGGTTGTGCGGATGGACCACAGCACGGATTGGAGCTCGTCGTACCAACCCCTGCCGCGGGCCTCTAGCTTCTTCTTGAACGTCCTGGTCTTGAGGCCTCTCAGGACCTCCGCGTTGGCTCGTTCGGCTTGCCCATTGCTTCGCGGGTGTGCCACCGAAGCGTAGCATATCTGCGTTCCAAGGTTAGCACAATATGTTTTGAAGAGATTACTGGTAAACTGCGAACCGTTGTCTGTGATGATGCGGTTCGGCACCCCGAACCGGCTCACGATACCCCTGATGAACTTGACCGCGGAGCCTGCGGGAATGGTACGGACAGCCTCCACCTCTGCCCACTTGGTGAACTTGTCAATGGCGACGTAGAGGTAACGGTAGCCCCCTGGCGCCCGAGGGAACGGGCCCAGAATATCCAACCCCCAAACTGCGAATGGCCACGAGAGGGGTATAGTCTGCAGGCTCCCCGCTGGTTGATGGATCTGCTTGGAATGGAACTGGCAGGCCTCACAAGCCTTTACCAATTCGATCGCGTCGTTGAGCGCGGTGGGCCAATAGAACCCACTACGGAATGCTTTGCCGACGAGGGTTTGTGATGATGAGTGGTGTCCGCAGTCTCCGCCGTGTATGTCCCCCAGTAGTTCCCTTCCTTGCTCCCTGGAGATGCAGCGCAGAGATACGTCGTTGGGTCACTTCCGGTAGAGTTCTCCGTCTCTGATGCAGTATGTCGTGGCCTGCCGCACCACACGTTCTGCTTCCTCTTCTTTCTCCGGCAGGGCCCCATGTGTCAGGTAATTCCGGAGCTCGGTGATCCAGCGTTCCTCCTGAGGTTCCATCGTCAGGAGCAAACGTTCTCCTGAGGGCGGTCCGCGGGCCGGGGCTCCCGAGGCTGGCGGCTGAGGGAGCTCCTCTCGAGGCTGAGTTGTGCTTGATAGCGTTGGCTGCGCTGAAGGCTTGAAGAGCCGCTCTTCGAAGACGCCTGGCGCCTGCGGCAGCCGCCTGGACACCCGTCCGGCTATGTCGTCAGCTTCTTGGTTGGTGCCACGGGGCACGTGCTTCAGCTCCAACCCCCAGAACTGCTTTTCCATCCTGCGGACCTCTGCTAGGTAGGCCTCCATGTGTTCATCCTTCGGCTCGTACACCTTATTGGAGAAGTTGACTAGGAGCTGCGAGTCGCCTTTGACGGTGAGGCGCTTTACTCCCAGGGCCGCTGCGGCCTTCAACCCGGCTATCAGTCCCTCATATTCTGCTATGTTGTTGGAGACCTTTTCTCCTTGCTGGAAACAGAGTTGTACTGCATAGCAAAGCTTATCCTGAGTGGGTGATATCAGCGCAGCACCAGCCCCCGTGCCGTGCCTGGAGAATGCCCCGTCGAAGTACATGACCCAGCCTTCCGGCGCCTCGCTCCCTGGGGAGAGGGAGCGATCCTCGTCATCCTTGAGGCCTGGCGCCTCTGTCCATTCCGCCACGAAATCCGCCAATGCGGCTCCCTTGATGACCCTAGTTGTGCTGAACTCGAGCTGAAACGCTTGCAACTCTATGTTCCACTCAGCGACCCTTCCGGCTGAGTTAGGGCTCCTGAGCACCCTCTCCAGGGGGTACGATGAGACGACCTTGATCGGGTGAGCTTAGAAGTAGTGTCGCAGCTTGCGCGAGGCCACCAGCAGCGCGAGGAGGAGCTTCTGAGGCATCGGGTATCGTGACCTCGCGTCCCGTAGCACCGTGCTAACGAAGTAGACTGGGTGCTCAACAAGGCTGAGGGCAGCTTGGGTTGCGGCGCCCTCGGGAGGTGAGGGCACCTCGCGAGATGCTGTGGCCTCGGGAGGTGGACCATCCGGGCATGCTGCCTCTCCTGTATCTGGTGCGTCCCTCGGCAGCTGACTCTCTTCATCTGTAGTTTCGGCTCCCTCGAGCTTTCCCTGTCCCCGTCTTGTCTGGCCTCGGGCTGCCGCTATGGTCTTGGACTGGCGCTCCTCCCTAACCGCCACCAGTGCCGCGCTGGCAGAGTAGGGGGTGGCGGCAAGGTAAAGCAGCAGAGGCTCTTGAGGGCGCGAAGCCACCATGACTGGGGGATTGGTTAGGTACCTCTTGAGATCTTGAAACACCCTATCTGCCTCTTCAGTCCATTCAAAGGGTCCCTTTTTCTTCATCAGCTGAAAGAAAGGCAGCGCTCGTTCTCCCAGCTTGGAGATGAAGCGCCCTAGCGCGGTCACACGCCCAGTGAGCTTCTGCATTTCTCTTAGGGTCTTTGGCGGACTCATGTCCTCGACCGCCTTGACCTTCTCGGGGTTGGCCTCGATGCCACAGTGAGACACGAGGAATCCCAAAAGCTTGCCCGAGGGAACGCCAAACACACATTTCTCCGGGTTGAGCCGCAGGTTCACTACATCGAGGCTCGCGAAGGTCTCCTCCAGGTCTTGTATCAGGGTCCTGGCCTCTCGAGATTTCACCATAATGTCATCGACGTATGCTTCAACATTCTTCCCGAGCTGCGGGCCCAAGGTGATGTGCATCAGCCGCTGAAAGGTTGCCCCTGCGTTGCGTAGTCCAAATGGCATGCATGTATAGCAGTACACCCCGCACGGGGTCAAGAAGGCGGTCTTCTCAACGTCTTCTATTGCCATCTTGATCTGGTGATATCCAGAGAAGGCATCCAAAAAGCACAACAGGTCGCACTCGACGGTGGAATCGACGATTTGGTCGATGCGAGGGAGCGGGAACGGATCTTGCAGGCATGCCTTGTTGAGGTTGGTGAAGTCGACACACATGCGTTCCTTCCCCCTTTCTTGGGCACAACGATAGGGTTGGCCAACCAATCTGGGTACCGGACCTCGCGAATGACTCCAGCGGCTTCCAACTTGCGGGTCTCTTGGACGATGAAGGCCTGCTTCTCTGCGGACTGCCGCCTGGCCTTCTGCTTCATGGGGCGCACATTTGGGCACACGTTGAGGTGGTGCTCGATGACGTCCCTGGGGATCCCTGCCAACTGATCGGGCTCCCAAGCAAACACTTTCTTGTTTGCACGCAGGAACTTGACCAGGGCCTCCTCCTGCTCAGGCCCCAGGTTGGCGCCAATGGTGAAAGTGGCGCTGGAGGACCCGTCCTCGTCGACGGGTATCTGCTTGGTTTCTGCCTTGTCCTGGGTGAACAACTGCTTCTTCTTGGTAGGCGCAGCCCCCTTGGGCTCAGGGGTCCCCGCGTCGGCGGGCTGTGCCGATGCCGCCGTCTTGAAGGCGAGCTTGAGTACTCGCAGGGCGTCCCCGGTGTCTCCGTGCACGGTGAGGGTACCGTTGCTCCCGGGCATCTTCATGAGGTTGTACGCCGGGTGCGTGGCGGCCATGAACTGAGCCAGTGCCGGGTAGCCGAGGATGGCATTGTAAGAGAGGCCGATGGGGGCGATGTCGAAGTCGACCATCTCCGTGCGGAAGTTGTCGTAGGTGCCGAAGGTCACCGGGAGCCGGATCTGTCCCAAGGAGTCAGACGACCCGCCCCCGATGCCTGAGGAGGATTGGCTGGGTTGCAGCCGCTCCCGGGGTATGCAGAGGAGGTTGAAGGTCTCGACCGAAAGCACACTGAGGCCCGCACCGCCATCGACGAGGGTTCTGGTGACGGCCACCTGGCAGATGGTGGGGGTGCACAACAGGGGGAGCGCGCCCGAGCCGGCCAAGTTAGCGGGGTGGTCCTCCGAGCTGAAGGTCAGGCCAGCCTCGCGCGTCGCCCGGTCCGTGGGAGCCCCCTGCCGTGCGGAAACGACACCGATCTGGCGGGCAAACGGCTTGACGTGGCGGCTCGTTGGTGGCGCCTGCGAGCCGCCCAGGAGGGCCGCGACGACCGGGAGCATCGACGTTGTGATGCGGCAGCCCGGTTGCATAGGCAGGCGCCGGGGTGGTGCTTGCTGCTCGCGTCCCGCTGGGTCGGTGGTGGTGTTGACGGCGTGCGACGGGGGACGGCGAGGACGTCCACCAGCGAGGGCCGCTGGCGTGACGCGAGCTCGACGTGCGCCGTACATGGATGCGGCGGTCGGAGGAGGGCGGAGCGGTGGAAGACAGATTCCGGCGCACCCCTACCTGGCGCGCCAAATGTCGGATTCAGGGGTTCCGGCAGACCCTTAAGGTTCAAACTCTGGGGTGCGCGCGGAGATCGTGTCCTCTACCTCTTCGTCTCGCAAAGATCTAACTACTGCAAGAACAACACAAGAGACACAAGGTTTATACTAGTTCGGGCCACCATTGTGGTGTAATACCCTACTCTAGTTTGCGGTGGGTGGATTGCCTCTTGGGCTGATGAGGAAGAACAATACAAGGGGGAACGGCCTCGCGAGGGCCTGTTCTTGGCTAGGGGATGAACTGCTAGGGGAAGTTCAGTCGCCCTTCTCTCTCTCTCTCTAGATGCTGGATTCGATCTCAGCTCATTCCCATCTCCCCCTACTCTGGGGGTGGCTAGTCCTATTTATAGGCAAAGGCCCTGGGCCTCTTCCCAAATATTGAGCGGGAAGGGCGCCAACAATTGGCCAATTTGAAGGGGAACATCCGGTACACTTATCTTGACTAAAGTTGGTCTTCGCCTGCCAAAGGCCCTGTGGTGACGCCGTCCTGGGCTCCATGGTGACCTCCTTCCCACCGTTGGACTGGTCTTGGTCTCGTTGCACCGAAATGGGTGCCTTTGCTTGATCCTCTCGCCTGCGCTTGCCCCCTTTTCACCAAAGAGGAAAGGGGGACGCTGCGCGGGCTGGCGTCCGCCTGGCACCCTTGGTCATCATGGCTTGCGTCATGGGCACCTCGCGAGGTACCCTGCCTTGATCTCTCCGCCTCCTCGCGAGCCAGCCTAAGGAGGCCGTGCTTGAGGAAGCGCCGTGTCGTCCGCCTCGCCAGGCTTGGCCCCTCACGAGGGTCTTGAGCCTTGTGCTGATGAAGATGGGCCACGCTGGGCCCCCATTTGAGCCACGCCGCAGGCCGCAGGCAGGCAAGTCTAGGGACCCCCGTTCCCAGAACGCCGACACGATCCTCACCATCTAGAATCATAAACACCAAAATGCATCAACAAAAAATGCAAAATTGGATGACCTAGGGTTTCCCCCAAATCCCCACAATGTGGAGATTTCAACCAACAAAAAGAGGAGGAATGATGGAGAATACCTTGAGGGGTCGAAGGGAAGGATAAATCACCGATTTGGAGCTCCGATCCAAGAAATTTTGTGGGCATTAGGTAGGGGTTTGAGTGGGGCGGCCGGGGTGGAGAAGAGGAAAAGTGAGGGTTTGTGGAGGGGAAAACATGGGAGACTCTGTTTTGTTGGCGCAAGGTGCATGGTGCCCCGGGCAGGGGCATCCTGACCATGAGCACGACGCCCTGGACTGGGGCGCCATGGTGCCATGCCCTGCCAACGTGGCAAGTGACCGCTGACCAAGGCGTTACGATGTCTAGCATGGCGCCCCGAGTGCGGGCGTCATGCGTGTAGGGCCATTTATGAAATATTTTCAAAAGAGGGCCATTTTGTGCTGAACTTTGGCCAAAGGGCTAGTTTTGTGATTTTTCACCATTAAACATGTTGGTAGCGGCCAGACGATCTCCATATGGAACGACCGCTGGATACCTACTACACCGTCGCTCAAGCCCATGGGCAGATAGGGGACCGATCAGCTTGAGATGGTCTCCGACCTCATTGATGATCATACAGGAACATGGGACATTGAGTTGGTACGAAGGAACTTTTTTCCACTCGATGCTGAGGCCATACTGAATATACCAATTCGGGCAGGTGGTGGTGACGAATTTCTGGCTTGGGCTCTAGAAAGGTCGGGCGAGTACTCTGTGAAATCAGCCTATCGCGCTCTTGTGACCCGGAACGAGCATCTTGCTCTAGGGGAAGGGACGGTAGCGGGAACATCATTGTCAGGAAAACAGGTATGGACCGCCTTATGGAAGCTCAAGGTCATTCCGAGAGTTCGGGTTTTTTGGTGGCGAGTGTTGCGAGGGATTCTTCCTGACTACGCCACCATGCGCTACAGACATATAAGAACATCATCCTTGTGTGACCTATGTAAGGCTACCGAGGAGGATTTGATGCATGCTCTCGTCCATTGTTCTCATGCCAAAAGCTTTTGGAATGCTTCGAAGGAAATCTTGGGCTTGAAGCTTCCTCGTCTACACCCAGAGACATGGACAAGGGATCTTGTGGTGGACAGTTCATTCACCGAACCAGATAGATGCAAGATGATCACTATTGTGCATGCAATCTGGAATTTACGTAATCGCTGGACCCATGATGAGGATGGATATAACCCGGTGCAAGCAATTAAACGGGTGAGAGATGATCTAGCCTTGCTAGAAGTACCAAATACTCATCGTGTTGGTCAAATGGGGCAGTGTTGGCGCCCGTCGGATCCTGGTTGGGTCAAGACAAACACAGACGGAGCTATTGATACGCAGGCACAAGTGGGAGGAGCAGGAGGCGTTGTATGCTCTCACCTCTCATTCATGGGTGCATGGTGCAAACCTTTACCTGGTGTTACAGATCCATTTATCGCCGAAGTACAAGCATTGCGAGAGGGAGTCATTTTTGCTCAGCTCAGAGGTTTCTCGCATGTTGTCATGGAGGTTGATTGTTTAGAGGTCGTAAACCTCTGGCTATCGCGTCACAACGAAAGATCATTGTTGGCGCCTATCTTCGATGAAATTAGGACAGAACTTTAAATTTCACTTCCTTTTCGGTTCAGCACACTTCCAGGGACCTTAATGGCTCTACGAATCTTTGTGCTAAACGAGCTACTTCTTTAGCAGTGTCAGATCATTGGACGGACTCTTGTCCTTCCTTCCTTGTTAGCAGCTTCATTGCTGATTGTAACCGAATTTCTTTGATGCAATAAAGATCCCGTATTTCCCGTAAAAAAACAGAAAAAACCTAGAAAAAAACAAAATAAACGTAAGACAAAATGAAAATGAAAAATAAAACCGAAGAAACAAAATGCAAAAAAGAATTTTAAAAACAGAGAAGAAACATAGATAAGAAACAACAACAACAAAAGAAAGAAGAAAAGACCGGACGAAAACCAGCTCGAATCGCCTCAAGTAGGGCGCGCCCCTACTACTTAGCACAAATGGGACTTGGGAGAAGTGGCTAGCAGTGCCCATGAACTCCCTGGACACCAGGGGTCAAACCAGATTCTTCCTTTCATGTACTCTTAACGTAGAACCTTCAGCGAGACTTTCTACCGACTCGCTTAATGCTAGATATAGTCGTCGCGCGAGTATAGAGACCAAACACGCCATACCACCCTGGTAATGTGCCCGCCCATTAGTCTGCTTTTATGTTTTTTTAGTCTGTTCTTTTTGCCATTATTTCCTTATTCCATTTTATTTTTTATCTTTCCCTCTTATTTAAAATTCTTCATATAGTTCCAAATCACGAACCTTTTCTCAAATTCAAGCTTTTCATTGAAACAAGAAAATTAAATTAAAATTGATACACTTTTTATAAGAACAAGAAGATTTTAATATTTGTGAATGATTTACAAAGTCAAGATTTTTTAAATTCATGAACATTCATTGATATTTAGAAAAATTATTCAAAATTTTCATATTTGGCAGTCATGATTTTTCTTAAATACGTATCTACTAAATGGTAGTGAACAATTTATCAAACTTGACTACATATTTTGAAATTGCAGATATTTTTAAAAGTCGTGATCCTTTTAGAAATCTGAGAACATATTTTTAAATTCAGATTTTTTTCAAAAAATCCATGACATTTTTAAATGTGTGAATTGTAGTTTAGTTGGTGAACATTTTTTCAATCACGAAAATTTGTTTAAGTTTGGGAAAGAATGGGGAATACCTGATATGTTTTGAATCAACGGTTATTTTTTAAATTCATAAAAAAAATTGAATTCATCAGCATTTTTTATAAGCACACACATTTTTTAATTTAGTGAACATTTTTTTCAAATTCCTGCAATTATTTTAAAATACCAAGCATTTTTCGAATTTGTTATCAAATTTCAAATTTTCATGATTTTTTTGGAAACCCCAAAGATTTTTTTAAAAAGATAAAATAACAAAGCATAAAAAAGTAAGTAAAAGGTATGAAAAAAACTTATGTGTCGCATTTTGCAACAGAACTTTGCTGAAAAATGGGCTAGCAGAATTTTGAAAAAGAAATAAAGAAGAAAATAGAACCAAAACTCACAGCAACTTGTAGAGGGCCGGCCCAATAATCTGCTATTCGAGTGGCAAACGCAAAGAAAAAAATTATCATCTAGATTAGTTCCCAGAGAAACATGACTTAAACTCAGCACACACACGATGACTACCTAGCCAATAACCACTCGGCCGCATTCACTTACCTGACTGTTGTCTGTAATCAGGAAGCAATCTATTTCACCCTATTATAGTACAATATAAATACACATTATATGTCCAATATATTTTTGTGAAAATGAAAGCGTAAATTTGAGAACAAATTCTAAATAATATTAAGAACAACCAAGAATTAAAAAAAATCAAAATCTTGATAAAAAAGTTCATCAATATTTGAAAAAAGTTCGTGAGTTCGAAAAAAGTTCAACAGATTTGAAAAAAACAGTTCATGGATTTCAGAAAAAATAGATCGACATGATAAAAAAATTCATCAAATTTTGAAAAAAGTTCATCAGTTTTGAAAATTGTTCAATTATTTAAAAAAAGTTCATCTAAATTTAAAAAGTTCATCAAAATTTAAAAAAAGTTAATTGAATTTCAAAAAAAGTTCGTCAATTTGAAAAAAGTTCATTAAATTTGAAAAGGTTCGTCGAATTTCAAAATAAGTTCATGTATTTTTGAGACAATTCATTGACCCAGGTAGAAAAAAAAGAAAAAAAAAGAAAGTAGAAAAGGAAAAAAGAAAAAAAATGAAAAAGGTAGAATAATGAATGGAAAGTACAATAGGTGAAAAGGGATATCATTAAACAGACCCGGCTGGTTGGCGCGTGGTTTCTCCGGTTCGTATCAAGGATGGGGGAGCTCCTATACGGCGCTGCAGGCGCCTGTTCGCACTCTTGGCGCATGCAGTGCCCCGCGCTGGGCCGACCCACGAAGCGTGCACACTAGTGAACGCAAAAAGCTCGCAAAAAAAGGAAAAATATATTGCGCACTACTGGTTTCGAACTGACCACTTCCTGTTAAGGTACAGCTGCCACCAACCACAAGAGCTACTTGCTATTATATTAGTGTTTTGTGGCAGAGGTAAACGCATAATGACAAGGCCGCAGTGCTATTTTATGGAACAAAACCATTCATCTATTGTACCACCTTTTTTTGAATTATTTGGAAAAAATATCGTGATTTTGAAAAAAAGTTCTTCATTTTGGAAGAAAAAGTTCACAAACCTGAAAATGTTCATTGATTTTCAAAAGAAAGTTCAACGAGTTTGCAAAAAAGTTCATCAAATTTGAAAAATGTTGACAGATTTTAAAAGAAAAAAACAAATGTTGAAAAATGTTGACATATTTTAAAAGTAAAAATAAACTTTGAAAAATGCTCAACGAATTTGAGAAACGGGTTAATCAATTTTGATAAAGAGTTCAGCGATTTTGAAAAACGTTCATCAAATTTGGAAAAAGTTTATCGAAATTGAAAATTGTTTATCAAAATTGAGAAACTGTTTGTCGAATTTTAAAAAAGTTCATCAAATTTTAAAAAAATTTCATTGATTCTTTAAAAAGTTCAAAAATCTAAAAAAGAGTTCATCGATTATAATTTTTTTGGCAAAATTTGAAAAAATTTAACGCATTTGCAAAAGAAAAAATAAAACAGAAAAGAAAAGAAACGCGATCTGGGCAAAGAATAAAGAAGGAAAAGGAGAAACTTGTCACGTATAGTGGGTTGTCCCAAGTGGTTGTTGTGTTCCTACCGTATGGTCTAGGTTGCAGGTTCGAATCCTTTGTTGCACACGTCGTAACAGAGGGTGTCCGCTGCAGGCGCCCGTTAGCAAAAAAATGCCCTATAACGGGCGCCCAAATTGGGTTTCAGTTTTTGCAGGAAAATAGAAGGGAAGGGAAGCAACCGGGCCCGGCCCAAAATCGTAGCAGAGGGTGTCCGCTGCAGGCGCCCGTTAGCAAAAATGCCCTATAACGGGGGTGCTCCTATACGCCGCCCGTCAGCGTCCGTTCATCGCAGCTTCGCTAAAGCGGCACGCAAACGGGTCGGCCCAATTATCACAGGTCGAGCGAAAGAAATCGAAGAAAAGAAACGCAGGCGTGGATCGAACTCTTGACCTCATTCAGGATTCTAGCGAGCTAAGCCAACCAAGCTAGCAACCTACAACGGTGTTAACGCAGCGCTAGTCTTAAAGTATGTAAGACGGCGGCAAAATCCTTTTTTCCAAAGAAATTATTCTTTTTATAATATACGTTGAACAAAATTTAAAAGATAGTGAACCTTTTTTGGAAACTGAACAAATTTCAAATACAGAAATGAACATTTGTAGTATGCGTCGAACAATTTTTTAATGCACGATGAACAAATTTTAAATACGCAATGAACACTTTTAAAAATATATGTTGAACAATTTCATAACATACGGTGAACATTTTTGTAATACATGATGAACATTTTTATAATGCTAAGTGAACTATTACTTAATATATGATGAACATTTTTATAATATACGTTGAACAAAATTTAAAAACAATGAACCTTTTTTGGAAACAAACACTGAACAAATTTCAAATACACAAATGAACATTTGTAGTATGCATCGAACAATTTTTTAATGTACGATGAACAAATTTTAAATACGCAATGAACACTTCTAAATATATGCCGAACAATTTCAAAACATACGGTGAACAATTTTGTAATACACGATAAACAATTTTATAATGCTAGGTGAACTACATAATATATGATGAACATTTGCTTAATACGACGAAGATTTTCGTAATGCAAGGTGAACTTTTATATAATAAATAAAGAGAAGAAAAACAGAAACAAAAAATAAAAAAGGAAACATAAAAGAAGAAAAAGAAACAAAAAAAAACCCGGAACTTAACAACTGGAAAACAGACAAAAAGAGTGAAAAAACTGGAAGCAAAAAACCATATAAGAAAACGAAAAAAACCCCGCAAAGAATAGAGACAGAAGCAGCAGCGAACGAATCCCGTACGTGGGCCGCCCAATCGGAGGCTTGCCTCAGTGAAACCACGACGATCTGACGCTAACGAGCGTCCAATAGGGTTTGCCCTATAACGGGCGCCCAAATAGGGTTTGCCGAGGATCGAGGTCTTGGGTTCGAAACCCCACCAGCTGGTGTGTTTTTTGCCGATTAAAAACACAGAACTATATGGGCCGGCCCAGCACGGGGCTCTGCAGGCGCCCGTTTGTAAAAACATTATTGGACGCCAAATAGGATTCGCCAAAACCTTTTGTGTCCCGTTCCGAAATGGGCCTCCCACATCGCATACTGTTGCAGGCTATCTTGTTGAATATCCTATGTGTCGCATTTTGCAACATAATTTCGTTGTTTCGCTCCGGCGCACCTATATCTCATTTACTGCGAGACATAGGTTGCGCCTGCAGTCAGGCGTCATCAAATAGGTCGTGCACATAATTTCATTGTATTGCCTCAACTTTTTCTTCACGTTCTTTTCCTTTCTTTCTATTCTTGTTTAATTCCATATATTCTAATGTATATATTGCAAAAAACTTTTCAAAAAGCAAGCTGAAAAATATTTTATCAACCATCTGAAAATTGTTAAATATGTTATGAGAAAATGTTCTAATGTATACAAATACTATATACAAAAAATATATGAAAACTTTTGATCACATATTTCAAAATATTAATTAAATAAGCATTTAAAACTACAAGTATTTGAAAAATGTTAATTGCGTACAGAAAAATTGTTCCCAATGTATAAGAAAAATATATATACAAAACAAATATAATGTGTATGAAAAATGTTGATACTGTGTTTTAAAAATGTTAAATATGTGTATAGAAAATGTTTCTCATATATATAAAAAATTTATACAAAAAATATATAATGTGTGTGAAAAATATTGATCACATATTTTTTCAAATATTTGTTGTAGTATTTGCAAAAATGTTAGGAAAGTATTTGAATAATATTAATCAAGCACTCGAAAAATGTTAAATGTGCATATAGAAGATTTTTCTCATGTATACAAAATATATAACATCTATGAAAAATGCTGATCACGTATTTTAGAAAATGTTAATCAAGCATTTGAGAAAATATTAATCAAGTATTTGAAAAATGTGAAAGCATTTGAAAAATGTTAAATGTGTTTAAAAATGTGTGTCATGTATACAAAAAATACAAACAAAACAAAAACAATGTGGATGGAAAAATGTTGATCATGGTGTTTAAAATTTTAAATGTTTATAAAGGAAATATTCCTCAAGTGTACAAAAAAATATACATTGTGATCACATATTTTCAAAAATGTTAATCAGGCACATTGGGAAAAAATTGTTAATCAAGTATTTACAAAATATTAATGAAGCATTTGAAAATGTGTATATGTATATAGAAAATGTTTGTCATGTATGCAAAAATATATTCTAAAAAGATATAATGTGTATGGAAAATGAATGTTGATCATCTTTAAAAAAATTGTGAAATGTGTATAAAAGATGTTCGTGGAGTATACAAAAATGTACATTGTGTATGAAAAAAGTTTATTTCTGTTAAAAACAAGTTCACCATGTATTGAAAATTGTTGACCATGTATTCGAAAAATGTTAATCGTGTATATGCAAAATCTTAAACGTGTATATAGAAATGTATTAGATATATACATTAAATGTGAAATGTGTATGAAAAATGTTAGCCATAAAGAATTATAGTTTTCAAAAAACGCTAGTAATATATTTCAATATTGGTACACATGTATATAAAATATGATTCTGATGTATACAGAAAATGTAGAATGTGTACTGAAAAATGATCACATGTGAAAAAACAAAGAAACCAAAAAAAACAAACAAAGGAAACAAAGAAACCCAATAATAACAGAGAAAAACAAAAAGAAAATATAAACCAAAAAATCCAATGCAAAAGTATGGAAGCAATGAAAACCGAGAAACAAACAAGGAAAAACTAAGAACAGCGATGAAAACCATGAAAGAAATAAAGACAACCAAAGAAAGATACATAAAATAGGAAAGAAACAAAAAGACCAATAAAAACTAATAGAGAACAAAAGAAAACCAAAAAAAGAAAGAAAATAGGAAAACCAAAAATAAAATGAAGAATACAAGTGAAAACATAAATGAAAAATAAATAGAAACCAAAGAAACACGTGAAGAAACAAAAAAAGAAAAAGGGCAAATTGAACGAAGAAAACAAAGAAAAAATGAAAACAAATCGAATGAAGAAAGCAAAAACAAAAAACCTGAAAAAATTATGCAAAATAGTGCAACACAGTCAATATCTGGCCAACCCAAAACTATAGCGACCCTCGGAAGCTTTTGGCGAGGCCAGGCAACCGAAATCACTATTTAAGGAGTACTCTTTGTTTGTCTAAAAAAAGAAGCACTCTTTGCAAAGATTATTCCCACCTGGCTAGGCGTGATAAGTGGCGCACTATATGTGCGCCACTTGTCGCAATCTGAGATTTTTCCCTTTTTCTTATATTTGTTTATCAAAAAACATTTTATCTCTTACACCGTGCATCCAAACCTTAAACCGTTTTCACCATTTGATTCCTCGCGTCTAGATCTATAAAATTAGATTACATGTTGATAGGTTTCGACGAACTTTCTTTCACAAAAAACCCAGACAAAAAGAAGTAATCAGGAGCACCTTTTTTTTCCTTTTCGAAGAGGCACAACCGTGCCTCTCTCGGAAGCAAATCTGTGGCTCCATAAAAAGCAAATTCGTGCCTCTCGTGAAAATCATTTTCTAAGAGGCATAACTGTGCCTCTCGTGGAAGCAAATTCATGCCTCCATGAGAAGTAAATCTACGCCTCTCGCGGAAGGAAAACGAGTTCTTTAGGCATGACTCTGTCTCTCGCAGAACTAAATCCATGCCTCCACGAGAAGTAAATATGTGCCTCTCACAGAAGGAAAAAAAGAAAACACGTATTTTTTCCTTTTCTAAGAGGCACGACTGTGCCTCTCGCAGAAGCAAATCCGTGCGTCCATGAGAAGTAAATCTGTACCTCTCTCAGAAAGTAAAAACACAATTTTCTTTCTCTTTTTATCAAAGGCACGATTGTGCCCCTCGTTGAAGCAAATCCGTGCCAACACGAGAAGTAAACCTGTGCCTCTCACGAAAAAAAGGTTTTTTTCTTTTTCTGAGAGACATGATATGTCTCCAACGTATCTATAATTTTTTATTGTTCCATGCTATTATATTATCTTTTTTGGATGTTTAATGGGCTTTATTATACACTTTCATATTATTGTTTGGGACTAACCTATTAACCGAAGGCCCAGTGCAAATTGTTGTTTTTTTAACTATTTCAGTGTTTCGCATAAAAGGAATATCAAACGGAATCCAGACGGAATGAAACCTTCGGGAGAGTTATTTTTGGAACAAACGCAATCCAGGAGACTTGGAGTGGACGTCAAGCAAGCAACGAGGAAGCCACGAGGCAGGGAGGCGCGCCCAGGGGGGTAGGCGCGCCCCACCCTCATGGGCCCCTCGTGGCTCCATCGACCTACTTCTTTCGCCTATATATAATCATGTACCCTCAAAACATCCGAAAGCACCACGAAACCCTATTTCCACCGCTGCAACCTTCTGTACCGGTGAGATCCCATCTTGGGGCCTTTTTCGGCGCTCCGCCGGAGGGGGAATCGATCACGGAGGGCTTCTACATCAACAACATAGCCTCTCCGATGATGTGTGAGTAGTTTACCACAGACCTTCGGGTCCATAGTTATTAGCTAGATGGCTTATTCTCTCTGTTTGGATCTCAATACAAAGTTATCCTCGATTCTCTTGGAGATCTATTCGATGTAATTCTTTTTGCGGTGTGTTTGTCGAGATCCGATGAATTGTGGGTTTATGATCAAGATTATCTATGAACAATATTTGGTTCTTCCCTGAATTCTTATATGTATGATTTGTTATCTTTGCAAGTCTCTTCGAATTATCAGTTTGGTTTGGCCTACTAGATTGATCTTTCTTGCCATGGGAGAAGTGCTTAGCTTTGGGTTCAATCTTGCGGTGTCCTTTTCCAGTGACAGCAGGGGCAGCAAGGCACGTATTCTATTGTTGCCATCGAGGATAAAAAGATGGTGTTTATATCATATTGTTTGAGTTTATCCCTCTACATTATGTCATCTTGCCTAATGCGTTACTCTATTTTTATGAACTTAATACTCTAGATGCATGCTGGACAGCGGTCGATGTGTGGAGTAATAGTAGTAGATGCAGAGTCGTTTTGGTCTACTTGTCGCGGACGTGATGCCTATATGTATGATCATGCCTAGATATTCTCATAACTATGCGCTTTTCTATCAATTGCTCGACACTAATTTGTTCACCCACCGTAAATTATGCTATCTTGAGAGAAGCCACTAGTGAAACCTATGACCCCCGAGTCTATCTTCCATCATATTATTTTCCTACCAATTTACTATTTCTTTCGTTATTTATTTTGCAATATTTATTTTGCAATATTATTTTCCTACCAATCTATATCATAAAAATACCAAAAATATTTATCTTATTATCTCTATCAGATCTCACTTTTGCAAGTGGCCATGAAGGGATTGGCAACCCCTTTATCGCGTTGGTTGCAAGGTTCTTATTTGTTTGTGTAGGTACAAGGCGACTTGCGTGTAACCTCCTACTGGATTGATACCTTGGTTCTCAAAAACCGAGGGAAATACTTACGGTACTTTGCTGCATCACCCTTTCTTCTTCAAGGGAAAAACCAATGCATGCTCAAGAGGTAGCAATAAGGATTTCTGGCGCCGTTGCCAGGGAGATCTACGCACAAGTCAAGACATACCAAGTACCCATCACAAACTCTTATCCCTCACATTACATTATTTGCCATTTGCCTCTCGTTTTCCTCTCCCCCACTTCACCTTTGCCGTTTTATTCGCCCTCTTTTTCCGTTCGCCTCTTTTTCGCTTGCTTCTTGTGTCGCCGTGTGTTAGATCGCTCGTCGTCATGTCTAGTCCTTCTATCATTGTTAGTACTCCCGATCATGAAGTTCTTAATTTTAAACAAAGGGAGGAAGAAAATCTAAAAGATGCTTGGCATAGAATTTGCAATGCTCAAAATAGATCTACGAGGAAGCAATCTACTTCCGTTCTTCTTCGCAATTTTTATGTAGGCATCACTCATTGGAATAGATATATTCTTGATACCATTACCGGAGGGAATTTCTTGGGTAGCCATACTTTTGATTCTTATAATGCTATGATAGATTTGTTTGGCCCACCACCTCTTTTGGTTAATGGAACTATTTTAACTTTGGAACATGTGATGCAAAGGCTTGAGATTATTGAAAATAAAGTTGCCACTGTAGAGTTGATTGAAAATTTGGTTAAAAAGATCCACAACCAAATTACCCAATATGGATCTAAGCTAGGAGTTACTCTGGTTTTTTTTTAAAGAAAAGGAACCTATAGTTAACGAAAGAATAGATCAAGATTCCACAAGAATTGGTAAACTTGAGGATATTCTTACCAACTTAGGGTCTGCCTTTTCATCCGTGAAAAATACCCCAAATCCTCCTACTACTAAAGTTACCAAATTGATGTATGTTTCTAAAAATAAGGGCAAATCTTCTAGCAAGAAAAATGCGGATCTCAAATCCATAAGTGTTCACTCCAACTTTTTCGCTATCATTAAGGAACCTTTTGCTACAAATGAATTTCTTGATTTCTTGCCTAGGAGTTTGATAATTAACAAAAGGAAGGAAACACCTAAAGGGTATAAGTGTTCTATTGAAGAATTGCCTACCAAAGATGGCAATACCTAGATCTATTCTTGCCTTTATGCCTAGCTAGGGGCGTTAAACGATAGCGCTCGTTGGGAGGCAACCCAATTTTATTTTTGTTTCTTGCTTTTTGTTTCTGTTTAGTAATAAATAATTCATCTAGCTTCTGTTTAGATGTGTTTTTATGTTTTAAATTAGTGTTTGTGCCAAGTAGAACCTTTGGGAAGACTTGGGTGAAGTCTTTATGATCTAGCTGTAAAAAACAGAAACTTTAGCACTCACGAGATTAGCTGCCATTTTTTACTGGAGAGTGCTTTTAGGTTAATTATTTTTGCAGATGATTAATAGACAAATTCCTCACGTCCACCAATTTATTTCAGAATTTTGGAGTTACAGAAGTATACGTTTGATTCAGATTACTACAGACTGTTTTGTTTTTGACAGATTCTGTTTCTCGTGTGTTGTTTGATTATTTTGATGAATCCATGGCTACTATCGGGGGGGGGGGGGTATGAACCATAGAGAAGTTGGAATACAGTAGGTTTAACACCAATATAAATAAAGAATGAGTTCATTACAATACCTTAAAGTGGTGATTTGTTTTCTTATACTAACGGAGCTCATGAGATTTTCTGTTGAGTTTTATGTTGTGAAGTTTTCAAGTTTTGGGTAAAGATTTGATGGATTATGGAATAAAGAGTGGCAAGAGCCTAAGCTTGGGGATGCCCAAGGCACCCCAAGGTAAAATTCAAGGAGAAGCAAAAGCCTAAGCTTGGGGATGCCCCGGAAGGCATCCCCTCTTTCGTCTTTATCTATCGGTAACTTTACTTGAGGCTATATTTTTATTCACCACATGATATGTGTTTTTCTTGGAGCGTCTTGTATGATTTAAGTCTTTGCCTTTTAGTTTACCACAATCATCCTTGCTGTACACATCTTTTGGAGAGACACACATGAATCGAAATTTATTAGAATACTCTATGTGCTTCACTTATATCTTTTGAGCTAGATAATTTTGTTCTAGTGCGTCACTCATATCTTTTAGAGCACAGTGATGGTTTTATTTTATAGAAATTATTGATCTCTCATGCTTCACTTATATTATTTTGAGAGTCTTTTAGAACAGCATGGTAATTTGCTTTGTCTATAAAAGTAGTCCTAATATGATGGGTGTGACAGCCTGGTTTTTGCCCTCTCTTATTTGCCTGATTTTCATTTGAAATTTTTCTAAAACCTGGAGTTTTTGAATCTTTTCATATGGACTTAAACACTTGGGCATCCTTGGCTTTCACCCAAGTGCTTCACTTCCCTCCTAAATCATAATTTCTTTTCTGATCCACCCTAAAATAATCTTTGGAATATTTTTCTTAAATGAAAATATTCATTTTCTCTCAAAAACCCTAGCCAGATGAGTATGCACCAAAGCAACCCTAACTTTTATGGCTCAGAAAAATCTAAGATAATTCACAAATATTCTGTGAACCCTTAGGCACCTTCCTGAGCAAAAATATTTCATCACTTTTTGGAATATTTTTGCAACGGTATATTCAAGTTGAGTTATATTCAGGTTCAACTAAAATGAAAATGACCGGTGTCATAGCATGCCATTAAATGCAAAACTACACATGCATCACTTAATAAAGGAAATGACCGATATCATCCATATTCACACAAAACATAAACCTCAACAACTCATATTTCTTTGCTGATCAAGACCACTCACATTTTAACCAAAATATTTTTCAGCAATTATTATTATTATTATTATTTTCTCACGCAAGAACGTAACTCCGATAAATTTCTCACGTGAATAATAAGATTTCCCCACAAACAATTTCTAATTTCTTTATCAACCAAGTGAGGTGCAAACCTTTTGTAAGTCAAGTAAAAATGACTAAACAAGTATTTAACAGAATATTTTCTAGCAAATTTTTATCATTTTATGAATGCAAGAACAAAACTTTAAATAATTACTAACATGCATAACAAAATCATTTCTAACATCACCACAAATAAATCTTAACTTACTCTACCCACTAAGCTAGTTTCAATCATTCTGTAAATGTAGCTAACAAACATTTAATAGAATACAAATAACACAATAGTAATTTAAATGCATGGATTAATCATTTCATTCAAGTAAGAAAATCACAAATATTGAATGACACCATGAAAATGTTGCTGTGGCTTGCCTTAGTGCAGATGAGGTTCACAAGCCTTCTGGTGATCCTCAACACAAGCCTCACCCTTTGAAAATAAATTTAAACACAAAAAGCAAATATCAAGAACACTTCTGAAAATCACCAGAAATTCTAAACAGCTCAGAAAAATGCCATCTTTGGTGAGCTGCTAGATTTCTTTCCAAAGAACACAATGCAAAAAGAATCAATTCATTTGGACTTATGGTTAAAAAGTTATAACTGTTTGAAGCTCTCTGGAATTTAAATGATTTTGAATTTAAATAAACAGTTGAGGGGGGGGGGGTAACGTCGAAGGCGTAAAACCTCGGGGCACCACCACTCGTACCGCTTCGCGCGCGTACAGAGTGGCTGACTAGCGGGCCCCGCTATTCAGGTGGGGGAAGGGGGAGAAGGAAACAGAGGAGGCCGCGGTTTCGCTGGAGCTCTCACCGGCGACGAGGGCTTCTTGGCCAAAACGAGAGGGAGGGATTTATAGAGGGCACCATGGCGCACCTGCTCGTACCCGTAGCGTGGCTAGGGATGGTCGGACGACGTCGAAATCAAGCTCGCAAGCGGAGCCAGAACATGGTGGTTGCCAGAGTTGATGAAGACGGCGAACGGAGGCCACTCCAGGGGCTTCAAGCGGGCGGGATAGCCTCACCGGAGAGAGGTGGAAGCCCTGGAGGGGTTGCCCTGGCCTGGGAGGGGCTAGAGCTTCCGCGGCGACCAGAGGGGATCACCGGCGAGCTCGAGATCGGGGACCATAAGTACAAAATTCCAAATCATGAGTAGGGTAATTTCCTTCATGGGGTCATAGCTGTCATGATGCATATGCTACTACCTTGCTGTCTTGCATGAGTACACAGCCAATACCTTTCCTGGAGGCATTGCAGTACACATCAAGCAGGGACTATGGGCGAATGATCACAGGACCAAGGGGAAGGCAACGAGCACAGTGCGCTCCACACTGTTGGGCTGGCCGGACCTTGCCCGTGCTCGCCATCTCAGCCATAGCAGTCCTTTTCTCAGGCGGGGATATGCATTGTCTCAATCTGCTGCTTCGTCAGAGAAGATTGATGAAGAAATTGAAGTGGATGCAAATCCCTTCAACCCTAGTGGTCTCATCACCAATGCCTCAGTTTGATGCTGAAGAGTCTGGTGTTGAAGAAATTGATGATGAAGATGTGGACATTGGAAGCACAACTCCAGTGATGAATGACGACTTTTGGGAAAGTCAACATCCCAATTCTCCACTCTTCACTCCACTGCAGCAAATCCCTCACTCTCCTGCACCAACAGTTCAATTGGGCTCTGAAGAAACTCATCCCACTGCATCTGTGCATGATGAAATTCCGGCCACTAGTGCTGAAGAAACTGCTGCTGCTGCTGAAAATGTGACTGCACCTGAGGAGGAACCAGAAATTCCTCAGACTGAAGAACCTGAGATCGCGATTCCTGAGGCAGTAATGCAACTCACTGACACTCCTCTGCCCAAGCCAAAGGATCCGTTCTCAAGGAAGCAAAAGTTCAAGGTTGAAGATTTCTTTGGCGAGCACGTGTTCTTCACAGAGTATAATCCATATGACTCTGCTCGCATAAGGAAGAGGCGTTTCTGGACTGCAAGTCAAGCCAACTTATATTCCTCAGTGATGTTCAACAAAGACAAAGTCTTCGACCATGCACATATTCCTCACGTGGATATGGAGTCCATGCCGTGCTTCACGCCAGTCTCAGTGTTCTTTATGATGCTGGACTGCTCAATTTCTGCACTGACATCTGTGATTGGAATGAAGAACTCATTCTTCAGTTCTACGCAACGCTGCACATCACCGGCAATTCTGAAGATGTGAATTCATGGGTTCTGGACTGGATGACAGAGAACACTCATTACAAGGCACCAGCATCTGAATTGCTTCGTGCCCTCCCACTCAGTCCTCCCCTTGAAGATGCACGTTGTGTTTACAATGAACCTGAGCTTTCAAATCACTATATGCAAGTGCTGATGAAGCCTTTGAAGCCAGGGCAGGCCCCTCGAACCAAATTCCTCGTCAAGGAATTGTTGTATGTGCCTCGGACTGTCTATCGCATTCTGACGAAGACAATGAGTCCTATCAAAGGCCACGACTCTAATGATGAAGAAGTCGTTGGCATCATGAAGAACATGCTTTTCAACATCATTCATGGCGTCCCAGTCAACTTCCATTATTTCTTCATGAGGACTCTGGCAAACATTGCTATGTCACCATTTCAGCTGAAGCCTTATGCACCATGGATTATGAGATTCATCAGGACAAGGTCTTCACTCAATTACAAAGCTTAAACTCTGAACCACTGCAGCTACTTGCCCCCTATTGAAGTCCTCAAAAGGGCATTTTCCTCAGCTGAAGAAAAGGGCAAGGCTACTGCTGTGATAGATGAAGGCATTCGTCCATTGGATGGTCAATTTCGCAAGGCTGCATCTTATTCCACCAATGATGACTCTGCCACACATGACTCTGCCGCCAACAATGCCAAGCCAAATCCTCAAGCCACAGCACCCAGGGTGATGACTGATCGTGAGTTACTCCTCAGTCTTCATCAAAAGGTTGATCGCAATCACCAATGGGTCAAGCGTCAGTTTGGTTCAATTCTTCACAACATGACTGCAACCCATAATGCAGTGAAGAAAAACCACTACTACCTTCATGAAACCCTCAACCGCACCTGGGTTGTTTTGTCTCAAGTTTACAGCGCTGATGATTTGAAGCAAATGGGTCTCAAAGAAGAGTTTGACTGGTCTGCACCTCCTCCGAAGAAATACAAGAAGGTCAAGGTCCCTTCTTTGGTGGCCAGCTCATATTCTTTATCGCGTGAGACTGATGAAAATGAAGACTTGGACGACACTACGGCAGGCCCTACTTCAACAACGGACCCCAACAACGCTGGCGCTCCTTCATCATCATGAATATCTTTAGGGGTGTTAGTCCTCAGTTTCGATCCTTTTGGTCATTTGATGACAAAGGGGGAGAAATCTGAGTTAGTCTTCAAGCGGGTCTATTATAAGGGTGTTTTTTTGCTAAGTTACAACTCTCGTTCTTCTGAAACTTTATTGGATCGAGTTGTAATCTTAAACCCGATGGTGCGCTGATACTTTTGTTGCACTATTCGGCATGCTTATTCCTCGTTAATATTATTGCACGCATGCTGAATTTCATCAGGCACCATATTTCATCATGCATTTCAAATTCTTCATATTATATATCAAATGCGTGTATGAATTACAAGATATAGTGGGAGATCTCCATGATTCAACTCTTCAAGTGTGCATTGCTTCAAAAGCAAATTCCTCACTATGCACATCTTCAGGGGGAGTTCTTCTATATCTTGCAATCAAATTCCTCAATATCAGTATTTACACTTCATATGTTTATCCCCGTTGAAAACTTAACCTATATTGTCATCAATCACCAAAAAGGGGGAGATTGTAAGTGCATCTAGTGCCCCTTAGTGATTTTGGTGTATTGAAGACTTATAGGTTAAGGATCTAATATGTTTATGAGTGTACACAGGTCTATAAGTCTATGAGGAGCTTGATATTTACAGAGAAAGTCGACCCCTAAAAATGAAGTTCTTTGAGTGAAGACTTTGGTATTCTGAAGAATTTCTGAAGACTTTGAAAGTGAAGAAATTGGTGTAACCCTGAAGACTTGGTATTCATTCGAGGAACATGAAGCGTGAAGACTTTTGTTTTCGTAGTTTCATTTTCTCTTTCTTGAGTCATAGGAAACACCGTACTGTTAAAGGGGGTCGAGGAAATACTAAGGAGAAAATTTCCATGTGATGCTCAACTCAAATCCTACACCTACCAATCCCTTCGAGTGAAGCCATTGGAAATCTCATACAGTTCAGTCAATTTCTTTAGTGACAGAGACGCAGTTCTTCTGGTCAATGAGGACTTTGCTCTGACTGAGGAGTTAGGAATTCGCCAGTGCGAATTGCCTACACTGTGAGGAACATGATAGCCCTGAGGAATTTGAACCTCAAATTTGCGACCGTTGCTGTGCTACGCGCCAGCTGTCCCAAAATATCTTATCCATCCAACGGTCATATCATTGAAGGGCATTTATGTCTTATCATGTCGGGCTGCTCCCTAGGCTATAAATAGCCGCCCCCTACAACCACTAGCTGGTTGGCTGCTCCGCGAGAACTTGACACTTGTCATTTGAGAGCAACCCATCCTCCGAGGACTTTGAGCGAAAATCATCAAGTGAGGAAAATCCAAACCCAAACCCAAACACCTACAAACCCAAAGTGATTGAGCATCACTGAAGAGATTGATCCTGCGTGGATCCGATGCTTGTTACCTTTGAAGACTATGCTTCTTCCAGACGGTTAGGCGTCATGGTCTGGAGCATCCAAGAGGAATTGTGGATCGCCGAGTGACCGAGTTTGTGAAGGTTTGGAAGTCACCTGAAGACTTACCACGAGTGATTGGGCGAGGACTGTGTGTCCTTAGCTCAAGGAGAATACGGTGAGGACTGTGTGTCCGGGACTAGGTGTCCTCGAGTTTAAATACTCAGCCGCTCCAACCTGACGTACAACTGAAACAGCAGTTGGAACTGGTCTACCAAATCATTATCTTCACCAAGCCAACTGGTTCTATTTCCTCAACACTTTCATTTCCTCATTACTGTGTTGTGTGTTTGTTCATATCTGTGTTTGAAGACTTTGACTGAAGACTTTCTCAATTTCCTCAGTTCAATTTCTTCAGTCTGTTTGTCTTCATCTTGTGCTATCCTGTGCTTACGCTTTCTGTACTCTGTGTTTGTCTTCATTTCATCATGATGACCATGCATGTATTCTGCTATGTTTACTTCTGAGTACTTATTCCGCTGCTAGTAGTTCTTCGCTAAGGAATTTCCTCACCAGCAAATTCCTCAGTGAAGAATTTCATAAAAATCGCCTATTCACCCCCCCTCTAGTCGATATAACGCAATTTTAAGAACAACAATAATAACAAGAGGAATCACTCAACAAAACCCAAATCACGCATCCACTAGAATAGAATACATGAGATTCACAAGTATAACATGAACAATCAAGGGAAAATAGAAGAAAGGTAAGGTTCTTCTCAAATCCAAGGGAGATGAGGTCTTGATGGTCTAGAGAGATGTTGGGGAACGTAGCATGCAATTTCAAAAAAATTCCTACGCTCACCCAAGATCTATCACTACAAAAAAAGACACATCCATGACATTTTGGGCCGAATGAATTTTTTTCCTGTCATGCTTATGACACTTCTATGACGATAATTGTGACAAAATCCGGTATCATCATAGATGTGGTGGGATCCTACTTCTATGACAAAAAATCATGACAGAAAATGGGCTTTTCGTCCTGGGCGGGCCGGAGACGCAGCTGCATGACATTCTTTGGGTCGTCCATGACGGAAAACACCGTGGTAGAAGTGAGGGCGAGGAAAATATCGGGGAGTTCCCGATTACGTTGGGTGGTCGGGGGCCGAGCGATGCGCATTTCGAACCCGAGCGAGGCGTTCGCCTACTGAACCCGAACGATTGCATTGCAGGCTATGCGTTACTGAACCTGAACGAATGATCGATGGCCGTTAACTGAACCCGATCGAGCGATTCCTTCGCTACTGCTGCTAACTGAAGCCAATCGAACTTGCTGCCTCTTGATGAACAATGAGCGTTGTTAGGGGGGGGGGGGTTGGATGAACAGTTCCCGGTGGGGGGCATGGATGAATAGGACCCCGTGGTAGTAGAGGCCGTTGCCGCTGGATGAACAGTACCTCGATCGATCGAGCCGGTTGGGGGGTGGATGAACAGGACCCCATGGAGGGCTGGATGAACAGGACGACCCCGTGGAGGGCTGGTTGAACAGTAGCTGGTGGAGGGATGGATGAACAGTAGCCCATGGAGGGGTGGTTGAACAGGACCCCATGGAGAGGGCTGGTTGAACAGTAGCCGGTGGAGGAGCGCGCGGTGGAGGCTGGATGAACAGGACCCCGTGGATGAACAGTCGTAGGTGGAGGCTGGAGGAGGTTGACGGTGGATGAACAGTAGCCCGTGGAGGCAGTCGACGGTGGAGATGAACAGTATCCCATGGAGTCCCATTTTGCGGTACGCGAAACCCCTCCCGATGAACATGACCCCCGTTTCGACCGTAGTGCTCCAACACAAGTCCGTTTCCTCCATTTTGTGTTACACCACACCCCTCCCGATCAACAGGACCCCGTTTCGACCGTAGGAGGTCCAAGAGAAGTCTGTTTCCTCCGTTTTGCGGTACGCCAGACCCCTCCCGATGAACATGATCTCGTTTTGACCGTGGCCGGTCGAACACAAGGCCGTTTCCTCCGTTGTGCGTTACGCTAGGCCTCGTTTCAATCGGCTATTCCGTCTAAGCCGGTTGGCTCCCGATGAACATGACGTATTCCGTTCCCTCCCAATGAACACGACGCATTCCGTTGCCTCCCATGAACACGATGACGACGCAGTTTCTCCGTTCCAACCCAGCCATGTACACGAGCCCTGGCCGTACGTATGCGCGAGTAGGCGTACGAGACCCCGCCCGTATGTATGTACGTGGCCGTATTTTCTTTCTTGCACCCTGGCCGCTGTACGTACGTGTACATGCTATGTGCGCGCCGCTACTATGACACGTGCGCGCCTCTACTACGACACGTGCCCTTCCTTACATGGCCACTGTGACGGCCCCCGATTCAATCGTACACTAATCATACACGCAAACATGTACAATGAAGATCAGGGACTCACGGGAAGATATCACAACACAACTCTAAAAATAAAATAAGTCATACAAGCATCATAATACAAGCCAGGGGCCTCGAGGGCTCGAATACAAGTGCTCGATCATAGAAGAGTCAGCGGAAGCAACAATATTTGAGTACAAACATAAGCTAAACAAGTTTGCCTTAAGAAGACTAGCACAAACTGGGATACTGATCGAAAGAGGCGCAGGCCTCCTGCCTCGGATCCTCCCAAACTACTCCTGGTCGTCGGCGGCGGCCTGCACGTAGTAGTAGGCACCTCCGGCGTAATAGGAGTCATCATCGATGGTGGCGTCTGGCTCCTGGGCTCCAGCATCTGGTTGCGACAACCGAGAAGAACGAAAAGGGGGAAAAGAGGGAGAAAAGTTACCGTGAGTACTCATCCAAAGTACTCGCAAACAAGGATCTACACTACATATGCATGGGTATCTGTGTAAAGGGGCACTATCAGTGGACTGAACTGCAGAATGCCAGAATAAGAGGGGGATAGCTAGTCCTGTCGAAGACTACGCTTCTGGCAGCCTCCATCTTGCAGCATGTAGAAGAGAGTAGATGGTAAGTTCACCAAGTATCATCGCATAGCATAATCCTACCCGGCGATCCCCTCCTCGTCGCCCTGTGAGAGAGTGATCACCGGGTTCTATCTGGCACTTGAAAGGCTGTATTTTATCAAGTATCCGTTTCTAGTTGTCATAAGGTCAAGGTACAACTCCGGGTCATCCTGTTACCGAGGATCATGACTATTCGAATAGATTAACTTCCCTACAGGGGTGCACCACATTACCCAACACGCTCGATCCCTCTGGCCGGATACACTTTCCTGGGTCATGCCCGGCCTCGGAAGATCAACACGTCGCAACCCCACCTAGGCACAACAGAGAGGTCAGCACGCCGGTCTAAATCCTATGCGCGTAGGGGTCTGGGCCCATCGCTCATTGCACACCTGCATGTTGCGTACGTGGCCGGAAGCAGACCTAGCCCCCTTAATACAAGCGCAGTCTTACGGTCCAATCCGGCGCGCGCCGCTCAGTCGCTGACGTCAAGAAGGCTTCGGCTGATACCATGACGTCCAGTGCCCATAACTGTTCCCGCGTAGTTGGTTAGTGCATATAGGCCAGTGGCCAGACTCAGATCAAATACCAAGATCTCGTTAAGCGTGTTAATTGATGTAATCGCGAACGCTGACCAGGGCCAGGCCCACCTCTCACCTAGGTGGTCTCAACCTGCCCTGTTGCTTTGACACAAAGTAACAGTCGGGGGCCGTCGGGAACCCAGGCTCACCTCTACCGGGATGGAGCCAACTGTCCTTTCAGCCCCCACATCCGAATCACTTGCGGGTACTCTACGAGCCGACCCGACTTTAGTCACCACATGTATCACATAATGTATACAAGTATATACCTGTGATCACCTCCCGAGTGATCACGACCCGGTAGTATAACATGGCAGATGGACAAGAATGTAGGGCCACTGATGGAATACTAGCATCCTATACTAAGCATTTAGGATTGCAGCTAAGGATAACAACAGTGGCAACAATGACAGGCTATGCAGCAGAATAGGATTAACCGAAAGCAGTAACATGCTACACTACTCTAATGCAAGCAGTAGAGAGAAGGAATAGGCAATATCTGGTGATCAAGGGGGGGGGGCTTGCCTGGTTGCTCTGGCAAGAGAAGGGTTCGTCGTCGATGTAGTCGATCACAGGGGTACCGACAGCGGTCTCGGGGTCTACCGGAAAGAAGTAACAGAGGGGGAACACAATAAATAGCAGATCAATCAAATCATCACAAAGCATAACATGGCAATACGCGGTGCTAGGGGTGACCTAACGCAGTACTAGGCGATACTGGCGAAGAGGGGAAACATTCGGGAAAGTGTCCCTGGTGTTTGGCATTTTCAGGTAAACAAAACGGAGGGGGACGATTGCATGTTCGCTATGTTGGAGGGGTGTGACACGTATGTGGATGGCATATCCGGATCTGCCATATTTTTCCGATCATTTTTCATATATAAAACTTTTTCATGTGGCTTACGGTTAATTTTCTAAGTTTTAACCGTTTTCTGGAATTTAAATTAATTCAGAAATAAAATAGTAAATAGTTTTGTCACCTAGTGTTACTCTAGCCTATGAGTATGACTGTGGGGCCAGTGGAGTTGGGCTGACCCAGTCAAAGGTTGAATGGTCAAAGGATGAATAGTGTAGGCGGGTCCTGGCTGTCATTGCCTCTAACTTATTAGATTAGTTAGTTTTTGTTTAATTATCAAAGGGCCCCTCTGTCATTAGGCCACTAGGCTAACCTAACAATCAATTAACCTAACTAAAGCTGCTAATTAGTGCCTAAACTAATTGGCCTAGCCCACAGGCTGTGAGCCAGCCGACCTCTTGTGGATGGCACACACGCACACATGTGTGCGGCGGCCATGGCCATGGCGTTGGCCAAGGGAGGCACTACGCGGGGGCAAACAAGCGGGGCACGGCAGGGCGTGCACGGCAAGCAGGCATGGGCCGTAGTGAGCAGCAGCGCTAGCAGGAAGCAGTAGTGGTAGCAGTAGCGAGCAGTAGCGACAAGTGGATGCGGGGTAGCGGCGACGGTGGCAGTGAAGCACAGTAGCGGTGGGCGCGGGCGGCTGTGAGATGGCGCTCGCGGGCCTTTGAAAAGCAGCGGTACCAGGTAGCATGACATGCAGCAGCAGCGGGGCAGAGGACGGGAGCACAGCAGGGGAGCACGGGCTACACGGGCGAGGGGTAGTAGCGGCGGGGCGCGACCAGGAGCCGACAGGCACGAGCGGCTGCCGGCGCGCGCGTGGCTTCGGGTGCGGTGGGGCACACAGGGCGCGACGAGCACGAGCCGGGGCGAAGGGGGAGCGCGGCCAGGAACGACAATACGTGCGCGCGGGGAGCGGAGGTCCGGGCGAGCTCGGGGGCAGCGTCTATGGCGGGGATTCTAAGTGTGAACAGGGGGAACGGATGGGGTGCTCACCGAGAAGCGCAAGAAAGGCCGTTGAGGGCTTAGGAGCAGCAAAACGGAGCGGATCGATGCGTCGAACGACGGCGATAGGAGATTGAAGACGGGCGGGATCCGGGCGCTGCCTTGGCGAGGAGCTCGTTTCCGAGGGCGTAGTTGACGTAGTTGACGGCGAGGAAGCTGCTGGACACCTCCTCAGGTGCCGGGAACGATGATGGCCGCGGTGAAGTGCTCAACCATGGCGACGACTACTTTTGGGTCCGTGTTGTGGAGAAGAAAGCGACTCGGGGAGAGGAAGGGAAAAGTGCTAGGGTTCGTCCCGGGTTGCAGGGGTCGGCCTTATGCTCTAGGGGAGACGGGGGATGGCCGTCACGTGCCATGGCACGGCCATGGCCGGTTGGATTCCCTCCACGATCCCCTATCTCCTGTAGAGAGATGGGAGGAGAAGTGGAGGTGGGCTGGAACAGCCATTTGGCTAGATGGGCCAAGGCGCCTAGTAGATTAAGTCCTTTTCTTGTTTTTTATTTATTTTTTTGCTTTCACAATTCTTCTCTGTTTTGCAATTTCTATAAAAAGCAAAGGATTTTTGGTTCAATAAGGTACTTGACACGTAAATACTATGCAATGCTATGACCTAGCACAGCGAGTTCCAACTTATTTTGAAATGTGCAAATATTTACTTAAATTGAAAAGGATCAATTAAAAGTTGTTGGTCCAATTTTAAACAGGTTAAGGGTATTTTAATAATTCCAATAATTTTGGATTATTCATGACAATTAGTTAGTGAATTTTTGCAACCCAACGAACATTTTTCTTTTACCATTTCAACAAATTACAATTTGACTTTATTTTAAAATTGAATTTGAATTTGGTTTTGATCAAAGGGAGGTTTAGAAAAATAATTGCAATGACATGGCACCATTAGTGTGTGGTTACTGTAGCTTAACTACCTGGGTGTTATAAATCTCCTCCACTACAAGAAATCTCGTCCCGAGATTTAAGAGGTGGGGTAAAGGGGAAGGCTCTAGTTACGAATTTCTAGCGAGTGTTTTCGGTCTTGGTTGCTCTTCTCGAAGAAGTTGATCCATAGCGTTGATGCCTTCATTTCTCTACATAAAGTCATCATGATGAAGTCATCATCCTCTCTTCAGGATGTCCATCGTACTTACGGAAAGATAAAGGGTAAGAATTGGGAAGGGCGGAGCTCAATACATTTTAGGTACCTGGGGGCTATCTCCGTGGACAAGGCAAAAAGGCATCTCTCGAGTTGATATTCAAGAAAGTCATCGAGAGAAAGGTAAGAAGGTGCAATACGAAGTCTCAAGCGGATAGGCAATTGTTCTTTGCGTGAAACATAGTGAAAGGGGTTCAAAGAGCAATGGGAATAAGTATTGTGGTTGATACCAAAATTGGTGATCTCTCGGAAGGTGGCTCGTGAATTGCATACAAAGCCACGCATGAGGAATAACTTTGGAAACAGGGGGTGTACAGGGGAGTCAGGTTTCGATCCTATGGACTTGTGGGTTATGGGCCCACCACATGGGTTATGGGCCCACCATGTGGGTTAAAAAACTAGAAGGAGCGGTGACATCTTGCACGGTCATGATAGCACAGCAGATCAGAGGATAGCATGTCAGTCATGTTGGCAACAACGTCGGTACCAAGGGCGAGGGACGAAGAGAACCATTTTCCTGCTCGTTGAAGGAGGCGGACGAATAGGCAAAGTTCTCGTCCATCGGTGGCTACCGGAATGTCATCAACAATAGTAACAGGTCCTTGCTACCAGAATTGTACACCAAGGTGTTTACATAAGCAGGAGAATATTGCTGCTTAGATCATATAGATCACAAGAAAGGTTAAACCTAACAATGGAAAGGAAAATATGATTATCAGATAAAACTGAACAATGGAAAGGAAAATGTCTTTAAACACATATTTCAAGGGTATATCCTTCCCAAGGACAAGCAGAGCATGATATCCCTGACAGGATATAATGTAGAAAACTCTTTAGGTAAGGAGAGAGATATTTCATGACATTACCCATACAACGGTGTTTGGATAATTGAGCAGGAAACATTTAGCATTGGGCTTCAAATGTTCTTGTTGAAAATCGGAGTACCACAGACATGCTTCGAGATAGCATTGACATGGTCATTGGGTAAAGATCAGACTTTGGATACAAAAAGGATCCACCAGGAACAACTTATAGAATAAGTCTTACAATTTCCTCATGGACGAATGGCTAACCTTGTAAAAGGATACTATAGCAATAGGTCCTCCGACCAGGTGTGCTAGGCATGATATCACCTTACTGGGTCATATAAAGACCAATGCTATGACTCTTGGAAAATGTTCCAACCATTATATCTGACCAAGTTTCAAATCTGATTGGTGTCAGGACACCTGAGACTCAGGATGCCTGAGAAGGAAAGGTGCGACACCAATTGACGAGAAGACATCGTAAGATTCTCGAGAAATGAACTATGGAAGCGAGTTCTAAATCCAGAGTTCATCATTAAACTAAGGAGAGGATGAGGAGGTGGCTGATGGACTCAGCGACAATTCATCGAGATTAACAAAAGATGGATTTCCACAATTATGTGAACAAGGAGATAACAATTGTCAGATCAAATGGTATAATGATGTATGCTCGAGGAAAACATATGCAATTAAATATTGATTGAAGGAGCACCCGAATTATGGGCTTAGGTAGCATAATCAAAGTTAGAATGGTGATTCGATAACCAATGGTCTAAGAATGAAATGTCGACCATTAACTTCAAAGTAATAGGTTGCTAGTAGTACAGAATCCAAGTAGCACCATTCACTTGTTGGTATCCTAGTTAGAATCAAAACGGGACCACGAAAGAATTGTGATGGTGAGAAGTATCACTATACCCAGAATTCTTAAGAGGTGGAGCAATTCTCACAACATCCTAGATATAGAAGACAGTAATACTTCAAGGTGGAACATAATACAGGCTAGATAGCAAGTTGCATCCATAACATGAACAAGTTTGTGATGAAAGGAAGGTAAGGATGTTGTCGATGGTAACTCAAATTACCAAGGGACGAAGATGGCACTTATCATCAAGAATTCGATTGATAACCCGGAAGGAGTCAAAATGTTGATGATGATCACGACAATTTTCATCGAGAGGCTCCACGAAGAAGCAATCAAACAACGACTGCATCAAGCAACAGAACTGATGTAGCGAAAGATTATTGGGACCACATATATGACACAAACTCGAAATCAAGTTTGCTGTCCAAGGCAAAATGATATGATGAGGAAAATAAATGTAAGCTTAGCTTATCATCGAAAATTGTGCTCTGGGAAGAAGGACCAGGTAGCACAGTTAAAATTTTGCACGATAATGATATAGCCGATAAGGCTAGGAATGACTTGAAGGATTATTAAACTCATAAGAAACAAAAATTACTTAGAGTTACTGAATCGGAGTGCGGAATCGATACACTTATCGGTGTTCTCGAGTGACTAATAACTCAGAACTTGGGGGAATCTGAAATCGGTGAGAAGCAATACTAGATGAAGACTCGCAGGAAGCAACACAGTTCTCGAGATACCAGAGGGTAATACTCGAGGAAGATCAAAAATAGAGGTTGCAGAGATGTATCGATCAACAGAAGACAAGTGCTTTATCTTGTCTGAGAAATTGAATCAAGGAGAAAATGTGGTCGGAACCACGATTGCAAAGGATCAATACACAGATACCAGACGATATCATATCAAGTAAATAGTTATTATTACAAGAAGCTTCTATGATAGGAGCTACACCGTGTCCATGGGCATGAACAGAAAGTTCAAGGTCGACTCCCACTTCTCCAATGCATAACCTTTCATTCACTTCTCATTTTTCGAAGAAGTTGTAATGTTTAAATTTTATCTAGCAAAACACCAAAAGAGTATGAATCGTGATAGCTCTCAGGTTTACCCGGATCTGGGAAGGCATAGGTTCAACCCTTAGGGGCATCTTGGGAACATATACCACAAGCTTCAATAGTAAATAACACAAGCTCGATAGTAGAGCATGGGCGACAAAAGGAGAGGATACAATTTACCGAACGCATTATGTATCAGGGAAATATCTACTCGAGGTTTTTGTATACAAAGGACACTGTCAGATGATATTACAACAAAGGATTCGACGGTCCATAGAGGAGCTGATGTGGGTATCGGCACACGACTAGAGGAAGAAACAATGCGAAGGCATTGGATTATAGAAGCAACTGACTAATTCAAAGCTCACATGTAAAGGAATTATGATTTCCAAATCAAAGGATCAGAAGCAAACACTCTAATTAAGGATGGATAAGTTGAGTAAGCTTAGCGGTAAAATCGTCAACAATTTGATTGGTCGAGATCCAGCTCATGTTTAAAATGACGTTTGAGCCGACAGGATGAATTCTAGGATCGATTGAGGATTGCGAGCATTCGCAACATTTTGAATCAATGGACTCAAAATGATAGTGACAAAGGCTACCAATAAGATTACCATACTTATGGGATTAAACATAATGCAAGCAAGCAAGGATTTCAAGAGCAATAAGCTGCTAAGGATTTTCGAAAGGTCGAATATTATTTCGAAGACCTTAGTGAAACAAATAAACAACTAGGGATGGGCGGATACTCGGTATGTGCAAGGAATTATCCGTAGGGGTGTTCATGTGGGTAATGAACTGCAAGGCAGTAGGCACAAAGTATTCTCGAAATAATAGAGAGAATTTTCGGGGTATCTTGTAATAACAAGATCCATGGGATCGAAAGGGCAAGTGTATGTAGTTATCCATAATGATATAATAGTGGTAGGGAATTTGCAAAGGCGGTGGGCCCAAGTGTCTCGAGAGAACATCGGATATTATCTTTGGAATCTTCCGGTGCAGCAGGCGATCACCATTAATAAGGGGCTCTCCAGGTGGATGTGATCACGAGATCCTAATGTTAGAGTTAGTAAAACCATTTAAACCCGAATAGAAGAGAGATCAGAGTCCCAGAGTATAAACGAGGAATAAAAGATCCTACTAATACCACCCAATGGTGAAGTGGGCTTGTAAGCTGCACAACCATGTTAGTAAAACAATTTTCATCGACTAGACTGGACTTCGGCCAAGGAGTGTGGAAGGGGAATCCTACAGGCAGTCAGCTCTGAGACCAACTTGTGACGTCCCCGATTCAATCGTACACTAATCATACACGCAAACATGTACAATCAAAATAAAATAGGGTTTTTATCATTTATGCCACCGGTTGTGTCCCACTACTCAGTTTTGCCACTAAGAATTTCAACCGCTCAAAAATGCCATCGCTTCGTTAGACACATGCTCAAAAATGCCACTAGACACCATTATTGTGATCTCAAATCTCTTTTGCCATGTTATAATGACATAAATACCTATGGACCAACATGCCCGCTCTCCCTCTATCTCACTACAATAAAGTGTGGGGCCTACTTGATCCCAACAACGTTCTTATTTTCCTGTAAAATTATTCGCTTGTTTACTCCTAACAAGTGGGACCACACTTATCATTGTGAGATAGAGAGAACTGACATGTGGGTCTAGGATTATTTTTGTCATATAACATGGTCAACAGATTTGAAGTGAAAATAACAATGTCTAATGGCATTTTTGAGCAAATATCTTACGGAGCGATGGCATTTTTGAGCAAGCATCTCATGTATCGATGGCATTTTTGAGTAGTTGTAACTTCTAATGGCAAAACTGAGTAGTGAGACACAACTAGTGGCATAAATGATAAAAACCCAATAAAATAAGTCATACAAGCATCATAATACAAGCCAGGGGCCTCGAGGGCTCAAATACAAGTGCTCCATCATAGAAGAGTCAGCGGAAGCAACAATATTTGAGTACAGACATAAGCTAAACAAGTTTGCTTTAAGAAGACTAGCACAGACTGGGATACAGATTGAAAGAGGCGCATACCTCCTGCCTGGGATCCTCCCAAACTACTCCTGGTCGTCGGCAGCGGCCAACACGTAGTAGTAGGCATCTCCGGTGTAGTAGGAGTCGTTGTCGACGGTGGCGTCTGGCTCCTGGGCTCCAGCATCTGGTTGCGACAACCGAGAAGAATGGAAAGGGGGAAAAGAGGGAGAAAAGCAACCGTGAGTACTCATCCAAAGTACTCGCAAGCAAGGATCTACACTACATATGCATGGGTATCTGTGTAAAGGGGCAATATCGGTGGAGTGAACTGCAGAATGCCAGAATAAGAGGGGGATAGCTAGTCCTGTCGAAGACTACGCTTCTGGCAGCCTCCATCTTGCAGCATGTAGAAGAGAGTAGATGGTAAGTTCACCAAGTATCATCGCATAGCATAATCCTACCCGGCAATCCCCTCCTCGTCGCCCTGTGAGAGAGTGATCACCGAGTTGTATCTGGCACTTGGAAGGGTGTGTTTTATTAAGTATTCGGTTCTAGTTGTCATAAGGTCAAGGTACAACTCTGGGTCGTCCTGTTACCGAGGATCACGACTATTCGAATAGATAAACTTCCCTGCAGGGGTGCACGACATTACCCAACACGCTCGATCCCTCTGGCCGGACACACTTTCCTGGGTCATGCCCGACCTCGGAAGATTAACCCGTCACAACCCCACCTAGGCACAACAGAGAGGTCAGCACGACGGTCTAAATCCTATGCGCGCAGAGGTCTGGCCCCATCTCCCATTGCACACCTGCACGTTGCGTACGCGGCCGGAAGCAGACCTAGCCCCCTTAAAACAAGCGCAGGCTTACGGTCCAATCCGGCACACGCCGCTCAGTCGCTGACGTCAAGAAGGCTTCGGCTGATACCACGACGTCGAGTGCCCATAATTGTTCCCGCGTAGTTGGTTAGTGCATATAGGCCAGTGGCCAGACTTAGATCAAATACCAAGATCTCGTTAAGCGTGTTAACTGATGTAACCGCGGACGCTGACCAGGGCCAGGCCCACCTCTCACCTAGGTGGTCTCAACCTGCCATGTCGCTCCGACACAAAGTAACAGTCGGGGGCCGTCGGGAACCGAGGCCCACCTCTACCGGGATGGAGCCACCTGTCCTTTCAGTCCCCACATCCGAATCACTTGCAGGTACTCTACGAGCCGACCCGACTTTAGTCACCACATGTATCATATAATGTATACAAGTATATACCCGTGATCACCTCCCGAGTGATCACGGCCCGGTAGTATAGCATGGCAGACGGACAAGAATGTAGGGCCACTGATGGAATACTAGCATCCTATACTAAGCATTTAGGATTGCAGGTAAGAGTAACAACTGTAGCAACAATGACAGGCTATGCAACAGAATAGGATTAACCGAAAGCAGTAACATGCTACACTACTCTAATGCAAGCAGTAGAGAGAAGGAATAGGCGATATCTAGTGATCAAGGGGAGGCTTGCCTGGTTGCTCTGGCAAGAGAAGGGTTCATCTTCAATGTAGTCGATCACAGGGGTACCGACAGCGGTCTCGGGGTCTACCGGAAAGAAGTAACGAAGGGGGAACACAATAAATAAAAGAGCAATCAAAGCATCACAAAGCATAACATGGCAATACACGGTGCTAGGGTGACCTATGCAGTACTAGGCGATACCGGCGAAGGGGGGAAACATTCGGGAAAGTATCCCCGGTGTTTGGCATTTTCAGATAAACGAAACGGAGGGGGACGGTTGCATGTTCGCTATGTTGGAGGGGTGTGACACGTATGTGGATTGCATATTCGGATCCGCCATATTTTTCTGATCATTTTTCATATATAAAGCTTTTTCATCTGGCTTACGGTTAATTTTCTATTAATCTTCTAAGTTTTAACATTTTTTTGGAATTTAAATTAATTCAGAAATAAAACAGTAAATAGTTTTGTCACCTAGTGTTACTCTAGCCTATGAGTATGACTGTGGGGCCAGTGGAGCTGGGCTGACCTAGTCAAAGGTTGAATGGTCAAAGGATGAATAGTGTAGGCGGGTCCTGGCTGCCATTGCCTCTAACTTATTATATTAGTTAGTTTTTGTTTAATTATCAGAGGGCCCCTCTGTCATTAGGCCACTAGGCTAACCTAACAATTAATTAAACTAACTAATGCTGCTAATTAGTGCCTAAACTAATTGGCCTAGCCCACAGGTTGTGAGCTAGCTGGCCTCTTGCGGATGGCACACACGCACGCATGTGTGCGGCGGCCATGGCCATGGCGTTGGCCAAGGGAGGCACTACACGGGGGCAAACAAGCGGTGCACGGTAGGGCGTGCATGGCCAGCATGTATGGGCCGCGGTGAGCAGCGGAGCTAGCAGGAAGCAGCAGCGGTAGCAGTAGTGAGCAGCAGCGATGAGTGGATGCGGGGCAGCGGCAGTGAAGCACGGTAGCGGTGGGCGCAGGCGGCTGTGAGATGGCGCTCGCGGGCCTTCGAGAAGCAGCGGTACCAGGTAGCATGACACGCAGCAGCAGCGGGGCAGAGGACAGGAGCGCAGCAGGGGAGCATGGGCGAGGGGTAGTAGCGGCGGGGCACGACAAGGAGCTGACAGGCATGGGCGGCTGCCGGCGCGCACGTGGTCTGGTTGCGGTGGGGCACAAAGGGCACGACGAGCACGAGCCGGGGCGAGGGGGGGGGGGTAGTGAGCGCGACCAGGAACAACAATACGTGCGCGCGGGGAGCGGAGGTCCGGGCGAGCTCGGGGGCGGCATCGACAGCGAGGATTCTAATGGTGAACAGGGGGAACGGATGGGGTGCTCACCGAGAGGCGCAAGAAAGGCCGTTGAGGGCTTTGGAGCAGCAGAACGGAGCAGATCGATGCGTCGAACAACGACTGGAGATTGAAGACGGGCGGGATCCGGGCACTGCCGTGGCGAGGAGCTCGTTCCCGAGGGCATAGTTGACGTAGTCGACGACGAGGAAGCTGCTGGACACCTCCTCAGGTGCCGGGAGCGATAATGGGTGCGGTGAAGTGCTCGACCATGGCGATGGTTATTTTCGGGTCCGCGTTGTGGAGAAGAAAGCGGCTCGGGGAGAGGGAGGGAAAAGTGCTAGGGTTCGTCCCGGGTTGCAGGGGTCGGCCTTATGCTCTAGGGGAGACGGGGGATGGCCGTCATGTGCCATGGCCGGTTGGATGCCCTCCACGATCCCCTGTCTCCTGTAGAGAGATGGAAGGAGAAGTGGAGGTGGGCTGGACCGGCCATTTGGCTAGATGGTCCAAGGCGCCTAGTAGATTAGGTCCTTTTACTTGTTTATTTATTTATTTTTCTACTTTCACAATTCTTCTCTGTTTTGCAATTTCTATAAAAAGCAAAGGATTTTTGGTTCAATAAGGTACTCGACACATAAATACAATGCAATGCTATGACCTAGCACATCGAGTTCCAACTAATTTTAAAATGTGCATATATTTATTTAAATTGAAAAGGATCAATGAAAGTTGTTGGTCCAATTTTAAACAGGTTAAGGGTATTTTAACAATTCCAATAATTTTGGATTATTCATGACAATTAGTTAGTGAATTTTTGCAACCCAACGAACATTTTTGTTTTACCGTTTCAAGAAATACAATTTGACTTTATTTTAAAATTGAATTTGAATTCGGTTTTGATCAAAGTGAGGTTTAGAAAAATAATTGCAATGACATGGCACCATTAGTGTGTAGTTACTGTAGCTTAACTACCAGGGTGTTACAGCCACGGTTCATCGTTGCAGCCTACAGACAGACCGATCGACCAGTATGTACATACAGGTTCGCGACCAGAATGACAACGCTATGTACGCTTCGACCAGGTGGGTCCCGAGTGTTAGGCACTTCCTTGCGTGCGAAGATGTAGCTGGTGGGTCCCAGCAGTTAGGGGGCGAATCATTTTTTGCCTATAATATGGACACACTTCCTTGCGTGCGAAGATGTAGCTGGTGGGTCCTAGCAGACAGGGGGAAACATTTTTTCGCAAAATACGGTGGCCCGTCCGGTGGGTCCCTGATGTCAGGTGGAGGAATCATTATTTTCCACGTAATAAGGAGGCTCTTCCTTGCTGCGGCCGTGGACCCAGCTGTCAGCCTCTCCACGTACAGTACTCTTCCGATGGAAGTCATCCCTTGACCATGTTGACCACGCCGCGCCAAGAGAACCAGGGCGGTGGACGACGGCGAGGCCTAGGAAGGGGACGACGCGGAGCCAGGGAAGACGCGGCAGTGGAAGCCCATGCAGAGAGGAGTACAAGGGTTCACTGGTTCGGCTGCCGTCGCCGCAGAATAACAGGGGGTGTGGGTGAGTGGATGGCCTGGCCAGCGGTGGGACTAGTAGGGGGCGGTGAGGCCTCCTCGGTAGCACAGCTGGCCACGGGTGGCAGGAGCATGCGGCACGACTGTCGCTGCTTTGGGCGGCTGGAGCAAGAAGACCAGAGGTTGAAGAAGCACTACGGCCGTTGGATGGACATTCTACGGTCACTGGAGCTAGAATCGTTCATATTGACTAAGTTGACAAAGACCTCCGTCCCCGTCAACTTAGTAGGCCCACAAGTCAGCCTCCCACTATGGTGGGTCGTAGCTAGCAGGAGGGGTATTCATTTTTTTGTGCGTAATAAGGAGACACTTCCTTGCGTGCGAAGATATAGCTGATGGGTCCGACCTGTCAGTGGGGGGAACGTTTTTTTTTCACAAAATACAGAGGCCCTTCCGGTGGGTCCCAACTGTCAGCCTCTCCACGCACAGTCTACTTCTGATGGATGTCGATCGTTGACCACATTGACCACTTCGCGCCGAGCGCATCCAAGGTGGTGGACGACGGCGAGGCCTACGAAGGGAACGATGCGGAGCCGGGGAAGACACGACAGTGGCTGCCCACGCGGTGGGGAGTACGAGGGTCGACTGGTTCATCTGCCGTCGCTAGAAAATAACAGGAGGTGTGGGTGAGTAGAGGGATAGCCAGGCCAAGGATGCGAGTACGATGGGGCCGTGAGGCCTGCCCGGCAGCACAGCCGACCACGGGAGGAGGGAGCAGGCGGTTCCGCTGGTGCTGGTTTGGGCGGCTAGAGCAGGAAGATCAGAGACTGAAGAAGCACGGTTGCCGTTAGATTGACATCTAATGGTCTGATGCTGGTAGAGTCGATTGTTGACTAAACTTCTTTTTCTGAGAAACCTTGTGTACGCATGAACTTAGTAGGCCCATAAGCCAGCCTCCAAATCTGTGGCAGACAACATAGAGCCCATTTCCTAGTTTTTTAATAATTTGCAGCCCATTTGCTAATTTTTAAGTAATTTATTATAGCCCATTTTCTGCCTAGGACCACGGTTAAAAAGTTCAACCTTATTTTGCATATTTTGATGGAGTCGGAACTGTTGTAATCCCGAAATGATAAACATTTTTTAAGAACTTATTGATTTGCCAAAAAAATCGTTGGTTTTTGTAAGCAAACAAGACGTGGGACAATTGAGTTGGCAAAGGGAAAACCAGGTATATTGTTTTTTCATCGTGATAATAAGTGCATGCACTTGTTTCGAAAAAATTGGAGAACTGGGAATTTGAACGGCAGGTGCTTATGCTACCCATCAAATAAAAATCAGGTGTCTGAAAGTTCGTTTCGAAACAAATGATTCAGCTTTATATCCACGTCGACCCTCGGCATGATGGTTGGAAGAAAATGCCAAGTTCATACCGAAAGATCGTTAACAACAATACCAACTTGCGGACGACAAGGTAGTACATGTACTAATACCAAACTAACTTATAATCTTTTTACTCCTGGCCCTAGTGTTCGTCTGGTAGAAAATCTTGCAGAGGACCAGCTCCCGCTCCTTCTCTTGCTCCAGGTCCCCGAGGTGGTACTGGTGCAGCACCCAGTTGGTCCTCTCCTGGTCGAAGTTATTGTTGGTGTGCAACACCAGAACCTTTTTACTGCCCGTCTGCCGGCCGTTGACCATCACCGGCAAGGTATTGTCGGTCTTGTGCCACATCGCGTGCATGCCGCACTCCGACTGTATATTGCGATGCATCCCCGTGCCCCTTTTGAATGCCTTGGAATTGCGCTGGAAGAAATGCTTGCTTAGGCCACTCAGTATGATACCTGCAGTATTGTCGAATACAGGTTTTAGTGTACGTAGTTGGCATTTTCATAACATCTTTGGCATGTTGCAGTCACTTGTTTCTCTTTTTATTAACTGTCAAATTGTAATGGCTTCACTAGGTCTCTGTCTAAAAAGAAAAATAGAGCTATAAACAAAGGAATATGTTTGTGCAAGTAGACGGCCGATTGGTGTCTTACTTGGAAGTTTCTCAGGATGGGTGTAGCATATGCCGTGCTCGCTGTCGATGGTTGGTATGAACAAATTGATGAGAGGGTGATACTCACGCTGGCAGCACTCACTTTGGCCTCAAGGTGCTCGATCAGCTCCTGATCCGTGGGATCGAACTTGACGCCAGCCGGCAGCACCGACCAATCCTACTTGGAGTTGCATCGGTTAATTCCAGTTATATGGTACTAAATGTATGATCAATCGACTGTTTTAAGTGAATGATGAAAGATTTCGGAAGATAAGTGGTAGTACTCCAAATCTGAAGTCCAAAATACCCGAACATGCCGCCCGGATTCTTGTGTCACCTCAAGCGCAGTGATACGTCTCCAACGTATCTACAATTTTTGATTGCTCCATGCTATATTATCTACTGTTTTGGACTATATTGGGCTTTATTTTCCACTTTTATATTATTTTTGGGACTAACCTATTAACCGGAGGCCTAGCCCAGAATTGTTGTTTTTTTTTTGCCTATTTCAGTGTTTTGAAGAAACAGAATATCAAACGGAGTCCAAACAGAAAAATCCTTTCTGGAACGTGATTTTCTTCCCGAATATGACCCAGGAGACTTGGACCCTACGCCAAGGAAGCTTCGAGGTGGGCACGAGGTAGGGAGGCGCGCCCTACACCCCCAGGCGCGCCCCCACCCTCGTGGGCCCACCGAGGCTCCACCGACGCACTTCTTCCTCCTATATATACCCACGTACCCCCAAACGATCAGAACAGGAGCCAAAAACCTAATTCCACCGCCGCAACTTTTTGTATCCACGAGATCCCATCTTGGGGCCTGTTTCGGAGCTCCGCCGGAGAGGGCCGTCATCACGGAGGGCTTCTACATCATCATAGCCTCTCCGATGAAGTGTGAGTAGTTTACCTCAGACCTTCGGGTCCATAGTTATTAGCTAGATGGCTTATTCTCTCTTTTTGGATCTCAATACAAAGTTCTCCCCCTCTCTTGTGGAGATCTATTCGATGTAATATTCTTCTTTTTGCGGTGTGTTTGTTGAGACCGATGAATTGTGGGTTTATGATCAAGTCTATCTATGAACAATATTTGAATCTTCTCTGAATTCTTTTATTTATGATTGGTTATCTTTGCAAGTCTCTTCGAATTATCCTGTTGGTTTGGCTAACTAGATTGGTAGTTCTTGCCATGGGAGAAGTGCTTAGCTTTGGGTTCGATCTTGCGATGTCCTTTCCCAGTGACAGAAGGGGCAGCAAGGCACGTATTGTATCGTTGCCATCGAGGATAACAAGATGGGGTTTATTTCATATTGCATGAATTTATCTCTCTACATCATGTCATCTTGCTTAAAGCGTTACTCTGTTTTGAACTTAATACTCTAGATGCCTGTTGGATAGCGGTCGACGAGTGGAGTAATAGTAGTACATGCAGAATTGTTTCGATCTTCTTGTCACGGACGTGATGCCTATATACATGATCATGCCTAGATATTCTCATAACTATGCTCAATTCTGTCAATTGCTCAACAGTAATTTGTTCACCCACCGTAGAACACTTATGCTCTTGAGAGAAGCCACTAGTGAAACCTATGGCCCCCGGGTCTATTCTCATCATATCAATCTCCATCACTTTAATATTGCTTTGTTTTTACTTTGCCTTTTACTTTTCACTTTGCATATTTATACCAAAAATACCAAAAATATTATCTCTATCAGATCTCACTCTCGTAAGTGACCGTGAAGGGATTGACAACCCCTAATTGCGTTCGTTGCGAGTAGCTATCGTTTTGTGCAGGTACGAGGGACTTGAGCGTGGCCTCCTACTGGATTGATACCTTGGTTCTCAAAAACTGAGGGAAATACTTACGCTACTCTGCTGCATCATCCTCTCCTCTTCGGTGAAAACCAACGCAAGCTCAAGAGGTAGCAAGAAGAATTTCTGGCGCCGTTGCCGGGGAGTCTACGCAAAAAGTCAACATACCATGTACCCATCACAATCCCTATCTCTCGCATTACATTAGTTGCCATTTGCCTCTCGTTTTCCTCTTCCCCACTTCACCCTTGCTGTTTTGTTCGCCCTCTCTTTCTCCTTCTCCTTCTCCTTCTCCGTTTGCCTTTTTCTCGCTTGCCTTTTGTTTGCTCGTGTGTTGGATTGCTTGTTTGTCGCGATGGCTCAAGATACTACCAAATTGTGTGACTTCAGCAATACCAACAATAACGATTTCCTTAGCACTCCGATTGCTCCTCTTGCCAATAATGAATCTTGTGAAATCAATACTGCTTTGTTGAATCTTGTTATGAAAGATGATTTCGCCGGCCTTCCTAGTGAAGATGCCGCTACTCATCTGAATAGCTTCATTGGTTTATGTGATATGCAAAAGAAAAAAGATGTCGATAATGATGTCGTTAAATTGAAGCTATTTCCTTTTTGGCTTAGAGATCGTGCTAAAGCTTGGTTTTCCTCTTTGCCTAAAAATAGTATTGATTCTTGGAACAAGTGCAAAGATGCTTTTATCTCTAAGTATTTTCCTCCCGCTAAGATCATCTCTCTTAGAAACGATATTATGAATTTTAAACAACTTGATCATGAACATGTTGCACAAGCTTGGGAGAGAATGAAATTAATGATACGTAATTGCCCTACTCATGGTTTGAATTTGTGGATGATTATACAAAATTTTTACGCCGGATTGAATTTTGCTTCTAGAAATCTTTTAGATTCGGCCGCGGGAGGCACTTTTATGGAAATCACTTTAGGAGATGCTACTAAACTCCTAGATAATACTCCCTCCGTTCCTTAATGTAAGGTGTATTAGTTTTTCAAAAAGTCAACCATTGTCTATGTTTGACCAACTTTATAGCAAAATCTATAAAGATTTACAATATTGAATATTTAAAATACAGAAATATATTTCACGGTGAATCTAGTGATAATGATTTGGTATTCTAGACATTGATATTTTTGTCTAAAATCTTGGTCAAAGTTAGAGAAGTTTGACTTTTTGAAAAAATAATACACCTTATATTTAGGAACGGAGGGAGTATTATGGTTAATTATTCTCAATGGCATACTGAAAGATCTTCTAATAAAAAAGTGCATGCGATAGAAGAAATCAATGTTTTGAGTGGAAAGATGGATGAACTTATGAAATTATTTGCTACTAAGAGTGTTTTTTCTAATCCTAATGATATGCCTTTGTCTACTTTTATTGAGAATAACAATGAATCTATGTATGTGAATTTTGTTGGTAGGAATAATTTTGGTAACAACGCTTATAGAGGGAATTTTAATCCTAGGCCATATCCTAGTAATCCTTCTAATAATTATGGAAATTCCTACAACAACTCTTATGGAAATTATAATAAGATGCCCTCTGAATTTGAGAATAGTGTTAAAGAGTTTATGAATTCACAAAAGAATTTAAATGCTTTGCTTGAAGAGAAATTGCTTAAAGTTGATGATTTGGCTAGGAACGTTGATAGAATTTCTCTTGAGGTTGATTCTTTAAAGCTTAGATCTATTCCTCCTAAGCATGATATCAATGAGTCTCTCAAAGCCATGAGAATTTCCATTGATGAGTGCAAGGAAAGAACCGCTAGGATGCGTGCTTCCAAAGATGCCTTTATTAAAGCGTGTTCTTCCAATTCCTATGAAAATCAAGATGAAGATCTAAAAGTTATTGATGTGTCCCCTATCAAATCTTTGTTTTGCAATATGAATCTTGATGAAACTGAATATGATCTTCCTTTACCTAGAAGGCGTTCCAAAAATTCGGAGTACTTAGATCTTTATGATGAAATTGATGAAAGTGGGATTGAAAGAAATAAAAATTTAGATGTTGCTAAACCCACTATATTGGATTTCAAGGAATTTAATTATGAAAGTTGCTCTTTGATTGATTGTACTTCATTGTTGCAATCCGTGCTTAATTCTCCACATGCTTATAGTCAAAAGAAAGCCTTTACCGAACATATTGTTGATGCCTTGATGCAATCTTATGAAGAAAAACTTGAGTTGAAAGTTTCTATCCCTAGAAAACTCTATGATGAGTGGGAAGCAACTATTAAAATTAAAATTAAAGATCATGAGTTTTATGCTTTGTGTGATTTGGGTGCTAGTGTCTCCACTATCCCCAAAACTTTGTGTGATTTGCTAGATTCCCGCGATCTTGATGATTGCTCTTTAAATTTACATCTCGCGGATTCTACTATTAAGAAACCTATGGGAAGGATTAATGATGTTCTTATTGTTGCAAATAGGAATTATGTGCCCGTAGATTTCATTGTTCTTGATATAGATTGCAATCCTTCTTTCCCTATTATTCTTGGTAGACCTTTCCTTAGAACGGTTGGTGCAATTATTGATATGAAGGAAGGGAATATTAGATTCCAATTTCCATTGAAAAAGGGCATGGAACACTTTCCAAGAAAGAAAATAAAATTGCCTTATGAAACCATCATGAGAGCCACTTATGGATTGTCTTCCAAAGATGGCAATACTTCGATCTATCCTCGCTTTTATGCCTAGCTAGGGGCGTTAAACAATAGCGCTTGTTGGGAGGCAACCCAATTTTATTTTTAGTTTTTTGTGTTTTTCTTCTGTTAGGGAATAAATAACCCATCTACCTTCTGTTTGGATGTGGTTTTGTGTTTTAATTAGTGTTTGTGCTAAGTTAGACCTATTGGATCTTCTTGGATGATAGTTATTTGATCTTGCTGTAATTTCCAAAAACTTTGCGTTCAGTGCCCGAATTGTTAAAAATCATCAGAACATGATAAAATACTGATTACAATTGCTTATGATCAATAAACAAAGTTTCTAGGTCGTCTAATTTTGGTATATTTTTTGGAGTTCCAGAAGTTTGCGTTAGTTGCAGATAACTACAGACTGTTCTGTTTTTGACAGATTCTGTTTTTTGTGTGTTGTTTGCTTATTTTGATGAATCTATGGCTAGTATTGGAGGGTATGATCCATAGAGAAGTTGGAATACAGTAGGTTTAACACCGGTATAAATAAAGAATGACTTCATTACAGTACTTTGAATTGGTCTTTTGTTTTCTTTCTCTAACGAGCTCACGAGATTTCTATTGAGTTTCGTGTTGTGAAGTTTTCAAGTTTTGGGTGAATTCTTTTGATGGATTATGGAACAAGGAGTGTCAAGAGACTAATCTTGGGGATGCCCATGGCACCCCCAAGATAATCCAAGGACACCAAAAATTCAAAGCTTGGGGACGCCCCGGAAGGCATCCCCTCTTTCGTCCACTTCCATCGGTAATTTACTTGGAGCTATATTTTTATTCACCAACATGATATGTGTTTTGCTTGGAGCGTCTTGTATTATTTGTGTCTTTGTTTGTTAGTGTGCCACAATCATCCTTGCTGTACACACCTTTTGAGAGAGCCATACTTAAATTGGAATTTCATAGAACACTCTATGTGCTTCACTTATATCTTTTGAGCTATGTAGTTTTGCTCTATGTGCTTCACTTATATCTTTTGAGCATTGTAATTTTGCTCTATGTGCTTCAATTAGATATTTAGAGCACGGTGGTGGTTTGTTTTAAAGAATCTATTTATCTCTCATACTTCACTTAAATTATTTTGAGAGTCATAATAGCATGGAAATTTGCTTAATAATAATATGCTTGGTATTCAAGATTTGTGAACCTTTCTTTTGAGTGCGTTGAATACTAAGAAAAGTTAGATGCTTGATAATTTTTTTGAGATATGGAGGTAGTAATATTAAAGTCATGCTAGTAGAGTAATTGTGAATTTGAAAAGTGCTTGAGTTAAAGTTTGCATGTCCCGTAGCATGCACGTATGGTAAACGTTATGCAACAAATTTGAAACATGAGGTGTTATTTGATTGTCCTCCTTATGAGTGGCGGTCAGGGACGAGCGATGGTCTTTTCCTACCAATCTATCCCCCTAGGAGCATGCGCGTAATACTTTGGTTTTTGATGGCTTGTAGATTTTTGCAATAAGTATATGAGTTCTTTATGACTAATGTTGAGTCCATGGATTATACGCACTCTCACCCTTCCATCATTGCTAGCCTCTACGGTACCATGCATTGCCCTTTCTCACATTGGGAGTTGGTGCAAACTTCGCCGGTGCATCCAAACCCCGTGATATGATACGCTCTTTCACACATAAACCTCCTTATATCTTCCTCAAAACATCCACCATACCTACCTATTATGGCATTTCCGTAGCCATTTCGAGATATATTGCCATGCAACTTTCCACCATCCAGTTTATCATGACACATTCATCATTGTCATAGTGCTTAGCATGATCATGTAGTTGACATAGTATTTGTGGCAAAGCCACCATTCATAATTCTTTCATACTTGTCACTCTTGATTCATTGCATATCCCGGTACACCGCCGGAGGCATTCATATAGAGTCATACTTTGTTCTAGTATCGAGTTGTAATCATTGAGTTGTAAATAAATAGAAGTGTGATGATCATCATTCAATAGAGCATTGTCCCAAAAAAAGAGAAAGGCCAAAGAAAAAAGAAGGCCAAAAAAAAATAAAAAAAAATAAAAGGGGCAACGCTACTATCCTTTTTTCCACACTTGTGCTTCAAAGTAGCACCATGATATAGCGAGTCTCATATATTGTGCTTCAAAGTAGCACCATGTTCTTCATATAGAGAGTCTCTTGAGTTATCACTTTCATATACTAGTGGGAATTTTTCATTATAGAACTTGGCTTGTATATTCCAACAATGGGCCTCCTCAAGTGCCCTAGGTCTTCGTGAGCAAGCAAGTTGGATGCACACCCACTTAGTTTCTTTTGTTGAGCTTTCATACATTTATAGCTCTAGTGCATCCGTTGCATGGCAACCCCTACTCCTTGCATTAACATCAATCGATGGGCATCTCCATAGCCCATTGATTAGCCTCGTTGATGTGAGACTTTCTCCTTTTTTGTCTTCTCCACATAACCCCCCATCATTATATTCTATTCCACCCATAGTGCTATATCCATGGCTCACGCTCATGTATTGCGTGAAAGTTTATGAGTTTGAAATTACTAAGGTATAAAACAATTGCTTGGCTTGTCATCGGGGTTGTGCATGATGAGAGAATTCTTGTGTGACGAAAATAGAGCATGACTAAACTATATGATTTTGTAGGGATGAACTTTCTTTGGCCATGTTACTTTGAGAAAACATAATTGCTTCGTTGGTTTGCTTGAAGTATTATTATTCTTTATGTCAATATGAACTTTTGTCTTGAATCTTTCTAATCTGAATATTCATACCACAATTAAGAGGTTTTGCATTGAAATTATGCCAAGTAGCACTCCGCATCAAAAATTCTCTTTTTATCATTTACCTACTCGAGGACGAGCAGGAATTAAGCTTGGGGATGCCTGATACGTCTCGAACGTATCTATAATTTTTGATTGCTCCATGCTATATTATCTACTGTTTTGGACTATATTGGGCTTTATTTTCCACTTTTATATTATTTTTGGGACTAACCTATTAACCGGAGGCCTAGCCCAGAATTGATGTTTTTGCCTATTTCAGTGTTTCGAAGAAACAAAATATCAAACGGAGTCCAAACAGAAAAATCCTTTCTGGAACATGATTTTCTTCCCGAATATGACCCAGGAGACTTGGACCCTACGCCAAGGAAGCTTCGAGGTGGGCACGAGGTAGGGGGCGCGCCGTACACCCCCAGGCGCACCCCCACCCTCGTGGGCCCACCGAGGCTCCACCGACGTACTTCTTCCTCCTATATATACCCACGTACCCCCAAACGATCAGAACAGGAGCCAAAAACCTAATTCCACCGCCGCAACTTTCTGTATCCACGAGATCCCATCTTGGGGCCTGTTCCGGAGCTCCGCCGGAGAGGGCCGTCATCACGGAGGGCTTCTACATCATCATAGCCTCTCCGATGAAGTGTGAGTAGTTTACCTCAGACCTTCGGGTCCATAGTTATTAGCTAGATGGCTTCTTCTCTCTTTTTGGATCTCAATACAAAGTTCTCCCCCTCTCTTGTGGAGATCTATTCGATGTAATCTTCTTCTTTTTGCGGTGTGTTTGTTGAGACCGATGAATTGTGGGTTTATGATCAAGTCTATCTATGAACAATATTTGAATCTTCTCTGAATTCTTTTATGTATGATTGGTTATCTTTGCAAGTCTCTTCGAATTATCCGTTTGGTTTAGCCAACTAGATTGGTAGTTCTTGCCATGGGAGAAGTGCTTAGCTTTGGGTTCGATCTTGCGGCGTCCTTTCCCAGTGACAGAAGGGGCAGCAAGGCACGTATTGTATCGTTGCCATCGAGGATAACAAGATGTGGTTTATTTCATATTGCATGAATTTATCTCTCTACATCATGTCATCTTGCTTAAAGCGTTACTCTGTTTTTAACTTAATACTCTAGATGCATGCTGGATAGCGGTCGATGAGTGGAGTAATAGTAGTAGATGCATAATCGTTTCGATCTACTTGTCACGGACGTGATGCCTATATACATGATCATGCCTAGATATTCTCATAACTATGCTCAATTCTGTCAATTGCTCAACAGTAATTTGTTCACCCACCGTAGAATACTTATGCTCTTGAGAGAAGCCACTAGTGAAACCTATGGCCCCCGGGTCTATTCTCATCATATCAATCTCCATCACTTTAATCTTGCTTTGTTTTTACTTTGCCTTTTACTTTTCACTTTGCATCTTTATACCAAAAATACTAAAAATATTATCTCTATCAGATCTCACTCTCGTAAGTGACCTGAAGGGATTGACAACCCCTAATTGCGTGGTTGCGAGTAGCTATCGTTTTGTGCAGGTACGAGGGACTTCAGCGTGGCCTCCTACTGGATTGATACCTTGGTTCTCAAAAACTGAGGGAAATACTTACGCTACTTTGCTGCATCACCCTTTCCTCTTCAAGGGAAAACCAACGCAGTGCTCAAGATGCTCAATAGTAGGATCGTCAAGTCGGTGTCTGGGCCACCTGCGAGGATCGGAGATCAGCAAGCAAGGTGTCTTGAAAAGAGCCGGCCGGTTGCAGACGAGTAGACGGTACAAAGACACCGAGCATGCGGCTAGACGAACGGTGCTGAGAAGGTCCATACGATTACAGATATGCTCCAATAGATCATCGGGGAGGGAATTCCAATCATGGCTCTGTGTGTCAGTCGGTTCTGCCATAGAGTTTTTTAGGGCGCTGAGTGATTGGGGTTTTCGGTGCCTGCGAGCCAGCAGGGAAGTGGATTCGGGCGGGCGAGCAAAGAAGATGGCGTGTGTGGCCGAGCAGTGAGCGGGGGGATATGGTACGTGCGAGCTAGCAAGGAAGATGGCGCGGGCAGGAGAGCAGTGAGCCGGGGGAAATGGGGTGCGGCCAATGATGGGGAAGAGAGGAGGAAGAAGAGTGAAAGACGGGGAAGAAAGTGCATTAAATCTCAGTTCTACTAGTACTACTTACCAGGATATACCATCCTTCAAAGTGTAAATAGTTACACCGATGACATGTGGGTCTACCTCAAGAGGGCCCATATGTCAGTTAATGGAGGAGAGAGGTGCGTAGGCGTATTTGTAGAAGCGTGCTCCACTGGCAAACATGATGGCAGTACTGGGTAAGGCTGATTTAGTAACACCAACATGTTGGTTCAGCTTATTAATTAAGTGTCCCATCTGCTGCAGCGTGTATTGTCACTTCACTATGAAGACTTGTTGTATAGTTCTCTCTGACCGAGATGGGGAATAATGGATCACAAAGACATCCTATCTACAGTATCCCTATGCCTGTACGCTCATCCGGTCAAACAAGATGAAACATTGGCCAAGGCACCCGACGCCAATAATGTAGGAGTACTAGTACTACCTCCTTTCTAGTTTATAGGGCTCAATTCAAAAATCTCATCAACCAAGGTAGATGATGAGTGGTGGAATAATTTTTGTAGTTTGCAAAACACTCAATTAATGCACTCGTTTTCCTCAAAAAATTATGTTTACCAATGCATTAATTTTGTGTCAAACTTTGACCATGTACTCCCTCCATCCAGGTGAATAAGTCATCTTTGGTTGTGCACAGTGACCAAGGAGGGAAAAACAAGAGAACTTAATGTTTATTTGCTACTCCCTCCGTTCCTAAATATAGTCTTTTTAGGCATTCAAATGGAATACAACTTACGAATGTATGTAGACATATTTTAGAGTGTAGATTCACTCATTTTGCTCCGTACGTAGTCACTTGTTGAAATCTCTAGGAAGACAAATACTCCGTATTTGGGAACAGAGGGAGGCTTTTACTCCATATTTGGGAACAGATGGAGTATCACCATATGGAGGGAACATAGGAAGCTTGAAATATGAACATGTTAATGGGAGGGAGTAAAATCCTCATGCATGCATGCAACATGCAACACTCACATGTACACATGGACGCACGCAACACTCACGCACCCATGCGGCACACAACACACGATGCAACACACACGATCACGCTCAAGTGCTCAACCTACTCCATACGTCCGTGAAAGACTGTACATTTAGAGATTTACACATTGACCAGGGCATAAATAACGCCCAAAAGTAGCATACTTATGTGTGCATGCGACCATTGAGAGAAGAAGATTAAATGAAGTTTGTTGCATGCTGTAATTAAGGATAGACATGTAGCCTATAGGTAGAGCACAAGTTGGTGCATTAGTCAATCAATATCGATTTAGATTAAAAGCTAGATGCATTGGAAGTGTAGATGTACACTCTTTGTTTTTTAGCCGATGTACATTCTTTGTTGGAAGACTGAGGGAGTACACGTGCATGCACTCACATACACAACTAGGGTGGTTCGCGCGCAAGGGTTGGACTCCTGTCGCGCCTACATAAAGTTTTGTTTAACTGATTTCTTTGCTCTGCCAACTGACAGGTGGGACCCAGAAACCAGGTGAAAATTTAACCAGTCAACAAAGTACCACGTCGACTATGTGGCCGGTCAGTAGGGTGCAATACGGTGCCCTATGATGAGCTAGTGATCGTATAATCACCGCAAAACTATATATAGTGACCGTAAAGAGCTTATTGTTACATACGTTGTCCGCCAGTGTACTTTCCTCGTTTCAAATTAAGCCATATTAACCGGAAAGGACGCAGTATGGACTAATACTAGTACTGCTTTGATGTGTCCCGTCAACTCGCCGAACGAGGAGAAGCTTTCTTACTACGCCTCTCCCTCGCCCACGCACGTGGTGGCTCGCAGGACGAGGAGAGGGTTTTGACTACAGCGCCCTCTCCCTCTCCGTCTTGCTCACCCTCACGATGGACATGCAGCAGTTCAATTGGTGTCAGATTGCTAGAAGCATATTGTACTGTAGTATCATCATTGTTGGACCTTCCGAAGAGGCGAAGAGCCAAGTGCAAGGTTCACACGAGTACGAACTGTTGAACCTCCCGAAGAGGCAAAGAGCCAAGTGCAAGGTTTTATAGGAGTTGTCGTCCTAGTAGGAGTATACTACAACTATAGCAAACGATGCTACTACATGATGATGCCATGTCACCTATATCTAAAGCTGTGTCACCTTTTTTTCTCAAAGAGCGTGTTGGAGCCCGTGCAACAACCACACAAGTTGCACGTACACATAACACATTTACTAGTAATAAATTCTAAAGGACAAATGCCAGTATGCCACACAAGTTCATCTCCAATTCATGTGATAAATTTATGCACGACTAGTCTACATATATTCACAGCGCTACCGTTCACAATTTACCATACTCCATTTAACGTTATAGATGGCTACATGTCCTCCTACAGGTTCTAGTCCAAGGTGTTCTTCATGGATGGCATGATCATAGCGGTGGGCAACGGGAATCACTGTCGCAGCTTTCTAGTCTGGTTCCACACGATGGAGACTCATCCAAGCTGAAGCGGCATAAATCAGGGATAGCGTGTCCCAGCATGTCGTTCATCCAGCGGTGCGCACTGAAGACACATATGTGTCATGCATGGAAGGTGGCATCCGCTTCACAATGGGGTAGCTGTCCCCAATAAAAAGCGAGTACTCTCCCAGAGTGTTCCTTCGCACCCACGTAGCATCACGGGGGTCGAACTCGGTGCCGTTAATCTGGTACACGCGGCATCTAAGATCTGGGCACATGGTGAAGTACATAGTCAAGGTCCATGCATTATAATGTTGTGCTCAAATATGGCGGTCAGTAATACTGTGCAGTAAATAGTACTACTCCGGTATAGAGGAAGTAAAATAACCGGCTTATTATGTATAGCCACTCTTGGCTACATGGATGAGATAGTAAGACATGGAAAAATAGAAATGGTGGCAGCTAGTGGGTTCAAGTCTTCAAGGGCCTAGCTAGCTATACGCGTCCTCTGATATGTCCCCATCGTATCTACTTTTCCAAGCACTTTTGCCCTTGTTTTGGACTCTAACTTGCATGATTTGAATGGAACTAACCCGGACTGACGGTGTTTTCAGTAGAATTGCCATGGTGTTATTGTTGTGCAGAAATAAAAGTTTTCGGAATGACCTGAAACTTCACGGAGAATATTTTTGAAATTAATAAAAAATACTGGCGAAAGAATCAAGACCAGGGGGCCCACACCCTATCCATAAGGCCGGGGGGCGCGCCTACCCCCTGGGTGCGCCCCTGCCTCGTGGCCCCCTGGAGCTCCACCGACCTCAACTCCAACTCTATATATTCATGTTCGGGGAGAAAAAAATTCAGAGAGAAGGATTCATTGCATTTTACGATACAGAGCCGCCGCCAAGCCCTAATCTCTCTCGGGAGGGCTGATCGGGAGTCCGTCCGAGGCTCCGAAGATGGGAATCCGTCGTCGTCGTCATCATCAACCATCCTCCATCACCAATTTCATGATGCTCACCGCCATGCGTGAGTAATTCCATCATAGGCTTGCTGGACGGTGATGGGTTGGATAAGATTTATCATGTAATCGAGTTAGTTTTGTTAGGGTTTGATCCCTAGTATCCATTATGTTCTGATATTGATGTTGCTATGACTTTTCTATGCTTAATGCTTGTCACTAGGGCCCGAGTGCCATGATTTCAGATATGAACCTATTATGTTCTCATGAATATATATGAGTTCTTGATCCTATCTTGCAAGTCATTAGTCACCTATCATGTGTTATGACCCGTTAACCCCGAAGTGACAATAATAGGGATACTTACCGGTGATGACCCTAGTTTGAGGAGTTCATGTATTCACTAAGTGTTAATGCTTTGGTCCAGCACTCTATCAAAAGGAGGCCTTAATATCCCTTAGTTTCCAATAGGACCCCGCTGCCACGGGAGGGTAGGACAAAAGATGTCATGCAAATTGTTTTTCATAAGCACGTATGACTATATTCAGAATACATGCCTACATTACTGATGAATTGGAGCTAGTTCTGTGTCACCCTATGTTATAACTATTGCACGAGGAATCACATCTGACATAATTATCCATCACTGATCCGATGCCTACGAGCTTTTTACATATTGATCTTTGCTTAGTTACTTTACCGTTGCCATTGTTACAATTACAACAAAACTGCTACTGTTACTTTTGCCACCGTTACTGTTACTTCCATACTACTTTGCTACTAAATACTTTGCTGTAGATATTAAGTTATCCAGGTGTGGTTGAATTGACAACTCAACTGCTAATACTTGAGACTATTCTTTGGCTCCCCTTGTGTCGAATCAATAAATTTGGGTTGAATACTCTACCCTCGAAAACTTTTGTGATCCCCTATACTTGTGGGTTATCATCCCCCAAGGTAAAAAGTACTCCTACTAGTACTAGTAAGTAGTACAACAATGAAAGAGAAGGCGAGAGGGTTAAAAATATATAATACTAAATGAAATACCTGTGTAGATGGTGACGGTCCGATCGTGGTAGATTGTGTGACCATGTTGCACATCAGTGGTACCATGGGTAACGACTGCTAGGATAGTTGATCCCAATATGCCAAAGTCAGCTACAAGGTTCCAGGTTAGACCGAATCGCGGTGGCAAATGCACATCCAGGATCAGCGATCTTATTTTGATCGGGGGATGATTGGTCCCTACAAAATAATGGAGTACCATTAGGGATGCTAATGATGGTTTGTGCATTTCGTTTGTAATCTCCCGTACCGTAGGATGGCAACCAGATGAAACAAGTCCCCTGGCTTGTCACCGCAAAGATGCGGCCTAGATGGTCCAAGCAGGAATTAAGGAGGAATTTGAAGCATATGTGCGTAACGCTGAACTTGAGGGCTTCGTGTCAGATAAGTGCCCCCAATACCACTACCTAATTGATTCCTTTGTGAGAAGGTTTAAATTTACATCATCACGCAATTCTCACACTGTCTTATTTGATCTCTATGATAAATCTTATACCATGGACTTAGAAGATTTTAATGCTGCTTGTAAACTCCCGCAGTGGGTTAATGTTAGTGAACCTCGCAAAACTGAATATAAAGACTTTCTTGCTAGTATAACTGTGGGGGAATCTAGAGAAATCACGCAAGCTACCAAAGGGAGCATTCATTTTCCTGCCATACATTATTTTGCTCTCTTTATAGGTAGATGCATAAACGGTAAGGATGACGCATGTCACATGTGTGTTCCAGATCTTAGTGTTGTCAAGAGTGCTGTGTTAGGAGATAAACAATATAACTTGGGGGCCATTGTTGCACGTAGGTTGCATAATAACAGTATTAGTGGAGATTTGTTCGGTGGAATTTACGCAACCCGTTTAGCTAATTTTCTTGAGGTACCCATACATGGAAATGATATGGAGTTGCCTCCTGCTTATCTAGATTATAATGCTATGGTTCGCCATCAGTTTATTGAGAGGAATGAACAGTTCCTCCAATGCCGACTAACCTTTGACAGACGTCGCACTGTCCATGTTGCTCTCCCTGCTCCTGGTTTCTTTGACTTTCAGGCCAAAAGGAGATATATTATAACCAGGGAGGAGGCGAACGAGTACGAGAGGAGGACGGAGGCAGCTCGCCTCCAAGCTGCAGCTCATGAGGCAATAGCTGCTGCATCTCAGTACGACCCCAGCTACAACTTTGATCCATGGGCATAGACCAACTTAGGCCAAAAGCCTAAGCTTGGGGGAGTACGTATTTCTCACCAACATTACATTCATGTTCACAAACTCATTCTAGTTGTCAGTGCTCATACTTTTTCATTGTATTATCCATGCTAGTTTATTTTCCCTTCTCCCGCTTTCTTCTTGTGTGTTTGAATAACCTTAAGAAAAACCAAAAAAAATTAGTTGTAGCTTTTAGCTAGTTTACTTTCCATGCCTGTAGTAGTAGTAACTGAAAGAAAACCCAAAACGATTTCTTGTTCTTCTTTTGCTTGTTGGGAGCTTTCCCATGTAAATATTTTTGTTTCTTTTCATTCCTTTGGGGGTCAAGAGGAGAAGACCATGATGAAAATGTTGAATTGGCTCTTATATGCATTATTGTTGATTTAATCGATAGCCCATGTTACCTTCTTCTCTTGTGTATTAAATGCTTGCAGATTCCAGCTTAGTCCAATGCACGTGCACTATTATTATTATCCACATCGTTCGGTCGTGCAAGTGAACGGCAATAATGACGATATATGATGGACTGATTGAGATGAGAGAAGCTGGTATGAACTCGACCTCTCTTGTTTTTGTAAATATGATTAGTTCATCATTCCTGATTCAGCCTATTATGAATGGAACATGTTTGCAATGAAAATTAGAGATTATAGTTGCTTATGCCATGCTTAATTAGCTAGGAGTTTATAATGGTTTACCTTACGTGTCAACATGCTATTAAAATGGTTGTGATGTGGTATGATAGGGTGGTATCCTCCTTTGAATGATTCAAGTGGCTTGACTTGGCACATGTTCACACATGTAGTTGAAACAAAATCAACATAGCCTCCACGATATTTATGTTCATGGTGGATTATATCCTAGTCATGCTTGCACTCAGTGTTGATTAATTTTAATGCATGTTCATGACTGTTGTTGCTCTCTATGGTCGCTTCCCAATCTCTTTCTAGCCTTCACTTGTACTAAGCAGAATACTGCTTGTGCATCCACTTCCATAAACCCCAAAGTTATTCCATATGAGTCTACCAAACCTTCCTATATGCGGTATCTACCTGCCGTTCCAAGTAAATTTGTATGTGCCAAACTCTAAACCTTCAAGTGAAATTCTGTTTTGTATGCTCGAATAGCTAATGTATCAACTAGGGCTGTCTGTATCTTCCATGCTAGGCGAGTTATTCTCAAGAGGAGTGGACTCCGCTCCTCACTCACGAGAAAATGGCTGGTCACCGGGATGCCCATTCCCATGCTCAAACCAAATCAAAATAATTGCAAACAAAACTCCCCCAAGACTGTTGTTAGTTGGAGGCACCCGTTGTTTCGAGCAAGCCATGGATTGATGCTTGTTGGTGGTGGGGGAGTATAAACTTTACCATTCTGCTTGGGAACCGCCTATAATGTGTGTAGCATGGAAGATATCGAGATCTCTCGGTTGTTATGTTGACAATGAAAGTATGCCACTCAAAATTTTATTTATCTCTATTTCAAAACCGAGCTCTGACACCTCTACAAATCCCTGCTTCCCTCCGTGAAGGGCCTATCTATTTACTTTTATGTTGAGTCATCCTCCTCTTATTAAAAAGCACCAGTTGGAGAGCACCGCTGTCATTTGCATCAATTACTATTAATTTGTATTGAGTATGACTATGACTGGATCTCTTTTACCATGAATTACAATGTTTATTCAATCCTTGATCTTCAGAGGTGCTCTGCATTTATGTTTTGCAGTCTCAGAAAGGGCTAGCGAGATACCATCTTGTTATATCATATTATGATTGTTTTGAGAAAGTGTTATCACCCGAGATTTATTATTATTGCTCGCTAGTTGATTATGCCATTTATATGAGTAAACATGAGACCTAAATGTTATTGTGAATATGGTTAGTTCACAATCTTTGCTGAAAACTAGAATGTTGGCTTTACATATTTACAACAACAAGAGCAAACAGAGTTTGTAAAATTTTTTATTTATCACTTTCAGTTTGTCAACTGAATTGCTTGAGGACAAGCAAAGGTTTAAGCTTGGGAGAGTTGATACGTCTCCATCGTATCTACTTCTCCAAACACTTTTGCCCTTGTTTTGGACTCTAACTTGCATGATTTGAATGGAACTAACCTGGACTGACGCTGTTTTCAACAGAATTGCCATGGTGTTATTTTTGTGCAGAAATAAAAGTTCTCGGAATGACCTGAAACTTCACGGAGAATATTTTTGGAATTAATAAAAAATACTGGTGAAATAATCAAGACCAGGGGGCCCACACCCTGTCCATGAGGGTGGGGGCGCGCCGGCCCGCCTGGGCACACCCCCTTGCCTCGTGGGCCCCCTGGAGCTCCACCGACCTCAACTCCAACTCTATATATTCATGTTCGGGGAAAAATCAAAGAGAAGGATTCATCGCGTTTTATGATACGGAGCCGCCGCCAAGCCCAAATCTCTCTCGGGAGGGCTGATCTGGAGTCCGTTCGGGGCTCCGGAGGGGGGAATCCGTCACCGTCGTCATCATCAACCATCCTCCATCACCAATTTCATGATGCTCACCGCCGTGCCTGAGTAATTCCATCGTAGGCTTGCTGGACGGTGATGGGTTGGATGAGATTTATCATGTAATCGAGTTAGTTTTGTTAGGGTTTGATCCCTAGTATCCATTATGTTCTGAGATTGATGTTGCTATGACTTTGCTATGCTTAATGCTTGTCACTAGGGCCCAAGTGCCATGATTTCAGATCTGAACCTATTATGTTTTCATGAATATATATGAGTTCTTGATCCTATTTTGTGTTATGACGCGTTAACCCCGAAGTGATAATAATCGGGATCCTTACTGGTGATGACCGTAGTTTGAGGAGTTCATGTATTCACTAAGTGTTAATGCTTTGGTCCGGTACTCTATTAAAAGGAGGCCTTAATATCCCTTAGTTTCCAATAGACTCCGCTGCCACGGGAGGGTAGGACAAAAAATGTCATGCAAGTTCTTTTCCATAAGCACGTATGACTATATTTGGAATACATGCCTACATTACATTGATGAATTGGAGCTAGTTCTGTGTCACCCTATGTTATAATTGTTGCATCAGGAATTGCATCCGACATAATTATCCATCACTGATCCGATGCCTATGAGCTTTTTACATATTGATCTTTGCTTAGTTACTTTACCGTTGCCACTGTTACAATTACTACAAAACTGCTACTGTTACTTTTGCCACCATGACTGTTACTTCCATACTACTTTGGTAATAAATACTTTGTTGCAGATATTAAGTTATCCAGGTGTGGTTGAATTAACAACTCAACTGCTAATACTTGAGAATATTCTTTGGCTCCCCTTGTTTCGAATCAATAAATTTGGGTTGAATACTCTACCCTCGAAAACTTTTGAGAACCACATAACTAGGGAGATAGACGTTTGGGGGCGACATTTTGTGTGTATGAGAAAAATACACTCTACATAGTGCGTGTGCTTGGGAAAGAGAGTTGTCGAGAGACCTATGGAGTGGGGGAAGAGATGTGTGCATGCCGAGAGACAAAGTGATAAGAGACCTATATTGCGGTCCAGACTTCAGAAGAGATGGGGGTGTTTATGTGCTCGTGTGTTCGTGTCTAGGGGAGAGAAAGACTTGTGTGCATGTGTGTGGGGGGGTGGCTTCAGATAAAGAGTTAGGTGTCTATATTTGAGGGACTTTAGCGTAATTGAGATATATATATATATATATATATATATATATATATATGGTCAATAATGTGTGCACTCATGGTTGATCAATTTGTTTCACAGTTTGGACTATGAGATAACGATACTTTTGAACATGCGTGATATACCTTGATGTACCAGAATTACAAACCTAAGATTGGAATTTTGGAATTCGACTCCATCATTAGCTTTTGTAATTCATTTAAATAGAGGTGCATTTTTTAAGCTTGGATTTCGTGATTTCAAATTCATATATCAAACCTAGAGATATACACATACGGGCATGTTCAAACTTTATAATCATCCACTTGAATTGGATAAACACATTTGGAATTTCAAATTCATATATCAAACCTAGAGATATACACATACACAATTTTGCTTTTGTCATCATATTTAGGATAAACACATTTGGAATTTCATTTGAATTGGACCGTATGATGGTATTTGCTTGTACTAGCTCAGTGATCCATATTTGAATTGAATGGTAAATCTAAGTTTCGAGTTGGAGACATTTATTTTCACAACTTGCACTTTTTTTGCGTGCAAAAAAATAAATTCTTGATATCATAGTCAGTCGTACAAGAGCAGAACACTTATAATTTCATGCACCAAAAGCTTTCAAACTTTCGCTCACATCAAAATATCTCGCGCCCGAAAGTTTAGCCCTACGATATGCCTGTTTTACCCCTGCCACATGAACGGAAAAGGGTTGCTTCGGTAAATCCTTTGTTTTCCCCACCTTGCCCCCAACATTCTTCCCCAGAGCCCCTCCCCTTCCCCTTCCCAACCCCCAACCACGACAAGTCGCCGAATCTAGTCCTCCACCGCAGCGGTGGACCTCACACCCCGCCGGATCTACCTTCCGTACCTTGGAACCTCCGACTGCCAACTCACCATTTCACCGGAGCCACTTCAGCGACTGGCTTGTCCACCGCTCCAGATCTCCTTGACCACCATCATGGTCCACCGCACCGGATCTGCTTAACCGGCGCCCTCGTCCCAGTGTAGGCCCTTCACTGACTCCCTCAGCCGCCCTATCGCTGGCTCTTCATACAATCCCTCGTCCGCCGCCACAGATCCACCTCACTGAAAGCACTGTACACCTCGCCCGTCGAAGCCTTCGTCCATTGCACCGGACCCGCTCCACGGACGCCATATTCAACTCCACCAGCCCAGCTTTACTGATGCCGCAGCCTCATCAAGTTATTTCGATTTGTACTCCTTCGATTTTTCTCTTCTTTATCGTGCAACTGTTCACTTACCATAGATGAGCTTTCTTGTATGTCGACAGGCGCCGCAACTGAAGCACCGGAGCCGCTTCAGGGACGGCGACAGTCGGCCCAAACTCAACCGCAACACGAGCACCATCGACGATCCTTAGCTATCAAGTATGACAACGATACCCATACGCCATCGAGAATCAGGTAGTATTATCCAACTGTCGGCGCCTAGGTTCACTTTCTTAGCATACCCATACTTCAGGGCATCATTCAATTTTTCATGAGATGCGTTATTCTGCTTGCACCTGTAGGGCCATACTTCTGGCAGTGAACATGTTACGTGTGCTAAATTACATACCAGTGCACATATAGTTAATATGCTTTAGTTTTGTCCTAAGTATTACTGTACTTCCTAGATATCACTGCCTACTATTTTACTTCTTGCATGCTATATTTATGATAATGGTGTTGTTCTAATGCCACCTGTTGGTTCCATCAGACTGCTTCATGTTCTCTATGCTTAATTACACATCAGCAAACTAGCATGTGGTTCCGTTGCTTTTTGTTCGTTTTACCCTACATTTTGTGATGCTAGCTATTACATCACTGCTCCGAGCCTTTGTTCGTTACTTTTTTGTGTGTTCTTGATCTTCCCAAGTTGCATGACTAATTTGATGCTTCTATTAATTATGGAGCTGCCAACCCCATCAAGCAAAATATTTGTTCTTTTGGGGCTGGCACCTCGAACAAGCATAAAAATAGAGTGAAGCAGATATATTGTCGTATAAGCACACACCCTTCTTTCATTAGTATAGATGAACCATTGATGATAAATTCAAACCAGTGCATGCGATTAAAATTAATTTTTACCTAAATAAAGGGTGCAAAATAAACTACAACAACTAGATTTGCAACCACTGGATGCTGGCGATATCTTCAAAGAACATTGCAACAGTAGCGAGGCTTCACAGCAACAAATGGTAAGCCAGTGTGTTTTAGTACATGTGAAATGTAATGCATGTGGGCTGCTTTCTTGGCTTGTGCCCTCAACCTGTAATCCTACAGAATTACAAACAGTTCAGTTGTCTGCTTTGCTGTATTGCTTGATTCGAATGCTTGTTTGTTACTTGTTAGGCTATACCTGAGTTGGCCAATATGTCAGCAGTGCCTGCTGTACTATCGTAAAGAAATGCATGCCTAGTTCATTTGAGTCCTTAACTTTTTCTCTAAAGTTCATCACAAGTCTGTCTTTGTAGTTTATATGAGGCCACACTGTTAAGTGCTTTCTCAGATTATTTCAACTGCTTAGATGCCTTAGCAACTTAAATATAGTGGTGGTACACTCCCTTTCAATTAGGGATTTCAACTGGGTCCCGTTTAATCCCAATTAAAGTCCACTAGTGGTATTCAAAAGAGTTTTTGTTTTTTGAGGAAAATGAACTAGGGAGCTAGCAATAACTAACTAGATGGGATTGGCGGATGCCATTTATTTGCCACTTACATCCCTAGTTTAATCTTACCATTTTAAATTTTTTTTCGACTGATGTTGCTTCGAACGATTTAAATATAGCTTGCCATGCTCGGCCATAATTCGTATGTCGTTTACCATGTAAGCTTACTGTCTGGATCATGCGATAACTATCTCTTACTTATGTCCAGCGGAAACCTTTCAGGATGCCGTTCACACTAGGACACAATGTACAACCCCAGAATCTATTTGTGGAAGTAGTGCACCATCCATGTTAACAGATGGTAGCAGTTCAGAGGCAATACCGTCGGAGAGCAGTCTGAGCACAGATATTATAGTTCTTGAGGCTCTACTAGAGGCAGAAAGAGATGGTGTGGCTGCCATGAATGAGGTAATCTTGATCTTGAGGCTATAAATTATGCAATTAGCAGCACACATTATGCAAGCAACCCAAGAATTGGAGGAAGTAAGAATGTTGCATTTGAAGATGGAGGAGGTCTTGCTGTTTCTACTATCCGAAGCCCAGGGTAATCCCAGTTCTTCTTAAGATACCAGTTGAAATTGTCATTAGATTATTTTACTTGCATGTTGTGTCATGTCTCTGAATGGATTATGTTGTAAGACCCGCTATGTTGTCCATGTTTTGTAATGATCAGAATTTTTAGGCGAGGTAATCCTCAATACTTGTATGACTGACATAAGGTGAACTGTTTTCTGTGTGAGCATATTGTATTGGATGAAATAACTATTTGACTCAAAGTGTATCCAACCTACTGAATTCGAAGATCACGGCATTTCTAAATCATAATCATATGTAAAGGTGGAATAAATCTTTGTTGTGGTTTTGAAGAAATAAATAAAGAAACATAGAATTATCTATGGATATTCGTAATCGAATACAAATTGGATTTGAATTTAGTTGCCAGGGCCTAGGGAAAACGTGAATGCTAATTCTCCCAAGTTTTGAACGAAGCGCCTAAACACCCACTATCATTTGTGGTATGCCCGAAGCAAGTGTTTGCGAGATGGAAATTACTGTCTACCCCTGACACTTGACATCATTATCGACTAGATTTACACTCTCGTCGATAGGGGTAGACTAGTAACTTCAATTAGATGTGACATGACCGCCTCTGAGCCCATTCAGACACGGTGGGCGCCAAACGTGGGCAGCAAAACACATTTGATTCAAGCTCGTCCAAAAGACATGTGTCTCTCCCTCCGTTTCCCCATTCATACACGGCGGGCGGCAAAACAAACTCTCCTCATCCAAAATCGATGTAGGAAAATATTTTAAATAGGGGCAGATGTGTAACTTCCTCAGACGTGACACAACCGCCCTACCTGCCAGCCCCGTTCATACACCATGGGCGCCAACCGTGTGTCGGTGTACTAAAGTAGGGGTACCTTAGTACCCCGAACTTGTGCACGGGCAGTAGTAGCATCCCGCGGCAAGGCTTGCCAGGGGAGCGACAAGAGTCTCCGCGGCCCTTTCTGGGCCGGACGAAGGCCAAGTGATCGAGCCTAGAAGACCAAGCCCCGACAAGAGGAGCTTGCCGGGCCAAGAAGGCGAGGTCCGGCAAGAGGAGCTTGCCGGGCCAAAGCACCAAGGCCCCGGCGGGAGGAGCTCGCCGGGACGGCCAAACCAAGGCACCCCAAGAGAAGCCCGCCGCGGCGCGCCGCGCGCCCCGGCAAGGCCTGACGAGCGGCAAGCTCTCAGGTGCGGCAAGACAACCACCGCGGCAAGCCACTTGCCGCGGCAAACCACCACCTCAGGCATGCGCTCCAGCTCACCTGCCCACGCGTCACTCTGGAGCTTCCCCAGAGGCACGTGGCGGGGCGCCGCGCAACCTGGGGCGCGCGGTGGCATGCGACGTTGGCAGAGTCGCCCCCGTGGCAAGCGGAGGCGCCCCTAACGATCCGCCTCGGCACTGTTCGGGCGATCCAGACGGGCATTTAATGCCTTTGTCCCCCGCCGTCAGAGTTAGGTGCGATAGCACTGTGCGGCCACTATTCGCACAGTTCCTTGCCATTTTTACCCTCACCTGCGTCGCTACCTGTGGGAAACCCCTTAGCATATAAAAGTAGGCCCATGCGCACGTAGGGAGGGACCCAAAAAAGGGGAACCGAAAAAGGAGGACACCCAGTAGACCCTCGTCTACGTCCAGCTCCAACTTACTGTAGCTTCTTGCGCTCCAGAGCAAGAACTCGAATCAACCAGACAAGCAGCAGTAGGGTTTTACGCATCCGTGCGGCCCGAAGCTGGGTAAAATCGTTGTGTGTGTGTCGCCTCGATCTGCTCTTTGTGCAACCTCCGCCCCCCGCCGAACCGACAAGGGGCTCCGTCCCCATAGGTGCTCGTGGAAGCCGATCCCCCCCGACATCTTTGGCGCGCCAGGTAGGGGGTGCGTCGAGGTTGTGTGAACCAGATCCGGCGTCCGCGCGAGCCAGACTCTCATTGTTTGCGTCGGCATGGCGCCGAAGAAGAAAGCTCCGGAGGTGACCGGTCCGTCAGCGTCGAACCCACCGCCCATGGAGCAGACGGGTGGTGGGGAGGACGCCGACGGAGGAACGGGCGCCGTCGAACCAGTTCTTGGTCCCGTGACGTCCGAGCTCGCCCCGCGCCCCTCTCAGGAGGCGCGAAACCAGCAGCGTCATGGTACCCATGGTACCATACACTCGCTGGACCCAGACCGTGCTGGTGGGTCCCAAGGCGCTCAGGACCAGCATGCGATTCAGCGTGCCGGAACGAGCGTCGCGCGGCTGCCTGGACCGGGTGTTGCTCCTTCTAACATAGTTAGGAGTTCGAGCACATCCCGCTCCTCGCGCCGTTCGCCGCCTCTGCCCGCCACCCCAGCGGAAGCTCTCGCGCGAGCTCAGCTACTCCTAGACTACCCTCCGACGGCGGACAAGCTCGACGACTGGAGGGCAACCATCCAGAGCCTCATCGGTTTCGCCAACGGCGACACTCCGCGGCAGCACAGCGCGTCGCAGCCGCGGCCAGTCACCCAGGCGAGAACCGATGGCGCCAAGAATGGCGGGGGTGCGACCACCGTGCACTCGCCGCCCCAGAAGCCGCGGTCGCCGACTCGCCGGGCTCGCCTCGACAACGACTCCACTGCGTCGTCGAACCCGCGAACTCGCCGCGACCAACGCCAAGTCCTTCACGAACGAAGGGAAGAAGACGCTCGAACCCGCATCGAGCGCAGAAGAGAGGCGCGGCGTCAATCAGACCAGCGCGTTGAGCCCTCTGGAGACATGCACGGACCGGGGGAACCAGGCGAACTACCGTATTCGGTAGGCTGCCCCGCGTTCACCCGCGAGCTGCGGCAAGTCCAGTGGCCCAGCACGAAGAACTTCAAGCCCGACGTGCCCGAGAAGTACGACGGCAAGTCGCACCCGTCGGAGTTCCTCAGCGTCTACACCATTGCGGTGCAGGCTGCCGGGGGACGGGACGACAAGATCCTTGCCAACTACTTCCCGCTAGTACTCAAGCCCAACGTCAGATCCTGGCTCATGCACTTGCCGGACGGCTCCATCTCCTCCTGGCCAGATCTATGCCATCAGTTCGTTGGCGCCTTCACGGGCGGCCACAAACCCCATGGCCAGGCAAGCGACCTTCATCTGCTTGTTCAGAAGGAGGGTGAGCCTTTGCGCAAGTTCATCCAGAGGTTCAGCCGTGTGCACTACAACATCCCTGACGTCCACCCCGCCGCGGTGATCAGCGCGTTCCACCAGAACGTGCGCAACCGCAGGATGCGGGAGGAGATGGCGATGTGCAAAATCAAGGAGGTCAGCGAGCTTTACGCCCTGTCCGACAAGTGTGCACGCGCTGAGGAGGGGAGGAAGCTCCCCGGAGAAAGTGTTGGAGAAGGAGAATCCGACAGTGAAGGTACCGCCCCGGCAAGGAGAGGCCGGCGGCGGAACGACAAAAAGAAGAAAAACCCAGAGGTACTGGTTGTCGAGAAGTCCGGCAGCGAGGGCTTCGCCAAGAAAGCCCAGACGGGAGGCCCCGGCAAGGAGGTTGTCGGGTGCGCCAACTGCCGGGCGGTGGCTGCTGCCGATAAGCGGGACGGTACCGACAAGAAGTACTGCAAGATCCACCGTACCAGGGGCCACGACCTCCAGAGTTGCAAGCAAGTCGAGCGACTCGTCGAGCTGCAGAAAGCCGAGTACGCACGATGCGACAAGGAGAGAGCCCAAGCAGGCGGCGGGGGATCCGACACGAAGCGTCCCGGCCCGGGGGAGCGCCGCGGCAAGGACAAGCAGCGGCAAGCAGACAGACCTCCCCGGGGACGCGACAAGGACGAAGACGATGACGACGACGAAGACATGGAAGACCCCGAGACCAGCGAGCAGAAGTTTCAGGAAGCCACTGAGATCTTGTGTGTGGACGGCGGTGCCTCCCTTCACGCTTCCCACCACTAGCTTAAACGGTGGGTGCGGGAGGTCAATGCAGCGGAGCCACCCGTCGAGTCACGCAGACCCCTGAGATGGTCCAGCACGCCCATCATCTTCGACATTGAGGACCACCCTGATCGCACAACCGCGGTCGGGTGCTTGCCGATGTTGGTTTCCCCAACGATCCGCAACCTCAAGGTCACTAAGATGCTAGTTGACGGCGGGGCCGGCTTGAATCTGATCTCCTCTGCTGTTCTCCGGAGACTCCAAGTTCCCGGCAGCGAGCTCGAAGAAACCGGCACATTCCAAGGAATCAACCCGGGAAGGAGCAAGCCGAAGGGAAAGATCACGCTGCCGGTAACATTTGGCAGCGAGCTGAATTTCAGGACTGAGAGGGTCACCTTTGACGTCGCCGACTTTCCGTTGCCTTACAACGGGATCCTCGGCCGACCAGCGCTCGCCAAGTTCATGGCGGCCTCTCACTACGCGTATAACATGCTCAAGATGCCTGGCCCGATAAGCGTCATTTCTGTCCCTGGCGACAAGAAGGATGCCCTTATCTGCGCCGACCAAATATACCGGGACGCAACAGCAGCAACGGCCCACGGCCCACTTGCCGCTGGAGCTTCCGGGGGAAAGAAGAAGTCCGGCAAGTGCTCTGGCGCCCACTCCGGCAAGCGCGCCTCTTCGGAGTGCTGCGCTGCCGTCGAGGACGTGCCATCGAGCCCCGCCGGCAAGAAGACCAAGCCCGGCAAGTGCTCTGGCGCCCACTCCGGCAAGCCCGCCTCTTCGGAGTGCTGCGCTGCCGTCGAGGACGTGCCATCAAGCCCCGCCGGCAAGAAGGCCAAGCCCGACGAATGCTCTGGCGCCCACTCCGGCGAGCGCGCCTCCTCGGAGTGCTGCGCTGCCGTCGAGGACGTGCCATTGAGCTCTCCCGGCAAGAAGGCCAAGCCCGGCGAATGCTCTGGCGCCCACTCCGGCAAGCGCGCCTCTTCGGAGCGCTGCGCTGCCGTTGAGGATGCACCATCGAGCCCCGCTGGTAAACACAAGAAGACGACGGCTGCTCCACCAGCGACCAAGAAGGTGCCCGCCAAGGAGGACGGCACTGGTGGTACCTTCACCATCAGTGCCACTCTCGACCCCAAATAGGAAAGCGCGCTCGTTGCTTTCCTGCGGGCGAATGTCGATGTGTTTGCCTGGCAACCATCTGACATCCCCGGCGTTCCCAGGGAAGTGATTGAGCACCACCTTGCCGTCTGTCCTCATGCGCGGCCCGTCAAGCAAAAAGTCAGGAAACAAGCGGTGGAGCGCCAAGAGTTTATCGCGGAGGAGATCAGGAAGTTGGAAGCGGCAGGCCTCTTCAGAGGCGTGCTCCATCCGACGTGGTTGGCCAATCCTGTTGTCGTGCGCAAAGCAAACGGGAAGTGGAGGCTTTGCATCGATTTCACCGATGTCAACAGAGCTTGCCCTAAAGATCCATTTCTTTTGCCGCGCATCGACCAGATTGTTGACTCCACGGCCGGATGTGGCCTGCTTTCATTCCTCGACGCCTACTCCGGGTACCACCAGATTTTCATGACCAAAGAAGATGAAGAGAAGACTGCGTTCATCACTCCATGTGGCACGTACTGTTTTGTGCGGATGCCTTTTGGACTGAAGAACGCAGGCTCGACATTTGCGTGGTTTGTCCACACTGCTTTCGAGCCACAGATCCACAGAAATGTGGAGGCCTACATGGACGACATTGTGGTCAAGAGCAGAGACAAGGCAACCTTGGTTCAAGACTTGGAAGAGACCTTCGCGAACTTGCGCAAGATCAGCCTCAAGCTCAACCCCGAGAAGTGCGTGTTCGGAGTTCCCTTCGGCAAGCTTCTCGGGTTCTTCGTGTCTCAGCGTGGGATCAAAGCCAACCCCGACAAGATCAAGGCCATCGAGCAGATTGAAGCACCAACGCGTGTCAAGGACGTGCGAAGACTTGCCGGCTGCGTGGCGGCTCTCAGCAGGTTTATTTCCAGGTCTGTGGAACGCGCCCTGCTGTTTTTCAAAATCTTGAAAAAGGCAGGTGCAGTAAAATGGACTCCGGAAGCGGAGGCTGCGCTGCAAGACTTGAAGAAATACCTGTCCTCTGCTCCTATACTTGTCGCGCCTAGACCGCAAGAGAAGTTGCTGCTCTACCTAGCGGCAACCAATCAAGTGGTTAGTGCTGCGTTAGTAGCGGAGAGGGAAGCTGATGACGAGCCAGCAACCACGGCAAGCGCGTCCGACGACAAGCAGGGGGCTTCCCCGACAAGCTCTGGCCCCGGCAAAGGCGAATCCGCGCAAGCGCAAGGGGAAGTGCAGAAGAAGAGGATGGTGCAGCGCCCAGTTTACTTCGTCAGTTCCCTCCTGCAGGGGGCTAGGTCGAGGTACTCTGGTGTGCAGAAATTGCTCTTCGGCCTCCTCATGGCCTCGAGGAAGCTGCGCCATTACTTCCAAGCACACGAGATCACAGTGGTCACTCGCTTTCCGCTTAAGAGGATACTGCAGAATCCCGAAGCAACAGGCAGGATTGTCGAGTGGGCACTAGAACTGTCAAGCTTTGGCCTCAAGTTCGAGAGCACATCGACCATCCAGAGCAGAGCATTGGCAGAGTTCATAGCAGAGTGGACGCCGACACCGGACGAAGAAATTCCAGAGACGAGCATCCCCGGCAAGGAAGCAACCAAAGGGTGGCTGATGTACTTTGATGGTGCCTTTTCGCTGGAAGGCGCCGGTGCCGGCGTGCTGCTCATCGCGCCCACCGGAGAGCACCTCAAGTACATCGTCCAGATGCACTTTCCCAAGGAGCAAGCAACCAACAATACGACAGAGTATGAAGATTTGCTCGCCGGTCTCAGGATCGCGGCGGAACTTGGGATCAAGAAGCTCATTGTCAGGGGTGACTCGCAGCTCGTCGTCCGCCAAGTGAACAAGGATTACCAGTGCCCGTTGATGGAGGCTTATGTTGATGAAGTGAGGAAGCTGGAAGAGCGCTTTGACGGCCTGCAAATGGAATACGTTCCAAGAGCAGAGAACGACATCGCCGACGGCCTGTCAAAATGTGCCGCGCTAAAGCTACCTGTGGAACCAGGGACTTTTGTGCTCAAGCTGACTCAGCCATCCGTGACACCATCGACTGGGCCAAGCAAGAAGAGAAAATCGGTCTCCGGTGACTATCTCCCGGCAGAGCTTCCTAAAGCCGCCGCCAAGAGAGTCCCCAAGATCGACGCCAAGAGTGCTGAGGAGCTGCCCGCTCCGGCAAGCCCCAGGTTTTGTCCAGACGAAGCAGGCGCTCCCGGCAAGCCATGCCCCGGCAAGCTTGCCGGGGAACGTCAAGCTCTGGCTGAGCCCCAAGTCCTCGCCGTAGAAGCTGATGTTCCCGCAGCCGCTGGCATGCCTTTAGTCCTTGTCGTCGAGCCACAGGCTCCGACGTGGGCACAACAGATCGTCCGTTTCCTCCAGACAGGAGAACTTCCCAAAGAACAAGAAGAAGCGGAAAGAGTAGCCCGGCAGTCCAGTATGTACCAGTTCATCGATGGCGCACTGTATAGAAGAGGACGCAATGGGGTGAAATTGAAGTGCATTCACCGGGAAGACGGACAGGAGTTGTTGGCGGAGATACACGGAGGCATATGTGGACACCACATTGGCGCCAGAGCACTTGCCGGCAAAGCGTTCCGGCAAGGTTTCTTCTGGCCAACAACCCTCCAGGATGCAACTGCACAAGTAACCAAGTGTGAAGCGTGCCAGTTCCATTCCAAGAAGATACACCAGCCAGCTCAAGCTCTCCAGACGATCCCTTTGTCCTGGCCCTTCTCGGTCTGGGGGCTCGATATCCTCGGCCCCTTCCCCCGAGCCGTCGGGGGCTTTGAGTACTTGTTCGTTGCCATCGACAAGTTCACAAAGTGGCCAGAAGTGGAACCGGTGAGGAAGGTGACAGCCCAGTCCGCGATCAAATTCTTTAGGTCGATTGTTTGCCGCTTCGGGGTCCCCAACAGGATCATCACCGACAACGGTACGCAGTTCACAAGCCACGCTTTCATGCAGTACACCCAAGACCTCGGCACCAAGGTCTGCTTCGCTTCTGTTGCTCATCCCCGGAGCAACGGTCAAGCGGAAAGGGCCAACGCCGAGGTACTGCGCGGGCTCAAGACCAGAAGTTTTGACAGGCTGCTCAAGCGCGGACGGAACTGGATCGAGGAGTTGCCGGCGGTTCTTTGGTCGGTCAGAACGACGCCAAATCGAGCCACCGGCCAGACACCATTTGCTCTAGTCTATGGAGCAGAAGCAGTTACCCCCACGGAACTCGTATACGGGTCACCTCGAGTGCTCGCTTATAATGAGCTTGAGCAAGAGCGGTCGCGTGAAGATGACGCACTGCTCCTCGAGGAGGATCGTCTCCAGGCTGCTGTGCGATCCGCTCGCTACCAACAAGCTCTGCGTCGCTATCATAGCCGCAAAGTTAAAGCCAGGAGCCTCGAGGAAGGCGACCTTGTTCTTCGGCGCGTTCAGTCGGCCAAGATACACAACAAGTTGACACCGAAGTGGGAAGGCCCTTACCGGGTGAAACGAGTCACAAGGCCCGGCGCCGTCCGCCTCAAGACCGAAGATGGTACTCCGGTGAGAAATTCCTGGAACATTGAGCATCTTCGCAAGTTTTACCCGTAAGGCGCGGTTGTCGGACCCCGTCCGGCAACCAACTCTTTGTACAAAGTCTTGGCGCAGTTGCATGTAATCCTTTGTACAAAGCCAGGCGCAGACCCTGGCAGCAGATAATGAAGCGCTGGCGCCCCCAAGTTTTAGCATGCATGCTGAGTCGAGTCTCGTCCTTGGTTAGGGTTGATAGTGCCTAACAGTCGCTAACCCCTAACTTAGAGGTCGAGTCCGCGTCTTTTTCCCGTCCTTCCCCTTTGGCTCGCAGGAATTGCATACCCTTGCCGAGCCGCTCAAGGACGAATAAGGGGAGAAGGGCGAGCCAGCACCCGCGCCCCGGCAAGCCAGAGTTGCCGGGGGTTGCAACCTCAGATAAGTCTTTACATCCCTTATCATGCATTCTCTCGTGAGCTGCGGAATGCAAAAACCTTGCTTCCTCCTAAAAGCTGCCGTGCTCTCTTAAGCGACAAACCCCGGAGCGCGTTCCCGGGGCCCGCTTCTGATAGTAGCCGCGGCGGCAAGAGGAGGAAGCGAAGGGCCAGAACCCACCCTCTCCCTGCCTCCGCCAAGAGCGTGAGGAGGGCCAAGGGGCGCGGGGAGACGGCAGGGTCCGTTGCCGGGCAGGGAAGTGTCTATCTTAACGATGCAAAGGGTTCGCTCCTTGCCGTGGGATGTACCCGCGAGACAAATGGTCCGGCAAACACTCCCTTTTCATTAAAAACATTGCACTCAGGTACAGCTCAGAGAGAATGAAAAACATGAAAGATGGGATTACAAGATTTAAACACAATTAAGGCCCGAGGGCTTACAAGATAAAAAGAGATAAGGTGCCCGTGATCCCTTTCTTGTCTCTCTCCTTAGGAGGTAGGGCAAGGAGGCGAGAAGGGCAAAAGGGGCGCCTAGACGAGCTACGGGTGGCAGAAGACGCCAAGAGAGCATCCGGGGCTCTGCCCGGGGGCTCCGGAGGCCGGATGGAGACGGCGACGCCGGAAGCGGAGCTCGAAAAGGAGGCTGCGGGACGTCAACACACTGTCGAGGGCATCTAGCCCTCGTACTCCGAGTTGACGGCCTTGCCGCCGGCCTCTTCCGCAGCCTCGCCACTCCGGCCGCCCGAGAAGACGAAGCCCCGGCAAGAGGAGCTTGCCGGGCCGGAGAGAAGACCCGGGTGGTCGTCGCCGCGCGCAGGGGTGGTGACGGCGTTTGGGGCGGAGCTGGAAGACGAGGCAGCGGCCTTGCCGCCCGCCCTCTTCCTCTTCCACAGCCTCCCTACGCCAGCCGCCCAAGGAGATGACCCCGGGGAGTTCACGGCGCCAGCGACGCGGACGATGGGGGTCGCCGGTGCCACGCGAAGCTGCGACCGGCACCTAGTCAGACCCGTCATCCCGGCGACCGCTCCCCTTGTCATCGCTGTCACTCCCCTCCTCGTCACTCTCGCTCGAGGAGGAGCCTTCGCTGTCGGAGGAGCTATCCACGCAGCACCGGGCCCGGGTGCCGAGGTCCCCGAAGACCTTGACGGAGAGGAGATCACCCTCCATCAGCTTAAAATGGAGGGTGAACCCCTCCATCAAGCTGTGGATCCGGGCGAACGACTTCCACCCTCGGCCAAGATACATCACGCCGGGGGCTCGGGATTCGACGTGGACTCGCGTACCACTGATCCTGCAGCCCCTCATGCGCAGTCTCAGCGTCTCATGTTGCTCCGCTTCCAGGACGTCCATGAAGGGAGCCGGGAGGCGGAGGCGGCGGCGAGGCGCCCGACGCAGCCTGATGATGAACTCGCAGGGGTCGTCCCCGAGAGGAACCGTCGGGAGAAACGGAGCCGCCGGTGGAGTCGAGGCCGGCGCGCCGCCCCGCCCGCCTCGAGCGCCTCGGCCCCGTCCACGGCCTCGTCCACGACCTCGCCCCCTCCCCCTTCCCCTTATGGTTGGCTCCGTCACCACGGGTGCAAGGGGAGGAGGGGCGCGCTGCCTGGCGGCAACCCTTGCCGCCACCGAAGAAGGACCAGGGTTCCCTTTCTCCATGACAGTTGGGGAGAGGGGACCAGGGATCTAAGAGAAGAAAGAAGGGAGGAGTGCGGACCCTCATCACCCCCTTCCGCTCCTTATAAAGGGGCGGAGTGGGGGCTCGGCCGCCCCGCCCAACCAATCAAAGCAGAGGAAGGGCAGGCGGCGGGGCCGACCCTCTACTTCGACCCGCGTCGGCCCGGTTTCCTGCCTCCACCACCGCAACCCCAAGCGCATGGAGGAAGCGTGGCGGGCGAGCAGGGCCGAGGCGACAGATGAGGCGACCTCTCCCCACCCCGTGATCGTGGGGGCGGGCGCCCCGAAAGCCGCGCCTCGACCCTGTTCGTTCACCAAGCCGCGCCTCCACGTCTCCCCCCCACTTGAAAGTGGGGGCGGACGTTTCGCCTTTCCAAATAAAGGAATCGTGCCCGACATGACGCATGCCCGCGGGCCTCAGCCCCGCGCACGCCACCCACGTCACGCACGCCTCGCACGCCTCGCCCCCCACGACGCCGCGATAAGCGCGCGCCACTTGGGGAGGGCGCAACGAGCACGGAGTTAAGGAGCAGTGCAACCCAGGCCACGCTTGCCCGTGCACTGTTAGGGCCTGGCCCAACAACGCTCGGCACCGTGTATGGCCCAGACCCGGGGGCTCCTGTCGGTGTACTAAAGTAGGGGTACCTTAGTACCCCGAACTTGTGCATGGGCAGTAGTAGCGTCCCGCGGCAAGGCTTGCCAGGGGAGCGACAAGAGTCTCCGCGGCCCTTTCTGGGCCGGACGAAGGCCAAGTGATCGAGCCTAGAAGACCAAGCCTCGGCAAGAGGAGCTTGCCGGGCCAAGAAGGCGAGGTCCGGCAAGAGGAGCTTGCCGGGCCAAAGCACCAAGGCCCCGGCGGGAGGAGCTCGCTGGGACGGCCAAACCAAGGCACCCCAAGAGAAGCCCGCCGCGGCGCGCCGCGCGCCCCGGCAAGGCCTGACGAGCGGCAAGCTCTCAGGTGCGGCAAGACAACCACCGCGGCAAGCCACTTGCCGCGGCAAACCACCACCTCAGGCATGCGCTCCAGCTCACCTGCCCACGCGTCACTCTGGAGCTTCCCCAGAGGCACGTGGCGGGGCGCCGCGCAACCTGGGGCGCGCGGTGGCATGCGACGTTGGCAGAGTCGCCCCCGTGGCAAGCGGAGGCGCCCCTAACGATCCGCCTCGGCACTGTTCGGGCGATCCAGACGGGCATTTAATGCCTTTGTCCCCCGCCGTCAGAGTTAGGTGCGATAGCACTGTGCGGCTACTGTTCGCACAGTTCCTTTTTACCCTCACCTGCGTCGCTACCTGTGGGAAACCCCTTAGCATATAAAAGGAGGCCCATGCGCACGTAGGGAGGGACCCCAAAAAGGGGAACCGAAAAAGGAGGACACCCAGTAGACCCTCGTCTACGTCCAGCTCCAAGTTACTGTAGCTTCTTGTGCTCTAGAGCAAGAACTCGAATCAACCAGACAAGCAACAGTAGGGTTTTACGCATCCGTGCGGCCCGAAGCTGGGTAAAATCGTTGTGTGTGTGTGTCGCCTCGATCTGCTCTTTGTGCAACCTCCGCCCCCCGTCGAACCGACAAGGGGCTCCGTCCCCATAGGTGCTCGTGGAGGCCGATCCCCCCCCGACATCGTGGGAGGCAAAACACCCTCTCCTCACCCAAAATCGCTCCCGACAAATATTTGGGAGATGCGAGATTACCGTCTATCCCCAACCGACATGATGTCCGAAATTTTAAATGGGGGGTAAGTTTGTAACTTTCCCACATTTCATACAAGCGCGTCCCAAAGTTTGAGATTCCCCCTCCCCCTCCATTTCCCCATTCATACACCATCGGCACCACAACAACCTCCCCACTGTGGCCAGCCTCCTCCGTCCGCCACCCGATTCTCCACCTTCCCGGAGCCAATACTCCTACCCCGTCGTCCACTGCAAGAGATGGACATCTCTCATCCACGACACCGGACCAGGATCCTTTCATCGCGTCCTCTCACTTCATCGGCACCGTCATCCAACTTGTCGTTGCTGCTCCTACGACCGCCTCGTCCACAGGAACAGGATTTATCGCCCGACCCAGCTGTCTGCCGTCTAAAGTCTTCTTCCCCGCCGCCGACAGCCATCGCACCTACATCACCCTCAACGTATCACCAGGGGCCTACACGGCGTCGCAAGAGAGGTGGTACTCTTCCATATGTGCTTAAGTTATTGACCTCACCCGGAAAATAGATCGTAAATTGTTTACCGTACTTTTCTTGTCCGTACCAAATCGTAGTAGCTAGTTGAAAGCGAACATTGGTTGCGAAGTAGCTTTGTCCGGTTTGCACCTCCAGATTCGCCATGGCACGGTCACTATACTCGTAAAGCTTATGGTTTTCCCCCTTTATATTCACTACCATCATCGTAGGTGCTTCATGTCGTGCTAGCACTGCTCCTCAAGACCTCAACCCATCAAGCAAACAACAGGCCACTCATAATTCGAAAGCTTAGGTGTTGAAAACGAATCTGATATGATGCTCATATTACTAAAACAGAGAACGTTTAATTGGTCAGATAATGTTCCTATATTCTTTTTGAAAAGCATGTGTGCCACCCACTGGTCCACCTAGTTCCACTTTCCTGATTTTACTCTTGATGCTTAGGGTTTTCCCCTTTTATCTACTCTACTATGACCTGCGTAGGTGCTTTCTGTCGTACTAGCATTACTCCACCCTTAAGCTAAACAACACAACACTCAAAATTCCAAAGCTTAGTTGTTCAAATATGATTGTGATATGATACCGATATTAGTTAATAGACACATTTAATTGGTTAGCTAAAGGTCTCACTTGAGTTTCCAAATGCATGTCGCGACATATAGAGAGACAGTAGAATTGCATTTCTTTGTCACTTGTTGACTGTACTTTCTTGTCCATACCAAATCTTAGTTGTTATTTCAAAGCAAACATCGGTTGCTAACTACCCTTTGCGCAGTTTGCAACTTCAGATCTGCCATCCCACCACCATGGTCAACACTATACTCATCATGCTTATGGTTTCCCCATTTTATGATGACCACGATCAGCCTACGTGGTTCGTGTCGTAATAGCACTGGTCCACCCATCAAGCTAAACAGGCTTAGTTGTACAAAATCAAATATGATATTATGCTGATATTCGTAAAACTGAGATATGTTTAATTGGTCAGCTAAATGTTGCTACTTTAGTTTCGAAATGCATGTGAGCCACTTGTTGAGAGACCGAAAGGAATATTATTTCTATGTGCGCTCTTGTTCATCATGGGTGGGCAACCGACATTGTATAGAAAGACTTGTAATATCTTCAATCTGCTTGCTCTTTTGCTCTTCTTTAAGATGATCCTCTTCTCTTCTTTAATAAGTATGTTCCTTGTTGGGAAGAGTAGCAGAGACATTTGCGGTCGACTAGTCAGGTTGAGTTGTTCTCCCTTAGTATATTTTGAATCTGTCAGGTCAGGTGGACTTGTTCTTCTTTACTATATGTCGAAGTTGTCATCTGCGAAGTATCATCACTTCTGGAGCTCTCATATTTTGAGTAGTAGGCCACATTATATTAATGCACACACCAAATTACAGCATGCATGGCATCTCTCAGAAGAATTGCAGAGATAGCATAAAGGGGTTTACATGGAGGCAGTATTGGATTAGAATCACTTCTGTATTACAAAGGTAATCTCACTTGTGTTTATGTTTTCCTGCATGTCAGGTATTGAACATTATCAAAATTAATATGAGAATGGGCGCACGAGGGGAATATTGCGGAATAATCCACTGGCTAACAAACTTGGCATGGTGGAGGATGGCCTATCTTATTCACCCATCAAGGTGCTTGCTCTAACTTGGCAAGGTTGTATTGGTCGCACATATTTTGCATCTGACCTCTTGCATTACTTCTACTTTGTTACACCATCTGCTTAGTTTAAGCATCATATATGAGTATATGCCATACCTATCCATTTTCTGTACCTATTCCATGTGTCGTCATACTATGTTTTCCATTCAAATGTTGTTCTTTCATAATAGATGTCCAAAAGGAAGAGGGTGAGTGCAGATCCTCAAGGAGTACAAACTAGGTATTTGGAGAATGCAGTGATACCTGTTAAATCATATAGATCAACAGCCACAGAAAACAAAGGCCCAACTGTACCAAACTTTACCCTACTCCACTGACCAAACCCCTATTAGAACTGCTGAGAGCCCAATGTCAGGTACTGTCTATGATATCAATTCAAAATTTGAACTCCTAATTTTCTGCATGTGCCTTACCTTCTCTCTTGTATGAAAACTAATTTCATATGAATCTCCTTGCTGAAAGTATCATAGGATATCACAACAATACTGGGCTCTGCATTGCTCTTGTCAGTACCTCTTGCCCTTTGTTAGCATACTTACACTCACTGCTGTTTGATTATGTAGCATCACTGTAAATGTTCGCTTCTTTATCCTCCCTTTGCTCGAAATTATAAGATATATATTTACTCTTAGATAAATGTAGAATTAACACAATGATTATGAAGTTTTGGATTGCTCATGTAAGTACCTGTTGTCTGTACTCCCTCTGTATTGAATTAATTGTTGATCAATTGGATGCATTTAGAACTTAATAGTGCTAGATACATCCATTTGAGCGACAAGGAATAACGTACGGTGGTGGTATTACTATACTTGCATCGCAAGATAGTTGATTGTCTAGCATTACTCTGCATCTTATCTGCCCTACCCTCCACTTTCTCCAAATTATCGTATCTACATTTACTCTTACCAAAATGTTGAATAAATCCAATGCCACTGCACATGTTGATGTGTGCATTCCTCTTGTCAGTACCTTTTGCCTTGTAACCTTGTACTTAATTAATTGCTATTTGATTATGTATCATCAGTCTGCACCTGAGCTTCATTATGCTCTATTTTTTCCAATATTATTTGATCTATATTTACTCTTTGCAAAATGTAGAATAATGGCAACGCTTATAAAGAATTTTCTTTGGGGAATCTATTGAATTATCCTTCCATCAACATGGGGAAGGGCTTTGTCCAGCCCGTGTTAACATGTAATGTAAGTTCATCCTTCTCAAGCCATCAAACTTTGTTCTAGTATAGATTTTGATAGGCATCATTTCCTCCACTGCTGTTTACCTTGCTGTTTACATCTGATTGATGTTTGCAACAACTACTAGTTTTAAATTGCAGTTGTAAAAACATGTTCCTTATGCAGAATAGATCCATTTATTTGCTTATATGATTGTGAAATCTGTTCCGTGTCTCCTTGTTTATCTTTCAGAGTCCTAACTCTTATGCCAGGCAAAACTTTAGGGAAGATAGTGAGCCAAACCATATTGAGGACAGCAAGATGACCCCAAGGTCCTGTCTTGATGAAGACAGTGAGTTGAAGCTACTCACCAGCAGGTGTGAGACGACCTCTGTGCAGTCGCTGCCTCAATTAGTTCGACTTCTTCAGTCTCAACTTAAAGCGGAAAGGCTTGCTTCAGCTCAGCTCTGACTTGAAGTCAAAGATGCAATGAAGATGTCAGAGGACTTCCTTGCGCACTATGGTGCCATACAGCTAGGGATGGAGCATCTATCGTTGACACAACTGAGGTCTCCTCAGCTTGTTCGGCTGCTTGCGGGGCCCGTCCTGGCCAGGCCTAGTGCCTTATGAAGTGCTCTCGTTTTTGTATATTCTTTTGTCGGCACGTTTATATGCACTTGTGGCGACCTTTGATGCCCAATGTATGTAATCCATAGTCACGTTGTGCTTTATTATCACCGGTAGCGAAGTTTGATTCCTAGTGGATGTAATATGTCGTAATTTCTTTATTGTATAGTCTAGGTTTATTCTTTGGTCGGTATACTATAATTTAGGCCGGAAGGTCCAGTGGATATGTCGGTCTTCTGGCCGACTCGTTACTCATATGGGCCAAAATGTGGGCCTATAATCATCTTGGGCCATTAGCGGGTCTAAAGCTATAGTAGTTTCCCGCCTTTAACAGACCGAGTAAAGTTCTATCCAGCTGGGCCAGAGAATACCATGGGCTTTTAACAGGCTAAAACCTAGATTGGGCTAGCGTTGAGCCAAAAAATTCACGGGCCAATACAGGCCGAAACTGCCTAAGGCCCATGTTTGGCCCAAATAGGATGAGCAGTTAACATGCCAAAATATATCTTGGGCCTGTTTGGCCCAATAAAATTATGGGCTTTAAGCAGGCCGGTATCTACGCGGGCCATAGGCCTAAAAGTGTCACGAGACATTATCAGATGAGCTGTAAGCAGGCCAGATTTAACACGGGCTGTAATTAGGCCCAACTGTTACACGGGCCATTAACAGGCTGATAGGCCAGTTGGACCGAAATTTATCCACGAAGACTATGGGCTGTTAAGAGGCCTAAAGTTACTTCGGACAATAAATGGCCCAGTTTCTGCATGGGCCGTTAAATGGCCTAAAGTTAAACCCGGCCGACAACGTCCGAGATGCACCACAGGCCGCTAACAGCTTGAAACTATTATCGGGCCAAACTGGTAAACGGGCATTTAACAGGCTAAAATACAAACATGTCTTAGAATGGGCCCAAAAGAATAGTGGCCTATTAACGGGCCTGATCCGATGGGCCGTAATTTGGCCCAAAACATGGCAGGCTGTGAACGGGCCAGATCTGGTATGGGCCTCAATTTGACCCAAAACATGGCACGCTGTTAATGAGCCAACCCACTAGTGTCTGAAAAACATGGTGGGCCTTTAGCTGGGCAAACCTTTTCACCGAAATGGGCCTCTGTTGGGTCGTGCCATGTGTCACCGTATCATAGGCGCCTCCTATCCAATGAGTGGATGACATCTGTGACAATGCGGAGCTGGCACGTGTTTCCTCCGGCCAATGAGAATTTTACACGTGGAAAATCCCCATTGGTCCGGGCTGTTAACGGGTTATCGGGTCGAAAACCAGACCCGATAGCTTAAGGGCGACCCATTACGGTGGATGCCATGTGTTGTTCACCCTTGATGAAAGAACTTCTATGACGCATGATTTATCGTCATGGAAGTGGACACTTCCGTGATGATAATTTTGGTAATGTCATGGAACACTTCTACGACAACAAAGGTATGACTATCTTGATTCTGTCATAAATTCGTCATGGATGTACATGCATGACAGAAAACGTGACCTAGTGTGACAAACATGTATCATCACGGAAGTGTATTTTTTGTAGTGTATCTAGAAGATGCATAGCAACGAGAGGGGGAGAGTGTGTCCACGTACCCTCGTAGACCGAAAGCAGAAGCATTTGTTAATATGGTTGATATAGTCGAACTTCTTCTTGTTCCGACCGATCAAGCACCGAACGTACGTCACCTCTGAGTCTGCACACGTTCAGCTCGATGATGTCTCTCCAACTCTTGATCCAGCAAAGTGTCGAGGGATAGTTCCGTCAGCATGACGGTGTGGTGACGGTAATGGTGAAGTGATCCGTGCAGGGCTTCGCCTAAGCACTACATGAATATGACCGGAGGCCTAAACTGTGGAGGGGGGCGCCGCACACGGCTAACAATGTTTTTTGTGTGTTCTAGCGGTTCCTCCCCCACATATATATAGATTGGAGGGGAGGAGAGGTAGCTAAGGGGGCGCCCCAAGTAGGAGGAATCCTACTTGGGGTCCTCCCAATTCGGCCTCCCCCCTTTCCTATTCCTATTCGGAGTAGGAAGGGAAGAGGGGGAAGGGGGAATCCTATTCCCTTTTCCTTTCCTCCTTCACCTTTTCTACTCTAACTTGGCCAGCCCATATGGGGGGGCGCACCAGCCCCTTCGTGGCTGGTGTGTTTCCCCCTTTGGCCCATAAGGCCCATATCTTTTGCCGGGGGTGCCCGGAACCCCTTCCGGTGGCCCGATTAGTACACGGTGCATCCGAAACACCTCCTGTGTCCGAATACCATCATCATATATATCAATCTTTACCTCTCGAACATTCTGAGACTCCTCGTCATGTATGTGATCTCATTCGGGACTCCGAACAACATTCGGTCACCAAATCACATAACTCATATAATACAAAATCATCATCGAACGTTAAGCGTGCGGACCCTATGGGTTCGAGAACTATGTAGACATGACCGAGACACCTCTCCGATCAATAACCAATAGCGGAACCTAGATTCTTATATTGGTTCCCACATATTCTACAAAGATCTTTATCGGTCGTACCGTAATGACAACATACGTTATTCCCCTTGTCATCGGTATGTTACTTGCCCAAGATTCGATCGTCGGTATCTTCATACCTAGTTCAATCTCGTTACCAGCAAGTCTCTTTACTCGTTCCATAATGCATCATCCTGCAAGTAACTCATTAATCACATTGCTTGCAAGGCTTATCATGATGTGCATTACTGAGAGGGACCAGGGATACCTCTCCGATACTCGGAGTGACAAATCTTAATCTTGATCTATGCCAACCCAATAAATACCTTCGAAGATACCTGTAGAGCATCTTTATAATCACCCAGTTACGTTGTGATGTTTGATAGCACACAAGGTATACCTTTGGTATCCGGGAGTTTCATAATCTCATAGTCAAAGGAATATGTATAAGTCATGAAGAAAGCAATAACAATAAAACTTAATGATCATTATGCTAAGCTAACGGATGTGTCTTGTCCATCACATCATTCTCCTAATAATGTGATCCCGTTCATCAAATGACAACACATGTCTATGGTTAGGAAACTGAACCATCTTTGATTAACGAGCTAGTCTAGTAGAGGCATACTAAGGACAATGTGTTTTGTCTATGTATCCACACATGTATCAAGTTTCCAGTTAATACAATTCTAGCATGAATAATAAACATTTATCATGATATAAGGAAATATAAAATAACAACTTTATTATTGCCTCTAGGGCATATTTCCTTCAGTCTCCCACTTGCACTAGAGTCGATAATCTAGTTCACATAGCCATGTGATTAACACCAATAGTTCACATCGCCATGTGATTAACAACCACAGTTCACATCGCCATGTGACCAAGACCCAAAGGGTTTACTGTCTAGTTCACACCGCCATGTGATTAATACCCAAAGAGTATTAAGGTGTGCTCATGTTTTGCTTGTGAGAGAAGTTTAGTCAACGGGTCTGCCACATTCAGATCCGTATGTATCTTGCAAATTTCTATGTCTACAATGCTTTGCACGGAACTACTCTAGCTACTTGCTCCCACTTTCAATATGTATCTAGATTGAGACTTAGAGTCATCTAGATTAGTGTCAAAGCTTGCATAGACGTAACTCTTTGTGACGAACTCTTTATCACATCCATAACCGAGAAACATTTCCTTAGTAATCTTAGGTAACAAAGGATAATTTTGACCGTTGTCCAGTGATCTTCTGCCGTGGTCAGGCTTTGAGTCTTACTCAACTTCACACCTTGCAACACAGGCAAGAACCCTTTCTTTGACTGATCCATTTTGAACTTCTTCAAAATCTTGTCAAGGTTTGTGCTTTGCGAAAGTTCTACTAAGTGTCTCGATCTATCCCTATAGATCTTGATGCCCAATATATAAGTAGCTTCACCGAGGTCTTTCATTGAAAAATTCTTATTCAAGTATCCTTGTATGCTATCCGGAAATTCTATCTTATTTCCGATCAACAATATGTCATCCACATATACTATCAGAAATGCTACAGAGCTCCCACTCACTTTCTTGTAATACAGGCTTCACCATAAGTCTTTATAAAACCATATGCTTTGATCACCTTATCATAGCGTATATTCCAACTCTGAATCCTTGCACCAGACCATAGATGGATCGTTGGAGTTTGCACATTTTGTTAGCACCTTTAGGATCGACAAAACTATTGGTTGCAACGTATACAACTCTTCTTTTAAGAAATCCATTAAGGAATGCAGTTTTGACATCCATTTGCCAAATTTCATAAAATGTGGCAATTGCTAACATGATTCAGACAGACTTAAGCATCGCTACAGGTGAGAAAAACTCATCGTAGTTGTCGGTGTCAAAACCGGCCGATCTCGGGTAGGGGGTCCCGAACTGTGCATCCGAGGATCGAAGGTAACATGAGACAAGGGACACGATGTTTACCCAGGTACGAGCCCTCTTAATGGAGGTAATACCCTACTTCCTGCTTGATTGACTTTGATGAGTATATGGGTTACAAGAGTTGATCTACCTCGAGATCGTAATGGCTAAACCCTAGATGTCTAGCTTGTATGATGTGTCTTAGCCTCTACGGACTAAACCCTCCGGTTTATATAGACACCGGAGGGGCCTAGGGTTGTACATAGTCGGTTTACAGAGAAAGGAAACTATACATCCGAACGCCAAGCTTTCCATCCATGCAAAGGAGAGTCCCTTCCGGACATGTCACATAGCCTGGACGCCCGGGGACGCCCTAATCCAGGACTCCCTCAGTAGCCCCTGAACCAGGCTTCAATGACGATGTGTCCGGCGTCCAGATTATCTTCGGCATTGCAAGGCGGGTTCCTCCTCCGAATACTCCAAAGTAGTTGAACAAGAGAACTATATTCGGCTCTGTATAATAGTTACAACCCCCAGCCACAGGGATAAAATACTTAAACAAAATAAGTCATGTCCACTGACAGCTTTTTTGGCAAGACATTACGTCTGGCTTTATCATTATTTTGAACCATTTTGTGGCGTATCGCTTCTCGTTTCGAGGCACGACCTCTATTGACACATCTTGTCAAAGCAGAGATCATGTCCCCTTATCACGGGATTCTCATCAATACAGGTTTGGGTATTCCAACCGTGTTCGCACGACCCCTTGGGAATAGGCGAGTTTTAAGGCTTGTGAGGGGGCGCTTGACATTCACTGTCTTTATAAGGGGATAAGGACCCATCTTTTTACCCCACGCCTTCTTCTTCCTCAGACCTTCCATCCTCGAGCTCCAGCGCCCAAGCTTCAATCTTTTCCACCACCACCAAACACTCTAACCATGTCCGGATCCGTCTCTCAAGGCAAATGGGTGGCCTCCCCTATGACGGAGAAGGACATCAAGGAGCTTCGTGAGGCGAGGTACTTGACAGCGGAAATCAAACACGGGCTCCGTGCCAAAGAGCAAGTCATCCCCACTCCAGAGCCCGGTGAGAGGGTTGTGTTCATCCCTTACTTCCTCCGTGGACTAGGGTTTCCCCTCCACCCCTTTGTTCGAGGTCTCATGTTCTATTACAGGCTAGATTTTCACGATCTAGCCCCAAACTCCTTCCTCCACATCTCGGCATTTATCGTCATGTGTGAGGCATTCCTCCGCATCCCCCCACACTTCGGCCTATGGCTCAAGGCTTTAAATGTGAAGCCGAAGGTGGTCGACGGACAGCCCGCGGATTGCGGCGGTGCCATGGTGAGAAAAACTCCTCAAAGTTACCTGGCCCAGAGGGGCCTTTGTGGAGACCGTCAAGACATTGCAGCAGGAGTGGTTCTACATCATCGAACCCCACGGCACCAAGTGGGCGGCCGCTCCTCCTTTCAGATCCGGACCCCCACCGTGGCTTGCGTCGTGGACCAACAAGGGCCTGGACTAGGGATCATCCGACGAGGTGTTGAAGCTGCAAAAGCGCATCAAAAGTATCATAGAGAAGGACACCAGCCTCACTGACGTGATCCATGTGATGCTTATCCGCCAAACCCTTCCCTGCCAACGCCGGCCTCTCCGCATGTGGGAGTTCAATCCGGAAGGGCCGCGGACTCTGCAGCGGTTCTTCGGCATGACGCATGAAGCGATCTGGAAGCTGCTCTTCAAGACTCAAAAGTCGTGGCCATAGACGTCCGAGGACATCGGCCTCGACTGCAATCATCCCGCTTCCCCGGTAAGTACTAACTTTCTGAACATAACTTAGTTCATCAATCAAAAGGGGCGTACTGAGAATTCCATCCTATAACAGGGCTGGACAAAGAAGGCAGAGCGGATCAGGTGTCCAGCTCCACTCCCCAAAAACCCAGCTGATCCTCTGTTAATGAGGATGCTGGTCCCAGCGCTGTATCAGGCGTCGGAGAAAAAGGCCAAGAAGAAGAGCAAGGAGGCCAAAGGTGGTTTCCATTTTAAAGGTACTTCGGATGCAGTGTCCGGAGAGACCGAAATTCATTCCTCCCACGAAGAAGATGAAGAGGAGGAGGATGCAGAAAGCAATTCTCCCCCAAAGGGGAGGAAGAAGAAAAGGGCAGCCTCCGAAGACCCAGAGGCGGAGGCGCCCAAAAGGGGGAAAATATCCCTCCCAGACGGCTCGGACTCGGACGCTGAAGCCATCCCCGAGTGGCATCCCAGGTCAAAGCCCCTCGCCGCATCGTAACTATCCGAGGACACCTTACATAAGTCCGGTCTTTATGATTGTGATCTAACACATTGCATGATGTAGTCCGGCCCGCGATCTCCCCCAACAATCATTACAGGGGAATTATTTGGATCCAGGGATGATGGAGAGCGAGTCGTCTCCGCGAGCCTCCCCGCCTATCGCCACGGACGACACCGAAGTGCTGTCTCGAAGGGCCTCTCCCGGTAACGGAGCGGTACGGGAGGTGATACGTCTCCAACGTATCTATAATTTTTGATTGCTCCATGCTATATTATCTTCTGTTTTGGACATTATTGGGCTTTATTATCCACTTTTATATTATTTTTGGGACTAACCTATTAATCGGAGGCCCGGCCGAGAATTGCTGTTTTTTGCGTATTCAGAGTTTCGCCAAAAAGAATATCAAACGGAGTCCAAACGGAATGAAACCTTCGGGAGCGTGATTTTTGGAACGAACATGATCCAGGAGACTTGGAACCTACGTAAGAGAAGCTTCCAGGAGGCCACGAGGTAGGGGGGCGCGCCTACCCCCCCCCCCCCCCCGGGCGTGCCCTCCACCCTCGTGGGCCCCATGTTGCTCCACCGACGTACTTCTTCCTCCTATATATACCTACGTACCCCCAAACGATCAGAATAGGAGCCAAAAACCTAATTCCACCGCCGCAACCTTTTGTACCCATGATATCCCATCTTGGGGCCTGTTCCGGAGCTCCGCCGGAGGGGGCACCCATCACGGAGGGCTTCTACATCAACACCATAGCCACTCCGATGAAGTGTGAGTAGTTTACCTCAGACCTTCGGGTCCATAGTTATTAGCAAGATAGCTTCTTCTATCTTTTTGGATCTCAATACAATGTTCTCCCCCTCTCTCGTGGAGATCTATTCGATGTTATCTTCTTTTTGCGGTGTGTTTGTTGAGACCGATGAATTGTGGGTTTATGATCAAGTTTATCTATGAACAATATTTGAATCTTCTCTGAATTCTTTTATGTATGATTGGTTATCTTTGCAAATCTCTTCGAATTATCAGTTTGGTTTGGCCTACTATATTGATCTTTCTTGCAATGGGAGAAGTGTTTAGCTTTGGGTAAAATCTTGCGGTGTCCGTTCCCAGTGACAGTAGGGGCAGCAAGGCACGTATTGTATTGTTGCCATCGAGGATAACAAGATGGGTTTTTTATCATATTGCATGAATTTATCCCTCTACATCATGTCATCTTGCTTAAGGCGTTACTCTGTTTTCATGAACTTAATACTCTAGATGCATGTTGGATAGCGGTCGATGAGAGGAGTATAGTAGTAGATGCAGGCAGGAGTCGGTCTACTTGTCTCGGACGTGATGCCTATATACATGATCATACCTAGATATTCTCATAACTATGCTCAATTCTGTCAATTGCTCAACAGTAATTTGTTCACCCACCGTAAAATACTTATGCTCTTGAGAGAAGCCACTAGTGAAATCTATGGCCCCCGGGTCTATCTTCATCATATTAATCTTCCAACACTTAGTTATTTCCTTTGCTTTTTTACCTTGCTTTTATTTTAATTGCATCTTTATCACAAAAATACCAAAAATATTATCCTATCATATCTATCAGATCTCACTCTCGTAAGTGACCGTGAAGGGATTGACAACCCCTTATCGCGTTGGTTGCGAGGATTTATTTGTTTTGTGTAGGTGCGAGGGACTCGCGCGTAGCCTTCTACTGGATTGATACCTTGGTTCTCAAAAACAGAGGGAAATACTTACGCTACTTTGCTGCATCACCCTTTCCTCTTCAAGGGAAAACCAACGCAGTGCTCAAGAGGTAGCAAGAAGGATTTCTGGCTCCGTTGCTGGGGAGGCTTACGCAAGGTCAAGTCAAGATTTGGACTCCCGACAACGAGCCATTTCTGGCACCGTTGCCGGGGAGGTCTACGCAAAATTCAACATACCATGTGCCCATCACAAACCCTTATCTCCCGCATTACATTATTTGCCATTTGCCTCTCGTTTTCCTCTCCCCACTTCACCCTTGCCATTTTATTCGCCCTCTCTTTCTTCGTTCGCCTCTTTTTCGTTTGCTTGTTGTTATGGCTAGTCCTCTATCTTCTCCGTTGTCTCCCGAGAATGAAGTTCTAAATTTTAAGCAAAGGGAGGGAGAAAATCTAAAAGATGCTTGGTATAGAATTTGCAATGCTCAAAATAGATCTACCAGGAAGCAATCTACTTCCGTTCTTCTCCGCAATTTTTATGTAGGTGCTAATCCTTGGTATAGATATATCCTTGATACCATTACCGGAGGGAATTTCTTGGGTAGCCATACTTTTGATTCTTATAATGCTATGATAGATTTGTTTGGCTCACCCCCTCTTTTGGTTAATGGAACTATGTTAACTTTGGAGCATGTAATGCAAAGGCTTGAAATTATTGAAAATAAGGTTGCTACCATAGAGTTAATTGAAAATTTGGATAAAAATATCCACAACCGAATCTCTCAATATGGATCTAAAGTAGGAGTCACTTTGAAAAATATTAAAGAGAAGGAAACCATAGTTAATGAAAAAATAAATCAGGATTCCACTAGGATCGATAAACATGAGGATATCATTACCAACTCGGGAACCGCTTTTTCTTCCATAAAGAATAATCCAAGTCCTCCTACTAAAATTGCCAAGCTTATGTATGTTCCTAAAAATAAGGGTGAATCCTCTAGTAAGGAAACTACGGATCTCAAATCTATAAGTATTCATTCCAATCTTGTTGCTATCATTAAGGAACCATTTGCTACAAATGAATTTTTTCAATCTTGTGCCTAAAAGTTTGATAATTGCTAAAAATAAAGAAATTTCTAAGGATGATAGATGTTTCATCGAAGAATTGCCTACCAAAGATGGCAATACCTAGATCTATCCTTGCTTTTATGCCTAGCTAGGGGCGTTAAACGATAGCGCTTGTTGGGAGGCAACCCAATTTTATTTTTAGTTTTTTTGCTTTTGCTTCTATTTAGGAATAAATCTTTGTTCTAGCCTCTGGTTAGATGTGTTTTTATGTTTTAATTAGTGTTTGTGCCAAGTGAAACCTATAAGATCTTCTTGGATGATAGTTATTTGATCTTGCAGAAATTTGCAAAAACTTTCTGTTCACGAAAATAATTGTTAAAAAACACCAGAACGTGATAAAATATTGATTCCAATTGCTGCTGATCAATAAACAAATTGTCTAGGTCATCCTATTTTTGCTGATGTTTTGGAGTTCCAGAAGTTTGCGTTAGTTACAGATTACTATAGACTGTTCTGTTTTTGACAGATTCTGTTTTTCGTGCGTTGTTTGCTTATTTTGATGAATCTATGGCAAGTAAAATAGTTTATAAACCATAGAGAAGTTGGAATACAGTAGGTTTAACACCAATATAAATAAAGAATGAGTTCATTACAGTACCTTGAAGTGGTCTTTTGTTTTCTTTCGCTAATGGAGCTCACGAGATTTTTTGTTAAGTTTTGTGTTGTGAAGTTTTCAAGTTTTGGGTGAAAGATTTGATGGATTATGGAACAAGGAGTGGAAAGAGCCTAAGCTTGGGGATGCCCATGGCACCCCCAAGATAATCTAAGGACACCAAAAAGCCAAAACTTGGGGATGCCCCGGAAGGCATCCCCTCTTTCGTCTACTTCCATTGGTAACTTTACTTGGAGCTATATTTTTATTCGCCACATGATATGTGTTTTGCTTGGAGCGTCTTGTATGATTTGAGTATTTTGTTTTTAGTTCACCACAATCATCCTTTCTGTACACACCTTTCGAGAGAGCCATACATGATTTGGAAATTATTAGAATACTCTATGTGCTTCACTTATATCTTTTGAGTTATATAGCTTTGCTCTAGTACTTCACTTATATCTTTTAGAGCACGGTGGTGGATTTGTTTTATAGAAACTATTGATTTCTCATGCTTCACTTAGATTATTTTGAGAGTCTTAAATAGCATGGTAATTTGCTTAAATAATCCTAATATGCTAGCTATTCAAGAATAGTAAAAACTTTCTTATGAGTGTTTTGAATACCAAGAGAAGTTTGATGCTTGATGACTGTTTTGAGATATGGAGGTAATAATATCAAAGTCGTGCTAGTTGAGTAGCTGTGAATTTGAGAAATGCTTGTTTTGAAGTTTGCAAGTCCCGTAGCATGCACGTATGGTAAACGTTATGTAACAAATTTGAAACATGAGGTGTTCTTTTATTGTCCTCCTTATGAGTGGCGGTCGGGGACGAGCGATGGTCTTTTCCTACCAATCTACCCCCCTAGGAGCATGCGCGTAGTGCTCTGTTTTTGATGACTTGTAGATTTTTGCAATAAGTATGTGAGTTCTTTATGACTAATGTTGAGTCCATGGATTATACGCACTCTCACCCTTCCATCATTGCTAGCCTCTTCGGTACCGTGCATTGCCCTTCTCACATTGAGAGTTGGTGCAAACTTCGCCGGTGCATCCAAATCCCGTGATATGATACGCTCTTTCACACATAAACCTCCTTATATCTTCCTCAAAACAGCCACCATACCTACCTATTATGGCATTTCCATAGCTATTCCGAGATATATTGCCATGCAACTTTCCACCATTCCGTTTATCATGACACGTTCATCATTGTCATATTGCTTAGCATGATCATGTAGTTGACATAGTATTTGTGGCAAAGCCACCGTTCATAATTCTTTCATACATGTCACTCTTGGTTCATTGCATATCCCGGTACACCGTGGGAGGCATTCATATAGAGTCATACTTTGTTCTAGTATCGAGTTGTAAATAAATAGAAGTGTGATTATCATCATTTTCTAGAGCATTGTCCCAAGTGAGGAATAAAAGAGAGAGAGAGAGAAAGAAAGGCCATAAAAAAGAGAAGGCCCAAACAAATGAGAGAAAAAGAGAGATGGGACAATGCTACTATCCTTTTCCACACTTGTGCTTCAAAGTAGCACCATAATCTTCATGATAGAGAGTCTCTTGTTTTGTCACTTTCACATACTAGTGAGAATTTTTCATTATAGAACTTGGCTTGTATATTCCAACAATGGGCCTCCTCAAGTGCCCTAGGTCTTCGTGAGCAAGCAAGTTGGATGCACACCCACTTAGTTTCTTTTGTTGAGCTTTCATACATTTATAGCTCTAGTGCATCCGTTGCATGGAAATACCTACTCCTTGCATTAACATCAATCGATGGGCATCTTATAGCTCATTGGTTAGCACCGTTGATGTGAGACTTTCTTATTTTTTGTCTTGTCCACATAACCCCCATCATCATATTCTATTCCACCCATAGTGCTATGTCCATGGCTCGTGTTCATATATTGCGTGAAAGTTTATAGGTTTGAGATTACTAAAGTATGAAACAATTGCTTGGCTTGTCATCGGGGTTGTGCATGATGAGAGCACTCCTGTGTGACGAAAATGGAGCATGACTAAACTATATGATTTTGTAGGGATGAACTTTCTTTGGCCATGTTATTTTGAGAGGACATAATTGCTTAGTTAGTATGCTTGAAGTATTATTATTTTTATGTCAATATGAAATTTTATCTTGAATCTTTTGGATCTGAATATTCATACCACAATTAAGAAGAATTACATTGAAATTATGCCTAGTAGCACTCCGCATAAAAAATTCTATTTTTATCATTTACCTACTCGAGGACGAGCAGGAATTAAGCTTGGGGATGCTTGATACGTCTTCAACGTATCTATATTTTTTGATTGCTCCATGCTATATTATCTTCTAGTTTCGACATTATTGGGCTTTATTATCCACTTTTATATTATTTTTGGGACTAACCTATTAACCGGAGGCCCAGCCCAGAATTGCTGTTTTTTTTGCCTATTTTAGAGTTTCGCAGAAAAAGAATATCAAACGGAGTCCAAACGGAATGAAACCTTCGGGAGCGTGATTTTTGGAATAAACATGATCCAGGAGACTTGGACCCTACGTAAGAGAAGCTTCCAGGAGGCCACGAGGTAGGGGGTGCGCCTACCCCCGAGGGCGCGCCCTCCACCCTCGTGGGCCCTCTGTTGCTCCACCGACATACTTCTTCCTCCTATATATACCTACGTAGCCCCAAACGATCAGAACAGGAGCCAAAAACCTAATTCCACCGCCGCAACCTTCTGTACACATGAGATCTCCTCTTGGGGCCTGTTCCGGAGCTCCGCCTGAGGGGGCACCCATCACAGAGGGCTTCTACATCAACACCATAGCCTCTCCGATGAAGTGTGAGTAGTTTACCTGAGACCTTCGGGTCCATAGTTATTAGCTAGATGGCTTCTTCTCTCTTTTTGGATCTCAATACAATGTTCTCCCCCTCTCTCGTGGAGATCTATTCTATGTAACCTTCTTTTTGCGGTGTGTTTGTTGAGACCGTTGAATTGTGGGTTTATGATCAAGTTTATCTATGAACAATATTTGAATCTTCTCTGAATTCTTTTATGTATGATTGGTTAACTTTGCAAGTCTCTTCGAATTATTAGTTTTGTTTGGCCTACTAGATTGATCTTTTTGCAATGGGAGAAGTGTTTAGCTTTGCGTTCAATCTTGCGGTGTCCTTTCCCAGTGACAGTAGGGGCAGCAAGGCACGTACTGTATTGTTGCCATCGAGGATAACAAGATGGTTTTTTTATCATATTGCATGAATTTATCCCTCTACATCATGTCCTCTTGCTTAAGGCGTTACTCTATTTTCATGAACTTAATCTCTAGATGCATGCTGGATAGCGGTCGATGAGTGGAGTAATAGTAGTAGATGCAGGCAGGAGTCGGTCTACTTGTCTCAGACGTGATGCCTATATACATGATCATACCTAGATATTCTCATAACTATGCTCAATTCTGTCAATTGCTCAACAGTAATTTGTTCACCCACCATAAATACTTATGCTCTTGAGAGAAACCACTAGTGAAACCTATGGCCCCCAGGTCTATCTTCATCATATTAATCTTCCAACACTTGGTTATTTCCTTTGCTTTTTAATTTGCTTTTATTTTACTTTGCATGTTTATCACAAAGATACCAAAAATATTATCCTATCATATCTATGTCACATCCCACCTAGTTCATGCATTAGAGTGTGCATCATGTTTACTTTTGACAGAAATTTGAAATGGGGAAGCCAGAACCCCCAGCACCCCTCCTGAAATCAACTAAGGTTTACTAAAAATATTTTCAATGAACCTGAAATGCCCTTCTAAAATGTTCACCCTCTTTGTCTTGGGTTGAAACCTCTGGCAAAAATGGTGCATATTTTTCTAGGTCAACAGAAGGTCATTGGATTAATGCATTAGTATTTGAATTTGGGCATTTAGAGTTTATAAAATATCTCAAATGCTCAAATATCTCCAAACTAAAATGTTCCTGGCTGGAAATATTCTAACTAAGGACCAGGTGCAGTTTGGTGATTTTAGGAGTTGTTTTAGTATTTTTAATAAGTCTACAAAGTCACAGAAAAATAGGAAAAAAGGAAATAAATGGAAAACTTACCTGCACTTACCTCCCTGGCCTGGCCCAGTAGCCAACAGGCCGGCCCAGCCGACTGGCCAGCGCCAGTCGTCGTCTCCACCGCGCCAGGAGGACGCCGGGCGCGTGGTCGCCGCACGCCGCGCGCCACGGCAGCTGCCTGCCTGCCCCTCCTCTCCTCGCTCTGGATTCGGACGACGCCACGCGCTGCGACCCCCTCGCGCTCTCTCTCACTCTCCCTCCTCCCTGGATGTCGCCCTCTCCCGCGAACACCGAGCGCCACCGTCGCCGCTGCTCGCCGCAGCTGTAGCCACCGCCTCCCCCTCGACCTCTCTCTGCGCCCGAGAGCTCCACCACGACCCCCTCGTCCTCTGCGTCAAGCCACAAGATGCCGGACGCCCCGTGGAGTCGCCCCCGTCGTCTTCCTCGTCGCCGGCCGCCGCAGATCGTCCCCGCCCGCATGTCGCCGTCCGGCTGTCCCCGTGCTCGTCGTCGACGCCAACGAGCCCGCTGTGAGCCTCTGCTTCGATTCCCCCTCCTCCCCTGCTTTCCCGTGCCCCGCAGCGCTGCGCCCGCTCAAGGCCGACTCCGGCCGCCGCCCTGAGCTTCGCTCCGGCGAGCTCCAGCGCCCCCGCAGCCTTCCACCTGCCCTGCTGGATGCGAACGAGCGCGGGCTTCGCTCCCGTGGTCTCCGCGCGTCCATTCGCCGCCTGTAGCGCAACTCCGGTGAAGAACCGCCGCGGCTCGAGGTCGTCACCGGCGAAACTCCGGCGAGGCCGACGTGGCGTCATTAGCGCCTAATCCCGCAACCTAAACCCCCCCTAAGCCACTGACCGTGGGCCCCAGGGCCAAGTCAAACCCCGGTCAGCGCGGGTTTGACCGGGTTTAGCCTCTGTGTCACTGACGTGTGGCCCCCACACGTCAGGTTGACTAGTGTTGACTTGCTGACGCAAGCATGATGCAGTGCTGACGCAATTAATTATTTTCTGGATTTAACTTTAAACAGGAAATTCCAGAAAATGTTTTAAACTTCTAAAATTCATATCAATTCAACCGTAGCTCAGTTTGAAATAAGTTATATATGAAAAATCATCAGAAAAATGCAAGCTATCCATCTGTACCAGTTTCATGCATGTCAGAACAAGTTAAACCCACTGTTTAGGCATTACAAGATGATACACTAATATGATCTTAATAAATGAGTTTCCATTTGAATCTTTGGTTCAAATGGGTTCATTCCCTTCTGGTTTAACTTGCACTAGGTCAGGACACATTCATATTGCCATGTCATAGCATGCATCATATTGTTGCATATCGCCATGTTTTGATTGTGTTCCGATGTGTTCATCGTGGTAGGTTCTACCTCCGAGGATATCTCCGAGTATCCAACTGAAGGGCAGTATCCCACGACCACTCCATCAGGCAAGCAACCCATTGATCATTCCGATACAAACCCATGTCCTCGCTTCTGCTCTCGTTTACTGCATTAAGACAACGCGTTTCAAACTGCTGTGTGTTACGGTAGTTGAACCCACTTCCTTTGCATGACCTGTCATTGCCACAGTAACTAGATGAAACCCACTAGCATGTGTAGGAGTTGTTTGAGCCAATATATGTGTGTGTTCCTACCATGCTATGCTTGCTATGCTTAGAGTTGTGTCAGGTCTGGCTCATCGGGATGATGAACTGGAGTGAAAGGTTGTGTCGGTGACAAGAGTGAAGTGTTGAATACGATTTGGTAAAGGAATCGATGAGAGGCCATGTAGGAGTACATGGTGGGTTGTTTCATTGAGGCCGTCCTTAAGAACTAAGATCTGTGTTTGTGATCCATGATACAGTTACTACCACACATTGGGCCCTGAAATATGACCCCGCTCGACTTCTTATCCACCCTTGTTCTCTGTCCAGGAGTTGCAAGTAGTTTCTGGTGTTTGTAGTATGCTGGGGGCCGCACGCGGCGCTGACCATCGGGGTGGGCTGTGTTGCGGTAGGCACGTGGCCGGGTCAACCGGGCGCCCGTTTGGTGTCTCGGAACCCTGTTCACATCGTTCGGGGCCGTTAGTGGAAACCTCGGCCGGACTCCCTGCGGATGGAACCCGAATAGGCGATAAACCTGGACTAGAGACTTGAGTGTTTAGGTAGGTCGTGGTCTACACCCACGTCGGCTTTCGCTTGAAGTCTGCCGAGCACATGTCGTGTGCAGACGCTAAGTGGTGGAAACATGTGTGAAGAAGTACACCCCTGCAGGGTTATAAATGATCTATTCGAATAGCCGTGTCCGCGGTAATGGACTTCTGGGTTGCCTATATCAGTTCATAGATAAGTTAAATGGATACTACTAAAAATCTCAAGATAAGTGTGAGTACCGCGGATGGCCCTCTCGTAGGATGGCGAGAGAGGATCCACGGTGGAGTATTGTGTTGGTGATAGTGGACTCGTGTGCGACAAATGATTTACAAGTGGTGTCTATCGTAGGATAGCTTAGCCAAGAGTCAAAGCTGGCTTGCTGCAATAACCCCACTACCTTCTTGAGAATGTGCATGTATAGTAGGTTCCTGTTGTAAGACTTGCTGAGTACCTTCGTACTCATGTTGCTTTAATCATGTTTTTCAGACGACTGCACCAACCCCTCTGATGGGTTCTATGTAGACCTCGACGTTGACGAGTGACTTATCACCCAGGTGGTGATCCAAGACTTGTGAAGGGTCGTTGTAGATAGACAGGCTTCGTTAAGCCTTCTTTATTTCTTGTGTCTGTACTCAGACTACTTTGCTTCCGCATGTGCTTGTATGTTTGTATGACTTGAGTGTTGGGTCATGTGACCCCTATCTGTATGGATGATATGTATGGCTCCTCGGAGCCTTCTAAATAAAGTACTTGAGTCGTAGAGTACTGTTGTGATGCCATGTTGTATTTACTCATATCGGCATATTGTGTGTATGATTGAAATGCTTGGTATGAGTGGGATCCGACCATCTAGTTGTTTATCCTTGGCAGCCTTTCATATGGGGAAATGTAAGTCTTGTGCTTCTGAGCGATAGTAGTCCGCTACAGCCCGGTTCACCGGAGTCCTGCTAGCCCAGCACTACTGCTTGGACACTTGACTGGCCGGCATGTGTTTCACGTCGTTCCTATGTCTGTCTCTTCGGGGAAACGTCACGCGCTGATATTCGGAGTCCTGCCTAGCCTGCTACAGCCCGGGTTACCGGAGTCCTGTTAGCCCAGTGCTACAGCCCGAATGGATACGTTGATGACCGACATGTTCGATGTGATTCATGTATGCCTGTCCTCATAGGCTAGCGCCGCTTTGGGTTCACGACTAGCCATGTCGGCCCGGGTTCTCTGTCATATGGATGCTAGCGACACTATCATATACGTGAGCCAAAAGGCGCAAACGGTCCCGGGCCAGGTAAGGTGGCACCCGTGGGAGTACCGTGCGTGAGGCCGCAAAGTGATATGATGTGTTACACGCTGGATCGATGTGGCTTAGGATCGGGGTCCTGACAGCGTTGGCATCAGAGCCGGACTGCCTGTAGGTTCGCTAAGCCAAACTGGTCGATGTCGAGTCTAGAAATGCTTTAGTTATACGTAGGGGAATTGATTGTGGGAGGGAACATAAGGCTCTTTTACTCCTTTACCTTATGTCTCTATTCTGAGTCATTCTCTTCTCATTCTACGTGGGTTAAGGACTAGGCTCTCTTCTCTCTATCAGGTTCACGTGCTACTAAATCCGTAGTAACTTATAGGATTGTTGGTCATAACCCAGTCCAGTTCTACTAAAGTTTAGTATGTTGCCAATTGAACCAGAACCTTGATATGTTGTTGTTGAGTGGTTTCGCAAACTGTTGTGGATGTCTCAATTCTTCTTCTGAGCATTTACAGCCGTTATGCTGTCCAATTTCATCCAGAAATTCTAATGCCTTTGCACTATTTTGTGCTTTCAGATGGCTACCCGTCCCCAAAACCAAGTGGTTCGTCTGACCCGTTGCATCGGGGTATGTGGTCATACCGCCATGTTGGTTCGAGTGATGGTTGAGGCAGGTTACCGATGGTACCCTGAATACACCGTCGAAGAGCAGTTTAGAGATTTTAACCAGAGCCAATATCTGTGCACGGTCAGGATATATCCATCATATCCCGGAGCCACGGAACCACTCCACCGTTCTTATGGACTCGGGATCACTATTGGGATGTCCGTTCAAGATGCAGCCTACTCGATGATGACCATTATGCGAGCTAGAACTGCCTTGTTGAGCAACACTGAATTTCGCTACATGCCAGCATCCCTCCCTGGGGCGCATGGTTACCTTCAGGGCATGTACAGTGATGCATCCCATGAGGACTCACTCCTTTGCACCACTACTGAGATGTTGGAAGATAAGGACCGTGAAAACCGGGCCTTGCGTATGGAGCTCTTTAATGCTCGTGCTGATCATTGGGCCACCTTGACGAGGTTTGCACCTGCTGTGCAAGCCGGATACATGGACACGAGAGACTTGTACCCTGTGCGGGCTAGTCTGCCAGACTTCATGGAATGGCGTGAGGTGGGAGGCATCACCCCTCCTCGTGGGCCTCTTCTACCGCCATCCGTTGGACCGAGGCCGCACCCAAGTCCCTATGGTCCACAAGCACCGCAGGACTGTCTGTTCCCAGATGACCATGTTCCGCTTCCAGGTCTGGGTGGTGACTTCTATGAGGACTTCTACGGAGCCGTCTGAGCTAGTAGCAGTCTCGCTAGTATTGTAATAGTTGTATGTTCACCGTCCTGCGTGATTGTGGAATATAACTTAGTGTGTATCAATTCCGGAGGTGTAGAAAAATAATGTATAGGAGCTTGGAATGCCTCCGATGAGATGTAACGTCTGTCGTCTTAGTTGTACTTCAGCTTGAGCTTGTACTAAACTATGTATGATGTGTATGACCGTTGGTATATATATGGCAGTTTCTATATTACCATGTCATACGGATGATCATCTCTGCATTCCTTGTTACCCATTACATTCCGCACTTCTTTGGCCAGATTTTGCCATCCTGGTTTAAATCGCTGTTTTGTTTTCCCAGGATGGTCAACACCCGCAGCAACCCTGCTGCTTCGGAGCAGGGAGAAGCTAGTGCACCTAGAGAGGAAATTCTGCCTCAACCACCTTCTCTGGCTGAAGTGATGCTGGAGGCAGAGCCCAACAGGCGCGACACCAACCGCTTGTTAGAGCGGATTGAACAGAACACTGCCCGCCAGCAGAGGATCAATTCGGTGTCCATCAATGACTTTGTCAAGCTGTACCCGCCAAAGTTCAATCATTCCATCGAACCTCTCGATGCGGATGACTGGCTCCGCAGCATCGCCCACAAGCTACGTTCTGCCAACGTGGCTGAAGATGATAAAGTCACCTTTGCTGCCTATCACCTTGAAGGTCCTGCCAGCCTTTGGTGGGAGAATTATGAAGCTATGCGCCCAGTCGGCCAACTCACTACTTGGGCTGATTTCAGTGCCGCTTTTCGTGAGCATCATATCCCGGAAGGCCTCATGGATCGCAAGAGGGAGGAGTTTTGTAACTTCACCCAGGGGAAGCTGACTGTGGATGCATACAGTCGCGAGTTTGGGAAGCTTGCACGCTATGCTCCCGAAGAGGTATCCACCGATGCCAAGAAGCAGGCAAGGTTCCGCAAGGGACTTAGCCCTGAGCTCCGACGTGACCTTCGTCTGCATGAATGCATTTCTTTTCCGAAGCTAGTCAATAAGGCCATCAGTGCCGAGACGGGGCAGAACGATTTTGAAGCTTCACGCAAGCACTTCCGTGACTATGGATCTTCATCCGGCTCTGGATCTCAGAAGCGCCGGGTCTGGATCCCAAATTCTGCTATGCCACCCAGGTATACCCCGAGGCCATCCTTTGTGGCGCCTCGTCCCAACCAGCAGTATGTGCCGCCCAAGACTTTTGGTGGCCCCACTGTCAATACTGCTCCACGCCCCAATATGATAACTTGCTTCAAGTGTGGTGAGCCGGGCCACTACATCCGTGAGTGTCCCCAGAACAACCCCAGCCAGATCGGAAAGTCTGTTGGACATGGTAAGTCAACAGCGAAGGTGCTTGTCGCCAAGCCAGCCACCACTGCTCGTGGCCATGTCAACTACGTCTCAGCTGAAGAGACTCAAGAGGACCCCAACGTCGTTCTCGGTACGCTCCTTGTTAACTGCCACCCGGCAACTATTCTCTTTGATACTGGAGCATCTCATTCATTTATTTCTGAGAGCTATGCTCGATTGCACAACACTACCTTTAGCGACATGCCCACCTCCATGGAAATTCAAACTCCCGGTTCTAGATGGCAAACCTCTAGGATCAGCCATGGAAATGAAATTCTTGTCGACAGATTGGTTTTTCTCGCGTCACTAATAGCTCTCAAGTCTTCGGACATAAACATCATCTTGGGTATGGACTGGATGTCAGCACATTACGCCAAGATTGATTGCTCAACTAGAACTGTCCAACTTACCCATCCATCGGGCAAGACAGTCAATGTTTTGACCCGAGTATCGGAGCGTCAGCTCTACTCTCTAAATGCCAATCCCCTTCCAGACCTCGAAGATATTCCGGTAGTCCGTGACTTTCCGGATGTCTTTCCAGAGGAACTGCCAGGTGTTCCACCTGACAGAGATGTCGAGTTCGTGATAGACCTTGTTCCAGGAACCGTCCCAATCTCTAGAAGACCCTATAAGATGGCACCCCTAGAACTAGTTGAGCTTAAGAAACAACTCGATGAGTCCTTGCAAAAGGGTTTCATCCGTCCTAGTTCATCTCCATGGGCTTGCCCCGTCCTTTTCGTCAAGAAGAAGGATGGAACAGATCGGATGGTTGTAGATTACCGACCTGTCAATTTGGTCACTATCAAGAACAAGTATCCGCTCCCCAGGATCAACGACCTGTATGATCAGCTCGCAGGATCCTCAGTCTTCTCCAAGATGGATTTGAGGTTGGGCTACCATCAAATCAAAATCAAGAATGGGGACATTCCCAAAACGGCTTTCGTTACTCGCTACGGCCAATACGAGTACACCGTCATGTCCTTCGGTTTAACCAATGCTCCAGCCACCTTCTCTCGGTTAATGAACTCGATCTTCATGGAGTACTTGGATAAATTCGTCGTGGTATACCTCGATGATATACTCATCTACTCCAAGAATGAGGAAGAACATGCCGAACATCTAAGGTTAGTATTGATGAAACTTCGAGAGCATCGCCTTTATGCCAAATTCTCCAAGTGCGAATTCTGGTTGCCAGAAGTGACCTATCTGGGCCATGTAATCTCTGGCAAGGGCATTGCTGTCAATCCCGAGCGAGTTCAAGCTGTCCTTGACTGGACTCCACCTGAAACGGTCAAGCAAGTTCGGAGTTTTCTTGGTTTAGCGAGCTATTGCCGCCGCTTCGTCGAGAATTTCTCCAAGGTTGCTAAGCCTCTAACTGAACTCCTCAAGAAAGATAAAAAGTTCGAGTGGACCCCACAGTGCGAGTTCAGCTTTCAGGAACTGAAAAGACGCCTGACATCTGCTCCCGTACTGGTACCACCAGATTTCTCTAAAGACTTTGTTATCTATTGCGACGCCTCGCGCCAAGGACTAGGTTGCATACTCATGCAAGATCGTCATGTGATTTCCTACGCATCTCGACAGTTGCGTCCACACGAGGATAATTATCCCACTCATGATCTAGAGCTTGCAGCAGTAGTCCATGCACTCAAAACCTGGCGACATTACCTTTTGGGTAATCGTTGCGAAATTTACACTAATCACCAAAGTTTGAAATATATCTTCACCCAACCGGATTTGAATCTCAGGCAAAGACGTTGGGTCGAGTTGATCTCGGATTACGACTTAGGAATAACCTACACCCCAGGCAAAGCCAATGTCATGGCTGATGCACTAAGTCGTAAATCTTATTGTAACAACCTGATGTTACAACAAGGTCAACCACTTCTCCACAAGGAATTTCATAAGCTTAACCTTCACATTGTTCCTCGAGGATTCCTTTCCACCCTGGTGGCGAAACCTAACCTTACGGATCAAATCATAGCTGCCCAGAAGCGCGATAAGGGCATATCTTGGATTAAGGAAAACATCGCTAGCGGAGTTGCTAAATGTTTTTCCATAGATGAACGAGGTATTGTCCTCTTCGAGAACCGCTTGGTGGTTCCCAAGAAACAACATTTACGACAATTGATCCTTAAGGAAGCTCATGAATCCCCTCTCACCATTCATCCCGGTAGTACTAAAATGTATCAAGACCTACGCCAGAGGTTTTGGTGGACTAGGATGAAGAGAGAAATCGCTCAATACATTGCTAGTTGCGACGTCTGTCGTCGTGTCAAAGCAGAGCATCAACGGCCCGCTGGCACCCTTCAACCATTGGAGATTCCTGAATGGAAATGGGATAAAATCGGTATGGATTTCATTACCGGGTTTCCCAGAACCAAAAGAGGGAATAATGCTATCTTCGTTGTTGTCGATCGTCTCTCCAAAGTAGCCCACTTCTTACCTATTCGCGAGAGTATAACCGCTAGCCAGCTAGCTGATTTGTACATCTCTCGAATAGTATCTCTCCATGGTGTTCCATTGGAAATTAATTCAGACTGTGGAAGTCTTTTCACCTCTCGATTTTGGGAAAGTTTCCCCAATGCTTTGGGAACTCGACTCTCCTTTAGCACCGCCTTCCATCCTCAATCAAGTGGTCAAGTAGAACGAGTCAATCAAATTCTGGAGGATATGCTCCGGGCTTCTGTCATCTCTTTCGGTATGAATTGGGAGAAGTGCCTTCCATTCGCCGAGTTCGCTTATAACAACAGTTATCAAGCTAGCTTGGGTAAAGCTCCTTTCGAAGTTCTTTATGGACGAAAATGTCGAACGCCTCTTAACTGGTCAGAAACCGGCGAGAGACAACTCTTCGGCCCGGACATGATCCGGGATGCAGAAGAGCAGGTTCGTATTATTCGTGAGAAGTTGAAAACCGCCCAGTCTCGACAAAAGAGTCAGTATGACCGCAAGCATAAGCCCATGGCTTATGAAGTCGGCGAGATGGCTTACCTTCGGGTTACCCCTTTAAAGGGAACCCATCGATTCGGTATCAAAGGTAAATTGGCTCCTCATTACATTGGACCCTTTCGCATTCTTGCCAAACAAGGGAAAGTTGCCTACCAACTGGAACTACCTCCGCATCTCTCCAGAGTTCATGATGTCTTCCACGTTTCTCAACTCAGGCGTTGCTTCGCGGATCCTATCCGTGGAGTGGACCACGAAACGCTTGATCTCCAAGATAATCTCACCTATCGGGAATACCCCGTTCGTATCCTTGATCAAGCCGAACGTACCACTCGACGCCACAATATCAAGTTTCTCAAGGTTCAATGGTCACACCATTCCGAGCAAGAAGCTACTTGGGAAAGGGAGGATCGTCTTCGACTTGAGTACCCCACCTTCTTTCCGACAGATCCTAAATCTCGGGACGAGATTCTTTTGAGTGGGGGTGAGTTGTCACATCCCACCTAGTTCATGCATTAGAGTGTGCATCATGTTTACTTTTGACAGAAATTTGAAATGGGGAAGCCAGAACCCCCAGCACCCCTCCTGAAATCAACTAAGGTTTACTAAAAATATTTTCAATGAACCTGAAATGCCCTTCTAAAATGTTCACCCTCTTTGTCTTGGGTTGAAACCTCTGGCAAAAATGGTGCATATTTTTCTCGGTCAACAGAAGGTCACTGGATTAATGCATTAGTATTTGAATTTGGGCATTTAGAATTTATAAAATATCTCAAATGCTCAAATATCTCCAAACTAAAATGTTCCTGGCTGGAAATATTCTAACTAAGGACCAGGTGCAGTTTGGTGATTTTAGGAGTTGTTTTAGTATTTTTAATAAGTCTACAAAGTCACAGAAAAATAGGAAAAAAGGAAATAAATGGAAAACTTACCTGCACTTACCTCCCTGGCCTGGCCCAGTAGCCAACAGGCCGGCCCAGCCGACTGGCCAGCGCCAGTCGTCGTCTCCACCGCGCCAGGAGGACGCCGGGCGCGTGGTCGCCGCACGCCGCGCGCCACGGCAGCTGCATGCCTGCCCCTCCTCTCCTCGCTCTGGATTCGGACGACGCCACGCGCTGCGACCCCCTCGCGCTCTCTCTCACTCTCCCTCCTCCCTGGATGTCGCCCTCTCCCGCGAACACCGAGCGCCACCGTCGCCGCTGCTCGCCGCAGCTGTAGCCACCGCCTCCCCCTCGACCTCTCTCTGCGCCCGAGAGCTCCGCCACGACCCCCTCGTCCTCTGCGTCAAGCCACAAGATGCCGGACGCCCCGTGGAGTCGCCCCCGTCGTCTTCCTCGTCGCCGGCCGCCGCAGATCGTCCCCGCCCGCATGTCGCCGTCCGGCTGTCCCCGTGCTCGTCGTCGACGCCAACGAGCCCGCTGTGAGCCTCTGCTTCGATTCCCCCTCCTCCCCTGCTTTCCCGTGCCCCGCAGCGCTGCGCCCGCTCAAGGCCGACTCCGGCCGCCGCCCTGAGCTTCGCTCCGGCGAGCTCCAGCGCCCCCGCAGCCTTCCACCTGCCCTGCTGGATGCGAACGAGCGCGGGCTTCGCTCCCGTGGTCTCCGCGCGTCCATTCGCCGCCTGTAGCGCAACTCCGGTGAAGAACCGCCGCGGCTCGAGGTCGTCGCCGGCGAAACTCCGGCGAGGCCGACGTGGCGTCATTAGCGCCTAATCCCGCAACCTAAACCCCCCCTAAGCCACTGACCGTGGGCCCCAGGGCCAAGTCAAACCCCGGTCAGCGCGGGTTTGACCGGGTTTAGCCTCTGTGTCACTGACGTGTGGCCCCCACACGTCAGGTTGACTAGTGTTGACTTGCTGACGCAAGCATGATGCAGTGCTGACGCAATTAATTATTTTCTGGATTTAACTTTAAACAGGAAATTCCAGAAAATGTTTTAAACTTCTAAAATTCATATCAATTCAACCGTAGCTCAGTTTGAAATAAGTTATATATGAAAAATCATCAGAAAAATGCAAGCTATCCATCTGTACCAGTTTCATGCATGTCAGAACAAGTTAAACCCACTGTTTAGGCATTACAAGATGATACACTAATATGATCTTAATAAATGAGTTTCCATTTGAATCTTTGGTTCAAATGGGTTCATTCCCTTCTGGTTTAACTTGCACTAGGTCAGGACACATTCATATTGCCATGTCATAGCATGCATCATATTGTTGCATATCGCCATGTTTTGATTGTGTTCCGATGTGTTCATCGTGGTAGGTTCTGCCTCCGAGGATATCTCCGAGTATCCAACTGAAGGGCAGTATCCCACGACCACTCCATCAGGCAAGCAACCCATTGATCATTCCGATACAAACCCATGTCCTCGCTTCTGCTCTCGTTTACTGCATTAAGACAACGCGTTTCAAACTGCTGTGTGTTACGGTAGTTGAACCCACTTCCTTTGCATGACCTGTCATTGCCACAGTAACTAGATGAAACCCACTAGCATGTGTAGGAGTTGTTTGAGCCAATATATGTGTGTGTTCCTACCATGCTATGCTTGCTATGCTTAGAGTTGTGTCAGGTCTGGCTCATCGGGATGATGAACTGGAGTGAAAGGTTGTGTCGGTGACAAGAGTGAAGTGTTGAATACGATTTGGTAAAGGAATCGATGAGAGGCCATGTAGGAGTACATGGTGGGTTGTTTCATTGAGGCCGTCCTTAAGAACTAAGATCTGTGTTTGTGATCCATGATACAGTTACTACCACACATTGGGCCCTGAAATATGACCCCGCTCGACTTCTTATCCACCCTTGTTCTCTGTCCAGGAGTTGCAAGTAGTTTCTGGTGTTTGTAGTATGCTGGGGGCCGCACGCGGCGCTGACCATCGGGGTGGGCTGTGTTGCGGTAGGCACGTGGCCGGGTCAACCGGGCGCCCGTTTGGTGTCTCGGAACCCTGTTCACATCGTTCGGGGCCGTTAGTGGAAACCTCGGCCGGACTCCCTGCGGATGGAACCCGAATAGGCGATAAACCTGGACTAGAGACTTGAGTGTTTAGGTAGGTCGTGGTCTACACCCACGTCGGCTTTCGCTTGAAGTCTGCCGAGCACATGTCGTGTGCAGACGCTAAGTGGTGGAAACATGTGTGAAGAAGTACACCCCTGCAGGGTTATAAATGATCTATTCGAATAGCCGTGTCCGCGGTAATGGACTTCTGGGTTGCCTATATCAGTTCATAGATAAGTTAAATGGATACTACTAAAAATCTCAAGATAAGTGTGAGTACCGCGGATGGCCCTCTCGTAGGATGGCGAGAGAGGATCCACGGTGGAGTATTGTGTTGGTGATAGTGGACTCGTGTGCGACAAATGATTTACAAGTGGTGTCTATCGTAGGATAGCTTAGCCAAGAGTCAAAGCTGGCTTGCTGCAATAACCCCACTACCTTCTTGAGAATGTGCATGTATAGTAGGTTCCTGTTGTAAGACTTGCTGAGTACCTTCGTACTCATGTTGCTTTAATCATGTTTTTCAGACGACTGCACCAACCCCTCTGATGGGTTCTATGTAGACCTCGACGTTGACGAGTGACTTATCACCCAGGTGGTGATCCAAGACTTGTGAAGGGTCGTTGTAGATAGACAGGCTTCGTTAAGCCTTCTTTATTTCTTGTGTCTGTACTCAGACTACTTTGCTTCCGCATGTGCTTGTATGTTTGTATGACTTGAGTGTTGGGTCATGTGACCCCTATCTGTATGGATGATATGTATGGCTCCTCGGAGCCTTCTAAATAAAGTACTTGAGTCGTAGAGTACTGTTGTGATGCCATGTTGTATTTACTCATATCGGCATATTGTGTGTATGATTGAAATGCTTGGTATGAGTGGGATCCGACCATCTAGTTGTTTATCCTTGGCAGCCTTTCATATGGGGAAATGTAAGTCTTGTGCTTCTGAGCGATAGTAGTCCGCTACAGCCCGGTTCACCGGAGTCCTGCTAGCCCAGCACTACTGCTTGGACACTTGACTGGCCGGCATGTGTTTCACGTCGTTCCTATGTCTGTCTCTTCGGGGAAACGTCACGCGCTGATATTCGGAGTCCTGCCTAGCCTGCTACAGCCCGGGTTACCGGAGTCCTGTTAGCCCAGTGCTACAGCCCGAATGGATACGTTGATGACCGACATGTTCGATGTGATTCATGTATGCCTGTCCTCATAGGCTAGCGCCGCTTTGGGTTCACGACTAGCCATGTCGGCCCGGGTTCTCTGTCATATGGATGCTAGCGACACTATCATATACGTGAGCCAAAAGGCGCAAACGGTCCCGGGCCAGGTAAGGTGGCACCCGTGGGAGTACCGTGCGTGAGGCCGCTGATATGATGTGTTACACGCTGGATCGATGTGGCTTAGGATCGGGGTCCTGACAATCTACCAGATCTCACTCTCGTAAGTGATCGTGAACGGATTGACAACCCCTTATCGTGTTGGTTGCAAGGATTTATTTGTTTTGTGTAGGTGCGAGGGACTCACGCGTAGCCTCCTACTGGATTGATACCTTGGTTCTCAAAAACTGAGGGAAATACTTACGCTACTTTGCTGCATCACCCTTTCCTCTTCAAGGGAAAACTAACGCAGTGCTCAAGAGGTGGCAGGAGGCCGCCAAAACAGCGCCAGAGGGTAATGCCTTGGCTGCCGAGAACATGGGGGAAGCAATCCCCGTGGAGACTGACGGCGGGGGCCTTGACCAGTCCAGCCTCCAGCCGAACAACGGTCTGGAAACCGAAGTGGCTCCGGAACCGAATAAGCAACCCCCTTCGAAGGGGGGGGGACGCCAACTCCAGCGGCGACCTCCACTAATCCAGGGGCGCCGAACATACTGACTGAGGTGTTGCAACGTGCTTCCATTGTGGAGGAGCACCGCACCCTAATGGGTGTGGTGGTTGAAAATATTCAGTCCGCCAAGAGCGGGCTGAACGAAGCCTTCACTAGCCTGCTAACAAGCTTCGAGGTATGCGATGTAATATTCTTGACCGTTTTTATATGAAGGAATATGCCTGTATATAGATAGTAGCCCCTGAGACTCTATTTGGATTTTGGAAAGAAGGCCGAACAGAGGATCGACAATATTCGCAGGAGATAATACAGGTTTCCCTGTTATCGGCAACCGCCCAGGCCGCTGAAGTATCCGAGCTCAAGCGTAAGCTAGGGCTGGCTGATGAGGATCTCGTCCGCATCAACAAGAGGTTTGATGAAGCACAACGTATGTTTCAGAATATCTCGTTCATGCCTGTATTAATATGCAGATTCTGAGTCGAAGCTCATGCGCTGCTATGTGTATGATTGTGGGCAGTGCTGCTGCGGTCGAGACCCTCAGGGGTGAACTTGCCCAGGCCAAGGATTAGGCAAGGGTGAACAAAGCGGCCGCTGATAAAGCGGCCGAGGACTTGAAGTCCGAGCAGGTCGTCTGCTACTAATATGAGGAGTGGGTGACCAAAGTGGAGCAGGCTCTCAAGGATGCCGCCAGCAAGTGCGAGTCCCTAGAGGAGAAGAATAAAGCCCAGGCGACCGACCTTGCCAAGGCCCTTCAAGAGATCGAGGAGGCGCAGGCCGAATCCCGAGAGGCGCCCGAGGAGATCAAGCAGGCCGGACAGATAGCGGCTGGTAAGCTCTTTCTCTTACAGAGTAAATTTGGCAATCAGAAGTATGTCTTGCTCACTCGACTGTGGAGTGCTCCAGACGCCTTTGCGAATCTTCCCAAGAGTGCCGCCGATGCCGCGCAGTTCTTCCGGGCCCAGGAGGGGCACACGACGGAGAAGCTATTCTGGTCACAGTTCGTGGTGCAGGAGCGCCCATCGCTGTTGAATGACCAGATGGCGCTGTGGGCCGAACTGCATAGGATGTCTGGATTGGCTATGAGGGACATCATAGTCCAGCTGTGGCCAGCCGAAACCGTCCCAAGCAGCTATTTTGGCCTGGTGCAGTGACTCGTTGACGCGCTGCCCCAAATTGACGCAGTCAAGCGGTCGTCATGTATAGAAGGTGCGCGGCTGGCCTTTGCCCGTGTCAAGATGCACATGGTGAAAATGAAGGCCGCCGTCGTGGCAGTTGAGGGTCCGCCCGAAGGCAAGGACCACCGCAAGCCGGAGCGCTATTTTGAAGACGTCCTGGAGGGTGCCCGCTTGATAGAGGGCCAATGCTCGAAGGACATCATGTTCGAGTGAATGTATCTGAATTGCCCTGACGTTGTATAAACCAAGGCTTTGTAATATATTTATGTTGTTTATCTTAAAGTGTTTTTCCTCCTGTGCGGCCGTTTTTATCCCTGAGAGTTTGCCAATCGTCGGCTTCAGCCCCCACATAGATACTATGGGGGTGTTCGGGATAGCACATAACCACACTTGACCTAACGTCTTGGTCCATGAAGGAGGGGTCAGTGCGGCGAAATAGGCAATTGGACTATGCGGCTTTATCACTCTCACTTAGCCATAGGAGTTTGACAATGGGACTATAAGTTAGCCCCTGGTGCATATGCGGCTATCCGAACTTGGATGCCTTAAGCGCGTGACTGGAAAGAGCCTGTCCTTTGTGTAATACGGAAGAAATCACTAGAGATTTAGTAGGTCGCCGAATTGCTGACCAGCTCTCGCCGCATCACGATAGTCAGTTTTTGGCTTTCTCTACTGAGGTGCTTGACCGGACGAACCAGAAACACAATCGCAGTAGTTCTCCCTTTACTACCTTAGCCGAACAAGCGGAACGTAAGGTGGCAATCATAGGAGCCGGGCAAGCCAACTATTGACCAAAGACATGATTCAGAGCCGATGCATATAATGCCATATTCGGGACGCCGAAGCATACTGTAAAAGTGTTCAGACTTTTTCTTAAAATGTACTATATATACGACAATCTGACGTAAAGAGGGAATACAGATTAGAAAATAAGCCAATACCGAACAGGGGTTAGGCGAAAACTACTTCCATTATAGTCTGATTAATGCGTCAAGATGCATTTTTATAGAGGATGCCCTAAGCATCGAGGGTATTTTACATGCCCAGAATTTGAGAACAATGGAAAGCTGTATACAGGTCCTAAAAGAGGAAAAATTGATCTTGAAGATCCTTTGGACGCTCTGCCGCACGTCTGCGCTGCTTTTCGCCTTGGGGTAGGATCCTCTGAGAGGATCAATGATCGAGTATGCATAAGGGGCCTGGAAAGGGGCCCTTGGTACCATTTTAAGGTGATGGTGGTTGTAAAGAACCTGAAAAAATAAAAATAAGGAGAAAAAGGGGAGGATATGAGGGTCCGAATAGGGTCGAGCCGTACTGTGGACCTTGCTTTTAGTGTGCCTCCGTCTTTGCCCATGGTATCTTTAGTGCGTAATTATGTACGCGCAGTACGTATGCCGCTATCAAGTTGGGTTTTTGACGGAGGCCGGATTGCTAATCTAGCTTTGGACGAGCCGGACTATCATTCTGCAGGGTAGACCGGACTCGTTTGATAGTGTCCGGGGGCTTGACTACCGATGTAGTATTCGGCTTGATAAGGCCACCCTGTATTTCGGCTGCAAGGGCCGCAGTATGCTCCTCTGTACGGAGGGAGCGCTCCATGTTTCCATTGACTGTTATGACATAATGTGGTCCGGGCATCTTGAGATTTAGATAAGCGTAGTGCGGGACTGCATTGAAACGAGCGAAAGCAGTCCGTCCGAGCAGTGCATGATAGCCACTGCGGAAGGGGACGATGTCGAAGATCAAGTCTTCGCTACGGAAATTATCCGGTGAATCAAAGACTACTTCCAGCGTTATGGACCTTGTGCAACAGGCCTCGACGCCGGGTATCACTCCTTTAAAGGTGGTTTTGGTGGGCTTGATTCTTGATGGATCAATACCCATTTTACGGATAGTGTCCTGATAAAGCAGGTTAAGACTGCTGCCGCCGTCCATAAGGACTCGCATGAGATGGAATCCGTCGATAATTGGACCGAGGACCAATGCTGTCGAACCTCCATGACGGATACTGGTCGGATGGTCTCTGCGATAAAAAGTGATCGGACAAGCTGACCATGGGTTAAATTTTGGGGCGACTGGCTCTATGGCATAAACGTCCCTAAATGTGCGCTTGCGCTCCCGCTTAGGGATATGAGTAACGTAGATCATATTCACCGTTTTGACCTCGGGGGGGAATTTCTTCTTTCCCCCTATGTTCTGTGGGCGAGGCTCTTCATCGTCGTCCTTGCTGGGCGGTCCTTTCCCCTTATGTTCGGCGTTTAGCTTACTGACCTGTTTAAAGACTCAACAATTTCTGTTGGAATGATTGGCAGGTTTGTCAGGGGTGCCATGAATCTGGCAAGGCCGATCAAGTATTTTGTCCAAACTAGATGGACCATCTTTGTTTCCTTTGAATGGTTTCTTCCGCTGATCGGGTTTAGAGCCACTGAATCCGGGGTTGACCATCGTTTCTTCGGTATCTTCATTGTTGCTTCGATGCTTGTGTTTGTTGTATCGTGGCTTGCCATTGCCATCCCTGGCTCCAGAGGTACCAGGGACGCTGGTGCTATTGCTTCTGCGAGCTAGCCAGCTATCTTCTCCCGCACAAAAGCGGGTCATAAGTGCGGTGAGAGCTGCCATGTACTTCGGTTTTTCTTGGCCTAGGTGTCTGGCGAGCCACTCGTCATGGAAGTTGTGTTTAAAGGCCGCGAGGGCTTTGGCGTCCGGGCAATCAACAATTTGGTTCTTTTTAATTAAGAACCTGGTCCGGAGTTTCCGGGTTGACTCTCCGGGCTGCTGGACTATGTGACTAAGGCATCGGCATCTGGAGGCCAAAGATAGGTACCTTGGAAGTTGTCTCTAAAGGCATCTTCCAAATCTTCCCAGCTACCAATAGAGTTTTCTAGGAGGCTGTTTAACCAGTGCCGTGCTGGTCCCTTGAGTTTTAGGGGGAGGTACTTGATGGCATGAAGATCGTCATCGCGAGCCATGTGAATGTGGAGAGGAAAATCTTTGATCCATACTGCGGGATCCGTCATACCATCGTATGATTCAATGTTCACGGGTTAAAACCCTTCTGGGAACTGATGCTCCATTACCTCATCAGTGATGCATAGGGGGTGTGCGATACCTCTGTATCGGGCGATGTCACGACGGAGTTCGGATGGCATCCGTGTTCGGTTTTCAGCCCGGGTGAGATTATGCTCACCGTGCCGGGCCTGATGGCCGTCCTCCCGCATTGGAGCACGTCCCCTTGATCCATAGATTGATCTGGTCTGGCAGGCTCTATTGTCCAGGTCCTTGCGTAGGTCGTAAGTGTAGCCCGGAGCAGCTACCTCCTTGCCTCGATGGCGGGGTGGCGCGGGCTGTCCGTAAGTAGTCGCTCTATCCCGTCCATGTGGTGGTCGGTCAGGTTCGTCAACAGGTCTATACTTTGGCGGTATTGGCCCAAGGGCCTCATCGTCGAATTGTGGTAGTAGCTTGCGCTTCGGGTAGCTCTTAGTTGGGTGTTCGAGTCTGTATTCCTCGGCCACCAGGACTTTAGTCCATCTGTCATTGAGCATATCCTGTTCGGCTTGAAGCTGCTGCTGCTTCTTTTTTAGGCTTCTCGAACTGGCGATTAGCTGGTGCTTAAAGTGCTCCTGCTCGAGTGGTTCCTCTGGCACGATGAAGTCTTCGTCGCCGAGGCTCTAATCATCCTAGGAGATTGGTAGATAGTTACTATCCTCCGAGTCCTCATTCCCGACTGGATCATCAGGGTTAACTTGCCCATCCTCCCAATCATCCTGTTCGGATGTTGGCTCGACAGGGGCTTCGGGGTCTTCGGCATTCTCCAGAGTGTCATTGTCTCCGGTGTCGGTATTGCTGTCTTTTCCGCGACACAATTTTGAGCGGTGTCGCCGACGTCGATGCTTTGGAGGTGCCTCAGCGGGCTTGTCCTTGATCAGATCCGTCCTGCCATCGCCGTCATCTTCTTTGGGTGTGTCCACCATATACACGTCATATGTGGAGGTGGCCGTCCAACGTCTGGTAGACGGAGGGTCTTGGCCTTGTTCGTCTCTGTTATTGTCGTCCATGCCGTCGATGTCTTCGGAGGCGTAGTCCAGCATGATGGTTAAATCTTCGACAGTTGCTATGAAGTGGGTGGTGGGTGGGACGTAAACTTCCACTCTCTCAGCCCCTAGTCCGGGCTGGGTGTAATTCAGAAGTGATTCCTCTGTAATGGTGAGGGATCGCATTAAGTCCAGAGCCTTGTTTAAGAGCGAGGTTTGGACGTGGAAGCGAGAGGCCGCGGGGCTGGCCAGGGTGAAAGCCTCCTGGCCATGCCTACTTGGCGCGGACTTCGAGAATCGGATCTGGAGTCCGGGGGCGAGTTCGGCCTTTCAATGATAGGGGGAACTCGGTCTGATTCCGAGTTTGTGGTGGACAAAATTGCCTCTGGATCCTCGATAGTGCGATTTGCAGCAGAGAGTCCGGTGGGCTCTAAATTCCCATCTTTGGATCTGATGGTTTGCTTCGGATCTAGGGCCAGAGCGGTGGTCGAGGCCGTGAACCCTTCGAAGATCAAGTCTCCTTGGATATCGGTGACATAGTTTAGGTTCCTGAAACTGATCTGATGACCAGGGGCGTAGCTGTCGATCTGTTCGAGGTGGCCAATTGAGTTGGCCCGTAGAATGAAGCCACCAAACACAAAAATCTGGCTGGGGAGGAAAGTGTCCCCATAGACGGCATCATGGTTGATGATTGAACGAGCCATCGAACCTTCTATTGACGACACAGTGGAACTCTCAATGAAAGCACCAATGTCGGTGTCAAAACCGGCCGATCTCGGGTGGGGGTCCCGAATCATGTGTCTGAGGATCGAAGGTAACAAGAGACAGGGGACATGATGTTTACCCAGGTTCGAGCCCTCTTAATGGATGTAATACCCTACTTCCTGCTTCATTGACTTTGATGAATATAGGGGTTACAAGAGTTGATCTACCTCAAGATCGTAATGGCTAAACCCTAGTGTCTAGCATGTATGATTTATCTTAGCATCTACAGACTAAACCCTCCGATTTATATAGACACCGGAAGGGCCTAGGGTTGTACAGAGTCGGTTTACAGAGAAAGGAAACTATACATTCGAACGCCAAGCTTTCCATTCATGCAAAGGAGAGTCCCACGGACACAGGGGAAGGCCTTCTATCTTGTATCACGGCCCACCAGTCCGGCCCATGTCACATAGCCTAGACACCCGGGGACCCCCTAATCCAGGACTCCCTCAGGAGTCAACACCCTGAACTTGTCGAAAAACTTTTTTTTGCGACAATTTGAGCTTTGTAGATAGTAACACTATCATCAGTGTCCGTCTTCCTCTTGAAGATCCATTTATTCTCAATGGCTTGCTGATCATCGGGCAAGTCCACCAAAGTCCACACTTTGTTCTTATATATGGATCCTATCTCCGATTTCATGGCCTCAAGCCATTTACCGGAATCTGGGCTCATATCGCTTCCCCATAGTTCGTAGGTTCATCATGGTCTAGTAACATGACTTCCAGGACAGGATTACCGTACCACTCTGGTGCGGAACATGCTCTGGTTGACCTACGAGGTTCGGTAGTAACTTGATCTAGAGTTTCATGATCTTTATCATTAGCTTCCTCTCTAGTTGGTGTAGGCATCACGGGAACGGTTTTCTGTGATGAGCTACTTTCCAATTCAATAGAATGTACAATTACCTCATCAAGTTCTACTTTCCCCCCACTCACTTCTTTCGAGAGAAACTCCTTCTCTAGAAAGGATCCATTCTTAGCAACAAAGATCTTGCCTTTGGATCTGTGATAGAAGGTGTACCCAACAGTTTCTTTTGGGTATCCTATGAAGATGCACTTCTCCGATTTGGGTTCGAGCTTATCAGGCTGAAGCTTTTTCACATAAGCATCGCAACCCCAAACTTTAAGAAAAGTCATCTTAGGTTTCTTGCGAAATCACACTTCATATGGTGTCGTCTCAACGGATTTAGATGGCACCCTATTTAACGTGAATGTAGCTGTCTCTAATGCATAACTTCAAAACGATAGTGGTACATCAGTAAGAGACATCATAGATCGCACCATATCTAATAAAGTATGGCTATGACGTTCGGTTACACCATTACGCTGTGGTGTTCCAGGTGGCGTGAGTTGTGAAACTATTCCACATTGTTTTAAATGAAGGCCAAACTCGTAACTCAGATATTCGCCTCAGCGATCAGATCATAGAAACTTTATTTTCTTGTTACGATGATTCTCCACTTCACTCTAAAATTCTTTGAACTTTTTGAAATGTTTCAGACTTGTGTTTCATTAAGTAGATATACCTATATCTTCTCAAATCATTTGTGAAGGTAAAAAAATAACGATACCCGCTGCGAGCCTCAACACTTATTGGACTTCATACATCGGTATGTATCTTTCCCTAATATATCCCTAATAATAAATCAAGGATTGACTCCTTGGGTTCACCGTCACAATACGCTTTCTTCCCCGCCAAACTCCCTGGGCCAGATTGAGGGCTAATGGGCCTGTTCCTGAGAGCATAAAAAAGATGGGTAACAGAAACAAATGTGACTTTTTTTTCATCCCTTTGTCTTGATCTTTCTCCGTACGGTTCGACCAGCAATAATCCCACATCATGAATTTATGCCCAGTCTAACCAATTCATATAGGTACAAACTAATGATTTCAACAAGGAACCAAACTAAACCTCAAACAGAGGTCAGGAGGATGAGGCGTACACGAATCGACCAAAGAAGGGAACGGTGGCAAAAAAATGCCCCAAGGTCTCGTAAAACCAGAGGAGGAGGAGGGATTTGGACGCGCGGAGTGCTATGCGGAGGAGGCAGTCGTCGCGGCTTGAACACGAGCTCCTGGCGGCGTGTCACGGCGCCGGCGGGACTTGGGACTCCGGCGGTTGGCGAGCGAGTGAGTGAAGGCCGGGAACAGGCGGATCTCGCCCTGGAGAACCAGATCCGGTGGGTAGCATGAGACAGAGGTGTCCATGGCGGCGGGCTCCTGCTGAGAGAAAAGTGAGAAGTAGTAAGGAGAAGGGGGAGGAAACAACAAGAAGGGAGAGGGGGGGGGGGCGTGCTCATCTTCTTGGCTTCCCGGTGGCGGCGGTCACCTGCGGTGCAGAGGAAGGTGAGGGTTGAGGCCGACGTGGGGGGTAGCGCTGGAGGGAAACGATGGAATCGATGGATAGCGGGAGTAGGTTGGGCCCGATGGTGTTGGGATGCACTGGCCGATGGGCTTCCCTCTCTTCCTTTTCAATTAAACAGAAACTTCTGCGTAAGAAAAGAAATACAAGGCTAGAGAAGGGATTTAGACAAAGATAGATATTTCTCCCGGGTCATAGAAATAATTAACATATATTCAATTTCATCTTTGTCTAGCACTCCGCTCGGATGAGCCGGCCGAGTAGAAGAGGAGAGTAGGCGTTGGATAGTCTGGAGTGCTAGGAGAGGGCAAAGGAAACAAAAAGGTAGCTTTTGTCAATCCGATACAATATGGTCAAATGAGGACATGATAGATGGAGCGCTAGCAGTCGAGGGGAGACGAATGGATAAGCTTTCAAGTAGGGCAGTGCTTCTTAACACATGTCATTCAGAATGCATTCCTAAGGAGTACAACATAAGTGTGAGGTATGATACATACATACTCTTCCTCATTCCAGTTTGTTTACTCTATCTCATTATCCTTTTTGTTCGTAACTCCTACTTTTATTTCTTTCACTCATCTGTTTAGATTATAAGATGCACTAAAAGTTGCATGCAAGGAATAAAAAAATGTCCATGCAACATTCCTAATCATTCAAGGGGGGCCACATCCATTCACCATGGTTAATGGAGACTAAAGCATGATATGTATTTCTTCTAGACCTCGGCATGCACCTACCTGCCTCCCAGGATGTTGTCAAGCCACCGATTGGCATTTTGCTGGACACATTTATTTTTTCCGTTGCAATGCACGGACATATGTGCTAGGATGTTAAAGACTTGCATCATATCATTCTTCTTGAACCATGTGTTGCTCGTGGTGTTTATCTGATGCGATGTACTTATACTGTCTCTCTCGACTGCTACTTAGCTTGGTTTCCCAAGTGAAAGCAAGTCTTCATGCAGTTGTAGTCCTTTTGACATGAAAGAGTAGTGTTACAAATCCTTCACGCTACTATTGAATACTCCTACTGCCACACATGTTTATCAGCTGCATGTTTCTATTTGTAAAATTCCATGTTGAAAAGGAGTTCTATTGCAGGTATGCCTTGCTTATTTTGTTGGATTTTAATTTATATAAGGACAACCCAAAAAATCTATAAAGGAGAAGAGAGAAGACAGTATGACACACATCTTCAGGAGGCAGAGCAGGCTCAGCCAATGTTTGTGTATCTGGACATCAGTTTGAAAGTTTTGGACACATTGAAAAACCTGACAAAGGACACACATGCGGTCTATTCGAACATTAATAATTTGAACTTAGTGATGGTATTTCTGGATAGGCATTGCTATTGCACTCAATGCCATACAATCAGAGCCCCCGCCACGCCAATGGGAATTTACTATATGCATCACCGCGCCATTGATTTTTCTCTCTCCCGTTGCAACGCACGGGCTGCCTCCATTGCAAGGTTGTTGTCACATGTTTCTATAAATAGTGTGGATGCAATTTATACATGGTACATCTTTCATGCAAACGATTTTTGACTCTTGGCATGGAGCCAAATTATGCAGAACTTGAAAACAAACCTTTAAGTAAGTTTACAAAATTTCTGCAAAAAATACTCACATGCTTATGGATATGTACTATATATCACTAGATTATTGAGAAACAAATAGGTTGTGATGCCAGCTAAACAATTTTTCTAAAATGAACGGATTATGCTTGCCGCAACTATTACTCCTCTCGATTCATTTGCTTGCTGCTGCAATTATTATTCTAGGTTAGTTTGCTTGCTGCTATTACTTCATATTTATTGAAGTTCAAGAAGGAACAAATAACCTAAAGAATGAACTAACAATCAAGAGGTGGTTGTTCAGATAGATCAGTTTACTTGAAATCATACCCCATATGCTGATGAAATGAACCAATTTCTCGAGCGTTGTCCAACGACATGGTCCTTGATTAGGTAGATTCATAGAAACCAGTGTTTTCTCCCGTTGCAACGCACGGGCATTTGTGCTAGTAATAATAAAGCACGGATTGACTTTGTCGGGTTCACCGTCACAATACGCTTCTTCCGGTGAATTTAGGCTTTCAGTTTCAAAAAAACCCATATTCGAGGTGGTACTAATTTTTTGCTTAGGTAAGGTAATTTTCGGTTTCATCGGCTCCTAAGTCACATTTTCCCGTCGTACATAGAGGTAGATTCACTCGGTCACGCCTCCCTCTCATCCCACACGTCACCTGCATGGGCCTCAGCCCAACGAATCGAATCCAGCAGCCAGGCAAGCCGATAGGAGAGACAGAAAAAAATACATGTGTCCACACACGGAGCACGGGCTCTCGCCTCCTCTTCCTCTCGCCCACGAACCCGCCGCCGCCGCCGCCACCCACGTCGGACGCTTCTCCGGCAACCTTGGGCACCGTGTAGCATGCCCCCTACCTCCCCACGGTCCACGCCTCCCTCCCCTCCGGCCAGAGTCTCCGTTCCCGTCCTCTACCGCCCGCTCGCAAGCCCACCCCCCATGGCTAGGGTTTCGGGTAGGGCTTCGCCGTCACGTCTCCGGCTGCCCCAAGTTCGTTCCTCGTTCCTTCTTGGTCTCCCTTTATCTAACTAATCATGTTTAGTTTTTTAGGGGAGAAACGAGGGGAGGTATAGCAGGGTGTTGTGCTGCTGGTTGCTCGGGTGAAAGATGGGGTGCAAACATTTGCAGGAGTGGGGGAGATCGATGAGGACGAGGATGCTCTGGTGCACTGCTGGTGCGGAGAGGGCAGGGGAGAGGGATGGCTGCTGAGGGAGTCCTGGATTAGGGGGTCCTCGGACAGCCGGACTATATACTTTAGCCGGACTGTTGGACTATGAAGATACAAGATTGAAGAATTCGTCCCGTGTCCGGATGGGACTCTCCTTGGCGTGGAAGGCAAGCTTGGCGATACGGATACGTAGATCTCCTCCCTTGTAACTGACTCTGTGTAACGCTAGCCCCCTCCGGTGTCTATATAAACCGGAGGGTCTAGTCCGTAGGACAACAACAATCATACCATTGGCTAGCTTCTAGGGTTTAGCGTTTAAGATCTCGTGGTAGATCAACTCTTGTAATACTCATATCATCAAGATCAATCAAGCAGGAAGTAGGGTATTACCTCCATCGAGAGGGCCCGAACCTGGGTAAACATCGTGTCCCCCGCCTCCTGTTACCATCCGCCTTAGACGCACAGTTCGGGACCTACCCGAGATCCGCCGGTTTTGACACCGACATTGGTGCTTTCAATGAGAGTTCCACTGTGCCGTCATCATAAGGCCGGATGGCTCGTCTCGTTGTCAAGGACAACATCACCTCCAGGGGGGGCCCTGGCTGTAGGCCAAACTCTCCGACTAGGCGGCTTCGTCATGACCGCCCGTTCGGCCGCTACGCTGATGATGACTTCTCGGGTCATCAAAAACAGTCTCCACGTCGGCTCGGAACTCGTCGAGCAGATGGATCCAATGGAGCTCTCTTCTTTGAACGAGCTCTTGGATTGCATCGCCGCCTTGGGAGTCGCTACGGACTATGATCGGATCGGGCTTACACCCGACCAAAGGGAGATTAACTCTCCGCCGGTCACCCATCAGATAGCAGTGGTAGAGGAGCAACGCAACGATTCTTCCTCTATCTTGAGGACAAGCCATGTCCGGATTCCCAAGCTCGCTAAGCCGGATAGCCGTCTACGGGATGACATGGCCCAAGCTCTAAACCTAGAATCAGGCAGCGGGCCAGACCTATTGGGTAGCAAACCGGAACCCGAACTTTCAAGATCGGAAACTCCACCGCTCCTGGATCTCAGATCGGGTCAACGTTCAGACCTAAATCTACCCACCCACCCAGATATAAGTGATCTTTACCACATCAGACAAGAGCCCCAAGAGAAAGTACATCACTATTGGGCCAGATTCCTCCTTGTAATGAGCAAGGTCAAGGACTATCGCGAGGAAGACGCAATTTCACTCTTTTGTAAAAATTGCACGGACAAGGGAATCCTCAACGCCATAAGTCACCGTGACATAGCACACTTTGCTGACTTGGCGGCCATAGTACAGAAGTACTGTGCGATGGAAAGCGCCTGGAAAACCCAAACAAAATTCTGGGATCCTCCGGCTCTCACTAAACCTCCCATCCGAATTAAAAGGGTGTACTCTCATAAGTCACCCGACCAAATTACAAAGAAACAAAATCCCACTACAGGGCGTCGAACCGTATTGGAGGGATGGCTCAACGGGCCATGCAAAATTCACAGTACAGCGAATACCATACCAACACACAGCCTTAGAGCATGTTGGGTACTCCGGCAGGTGGCCAAGAGCGGTGAGGATATCCTCATCAACAATACCGCAGAGCACCATCCCGTGGAGAACAACAATACAATATTGACAGTCTTCGAGACATTCACCTCAAATAACAGGCGTAAGCAAGCACTCCACAGCCTTGCCGAAGTCTGCCACATAGCAGCAATAAATCCATGGAGCGATACGGCTATCACCTTCAATGCCAGTGACGAACCTAAATTCCGAACAGCCTGAGCACCAGCCGCCTTGGTCCTTAGTCCAATTGTGGACGGCTTCCGGCTTACCAAAGTGCTCATGGACGACGCCAGCGGATTAAACCTCATCTATGAGGAGACTCTTCGAAAAATGGAAATAGACAGAAGCCGCATTGAGCAAAGCAGCACGACCTTCAGAGGAACCATCCCTGGTCGGGAGTCACGATGTGCTGGCAAATCACACTAGATGTGGTATTCGGCACGCCGGAGAATTATAGGTCCGAAGAAATCACATTCCAAGTGGCCCCGTTCAATAGCGGATACCACGCCCTTTTAGGGTGGGAGGCATTCACGATCTTCCAAGCTATACCCCATTACAGGTACATGAAGCTCAAAATGCCCGGGCCCAATGGAATCATCACTCTAGCTAGTGATTCGGACATAGCACTCCACGCCGAAAATAAAACAGCCGCACTGGCCCTCGAGGCGTTATCCGAAGCCCTCGCGACTAAGGAATTAACTGCGCTGCGCTCCATGATAACCCACAAGTATAGGGGATCAATTGTTGCCCTTTCAATAAGTAAGAGTGTCGAACCCAACGAGGAGCTAAAGGTAGAACAAATATTCCCTCAAGTTCTATCGACCACCGATACAACTCTACGCACGCTTGACGTTCGCTTTACCTAGAACAAGAATGAAACTAGAAGTACTTGGTAGGTGTTTTTGGGTAAGCTTGCAAGAAAGTAAAGAGCACGAAAATAAAAGCTAGGGGCTGTTAAGATAAAGACACAACTAAATTAGTTTTAGTGAAGAGTTTGTTGTCACGAGAAAGTTATTTGTCCCTAGGCAATCGATAACTAGACCGGTAATCATTATTGCAATTTTATTTGAGGGAGAGGCATAAGCTAACATACTTTCTCTACTTGGATCATATGCACTTATGATTGGAACTCTAGCAAGCATCCGCAACTACTAAAGATTCATGAAGGTCAAACCCAACCATAGCATTAAAGCATCAAGTCCTCTTTATCCCAGATGCAAACAACCTACTTACTCGGGTCTGTGCTTCTGTTCACTCACGCCATCCACTATAAGCAAATCATAAGCATATTGCAAACCCTACCGCGGGAATCCCTCACGCTTGCGTGACACGGAGAGCACCATAGGACAGCACCAATAATAAAACATACAACTCAAACCAATCACGATCATCAAATAGCCATTAGGTCAAAACAGATCTACTCAAACATCATATGATAGCCATACATCATTGGGAAATAATATATAGCGTTGAGCACCATGTTTAAGTAGAGATTACAGGGGGTAAGAGAGAGTTTACACCGCTGTATAGAGGGGGGAAGAGTTGGTGATGATGGCGGTGAAGTTGTTGGTGAAGATGGCGGTGATGGTGATGGCCCCGGCAGCGCTCCGGCGCCACCGGAAGCAAGGGGGAGAGGGCCCCCCTTCTTCTTCTTCCTTGACCTCCTTCCTAGATGGGAGAAGGGTTTCCCCTATGGTCCTTGGCTCCCATGGCGTGGGAGGGGCGAGAGCCCCTCCGAGATTGGATCTATCTCTCTGTCTCTCTCTGTTTCTGCGTTCTGTTCTGGCTCTGTTTCACCGTTTCATGTGTATATGGAGATCCGTAACTCCGATTGGCCTGAAACCTTCACCGTGATTTTTTTCCGAATATTAGCTTTCTTGCGGCAAAAGAAGAGCGTCAACCGCCTTACGGGTGGCTCACGAAGGTAGGGGGCGCGCCCAGGGGGGCAGGCGCTCCCCCCTGCCTCGTGACCACCTCGGGCACTAGTTCGCGTTGATTTTCCTTCCAGATTTTCCATATTTTCCAAAAATAAGCTCCGTCTGTTTTTATCCTATTTGGACTCCGTTTGATTTGGATATTCCGCGAAACCAAAAATATGCAACAGACAGGAACTGACACTGGGCATTGGATCAATATGTTAGTCCCAAAAATAGTATAAAAAGTTGCCAAAAAGTATATGGAAGTTGTAGAATATTGGCATGGTACAATAAAAAATTATGGATACGACGGAGACGTATCAGCATCCCCAAGCTTAATTCCTGCTCGTCCTCTAGTAGGTAAATGATAAAAAAATAATTTTTGATGTGGAATGCTATCTAGCATAATCTTGATCACATGTCTAATCATGGCATTAGTATTAAGACACGAGTGATTCAAAGCAATAATCTATCCTTTGACATAAAAACAATAATACTTCAAGCATACCAACCAAGCAATTATGTCTTATTGAAATATCATAGCCAAAGAAAGCTCATCCCTACAAAATCATATAGTCTGGCTATGCTCCATCTTCACCACACAAAGCATTCACATCATGCACAACCCCGATGACAATCCAAGCAATTGTTTCATACTTTTGACGTTCTCAAACCTTTTCAACTTTCATGCAATACATGAGCGTGAGCCATGGACATAGCACTATAGGTGGAATATAATATGATGATAGGGGTTATGTGGAGAAGACAAAAAGGGAGAAAGTCTCACATCAACTAGGTGTATCAACGGGCTATGGAGATTCCCATTAACAGATATCAATGTGAGGAGTAGGGATTGCCATGCAACGGATGCACTAGAGCTATAAGTGTATGAAATCTCAAACTGAAACTAAGTGGGTGTGCATCCAACTTGCTTGCTCATGAAGACCTAGGGCAGTTGAGGAAGCCCATCGTTGGAATATACAAGCCAAGTTCTACAATGAAAATTCCCACTAGTATATGAAAGTGATAACTCAAGAGACTCTCTATATGAAGAACATGGTGCTACTCGCACAAGTGTGGTAAAAGGATAGTAACATTGCCCCTTCTCTCTTTTTCTCTCTTTTTTATTTTCTTTTCTTTTATTTTTTTATTTTTTGGTGGGCTTCTTTGGCCTCTCTTTTTTATTTGGGCTTCTTTGGCCTCTTTTATTTTTGTAAAGTCCGGAGTCTCATCCCGACTTATGGGGGAATCATTGTCTCCATCATCCTTTCCTCACTGGGGCAATGCTCTAATAATGATGATCAGCACACTTTTATTTACTTACAACTCAATATTACAACTCGATACTGGAACAAAGATATGACTCTGTATGAATGCCTCCGGTGGTGTACCGGGATGTGCAATGATCTAGCATAGCAATGACATCAAAAAAACGGACAAGCCATGAAAACATCATGCTAGCTATCTTACGATCATGCAAAGCAATATGACAATAAATGCTCAAGTCATGTATATGATGATGATGGAAATTGCATGGCAATATATCTCGCAATGGCTATGGAAATGCCATGATAGGTAGGTATGGTGGCTATTTTGAGGTAGATATAATGAGGCTTATGTGTGATAGAGCGTATCATATCACGGGGTTTGGATGCACCGGCGAAGTTTACACCAACTCTCGAGGTGAGAAAGGGCAATGCATGGTACCGAAGAGGCTAGCAATGATGGAAGGGTGAGAGTGCGTATAATCCATGGACTCAACATTAGTCATAAAGAACTCACATACTTATTGCAAAAATCTATTAGTCATCGAAACAAAGTACTACACGCATGCTCCTAGGGGGATAGATTGGTAGGAAAAGACCATCGCTCGTCCCCGACCTCCACTCATAAGGAAGACAATCAGTAAACACCTCATGCTCCGACTTCGTTACATAACGGTTCACCATACGTGCATGCTACGGGACTTGCAAACCTCAACACAAGTATTTCTCCATTTCACAATTACTCAACTAGCACGACTCTAATATCACCACCTTTATATCGCAAAACTATTGCAAGGAATCAAACATATCATATTCAGTGATCTACAAGTTTTATGTAGGATTTTATGACTAACCATGTGAATGACCAGTTCCTGTCATCTCTCTAAATAGATATAAGTGAAGCAAGAGAGTTTAATTCTTTCTACAAAAGATATGCCCACGCTCTAACAAATATAAGTGAAGCAAAAGAGCATTCTACAAATGGCGGTTGTCTAAGTGAAGAGAAACAGGCAATCCAAACTTCAAATGATATAAGTGAAGCACATGAAGCATTCTATAAAGCCATACTTAAAAGATATAAGTGAAGTGCAAAGAGCATTCTATAAATCAACCAAGGACCATCTCATACCAGCATGGTGCAAAAAAGAAAAAAAAGAAAACTAAAGCAAAAGATGCTCCAAGATTGCACATATCGCTTGAACGAAACGAATCTGAAAACATACCGATACTTGTTGAAGAAAGAGGGGATGCCTTCCCAGCATCCCCAAGCTTAGACGCTTGAGTCTCCTTGAATATTTACTTGGGGTGCCTCGGGAATCCCCAAGCTTGAGCTCTTGCCTCTCTTCCTTCTTCTTACATCGAGACCTTCTCGATCATCGAACACTTCATCCACACAAAACTTCAACAGAAAACTCGGTAAGATCCGTTAGTATAATAAAGCAAATCACTACTCTAAGTACTGTTGCAAACCAATTCATATTTTGTTTTTGCATTGTGTCTACTGTAATATAACTTTTTCATGGCTTAATCCACTGATATAAATTGATAATTTCATCAAAACAAGCAAACTATGCATCAAAAACAGAATCTGTCTAAAACAGGACAGTCTGTAGCAATCGGAGCATTCACCATACTTCTGATACTTGAAAAATTCTACCAAAATTAGGAAAAATAAAAAATTTGTACATAAAGACAGTTCAAAAATAATCAGAACCATTTGACGTTTCAGTAAGAAATTAAAATTCGTGCACTACAGCCAAAGTTTCTGTCCTGCACCATACAAACCAACAAGCATTGTAACCATCCTAAAGGCAAACCTTGGCACATTATTTTTATAATACAATGGAATTGTACAAGGGGATAATTATTTTTTTTGAAAAGTTTTTGTAATCAAGATTCACAAAGTTGCCGTGAGCATGAACAAAGTTCAAGGCTAGCTCCCACTTCAACAATGCTCGTCTTTCTCACTTTCACTTTCCTTTTTGAAAAAGTTTTGGGTTCCCCTCTTTATTTTTGTTGTTTTTGAACTATATGAAAGCACTCAACAGAAATAAATGACTCTCTAAAACTTCTGGGTTGTCTCCCTGGCAGCGCTTTCTTTAAAGCCATTAAGCTAGGCATATAGTGCTCAAGTAGTGAATCCACCCGGATCCCAAGGTATATCAAAGCCAATTTTAATTAACAATGATTTGGTATTTAATAGTGAGAACAAAGTAACATATATCAAGCAATAAAAAAGTCTAACTCTCTTCCTATGCATCGGCATGTCATAAAAGAACAATTCATGCACACATAGTAAAGGCCAATGCATAGTATAAACAGTTTCTTGCAATTTTATAGTGTTGGAAACATAGAGAGGTGGAGATATAGTTCCTCTCTCATAATAATTGCAAGTAGGAGCAGCAAGCACATGCATATTATATCTATCAAAATCATCATGTGCAACGGTAAAAGGCAACCCATCAATGTAATCCTTAATAAGTGCAAACTTCTCCGATATAGTGTAGTTTGGAGAATTCAAAAAGATAATAGGACTATCATGCGTGGGTGCAATAGCAACAATTTCATGTTTAACATAGGGAACTATATCAAGTTCATCTCCATAAGCATAATTCATATTGGCATCTTGGCCACAAGCATAGCAAGCATCATCAAAAAGGGATATTTCAAGAGAATCAACGGGATCGTAATAGTCATCATAGCAATCATCCTTCAGTAAGCACGAAGGGAAATTAAATAATGTATGAGCTGAAGAGTTACTCTCATTAGAAGGTGGGCATGGGTAGCTAATCCACTCTTCCTCCTTTTGTTCTTCGCTCTCCTCATCATTTTTTTCATCCAATGAGCTCACAGTTTCATCAATTTCTTCTTCCATAGACTCCTGCAAAATATTAGTCTCTTCTTGGACAGTGGAGTAGACCCCGATATAAGGTTTAACATAGGCATTAGAAGCATAATTATCATAGCAATATTTAAGTATGGCAAAATTTTCAGACTTATAAAGAGTAGCATCATACTTTTCAATCAAAGAAGCAATTTCAAAAGCACCCTTAAAAGCAACAAATTCTTCAATTTGTTGAACATCATAGTAACTATAAGCACCTTTAGCATACGAAGATACGACTCCATTATCACTAAACTCACATTGGTAGCGAAGGTGTTTCTTAGGGTTTTCAGAACAACAAGTAAAATCATATATTTCACATAAATTCCAAGCATAGCATTGCAAATGATGAATTTGATCTACTAAACGTTTCCCTTTTTCAGATATACGGTGTCGCACATAACAAGCATGCTCATCTAAAGATTTGCCCTCAACTAAACTAGTTGTGGTTTCAGCCCGAGCATATAGGGATCGAAGATGAGCCAAGTAATAAGCTTCAGCAGTGTGATAGATTTTGAGTGGTTCTTCAACCATTGGTTCAGTAGGTACAACTAATTTTTTTTGCGTTTCCTACCCATAACTAATGATAGAAAACAACTAAGAACAACAAATAAAAATTACTTAGTGATAAAGCAAACGAGCACACACGAGAATATTCACCCCACGCTATTGCTCCCCGGCAACAGCGCCAGAAAAAGGTCTTGATAACCCACAAGTATAGGGGATCAATTGTAGCCTCTTTCGATAAGTAAGAGTGTCGAACCGAACGAGGAGCTAAAGGTAGAACAAATATTCCCTCAAGTTCTATCAACCACCGATACAACTCTACGCACGCTTGACGTTCGCTTTACCTAGAACAAGAATGAAACTAGAAGTACTTGGTAGGTGTTTTTGGGTAAGCTTGCAAGAAAGTAAAGAGCACAAAACTAAAAGCTAGGGGCTGTTAAGATAAAGACACAACTAAATTAGTTTTAGTAAAGAGTTTGTTGTCATGAGAAAGTTATTTGTCCCTAGGCAATCGATAACTAGACCGGTAATCATTATTGCAATTTTATTTGAGGGAGAGGCATAAGCTAACATACATTCTCTACTTGGATCATATGCACTTATGATTGGAACTCTAGCAAGCATCGGCAACTACTAAAGATTCATTAAGGTCAAACCCAACCATAGCATTAAAGCGTCAAGTCCTCTTTATCCCATACGCAAACAACCTACTTACTCGGGTGTGTGCTTCTGTTCACTCACGCCACCCACTATAAGCAAATCATAAGCATATTGCAAACCCTACAGCGGGAATCCCTCATGCTTGCGCGACACGGAGAGCACCATAGGACAGCACCAATAATAAAACATACAACTCAAACCAATCACGATCATCAAATAGCCATTAGGACAAAAGAGATCTACTCAAACATCATAGGATAGCCATACATCATTGGGAAATAATATATAGCGTTGAGCACCATGTTTATGCAGAGATTACAGCGGGTAAGAGAGAGGTTACACCTCTGCATAGAGGGGGGAAGAATTGGTGGTGATGGCGGTGAAGTTGTTGGTAAAGATGGCGGTGATGGTGATGGCCCCGGCAGCGCTCCGGCGCCACCGGAAGCAAGGGGGAGAGGGCCCCCCTTCTTCTTCTTCTTCTTCTTCTTCTTCTTCTTCCTTGACCTCCTCCCTAGATGGGAGAAGGGTTTCCCCTCTGGTCCTTGGCTCCCATGGTGTGGGAGGGGCGAGAGCCCCTCCGAGATTGGATCTATCTCTCTGTCTCTCTGTTTTTGCATTCTGTTCTGGCTCTGTTTCACCGTTTCGTGTATATATGGAGATTCGTAACTCCGATTGGCCTGAAACCTTCACCGTGATTTTTTCCGAATATTAGCTTTCTTGTGGCAAAAGAAGAGCGTCAACCGCCTTACGGGTGGCTCACAAGGGTAGGGGGTGCGCCCAGGGGGGCAGGCGCGCCCCCTGCCTCGTGACCACCTCAGGCACTGGTTCGCGTTTATTTTCCTTCCAGATTTTCCACATTTTCCAAAAATAAGCTCTGCCCGTTTTTATCCCATTTGGACTCCGTTTGATATGGATATTCTGCGAAACCAAAAACATGCAACAGATAGGAACTGGCACTGGGCACTGGATCAATATGTTAGTCCCAAAAATAGTATAGAAAGTTGCCAAAAAGTATATGGAAGTTGTAGAATGTTGGCATGGAACAATCAAAAATTATGGATACGACACAGACGTATCACTCCACAATGGACAGGGACGACGTGATACTCGATAAGAGATCCAAGTCCACCTCTTTCAAACCAGCGGATGAAATAGTCAAATTCCAAGTCCATCGAATGGACCCTACAAAAACAGCATCCATCGGGGCACAGTTAAACCCCACAGTAGACGCTGCACTACGGGAGTTCTTGCGTGAGAATTGGGACATCTTTGCCTGGCATCCTTCAGACATGCCAGGAATCCCACGCAAGATGGCCGAGCATAGCCTTAACATCCTAAAGGGATTCAAGCTGGTCAAGAAAACTCTTCGGTGCTTATTTGAACCTAAGCGACAAGCCATGGGAGAGGAGCTAGCCAAGTTACTGGAGGCCGGATTCATTCGAGAAATAAAACATTCGAACTGGCTAGCAAACCTGGTGATGGTACCAAAGAAGGACAAATCCTGGCGCCTATGCGTCGACTTCAAGGACCTTAATAAGGCTTGCCCAAAGGATCCCTTCCCCCTCCCTCGCATCGATCAAATTATCAACGCTACCGCAGGACACGACTCATTGTGTTTCCTCGACGCATACTTAGGATACCATCAAATCAAGATGGCAGAGTCAGATCAAGCCGCAACGGCATTTATCACTCCATACGGCCCCTTCTGTTTTAACACCATGCCTTTCAGGCTAAAAAATGCAGGTGCAACCTATCAACGCATGATTCAGACATGCTTGGAGACACAGATTGGCAAAACAGTGGAGGCATACATAGATGATGTGGTCATTAAAACCAGACACATGGAATCCTTAATAGACGACTTGAGGCTCACATTCGACAATCTCCGAGCATACGACATTAAGCTCAAGCCGAAAAAATGTGTCTTCGGCGTGCCCACCGGAAAGCTCTTAGGCTTCATTGTCTCCAACAGAGGAATCGAAGCAAATCCGGCTAAAATCCGAGCTCTGTCATAGTTGGCCATCCCAACAGACCTCAAGCAAATCCAGAAACTAACCGGATGTGTGGCTGCCTTAAGCCGCTTCATCTCCTGATTAGGAGAAAAGGCACTGCCCCTTTATCGCCTTCTACGACGCACCGAACACTTCGAGTGGATAGATGCGGCCACGGCCGGATTAGAAGAAATAAAAGCCGTTTTGGCCACGAACCCAATCTTAGCCGCACCTAACGTCGGCGAACCAATGCTGCTATATATAGCGGCAACACACCAAGTTGTTAGCGCATCGTCGAACGAGAGATGGACGAACATAAGTTCCCACTTCAAAAGACGGTATACTATTTATACACTGTCCTCACTCCATGCAAATCACGGTACCCACATTATCAAAAGATAGCCTATGCGGTCCTCATGGCATCCCGGAAACTATGACACTACTTTCAAGAGTGTTCAATTACTGTGGCCTCTGAAGTGCCACTCAACGATATAATAAACAACCGCGAGGCCACGGGCCGGATTGCTAAATGGGCTATTGAGCTCCTCCCGTTCGACATAATATACAAACCACGGCGAGCCATTAAGTCACAAGTACTAGCTGATTTCGTCGCCGAATGGACAGAAGCCGAACTCCCTAAAGAGTACGGCACGTACTCCAATTGGATTATGCACTTTGACGGCTCTAAAATGCTGGCTGGTCTGGGGGCTGGCGTCGTCCTGACATCCCCCATCGGAGATACAGTCCAATACGTACTCCAAATACTATACACAGACTCCAAAAATGCGGCAGAATGTGAGGCCCTGTTACATGGTCTCCGGATGGCACTCTCCATGGGCATTCAACGCCTGGAGGTGCGTGGGGACTCGAACCTTGCAATAATTCAAATAAATGGAGACTTCGACGCCAAGGATCCAAAAATGGTGGCTTATCGCAATGCCGTCCTCAAAATGTCAGCTCGGTTCGAGGGGCTTGAATTCCACCATGTGGCTCGGGAAAACAATCAGGCGGCGGATATCCTCGCCCGCATCGGCGCTAAGCGCGACCCTGTCCCACCTAATATCTTCTTGGAAAGGTTGTTTAAGCCATCCATGGTATGGGAAGGGGAGACCGCTAACAATAGTCCGGACCCGGCCACAACAATAGATACCGAACACTCTGACATAATCGGAGGCTCTGCCACCGAAATAACACCTTCCGCCCACGTAATAATGGTTGTCATCGCCCCGTGGACGGAACCATTCCTGGCCTAGCTAACTAGGCAGGAACTACCCGAGGACCCAAACGAGGCACGCTGCATTGTGCGGCGGTCTAAAGCCTACAAGGTCCACGAGGGAGAGCTTTATAAGAAAAGCGCTACCGGAGTCCTTCAAAGGTGCATCTCCGAAGAGGAAGGGCGGCAACTTTTGGCAGAAATTCATGCTGGACTTGGCGGCCACCACGCCGCAGCTCGGGCCCTTGTAAGCAAGGCCTTCCGCACAGGTTTCTACTGGCCGACAGCCCAAGCAAACGCACAAGACCTCGTTCAACGTTGCGTTGGTTGCCAGCTTTTTGCAAACCAAAGCCATATGCCGCCTACCGCTCTCCAAACAATCCCCATTACTTGGCCCTTTGTGGTCTGGGGGCTTGATATGGTCGGACCCCTCAAAGGGGGAATTCATAAGAAAAAAGTACTTATTGGTCATGGTGGATAAATTCACCAAATGGATAGAAGCCAAACCAGTTAAAACGGCCGAATCCGGACCAGTGATAGACTTCATATCCGTGGTTGTACACCGTTATGGCATCCCCCACAACATCATCACTGATAACGGCTCGAACTTTACAGCCGACGAGGTAAAACTTGTTGGGGATCGTAGCAGAAATTTAAAATTTTCTACGCAACACCAAGATCAATCTATGGAGTCATCTAGCAACGAGGGAGAGGGAAGTGCATCTACATACCCTTGTAGATCGCTAAGCAGAAGCGTTCAAGTGAACAGAGTTGATGGAGTCGTACTCGTCGTGATCCAAATCACCGATGATCCTAGTGCCGAACGGACGGCACCTCCGCGTTCAACACACGTACAGCCCGGGGACGTCTCCTCCTTCTTGATCCAGCAAGGGGAGAGGAGAAGTTGATGGAAAACTCCGACAGCACGACGGCATGGTGGTGATGGAGCTCGTGGTTCTCCGGTAGGGCTTCGACAAGCACTACGGAGGAGGACGAGGTGTTGGAGGAGGGAGAGGGCTGCGCCAGGGGAAGGGTGCGGCTGCCCTCTCTCTCTCCCTCACTATATATAGGGGAAGGGAGGAGGGGGAGGCGCCCTAGGGTTCCCTAGGGGAGGGGCGGCGGCCACAGGGGAAACCCTAGATGGGTTTGCGCACCCCCACCCCCTAGGAAACTTGCCCCCCAAGCCGGGAGGGGCGGCTGCCCTAGGGGTGGCGCCCCCACCTCTCCTGGTTACGTGAGATGGGGTGATAGGGGCGCTCAGCCCCTTAGTGGGCTGATGTGCCCTCTCCCCTTGGCCCATAAGGCCCCCAACGCTTGCCGGGGCCTCCGAAACCCCTTTCGGACACGCTGGTCATCACCTGGTACCCCCGGAACAATTCCGGACTCCAATACCCTTCGTCCAATATACCGATATTCACCTCCGGACCATTCCGGAGCTCCTCGTCATGTCCGGGATCTCATCTGGGACTCCGAACAACCTTCAGTAAGCACATACTATTTCCCATAACAACTCTAGCGTCACCGAACCTTAAGTGTGTAGACCCTACGGGTTCGGGAACCATGCAGACATGACCGAGACAACTCTCCGGCCAATAACCAACAATGGGATCTGGATACCATGTTGGCTCCCGCATGTTCCACGATGATCTCATCGGATGAACCACGATGTCGAGGATTCAATCAATCCCATATACAATTCCCTTTGTCTAGCGGTATTGTACTTGCCCGAGATTCGATCGTCGGTATCCGATACCTTGTTCAATCTCGTTACCGGCAAGTCTCTTTACTTGTTCCGTAACACATCATCCCGTGATCAACTCCTTGGTCACATTGCGCATATGATGATGTCCTACCGAGTGGGCCCAGAGATACCTCTCCATCACACGGAGTGACAAATCCCAGTCTCGATTCGTGCCAACCCAACAGACACTTTCGGAGATACCCGTAGTGTACATTTATAGCCACCCAGTTACGTTGTGACGTTTGGCACACCCAAAGCATTCCTACGGTATCTGGGAGTTGCACAATCTCATGGTCTAAGGAAATGATACTTGACATTAGAAAAGCTTTAGCATACGAACTACACGATCTTTGTGCTAGGCTTAGGATTGGGTCTTGTCCATCACATGATTCTCCTAATGATGTGATCCCGTTATCAACGACATCCAATGTCCATGGTCAGGAAACCGTAACCATCTATTGATCAACGAGCTAGTCAACTAGAGGCTTACTAGGGACATGGTGTTGTCTATGTATCCACACATGTATCTGAGTTTCCTATCAATACAATTATAGCATGGATAATAAATGATTATAATGAACAAGGAAATATAATAATAACTAATTTGTTATTGCCTCTAGAGCATATTTCCAACAAAACATTGGTGCATCAACATGTGCATCAAGCTCGATTATGCTTCTGTCTATCACCCGCAAACTAACGGTCAAGTCAAACGAGCAAACGGTCTTATCATGAGCGGCATTAAACCCAGATTAGTGCGATCCTTGAAGGAATCCAATACGCACTGGGTAGAGGAGCTCGACTCCATACTATGGGGGCTGCGGACCACGCCAAATCGCACTACCAGATACACACCGTTTTTTATGGTGTACGGCGCAGAGGCGGTACTGCCCTGTGACATAATTCATGACTCACCTCGAGTGCGCATGTATGAAGAGAAAGAAGATGAGCTTGATCGGCAGGACAATTTGGACGCCCTGGAGGAGGAGCGTGACGTGGCAAAAGCCTGTTCCGCATTCTATCAGCAACAGGCTCGAAGATATCAAAGCACAGAAGTACGGGCCAAAACTTATAACGTTGGCGAACTCATCCTACGCCTGTGTGACGCCCCCGATTCAATCATACACTAATCATGCACGCAAATGTGAACGATCAAGATCAGTGACTCACGGGAAGATATCACAACACAACTCTAAAACATAAATAAGTCCTACAAGCATCATAATACAAGCCAGGGGCCTCGAGGGCTCGAATACAAGTGCTCGATCATAGACGAGTCAGCGGAAGCAACAATATCTGAGTACAGACATAAGTTAAACAAGTTTGCCTTAAGAAGGCTAGCACAAACTGGGATACAGATCGAAAGAGGCGCAGGCCTCCTGCCTGGGATCCTCCTAACTACTCCTGGTCGTCGTCAGCGGGCTGCACGTAGTAGTAGGCGCCTCCGGAGTAGTAGTCGTCATCGACGGTGGCGTCTGGACCCTGGACTCCAGCATCTGGTTGCGGCAACCGGGTAGAAGGGAAAGGGGGGAAAAGGGGGAGAAAAGCAACCGTGAGTACTCATCCAAAGTACTCGCAAGCAAGGAGCTACACTACATATGCATGGATATATATGTGTAAAGGGCCATATCAGTGGACTGAACTGCAGAATGCCAGGATAAGAGGGTGATAGCCTGGCTTATTAGGGATGATAGACTACTCATATCAATAAGGAATTCCTTCTTTTTCGGGAGCCCATTCGGACAGAACTCCAAAGTTAAGCGTGCTCAGCTTGGAGTAGTGTCAGGATGGGTGACCGACCGGGAAGTTGCTCCCGGGTGCGCACGAGTGAGGACAAAGTGCGCAGAAAAGACTAGTATTGATCTGTGGGGCCAGTCTAGATCCCGCCAGGAGTAACGACCACCGGCGGGTGTGTCCGGGGCGTTACAAGTTGGTATCAGAGCCGACCCTCGCGGTTACACGGATGGTTGTGGACAGGTGCGTGGTCATGTTGTTCATGACGTTTGTGACCCGTCGTGGCACCCGGCATGGCACATGTACCGGACTGGAAGCACAGACGTTTGTGCCAAGAGGGAACGTTCTTGTGGCCCGACGAGGACGTCGGTTCCTCTGAGTGGGGGTGTATGTGATAGCCTGGCTTATTAGGGATGATAGACTACTCATATCAATAAGGAATTCCTTCTTTTCCGGGAGCCCATTCGGACAGAACTCTAAAGTTAAGCGTGCTCAGCTTGGAGTAGTGTCAGGATGGGTGACCGACCGGGAAGTTGCTCCCGGGTGCGCACGAGTGAGGACAAAGTGCGCAGAAAAGACTAGTATTGATCTGTGGGGCCAGTCTAGATCCCGCCAGGAGTAACGACCATCGGCGGGTGTGTCCGGGGCATTACAGATAGCTAGTCTTATCGAAGACTACGCTTCTGGTCGCCTCCGTCTTGCAGCAGATAGAAGAGAGTAGACTGAAGTCCTCCAAGTACCATCGCATAGCATAATCCTACCCGGCGATCCCCTCCTCGTTGCCCTGTTAGAGGGCGATCACCGGGTTGTATATGGCACTTGGAAGGGTGTGTTTTATCAATGTACCCAGTTCTAGTTGTCATAAGGTCAAGGTACAACTCCGGGTCATCCTTTTACCGAGGGACACGGCTATTCGAATAGATTAACTTCCCTGCAGGGGTGCACCACATAACCCAACACGCTTGATCCCATTTGGCCGGACACAGTTTCCTGGGTCATGCCCGGCCTCGGAAGATCAACACATCGCAGCCCCACCTAGGCACAACAGAGCGGTCAGCACGCCGGTCTAAACCTATGCGCGCAGGGGTCTGGGCCCATCGCCCTGAGCACACCTGCACGTTGCGAACGCGGCCGGTGAGCAGACCTAGCAACCTCCAGTACAACGGAAGTCACGTTACGCGGTCCAACCCGGCGCGCGCCACTCAGTCGCTGACGTCAAGAAGTGCTTCGGCTGATACCACGACGCCGAGTGCCCATATCTTTCCCGCGTAGTTGGTTAGTGCGTATAGACCAAATGGCCAGACTCAGATCAAATACCCAGATCTCGTTAAGCGTGTTAAGTATCCGCAAACGCCAACAGGGCCACGCTCACCTCTCACCCAGGTAGCCCCGAACTGCCCTGCCGCTCCGCCACAAATATCCACACAGAGGGCCATCGATACAAAGGTCCTTTCAGCCCCCAATCCGTGAATCACTCGCGGGTACTCCTCGAGCCAACCCGACTTTGGTCACCACATGTATCATGTTTAAAGTATAGTATATATCCATGATCACCTCCCGAGGTGATCACAGCCCAGTAGTATAGCATGGCAGACAGACAAGAGTGTAGGGCCACTGATGGAACACTAGGATCCTATACTAAGCAAGTAGGATTGCAGGTAAAGGTAACAACAGCAGTACCAAAGACAGGCTATGCATCAGGATAGGAATAACGAAAGCAGTAACATGCTACACTACCCTAATGCAAGCAGTATAGATCAGAGTAGGCGATATCTGGTGATCAAGGGGGGGCTTGCCTGGTTGCTCTGGCAAGAAGGAAGGGTTGTCAACACCGCAGTCGAACTGGGGTTCGCCGGCAGTCTCGGGGTCTACTGGAAAGAGTAATGGGGGAACATAATAAATAATAGAGCAATCAAAGCAACACAAAGCATAACATGGCAATACGCGGTGCTAAGGGTGACCTAACGCAGTAGTAGGTGATACTGGTGGAGGGGGGAAACATCCGGGAAAGTATCCCCGGTGCTTCGCGTTTTCGGACAGATGAACCGGAGGGGGAAAGTTGTGTGTTTGCTATGCTAGGGATGTGTGGCGGACAAACAGGCTGCGTATTCAAACTCGTCTCGTCGTTCTGAGCAACTTTCATGTACAAAGTTTTACCATCCGAGCTATGGTTTATTTTATACTGATTTTAAAATATTTAAATCATTTTTAGCATTTATCTAATTATTTTAATTCGAAATGGGATTTATGACATCACCATGATGTCATGCTGACGTCAGCAGTCAATAGGTGTTGACTGGGTCAATCTGACGGTGGGTCCCGCATGTCATTGACTCATAGTAATTAAACAGGGTTAATTAGCTTTAAATAAATGATTAGGTTAATCTAATCCGATTTAATTAAGTTAATTAATTCTTTAATTAGATAATTAATTATTATATATATTATTTAGTTTTCTCTATTTTTTAAACGTTCTGGGGCAGAGGGAGTCAGAGGGAGTCCGTCGGGGAGGGCGGCGAGGTCCGGCGATGGGCAGCACTCGCGACGGGGCGTGGGGGAAGGGGTCAACGTGGGCGTCGAGGCAATGGAGGTGTCCGGCGATGGAGGGGTGCTGGCGTCGCGAGGTGGGGGGGGGGCACTAGCGTCGCGAGGTGGGGGGAAGACATGCCCGTCCCCGATCCAGATCGGATCGAGAAGGGGAGAGGAGAGACGTGGGGAGTGGGGGTGTGCGGTGCTATGGTTCCAGGGGAGTGGGGTTAAGGGGGGCGTCGGCTGGGCCGGCCTGGTGACCTGCTGGGCCGAGGCCCAGTCGGGGGGGGGGGGGGGAAGTGGTGTTCTACTTCTCTTTTTTTTTGGGGGGGGGGGGCTTTTGTTTTTATTTCCTTTCTTTTATATATTATTTTCTGTTCTATTTTAGTTACACCTATTTTAGTTTTTTATAAAATACAAACAAACTCCTAAAATATTGTTATAATATAGCCCACTACCTCAATAAGTTTGGTGCAATAATAAAATACTTGGTACATTTTTATTATTTAAATGGTATTTATATATTTATTTTAGCCACAGTTTTATTTATTTTAGTGCATTAAATATTTTGTAAAAATGTGGATTCTCCACCATAATTACCTATGCATTATTTGTCACCCACCGAACATTTTTGTTTCAATGTTTGAAAACTTTTGTTGTTTGCCATATTTTAAATTTGAATTTTTAACCAGTTTTGAACTAACGAGACATTAGCAACAGTAACGGAGGTGACGTGGCATCATTAGCAGAGTTTCACTGTAGCTTAATTACCCGGGCGTCACAATTCTCCTCCACTACAAGAAATCTCGTCCCGAGATTTAAGAGGGGGACTAAGGGGGGAAAGGTCTGGTTACGAAATTCTAACAAATCTTCTCGGTGTTGATTGCTCTTCTCGAAGTGGTCGATCCATTACAGTGATGTCTCCATTTTTCTACTTCAGGTCATCTTGACGAAGTCGCATCCTTTCTTCGGGGTCTGTCTCGTACTTACGAATAGGTAAGGGGCAGTTCGACAATGATAGAATGCTATAAGGGTTAACCATCGGGGGTTATCCCGTGAATGAACACAGGGGTATCTCTCGAGTTGGTCAAGTGAAACACATCGAGAGCCAAGCAAGAAGGTATAGTAAGAAGTATCAAGCGGATAGGCAATCTTTCGATGCCCAAATAGAAGGTGAAAGGGTTTCACGGCACGAGAATAAGTATTGCGCCTGATAGCAGAGTAGGTCACTAGGAAGGTGGCTCGCGAATTACATATCAAGTCAAGCGCGAGGAATATATTTGGCAACAGGGTGTACAGGAGAGTCAGGTTTCGATCCTGGGACCTGTGGGTTATGGGCCCACCATGTGGGTTAAAGACAGAAAGAGTGGTGTCATCTCGCATGTTTATGATAACCATGCAGGTCAGACCATAACCTGTCGGTCATGTCGGCAACAGCGTCGGTACAAAGGGCAGGGGACGAAGAGAACCATTTTCCTGCTCGTTGGACGAGGCGGACCAATAGGCAAGGTTCTCGTCCATCGGTGGTTACCAGAATGTCATCAACAAAAGCAACAGGGTCTTACTGATAGAATTGTACACAGAGGTGTTAACATAAGCAGGGAATTAATACTTCTTAGATCATAATGATCACCAGAAAGGTTAAACAAACCAATGGAAAGGAAAACGTGATCATCAGGTTAAACAGAACTATGGAAAAAAATGTGTTTAAACACATTCAGTGGCATATCCTTCCCAAGGACAAGCAGAGCATGATATCTATGACAGGATACAACATAGAAAACCCTTTAGGAAAGGGGAAAGAGCTTCCTGACATTACCCATACAACGATGTTTGGGGTAATTAATAAAGAAATTTTAGCATTGTGCTTCAACTGTTCTTATGGAAAATCGGAGTACCACATACATGCTTCAAGATAGCGTTGACATGGTCTTTAAGCAAAGGTCAGACTTTGGATACAGGAAGAATCCATCAGGAAAAACTTGTAGAATAAGTCTTACAATTTCCTCATGGAAGAACGGATAGCCTTGCTAAAAGGAAAATTATAACAATAGGTCCTCCGGTCAGGCGTGCTAGGCATGACATCACCTTACCGAGTCATATAAAGACCGATGTTATAACTCTTGGAAAAATGTTCCAACCATCATATCTGACCGAGATTCAGATCTGATCGGTGTTAGGATACCTCGGACTCAGGATGCCTGAGAAGAAAAGGTGCAACACAAATTGACGAGTTGATATAGCAAGATTCTCGGAAATAAAACTATGGAAGCGAGTTCCGAAACAAGAGTTCATCATTAAGACAAAGAGAGGATGAGGATGTGGATGATGGACTCAGCGACCATTCATCGAGAATTCCAAAAAGATGGATTTCCACAGTTATGAGAACAAGGAGATAATCATTTGTCCGATCGAATGATATAATGATGTATGCTCAAGAAAACATACACAATTAATCATTGGTTGGCAGATGCACTCGAAATATGGGATGGATTGCTCGATAAATGTTAGAACGGCGACTCAATGAAACAGAATCAATCGACCATTCACTTCAAAGCAATAGGGTTGCTAGAAGTTTTGAATTCACACATAATAGTTCAATTGCCGGTATTCCGGTTAGAAACAACAAAGGGACCAAGAAAGAATGGTGATAGTGTGACGTATCATAATACCAAGAATTGTTTAAGAGGTGGAGCAATCCTCACAACATCCTTGATATAAAAGATGATACAATCCAAGGTAGAGCATAACATAAGCTGAATAGCAAGGATCTCAAGGTATAATACAAAACACGAATAAGCTTGTGTTGAACGAGAGGCAATAAGGTGGTCGGTGATAACACAAACCATTGAGGGGCGATGATGGTATTTCTCATCAAGAATTCGATATATATATCTTGGGAGAGCTCAGGATGTTGATGATGATCATGACACATTTGTCAAGATATTCCATGAAGATGTAACCGATCGGCGATGACATCAAGTCAAAGGAATGATGAAGCGAAAGGTTATTGGAACCAGGGATACGACACAAACTCGAAACCAAGATTGCGGTTCAAGGCGAAATGATATGATGAGGAAGATCGACATAAGCTTAGCTCATCGTCGAAGTGGTGCTCCAAGAATAAGGACCAGGTAGCACAGTTAAAGTCACCACGACAATGATATAGCCATACAGGCTAGAAATGACGTGATCGAGTACAAACTCGTAAGTAAAGAAGATTACTAATAGTTGTTTAATCACGATGCGGACTCGATTCAGTTACCGATGTCCTTGAGTGTTTAATGACTCAGGGCCCGTGAAAAATTGGAATCAGTGAGAATGTAGCACTTGATGGAGAACTCATAAGAAGTTATGCAGTTCCATGATAATCTCGAGATACCGGGGGTAATACTCGACGACAGATCAAAGTAGAGGTTGTACTAGGGAAATTCTCTGCAGAAGACAAGTGCTTAAACTTGCACGAGAAGTGGTATTTAAAGGAGAACAAGGTCGGAATCCACGATCATAAATGATCGAACCACGGATACAAGATGAACTTATAACATGGTGGTAATTATTTTTACGAGCAGCTTCCATGATAAGTTATACATCGTGTCCATGGGCATGAACACAAGGTTCAAGGTCGACTCCCACTTCTTCAATGTATAACCTTCCATTCACTTCTCGCCTTGATAAAGGTATTAGTGTTGAAAGTTTTACCTGGTGAAATACCAGATGAGTATGATTCGTGAAAACTTCTGAGTTCACACATATAAAGGAAGGCATAGGTTCAACCCGTCAGGGTATCGTGGAAACCTATACCACAAGCTTTAGGAGTAATTTAACTCAAGCTCGAAGGCAGAGCATGGTCGAGAAAGCAGAGGCTACAATTTACCAAAGGCATTATGTATCCGAGAATAGGCTCACAAGGTTATTGAATATGAAGTGCATTGTCAGATAAAATCCAACAAAGGATCTGGTGGTCCATAAGGGATCTGATGTGAGCATCGGTACTCAACCAGAAGAAGAAAGAACGCAAGGAGATCATATGATAGAAACAACTGACTAATTCAAAGCTCAATCGCAAACGATTTATGATTTCCCATTTCAAGGGATCAGAAGCAAATGCTCTGATTAAGGAGGGAATAGTTGAATAGACTTAGGGGTACCATCGATGGCAATCTGATTGGCCGAGAACCAGCTCATGTTCGAAAGACGTCTGAGCGGAAAGATAATTTATAAGGATCAACTGATGATTGCGTGCATTCGCACACATATAGAATCAACGGACTTAAATGATAGTGACAAAGGATGCCAATAAGATTACTAGACTTATGGGATTAACCAAAATGTAAGCAAGCAAGAATTTCAAGAGCAATAGGCTCCTGAGGATTTTTGGAAGATCGAATGGTATTTCGAAGATTGATGACATACATGAATCAACTGGGGATGAGTGGATACTCGGTAAGTGTGAGAAATTATCCGTAGGGATATTCATGTGTCAAGAACTGCAAGGCAGTAAGCTCAAAGGATTATCGAGACAACGACAAGTGTTTCGGGGTATCTTGTAATAACAAGACCAACTGGGGATGAATGTAAGAATAACAACTGTAACTAGTTATCCTTAAGGGTTTACGGTGGAAGGGGAATTGCAAGAGGGATGGCACAAAGTATCGAGGGAACATCCGAGAGTATTGTCAGAATCTTCCGTTGAAGCAGTCGATCATCCGTATTAAAGGGCTCTCCGGCAGGAAGTGGTAACGAGAACCTAGAGTTAGATTTTAGCAAAACCATTTAACCCGAATAGAAGAGATGTTAGAGTCCTAGAGTATAGGTCGAGGAGTTAAAGATCCTACTACCACCCAATGGCGACGTGTGCCCGTAAGACACACAGCCAAGTTAGTAAAAGTTTTTGCAATGCCTAGACTCGACTTCGGCGAAGGAGTTGGAAAGGGGGATTCCTACAGGCAGTCGGCTCTGATACCAACTTGTGACGCCCCCGATTCAATCGTACACTAATCATGCACGCAAATGTGTACGATCAAGATCAGGGACTCACGGGAAGATATCACAACACAACTCTAAAACATAAATAAGTCATACAAGCATCATAATACAAGCCAGGGGCCTCGAGGGCTCGAATACAAGTGCTCGATCATAGACGAGTCAGCGGAAGCAACAATACCTGAGTACAGACATAAGTTAAACAAGTTTGCCTTAAGAAGGCTAGCACAAACTGGGATACAGATCGAAAGAGGCGCAGGCCTCCTGTCTGGGATCCTCCTAACTACTCCTGGTCGTCGTCAGCGGGCTGCACGTAGTAGTAGGCGCCTCCGAAGTAGTAGTCGTCATCGACAGTGGCGTCTGGATCCTGGACTCCAGCATCTGGTTGCGGCAACCGGGTAGAAGGGAAAGGGGGGAAAGGGGGAGAAAAGCAACCGTGAGTACTCATCCAAAGTACTCGCAAGCAAGGAGCTACACTACATATGCATGGATATATGTGTAAAGGGCCATATCAGTGGACTGAACTGCAGAATGCCAGGATAAGAGGGGGATAGCTAGTCTTATCGAAGACTACGCTTCTGGTCGCCTCCGTCTTGCAGCAGGTAGAAGAGAGTAGACTGAAGTCCTCCAAGTAGCATCGCATAGCATAATCCTACCCGGCGATCCCCTCCTCGTTGCCCTGTTAGAGGGCGATCACCGGGTTGTATCTGGCACTTGGAAGGGTGTGTTTTATTAATGTATCCAGTTCTAGTTGTCATAAGGTCAAGGTACAACTCCGGGTCGTCCTTTTACCGAGGGACACGGCTATTCGAATAGATTAACTTCCCTGCAGGGGTGCACCACATAACCCAACACGCTTGATCCCATTTGGCCGGACACACTTTCCTGGGTCATGCCCGGCCTCGGAAGATCAACACGTCGCAGCCCCACCTAGGCACAACAGAGCGGTCAGCACGCCGGTCTAAACCTATGCGCGCAGGGGTCTGGGCCCATCGCCCTGAGCACACCTGCACGTTGCGAACGCGGCCGGTGAGCAGACCTAGCAACCTCCAGTACAACGGAAGTCACGTTACGCGGTCCAACCCGGCGCGCGCCACTTAGTCGCTGACGTCAAGAAGTGCTTCGGCTGATACCACGACGCCGAGTGCCCATATCTTTCCCGCGTAGTTGGTTAGTGCGTATAGACCAAATGGCCAGACTCAGATCAAATACCCAGATCTCGTTAAGCGTGTTAAGTATCCGCGAACGCCAACAGGGCCAGGCTCACCTCTCACCCAGGTAGCCCCGAACTGCCCTGCCGCTCCGCCACAAAGATCCACACAGAGGGCCGTTGAGACAAAGGTCCTTTCAGCCCCCAATCCGTGAATCACTCGCGGGTACTCCTCGAGCCAACCCGACTTTGGTCACCACATGTATCATGTTTAAAGTATAGTATATATCCATGATCACCTCCCGAGGTGATCATAGCCCAGTAGTATAGCATGGCAGACAGACAAGAGTGTAGGGCCACTGATGGAACACTAGCATCCTATACTAAGCAAGTAGGATTGCAGGTAAAGGTAACAAAAGCAGTACCAAAGACATGCTATGCATCAGGATAGGAATAACGAAAGCAGTAACATGCTACACTACCCTAATGCAAGCAGTATAGATCAGAGTAGGCGATATCTGGTGATCAAGGGGGGGGGCTTGCCTGGTTGCTCTGGCAAGAAGGAAGGGTTGTCAACACCGCAGTCGAACTGGGGTTCGCCGGCAGTCTCGGGGTCTACCGGAAAGAGTAACGGGGGAACATAATAAATAATAGAGCAATCAAAGCAACACAAAGCATAACATGGCAATACGTGGTGCTAAGGGTGACCTAACGCAGTAGTAGGTGATACCGGTGGAGGGGGGAAACATCCGGGAAAGTATCCCCGGTGCTTCGCGTTTTCGGACAGATGAACCGGAGGGGGAAAGTTGTGTGTTTGCTATGCTAGGGATGTGTGGCGGACAAACGGGCTGCGTATTCAAACTCGTCTCGTCGTTCTGAGCAACTTTCATGTACAAAGTTTTACCATCCGAGCTATGGTTTATTTTATATTGATTTTAAAAGATTTAAATCATTTTTAGCATTTATCTAATTATTTTAATTCAAAATGGGATTTGTGACATCACCATGATGTCATGCTGACATCAGCAGTCAACAGGTGTTGATTGGGTCAATCTGACGGTGGGTCCCGCATGTCATTGACTCATAGTAATTAAACAGGGTTAATTAGCTTTAACTAAATGATTAGGTTAATCTAATCCGATTTAATTAAGTTAATTAATTCTTTAATTAGATATATATTATTTATTTTTCTCTTTTTTTAAACGTTCTGGGGGCTGGTCCCCATGTGTCAGGGAGTATTTAGGTTAGTTAATTAGCCAGTTTACTTAAGTTGTGATTAATTAGAAGGCGGGTCCCAGCAGTCAGTGGCACTGGCGTCATAAGCGGTTGGGTTAAGCGGACACGTCAGCAGCGCCGACGTTTAGTCGTCGGTGACCAAAACACGACGACGAAGCATGGGATGTCGCCGGAAATCGGTTACAGGCCACCAAAACGGGCGTCCCTGGTCGCGTTCGAACGCGCGTGAAGTCCCGCGTCCAACGGTGCTAGGGGTGGGAGTGAGGGAGGTCCCAAGCGACGCCGACGACGAGCAATGGTGATGGCCGGATCTCGGTGAGCTCGGTTTCAAGGTTACAACATATGGCGAGGCGACCAAAGGCATCAGATGGTTCCTGGGGAGTCCAGGAACACGAGGCAAAGCTCGGTCGCGAGTCCTGCGGGCTGTGGCCACGGTGGAGAGTCAAATGGCAGCGACGAGTTCTCGAACGTGGTAGCGGGGCTAGCTAGTGGGGGAGCCAGAGCTCAAGGGAAGAGGGGAGGATGTGGGGGGCTCACAGAGGGCCGGCAGGGGGCTCAGGGGAGCCGGGGGGTGCCGGAGTCGAGAGGATCGACGACGAGGTAGCGGCGTCGTCCGACGAAGGGGATCGAGGCAGACGGTGGCGATGATGCGTATGTCGACGTGGTGGCCTCCAGTCCTCGATCCAGCGGCGTAGACGAAGCAGGGGTCGACGACGGCCATGGCGATGTGCGGCGGTGGAGTCGGGGCGGATCCCCTCGATCCAGATCGAGAGGAGGCAGAGGGAGTCCGTCGGGGAGGGCGGCGAGGTCCGGCGATGGGCAGCACCCGCGACGGGGCGTGGGGGAAGGGGTCGACGCGGGCGTCGAGGCAATGGAGGTGTCCGGCGATGGAGGGGTGCTGGCGTCGCGAGGTGGGGGGGCACTAGCGTCGTGAGGTGGGGGGAAGACATGCCCGTCCCCGATCCAGATCCGATCGAGAAGGGGAGAGGAGAGACGTGGGGAGTGGGGGTGTGCGGTGCTAGGGTTCCAGGGGAGTGGGGTTAAGGGGGGGCGTCGGCTGGGCCGAGGCCCAGTCGGGGGGGAGGGGGGGGGAAGTGGTGTTCTACTTCTCTTTTTTTTGGGGGGGGGGGGCTTTTGTTTTTATTTCCTTTCTTTTATGTATTATTTTCTGTTCTATTTTAGTTACACCTATTTTAGTTTTTTATAAAATACAAACAAACTCCTAAAATATTGTTATAATATAGCCCACTACCTCAATAAGTTTGGTGCAATAATAAAATACTTGGTACATTTTTATTATTTAAATGGTATTTATATATTTATTTTAGCCACAGTTTTATTTATTTTAGTGCATTAAATATTTTGTAAAAATGTGGATTCTCCACCATAATTACCTATGCATTATTTGTCACCCACCGAACATTTTTGTTTCAATGTTTGAAAACTTTTGTTGTTTGCCATATTTTAAATTTGAATTTTTTAACCAGTTTTGAACTAACGAGATATTAGCAACAGTAATGGAGGTGACGTGGCATCATTAGCAGAGTTTCACTGTAGCTTAATTACCCGGGCGTCACAGCCTGCTGGAGAAGAAAAAGAACAAGCTCAAGCCCAAATGGGAAGGTCCCTTAGTTATCGACCAAGCTCTGACCGGTGGAGCGTAGCGTCTGCGGGATGCATCAGACAATCGACTCGAGCCAAACCCATGGAACGCAGCCAGACTCCGAAGATTCTACGCCTAGTGCCGGACTCGGTGTTCGTCTCCTTACCTCTGTCAATTTTTTATATACGCGTTATCTGTCTTTTCTTTCTTTCTTACCCTTTTTTTCAAGGCCTTACAAGGCTAAAATGTGTCTTGACTACACAATCTTGACGCGCTAGCCGCGCTCATTATACCTGGGGGCTTCTTATACAGAAGCTTAATATAACTATTTCCCGGAATCTATGCCCCACACATGTGTTATTCTTCCACATGTACCTTTTTTCTCCATTATATGCATCGATATGACTTAAATTTTGGCCAAGCTGGGTTGGCTGGCTCTTGTGTTTATGCCCTACGTTCCCGTTAATTCGGCTAGGGCATAAGGGGAGCACCTCTGCGATTGTTACTGCCGGGTCAGCCGGATGTGTACCTTAGACTGGGTGAAGCCGAAAGCTAGAGTTCTTAAGGGAATAATCGGTCGGTGAACAAAAGACGATCTTTATTCATTATAATACATGCCCCCAGATGTTTATATCCTGCATCTCTTTTCGCAGCTCGGACATGCACATTAGGGCATGCGTACCCAGGGAAAAGAACCCTTAACGGAACTATTCTCCCTGGAAAATGTTTCTTACTATCCATGTAATATAACATAGCTAGTTGGGTACTTGTCTGTTCAAGCACTTATGACCCCTACGCCTGGTTTCCACGCGTATCCTGTTTTTTTAACTGAGCGGGTATTCGGATACACTCCGGACTGTCGGGTCCAGAGGTCGAAGGGAAAAGGTCCGCCATGACAAATGATTTACAATCCGGCTAGGGACAATATATGTCACTTGAAGTACACACTCACTTAGACTGACTAAATTCTTCTTCTATACCATCCAACAGGCTGTCTAACCTACAATCCTGTTGGGAATACTTCGCGGCTAATTCTACTTGGTCATACACCAAACTGACGGGGATTTCTTTCCCATCGGGCCCCACAAGTTTGACCTCGTCCATGTGGTTCGGGTTAGCCTTTGTATATCGCGTCTTCATCATGGCCTAGGCTTCCCTCACACCTTGTCGGCAAGCCGATATCTTCCATAATCGAAAGCGCCGCCGCGCTCCCTTGAGCCTCTCTATAAGCTCCCCCATGCCTCCTGGCGGGGAGGCGGATGGACACAAGGCTTGGGCAATACCCTGCATCACCTGCCGAACTTGTTCGTGCAGTTGTGAGAGCTCTGGCAGAAGATCACCCGTAGACCAAGGCATCTCCTCCGCAGGATGACCCGTCAGCATACCTGCAAACATAACTCTGTTAGCCGGCTTATTCGCCGAACTCTTTAAAGGTTCGTTCAAGCACTTACTCAAAATGCCGCTTCGAAGCCGCTTATTCTCCTTTACGGAGTCAGCAAGCTGGGCTCGAACATCTTTCAGCTCCACACCCAGCTGGATATTGGCGTCTTGGAGATCGTTTTTCTCCCGCCTAACTTGCGTAAGCACGCGCTCGCTAGCCTTTAGCTGTCGAAGATCATGTTGCTCATCCGGATTCACTCCGGGACCATCTGCATAATCTATTGTTAGATTTGCACGCATGCCGCATACTATCTGGTACATGACATTCTTTGCAATAAAAACAAGTGTTTGCAGATGGGGCCTTCTCGGACTCCTTCATCGCGGCAACTGCGGCCTGAAGCTAGGCTTTGCACTCCTCCAGCTCTAGAGACAACTGGGTATTCTTCTCCGAAAGAACCTATGCAAACAATGATCCTTAAATCAGTTGTGCCAACTGTTTCAAGTCTCAGGGGCTACTGATATACATAATTATTAGATTTCCTTACCCGTATATCTTTTACATACTGGTCCGTGGCTCTGGCAAGACCATTTTGAGCAGCTCAGATGTACGCGTCTCCTGAGTTGAAGGCATCGAACGCCTCTTGGGAGAAACAGGCGTCACAGAGTACGACCCGGCGACGCCTGTGATTCATGGTGCTCTCCACTTCGGAATTTGTAGAGGATAGCCTATCCGCATCCTCTATAGGAGGAACATCCGGCGTTGGCCCCATGTTAGCGTCCGCCTCTATGTCCGGCTCTGGAGCCCGACTGGTGGAGGCGTGACCGGAAACCTCTCCGCATATAGTCCGGCGAGCGTTTTTCCTACTAGGGAACATGGGCGTTATTATATTTTAGAAGACGACCACCACGGAGCAGGGTTCTCTTTCGTACCTCTGCGACGGCGTCTCAGTCCTGACCGCCTTCCTTTTAAGCCTACCCGGCTTCGGTGCCCATTGTTGGCGAGTCACTGCGGGTTCGGCATGGCGTCCCGAGGGCCTTCTCTGTAAAACACCATATGTGTGCGGTAGGTGAAGTGCAGAAAAAGGTATCCTTCTTGGAAGTTAGGGCTCCGGTTTTACTTACATGCGACGTGGGGAGCAGTCCAGGATAATCGGCTATCATGGCCACCAAGGTACCGTCACAGCTCAACTGATAGAACGTTCTATCGATGAGCTCCACAAATGTGTCCGGATCTTCTTCGAGTCCGGGGTCGAGGGCCCAGTCAGGGTCCTCTGGTTGTGGAGACGGACTGTGGACCTCCCTCACGACTTTTCGCAGTTCCTGTTATGAAATAACAAGGCAAATACTTATGACAAAGAATGCGGAAAGGACTGGAGTAGAAAGTAGCAGCTCACCCAGCTTGGGGGGTTGTACATGGAGAATCCATCGCGTGGCTTAATATGGGCGAACTCCTCTTCTTCTCCTTTATACAAATCGGACAGTATCTTCGCTAGGGCAGCGACGGAGTCCGGACCTTTACGACCGCAGCGGGTGGCGTCGTCTTCTCCATTGAAGTGCCACATGGGTTGTCCCCGATATTGAAGTGGTTGCACCCCCCGCATTATACATATGGACATAACCTCGGTTATTGTCAATCCTGATTTGGCCAGCATCTCTATCCGGTCCATCAGGTAAAGGACTTCTCCGTTATCTTCCTCCTAGGGGCTCCGAGGGCGCCAGCTGCGGCGTTTCTTCAAAGGGGCATTATCGAACTCAGGAAAGCCCATCCGAATAGGATCTGGAAGGGGGACGTCCTCCATATAAAACCACTCCGAAGGCCAGTCTTCGGACGTCTTCCTCGGGGTACCAGACAGGTATCCGGTCCCGGCGATGCGCCATATTTCGGCTCTGCCCACTTAATATATTGACCCCTTCTGTGTACGGGGCACGAGGCAGAATAGCCTCCGCCATAGCTCAAAATGAGCTTCGCAGCCCAGAAACAGCTCACAAAGGGCGACGTAGCCAGCGATGTGTAATATGGAAGCGATGTGCAATATGGAAGCGGGGGTAAAGTTATGCAATTGGAGGCCGTAGAACTCCAGGAGCCCGCGGAGGAACGGATGGATTGGAAATCCAAGTCCCCTTAGTAAGTAAGGGACAAGGCATACCCGCTCCCCCCTGGATGGATTGGGGAAGCTCTCCGCTTGCTCCCCGCCATTGTAGGTGGCAAGCCCGGCTCGAACGGGGACCATATACGCTGGAGGGAGAAATCCCTGGGTCTGTAACTTTACTAATTGGCTGTGAGGTACGGAACACTTCTTCCAATCACCGGGCTTAGGGCTACGGGAGCGAGAGGAGGAGCTGCGATGGCCGGCCATGATGGAATGGATTTTTCCAGGCGCGCTCCGACGGATACTCGCTATGGGAGGATGGTGTGATCTGGATCTAAGAATCCCCGTCTCTTTAATAGACGGTTTACTCGCATGGCTAGGGTGGCAAATGTAAAAATGCCCTGGCTTCTCGCATTCGCTCGACACGTGGAAGATAGCAATTATTAGGCGCGGAAGCCAAGGAGTGCAACATTTATGGGAAGCCGGACACTACTCAACAAGTACTCAGAATTTGGAGAAGAACCCGCCTTGAAATGCCGAAGACAATCTGCACGCCGGACTCATCGTCATTGAAGCCTGGTTCGGGGGCTACTGAGGGAGTCCTGGATTAGGGGGTCCTCGGACAGCCGGACTACATACTTTAGCCGGACTGTTGGACTATGAAGATACAAGATTGAAGACTTCGTCCCGTGTCCGGATGAGACTCTCCTTGGCGTGGAAGGCAAGCTTGGCGATACGGATACGTAGATCTCCTCCCTTGTAACCGACTCTGTGTAACCCTAGCCCCCTCCTGTGTCTATATAAACCGGAGGTTTAGTCCGTAGGACAACAATAATCATACCATAGGCTAGCTTCTAGGGTTTAGCCTTTAAGATCTTGTGGTAGATCAACTCTTGTAATACTCATATCATCAAGATCAATCAAGCAGGAAGTAGGGTATTACCTCCATCGAGAGGGCCCGAACCCGGGTAAACATCGTGTCCCCCGCCTCCTGTTACCATCTGCCTTAGACGCACAGTTCAGAACCCCCTACCAGAGATCCGCCGGTTTTGACACCGACAGGTGCTGCGCTGCTGTTAGCTGCATATAATACTGCTCCTTTCCTGTTGTTTGTTGATTGATGCTGCTGCTACTGCTGCTACTTTGATGCAGTTGCTGCTAATCTGATGTGGAGGACGTGCAGGGATGGACGACGAGCGAGCAGAGGATTTATCCGGGACCTAAATTTGGTAGGTAAAAATTGGTCTGTTTGCCGCTAGCTGGCTTCATGTGATGCTATAGTGTGCTATGGAGAGGTACAGAGGTTATTGTACAGGACCATGAAGGTTCATGATTGGCAATTGATCTTGGGCTATGGAACTACAATGTCTACTCGGTAAGTTCCCTTACCACTGTATCTTTTTATGCCAGCAAGAATTTATTTTACAAGCAAAGCGAGCATTTGAGTGTGTGCAGAGATGTCTCAAAAGGATAATAGCTCTGCCGGAGCTATACATTTGATGGAGCCATCTAAATATTTAGGACTTACAAAATTACAGTGTAGAATTGGCTTTCATCTTGCTAAATCAAATTTACTTATTTTAAAAACTCTATAATAACTCTAAACAACATATGTTGTACAATCCAGGAAGTTTATTTACATTTGATTATATCACTTTGATGTGAGATGGGTTGTAAATACTGGTCACTAAATAATATCACACTGGTTCCCCATCCCACACCTTCTTCCGTTGCAACGCATAACCGGTTCCCCATCCCGCACCTTCTTCCGTTGCAACGCACAACCGGTTCCCCATCCCGCATTTTCTCCTGTTGCAACACACAGGCTCAGTGTTACATTACCGTAATGTATTCTAAAGCTTCAAGTTTCGCCGTTGCTTAAAACCAACAAGGAACAATTAGCATTTTCCCCTAACACTGCAAGCTTGGCAGAATTTGTTGTGCATGCAATGCAACTACATATTCTCTCATTACTTTAGTCAAATTTTTTGTCTATGCGTTTCTGGGTCTGCTTCTTGCATTTTTTGTGAAACTAAGACAGTGAAGGTTTGTGAAGGAAAAACACTTGATTTGAACTGTTCTGTATTGACAGTTTCTGGAAAAAAAAATGACTAAATATTTCTGTACAATAATTTGACAAATTTTAGTGCATGTGCTGCATGTTGTAAGTTGTGCCATGATTTCGGTCTACTGTGTCATAAAGTTCATACCTGGCTGATAATGTGTGCCATGATTCTCACTAATAATGTCAGAAAGATTCCAGGCAGAAATGGAAGTCTCTATAGTCAACCCCCCAACCAAAAAGAAAACAGAACCACTTATTCAGCACAGATTGAATGTAAAGAGTTATACATGCTTTTTTTGTTGATAATCTTTAGTGTAAACTCTTTTCTTTTTGCTCGATTTCCATATTTATGCACTTTTCTTATGGTATAATAAGAAACAAAATCCGTTTATTGGCTTATTATGATCAAAGCTGAGAGTATATGCGCCACTGTTAGTGGTCTTATAGAGTTGGAATGTTATGCTTCACTGTAATTGCTTTACTGAATCAATAAACTAAGAAATTTTTTATTTCTTGTGTTAGGCAAATGGGTGAGCTCTCACATCCCTCTCGGTTTCCTTTGATTTGTTGCAGATCTCTTCGAAGTCCATGACCTCTCTTTATGTTGATTGCACCCATGTACTATATACTTCCAATTTCTTCTGTATCGTGTATATGCCAATTGTTTTCCTTTACTTTGTGCACAATGATTGTGCTCTAGCACTAACATAAATTTTGGATTCATAATTGCAGCCCATCATTAATTTGCCACAAAACTACAACCAATGTCAAATCCTTATTTTAGTCAGGACAATTAACTATTTAAAGACCCAAAACTAGCTGCATTCAGTATTTGACAGGTTAATTCCATCATTCAGTATTTGGAGTAGATGCTACAGTTATAATGAAACAGTAGGATTCCTGTAATTGTGCACAGCAGTAGCGAGTCGCTCTAAATTTCTACATGACACCGAACTTCAAACAGAACGCCTCCATAGTTAATGATGTGCTCTTAGATTATTAGTTTCTTTGAATTGCCCTGCGTCCATTGGATTAAGGTTATATGCGAACGTATAGATAGATGTATCAATCCATTCAGACACAGTTTTCTGTTTCCTAGCCTCCATGTGTATGTAATATTATTATTTTGGAAAAGGACCATTTATTAAGGCAACAAGCTAACACAAATAAGAAAACCTGGCCGCTACATGTTACTAACTCTAAACTGAAAAGGTTCTAAGTCAACTGACTTGACCGGAGCTCTATCTTAAAGATTTGATTATAACAGAGTTTGGCAGGTTTCCCCGCAAAGAAAAAAACAGAGTTTGGCAGGTTAGGTGAGACACGTCATTAGATTTGTTATGAGCATTGCGATATCCTAGGTTAGACAGGTAAGCAAATTAATCAAAATTTTCATTTAACATGCAGTAGAAACAAATATATGTCATTCTCAATATCAGTGTGCCGGTGAAGAAACTCAATCACTGCCAAAGTACTGTCCTCCCATGCTAAAGCTGAAAAAAACTTCATGCACATTTGTTTGTTTCAGCACAAGAAAACATTCAAACTTAATATACCTATCGCATCTCATGGTGTATGATTAACTAGCTCTTGGTTGTTTCTATTTCCAAAATTTATTATTCATGGTCGATTATTCCCGTTTTAATACAATCAACCTTTTCAAATATATTTGGATTATATTAGGAAACTGCAGCTATGTGTTTCTGAGTTAGAGCTCCTAACAGACTGCTTCTGCCTCCTTACTTGCTTCCATTCTAACTTTAGATCGTTATTAAGATGGACCTCCGATCCATATAGTCCATAAGGAAGTGTTGAGATACTTGTAGATCATGCAAGTGAAGAGTGGCTTTAATACTTTTGAGTGGACATAAAGTAATTTTAAGATCAATAGTTGATGTTATCTCTTAAAAAAAGACTGACAATTGATGCCAACGACCCGAATGGTCCAACACACAATATTTAATCTTCTTCGTAAAATAATTATGTTTACTAATTATTATATAGGAGGGCACAACAAATGTTTTCATTTGGTGCATCAGTTCAAAGCAAGCCAGAAACATTAAGTCTTCTATTTTTGTAGATCAGATTCCTAGACGTGGTCAGTTTATATCATTTTTCCGGTACCTCTGTTCTGCATATATTTCTCAAACGAATTCTGCATCGATTAGGAGTGAAATCACCATGACATTTACAAGCTTTGTCTTCCATGCTCTGGTCAATGATACCTGAAATTCTTGGGACTTCTTTCGAATCGAAACATTAGAAGATAAGCTTGTGGTGACTTTATGAGGTTTTGGCATTGGACCGTTTGAAACTTTAGATTGGCAGAGAGAGACCCTGGTGCTCTGAAGGATGTTGAATTTGAGATCAAAAATTATTGTTGTTAAATAATCTTTGCTTCTTTCAATTGGAAAAGTTAGCGTTGCTGGGAGTTTGATGTTGCAGTGGGCCTTGGCAGTGGCGAGGTAGGTGCCGGCGAGGTAGGCGACATCGTCGACGAGGGCCACCATGTCCTCCACCTGCGCCCTCTTGCAGGTGGACTGCTAGTCATCGATGCGGCGGGTCGAGCTCTTGCAGCAACATCTACGATATTCTCTGGACGAGCTGCAGGTAGGCCAGGCTGTAGATGAGGATTCGACGACCACCACCGAGGTATGGCCTCCTCTCCTTGCCATTGGGCTGGCATCTCTGATCAGGTTGTAATCTGCTGCTGTAGTGTTGCTCTTCTTTGATTTGGGGATTCCTATGGGATCTATTTTTTATTGGTCAAAGCTGGTTCGTTGGCCACCGGTTGGTTTAACATGATGCTATAATGCACTACGGAGAGATATATTATTCCAGTACAAGTGGCCGGTCAGTTAATTTGAGGATTTTTGCCTTTTGTTCTTCAGGCCTATAGCTTGTGGTTTCAGTCCGACAGTTAAAATTTGCATTGGCTTGTAAAAATTCACGTGACTGGACCTGTAGGTGAGGATGATCTCATATGGAAAATACTGCTCCATGGTATTAAAATCTGTTATAGGCGTTGGAAGTCAATGCTAGGAGCTCCTGGGATGTGCTTATGCATGCTTGGTCGGAACCTTTTCTTTCGAATCAATTGATGAACCGATGGCATCAGATATGCCGTATGTGTACTCCACTACGTACGACAGGGTGAAAACAAGTTTGATCGATGGAGATGGATTTCAATCCTGTTGGTGCAATTGTATGTTCAGGTGGTTCTGTCATGCCCATTTTCTCTCTAGCTTCTTGATGTTTTCTTTCTCAGGTGTAATTTAGTTGCCATTTGTAATAGCCAAATTTTCATGTCAAACATGATTTGAAGATTTTCTATGCCAGTTGACATGTCATTTATTTTCTAAACAACCTATTATTGATGGTGTTCGATCTCCTTTCTGACATCTTCCAAGAATAAGTTCTCATGTTCAGTAAATGCAATTTAGTTGATTATTTTGAATTATTGTAGTAGGTTAATAGGATTTAATTGTACTTAAATTTTGTTTTCCACAGGGATACAAACAACAGTGTAACGACTCTAGAAATCTACATCTTAATACTGCCCTATTTTCGGAGATTCAAATCTTCATGGCTATCATAATGGTTCAAAACTCCATTTGACCTTGGAAGGGATATGTTCTTCATATGTTTTGGTAGCCCTTGCATGAACTATTTTAAGACATGTTATTTACATTAAGGTCACCAATGTGCACCTTTCAGTCGAAACACAGTGCAAGGCTCCTTTCTTATGTTGATAATATACTTGGCAAACATTTCAGAAATAACATTTTATAGTTCTAGTTTGACCTACATGACACAAATTAAATTTTGTTTATACTTTTCCTTTAGTTGTCCACTTTAAGAAATTTTAATGTCAGTTTTTTGTCAAATTTTCACGTTGTGAATCCAACAAGCACCTTCAGATAAAATAAATAAGAGGTATTATATGTCTGTTTACTAAAGCCTTGAGAGGCAATGGCAGACTGGCACTAAATAGCCTTATTTACATTCAGTACATCGCTGAATACATGCACAAGTAAACCAAAGTCGCAATCATGCGAAGGTATAAACGACATCAACACATTCCAATAGAGCTACAAACCTGGTGTGCAATCATTGCATCATGAGGATCAGAAGAAGAAAGTCTAGACTAAACCCAGTGTCTTGTGAGATTGCAGAAACCTCTTGTGAGGCTTTGCATACAGACATTGTTGTGAGTTTTACGAGTTTGTATTCCGTTTCTGCTTTGGAATTGCGTCGTGCATCTTGGTGAGTAACTTCAGTGAGTTTGTTTTGCATAGACTTATACAAATAACAAATATTTGCTTCCATTGAGCATCTTGTGTAGAGTTAATTCTACACTTTGAAGTGTTTTTTTTTGCTTTTCGGTAAACTAAAGTAGTTTATCTCGATCCAAATCTAATAATAAATTTTGACCAGTTCCTGTATAATCAATGGAAGTGGCATATATTTCTCCGGATTAATCAGCTTGATTGATAAGCTTTTTTTGCAATATGTATCTGATGAAATAACAACAGGTAAACTAACTATAAGTAATTTTGTAAAACTGTTGCAATGCACGGGCTATAGTTCATGGTTTGGACAACAACCCGTAGCAATGCGCGGGCATATTTACTAGTTATTTAAAATAAGTCATTAGCTCGCTCCATTGTTCCGAAGAACGGAGTTTTATTCATCTTGCCCATGAGTCATGGTTTGCAAGTATTAAATGATTCATAATCAAGTGATTCCAAAAGTCCATCCTGATGGAGTTTCTTCATACGCTTTACACCAATGTGACCTAAACGGCTGTGCCACAAATATGTCGCACTATCATTATCAACTTTGCATCTTTTGGCATCAATATTATGAATATGTGTATCACCACAATCGAGATTTAATAAACCATTTACATTGGATGTATGACCATAGAAGGTTTTATTCATGTAAACAGAACAACAATTATTCTCTGACTTAAATGAATAACCGTATCGCAATAAACATGATCCAATCATATTCATTCTCAACGCAAACACCAAATAACATTTATTTATGTTCAACACTAATCCCGAAGGTAGAGGGAGTGTGCGATGGTGATATTATCAACCTTGGAATCACTTCCAACACACATCATCACCTCACCCTTAACTAGTATCTGTTCATTTTGCAACTCCTATTTCGAGTTACAAATCTTAGCAACTGAACTGGTATCAAATACCTGGGGGCTACTATGAACACTACTAAAGTACACATCAATAACATGTATATCAAATATACCTTTGTTCACTTTGCCATCCTTCTTATCCGCCAAGTTTTTTGGGGCGTTTTGCTTCCAGTGACCATTTCCTTTGCAATAGAAGCACTCAGTTTCGGGTTTGGATCTAGCTTTGGGCTTCTTCACGGGAGTGGCAACTTGCTTGCCATTCTTCTGAAAGTTCCTTTCTTTCCCTTGCCTTTTTCTTGAAACTAGTGGTCTTGTTAACCATCAACACTTGATGCTATTTCTTGATTTCTTCCTTCGCTGATTTCAGCATCGCGAAGAGCTTGGGAATCGTTTTTCATTGTCCCTTGCATATTATAGTTCATCACGAAGTTCTAGTAACTTGGAGATAGTGACTAGAGAACTCTGTCAATCACTATCTTATCTAAAAGATTAACTCCCACTTGATTCAAGCGATTGTAGTACCCAGACATTCTAAGAACATGCTCACTGGCTGAGCTATTCTACTCGATCTTGTAGGCAAAGTACTTATCAGAGGTCTCATACCTCTTAACACGGGCATGAGTCTGAAATACCAATTTCAACTCTTGGAACATCTCATATGCTCTGTGGCATTCAAAATATCTTTGAAGCTCCGATTCTAAGTCGTAAAGCATGGCGCACTAAACTATCAATTAGTCATCATATCGAGCTTGCCACACGTTCATAACGTCTGCATCTGCTCCTGCAATAGGTCTGTCACCTAGTGGAGCATCAAGGACATAATTCTTCTGTGCAGCAATGAGGATAATCCTCAGATCACGGACCCAGTCCGCATCATTGCTACTATCATCTTTCAACTTAGTTTTCTCTAGGAACATATCGAAAACATAGGGGAGCTACAACGCGAGCTATTGATCTACAACATAATCTACAAATACTATCAGGACTAAGTTCATGATAAATGGAAGTTCAATTAATCATATTACTTAAGAACTCCCACTTAGATAGACATACCTTGAGTCATCTAAATGATTACGTGATCCATATCAACTAAACCATGTCCGATCATCACGTGAGATGGAGTAGTCTTCAATGGTGAACATCTCTATGTTGATCATATCTACTATATGATTCACGCTCGCCCTTTCGGTCTCCGGTGTTACAAGGCCATGTCTGTACATGCTAGGCTCGTCAAGATTAACCCGAGTATTCCGCATGTGCAAAACTATCTTGCACCCATTGTATGTGAACGTAGAGCTTATCACACCCAATCATCACATGGTGTCTCGGCATGACGAACTGTCGCAATGGTGCATACTCAGGGAGAACACTTATACCTTGAAATTTTTAGTGAGCGATCATCTTATAATGCTACCGCCGTACTAAGCAAAATAAGATGCATAAAAGATAAACATCACATGCAATCAAAATATGTGACATGATATGGCCATCATCATCTTGTGCCTTTGATCTCCATCTCCAAAGCACCATCATGATTCCCATCGTCACCGGCTTGACACCTTGATGTCCATCGTAGCGTCGTTGTCATCTCGCCAAATATTTCTTCTACAACTATCGCTAACGCATAGTGATAAAGTAAAGCAATTACATGGCGTTTGCATTTCATACAATACAGCGACAACCATAAGGCTCCTGCCAATTGCTGATAACTTTTACAAAACATGATCATCTCATACAATAACGTATATCACATCATGTCTTGACCATATCACATCACAACATGCCCTGCAAAAACAAGTTAGATGTCCTCTACTTTGTTGTTGCAAGTTTTACGTGGCTGCTACGGGCTACTAGTAAGAACCGTTCTTACCTACGCATCAAAACCAAAATGGTGATTTATCAAGTTTGCTATTTTAACCTTCATCAAGGACTGGCCGCAGTCAAATTTGATTCAACTAAAGTTGGAGAAACAGACACCCGCCAGCCACCTTTATGCAAAAATAGTTGCATGTCTGTCAGTGGAACCGGTATCACGAACATGGTCATGTAAGGTTGGTCCGGGCCGCTTCATCCAACAATAACGCAGAATCAAAATAATACGTTGGCGGTAGGCAATATGACGATCACCGCCCATAACTCTTAGTGTTATACTCGTGCATATCATCTACGCATAGACCTGGCTCGGATGCCACTGTTGGGGAACGTAGCATGCAATTTCAAAAAAATTCCTACGCTCACGCGGGATCTATCTACAAGATGCATAGCAACGAGAGGGGGAGAGTGTGTCCACGTAACCTCGTAGACCAAAAGCGGAAGTGTTTGTTAACGCGGTTGATGTAGTCAAACTTCTTGTTCCGACCGATCAAGCACCAAACGTACGACACCTCCGAGTTCTGCACATGTTCAGCTTGATGACGTCCCTCGAACTTATGATCTAGCAAAGTGTCAAGGGAGAGTTCCGTCAGCACGACGGCATGGTGACGGTGATGGTGAGGTGATCCACACAGGGCTTCGCCGAAGCACTACGTGAATATGACTGGAGGCATAAACTATGGAGGGGGGGCGCCGCACACGGCTAACAATGTTTTTTTGTGCGTTCCAGCGGTGCCCCCCACATATATATAGGTTGGAGGGGAGGAGAGGAATCCAAGGGGGTGCCCCAAGTAGGAGGAATCCTACTTGGCGTCCTCCCAATTCGGCCTCCCCCATTTCCTATTCCTATTCAGAGTAGGAAGGGAAGAGAGGGAAGGGGGAGTCCTATTCCCTTTTACCTTTCCTCCTTTCCCTTTTATACTCCAATTTGGCCAGCCCATATTGGGGAGGGGGGGCGCACCAGCCCCTTTGTGGCTGGTGTGTTTCCCCTCTTGGCCCATAAGGCCCATATCTTTTGCCGGGGGTGCCAAGAACCCCTTCCAGTGACCCGATAAGTACCTGGTGCATCCCAAAACACTTCCGGTGTCCTAATACCATCGTCCTATATATCAATCTTTACCTCTCGACCATTTCGATACTCCTCATCATGTCCATGATCTCATCCGGGACTCCGTACAACATTCGGTCACCGAATCACATAACTCATATAATACAAAATTGTCATCGAACGTTAAGCGTGCGGACCCTACGGGTTCGAGAACTATGTAGACATGATCGAGACACCTCTCCGGTCAATAACCAATAGTGGAACCTAGATGCTCATATTGGTTCCCACATATTCTATGAAGATCTTTACTGGTCATACCGTAATGACAACATACGTTATTCCCTTTGTCATCAGTATGTTACTTGCCCGAGATTCGATTGTCGGTATCTTCATACCTAGTTCAATCTCGTTACCGGCAAGTCTCTTTACTCGTTCTGTAATGCATCATCCCCACAACTAACTCATTAATCACATTGCTTGCAAGGCTTATCATGATGTGCATTATCGACAGGGCCTAGAGATACCTCTCCGATACTCGGAGTGACGAATCCTAATCTTGATCTATGCCAACCCAACAAACACCTTCGAAGATACCTGTAGAGCATCTTTATAATCACCCAGTCACATTGTGACGTTTGATAGGACACAAGGTATTCCTCCGGTATCCGGGAGTTGCATAATATCATAGCCAAAGGAATATGTATAAGTGATGAAGAAAGCAATAGCAATAAAACTTAACGATCATTATGCTAAGCTAACGGATGGGTCTTGTCCATCACATCATTCTCCTAATGATGTGATCCCGTTCATCAAATGACAACACATGTCTATGCTTAGGAAACTTAACCATCTTTGATTAATGAGCTAGTCTAGTAGAGGCATGCTAGGGACACTGTGTTTTGTCTATGTATCCACACATGTATCAAGTTTCCAGTTAATACAATTCTAGCATGAATAATAAACATTTATCATGATATAAGGAAATATAAAATAACAACTTTATTATTGCCTCTAGGGCATATTTCCTTCAAGAGATCCTTCTCCCTTAGGAGCTCTTGATGATCCTATGATTGGGGTCCTTCTCCCTTGAGAGGTCTTGATCCCCAAGATGGAGGTACAAGGAGCAAAGCTCTCTCTTGTAATCTCAAATACTTTACTAACCCTCATTCGGAGCTAGGAGATGGGTACTTATAGTCCAAGGGGTAAGTTGGGGATACATGGGTCGAGGCTCCTTTCTCTATGCATGGACGGGCCGGTTGTACTAGTCACCCAGGCGATTGTACCATTGGGAGCGGTTGTACTACTTTCCTGGAGGCGTATGTTGAAGTCGAGACTAGTAGTACCGGTAGGAGGACCAGTTGTACCAGCCGAGCTGCGGCTATAGGAACAACTGGGGTGGTACCGGCCTTAAACCGCTCGAAAATAGTAGGTTTTCAAGGCGGAGCAGTAGTTGTAGCGGTAGTGAACCGGTTGTACCGATATTTTTGGGCTGAGCACAAATCCTCTCCATGTTCTTACGGTCCCTCAAGCTCCTTTCCTTCTCCTTGGCTGATTCCTAGGTACCTAAGCACAAAAAGTGTCTCCATTTGAGCTAGTAGCCATGTCTCAAGTGGGTCGAAGGGAGTTCAACAAGGAAAGAGTTAACCTCAGTTTTGATAGCTCTTGCACAGCTCTTGTCATCAGTTCACTTGGTGCTTGACGAATCAGTGTGGTGTCCATGGGGATGACTGAAGGATGCTCCGCATCATCTCCCCGCACCCTTGAAAAAATCCGTTCTCGGATCGGTAACTTCATTGCCATGGAAGGGAGATATGTCCTTGACATTGAAGATGTCGTTCACGTTGTACTTGTTGTGTGGGATGTCGATCTGGTAGGTGTTGTCATTGTAGCATGTTAGCACCTTGAATTTTCCATCAGCGTGAGGTAAAAGCTTGGACATGCGATTAGTGTGGAAACGGTCTTTGCAAAAGTGTATCCACACAATATCTCCGGTGTTGAACACCATGGGGTGCTTACTGATGTTTAGCTTGGTGGCGAGGCAATGTACGTACTTGGCATTCAATCGTGTGCCTTATATCTTCATGCATCTTCTTGAGGTAACTTTCCCTTGCGCTTGCGTCCATGTTTGTTCGTTCTTGTAGTGGTAGCGGCAGGATGTCCAATGGCGACAACGGGTTGAAGTCGTAGACGACCTTGAAGGGGAACTTGCCGGTTGTAGAGTGTTGTGCTTGATTGTAGGCGTACTCAGTGATGGGTATCATTCATCCCACTCCTTGATGTTTTTCTTGATCAAAACATGGAGGAGCATAGATAGTGTCCAGTTGGTGACTTCAGTTTGTCCGTCGATTTGTGGGTGATATGCCGAAGAGAATAGTAGTTGATTCTGAGCTTGGCGCATACTATCTTCCAAAAGTATCTTAGGAACTTGACAAAGCAGTGTGACATGATCGTATTGGGCACTCGATTCAACCTCAAGACTTCCCTACAAAAAATATTTGCAACATGCAAAACATAGTCTATCTTGTTGCATGGGATAAAATGTGCCATCTTAGAGAAACAGTCCACAACAACAAATACAGAATATTTGTCATTTTGTGTTCTAGGTGTCGGCGTTCTGGGAACGGGGGTCCCCAGACTTGCCTGCCTGCGGCGTGGCTCAAGGAGGCCCAGCGCGGCCCATCTTCATCAACACAAGACCCAGGACCCTCGCAAGGGGCCAAGCCTCGCGGGGCGGACGACACGGCGCTTCCTCAGGCACGGCCTCGTCAGGCTGGCTCACGAGGAGGCGGAGAGATCAAGGCGGGGTACCTCGCGAGGTGCCCATGACGCAAGCCATGACGACCGAGGGCGCCAGGCGGGCGCCAGCCCGCGCAGTGTCCTCCCCTTTCCTCTTTGGTGCAAAGGGGGCAAGCGCAGGCGAGAGGATCAAGCAAAGGCATCCATTTCGGTGCAACGAGACCAAGACCAGTCCAACGGTGGGAAGGAGGTCATCGTGGAGCCCAGGACGGCGTCACCATAGGGCCTTTGGCAGGCGAGGACCAACTTTAGTCAGGATAAGTGTACTAGATGTTCCCCTTCGAATTGGCCAATTGTTGGCGCCCTTCCCGCTCGATATTTGGGAAGAGGCCCAGGGACTTTGCCTATAAATAGGACTAGACACCCTCATGGTAGAGAAGGAGAAGAACAGAGAGCGGCGAGCATCCAGAGATCATAGAGAATCAGAGCAAGTAGAGAGCAAGTAGAGAGAGAGAAGGGCGGTTGAACTCCTCCTAGCAGTTCATCCCCCTAGCCAAGAACAGACCCTCGCGAGGCTGTTCTTCCCTGTATTGTTCATCATCTCTAGCTCAAGAGGCAATCCACCACACCACACTGGAGTAGGGTATTACACCACATCGGTGGCCCGAACCAGTATAAACTCTGTGTCTTTTGCATTGTTCTTTCAGTAGTTTAGATCCTTGCGAGACGGAGAGGTAGAGGGCATAATCTCCGCGCGCACCCCAATGTTCGAACCTTAAGGGTCTGCCGGAACCCGAAATCTGACATTTGGCGCGCCAGGTAGGGGTGCGCCGGAGTCCACCTCTCTACCGCTCTGCGCCCCGTCGCACCGCCATCACCATGTCCGGCGACCAGGCGGGCAACCAAGATCCATGGGCGGCGTGGCCCGCCCGCGCGGAGCCGCCCGCCTCGGGCGACCCCGCGCCCCAGACAGCTCGCGGTCCGCAAGGTGCTGCGGGCCGCGGGCGGCGCGGACAGGCTTCAGCAACCCTTACGCCGCGGCAGGCGCGGTCGGCAGCAAGGGCCTCCAATCATGCCGCGTCCACGACACCGTACACCCGCCGGGAGCAAGCGAACTCGAGGGACGCGCTCACGGTGGCCCGAGAATTGCTGCAGTGTAGGCTGCTGGAAGGCGGCCGCGACGTGCTGCTGGAGCGGGTCGCCGAACTCCTGGGCTTCGCCGCTTCGGGGGCTCACCTCTTCTGCATCCATCTTCCATCTCAAGCACAGGGCGACACACGCGGGGGCCCCGCGCGCTCCTGCGGGCCTCTGGGCTACCCCAACACCAGCGAGTCCGTCGGCGCTGAGCTGGCGGTAGCGCTACTCCCGCTCCCGGCGCGTGAGAGAGAGGGGCTTGGTGCAGTCCACGGAGCCGGGGGGCAGCCGCGCTACCACACCACGATGGGCACGTCAAGCAGCGCCGCGTGGCGCACGGAGCACTACAGCACAACCTTCGGGGTAGCGGCGCCAGAAGAATACGTGCCCCGCATGATGGACCAAGTGCACGCTCACGATGGCGAACCAGGCTCGCTTCTCAGCCCAAGCTGGGGAGACGAGACACCAGAAGCTGAGCTCTTCCAGGAGCCCCGGGACGGCTCCATCGGCCACGCTGGAGGCAACAATTATCGGGTACCACTAATCCCTCAGGAGCAGGCATACGCTAATCATGGATCGCAGGAGGTGCAGGTCGCCGCAGCGAGCAACTGCCCCGCTCCCACAGTCTCCTACCCCTCGGGAGGAGGGCGCAGGGGGCTGCAGGAGAGGGGCATGGACCCTACATCACCACTGCGGCGTTTGGAGCAAGGTGTTCTCAGGAGGTAGGCCCTCCTCTAGGGAGGCGCCTGAGGGCCTGCCCCTGCTGGAGGACCCGTGGTCGTCGGGGGAACCGCTGGCGACCGCTCTACCCCACCGGCGGCGTCCTGGTTTCTGGTCGTCGTTGGTGGCACTAGAGTGTGGCGCAAGGCGGGGCCCTCGTCTGGCGATATGAAGCAAGGCTGGAGCCTGTGAAGAAGGCAAATGCCTGTGAAGCTATCACGTTTATAAAAAGGCCCGGAGCCTGTGAAGAAGGCGAATGCCTGTGAAGCTATCGCGTTTATGAAAAGGCCCGGAGCCTATGAAGAAGGCCAGCGCCTGTGAAGCCCCTCGCTAACAGCACCTGCGCGTCCTACGATTTCAACTGGAGAACACTCAGGACACCACGTCCTCCCACGATCTGCCTCGGGGCTTGCGCGAAACAAAGGTAAACCAGCCAGCTGCCAGGCGCGGGTGCTCGCGCAACACCATAGCTGCTAATACGATCTACACAAGTTTTACATGAGGGGCTTCCCCTCCCAAAATGCTCTCACGACCATCAGGACAAACACCTGAGTTCTATCCATGCAGGGCAAAAGACAGGAGCAACACGCAGTCAGTCTGACAAATTCCCCAAGGCATCCTCGGGAGCACCACCCGAGCCGCCGCTGGCATCGCTGGATTCGCCACCGCTACCTGCATCGTCGTCAGCGGCGTCAAGGCCATCCACCACACCGCCTTCGTCGGCAGCCACGATCACGTCATCGTCATCCGAAGTGAAGGCCTTCACAAGAGCGTCCACGTTGTTTTCCACCCAGTCCGCCAGGTTGCCTCGGACGGCCTGGGGGACTGGGGCGATGGCGGCATCGAAGTTGAAGTGGGGATCCATGTCCTGAAGGTGGCTGAAGACACGGGAAAAGGCGCGCCCGAGCAGGGAGCGGCTCCTCTCCTCCACCAACCTGTCGGCCCTGACCGACCGCGCCTCCAACTGCGTCACCACGGCGGTGAAGAACTACAGGTTGCCGGCATAGTTGATCGTGTGCGGCTCGCCGACAGTCGCCTCGCAGATGTTGCCCAAAGCTGCGTTAGCCCTCTCCCTGAGCATGGCCAGCATGGGGCCGTACACGTGCTCCAGGACCTGCCGCTGGCGTATCTCATCAGCGTTCTGGCGCTTGACGGCCTCGGCCTCTTCCACCTGCTGACGAAGACGGAGTACCTCGGCCTGAAGGGCAGCCGACTCCTTTTGCGTTGCCTCAAGGGCGGCCCAGGAAGCGTTGACCCGCCGCGTTGCCTCATCCCGTTGGGCCCTCAGGGCTGCGGTTCTTCCCTCAGCCTCGACCCGGATCAACTCGAGCTTCCTCTCGAACTCGCGCTCGAGGCCTTGGCGCGCGGTCGCCGCCCGACGACCAACCTCCTCCAGGACACGTGCCTCCCGTGCAGCGACTTCATCTTCCGCCTGCGTCACCAGGCGCTCCCTCGTCTCCAACCGTTCGTACTCGCGGGTGCGTTCAGCAGCCTCCAGCGTCAACGCCTCCTCACGTCTCTGAAGCTCAGCTGGGTCGCCAGAAGCCACCCTCATCGACGCAAGGGCTGCCTCGCGCAGTTCCACCTGCTCCTCTAACGAGTGGCACCGGGCCAGGAGCTCCCGAGCCGCTCCTCCGCCGCTTCTCGCCGTCGGTCGGCTCCCAGGGCCTCTTCAGCGGACTGGGATCGGGTCACCCGGGAGGCCTCCAGCGACGCCTTCGCTTCTTCGTCTTCAAGGTCACGCTGGTGGCGCGCGAGTGCGGCAGCGGCCTCCAGCTCGCGCCTCTCCGCGGCCAGGCGCAGGCCCTTGGCCTCCAGGCGCGCGTCTTCATCGGCGAGCTCCTCACCAAGCAGGTCTACCGCACCGCTCGCCCTTCGAAGGAATTCGTGGCGGCGAGCGCGGCGCTCCCGAGCACGCTCGAGCACGTATTCCGCACCATCGTCTGCCCCAGGCAAGCGCCTGGGAGCACGAATCATCGCTCCCCCTCCGGGCAGGGGGCTGGGGCTGGCGCCCCCACGACGGCCGGGCGCGTCGCACCAGAAGCTCGGCCTGGGACCAGCACGCCTCCCGAAGAAGGGCAGCGGGCGCCTCAGCCAGTCGCAGCCCGCGACCAGATGAGAAGCCCACGGCAGGCTGGCCATGCCAAGAGAGGGCCCACGAAGGAAGATCGCAGGAAGAGAAGGGCTGCGGGGCACCTCAGGACGGTCCGCCCCTTTGTTCGTCCGCACCACAAGAGCCTTGCTGCTCGGGATGTTTTGGAGCGAAGGGGGAGGTGAAGCCAAAGGAGGCGGCACCTCAGCGGCTTCCACGACCTCGGCAGGAAGAGGCCTGCAGAGCAAGGATCGGTAGACGCAACAAGGGGATCAGGAGCCAGGAAAGGAGAAGGCTTACTCGTCGGTGGCGAAGTACTTCCGGCGCTTCAGCAAGTGACAAGGGAAGTCATCACCTAGGGCCTCCCTTTTCCTCCGAAGGGCCTCAAAGTCCACACGGAAGCGGCCCAGGAGAAGAGTGCAAGGATCAACCCGCGACGAAGGCGAAGCGGCAGCGCTATCCGCATCAGGGGCGCCTGCCTGGCGCGTGTTGCCAATCACCTCGGCAGAAGATGCGGCCGGGGCCTCGGGAGCCTCGGCCCCAGGCGCTGGGAGCAACTGCTTGCCACCCATAGCCTCTGCAGCACGTGCCTCAGGAGCTACTTCCTCAAGGGCATCGCCAGGCGCAGTCTCCTCTTCGGGAGCCTCATCGGTCTTCGTCATCTCGCGCCTCCCTGCCCCGCTGCTCGAGGAAGATTTGCCTTGACCGACCAGAAGGGCGGTCACCACCACAGGGTTCTCGCGAGGCCCTTGGAGGCCAGCGGGGCGCAGCCCCCATTCATCGAAGGGGGGCATCTGCTTCACGAAGTCGTCCCTGTTCTGGCAGAGGTACAACAAGGCCCCTCCTCTCTGGATGCTACCCGGGTTGGGGTCGCCAGTCAGGACCGAGAGCACGGTCCTTAGCGCCGCAGGCGTCAGGTCTTCTTCCTGGAGCCTCATGCGGTCACCATGCCCGCTGAAAGCCCACATTCGGCGAGAGTGGCGTTGGAGAGGGGCGATGCGGCGTAACAAGAACTCCTTCACCACTTTGGGTGCCGTCACGCCGAGCGACCTCAAGGACGCGAAGCGGCGCCAGATGAAGGCGAGCCGGGGGCTCGCGAGCGTCTCCTGGCCCCAGCCCGAATTGGGTGCTATAGGGGAAGTCGGCTTCGCCAGCAGGGGGCTGGGCACCCGACATCAACGTACAACCACCGCTCGCGGAACCCAGCTGAAGGCGGAGGAAGCTTGAAGTCAATCCCCGAGGCCGCAGTCTCGGGCGCGGCAACGAAGCTCACACACGCTGAGCATTGAGTGGGGTCAGTAAGGCGCAAAGAGAAGAAGTGGCGCAGCAAGGCAACGGAAGGAGGGATGCCCATTATCGCCTCGCAAACAAAAGCAAAGACCGAAAGGAGGGTGATGGATTCGGGACCCAAATGCATCATATGGATCTGATAATGAGAGAGGACGGCCTTGAAGAAATCTGAAAAGGGGGGAACCAGACCCGCCCACAAGGCATCGGCGAAATAATGGACATCAGTGATTATTCTGTCAGTGGGGAAGTGAGACGTAGGCCAGGCCGTCGTCCTCCCACACTCGTTGAAGGTGGTGGCCAGAGCCGGGCTGAGCTTACCTGGCACTCTTGATTGAGTATGATTGATCTGCCGACGGCGGGATTCACCGACGGCGGCGAGCGGGACAGAGTCATGGGTTTCTTCCCTTTCTCCTTCTTTGTCGGAGCCATGGCGATGGGAAGGAGGGGGAAGATGAGAGATGGGATTGGAGACGAGAGTCGGAGGTTGAAGGGAGGAAGGATAGGGGACGGTCGAGCAACAGGAAGGGGGGCGGCTGTGTACGACTGCAAGTCCGCATAGCAAGGCGCAAAATAAGGAAGCGTGGGGGAACAGTGCCGCTCACGTCCAATCAACCGCCACGCGGCACCCGAGGCCGCAGGCTGTTAGGGCCCGCGGCGCTTCGCCCTTGCCCTTTCGCCTCTCGGCACGGCCAAGTCCAGGCGCGCCTTGGGCCCGGGGGCTACTGTCGGCGTTCTGGGAACGGGGGTCCCCAGACTTGCCTGCCTGCGGCCTGCGGCGTGGCTCAAGGAGGCCCAGCGTGGCCCATCTTCATCAACACAAGACCCAGGACCCTCGCGAGGGGCCAAGCCTCACGGGACGGACGACACGACGCTTCCTCAGGAACGGCCTCGTCAGGCTGGCTCATGAGGAGGCGGAGAGATCAAGGCGGGGTACCTCGCGAGGTGCCCATGACGCAAGCCATGACGACCGAGGGCGCCAGGCGGGCGCCAGCCCGCGCATTGTCCTCCCCTTTCCTCTTTGGTGCAAAGGGGGGAAGCGCAGGCGAGAGGATCAAGCAAAGGCATCCATTTCAGTGCAACGAGACCAAGACCAGTCCAACGGTGGGAAGGAGGTCATCGTGGAGCCCAGGACGGCGTCACCACAGGGCCTTTGGCAAGCAAGGACCAACTTTAGTCAGGATAAGTGTACTAGATGTTCCCCTTCGAATTGGCCAATTGTTGGCGCCCTTCCCACTCGATATTTGGGAAGAGGCCCAGGGCCTTTGCCTATAAATAGGACTAGCCACCCTCACGGTAGAGAAGGAGAAGAACAGAGAGCGGCGAGCATCCAGAGATCATAGAGAATCAGAGCAAGTAGAGAACAAGTAGAGAGAGAGAAGGGCGGTTGAACTCCTCCTAGCAGTTCATCCCCCTAGCCAAGAACAGACCCTCGCGAGGCTGTTCTTCCCTGTATTGTTCATCATCTCCAACCCAAGAGGCAATCTACCACACCACACTGGAGTATGGTATTACACCATATCGGTGGCCCGAACCAGTATAAACTCTGTGTCTTTTGCATTGTTCTTTCAGTAGTTTAGATCCTTGCGAGACGGAGAGGTAGAGGGCATAATCTCCGCGCGCACCCCAGAGTTCGAACCTTAAGGGTCTGCCGGAACCCGAAATCCGACACTAGGCAACCCAAGTACAAAATCCATACTAATGTCTTCCCATGGGTGATACGGAATAGGAATTGGCATATGTATACCATGAGATCGAGCTTGTGACTTAGCTTTGTGACATGTAGAGCATTGCTTGGTGTAGAGCGCGACATCACGAAGCATATTTGGCCAATAGTACTTGGTGGAGAGTGTTGCAAAGGTCTTGTCACGGCTGAAGTGTCCCATAAGTCCTCCGCCGTGAGCCTCTTGCAAAAGCAACAAACAAAGAGAAGACTCGGGAACACAAAGTTTGTTAGCCCGCATAAGATAGCCATCCTTGAGATAATATCGCTCCCAATAAGTGTTAGCTCGATAGTATTCATAAGGAATCGTAGATGAAGGATCATGCACATACAAATCTTTAATGTGCTCAAAGCCAATAACATTCAATTCAAGTTGAGTAACCAACATGCACTTGCGGGAAAGAGCATCTGCCACTACAGTTTCTTTACCCTTAATGTACTTAATGACATAAGGAAAAGACTCAATGAATTCACTCCATGCATGCCTTTTATTCAACTTGGTTTGACCTTTAAGGTACTTAAGCATCTCGTGGTCAGTATGTATCACAAACTCAAGTGGTTGAAGGTAATGTTCCCAAACATGCAAGATTTGAACCAAAGCATATAATTCTTTGTCATATATGGGATAATTAAGTTGTGCACCAGAAAGTTTCTCACTAAAATATGCAATGGGGCACTTTTCTTGCATCAACGCGCCACCTATTCCATTTGTTGGGGAACGTAGTAATTTCAAAAAATTTCCTACGCACACGCAAGATCATGGTGATGCATAGCAACGAGAGGGGAGAGTGTTGTCTACGTACCCTCGTAGACCGAAGCGGAAGCGTTGACACAACGTAGAGGAAGTAGTCGTACGTTCTCCTCGCGATCCAACCGATCACAGCACCGTTACTCCGGCACCTCCGAGTTCTTGGCACACGTTCAGCTCGATGACGATCCCCGGGCTCCGATCCAGCAAAGCGTCGAGGAAGAGTTCCGTCAGCACGACGGCGTGGTGACGATCTTGATGTGTTACCGGCGCAGGGCTTCGCCTAAGCACTGCAACGATATGATCGAGGTGGAATTTGGTGGAAGGGGGCACCGCACACGGCTAAGGAAAGATCTCAATGATCAATTGTGTGTCTCTGGGGTGCCCCCTGCCCCCGTATATAAAGGAGCCAAGGGGGAGGGGCTGGCCGGCCAAGCCTTGGCGCGCCAGAGAGTCCTACTCCCTCTGGGAGTAGGATTCCCCCCCCCCCCCCAATCCTAGTTGGACTAGGATTCTCCAAGGGGGAGAGAGAAGGAGAGGGGGGCGCCTACCTCTCCTAGTCCTAATAGGACTAGGGGAAGGGGGGGGAGGCGCGCAGCCCCTAGGGCAGCCCTCTCACCTCTCCTCCAAGGCCCATGTTGGCCCATTATGCTCCCGGGGGGTTCCGGTAACCCTCCCGGTATTCCGGTAAAATCCTGATTTCACCTGTAATGCATCCGATGTCCAAACATAGGCTTCCAATATATAATTCTTTATGTCTCGACCATTTCGAGACTCCTCGTCACGTCCGTGATCACATCCGGGACTCCGAACTCCTTCGGTACATCAAAATGTATAAACTCATAATAACTGTCATCGTAACGTTAAGCGTGCGGACCCTACGGTTCGAGAACAATGTAGACATGACCGAGACACGTCTCCGGTCAATAACCAACAGCGGGACCTGGATGCCCATATTGTCTCCTACATATTCTACGAAGATCTTTATCGGTCAGACCGCATAACAACATACGTTGTTCCCTTTGTCATCGGTATGTTACTTGCCCGAGATTCGATCGTCGGTATCCAATACCTAGTTCAATCTCGTTACTGGCAAGTCTCTTTACTCGTTCTGTAATACATCATCTCGCAACTAACTCATTGGTTGCAATGCTTGCAAGGCTTTATGTGATGTGCATTACCGAGAAGGCCCTGAGATACCTCTCCGACAATCGGAGTGACAAATCCTAATCTCGAAATACGCCAACCCAATATGTACCTTCGGAGACACCTGTAGAGCACCTTTATAATCACCCAGTTACGTTGTGATGTTTGGTAGCACACAAAGTGTTCCTACGGTAAATGGGAGTTGCATAATCTCATAGTTAAAGGAACATGTATAAGTCATGGATAAAAGCTATAGCAACACACTAAACGATCGGGTGCTATGCTAATGGAATGGGTCATGTCAATCAGATCATTCAACTAATGATGTGATCTCGTTAATCAAATAACAACTCTTTGTTCATGGCTAGGAAACATAACCATCTTTGATTAATGAGCTAGTCAAGTAGAGGCATACTAGTGACACTTTGTTTTGTCTATGTATTCACACATGTATTATGTTTCCAGTTAATACAATTCTAGCATGAATAATAAACATTTATCATGATATAAGGAAATAAATAATAACTTTATTATTGCCTCTAGGGCATATTTCCTTCAGTCTCCCACTTGCACTAGAGTCAGTAATCTAGATTACAAAGTAATGATTCTAACACCCATGGAGTTTTGGTGCTGATCATGTTTTGCTCGTGGAAGAGGCTTAGTCAACGGGTCTGCAACATTCAGATCCGTATGTATCTTGCATATCTCTATGTCTCCCACCTGGACCAAATCCCGGATGGAGTTGAAGCGTCTTTTGATGTGTTTGGTTCTTTTGTGAAATCTGGATTCCTTTGCCAAGGCAATTGCACCAGTATTGTCACAAAAGATTTTCATTGGACCCGATACGCTAGGTACAACACCTAGATCGGATATGAACTCCTTCATCCAAACTCCTTCATTAGCTGCTTCCGAAGCGGCTATGTACTCAGCTTCACATGTAGATCCCGCCACGACGCTTTGTTTAGAACTGCACCAACTGACAGCTCCACCGTTTAATGTAAATACGTATCCGGTTTGCGATTTGGAATCGTCCGGATCAGTGTCAAAGCTTGCATCGACGTAACCGTTTACGACGAGCTCTTTGTCACCTCCATAAATGAGAAACATATCCTTAGTCCTTCTCAAGTACTTAAGGATGTTCTTGACCGCTGTCCAGTGATCCACTCCTGGATTACTTTGGTACCTGCCTGCTAAACTTACAGCAAGGCACACATCAGGTCTGGTACACAGCATTGCATACATGATAGAGCCTATGGCTGAAGCATAGGGAACATTTTTCATTTTCTCTCTATCTTCTGCGGTGGTCGGGCATTGAGTCTTACTCAACTTCACACCTTGTGCCACAGGCAAGAACCCTTTCTTTGCCTGATCCATTTTGAACTTTTTCAAAACTTTGTCAAGGTATGTGCTTTGTGAAAGTCCTATTAAGCGTCTTGATCTATCTCTATAGATCTTAATGCCCAATATGTAAGCAGCTTCACCGAGGTCTTTCATTGAAAAACTTTTATTCAAGTATCCCTTTATGCTATCCAGAAATTCTATATTATTTCCGATCAGTAATATGTCATCCACATATAATATCAGAAATGCTACAGAGCTCCCACTCACTTTCTTGTAAATACAGGCTTCTCCAAAAGTCTGTATAAAACCAAATGCTTTGATCACACTATCAAAGCGTTTATTCCAACTCCGAGAGGCTTGCACCAGTCCATAAATGGATCGCTGGAGCTTGCACACTTTGTTAGCTCCCTTTGGATCGACAAAACCTTCTGGTTGCATCATATACAACTCTTCTTCCAGAAATCCATTCAGGAATGCAGTTTTGACATCCATTTGCCAAATTTCATAATCATAAAATGCGGCAACTGCTAACATGATTCGGACAGACTTAAGCATCGCTGCGGGTGAGAAAGTCTCATCGTAGTCAATCCCTTGAACTTGTCAAAAACCTTTTGCAACAAGTCGAGCTTTATAGACAGTAACATTACCATCAGCGTCAGTCTTCTTCTTAAAAATCCATTTATTCTCAATTGCTTGCCGATCATTGGGCAAGTCAACCAAAGTCCACACTTTGTTCTCATACATGGATCCCATCTCAGATTTCATGGCCTCAAGCCACTTTGCGGAATCTGGGCTCACCATCGCTTCTTCATAGTTCGTAGGTTCATCATGGTCTAGTAACATGACTTCCAAAATAGGATTACCGTACCACTCTGGTGCGGATCTTACTCTGGTTGATCTACGAATTTCAGTAGAAACTTGATCTGAAGTTTCATGATCATTATCATTAGCTTCCTCCCTATTTGATGTAGGTGTCACAGAAACAGATTTCTGTGATGTACTACTTCTCAATAAGGGAGTAGATACTGTTATCTCATCAAGTTCTACTTTCCTCCCACTCACTTCTTTCGAGAGAAACTCCTTCTCTAGAAAGTTTCCGACTTTAGCAACAAAAATTTTGCCTTCGGATCTGTGATAGAAGGTATACCCAATAGTCTCCTTTGGGTATCCTATGAAGACACATTTTTCCGATTTGGGTTCGAGCTTATCAGGTTGAAGCTTTTTCACATAAGCATCGCAGCCCCAAACTTTAAGAAATGACAGCTTTGGTTTCTTGCCAAACCACAGTTCATAAGGCGTCGTCTCAACGGATTTTGATGGTGCCCTATTTAACGTGAATGCGGCCGTCTCTAGAGCATAACCCCAAAAAGATAGCGGTAAATCGGTAAGAGACATCATAGATCGCACCATATCCAGTAAAGTACGATTACGACGTTCGGACACACCATTACGTTGTGGTGTTCCGGGTGGCGTGAGTTGCGAAACTATTCCGCATTGTTTCAAATGTAGACCAAACTCGTAACTCAAATATTCTCCTCCACGATCAGATCGTAGAAACTTTATTTTCTTGTTACGATGATTTTCCACTTCACTCTGAAATTCTTTGAACTTTTCAAATGTTTCAGACTTGTGTTTCATTAAGTAGATATACCCATATCTGCTTAAATCATCAGTGAAGGTGAGAAAATAACGATATCCGCCACGAGCCTCAACATTCATTGGACCACATACATCAGTATGTATGATTTCCAATAAATCTGTTGCTCTCTCCACAGTACCGGAGAACGGTGTTTTAGTCATCTTGCCCATAAGGCACGGTTCGCAAGTGCCAAGTGATTCATAATCAAGTGACTCCAAAAGTCCATCAGTATGGAGTTTCTTCATGCGCTTTACACCGATATGACCTAAACGGCAGTGCCACAAATAAGTTGCACTATCATTATCAACTCTGCATCTTTTGGCTTCAACATTATGAATATGTGTATTACTACTATCGAGATTAAGTAAGAACAAACCACTCTTTAATGGCGCATGACCATAAAAGATATTACTCATATAAATAGAACAACCATTATTCTCTGATTTAAATGAATAACCATCTCGCATCAAACAAGATCCAGATATAATGTTCATGCTCAACGCTGGTACTAAATAACAATTATTTAGATCTAATATTAATCCCGAAGGTAGATGTAGAGGTAGCGTGCCGACCGCGATCACATCGACTTTGGAACCATTTCCCACGCGCATCGTCACCTCGTCCTTAGCCAATCTTCGCTTAATCCGTAGCCCCTGTTTTGAGTTGCAAATATTAGCAACAGAACCAGTATCAAATACCCAGGTGCTACTGCGAGAATTAGTAAGGTACACATCAATAACATGTATATCATATATACCTTTGTTAACCTTGCCATCCTTCTTATCCGCCAAATACTTGGGGCAGTTCCGCTTCCAGTGACCAGTCTGCTTGCAATAGAAGCACTCAGTTTCAGGCTTAGGTCCAGACTTGGGTTTCTTCTCTTGAGTAGAAACTTGCTTGCTGTTCTTTTTGAAGTTCCCCTTTTTCTTCCCTTTGCCCTTTTTCTTGAAACTAGTGGTTTTTTTAACCATCAACATTTGATGCTCCTTTTTGATTTCTACCTCCGCGGCTTTTAGCATCGCGAAGAGCTCGGGCATAGTTTTGGTCATCCCTTGCATATTATAGTTCATCACGAAGCTCTTGTAGCTTGGTGGCAGTGATTGGAGAATTCTGTCAATGACGCAATCATCCGGAAGATTAACTCCCAGTTGAATCAAGTGATTGTTATACCCAGACATTCTGAGTATATGCTCACTGACAGAACCGTTCTCCTCCATTTTACAGCTATAGAACTTATTGGAGACTTCATATCTCTCAATCCGGGCATTTGCTTGAAATATTAACTTCAACTCCTGGAACATCTCATATGCCCCATGGTGTTCAAAACGTCGTTGAAGTCCCGGTTCTAAGCCGTAAAGCATGGCACACTGAACTATAGAGTAGTCATCAGCTTTGCTTTGCCAGACGTTCACAACATCTGGCGTAGCTCTTGCACCAGGCCTGGCACCTAGCGGTGCTTCCAGGACGTAATTCTTCTGTGCAGCAATGAGGATAATCCTCAAGTTACGGACCCAGTCCGTGTAATTGCTACCATCATCTTTCAACTTTGCTTTCTCAAGGAACGCATTAAAATTCAACGGAACAACAGCACGAGCCATCTATCTACACAACATAGACAAGCAAGATACTATCAGGTACTAAGTTCATGATAAATTTAAGTTCAATTAATCATATTACTTAAGAACTCCCACTTAGATAGACATCCCTCTAATCCTCTAAGTGATCACATGATCCAAATCAACTAAACCATGTCCGATCATCACGTGAGATGGAGTAGTTTCAATGGTGAACATCACTATGTTGATCATATCTACTATATGATTCACGCTCGACCTTTCGGTCTCTGTGTTCCGAGGCCATATCTGTTATATGCTAGGCTCGTCAAGTTAAACCTGAGTATTCCGCGTGTGCAACTGTTTTGCACCCGTTGTATTTGAACGTAGAGCCTATCACACCCGATCATCACGTGGTGTCTCAGCACGAAGAACTTTCGCAACGGTGCATACTCAGGGAGAACACTTCTTGATAATTTAGTGAGAGATCATCTTATAATGCTACCGTCAATCAAAGCAAGATAAGATGCATAAAAGGATAAACATCACATGCAATCAATATAAGTGATATGATATGGCCATCATCATCTTGTGCTTGTGATCTCCATCTTTGAAGCACCGTCATGATCACCATCATCACCGGCGCGACACCTTGATCTTCATCGCAGCATCGTTGTCGTCTCACCAATCTTATGCTTCTACGACTATCACTACCGCTTAGCAATAAAGTAAAGCATTACATCGCGATTGCATTGCATACAATAAAGCGACAACCATATGGCTCCTGCCAGTTGCCGATAACTCGGTTACAAAACATGATCATCTCATACAATAAAATTTAGCATCACGTCTTGACCATATCACATCACAACATGCCCTGCAAAAACAAGTTAGACGTCCTCTACTTTGTTGTTGCAAGTTTTACGTGGCTGCTACGGGCTTTAAGCAAGAACTCATTTTACCTACGCATCAAAACCACAATGATAGTTTGTCAAATAGACTCCGTTTTAACCTTCTCAAGGACCGGGCGTAGCCACACTCGGTTCAACTAAAGTTGGAGAGACAGTCTTCCGCAAGCCATCTATGTGCAAGGCACGTCGAGGGAACCGGTCTCGCGTAAGCGTACGCGTAAGGTTGGTCCGGATCGTCTCGTCCAACAATACCGCTGAACCAAAGTATGACATGCTGGTAGGCAGTATGACTTGTATCGTCCACAACTCACTTGTGTTCTACTCGTGCAAATAACATCAAACCATAAAACCTAGGCTCTGATACCACTGTTGGGGAACGTAGTAATTTCAAAAAATTTCCTACGCACACGCAAGATCATGGTGATGCATAGCAACGAGAGGGGAGAGTGTTGTCTACGTACCCTCGTAGACCGAAGCGGAAGCGTTGACACAACGTAGAGGAAGTAGTCGTACGTTCTCCTCGCGATCCAACCGATCACAACACCGTTACTCCGGCACCTCCGAGTTCTTGGCACACGTTCAGCTCGATGACGATCCCCGGGCTCCGATCCAGCAAAGCGTCGAGGAAGAGTTCCGTCAGCACGACGGCGTGGTGACGATCTTGATGTGTTACCGGCGCAGGGCTTCGCCTAAGCACTGCAACGATATGATCGAGGTGGAATTTGGTGGAAGGGGGCACCGCACACGGCTAAGGAAATATCTCAATGATCAATTGTGTGTCTCTGGGGTGCCCCCTGCCCCCGTATATAAAGGAGCCAAGGGGGAGGGGCTGGCTGGCCAAGCCTTGGCGCGCCAGAGAGTCCTACTCCCTCTGGGAGTAGGATTCCCCCCCCCCCCCAATCCTAGTTGGACTAGGATTCTCCAAGGGGGAGAGAGAGGGAGAGGGGGGCGCCCACCTCTCCTAGTCCTAATAGGACTAGGGGAAGGGGGGAGGCGCGCAGCCCCTAGGGCAGCCCTCTCACCTCTCCTCCAAGGCCCATGTTGGCCCATTATGCTCCCGGGGGGTTCCGGTAACCCTCCCGGTATTCCGGTAAAATCCTGATTTCACCTGGAATGCATCCGATGTCCAAACATAGGCTTCCAATATATAATTCTTTATTTCTCGACCATTTAGAGACTCCTCGTCACGTCCGTGATCACATCCGGGACTCCGAACTCCTTCGGTACATCAAAATGTATAAACTCATAATAACTGTCATCGTAACGTTAAGCGTGCGGACCCTACGGTTCGAGAACAATGTAGACATGACCGAGACACGTCTCCGGTCAATAACCAACAGCGGGACCTGGATGCCCATATTGGCTCCTACATATTCTACGAAGATCTTTATCGGTCAGACCGCATAACAACATACGTTGTTCCCTTTGTCATCGGTATGTTACTTGCCCGAGATTCGATCGTCGGTATCCAATACCTAGTTCAATCTCGTTACTGGCAAGTCTCTTTACTCGTTCTGTAATACATCATCTCGCAACTAACTCATTGGTTGCAATGCTTGCAAGGCTTTATGTGATGTGCATTACCGAGAAGGCCCTGAGATACCTCTCCGACAATCGGAGTGACAAATCCTAATCTCGAAATACGCCAACCCAATATGTACCTTCGGAGACACCTGTAGAGCACCTTTATAATCACCCAGTTATGTTGTGACGTTTGGTAGCACACAAAGTGTTCCTACGGTAAATGGGAGTTGCATAATCTCATAGTTAAAGGAACATGTATAAGTCATGGATAAAAGCAATAGCAACACACTAAACGATCGGGTGCTATGCTAATGGAATGGGTCATGTCAATCAGATCATTCAACTAATGATGTGATCTCGTTAATCAAATAACAACTCTTTGTTCATGGCTAGGAAACATAACCATCTTTGATTAATGAGCTAGTCAAGTAGAGGCATACTAGTGACACTCTGTTTTGTCTATGTATTCACACATGTATTATGTTTCCAGTTAATACAATTCTAGCATGAATAATAAACATTTATCATGATATAAGGAAATAAATAATAACTTTATTATTGCCTCTAGGGCATATTTCCTTCACCATTACCACTAGCCTCACAATGCAGTTTAAGGTTTTCTAAAAATTTGGTAATGCAAGAATTGGGGCATGTGTAAGCAAAGATTTTCTCTCATTAAATGCGACATATTGTGAAGGTCCCCAAATAAATGGTGTGTTCTTCTTAAAAGCATGGAACGGAGAAGCAATAGTGCTAAAGTCCTTCACAAAGCGACAATAAAATCCGGCTAGGCCAAGGAAACTACGCACTTGTGCTAAGTTGGTTGGTTGTGGCCATGTTTTAATAACATCAACCTTAGACTCATCAACTTCAACACCCTTAGAGGAAAATACGAAACCCAATAAAACAAGATTATCAACACCAAAAGTGCATTTTTTCACGTTCGCATACATTAGCTCGTTTCTAAGAACTTGCAAGATGTCTCTAAGATGTGTGACATGTTCATCGAGAGATTGGGTAAAACCAAGGATATCATCAAAGTATATGACAACACAAATGCCAATGTATTTTCTTAGGACATAATGCATGACTAACCATTCATATAGACCAAAATTTGTTTTAAAAGCCGTTTTCCATTCATCACCCTCTTGCATGCGAATTTGATAGCAGCCACTTCTAAGGTCAATTTTTGAGAAAATGGCAGCTCCACTAAGTTCATCTAGCATTCCACCTAGGCGAGGAATGGGATGACGATACCGAACGATGATAGCATTAACAAGACGACAATTAGAACACATGCAGTAGCTACCATCTTTCTTAGGCACAAGTATGACCGGAACGACACATGGGCTTAGGCTTTCGCGTACATACTTGTTATCAAGGAGATGCTACACTTGCCTTTGGATCTCTTTTGTCTCATCGGGGTTGAAGCGGTATGGTTCCTTGTTTGATAGAGGTGCACCAGGAATGAGGTCAATGCGGTGCTCGATTCCGTGCAAAGGAGGTAGTCCTGGAGGTAGCTCATCGGGGAACATTTCCTGGAATTCCTATAATAGATGAGACAAAATCAAAGGAATATGTTGTGAAGTATTATTCCGCACCACTTCATCTTTGCACACAAGTACAAAGTCAAGTACGCTAGATGGGCTCTCTGATGTAGTGTGGAACCCTAGAGGGAGATCTTCCACACTTGGAGGGGTAAAGAGAGCAAACAAGATAGGAACACAAGATGGACACTCAAATAGACAAGATCCAATCACACATACGCTAAATCCACATACACAAAGAGGAGATACAAGGATCCAAATCCAACACAAGTAGGTGAAAAAGGGTAGCTACTTCATCCCAATCCTTGAAGGAGAGAGGTCTTGAATCCTCGATGGATCCTCCCACAAGGGGGTCTTGAATCCACTAGGGGTTCTTCTCACGTGGAGATCTTGAACTCCATGGGAGTTGTAGTGGATGAGCAAAGCTCAATCTCTAGATATGAGCTATCACTTCGGTAACCCTCAAACATAGGTAGGAGATGAGTATATATAGTCTAGGGGAGTGAAGGGGACACGGGCCTCGGTTCAAGTCATGCATGCAGGTAAGGGACAGACGATCCAGATGATGGTTGGTCACCTGGATGGTCCGGCTAGGTCGTTGTGGCTGGCCCGGATGTCCGGGACCTGGTCTAGACGTCCGACTGGGTCCGTATGATCTGGGTGGAGTCCTGGATGATCCGGCTTCGTCGAGGGGCGTGCTATTTTCTTCGGGAACATTACCCAAATCGTTCGGAAGGAGGTACGGCTTGTCCGAGCTTGGTCTGGATCGTCCGGATGGGTGCCTGGATCATCCGGGCAAGCTCTACATTGCTCCATTTCTTCTCTGTCCTCATGTTCTTCTCTCTCCATCATTCGGCATTGCTCCTTAGCTTCTCCATGGCTGGTTCCTTGGTACCTGAGTATGCAAAGTGTCTTCGTTTGAGGTAGTAGCCATGTCTCATGTGATTTGAAAGGGAATTGAACGAGGAGATATGTCACATAGGTCTCGATAGCTCTTGCACGTGCTCGTGTCATCGGTCCACTTAGCACATGGGGAGACGAAGGTAGGTCCATTGGGATGATCGTGGGATGCCCTACATCATCTCCCCCCGGGTAAGATCCGACCTTGGATCGAAATCCTCATCACCATGGAAGTGAGATAGGTCCTTGATATTGAAGATGTCACTCACGTTGTACTTGTCGCGTGGAATGTCGATCTTGTTGAAGGAAATATGCCCTATAGGCAATAATTAAGTTATTATATATTTCCTTATTCATGATAAAGATTTATTATTCATGCTAGAATTGTATTAATCGGAAACTTAAATACATGTGTGAATACATAAACAAATACCGTGTCCCTAGTAAGCCTCTACTAGACTAGCTCGTTATTCAAAGATGGTTAAGGTTTCCTGACCATAGACATGTGTTGTCATTTGATAATGGGATCACATCATTAGGATAATAATGTAATGGACAAGACCCATCCGTTAGTTTAGCATATGATCGCTCAGTTTATTGCTATTGCTTTCTTGAATGTCAAATGCATGTTACTTCAACCATGAGATCATGCAACTCCCGGATACCGGAGGAATACCTTGTGTGCTATCAAATGTCACAACATAACTGGGTGATCATAAAGATGCTGTATAGGTATATCCGAAGGTGTTTGTTGAGTTCGCATGGATCGAGATTGGGATTTGTCACTCCGAGTATCAGAGAGGTATCTTTGGGCCCTCGCGGTAATACACATCATAAGAAGCCTTGCAAGCAAAGTGACTAAGGAGTTAGTTGCAAGATTATGTATTATGGATTAAGTACGGAGACCTGCCGGTAACGAGATTGAACTAGGTATGAAGATATCAACGATCGAATCTCGGGCAAGTAATATACCGACAAACAAAGGGAATTACGTATGTTGTCATAAGGGTTCGACCGATAAAGATCTTCGTAGAATATGTAGGAACCAATATGGGCATCCAGGTTCCGCTATTTGTTATTGGCCGAAGAGGTGTCTCGATCATGTCTACATAGTTCTCGAACCCATAGGGTCCGCACGCTTAACACTCATTGACGATATAATGTTATATGAGTTATATGATTTGGTGACCGAATGTTGTTCAAAGTCCCGGATGAGATCACAGACATGATGAGGAGCTCCGGAATGGTCCGGAGGTAAAGATTGATATATAGGACAATACTATTCGGACACCGGAAGAGTTTTGGAGTGCACCGGGTAGTCATCAGATTGCCGGAAGGGGTTCCGGACACCCCCGGGAGGATGATGGGCCTATTGAGCCTTTAGAGGGGAGCACACTAGCCTACAAGGGGCTAGCGCACCCCCTCCTATGGCATCCGGCCTATGAGAGAAAGGAAGGATGGGGCTTCAGCCTCCCCCTTCCTTCCCTCTCCCCCCTTTCCTTTCTACCCTCCGGCATATATGGTAAGGGGGCGGGGGGCGGCCAAGGCAGGAGCCCAATTAGGATTCAACCCTACTTGGGGCGCCTCTTGGATGCTCCCCTCTCCCGCCACCTATATATATATATATATATATGTGGGAGGGGGTACCACATAAAGCCACGATAATCTCCTACCTGTGTGCGCCACCCCCCTCCACAGTTTCGTCCCTTGGTCATATTTTCGTAGTGCGTAGGCGAAGCCCTGTGGAGATAGCATCACCACCACCTTCACCAGCTATCGTGCTGCCAGAACTCATCCACTACTTTGCCATCTTGCTGGATCAAGAAGGAGAGGACATCACCGAGCTAAACGTGTGCTGAACGCGGAGGTGTCGTAGTTCGGTACTCGATCGGTTGGATCGCGAAGAAGTTTGACTACATCAACCGCGTTATCAAACGTTTCCGCTTATGATATACGAGGGTATGTAGACACACTCTCCCCTCTTGTTTCTATGCATCTCCATGGATAGATCTTGTGTGTGCGTACAATTATTTTTGTTTGTTTTCCATGCAACGTTTCCCAACAGTGGCATCCGAGCTAGGTCTATGTGTAGATGATATGCACGAGTAGAACACAAAGAGTTGTGGGTGGTGATAGTCATACTACTTACCACCAACATCTTATTTTGATTCTGCGGTATTGTGGGATGAAGCGGCCCGGACCAACCTTACATGTCCACGCACATGAGACCGGTTCCACCGACAGACATGCAACTTGTTTTGCATAAAGGTGGCTGGCGGGTGTCTGTTTCTCCTACTTTAGTTGAATCAAATTTGACTACGGCCGGTCCTTCAAGAAGGTTAAAACAACAATCTTGATAAATCACCATTGTGGTTTTTGTGTAATTAAGAACGGTTCTTGCTAGAAGCCCATAGCAGCCACGTAAAACTTGCAACAACAAAGTACAGGACGTCTAACTTGTTTTTGCAGGGCATGTTGTGTTGTGATATAGTCAAGATATGATGTGATATATGTTGATGTATGAGATGATCATGTTTTGTAATATCGACAACCGGCAGGAACCTTAGGGTTGTCTCTTAATTATTGTATGAAATGCAAGCGCCATGTAATTGCTTTACTTTATCGCTATGCGTTAGCAAAAGTTGGCGAGACGACCCCGACGCAACAATGGAGATCAAGGTTTCGAGCCGGTGATGATGGAGTGATGATGCTTTGGAGATGGAGATCAAAAGCACAAGATGATGATGGCCATATCATGTCACATATTTTGATTGTATGTGATGTTTATCCTTTTTGCATGTTATTTTGCTTAGAACGGCGGTAGTATTATAAGATGATCCCTTCACTAAATTTCAAGATAAAAGTGTTCTCCCTGATTATGCACCATTTCCGAAGTTCGTCGTTTCGAAGCACCTCGTGATGATCGGGTGTGATAGACTCTATGTTCACATACAACAGGTGTAAGACAGTTTTGCACATGCAGAATACTTGGGTTAAACTTGATGAGCCTAGCATGTACAAACATGGTCTCGGAACACTAGAGACCGAAAGGTCGAACATGAGTCATATAGTAGATATGATCAACATAGAGATGTTCACCACTGATGACTACCCCATCTCACGTCATGATCGGACATGGGCTAGTTGATTTGGATCATATATCACTTAGATAACTTGAGGGATGTTTATTTAAGTGGGAGTTCATTAGTAATTTGATTAATTGAACTTAAATTTATCATGAACTTAGTATTAATAGTTTTGAGCTACCGTTCCCTTGAATTTTAATACGTTCCTAGAGAAATCTAAGTTGAATGATGATGGTAGCAACTACACGGACTGGGTTCGTAACTTGAGGATTATCCTCATTGCTGCACAGAAGAATCATGTCCTTGATGCACCACTAGGCGACAGACCTGCTGCAGGAGCTATTGCAGATGTTATGAACGTCTGGCAGGCTCGATCTAGTGACTACTCGATAGTTCAGTGTGCCATACTTTACGGCCTAGAATCGGAACTTCAAAGACATTTTGAATGTCATGGAGCATATGAGATGTTCCTAGAGTTGAAGTTAATATTTCAAGCAAATGCCCGAGTTGAGAGATATGAAGTCTCCAACAAGTTCTATAGGTGCAAGATGGAGGAGAACAGTTCTGTCAGTGAACACATACTCAAAATCTATGGGTATCATAACCACTTGACTCAGCTGGGAGTTGATCTTCCAATTGATAATGTTATTGACAGAGTTCTTCAATCACTGCCACCAAGCTATAAAGGCTTTGGGATGAACTATAATATGAAAGGGATGAATAAAACGATTCCTGAGCTCTTCGCAATGCTTAAGGCCGCAGAGCTAGAAATAAAGAAGGAGCATCAAGTGTTGATGGTTAAAAAGACCACTAGTTTCAAGAAAAAAGGCAAGGGAAATAAAGGGAACTTCAAGAAGAATGGCAAGCCAGTTGCCACTCCTGGGAAGAAGCCCAAAGCTGGACCCAAGCCTGAAACTGAGTGCTTCTACTGCAAAGGTAATGACCTCTGGAAGCGGAACTGCCCCAAATACTTGGCGGATAAGAAGGATGGCAAAATGAACAAAGGTATATTTGATATACATGTTATTGATGTGTACCTTACTAATGCTCGTAGTAGCGCCTGGGTATTTGATACTGGTTCGGTTGCTCATATTTGTAACTTGAAACAGGAGCTACGGAATAAATGAAGATTGGCTAAGGATGAGGTGACGATGCGTGTTGGGAATGGTTCCAAGGTTGATGTGATCGCCGTCAGCACGCTACATCTACATCTACCTTCGGGATTAGTTTTAGACCTAAATAATTGTTATTTGGTGCCAGCATTGAGCATGAACATTATATCTGGATCTTGTTTATTGTGAGACGGTTATTCATTTAAATTAGACAATAATGGTTGTTCTATTTATATGAGTATACGTAATATCTTTTATGGTCATGCACCCTTGATGAATGGTCTATTCTTGTGGAATCTCGATCGTAGTGATACACATATTCATAATATTGATGCCAAAATATGCAAAGTTGATAATGATAGTGCAACATATTTGTGCATTGCCATATAGGTCATATTGGTGTAAAGTGCATGAAGAAAATTCATACGGATGGACTTTTGGAATCACTTGATACTTGTGAACCATGCCTCATGGGCAAGATGACTAAAACTCCGTTCTCTGGAACAATGGAGCGGGCTAATGACTTATGAGAAATAATACATACCGATGAGTGTTGAGGTACGCAGTGGGTATCGTTATTTTCTGACCTTCACAGTTGATTTGAGTAGGTATGGTTATATCTACTTGATGAAACACAAGTCTGAAACATTTGAAAAGTTCAAAGAATTTGAAAGTGCGTTAAGTCGACTAGAGGGGGAGGGTGAATAGGCGATTTTTACAAATTCATCACTGAGGAATTTCAGGGTGAGGAAATTCCTAAGTCACGAACAACTAGCAGCGGAATAAGTACTCAAAAGTAAGCATAACATAGTAGTAGCACACTCGTCGTGATGAAATGAAAACAAGCAATGAGTACAAGAAGCATAAACACAGGATAAGCAGGCTGAAGACAAATCGACTGAAGAAATTGAACTAAGGAAATTGAGAAAGCCTTCAGTCAAAGTCTTCAAACAGTAACGATCAGGTACAAAGATATAGAATGAGGATATGAAAGGGTTGAGGAAATAGAACCAGTTAGCTCGGCGAAGACACTGATTTGTTAGACCAGTTCCAACTACTGTGACAGTCGTACGTCTGGTTGGAGCGGCTCGGTATTTAAACCTGAGGACACATAGTCCCGGACGCACAATCATCACCATATTCTCCTTGAGTTAAAGTCACACAGACCTCGCCCAATCACTCGTGGTAAATCTTCAGGTGACTTCCAAACCTTCACAAACTCGATCACTTGGCGATCCACAATTTCCTCTTGGATGCTCTAGACCATGACACCTAACCGTCTCGAAGATGCATAGTCTTTAAAGGTAACAAGCATAGGTTCCACACAGGAACAATCTCTTCAGTGATGCTCAATAACTTTGGGTTGGTAGGTGTTTGGGTTTGGGTTTTCCTCACTTGATGATTTTTGCTCAAAAGTCCTCGGAGGATGGGATGCTCTCAATGACAAGTGTCAGTTTCTCTCGGAGCAGCCAACCAGCTAGTGTTTGTAGGGGGCGGCTCTTTATAGCCTAGGGAGCAGCCCGACATGATAAGACATAAATGCCCTTCAATGATATGACCGCTAGGTGGATAAGATATTTTGGGACGACTGGCGCATAGCACATCAACGGTCGTAAATTTGGTTATCAAATTCCTCAGGGCTATCATGTTCCTCACTTGTAGGCAATCCGCACTAGCGAATTCCTAACTCCTCAGTCAGAACAAATTCCTCAGAGACCATAAGATCTTCGTCTCTGTCACTGAAGAAATTGACTGAACTGTATGAGATTTCCAATGGCTTCACTCGAAAGGATTTATAGGTGTAGGATTTTGAGATGAGCATCACTTGGAAACTTTTCCTTAGTTTTACCTTGACCCCCTTTAATAGTACGGTGTTTCCTATGATTCAAGAAAGAGAAAACGAAACTATGAAAACAAAAGTATTCACGCTTCATGTCCCTCGCATGAATATCAAGTCTTCAGGAACACAACAATTTCTTCACTTTCAAAGTCTTCAAAAAGCCAAAGTCTTCAGTTGAAGACATTCATTTTTAGGGGTCGACTTTCACTGTAAATAGCAATCTCCTCATTGACTTATACACCTGTGTACACTCACTAACACATTAGTCCCTTAACCTATAAGTCTTCAATACACCAAAATCACTAAGGGGCACTAGATGCACTTACAATCTCCCCCTTTTTGGTGATTGATGACAATATTGGTTAAGTTTTCAACGGGGATAAACATATGAAGTGTAAATAATGATTTTGAAGAATTTTATTGCAAGATATAGAAGAACTCCCCCTGAAGATGTGCATATGTGAGGAATTTTCTTTTGAGAAGCAATGCACATTGAAGAGTAGAATCATGGAGATCTCCCCCTATATCTTATAATTCATACACGCATTCAACATATGATGAAATATGGTGGCTGATGTAATTCAGCATGCGTGCATTAACATATATGAGGAAATAGCATGCAGAAGAACATAGCAAAAGTATCAGACCACCATCGGACTTAAGTTTACAACTCAATCCAACAAAAACTTCAGAAGAGCGAGAGTTGCAACTTAAAAAACGCCCATATAGATAGACCCGCTTGAAGACTAACTCAAATTTCTCCCCCTTTGTCATCGAATGACCAAAAGGACGAAAAATGATGACTAATGCCCCTGAAGAATATCATCATGAAGTCGATGGAGGACCGCCAGCGTTGTTGGTGTCGGTTGTTGAAGTAGGGCCTGCCGCAGTGTTGTCCAAGTCTTCATTTTCATCAGTCTTGCGCGATAAAGAATAAGAGCTGGCCCCTAGTGAGGAACTTTTACCTTCTTGAATTACTTCAAAGGTGGCTGAGACCAGTCAAAGTCCTGCTTGAAACCCATCTGCCTGAGATCTTCTTCACCATAGAGATGAGATAGAACAGCCCAGGTGCGATCAAATACTTCATGGAGGTAGTAATGGTTCTTCTTCACTAAATTCTGAGTGATTGTCATGTTTTGAAGAATTGAACCAAACTGTCGCTTGACCCATTTGTGGTTGCGATCGACCTTCTGATGAAGACTGAGGAGAAGCTCACGACCAGTCATCACCCTTGGAGCTGTGCCTTGAGGTTTTGGCTTTGAAGCATTCACGGCAGAGTCATGAGTGGCAGAGTCACCATTGGTGGAGTAGGAAGCAACTTTGGAAAATTGGTCATCCAATGGATGAATGCCTTCATCAATAATAGCATCCTTGCCCTTCTCATCAGATGAGGAAATAGGTCGTTTGAGGACTTCAATGGGCGGCAAGTAGATGAGATGATTTTGAAAGTCCGCCTTGTAATGAATGGAAGGCCTTGATCTGAGGAATCTCATAATCCAAGGAGCGTATCCTCATGAAGAAATCATGGTAGTTGATAGGAACTCCATGGATGATATTGAATAGAAGATTCTTCATGATGCCAACGACCTCTTATTCGTTAGAGTCATGGCCCTTGATTGGACTAAGGGTCTTGGTCAAAATTCTATAAATTGTCCTTGGCACATAGAGCAATTCCTTCACGAGGAATTTGGTTCTTGGGGCTTGGCCAGGCTTTAGAGGCTTCATCAACACTTGCATGCAATGATCAGATAGCTCAGGTTCATGGTAGATGAGTCTTGCACCTTCATGGGGAGGACTGATTGGTAGGGCATGAAGCAATTCATAGGCCGGAGCAAAGCCATGATCAGATCGTAGAAGTTTGATTTTCTTGCCAAGTTGATTTTCCACTTCGTTCTGAAACTCCTCAAACTTTTCAAAAGTTTCTGACTCGTGCCTCATCAAGTAGACATATCCATATCTACTCAAGTCGTCGGTGAAAGTCATGAAGTATTGGAAACCACCTCTGGCTGTCGTGCTCATTGGTCCACATACATCACTATGTATAAGTTCCAACAACTCGGACGCCCTCCCGTAACTCTTTGCAAAAGGAGTCTTAGTCATCTCACCGAGTAGGCAAGATTCACATGTCTCGAATGATTCAAACTCAAACGAAGTTAGAATTCCATCATCATGGAGCTTCTTCATGCGCTTTTGACTAAAGTGTCCTAGTCGACAATGCCAGATGTAAGTCGGATTTATCTCATTAGGCTTATGCCTCTTGACATTTATGTTATAGACTGATTCACCTTCAAGATCTAGGATAAATAAACCATTTACAACGGGTGCAAAGCCATGAAACATATTATTCAAGTAAATAGAACAACCATTGTCCTTAATACTGAATTCATAACCTTGTCTCATCAAACATGAGGCAGAAATAATGTTTCGACTCAAAGCAGGAACATAATAGCAATTATCAAGTTCCATTACAAATCCTGAAGGTAAATTAAGTTGCATAGTGCCGACGGCCAATGCAGCAACTCTTGCTTTATTCCCGACGCGAATGTCAACTTCTCCTCTTGCGACATTCCTAGTTCTGCTTAGCCCCTGCATCGATTTGCATATGTGAACAACCGATCCGGTATCATATGGCCAAGAGCTACTAGAAACATCAGCAAGATAAATGTCTATAACATATACAACAAGTGTACCTGAAGAAGAAGTCATACTTCCAGTCTTCTTGCCCTGCTCGGCAAGCCACTTGCTACAGTTCCTTTTCCAGTGTCTGGGTTCCTTGCAATGAAAGCAAATACTCCCCAAAGCTGTCCCTGACTTAGGCGCAGCGGCTGCAGTTGGAGTTGCCTCCTTCTCTTTGCCCTTTGCCTTAGCCTTTTTCTTGGACCAACTCTTCTTGAACTTAGCTGAGTTCTGCACCATCAACACTTGACGATGTGTACCTTTCTTGATATCCTGCTCTGCCACTTTGAGCATCCCATGCAATTCAGTGAGCTTCTTTTCCATCCATGCATATGGTAGTTCGAGATGAACGGCCCATAGCTGTTCGGAAGAGAACCCAGAATTCTATATGTGGACAACTCATCCCCAAGTGGGAAGCCCAGCCTATCCAGAGCTTGCATGTACCCGATCATCTTGATCACATGCGGGCTCAGTGGATCAGCCTCTTTCAGCTTACAATCCATCAAGGATCGCCAGACGTTGAACCTTTCGGTCCTCGACTGCATTTGAAACATGCTCTTAAGGTTCTCGATCATATCGAAAGCCTCAATATTTTCGAACTGCTACTGTAGATCGGGCTCCATAGAAGCCAGCATGAGACAGCTGATCTCGTTTGATTCATAAACGAGTTTTTGGTAGGCATTCCTGGCTGTGGCATTAGCATTATCGGCAGGTTCCTCTGGAAGCGGATTCTCTAGAACTTGTTCCTTTTTCTCATGCCTAAGAACAATTCTCAGGTTTCTATACCAGGTGGTAAAGTTTGTTCCATTCAATTTATCTTTTTCCAGGATTGATTTTAACGCAAAAGGGGTAACTTGAGCAGGTGGTGCCATTGATCTACAACAGAAATATGCAAAACACTAAGGCATGTATTCATGAAGAGTAATTCATATTAAACATTTTAATAAGATCATTACTCCCACTAAAATCAACATCCCTCGGTTGATACTTAGTGATTCAAGATCCAAGACCAACATGTCAACTAGTGAGCTTTTGCATCACCGCTAGAGGACAAGATCACTCGGTAAGCAACTCTTGCTAATCGTATCTCCATACGAATCTTGTTGTTGGGGACATCTCATGCCTCGCCAACTCCTATGCCTCGTAGCCCAAAACTCTTTTGATATCCACGACAAGTCAACCAATGCTTCGCGTGTAAGTGTCCGACACAAACCCATCACTTCAAGGAGATCTAGTGGCACCCTAATTTCATAGGCCCGCCATTAAATATACTTGACATGTGAAGGTGCAGCAATTGGGGAGGCATTTGTACTTGACATTCTTTGAGGGATCACCCTACTTAAAACATCTACCATGCAAAAATAAGGGTGCATAAAAGGGATAAACTTTCACACGCAGTTTATGTATGTGTGATATGGTATAGCCCCTTTTCACAGCGCGTGGTGATCTCCATCTCCACATGCGCGGTCTGCCCATGCATGGTTGTCCTCGTGGTGATCTCCATCTCCACACCATGGTGTCAATCGCCAAGTGTTACATAAGATTCTATGCTATCAAAAACTAATAGCTACTTAAAGTAAATTACATTTCATGGCTTCTCATGTTGACACGCAGGTCATTAATACAATAATGGGACAACCATATGGCTCCTGCTGGTTGTCGCACTCATGACACGTAGGTCATGAAACAATAATATACAAGAAACATACATGGGCTATACCAAATCACAGTCATTCCCTGCAAAAACGAGTCAGACGTTCTACCGCCGAAGATAAAACCTCCTGAAACTCTATCTTCCAAGCAGATTTGGGCCTAGCCAGAAGCACTGAAATCCTGTTCCAGAGGTATCTTCAGGAATTTCACTAAGCGTTCTTTGACTTAGGTTCCAGAGTTGTATACATTGTCAAATCCACATAATTGAGGAATCTTGAAGAAAAATGTTGCTTAGAGAAACAGATCAAGAACAGATGCTTGTGTGAGGTGTTTAAAGTGTGGAAGTTGAAGAATAAACACCTTTTGAAGATTTTTTGGAAATCATCAGAATCAACAAGGGTAGTAAAAGTAACTTTTAATTACCCTTGACAAAGAACACGATGTACTGGGAGCTGTAGATTGGAAGTTCGTCAGTCCAGATCTTCCACGCCCTAACTTGGCATAGGAAGAAAGCTACGGCGGCGGCGGAGTGAATAAATCCGCGGTCGGCGTGAGTACGACGGCGACGAGCTTGAGGCAGTGAAGCTCTTCCTCACCGGCGACGATGAATGTAGCAGTGGCGCTAGGTCTGGAAGCTCGAGCGAGGGGAAGTGAGGTCAAGCGGGGTAAATGCAGTCTGAGGAGGGTGAGGGGTATCTATAGCCGAGGTGAAAAACCGCTCGCCCGAGGAAAATGGACGAATGTGCCCCTGACTCTTCTCATCCTAGCGACATGTGTCACCCACGTACAGAGCGGTGGTGATCGTGTGAGATTGTGGGTGAATAGATAAATCCTATCATGGGATGTGGAACAGTTTAGGCGGCAAAAGCCAAAAATTCAGATAAGAATATATTAACATTTCGTTCGCAAATTCTTCAGCTGACAAGGACACAGTGAAGATTTTGAACGGGTTTCAAATAGAACGCACATGAAGAATTTGTGAACAGAGTGGGTTGAGTTTAGCATAGAGGTGGAAGGGTCCGATCACATTCACTTAGCAGAAAGATCAACTTGAAGAAATAGCTATAAGTGAATGTTGTAGAGGACAGAAAACTCATATATATATATATATATATATATATATATATATATATATATATATATATATATATATATATATATATATATATATATATATATATCCAATGAAGAACAACGACGGTAAGAGTGAAGACTATGCAAAGTTGAAGAATTTGAACAACTGAGGAAATTCAAAACTGAAGAACTCAAATTGAAGATTTTCAACTTTTGTTGGTGGCGTGACCCACCGTATAAGAATGATGATTTCAGACGCCTCGTACAATTGTCGTAGGGCTCTGAGAATCAAATTCTTCATTAATTTCTTCACACTTAGAGGGTTAGTCTTCATTGATTGAAGAAAAACGTTACTTCATGTGTTGCACATCTAAGTCATCACTTTTGCATAAGTGTTAGGATGTGTGTCCTTTTCAAAGGACATTTGAAGATTCTAAGATATTTAGCTCACACCGCAACTTGCTAAATCTCTTCTGATCCAAGGGCTTTGTGAAGATAACGGCTAGTTGTTCTTCAGTCTTCACGTGCTCAATAGAGATGTCGCCCTTCAACACATGATCATGAAGAAAATGATGACGAATCTGAATGTGCTTTGTCTTCGAGTGGTGACCTTGGTTATGAGCAATCTTGACGGCACTCTCATTGTCACAGCAGAGAGGCACATTCTTCACATTGATGTCGTAGTCCTTGAGAGTTTGTTTCAACCATAGCAATTGAGCACAACACGAACCAGCACCAACGTACTCAGCTTCAACAGTAGAGAGTGATATGAAGTTCTGTTTCTTCGAGGACCAACATACTAATGATCGTCTGAGGAAATGGCATGTGCCTGATGTTGACTTGCGGTCCACACGATCACCAGCATAGTCAGAGTCCGAATATCCAATGAGATCAAAAGCCGAGCCCTTGGGATACCATAATCCAAGTGTTGGAGTGTGAGCTAGATATCGAAGAATATGTTTCACAGCCTTATGGAAGAATATGTTTCACAGCCTTATGGTGTGATTCCATCGGTGTAGCTTGAAAACAGGCACATATGCAAACACTAAGCATAATATCTTGCCTAGATGCACATAAATACAATAAAGAGCCAATCATGGAGCGGTATAACTTTTGATCGAAGTCAATACCATTTTCATCAGTGCGCAGATGGCCATTTGTGGGCATAGGGATTTTGACGCCTTTGTAGTCTTGCATGTCGAATTTCCTCAAAACATCCTTGAGGTATTTCTCTTGAGATATGAAGATGCCATTGTGCTGTTGACGTATTTGAAGACCTAAGAAGAATTTCAGTTCTCCCATCATAGACATTTGATATTCTTCACTCATCATATAGGCAAATTCATCACTATAACGTTGATCAATACAGCCAAAGATGATATCATCAACATATATTTGGCACACAAATAATTCATCATCATAGGTTTTGGTGAAAAGTGTTGGGTCAAGTGAACCGGGTTTGAAGCCTTTCTTCATGAGGAATTCCTTCAAAGTATCATACCACGCCCGAGGGGCCTGCTTGAGGCCATAGAGGGCCTTATTGAGTCTGAAGACTTTGTCAGGATGCTTTGGATCTTCAAAACCTAGGGGTTGAGCAACATATACTTATTCCTCAAGCTTACCATTGAGGAATGCACTTTTCATATCCATTTGATATAAGATGATATTATGATGGTTAGCATAAGCATGTAATATGCGAATAGCCTCAAGTCTAGCAACAGGTGCAAAAGTTTCATCAAAATCAATTCCTTCAACCTGTGTGTAGCCTTGAGCTACAAGTCGTGCCGTATTCCTCACCACAAGGCCATTTTCATCTTGCTTGTTGCGGTAGATCCATTTGGTGCCAATGATGTTGTGCTTGCAAGGATCTGGTCGCTTGACAAGTTCCCACACATTGTTGAGCTAGAACTGATGTAATTCCTCTTGCATAGCTTGAATCCACTCAAGCTCCAGAAATGCCTCATCTACTTTGGTGGGCTCTATGATAGAGACAAAAGCAAAGTTCCCACAGAAGTTAGACAAATGTGAAGCGTTTGAGCGTGTGAGAGGACCTGGTGCATTTATGTCGCTGATGATTTTCTCGATCTGCACTTCATTTGCAACGCGAGGATGAGCGGGGAGGCAACATTGAGTTGGCTCAGCATTTTCTTCAGAGCCATTTTCTTCAGGTGCACTGTCTTGCTGTTCTTCCTGTTCTTGAATGACTTCTTCAGCAGATTCTTCAGTAGGAATGAAATCCTCGGTGTCTTTGAACTTGATGGTTTCCCCAGGTGAATTTTCATCTAGCACAGGAGGTAGGTGCTCTCTTTGTGAGCCATTAGTTTCATCGAACCGCACATCTACAGTTTGTGATGAACGGTGTTGAAGACTCTGTAGGTGTGAGGGTCCTTTATGTAACAAAGCATAAAACCTTCATGTGCTTTCGGTGCAAATTTAGAATTGCGATGAGGATCTCTAATCCAACATTTAGCACCGAAGACTTTGAAATAACTCACATTGGGTTTCTTGTCAGTGAGGAGTTCATATGAGGTATTTTTGAAGAATTTGTGAAGATGTACCCTGTTGATGATGTGGCATGCGGTATCAATTGCCTCAGGCCAGAAATGATGAGGCGTCTTGTATTCGTCAACCATAGTGCGAGCCATCTCAACAAGAGTAATGTTCTTGCACTCCACGACGCCATTCTGCTGAGGAGTATAATGAGCAGATAACTCGTGAGTAATTCCAAGTTCATCAAGATAGTTATCAAGACCAGTATTATTAAACTCAGCCCCATTGTCACTTCTAATGTGCTTGATCTTCACACGAAAGTTGGTTGAAGCCCTAGGAAAGTCGTTTGAAGACTTCCTACACTTCATATTTGTAAGTGACGATATGCACCCATGTGTAACAAGAATAATCATCAACAATAACAAAGCCATATAATGATGCAGCATTGGTGAATGAGGTATGCTGAGTAGGGCCAAAGAGATACATGTGAAGCAATTCAAATGGACGAGTGGTAGTCATGATGGTCTTTGAGGGATGCTTGGCCTTGGTCAACTTTACAGCTTCACAAGCTCCACACAGGTGATCCTTGAGGAATTTGACATCCTCGATGCCAGTGACATGCTTCTTCTTCGCGAGAGTGTGCAAGTTCCTCATGCCAGCATGACCAAGTCATCGATGCCATAGCCAGCCTTCTGAAGCTTTTGCAAGTAGACATGTGGCAGGTTGTGGTCCTGTAGATAAATCAACAATATACAAGTCTCCTCTCCTAAAGCCTTCGAAGACTTTGGAATGGTCAGCTTCCATGATCACAACACAATGATACTTGCCAAAGACAACAACCATATCAAGATCACAAAGCATTGAGACAGACATGAGGTTGTATCCTAAGGACTCGATAAGCATGACTTTGTCCATGTGTCGATCATTTGAGATCGCAACCCTACCTAGGCCCAATACTTTGCTTTTGCCTTTGTCAGCATAGGTGATATGCTTCAGATGCGATGGAGATAAAGCAGTGTCCATCAGTAAGTTTCTGTCATGAGTCATCTGATTTGTACATCCACTGTCGAGGACCCACTCAGTGACTTTCGGTTGATCATCCTACAGATGAATTAGTACATCTTACGAACTCATATACTTCATCAGTGAAGAATATGACATCATATTCATCAGATCAATTTCATCAAGCAATAGAACAGATAAAATAGTATGAGGACGTGTGAAATGAAAATTCATTTCAGCATGATTAGCTTGCGGCCTGACCCTGCAAAAGAGATTAGTTCTTTTTCTTCACCACCCACATCTGGAGGGGTGGCAAAGAGTTCATCATTCTGCGAGCTCCATAAGTGAAAGGTGGCATAGATGCCAGTCCACTTTGTTTCACATAAGAGGGGTTAGGGTAAGCATATGAATAAGTAGAGAAATTCTTTGAGGACTTATGAAAATAATGATTTGAAGAATAATGCACATATTCATAACCCTTAGTATTTCCCTGCCAAACAGAAGTGTTAGCACGATGATGTTCATATGAGGACTTTGATCCATATGAGGAATTTGATCCACGTGAGGAACGTGGTCCATATGAAGACTTTGGTTCATATGAAGAATTTGATCTGGGATTCCTATTTTTCACATGTGGTTTCATGATGACATTCACCTGAAGACTTTCAAGGCACCTTTTGGGAACCCAAATTTTCTTCATAGGGGGACCATTCCTGCAGTTAGTGCCAACATATCTAGCAAATACTTCACCATTCTAATTTTTTAACAACTTATAGTTGGAGTCAAATGACTCATCAGAAGAATATGAAGATTCACATGTAAAGCCAAATAAAGTGGATGGATCTACTGGAGGTCCTTTTGCAGCAACCCATGAGGTTTTGGGATACTGCTCAGGTTTCCAGTAGGTCCCATCAGCATTGAGTTTCCTCTCAAAGGCAATACCCTCTTTCCTAGGGTGCCTATTGAGGATCTGCTTTTTAAGCACATCACAAAGTGCCTGATGCCCTTTGAGGCTTTTGTACATGCCTGTCACATACAATTCCTTCAGCCATGCATATTCAGTGATACTAGTAGCATCCTCAGATGAGGAATTAGTGATAGAAGAGACAGGTGAAGAATTTGCAGCAATAGAAGCATTTAAACTTTCAAATAAAGAATTAGCAGATTCACGTTCAATGCACTTCAAACTTGGTGGAATGAATTCTTCCTGAGCAGTGCTGATCTGTTGAGCAAGTAATGAATCATGCTCCATCTGAAGATCTTCATAACTCACTCTTAGCTTCTCAAGGTCTTGATTTCTTTGAAAAAATTCATAAGAAAGCTTCTCATGATCAGATAAGAGAGTGTTATGACGACTCTGAAGGTTATCAAACTTGGACTAAAGTCTCTGAAGATTTCCAGTCAAAGTTTTGGTGTGATCCATTTCTTCACCCAACATATCATCGCTCTTGTCTAGCATATTTTGAACCTTTTCAAAAGCCTTTTGTTGTTTCACAACAATCTAAGCAAGTTTAGAGTAGCTAGGCTTGAGGTTTTCATCAGATTCATCCTCAGTTGATTCAGAGGAGGGATATTTGAGTACCTTGGCACCCTTTTCCATGAAGCAATAGGTGGGAGCGTAGTCATCATCACCGTCGTCAGCCGTGTTGGGGAAGTCATTCTCCTCAGAGTTGAACATGGACTTGCTGATGAAAGCAGTAGCAAGGGCTAGGTTCGCTACACCAGATTCTGACTCCTCAGATGCCTCCTCTTCCTCATTTTCCTCAGATTCAGCCTCAGAGTCCATTTCCTTGCCAATTAATGCCTGAGCCTTCTTGGAGCTACTCTTCTTGTGAGATGAAGACTTCGAGGATTTTGATGATGAGGACTCTGAAGATTTATTCTTCTTCTTTGAGTCATCAGAACTGTAATCCTTGTATTTATTATTCTTTGATCCCTTTTCCCATAGAGGACAATCTTGAATGTAGTGACCAGGTTTCTTGCATTTGTGGCAAGTTATCTTGTTGTAGTCATGGGATGAGGAATCTGATCTCATGTCATCATTTCTTGAGGATTTACCAAAGCGACCACGTCTTGAGAACTTCTGGAATTTCCTCACGAGCATTGCTAGCTCCTAGCTCAGTTCTTCAAGATCACCAAGGCTACTACCAGAATCCTCACCTTCAGATCCAGAGACGGCCTTGGCCTTCGAAGCGCGAGTTCTGCCATAGCTTGATCCATAGAGATCTCTCTTCTCAGCAAGTTGGAACTCATGAGTGTTCAGTCTTTCGAGGATATCAGCGGGATCAAGTGACTTGTAGTCTCCTCGTTCTTGTATCATTGATACGTCTCCAACGTATCTATAATTTATGAAGTATTCATGCTATTACATTATCCATCTTGGATGTTTTATGGGCTTTACTATGCACTTTTATATTATTTTTGGGACTAACCTATTGACCCAGAGCCCAGTGCCAGTTCCTGTTTTTCCCTTGTTTCAGTGTTTCGAAGAAAAGGAATGTCAAACGGAGTCGAAACGTAATGAAATCTTCTGGAGAAGTTATTTTTGGAAGGAAAGCAACCTGATAGACTTGGAGTGCACGACAGGAAAGAAACGAGGGAGCCACGAGGTAGGGGGACGAGCTTTGCTATTATAGTTGGATCTTATGTTTCTTCTCCCCCTCTATTCTCTTTTAATGGATTGAGTTTTCCCTTTGAAGAAATCTTATCGGATTGAGTCTTTAATGATTTGAGAACACTTGATGTATGTCTTGCCGTGCGTATTTGTGGTGACAATGGGATATCACGTGATTCACTTGATGTATCTTTTGGTGATCAACTTGCGGGTTCCGCCCATGAACTTATGCATAGGGGTTGGCACACGTTTTCGTCTTGATTCTCCGGTAGAAACTTTGGGGCACTCTTTGAGGTTCTATGTGTTGGTTGAATAGATGAATCTGAGATTGTGTGATGCATATCGTATAATCATACCCACGGATACTTGAGGTGACATTGGAGTATCTAGGTGACATTAGGGTTTTGGTTGATTTGTGTCTTAAGGTGTTATTCTAGTACGAACTCTAGGGCTGTTTGTGACACTTATAGGAATAGCCCAACGGATTGATTGGAAAGAATAACTTTGAGGTGGTTTCGCACCCTACCATAATCTCTTCGTTTGTTCTCCGCTATTAGTGACTTTGGAGTGACTCTTTGTTGCATGTTGAGGGATAGTTATATGATCCAATTATGTTATTATTGTTGAGAGAACTTGCACTAGTGAAAGTATGAACCCTAGGCCTTGTTCCCTAGCATTGCAATACCGTTTACGCTCACTTTTACCACTTCTTACCTTGCTGTTTTTATATTTTCAGATTACAAATACCTATATCTACCATCCATATTGCACCTGTGTCACCATCTCTTCGCCGAACTAGTGCACCTATACAATTTACCATTGTATTGGGTGTGTTGGGGACACAAGAGACTCTTTGTTATTTGGTTGTAGGGTTGCTTGAGAGAGACCATCTTCATCCTACGCCTCCCACGGATTGATAATCCTTAGGTCATCCACTTGAGGGAAATTAGCTACTGTCCTACAAACCTCTGCACTTGGAGGCCCAACAACGTCTACAAGGAGAAGGTTGCGTAGTAGACATCAAGAAGTTTCTGGCGCCGTTGCCGGGGAGGTGAGTGCTTGAAGGTATATCTTTATATCTTGCAATTGAATCTTTTTGTTTCTTGTTTTAGCACTAGTTCAGTTTATAAAATAAAACTACAAAAAAAATGGAATTGAGTTTGTCTCATACGCTTCATCTTTTTCATATCTTTCGTGAGTATGATGGAAAGGAAAATTGTGCCGAAGTGTTAGAAGAAGAATGCATTAAAGTGTTTGGCACTAAATCTTTGAATGGTGAGCATGATTGCAATGTTGCTAGTATGAACTCCTTGAATATCCATGGTACTAATGATGATTGCACTAGTTATGATGAAAATGTCTCCTATAAACATGTCAATTTTTGTGGAGTGCATTGGGTTTGCAAGTACACACCAATTAGGGAAGATAGATATTGCAAGAGGCATAAGTACTTACAAACTAAATTTTTGTAAGAGAGGCTAGATGATTGCGCTGAAAGATTAAATATTTATCATGCCCCTTGTGAACTTTGCAATGGACATGGTAATTTAAAGCTCCAATGCTATTTGTTTCATGATCAAGTCATGTCCAAAAATTGTGATAACTTGATTACTCTTGAGCATCATAAAGAGATTAGTCTTCTTTTGGGTTATGAAGAAATGAAATGTATAACTGAGGGTATTCCAAAGTTTAATCTTGATAGATTTCTTGATGTTGATCTAGAGAAGATTTATATGTATTGTGCGGTGAATTGCATTGAAAATCCGTATATTGCCAATTACATAAAGAAAAGAAAACAAATAGAAGACGAAGAGAATGCTAACGAAAGGGAAGAGACTTCCCAATATCCTCCTATTATTTCTTATGATGAATCAGGTAACAAGGAGGAGCCTTCTATCCAACCAATCTCATTAATAAGGAGCTCCAAAAAGAGGATTGAACCCACACATGATGTGGTGAAGAAGAAGAAAAGAAAAACTAAGAGAGGTAAAAAGGCATCTCTCCCAAATAAGGTTGCTCCTATTATTGTTGTGCCTCATGAAAATGAATCAAAAATAATTGTGGAAGATGATACACTTGATGATGATCTCGTTATGCCTATTGCTTGTTGTGATGATTATGATTGGGAAGATAATGATACTTCTTATGACCTTGAAAATCTTTTTGGCACTTTCTTGGAAGAATATTATAATTGCTATACTATTGGTGCTATCCATACTATTAATGATGAGAGTGATTATGCTTATGATATGAAAAGGGCCAAGCTTGGGGAAGCTATGTTTAATGAGGATGACATATTTGAGAATATATTTGCTGCAATTAATGTTTGTCCCAAGCTTGGGGATGCTATGTTTAATGAAGATGATATTTTTAGCCTCTCAAGTTTTGATATGCAAAGTTGTTATGATGAGTTGTTATGATGATAGCATGCCTTCTACCTATGATGATTATATTGATGAAAGTGGGTTTGGAAGAGTGTCAACTTTAGAAAGTAATGATCCCACTATTTTGGAGGATGTTGAATCTTATAATGATTATGAAAGTGGATTTGGAGAGGTCATGACTTTATTTAGTGATGTATCCACTATTTCGGAAGAGGTTTCAATTGATTATGATGAGAACAAAGTTGCTACTTATGATGATTATTGTGATGAAACTCATGCTATAAAAATTAGTGATGATTATATTTACAAAACTTGTCATGATTATGATTACCCTTTTTCTGAACATTGCTCTTTTAATGTGGAAACAATTTATAGTATTCAAGTCTCTTATGATACTCTCACTATTCCGAATGAGAAGAATTTTGCTTATGTGGAGAGTAGTAAATATTATATGCAAGTAGATCATGAAAAGAATGCTTTAGGTGCTGGTTATATTGTTGAATTCATTCATGATGCTACTGAAAATTATTATGAGGGATAAACATATGCTTGTAGGAATTACAATAATATCAAGTTTCCTCTCTATGTGCTTAAAGTTTTGAAGTTATGCTTGTTTTCCCTTCCTATGCTAGCTGATTATTATTCCCATAAGTATTTTGCTCACAAAATACCTATGCATAGGAAGTGGGTTAGACTTAAATGTGCTATTCATATTATTCATGATGCTCTCTTTATGTTTCAATTCTTATCTTTTATGTGAGCATCATTGAAATCGGCATGCTTAACTAGGGGCGTTAAACAATAGTGTTTGCTGGGAGGCAACCCAATTTTATTTTAGTTTCTTGCTTTTTGGTTCTGTCTAGTAATAAATAATCCATCTAGCTTCTGTTTAGACGTGGTTTTGTGTTTTAATTAGTGTTTGTGCCAAGTAGAACCTTTGGGAAGACTTGGGTGAAGTCTTTATGATCATGCTGTAAAAAACAGAAACTTTAGCGCTCACAAGATTTGCTTCAACTTTTTACTGGAGAGTGCTATTTAGTTGATTATTTTTGCAGATGATTACTAGACAAATTCCTCAGGTCCAAATATTTATTTTTGAATTTTTGGAGTTCCAGAAGTTTGCGTTAGTTACAGATTACTACAGACTGTTCTGTTTTTGACAGATTCTGTTTTTCGTGTGTTGTTTGCTTATTTTGATGAATATATGGCTAGTAAAATAGTTTATAAACCATAGAGAAGTTGGAATACAGTAGGTTTAACACAAATATAAATAAATAATGAGTTCATTATAGTACCTTGAAGTGGTGTTTTGTTTTCTTTCGCTAACGGAGCTCACGAGATTTTCTGTTAAGTTTTGTGTTGTGAAGTTTTCAGGTTTTGGGTAAAGATTCGATGGACTATGGAATAAGAAGTGGAAAGAGCCTAAGCTTGGGAATGCCCAAGGCACCCCAAGGTAATATTCAAGGACAACCAAAAGCCTAAGCTTGGGGATGCCCGGAAGGCATCCCCTCTTTCATCTTCGTTCATCGGTAACTTTACTTGGAGCTATATTTTTATTCACCACATAATATGTGTTTTGCTTGGAGCGTCATTTTATTTTCTTTTGTTTTGCTTGCTGTTTGAATAAAGTACCAAGATCTGAAATTCTTAAATGATAGAGAGTCTTCACATAGCTACATAATTATTCAACTACTCATTGATCTTCACTTATATCCTTTTGGAGTAGTTTGTCATTTACTCGTGTGCTTCACTTATATCCTTTGAGTAAATGGTTGAATGATTTTAATGTCATAAATCTGAAATTATATATGTTTCATATGCCTTTCCCATGGGGAGTAATGCCTTCACATATAAGAAGTAGAGGTGGTAAATTTTTTGAAGGTTCGCAAACATTGTATTGGTCACTTGAACAATTCATGAAAGAATATTGAAGGAAGAGAGATTTCACATATAAATATACTATCTTGGACATCTTGTATGATTGTGAGCCCCATTAATTATTTTCAAACCTGAGCAAATTAGTTGAAGTTGGACAAGGAATACAACATAATGAGTTATGCTTGGGTATATTTGTATAGAAGTTATATTGTTATGGATCCTCTAACATGTGGTGCTTGCTATTTAGAATCCTTTGCTAGCCAAAATATCTGTACTAAGCGGGAATACTGCTTGTGCATCCAAATCCCTTGAACCAAGTTTCTTCCATGAGTGTCCACCATACCTACCTATATGCGGTATTGACATGCCGTTCCAAGTAAATTTGCATGTGCCAAACTCTAAACCTTCAAATAATAATCTGTTTTGTATGCCCGAATCGTTCATGTAGCGACTACGGGTTAGCAGTATCTTCCATGCTAGGTGGGTTATTCTCACGATGAGTGGACTCCGCTCATCATTCACGAGAAAATAGTTGGTAACTGGGATGCCCAGTCCCATGATCAAACGATCAAAATCAAATCAAAAATAATTGCAAACAAAACTCCCCTAGGTTTGATGTTAGCTGGAGGCACCCATTGTTTCGGGCAAGCCATGGATTGATGATTGTTGGTGGAGGGGGAGTAAAAATCTTTACCTTTCTGTTTGGGAACAACCTATAATGTATGTAGTATGGAAGATATTGGGAACTCTTGGTCGTTATGTTGACAACGAAAGCATACCTCTCAAAATTATTTTCATCTCTGTTTTTGCTTTGAGCTCTGGCACCTCTGCAAATCCCTGCTTCCCTCTGTGAATGGCCTATCTTTTACTTTTATGCAAGAGTCAGTAGTATTCCTTCTCCTTCCAACCTACTTTTTAGTTGGCAAGCATCATATGATGGAAAGATCTAAGCATATATGGCCATTCAAATATATTTGATCATGAATTATTACTGTTGACATTACCCCTGAGGTAAAAGGTTGGGAGGCGAAATATTAAGCCCCTATCTTTCTCTGTGTTTGATGAATACTATTTGTTTTAAAAATATGCTTTGAGTGGTAGCAATCATGGAAGACTAAAAGATAGCTGAGTATGTGAAATTTGCGGAATCAAAGCTATGACATAGACTCTTCCTGAAAATAAGATGAATTGTAATTGTTTGATGACTAATAACACGGTTTGTTAGTTTTCAAGAAAGTTTATGATCTATACTTTAACATGTGAATAGTTTGTTACTTGATCATGATAATTTTTATGATATGAGCTACTGTTATGACATATATTGATGCTAGAAAAGGTGATTGAAATTATCATTGATCAAACTTGTGCACCTGCTAGCATTCACACTTCATAAATTATTTCTTTTATCATTTACCTACTCGAGGACGAGCAGGAATTAAGCTTGGGGATGCTGATACGTCTCCAACGTATCTATAATTTATGAAGTATTCATGCTATTATATTATCCATCTTGGATGTTTTATGGGCTTTACTATGCACTTTTATATTATTTTTGGGACTAACCTATTGACCCAGAGCCCAGTGCCAGTTCCTGTTTTCCCCTTGTTTCAGTGTTTCAAAGAAAAGGAATGTCAAACGGAGTCGAAACGGAATGAAACCTTCTAGAGAAGTTATTTTTGGAAGGAAAGCAACCTGATAGACTTGGAGTGCACGTCAGGAAAGAAACGAGGGAGCCATGAGGTAGGGGGCGCGCCCACCCCCCTAGGGCACGCCCTCCACCCTCGTGGGCCCCTTGTGGCCCCGCTGACGTATTTCTTCCGCCTATATATATATATATATATATCCATATACCCTAAAACGACCGGGGAGCGGAATAGATCTGGAGTTCCGCCGCCGCAAGCCTCTGTAGCCACCAAAAACCTCTCGGGAGCCCGTTCCGGCACCCTGCCGGAGGGGGGGAACCCTCATCGGTGGCCATCTTCATCACCCCGGTGCTCTCCATGACGAGGAGGGAGTAGTTCACCCTCGGGGCTGAGGGTATGTACCAGTAGCTATGTGTTTGATCTCTCTCTCTAGTGTTCTTGAGGTGATTCGATCTTGATGTATCGCGATCTTTGCTATTATAGTTGGATCATATGTTTCTTCTCCCCCTATATTCTCTTTTAATGGTTGAGTTTTCCCTTTGAAGTAATCTTATCGGATTGAGTCTTTACTGATTTGAGAACACTTGATGTATGTCTTGCCGTGCGTATCTGTGGTGACAATGGGATATCACGTGATTCACTTGATGTATGTTTTGATGATCAACTTGCGGGTTTCGCCCATGAAATTATGCATAGGGGTTGGCACACGTTTTCGTCTTGATTCTCCGGTAGAAACTTTGGGGCACTCTTTGAGGTTCTATGTGTTGGTTGAATAGATGAATCTGAGATTGTGTGATGCATATCGTATAATCATACCCACGGATACTTGAGGTGACATTGGAGTATCTAGGTGACATTAGGGTTTTGGTTGATTTGTGTCTTAAGGTGTTATTCTAGTACGAACTCCAGGGCTGTTTGTGACACTTATAGGAATAGCCCAACGGATTGATTGGAAAGAATAACTTTGAGGTGGTTTCGTACCCTACCATAATCTCTTCATTTGTTCTCCGCTATTAGTGACTTTGGAGTGACTCTTTGTTGCATGTTGAGGGATAGTTATATGATCCAATTATGTTATTATTGTTGAGAGAACTTGCACTAGTAAAAGTATGAACCTTAGGCCTTGTTCCCTAGCATTGCAATACCATTACGCTCACTTTTACCACTTGTTACCTTGCTGTTTTTATATTTTCAGATTACAAATACCTATATCTACCATCCATATTGCACTTGTATCACCATCTCTTCGCCGAACTAGTGCACCTATACAATTTACCATTGTATTGGATGTGTTAGGGACACAAGAGACTCTTTGTTATTTGGTTGCAGGGTTGCTTGAGAGAGACCTTCTTCATCCTACGCCTCCCACGGATTGATAAACCTTAGTTCATCCACTTGAGGGAAATTTGCTACTGTCCTACAAACCTCTGCACTTGGAGTCCCAACAACGTCTACAAGGAGAAGGTTGCGTAGTAGACATCAATCATCGGTGCCAGAGTGTCAAATGAGGAATCAAGCGATCTCAGCAATTTCTTCACCACTTCATGGTCGGTGATGTCAGTGGCACCAAGTGCTTGAAGCTCATTTGAAATGTCAGTGAGGCGATCGAAGGTTTGCTAAACATTTTCATTGTCGAGTATTTTGAAGCGGTTGAAGAGATTGCGAAGAACGTCAACTCGAGAGTCATGCTGTGTTGAGACTCCTTCGTTGGCCTTGGACAGCCTATCCCAGATAAGCTTCGCTGTCTCCAAAGCACTCACTCTGCCATACTGCCCTTTGCTTAGATGGCCACATATGATGTTCTTCGCTTGAGAGTCGAGTTGCTTGAATATCTTCACGTCAGCAGCATTGATGGTAGGAGTGATAGAGGGAACACCATTTCCACAACGTACCAGAGATCGTTATCAATTGCTCAAGATGCATTCACATTTTGTTCTTCTAGTAGGGGTAGTCCATCCCATCGAAAGTAGGACACCCAGCAGAGACCTTGATCATACCTGCAGTCGACATAACTAAAAACTCTAGACGGTTAAACCAAAATCACACAGAACAAGGGAGTACATTGCTATGATACCAATTGAAAGTGCGTTAAGTCAACTAGAGGGGGGTGAATAGGCAATTTTTACAAATTCTTCACTTAGGAATTTCAGGGTGAGGAAATTTCTAAGTCACGAACAACTAGCAGCGGAATAAGTACTCGAAAGTAAGCATAACATAGTAGTAGCACATTCATCATGATGAAATGAAAACAAGCAATGAGTACAGGAAGCGTAAACACAGGATAAGCAGGCTGAAGACAAACTGACTAAAGAAATTTAACTGAGGAAATTGAGAAAGTCTTCAGTCAAAGTTTTCAAACAGTAACGATCAGGTACAAAGACACAGAATAAGGAAATGAAAGGATTGAGGAAATAGAACCAGTTAGCTCGGTGAAGACAGTGATTTGGTAGACCAGTTCCAACTGCTGTGACAGTCGTATGTCTGGTTGGAGCGGCTAGGTATTTAAACCCGAGGACACACAGTCCCGGATAGACAATCTTCACCATATTCTCCTTGAGCTAAAGTCACACAGACCTCGCCCAATCACTCGTGGTAAGTCTTCAGGTGACTTCAAAACCTTCACAAACTCGGTCACTCGGCGATCCACAATTTCCTCTTGGATGCTCTAGACCATGACGCCTAACCGTCTGGAAGATGCACAGTCTTCAAAGGTAACAAGCATCGGTTCCACACAGGAAAGATCTCTTTAGTGATGCTCAATCACTTTGGGTTTTTAGGTGTTTGGGTTTGGGTTTTCCTCACTTGATGATTTTCGCTCAAAAGTCCTTGGAGGATGGGATGCTCTCAATGACAAGTGTCAGTTTCTCTCGGAGCAGCCAACCAACTAGTGGTTGTAGGGGGCGGATATTTATAGCCTAGGGAGCAGCCCGATATGATAATACATAAATGCCCTTCAATGATATGACCGTTAGGGGGATATGATATTTTGGGACAGCTGGCGCATAGCACAACAACGGTCGGAAATTTGGCTATCAAACTCCTCAGGGCTGTCATGTTCCTCACTTGTAGGCAATCCGCACTGGCGAATTCCTAACTCCTCAATCAGAACAAATTCCTCAGAGACCAGAAGATCTTTGATGTAGGGTGGAACCCTAGATGGCCGATCTTTCACGAAAGGAGAAAGATCCCTCGAAGAACACGACGAACACGGGGAAGAACGGAGAGAAAACACAAAGGGAAACACTCAAGAACAAGTCCAATCACACATCCACTAGACAATCAAACACACAAGATCCACAAGGTACATGAACAACAAAGGGAAAGATACAAGGTAGCGTTCATCCCAATCCTTGGAGGAGTTGAGGTCTTGATATCCCGGAGGATCTTCTCACATGCTCACATGGAGGTCTTGAATCCAAGGTGGATCTTCTCCGTAGAGGGGCCGTGGTCACTCTCGAAGAGACGATCCGGTATGGATGAGCAAAGCTCTATCTCTAATGAGCTACTACTTTGCTACCATAGCTAGAATGAGGTGGGGGAGTATATATAGTCTACATCCACGAAGGGGTAGGTGAGAGGGTGGATACATGGGCCCTAGGCCCGCTCTCTGCGCGCAGGCAGGGCGGTAGTACCGGCCTCAGGGCGGTAGTACCGCTTGCAGCGGTAGTACCGCTTAGGTGAGCGGTAGTACCGGACTCGGATCGTGCGAACACTGGAACTTGCCGGGTTGAGCGGTAGTGGCGCGGTAGTGGGGGAGCGGTAGTACCGCTCGTTCTGGAGCGGTAGTACCGCTTGCAAGCGGTAGTACCGCTTGGACCGGGCGGTAGTACCGCTCGTCCTGGGTCTTCTTCCTCCTTCTCTTCCATGCTTCCCTCGCGGATGGTGTAGTTGTTCCTTGGCGCTTGCACTCCTCCTCGTCGTCCGTAGTGTTCCGACAATACCTATGCATGCACACGAGTGGAGTGTCAAGTAGTATACCATCCTCGAAGGGGTCAAGTGAGCACGTGTAAAGGAGATGATTCACCTTTGTGTATGTGAAGTAGATGTTGCACGTGTCACTCGCCGAACGGACTCTTGACATGGTGATGTCCATAGGATGCTCCGCATCATCTCCCCTCCCTTGGGAAAGATCCGACCTCGGATCGAAAACCAAATCACCATGGGAAAGAGATGGCTTCGCCGTGTAGAAGTGGACGTTCACCAAGTACTTGTCATCTTGAAGCTCGAAATGTGCACTCTCCAATGTCGCACCGTGTAGTGATTCCTTCAAAGGGAGCAAAAACAACAAACACTTGGAAAAACAAATGTGGTAAGCGTTAGTGCAAAACCAAGCATTCAAGTGGTGATTCACCCAACAAGTGTCGTCATCATGCAAAGCATATGGTTTGACAAATGATTGTGACATGGTATGTAAGCACATAAATTGAGCACAAACAAATATGGCATGGGGACAATCATGTAAATGTGAGGTAGAGATGCAAATATGTTTGACAAGAGAATAGACATCTACCTCTAGTTCATAGCAAGCATTCACAAATTTCTCAATGAAAGGTCTATGGTAGGCATATGAATCATTCACAACACCAAATAAGATGAGATATCTACACACATGGGTCAAGTGCAAGGCAATCCAAGCATAACATGCATGGGGTGTGGTGAATATAGTGTGGCACTCAACACAATAGAAAGAGAAATTGTTCATCATGTGCGAGGCAATCAAGTCAAGCATGTAGAAATCAATGAGACATGGTATATGTGAAGGAATGACATTATTGCAACCAAACATGTGATAGGAGCAAGTAATCCAAGATTTGGATGCAACACACAAGGCATATATATCATGATGCATGGAATGGTTAAAATGACAAGTCGAAACAAGATTTCTAACAAGTGTGCAAGCAAGTGATCCAAGATGAAAAATAAGTCTCATTGTGCAAGCAACACAAGTAGTATGATCCGCAATATCCATGCTCAAGAAAGATGTCACCTTGAAGGCGTGTCCTTGTGCATCCTTCACAATGCCGAAGCACAAGCAAGTGTGATGTAGAATCGTTGTGGTAGAAGGTGGTTCGCTCTCAAGAGCTCGAATGGTCAACTCACGTGACGTGGAAGTCGACACAAAGTCCAAGTATCCTACACATGCACACAACAAAGCAAAGAACGTATGTGCATGGTAGATAAACACATCATCCATCATGATGGTTTTCTTCTTTTGCATATAACCACTAGAAGCACAAGTGCATGAATAATATGATGCAATAATGGCTATATTCATGGCACGAGGTATATGGTGCAAAGAGGTAAGACAAGCATGCTTCACAAGGAATATGTCAAAATCTCCAATTATATGTGAGAATGCTATGGGGGCAAACTCATTATCAAGACTAAGGGCATTGTTGCACTCAATACATGGCAAATCATCTAGCATGAGAGAGGCAACACATGGAGATAAATGACAAGAAGCAATAACAATCATGTGCAAAGCATGGAAATAGTTGTCATCAACCGCATGAAATGAGCAAGTATGAATCATTGGTGATACAACATAAGCAAGCATAGTAATCAAGTCGTGCAAGCTAGTGGAGCGAAGATGCAACACACTAGAGGGAATCATGGCAATCATGTCATGTGAGCAAGGAATGGGCATAGGCAATGTACATGACATATCGCAAGCACGAACACAAATCAAGATCATAGTATCATCATAGGCATGGGGCACAAAGCAATCATGGCAATAACAAACAATATCTCCACCACGCTTGCAAATACACATACAAGTACTAGAATCAATCATCATGTGTAATGCAAAGCATGGGTCACAAATGCATGGCAAAGGCATAGGAATGGGCATATCATGCAAAGTGAACATGGCAAGATGGGAAAAGGATATATAATGGACAACAACCCATAACCATGTGAGGGTCATGTAGAAGAAATGTGCGTAGTCCTTGCGCAAAGGGAATGGTGGTAAGGATAGTCCACGGGATCCCAAATCGTCGTTGCTCTCTAGAGCTCGTTTTGTCAACTCGTGGGATTGCGAGGTTGACAAGTATTCATGGGTACCTACACAAAAGAGACACAAACGAAAGAAATTGTGTGTGTGGTAAATGTACACATCATCCATCATGATGTGCATGTGCAAGTGAGTGTTAGCACAAGATAAGCATCGCTCAAAGAAATTTGATGCATGGTATAAGAACATGTCATCCATCATGAAAGAATAGTTGTTATGTATAACACGATGGGGATGCAAATTGAGCATACTAGTATATGGCACAACAATATCATGTTTATTCATGGGAAGCATATTGTGCACACAAGTATTGGGATCATGCAATGGATAGGATGAATCAAAATCTCCTAACATGTATGAGGAAACTATGGGTGTCTCCTCATGAGCAATATTGGAAACATCATATGGAGAAAATGGACAATATCCAGAACAATGCATATCCGAAGCTAGGTAGTCATGGCATGGCATATGAGATAAATGATGCAAAGGGAGCATATCAATATCATCACAAGAAAAACAAATGCCAATAACCATGGGCTTGTCATCTATGCCATAAGTGCAAATTGGGTTCATCTTAATGGCATATGCATAGTCACTATGAAGAGATTGCAAATATGACATATGATTGATCTCATGCATAGCGTATGACAAGTCAAGCGGATTGTCAAACATGATGTGACCTAAAGAATTTTCACATGATATCCTATGAAGCATAGCATCACAACTAGGCAAATCAACATGCTCATCATCATATTCATCATAAATTGGCAAGTCAAGACATGAGGAAGTCGCACTAGCATGAAGCATGGAAATAGGTTGATCAACATCATGTAAGCAATCAATGTCAAGAATGTCCACTAGTGGGACTAGAGCATCACCTTCACCTATGTTACCTTGTTCATTCCACTCAAGTGGTGTAGGTGAGGTGGGAAAGACCAAATGGTGGTCATCTTCATCTTGATGGAACCATGTGGGGGGTGCATCATATTCCACCATGGCCATCGTCTTGTCCAAAGGAAGGACGTAGTCGTCGCGAATCGGCGCGTCATCATATATGGGACCTAGCACCAAATGAGAAGACACAATAGAGGTAGAGGTTAAGTCGTTAGAAATCATAGTGGCCTCACTCTCTCTATGTGGTGGCTCACTCACTCCCTCAATGTAGGTGCACTCAATCTCATGTATGGTGGAGTCACTCATCTCACTCAAGTGGTGGGGGTTGTGGCTCTCCTCACATGGGAATTGGGGCAACTCATCACATATGTGGCTAGTGGTGAAGTCCCTCTCACTCTCAATATGGTGGCACAAGTCACTCAAGTCATCATACGTCGCCGTGGTCGAAGGGAAAATCCCATGCTCAACCATCTCGTCGTTGTCACCATGGATGAAGGCCGAAGATGGCACATCATCTCTCTCCTCCATGACCGAAGGGAAAATCCCATGCTCGATCATCGCGTCACTGTCGCCGTGGATGAAGGCCGAAGATGGCACATCATCGCTCTCGCCTCCTAAGATGGAAGCATCATCCGTGCTCGTCACCAAGTCGCTCGCCTCCAAATCTTGGTCCTTGATGGTCTCCATAGTCGTACTCATCGCCGCACCATCTTGAAAAAAAGTCGAAGTAGACTCGACATCGTCAATGCCACAAAGAGGGATGGCGGTGAAGTCGAACTTGGGGGCATCGTCTTGAAGCTCATCGGGCTTGGACATCTTGGTGGTACTAGCCTCATACTCGTCGTCTTTGAGTTTGGTCTTCGAGAAGTGTGCTTGGGGTGGAGAAGCCTTGACCTTCATGAGTTCTTGTTCCGCCTTGAGAGCACCAATGTAGTAGTCGTCGAGGGACTTGTAGTTCTCTAGGAAGATAGTCTTGGAGATGTCGTTGTTCAATCCCATCATGAAGTGGAACTTCATTGACATGGGGTCGTCCACGCCGGCTCGCCGCAAGGCAATCTTCATCTCCTTGAAGTACTCGTCGATGGACTTGGATCCTTGGATGGTGTTCTCCAATTGGCGTAGAAGTTGTTCCGTGTAGGTTGGAGGCACAAACTCTCGCCGCAAAGCTCTCTTCGTCTTGGGCCAACTCATGTCGTAGCTCTCCGAAGGTGTATGAAACCACCATGTCGAAGCGTAGTCGTGGAAGTTTCTTGTGGCGCACTTCACTTGATCTTCGGGAGGAACTTGATGTAGCTTGAGGTAGTCGTCCATCAAACGCTCCCACTCGAGATACTCCTCGGGTTCTAGAGTCCCATAGAAAGGAATCTCATGGTCGGTGTCGAGGTCGTAGTAGCTCGTGGAGGTCGCGGACTTGAGCTTGGGGAGCTTCTCTTGAGCGTAGTCTTGAGGTGCTTGTTGGCGAAGATGTCGTATATCCGAAGGCGAAGATGCCTTGAAGTCGCTTGGCGAAGATGCCAAGGGAGATGGTGAAGTCGTTGAGCGGTTGTTGGTGTTGAGCTCTTGACCTTCACGTTCTTGGTGGTGATGGTGTCGATGCCGATGTGAGCTTGCCGGAGATGGTAGCTCGGAAGAATGTGCTCTTGAGCGTCTTCTCGAAGATGAGGAAGATCTCTTGTAGGCCTTGATGAGTGCTTTGATCTCCTCCATTTGAGCTTGCATCTTGGTGTCGGTGTAGTGGTTCTTGGCATCGAACTCATCGTTGTTGTAGACCGAGGGTGAAATGCCTTGCCTATCCATCACAAGACTCGAGTAGAGGTGAGTAGGAAATGAGATAAACAATACCAAGTTACCTTTTCCCAAAGTTGAGGATATATCTCATTTCACTCAATGTGAGATGAAAGAATAGTGGAATTGGTACCGGACTTGTTCACTCACACCTACAAACTAAAGCTTATGGTGTAGCTCGGTGAGGATAGTGGCACAAAAATTTAATGCAAAATGTTAGCAAGAGTCAATAATGTTGAAAGAGATTCACAAATTCGCAAGTGAAACAAGTAGACCAATAGCAAAGAATGGCACACGGAAACACACACACAGATAGATAGATGGGGTCGTGCAACCAAGGAATGAGCACAAAATGTGGAGTCCACGGAAAACGCTCGTGTTGCACAACTCAAGAGAGACGCTAGCACGATTGCTCTATAGGCGGATACGACACTTGTGCACAACCTATGATATGCAAAATGGATAAACTTCTATCCCAAGTATGCTATAGATGTATGGTTCCCGGTGTTTGATCCAAGATGATCGGATATGACAATCTTATGTGCAATGTGGTATCATGCTATGGCACTTGCTTACAAGCTTCGTTGCTCTTCTCTTTTGCTTAAAAGCTTATTCTCTTTTTTTTGTATGTATGGTCACTTTGCGAAATGCACAAACCAAGATAGCAATTGTGTATATGCGGGAACAATCTTGTGACACAATGGATGATGTGATACCAATATGATATGGTATGTATGCAATGTATGGTGTAGATCACTAATGTGCACAAGTAACGTTGCCGGGCAATACTCAAATGGCTAGTCTCGATAGGTAAGTGACGCAAAATGGGCTAGGGGTTATCAATGCAATTGCAAGGGAATATACAATGGTGTCGTCGAGGTTACCGTCCGTTGCGATGATGAGTGGTGGTGTTCTTGATGTAGATACCAAGATGATGGAGACTCGTCCCTAAGTAGCCGAAACACCTTAGGAAAGGAAAAACCACAACTCAAAATCTCAAGGACAAAAGTCAAACGGTGGTAGCGGGAATGTGGTGGTGGTTGCGGAAGCTCAATGGGATTGCCTAAATGCAATGATGGGGTTTTGAGACACAATGCGGAAATCGAGGGTAAATCGGTGTACTATACACGGTGTCGGAGTTGGAAGCACGGTCCCTAAGTAGCCGAAACACCTTAGGAGACTCAAATCACAACTCAAACAACCTCAAATGTGATGGGGAACAAAATTGGTTAGGTTGCGGAAGTCGGTGTTGGTTATGCGGACGATGTGGTGGAAGCCCTAGGCAAAGATGCCAAAGTTCCAAAAATTTGATGGATTCAAATGTTGGTGAAACCTATCTAGAGGGATAGAGGATGTCAATAGCTACTCAACGAGCTAAAGAACGCGAAAATCGGACTCCGGATGTGGAAGTTATGGGCAAAACGGTGAAACTCGGAATGCTGAAACTGGCATGGGCGGTAGTACCGCTTGGAAGGGAGGTAGTACCGCTTGTAAGCGGTAGTACCGCTTGGGATGGGCGGTAGTACCGCTCGTGTCGGGATTTTTCGACTGTTTCGGCTGAAACAGGGCCTGGCGGTAGTACCGTTTGCGGGGCGGTAGTACCGCTTGTGGTACTAAGCGGTAGTGCCGCTCGGATGGGCGGTAGTACCGCTCGTGACGGGATTCTTCGCAGATCGAATCAGGACGCGATTTTGGGGCGGAAATGGGTGATTTCAGGGTCAAAATTGGAGAGATTTCGTGGATGGAAAGTGGGGAAACTTGGGGAGATGCTAGATCCACTCGAAACCAAGCAAATCCATGGATCAAATCCAACAAAACATCATCACACCAACAAATCACAAAAAATATTGGGGCTATTTTTGGTGGGGATTTTCGAATTAGGACGAAAAACAACAAAATCAAGGCTAGAAAACACAACGGGGAGGCTCCAAATTCGTGATAAACCTAAGCTCTGATACCAAGATGATGTAGGGTGGAACCCTAGATGGCCGATCTTTCACGAAAGGAGCAAGATCCCTCGAAGAACACGACGAACACGGGGAAGAACGGAGAGAAAACACAAAGGGAAACACTCAAGAACAAGTCCAATCACACATCCACTAGACAATCAAACACACAAGATCCACAAGGTACATGAACAACAAAGGGAAAGATACAAGGTAGCGTTCATCCCAATCCTTGGAGGAGTTGAGGTCTTGATATCCCGGAGGATCTTCTCACATGCTCACATGGAGGTCTTGAATCCAAGGTGGATCTTCTCCGTAGAGGGGCCGCGGTCACTCTCGAAGAGACGATCCGGTATGGATGAGCAAAGCTCTATCTCTAATGAGCTACTACTTTGCTACCATAGCTAGAATGAGGTGGGGGAGTATATATAGTCTACATCCACGAAGGGGTAGGTGAGAGGGTGGATACATGGGCCCTAGGCCCGCTCTCTGCGCGCAGGCAGGGCGGTAGTACCGGCCTCAGGGCGGTAGTACCGCTTGCAGCGGTAGTACCGCTTAGGTGAGCGGTAGTACCGGACTCGGATCGTGCGAACACTGGAACTTGCCGGGTTGAGCGGTAGTGGCGCGGTAGTGGGGGAGCGGTAGTACCGCTCGTTCTGGAGCGGTAGTACCGCTTGCAAGCGGTAGTACCGCTTGGACCGGGCGGTAGTACCGCTCGTCCTGGGTCTTCTTCCTCCTTCTCTTCCATGCTTCCCTCGCGGATGGTGTAGTTGTTCCTTGGCGCTTGCACTCCTCCTCGTCGTCCGTAGTGTTCCGACAATACCTATGCATGCACACGAGTGGAGTGTCAAGTAGTATACCATCCTCGAAGGGGTCAAGTGAGCACGTGTAAAGGAGATGATTCACCTTTGTGTATGTGAAGTAGATGTTGCACGTGTCACTCGCCGAACGGACTCCTGACATGGTGATGTCCATAGGATGCTCCGCATCAATCTTCGTCTCTGTCACTGAAGAAATTGACTAAACTGTATGAGATTTCCAATGGCTTCACTCGAAAGGATTGGTAGGTGTAGGATTTTGAGATGAGCATCACTTGGAAAGTTTTCCTTAGTTTTACCTCGACCCCCTTTAACAGAACGGTGTTTCCTATGACTCAATAAAGAGAAAACGAAACTACGAAAACAAAAGTCTTCACGCTTCATGTTCCTCGCACGAATATCAAGTCTTCAGGGTCACACCAATTTCTTAACTTTCAAAGTCTTCAGAAAGCCAAAGTCTTCAGTTGAAGACATTCATATTTAGGGGTCGACTTTCATTGTAAATATCAAACTCCTCATAGACTTATACACCTGTGTACACTCACAAACGCATTAGTCCCTTAACCTATAAGTCTTTAATACACCAAAATCACTAAGGGGCACTAGATGCACTTACAGAATTTCAGAGTGAAGTGGAGAATCATCGTAACAATAAAATAAAGTTTCTACAATTTGATCACGGAGGCGAATATTGAGTTACGAGTTTGGCCTTCATTTAAAACAATGTGGAATTGTTTCACAACTCATGCCACCTGGAACACCACAACGTAATGGTGTGTCCGAACGTCGTAATCGTACTTTATTAGATAATGGTGTGTTCTATGATGTCTCTTACCAATTTACCACTCTCGTTTTGGGGTTATGCATTAGAGACAGCCGCATTCACGTTAAATAGGGCAAAGTCTAAATCCGTTGAGATGACACCATATGAACTGTAGTTTGGCAAGAAACCTAAGCTGTCATTTCTCAAAGTTTGGGGTTGCGACATGATGACCCACAAGTATATGGGATCAATTGTAGCTCTTTTCGATAAGTAAGAGGGTCGCACCCAATGAGGAGCAGAAGGAAATGACAAGTGGTTTCAGCAAGGTAATGTCTGCAAGTGCTGAAATTGTAAGTAGCGGAGTAGTTTGATAGCAAGATAATTTGTAACGAGCAAGTAACGATAGTAGTGACAAAAGTGTCCTTTTGAGGCAAAGGAAAGGCCAAAACGGTCTCTTATGATAAGCAAAGCGTTCCTGAGGGTACACAGGAATTTCATCTAGTCACTTTAATCATGTTGGTTTAATTCGTGTTCGGTACTTTGATAATTTGATATGTGGGTGGACCGGTGCTTAGGTGATGTTCTTAATTGAAACAACCTCCTATTTATGATTAACCCTCCCACAAGCATCTGCAACTACGAGAAAAGTATTAAGAATAAATTCTAACCATAGCATTAAACTTTTGGATCCAATCGGTCCCTTACGGAATATCGCATAAACAGGGGTTTAAGCTTCTGTCACTCTCGCAACCCATCATCTAATTGCTACTCCACAATGCATTCCCTTAGGCCCAAAAATGGTGAAGTGTCATGTACTCGATGTTCACATGACACCACTAAGGGAATCACAACATACTTACTATCAAAATATCGAACACATATCAAATTCACATGATTACTTGCAACATGATTTCTCCAGTGACCTCAAGAACAAAAGTAACTACTCACAAATAATAATCATGCTCAAGATCAGAGGGGTATTAAATAGCATATTGGATCTGAACATATAATGTTCCACTGAATAAACCATATAGTAATCAACTACAAGATGTAATCAATACTACTAGTCACCCACAAGCACCAATCTCTAGTTCCGATAACAAGATTGAACACAAGAGATGAACTAGGGTTTGAGATGAGATGGTGCTGTTGAAGATGTTGATGGAGATTGCCCTCCCCAAGATGGGAGAGTTGTTGGTGATGATGATGACGATGATTTCCCCCTTCGGGAGGGAAGTTCCCCCGGCGGAATCGCTCCACCGGAGGGCAAAAGTGCTCCTGCCCAAGTTCTGCCGCGAGACGGCGGCGCTCCATCCCGAAAGTCCTCCCCTTATTTTTTCTAGGTCAAAATGACCTATATACTAGAGGATGGACACCAGAGGTGGGCCTGGGTGAGCACAACCCACCAAGGCGCGCCTGGGCTCCCTGGGGCGCCTAGGTGGCACTACAAAAAAATACACTTCTGTGATGATACGTGTTTGTCACAGTAGGTCGCATTTTTTGTCATGCATGTACATCCATGACGATTTTATGACAGAATCAAGATAGTCGTACCTGTGCTGTCGTACAAGTGTTCCATGACATTACCAAAATTATCATCACGCAAGTGTCCACTTCCATGACGATAATCGCGCGTTACAGAAGTGCTTTCGTCAAGGGTGACCGACACATGGCATCCACCGTAACGGAACGCCGTTAAGCTATCGGGTCCGGTTTTGGATCCGATAATCCGTTAACAGCCACGACCAATGGGGATTTTCCATGTGTAAAATCATCATTGGCTGGAGGAAACACGTGTCGGCTCACCGTTGGGACAAATGTCATCCACTCAATGGATGAAAGGCGCCTATGATACGCTGACACGTGGCACGACCCAACAAAGGCCCATTCCTGTGAAAAGGCCGGCCTGTTTGACTTGGTCAAAAGGTGGCGGGCCAGCCCATGGAAAGCCTGTTAACGACATGTTCGCATATAGCCCATTTACAGCTCGCTAACTCACGGCCCGTTATGGCCTAACAGAATTATGCCCAGTAGCGTCATCTGGGCCGTCCAATATGATTCCATCCCGTTGTAACTTCCGGCCCATGTATGGCCCAAGACGTATTTCGGCCCATAGGAGTCCCTTTGTAACTCTTGGCCCATTAATGGCCCGTGGTGAAACCGGCCCATAATGAATAGTGTATCGCTTTATACCCATTAGCAGCCCATTATTCCATTGGTTCGTTTCCAGCCCGTGTTACCTTTCGGCCTTCTCGGGGCCCATTTATTCTTGGGCTCATTTCCAGCATTCGGTTACTTACGGCCCGTTACTGGCCTTTTCTGCTTGTGGGCCAAATTCAGCCCGTGGATACAATCGGCCCGTTTATGGCCCGTTAATCTGTTGGGCCATTTTCATAGCATCATCAAATCCGTCCTATTAACGGCCCGTTATGGTCACACCATAAAACGTACGATTTCCACTCTAGCCCGTTTACAGCCCCTTATACGGCCCGTACAAGGCCCATAGATGAGACGACCCGTAGAAGGCCCATGGATCCTACGGGACGTAGAAGGCCCATTGACCCGACGGCCCATAGAAGGCCCATTGATCCGACGGCCCATAGAAGGCCCATGGATCCGACGACCCATAGAAGGGCCATGTATCCGACAGCCCATAGAAGGCCCATGGATCCGACAGCCGATAGAAGGCCCATGGATCGTAAGGCCTATGGAGGGCCATGGTCACTACAACGTTTGGGCGAGTTGGCCCCCGTTTGAACGATATAGCATATTCAAAGAATTATCCTACTCTATACTATCACCTCTAAAAAACATACACTATAAAATAAAGAGACTAAGGCATAGAAACGTAGAATAATCCTACACTATACAATAAAGAAATTACAGCCGATTATACCCACTAGGCATTATGGTTCGGCACCAGTGATAATAAAGCATACACAAACAGCAAATTACATACACTGGGCAAATACAGCTCATACATCATGGACGCGCATCAACATAACTTACCATTTGAACTATAATCTCTTCAGAAAATAGGATTGGCCGGATTTAGATAGCACACATTTCAGTCTGCAAAATCTCTAATTCCTTCATTGTTACCTTAGTGTCTTGTTTCATTTTTTTGACTCCTGCATCTAATACCTGCATGTCCAGTCTCAACTTGTTGATTGTACATTGAGAATCATGTACACGTTGTCTTGCCACCTCTAGTTGATGCTCAAGAACATCAACACATTCCAATTCCAATCCATAATCATTCGGTAACAGCTATGCCGCACTGCTCGCAGATCTTTGTGTTGATGTCACTTCATCCTGAAATGTTTCTGCAAGTACACATGACTAGGGCAAAAATATAGTTACAACAGTGAAGCGAGCAAGACAGACTATTTTTTACATGGCAAAACATGACTAACAATAATGTTACACGTCATGAAGCATAAGCAGGTGATATTTTAAAAATTATAAAAAGGTAGTCTGTGCAGCCTGCATACAGAAATCTCTCTTAGCTCAGCAGAGGAGCATGATGTTGGGGCCCAATCCAAAACACAGACAAGTTACAAATTTAAACAACACGTTGCGTAGAAGTAAGCAAGCAGTTGGCCATTCTGTGGCTCAATTAGAGTCTTAGGGAGCATAATGAACAGCAGAGGGTTTCATACAAACATACTACAACAAGCAAAACTATGCAATCATTAGCCTAGTATAAACTAGATTGTGAGCCTCATGCAATAATAGTTGGTTAATAGACTTCAAAGCTTCAGGCACACTTCGTCCGAGTAATTAAATGGTAAGGCCTTTAATTATGTCAACTAATAGTTATACAAGTACCCAACATCAGGCATCATTCTTTGAGCATCTCATTAACTGAGGACAAATAAAGCAATTGAAAAGAGAAAATTAACTATGCCTGAAACAAACAAGGAATTGAACTGTTGAGTTGGATACAGTGACTTACCTTAACAGGTTGAAGAGGCTCAGCGCAGCTCCTACCTCTCTTGCAAGGCTCCTTCCTAACATCTTGTACTTGGGAATCCTCAATCTTATCTCATTGCACCCCCTCTATAAGGTGACACAAACTAGTTACTCGTCTCCTTCGAAGATAAATATGCATACTTTCCAGTATGTGAACACAAGAGGATGAGATTATAACAAAACAACACCACATAATGAAACATGCCGCATCTCTTGCACTTGCACACAATGAAATAAGCATTTACTATGTCTGCACTATGTAAAAACTAGGAATACCTTCGAACTAGATCTCCAGGTACTCTTGGAGAGCCTACTTTAGTGTACAACCAAACCTTTATGTCACCTATGAGTTAGAAAAGGCCCCACTACAGTAGCCCTTAGTGTTTAAATCGTTGACAAGCTCTGTTAGAGTGTTAGGTCAAGAACAACAAGTAATCAAAGCAAACAGATCTAGTATGGCTGGCAGATGCAAACAAGTAATTGAACAAATGTGTGAGCAAATCTTACATATCAAGAAAAGAAGCAAAGAAGGAGGCTTAAAGACCATCACTTGACTAACCAGATTTAAGGTGCATTTAAACATCATGTGCAATGTATGAACTAACATAAACATTGCATATTCCACTACAATGGAATGCACATGTATTAGGTTATGCCATGTATGATGATGTCTAAATGTACACTATAGCAGGCAGGAGTGATTCATCATTGCACGCACAATTGAATTGCAGGTTAAGGGCCAGTTCTATTCCGCCTTTTCAGGGCTTATTGTCAAAATAAGCCATGAAAGATGTAAAGAAGTCATTTTTGAGTTATGGGCTTGGGCTTAACTAATTTTGCTTTGGAGGGGGGTGTTTCTAGTAGAACCTCACTAAAAATTGAAGGGAAGGGGAATAGTGAAATAACTCTGTTGTCTGCCTATATTACACTCACCCTCAAGTAAAAACAAACACGCAAGCGTTCATTGCCCTGCCCGCTTGCATCTCCTCTCCCCTTTCCGTCTACCTCGATCCCCTGCCTGCAGCACTAGGGTTCCTCCAGCGAGCCGTCGCCACTGGTCCCATCTGGCCTGGTCCTCGATGATGCTCTGTCCAGCTAGGCTACATGGCCAGCAGGTAGGGGCAAATCTCCCTGGCTGCTCCTCCCTCTGGCGCCGCCCCTCATTCTCATGGTCTCCAGCAGCTGCTCCACTATTGTGACGCTCGGATAATTAAACTACATCAATCCCAAGTTAATGATGCCACGTCATCATTTTCATTATTGCTAAATCCCCCTTTGATTCAATCCGATTCTATTTCAAATTAAAGTCAAAATTTAAATTTCTCAAACATGCAAAATAAAATGTTCAAAGTGTGGCAAATAATCCCTGGATATTTGTCATGTTGGAACCAACCTCTTTTGGATTCCCAAATTGCCCCTGGAAAATTATATAGTGGTCCAACTACAACAAACATAACCTTTTAAAAATAAACAAATATTTATGAGCTTCCAAACGACCCAAAACTTTATGTTTCGCTCCAAGATATTGTGCTAGAATTTTGTGCCAAATTTCAAGCTCAAGTAAATTCATTTGCTATAGCAAGTAAATAGAAATCAGTGGTAGAAATGTAAAGAAACGAGAAAAGAGAGAGGAAGTAGATGACCTAATCTACCGGCACCACGGCCCATTTAGCAAAAATCAGCCCAACCAGCCCCACACGCCCTCCTCTTCTCGCTATAGGAGGCTGGGATGGCCGTGGCGGCCATCCGCCGGTCGTGGCCACTTGCGTAGCAGCCATCCGACCCCTCCCGACGTCCTACTCAACCTATAAGTCCTCTCCGAACCCCCCCCCCCTTGACAAACCCTGGCGCCCTCTCTTCCCCTCCTCTCGTCCCTCTCATCCCCACAACACGCAACCGTCGCCGCCGTCACCATGGATGCCCTCAGTCGCGCGCTCTCCGACCTCCTCGCGCCCTGTGACCGCGTCCGCCAGCACCACCAGCGTCTGCTACTTCCTCTCCGTCCACAAGTTTGAGCTCGGAGCCCCTCCACCATCGGGATCGAGCTCATCCCCTACCTTCGGTCGCCGCCGTCAACCTCGACGATCCACCACCCCTGCAGCTCCTAAGCTTTCACCGAGCCATCGTGTGCTCCTCGGTGAGCATCTGCTCTTCCCCCTCCTCTATTTTCGAGCTCGTGCTCGAGCTCCTCCCTGCTGCTGCTGCCGTCTTTGCTCCGCCGCCGCCGCCTACTTTGCCGCCATCGCTGTCGCCCGCTCCTTGGCCGAGCAAGCACGCCACCGTGCTTATGGCCTCGCGTAGGTGCCGCCTGGACCCATGGATCGTACGTCCCCATCGCGTACGCTCGACTCGCCTCAAGCCCTGCCTCGCCGGTGCCGCGTTCTGACCATCCGGGGCACTCCCTCGACGCGTCCAGGCGCGCGCCCGCGCGCGCCACTACCCGCCTGGCTGAGTCGGCTAGCCCCCCACCCCCTCATGTGCCCGCGGCCTCCTCCTCGCCACGCCCAGCGCGCTCCCCGACTCCCCTCCCCGCGCCGCGCCGCTGCGCCCCGGTGCCCGCTCGTGCGCCATGCTGCTGCGGCTCGTCGCTCCGCTGCCTGCCGCTATGCGCTGCTGCTGCCCCCGCTGCTCGCCACTACAGCCGCGCCTCTGTCCGCGTCCGGCCGCGTCCCCGCAGCCGCTCGTGCCTGCGCAGGCCCTCTCCAGAAGAAGAAGAAGAAGAAGAAGAAGAAGAAGAAGAAGAAGAAGAAGAAGAAGAAGAAGATTGCTTTGTAACACCGCCCTGACATTTTTACAACTAAAAATTTGCCATAAAAAAACTGAATTTGCCATCAAATAGAAAATTGCCATGCTTCACAACTAAATGTGCCATCCTCAACGTCAGGGCCGAATTGCTTTGTGCCACACGTGTGACACTTACTAGGGTTCTTAAAATATGGTCAATATATGTAATCCTAAGATAAAGTGATCGGTTGTATTATATCAGGGTTTTACGCCCAAACTGTGGGTGGTAGTAAACATTTGTCCTAATATATATATATATATATATATATATATATATATATATATATATATATATATATATATAGTGATACTATTAATCACCCAGGGTGCAGAATAAGTTATTCTTCATCCGAGGTAATCTTACGATCATTTTCTAATTAAATTACATTTGTAATTCAAATAGTTACAATCCTATTGATTCACTACGTAAAATTTGCCATAAGAAAATAAAAATATAGGTCATAAGACAAGAAAATTGACAGTTTATGTGTATTTTACGCTATGTTTTTATGTTTGTACTTTTACATAACATAAAATATTTTTTACGAAGATTATTTATTTTCTTACGGTCTCTTTTTACGTCGGAAATAAGACAAAACTTACGGAACGTAAAATTATGGTGCATTGATGGCAAAATAGAGGGGGTGAAAAATAACTATTCTTTACCCAGTGTGATGAATAGTCAATCCCAACGTTGGACCGGGCGATAAAAAGGGCCACAACGTGCTTCATATGTCATTTTACACCATTTTTTATATCCAATTTTAATAAAGATTGAAAATAATGTTGAACGTGGAAATTTCCTTATTTTTAATAAAATTTAATGTTTTTTCATTGAAAATGTAACACCTTTTGAAGAATAGTTAACATTTTTATGAAAATTGGAGCAGTCCTCTATAAATTAACTTTTTAACATATGTTTTTTTGAAAAGAATGTTTTTTTGTTGTACATTTTGAAATGACTTTTTTGGTAAAAAGTGATTTTTGGGGGAATTTTTATAGATAGTTGGTTGTTTGGTTGGGAAGAATTTTCTTTTAACTATTTGGGCTTTGCACCGTGCAGAAGGACCCATGAACTCATCTTCCTACCCCTAGTAAGGGCACTTCCTTATCTTTTCCTATTCTCCAGTACTTCCTTGTGTGCAGCTGCCGCCCGCGTAGACGAGTCACATAGGGTGAGACGTGGTTTGCCGTCCGAGGCCGTCGCCGTCACCGGCGGCAAGGCAAGAGCTATTACAGGTAGCACCACTTGCGTCCGAGGCACCTAAGCCCGAGCCTGTGGTGTGAGAGCTTCTCCATGTCATTGTTCCCCGCGGGACAACATCACGTGCAGGTGCGGTCAGCTGTTACCCCGAGATATAGCAGGAGCTCGCGCAGACTCACTTGAAGTTTGGAGTTCGATGCAAGCTCTTTTCGGAAGTTCATTACAGCAAGTTCAGTTATACAATTTACATTTCCAGTTATTGATATAGTAAACATGCCCGCACATTACAACAGGAGGAAAAAAACTTGTTTGAATTTGATTCAAACTTGTCCAAACTTTCATCTTCCAAAAACTCCTCAAGCCAATTCCATCAGAACCTGCATATTTTTCTCAAAACCGTGCCAATAATTCTTTCTGCATGTATCGAAGCCTCACCAAAATCTCAACATTTTCTAGACCTTCCAAATACCACTCCTATTTAAAACCCATTTGAATTAAATTCAAATGAGTTGGATCAAAACTTTCACACATTACTATTTCTATTTTCATGGATCAATCTCATTTTTTGTGAGACCGGGGAAAATAACACCATGTCCAAACTCTCCTCATAGCCCTCACTTTTTATTTCTCTAAATCTCTGTTTTTTTCCAGTTTATATAAAAAGAGAGAGAATCTTCCAGCCGAGCAGGCCTTCTTGCCATTAGTACCTAGTTATAGCACATATGGCTCGTATGCATAATATGTCAGTGATCTAGGAAACTCACAGTACTCTTCTGTTTCACCTGATTTCTTCTTGCAGCGAGTCCTTGATCTAGATAGGCATTATCAGTTGTCCACTCAAAAGCAGGACCATGTACTATGCTGCAAAGCAATATGCATGTGTTATTATTTTTCAAGCATAATATTCTACATATTTAGCCCCAAACACACAGTAAGATTACAATAGTAAAATCATGAAATAGGTCTATGTGTCATAAAACCACATACATCCAAGTTTGTATGAAGATCCTCTGCTGGGCTGCTCCTAAAAGGACGTCCAACCTGCCGCACCTCTGATTCCAAGCATATGGACTGATCTACATGTGTGCATTGAGTAAAAACATATATGTGTAACAGATCAAATGCAGATCTACATCTCAATAACATAAACCTAAAAAAGAGAGTACAATCATATATGCATACTTGCAACCTATATCAATTCACAAACAAAAAATCCCTAGGAAACTTATCTAGAAAGTTTAACGAAAATGTGTGTTTGGAATAAATTTCCTGATAACTGGACCATGCGAGATAGGATTTGAAATATACCTAGCTTTAACTGCAGTTTTTCTCCCCTGCATGGGTATCTAGGAACACCCAAAATTGTATAACTTAGAATTTATCGAGATGGATCCTTCAACAAAGGACCGGTGCACTGTGATAAAAAATTTTCATGTAGTCAACCTTGTCATCCCATCTGCATTAACTGAAGTGCAAATCAAGTCCTCTAGTTTAGTTATAACCATAAAAGTAAAACCAAATTGTAACAGAGCAAAACTAAGACCCATTAACTAATGGAAGTTTACTCCGTTTTCCTTATCTGCGGAATAGACGTTGGCCTAACAAAATAGCAAACAAAGTGAGGAAATTAAAATTGAAATTAAAAAGGTTACTCGTTGCTAATCTGAAAAGGAATAAAATAAATTAAGAAAACTTACAAAGTTCAATCTCGGATTCAAATGGAATCATTCTTGCCCACAAATTAATCTATGGAAAAACAAAATTAAAGGGGTGATGCAAGGGAACGTTCTTGTTCAGGAAGCTGGGTGTGTAGAATAGGTCACTTGCTCTTACAGATGAGGCAGTACACGCGCGCCAAGAGCATTCACCAATGACGATCAATGGCTTGTAGGGTGTTGCTAAACACCAGCAGCAAGCGGGAGTTCGTCGCGTGGTGTACGCCACCAAATTTGGTCCAAATATAGTGGGCCGGAGCACATCTCAGTATTAGCCATCCACACATTGAGCTCCCGGGCACAAATCACAAAAGTGGTGCTCAATGCTCCTTCATTGCTTCTTGACCATGGATAAACACACATTGAGCCGGCCTGTGCATGCAAGCCAAAGAAAAATTCTCTGTCTTTTGGGGATGATCGTAACCCAAATAAGTGCAGTCGGTTCCCAAACAATCCCTCTGAAAGGGAGGAGCCGTAGTAACTACTGGTAGTAGCTAGCTTTCCCTAGAAAACATCAAACCCGCAACCTGCACCAATCACATAGGGGGCTTCAAGGTCCTCAAGTAGCTGTCTCCGGTTCTCCAGTTCAGTGGTAGCTGAACATGGGAGGAGACCTACCAGAAACATCAAACGACGCAGCGACCATGACCGGGGTCGCAACCAAAAATAGTAACGGGGCACGACCAGGCACCGATTCCCATCGTGCGTCGTCATCGAAGCCGCCGAAGGTGTAGTGGGATGTGTCGGAACTCGGAAGTGTCCTAGGCGAGATTGCAACCTGCGATGCGACTGACCTGAGCTTGCAATTGAGGGGATCGCAGCCAGAGCCTGTCCCGGAGAACCAATATCTCACCCTGCTCGAGGACGATGGTCGTGATGGCGACAGATGCTCCTTGCCGGGGCAGCAGCGGTCGTTTTCGAGGGATTCCAGAGGCTGCACCAATTTCCACTGCATTGAGCAAGCAGGGCGGATGAGGCCTATCGCTGGGTTGTGTGCGCGACAAACAAAGAAACCATTTCTTGGGTGTAGCGGTGTTCCGGTGAAGTCGGCAGAACGATGAGATTGATAGCTTCGGTGTGGCAATATCGAGCACGGGTGGAACAACAAGATTGGACGCACGAAACTTGGGATTCCATGCCTTTTTATACGTGACTTCGGTTTGCAGAACGGGCAAAGGAGTCCCTGTCAGAAACTCCATAGGCGCGTGCTCGAGCAGAGTTACACAGTGGCATGCTCGAGCAGAGTTACACAGTGGTATGGAGGAAGTAGAGGAGGCGGACGAGGTAAGAGATCGGGTCGGTCGCGGCGCTGAGCAAGCAAGATGAGATGTTTTTTTAAGGAGCGATGCTACACCTACGTAGAGGATGTTACATACTTTACGTAATCATCGACCTGGCTATTTATGATTGGAGAAGGGGGAGGAAAGGGCCCCACCCACCTGAAAATCAGGGGGGCAGAGAAGTTTGAAGGAAGGTTACGTAAGAGGTCTTCGTAGCTTTAAGTGGATGTAGGATTATCGTCTTTTAAGGTGAGCGAGTGGACAGGAGATGTATTTCTTTTGTTTCTTTTCTACCAGGCCCAGCTTGACTGCGTTGGCTCATATTAAACACTACGTACTTGCGCAAACGTACATAACGAAACGTTTGACGAGGTACAAAACTACACACGGTTCCCCGAATTAGTACCACCTCGCCTATATGTTTCAAATTCAAACTAAAAGTGTAAATTTACGGGAAGAAGCGTATTGTGACGGTGAACCCACCTCGCCTATATATATATATATATATATATATATATATATATATATATATATATATCACTTCCACACTGCATGCTTAACGCAAGTACACATCATTGTTTGAACCAAGTGTGCTGCAGTACTCACATGAGTGAACTTCCCGTCGCAAAAAATTGCACACTGTGTTTCTTTGGTACTTTTTTGCTCTAGTTTTTTAACCGTTTATCGGAATGAGGCGTGTAATATACCTTTTAAAAACTATGGATTAGGCACTAGGTTCTACACGATTTAATAGCAGTTTTGAAAATGGTGCGGCTCATGACGAGTGGCAGCGAGCATTTTTTCACGATTTCTTCTAACCAATCGTCAAAATGAAGCAAATGATACACCGTTGGAAACATATCGCCGAGGCGCATCTTTTCCATATCATTTTCTCTAATTCGTTACGGTTTAAGAGCAGTTTCAAATTTACTAAATTGCGGAATTTTGTTTTTCATTATTTTTTGAAATTTTCGGTGCTGTTTTCGCTCCAGTTTTCTAACCGTTTGTCGAAATGAGGCGTATGATACGCAGTTGGAAAGCTACGGACAAGGCGCAACTTTCATATGTTGAAATGTTTTTGAGATTCCTTACGGTTTTTAGTTAATTTTGAAAATCGTGCGGCTGATGATGAGAGGCAGCGGCCGTTTTTCGCGAATTTTTTACAAATCGTTGGTCAAAATTATTTAAATTATACGCCATTGGAAACATATCGACGAGGCACAACTTTTTCATGTAGAACACTCTCTCCGATTCCTTACGGTTTAGGTGCAATTTTGATTTTAACGAAATGCGGACACTCTGTTTTTCCGCGACACCAAAATCGTCATATGTACTGCATCAGACAGAAAACCGCATTTCTTTAGACTAAAAACTGCACTTCATCGAACAAACAAGTGCACTGCATGATTTATTTATTGTGGGACGTAAATTTTCCTAAACGAGGTGGAGTGCACTTCATGTCGAGTGTTGGTGAACCGCAAGACTATAAAAAGTGAACCTCGAGACTACCGTAAATGGGCCGTACTGCATCAGATAGAAAACCACACTTATTTAGACTAAAAACCTCACTTTATTGGATAGACAAGTGCACTGCATGATTTTTTTTTGTGGGACGTAATTTTTCCCAAACAAGGTGGAGTGCACTTCTTTAAACTAAAACCCGCACTTCATCAGGCAGACAAGTGCCTGCATGATTTCTGTTTTGTGGGACGTAGACTTTCTCACCCAAGTTATTTGCGAGTTTTTGTTTTCTTTTTTTTAACATTTTTTATGAATGAGTGGATCACAGAGACGAGGGCGAATGAACCGCGACATATGTCGAAGTGTACCTCATTGCTATCTTGTTGTTTCATTTATAAAAAATCGCACTTTTCATGTTAGGCGCAAGTGAACAACATCACTTTTAAAAGTGAACCACATCTGATGACCAAACACACTGCAGGTATTGATGTAGTCGATTGAATTTTAAGACCCATGAAACAAATTGCACTTCATACAAAGGGGTAATGAACTGCTACACAAATGGATTGTAGTACATTTTTTTGTCTCTCTTCAAACAAATTTATTCAAGACCGTGAGCATCGCACCACCGCACTGCAAGCACCCTCACCGGTGGACTAAACACCCAGCCGCACCGCAGCAACATCCAAGGCGAACTGCAGCGTTGCTCCCAAACGAAATCTGAAAAGGCAACAAATATGTTCCTAAACTTCAACCATTACATAGCCACATGACAACCTTTTGCGGTTGGGGAAGAAGGGAACCACCACGCAGTCTTCGCCGGTGTCGCACAACACCATGGTTCCCGGTGCGGTAGAGCCCGTCCTCGCCTCGCGCTCACATGTAGCAGCAAGGCCAGTGGCACGGATTCTCGTAATGAACTGCAAACAAATATTTAGTGAGCTTAAAAAAACCAAAGGAGCTACAAAAAGGGGGAGGCGGATCCTACGATGCAAAGCAAACCAGGAAGGTTTAGAGCGCTCGCCGGGGCACTGCAAGAACATGTACAACATACATCACATACAAATCTCTAACAGAAAAGTAATTTCGTTTGTACTAGTTCCCTCCGCCTGCTTGGCGCCAAACTTTGTTAACAAAACAAACTGCATTTGATTTTGTGGACTGAAAGAGCACTGCACTGGGGCAACCGCACAAGATGAAGTGCGCGTCTATAATAATCTGTAAAAAGAGAGAGCAAAAAGGCCTTTTGTGAACTGCATGCACTGGCGGCTACTCATGGTCCCGGGATGTCGTGGCCGTCGTTGACGAATCAAGCTGGCACCAAGGAACTAGGTGAGCTGCATTGCAAAGTTCATTGAATTGCAGAGAAATTGACCTAAAATCACAAATTGTTGCACCCAAACAAGTGAATCCTGCAGAGCAAACAGAAACTCCACAAAATCTCGGGCGAGGAACGGTTGTAGTGTTGGCGGCCACACGGGCGAGGAACGGCGAGATGGTGGTGGTCAGGATCAGCTAGACGAGTAGCGCTCGATGAGGAGGGGAGGAGAGCTCCGACGCCCCTCGATGCTCGATGCTGCAGGCGCCCGGGTGGCGAGATCGAGGGAGGGGATGGTTCGAGGCCGGCGTCGCCAGAGGTTCTGTCTGCGGAGGGTGGGGCCGCTGGAGAACATGTCCGGTGTCTCCATGACCGGCTGGAGTTGATGCTGCCGTGGGTGGAGGCGGTGGCCGCCAAGGTTGGGATGGCGCGACGCGGGTACCCGAGGGGGCCAGGGCTGGCAGTGGGTTGCCATGGCCCTATCGTCGGGGAGGAGCGGCAAGGATGGGCCCTGATCGGCAGCGCGACCAGATCCAGGGAAGGTGTTGGTGTGGCGGTGCGGGGCGGGAGGTGGTGCGGCGGCAGGGGAGGAGTTGGTGCGGAGGCGAGGGGCCGGAGGTGGCGCGGCGTCGCGGGGCGGGAGGTGGTGCCGCAACGGAGGAAGGTGATGCGGCGGCACGGGGTAGAATCCGGGGGCGGCATGGCGGCGCGCGTCCAGTCCGGCAGCAGCGATGTAGGTAGTTGGATAGGGTGGGTGGTGGGAGCGGTTGGTTGCAGGGGCTGCAGGGGAGGTGGAGGTGGAGCGGGAGGGACATGGGAGAGAGGTGGGGGTTGACCAGGAAGAAGGTGGGTTAAGTGGGGGAGGTTGCTCGTTTCACGAGAGGAGTTCGGTATGTGGGTTTTTGAAGTGCTAAGCTGTTAGCATAATAAGCTAGTGTTAGTAGAATAAGACTTATGGGTGTTATTAGAATAGACCCACCCTATATATATATATATATATATATATATATATATTAGTGTGGATTTTTTAACACCCAGGGACTATGCCACCCTATTGGCTTCAAGTCCAGTATTTGTTCCTTTGTTTTTGAGTTTGGGATCACGCCATACTACAAGTCGTGACCAAGTCGGACTACCCAACTTCTGTGCCGCTCGCAGAAGAAAAATAGTTCTAGTTTTTTTCTAAAAAAACAAGTCTGGAAAATTCTGGCTAGGTAGTTTTTAGACCATTTGTAGACTTTATTGGAAAAAACTTGTTGCGGAGCAAAAAAAAAGGCAAAAAAGAAATAAAAAGACAAAAAAATCATAGTGTGCTCCTCCCTTGTTTGCGTGCAGCGGCGTGATTTTGTTAGTGTTCCAGGCTCGTGTCTCTAGCACGGTATAGCCTAGGACCAGCACAGTACCATCGTTGAGCTTTTATTCAACTTTGCATCTCTGAATTGATTTTTGCTAACATTTTTGCTACCATATCATAAGCCTTCCCAGCTCCACATACTACTACTTCATGCGTTTAACACCACCTGGCAATCACTTAACCAAGCTTTGAGAGTTTTGACTACAATGGTTGCCGATCACCGCTGGTTGCTGGGTAAGAACTGGTAAGGACTTGAGATTTGTGTAATGACCCGAACCTGATAAGATTCGATGTCTCTGCGCTTACCATGCTAGTCGCTTGATCGATTCGCTAGCACGCACAGTACACATGAATATCAGAATAACAAGTGCATCATTTACTACAACGTAGGATCCAGAATTTATAAAGTGTTACAAACTGTGTAGCACATAGCTAGCCTTAGTTAATAATAATAGCGGAAATGTAGCATAAGTAAACGATGAGTCCCATCAATGCCCACTTGGGAAAAGCTGAGTGAAGACTCGCGAACCAACTGTATGTCATTGATCATCTGAAAATCCTGCAACATGATAAGTTGCAGCCACAAGGTTTAATACATTGAATGTATTGGCAAATCACACACAATGATATAGCAAACCTACATATACAAGCAAGGTATGACAAACAAAACACTCAAGTTGGTTTGTAGAAGAATGTCTTCACTTACCTCCACTAACTGGAATTACAACCCCTGTAATGTATTCGCCCATGATAATCCCAAAGATCCTAAGTTAACATGAAAAGAACTTTAGAAGTCTCTCAAGTGCACTCTGTTAGTGGTGCATTCTCTAGGAACCATAGAGCACTCTGCCAAGGACACATTCACCTGATTTAAGTTCCTAAAACTACACCTCGCCTCAAGTGCGCTCTATTAGTGGCGCATTCTCTAGGGACAATAGAGCGCTCTGCCAGTGACGCATTCACCTGGTAAAAAGTCTGGAGCCTACAACTATAAGCACTCACCTCTTTCATGAATCACTCGACACATACCCGTGTCTACCATAGAAAGCTAATCACACCATCACATACTACAAACAATCCATGAATATGACAACACAGAATATAATGATCGACCAAACATATCATCACACAACAACTACACATGTATAGCAGAAATATAGAATTCACAATAATCAATAGTGCAACTTGCCTTGAAAGGTGCTGAAGTATTAACACTTAATTCTGGTTCCCTTCGCCGTCCGAACAATCTGTACGTTCAACGAAGGCATCGATAAATAAACCATACTCACATTCAATAGCAAAGAATTCAAATAAAAATCCAATGGCAGAAACATATCAGTAGGTAGATATAACCTACAACCTATTATGATCACAATGCAAAAGGAATCAATTAAGTTGGATCAATGGTTTAAAAGATATGGCCTCCGGAATGTAAATTTTAAATTTGAAAGAATCCAAATTTAAATAGTGCAAAAGTGTGGAATTTTGGTTCTACCATATTCTCCTGATCAATATGAGTTCATAGGAAAAAGAATCGATGATTTGGATTTATGGATCTCAAGTTATAGCCAAACAAACATTATGCTAAAATCTGCCAAAATTGTGTTGCAGGTGCTGCCATGCGGGTGCCACGTGGCATGACATGATTGGCTAGAATTAGTTTGCTGCCGTGTCTAAACGGCAGATGGCCACAACGACGGATGGCCACAACTTAAAGCAAAATGTTTCGGTAATAAAAAATGGGCGATCTAATCTCAGCAGTCGGAAAGAGATCGAACGTATGAAGATGCTCACTGGAACATCAGGCTGGGGACGATGGCCACGAGCGGCTCGATGGTGATGCGACCGACGACTACATAGGGTATCTGGCGACGGAGAAATTACTGAAGGGTGCAGAGCGCGAGGAAGATGAATTAGGTAAATTACTGAAGGGTGCAGAGCACGAGGAAGATGAATTAGGTGTTCTCCGAGATGATTGGAGCTTGCTCGTGTGACGACAATGATCGGCTGGAGCGGCAATGGCGGCGAGGGCTTTTGGTCGAGGTCCCTACGCTCGTATGCATGGGCGGTGCTAGGCCCCAGGCAGCCCAGGTCACTGACTGGGGCGTAGGATTTTCTCTCGGCCTATTTTAAAAAAATGGTTTCGTCTGGGGAGCAACCCACTTCCAAGCCCAGGCAGCGCAGGCCAGCTAGCCCAGCCGCCCAATGCCTTGTTGCATGCTTCCTGCCTGCACGAACAGAGGCACGGGCGAACCAACCAGTCGCCCCTGCTTTCCCTGATTTGGACGAGCCCTAGGCCATGAAGAACAACCGTCCCTGCCTCCCGCGTCGCCTGCCGCAGCCACCTGCCGGCCACCTTGTTCCATTCTGTTGCCCGCCCCTTCCCCCTTCCCTTCGAGTTGCGCCGCTGCGGGCTGTTGCTCTATCCGGCCGCCAGGTTGTATCACTGTGGGTTTCTGCTCTGTCCAGTGAGGCACAGAGGTGGCGACTCCGGCGAGGCTTGGCATTCGGGTGCTCAATCCTTTCTGCTTGGCGTCCGGCAAGGTGGTTATTGGCCAGTAGCCAAGCCGCAGCACAGAGGTATTGCTTAATGCCTTGAGGTTTGATGCCCCTGTTTTGTATTCTAGATGCCACTATTAACTATTTGATGTTGATTTTTATTGCATGATGCCACTGTTGTTGCTTGATGCCATTGTTTTTTAGATGTAGAAAGCTATTTAGATAACTAGTAATTATGATCCTTGTAAATGTTACAGAAAGGCAAGATGAGTAAAAGAAACAAGGCATTGAAGTCTTCTTTTCCAAGTTCAAACCACGAAAACTACAGAAACATGTCCTTCAACTCGAACAACTGATAATACCCCTAGTGAAACAAGACATTGAACACGTTTTCCCAAGTTCAAAGCACGGAAACTGCATAAACATGTCCTTCAACTTGAACAACTGATAATACCCCTAGTGTTACGGCTCAACTTAAACCCGGTGATATTGAATCAGACCCTGGTAAGAGAATACCAATTGAGGATTTGGATGTAGACATTAGAGATCTTCCTAGAAGGGAGTACATTAGTATGGGTCCATTCCAACCAACTGATCATACATATGAATAGATAAATGGTAGAAGCTTTCATGATTATTGGTTGAATGATCATCGCAGCTGATTGGAATATAGCATTAAAAAAGCAGCCTTTTATTTTATTATTTTCTGTTTAAGCAACCAAGAGCTGAAAACTATTGTATTGAGGCATTCACGAAAAATGGATTTAAATCTTGGAAGGATGGACCTAAAGTTTTTAATCAGCATGTTGGAAAGCATGATAGCGCTCATAATAAATCTAGATAACATTATGGTGATTTCAAAATTCAAAGACAAAATCTGCCACATGTGTTCGATAGGGGTTCTAAGAAGAAATAGGAAGAATAGAAAGCTCGTCTCTTGATTATATTGGGCATTGTCAATTTTTTGAAACTACAAGCTCTTGCTTTTCGTGTTCATGATGAGTCTGCTAGCTCAATGAATAAGGGTAACTTTAAAGAGTTGACGGACTTGTTCGTAAAGAAGGACCCAAAGGTGGAAAAATTGTTTGGCGATGCAGGAGTGAACCATCAACTGACTTCACATGAGATACAATTGGATTTACGCAAGGCTTGTGCACAAGAGACCACCAAAGTCATTATTGAGGAGATTGGAGATAGGAAATTTGCTTCACTTGTTGATGAGTCCAGAGATGCATCTATGAAGGAGCAAATGGCTATGTGTTTGAGGTTAGTACCTTTCCTCGTATTGTATGTGTGTGTTGTTGTGGACTTGTAGGTGTATTATCTTGAAGTTTTTATAAATTAATCATGCTTCTTTGTCTTCTGTAGGTATGTCGACAAATGAGGGGAGGTGATTGAGAGATTCATGGCAGTTGAGCATGTTCCTGACACAAGACCAAATTCACTGAAGGTAGCTTTGGATGGTATATTTGCTACTCTTGGCTTATCTATGTTTAATTTGAGAGGACATGGTTATGATGGGGCTTCAAACATGAGAGGGGAATTCCGTCGGTTGCAAAGATTGATATTGGAAGAAAATCCTTATGCTCATTATGTAATATACATTGTTTTGCCCATCAATTACAATTAGTGGTTGTTGCTGTTGCCAAGTGTTGTTCATCAGTAAGGGATTTTTTTTTGAATACACAAGCACAGCGGTTAACATTGTTAATGTTTCTTGTAAAAGACATGATGAATTGGCCCAAGAGCAACATGATGAAATAGTGCGTCAAATAGAGGTTGGGGAACTTCTTGTGGGAAAAGGGAAAAACCAATTAACTAACCTTGCAAGAACCGATGATACACGGTGGGGATCACATCATAAAACCTTGTGCCATCTTGTTGAGATGTGGAAACCAGTTCTAAAGGTATTAGAAAATCTACATAATGATGCAGATAATGTTGTACAAAGAACCACAGCCGCGGGAATGATAAAGCACATGGAGTCCTTTGAATTTGTTCTCATATTGCATCTTATGATTACATTATTTGGCAAGACTAACAATCTGTCACAATGCTTGCAACTGAAAAATCAGAATACGTGTTGTGGAATTGATTAAAACCACATTGGACGATATTCAAAAGATAAGACAAAATGGTTGGGGTGAGCTCTTTAAAGAGGTAACCGACTTTTGTGTCAAATACCACGTTGTAGTGCCAAATATGGAAGATACAAGGGCGTTCAAGGAGTTGGGGTGGGCAATTGGTAACTTTCAACCATCATTTCAGAAATGAAATATTCAATGTGTTGTATGATCAACTTATTGTGGAGTTAAACAACCACTTTGCTGAAAGGTCTACTCAATTGTTGAGATGCATTGCTTGTCTTGATCCCAAGAATTCATTTGCCAACTATAATGAAGACAAGCTAGTAGATCTTGCTAATATGTATGCTGCTAACTTCTCCACTTATGAAGTTGCTTTTGTCCTTAGAAACCAACTAGACTCATTCATTCGGGAGCAAGAGCTGATCCACATTTGATGAATTGCAATAACCTTGGTCATCTTTCCATAAATATGGTTACAACTGATATTCACACAACTTTTCCCTTGGTTTACCATCTTGTTGAGTTAGCATTGATTTTACCTGTTGCAACCGCAACAGTGGAAAGGGTATTCTCAGCAGTGAGCATTACCCAGACTGGATTGAGGAACAAAATGGGTGATGATTGGATGAAGCATAGAATCATATGTTACATTGAGTGAGATGTATTTGTGAGTATTGAGGAATCAAAGATCATTGAGCGATTTCAAGGTTATCATAATGGCAAATGCCTTTTGCCTCATCCTAGATGTAAGTTTTCAAATTTTGTAGCTATTATTAACTATCTTGCTTGCTATATTATGCACTGATTTGCATTTCAAAATTTATCATTCAAGGTTTAGCTTCTTCAACAATTGAAGATGTAGTCATGGGAGCTCAGATCAACCAAACCTTTGATTTGGTATTAATCTTTTGTATTATCTATATAAGCTACATATTGACTTTTGAGTTATCTTGCTTTTGTTGACCCATAATGGAACAAATGATGTCATCGAATATTATGTTTGGTGTACTATCAGTATGCAACATAGGTTGACTTTCGTATGCCTTGAAACTGGAGACTTTTTAGGGTAGTTTTTAGCCCTTAGTTTCTCGCCTGGGCGTCAGCCAATCCTGGCTCCGCCACTGCTCATATGGATGCGTCTCTACGCTATATAGATGGTTAGGGAGACATGGGAGGTTAAGGCGAAGAGGATAGAGGGTAAGGGAGGCGCTGGGAACCTTCTGTAGCGACGGAATCGACCAACGAGAGCTCCTACGACAGCTGAACTTCAGCGAGATCGAAAAGAGGCAAAGCAGGCATAAGAGATCTCAACTTGGCAAAAGATCGAAAAAATAGGAGCAAGTGAATATTTATATGCGGTCATGCGTGTACTAGGGACAACAAATTGGTCGATTGGATGAGGATTTGGATCGGGAAAGTGAAGAACTCGTGCGCGTGCAGGAGTTAGTATCCAAGATGAAGACGACCAGGTGGGACCCGATGTTAGTGCAAGCGAGGAGGAAAAAATAGAAGAAGGAGATGCCTGTGGGGTGTGAGCTACTTGCTAAGCAGAAATGGGCCCTTGGCCTGCTAGCGCGTGCGGGTGAGGAAAAAGGAGTTGGGTTCCATAGTGCCGGATTTCTTTTAAACAACTTTTTCTATAGGAAGTAAAATATAGCTAAATAAAATACAAAATTAAAGCCTGAAAAGTACTAGAATACACATGAAAACATTATTACTACTATATAAAATAATGAACATTTTTACAATACAAATGAAAATTTGGAAAATTATTTTATGCAATAAGATCCTATAAAGAGTATTATAATAACAACTATAAAGCAATTTTGAGTTTCTAAAATTCCCAAAATAAATCATGTGAAATCCAAACAATATTATTAGCACTATCAACATTTATAACAGGTGAGAAGTCATGCTATCTCCACTCCAATAATTTGCCTTAAGTTGCAACAATGATTTAAATATTCAGAAAATTCAAATATGCATACAAATCACGAGGAAAAATAATTATCCTATTAACATACCAAATCTGAAAATTTGGGATGTTACAAATCTACTACCCTTAAGATGAATCTCGCCCTCGATATTCAAAGAGGTTAGAAAGAAAAGGTTAGGTTTGGGATTCTCCTTGAATTTTGCATTGATCATTTGAGAAGCTCGCGTGCTACCATCCTTAGAGTCCCGGGTCTTCAGAAATCTTACTCCTTCGATGAGATCCTTCGAGTACGAGTACCACACTCCTTTGAGATTTTGAATCCTTTATCAAAAGTGTGGTCTTCCAATTACTGAACCTCTATGATTGACAGGTCATGCGCCATTCCTAAACAAAATCGGTTATCTCATGGTGGTCAACAAGAATACTTCTACGGGGTTCCTGCAGAAAACGGTTCTTGGTTCATCCTCACCGTATGACCTACTGTGAGCAATGGGTGCCCTTTTATAAGGGTAAACTTAATTCCATTCTATTGTCTAGGATTGACAATGCCGTCCCTCTACTATAGGTAAGTCACTCTAGATTAACCATCCCACATAACAAGAGCGAATAATAAGAGTAAGTCGGCATGCTCAATCCATTTCGCACCCAAATCACTACCTTGTATATGGTTTAGAAAATCTCACACTTAACACTCGGGCATCCTCACAAGCATTGCAAAAATTTCTCTTGTTCACAAACTGGGTTCGGAAAGTTCCATTGGTTCTGCATGCCAAACAAAACATATATCGTTCCTGTCAACTCTCAGGTTTGTGTCAACTACTATAAAACATCTACTAATGAATTATAGCTTCCTCTAGGGTTCTTCCTTTAGCAAGATTGTGCTTGATTCTTGTCGGATCTTGGCGCATGTGGTTAAACTTGAACTCATCACTGGGTTGCAACATGTATTATGATATGGACAAATAAAGAACTAACGGAAAAACACAACCCATATGCTAGCAACAAACCCCAAATCAAACAAATCACACAAGTTGCACCACAGAAGCAAAACCTATAGGTAAGGTCATATCCACAAGAGATATGATCTCGTCAGACTACCGCAAATCGTTTACCTGACTCAACTTAGTAGTGGTGGTCTGCCAACTAGAACTCCTCAAATGAGACTACTATAACTACATGGGTCATCTATACTTGAAAAGAAAAAAATATGAGTACAAGAGTATGAACTATCAAGTACAATAAGGTTGTAAAGTAAGTTTTCAGTCCTATGGCTTTTCCTATTCCATTTTCTAGGGTAACGACCTACAGTCAACACACTGCTCTGATACCATACATAACGATCCGAACCTGATAAGATTCGATGTCTCTGCACTTACTCTGCTAGTCCCTGGATCGATTCGCTAGCACACACGATACATATGAATATAAAAATAACAAGTGCATCATTTACTACAACGTATGATCCAGAATTTATAAAGTGTTACAAACTGTGTAGCACATAGCTAGCCTTATTCAGTAATAACAGCAGAAATGTAGCATAAGTAAATGATTAGTCCCATAAATGCCCACTGGCGAAATGCTGATTGAAGACTCGCGACCCTACTGTATCTCATTGATCATCTGAAAATCCTGCAACACGATAAGATGCAGCCATAAGGGTTAATACATTGAATGTATTGGCAAATCACACATAATGGTATAACAAACCTACATCCACAAGCAAGGCATGACAAACAGAACACTCAAGTTGGTTTGTAGAAGAATGTCTTCACCTACCTCCACTAACTGGAATTACAACCCCTCTAATTTATCCACCCATGATAATCCCAAAGATCCTAAGTTAACATGACAAGAACTTCAAAAGTCTCTCAAGTGCGCTCTGTCAGTGGCGCATTTTCTAGGAACCATAGAGCACTCTGCCAAGGACGCATTCACCTGATTTTAGTTCCAAAAACTACACCTCGCCTCAAGTGCGCTCTGTCAGTGGCGCATTCTTTATGGACAATAGAGCGCTCTACCAGTGATGCATTCACCTGGTAAAAAGTCCTGAGCCTATAGCTATAAACACTCACCACTTTCATGAATCACTCGACACATACCCGCGTCTACCATAGCAAGCTGCTAAATGGGTTGAATTTATTGAGAGTTTCCCTTATGTCATTAAACACAATAAGGGCAAAGAAAATGTTATTGCTGATGCATTGTCTCGTCATTATACTATGCTTTCACAACTTGACTTTAAAATATTTAGTTTGGAAACCGTCCAAGATCAATATGTGCATGATGCTGAATTTAAAGATGTGCTACATAATTGTAAAGAAGGGAGAACATGGAACAAGTTTGTCATTAATGATGGATTTGTGTTCCGTGCTAAGAAGCTATGCATTCCAGCTAGCTCCGTTTGTCTTTTATTGTTGCAGAAGGTCACTACTAGGGAAAAGCCTAGCAGCAGCGCGGGTTTTAGGCCTATCAGTAGCACGGGCAGGAGCGCTACTGGTACGGCGCTATAGCTAAAGGTTAGCAGTAGCATGGTTTAACCCACGCTACTGCTATACCGACTTAGTAGTAGCGCTTTCTCCAAACAACGCTACTGGTAATTACTAGTAGCACTTCTCCCTGCCCGCACTACTACTACTATTATTCCGTATTTTATTTCGTTTTTATTTCATGTTGTATTCATACACCTCTATACAGGTTTTCATACAACAGCAATTTAGAGATTGTTTTTACATCATAATGAGTTATTATATCACTGGGTGAAAGAACCGTGGACTAGCTTCAAGTGGATGGACATCCACTTGAAACTAATCCGCGGTTCTTTCACGCAATGATATAATAAATATCATCATCATATCATTAACAACTTATCATCATAATACACCATTGTCATGTAACACCTCCTCATGATCATCGTTTTCATCAATGAGACATCACATAGCAAGTTGGTCACTAGTCATAATCACAACTACTCCTCATCATCAACTCTAACACATTGTACCACATAATAAACATATTGTACCTCATAGGACCTACTACATTCTCTTAGGACCTGCTATATTCTTTGAGGTAAAATAGCAAAAAACAAGATAGCCCCTGACTCTCCATTATGGAGAATGGAGATTATCCTGTCTCCAATTCTTGCCTTTCGCTTAATGTTGCTTCCAAGAACCTCCTTACGACTGTCAAAACATTTTTTCTATTCTTTGATTAGCATGTGTTCACCGGTTTTAAAAATCCGATATGCACAGGTGAGATCCATAGGATGACCTGGCTGTATGTTCAGAACCTCAAGGAGACCATTCTGATACATCAGATGAGGCACATAATCCATCGGGACTTTCTGTTGAAAAACATAGTAATAACTTTGTAGTTAGCAATGATGTACTAATTTTAGAAGTATGCAAAAGATGCACGGATGTCGTAATAGTAAAAATCTTACCAGGGTATCTCCATAGAAGTTACCGTTGTTCAACACGTGCACTAGTGGCACGTATTCACCATAATTTGGAGGAGTTCGATAATAGGTATTGTAATTCTCAAGATCAGTACAAAATGCGACCAGATGATTTTTCTCCTTATAAGTTAATTCGGAGCCATCGGTGTAGTGGGTTTTGTCTACCATCTTCCGCACATTCTTTGAAGAATGAAAATAAGCTGTTAATAGAAATAAGCTATCAACTATTTTAAAATACACAATATAAATTAGTTAATAACTATGTTTGAGAAACTCACATAGCGGTAGAATCGGAAGCGTATCAACAAGGACCAAATGTCCATATTGTTTTGCTCGATGCCAGGATCACCAAGATCCATGGTGACAAGCATACCCTCATAAAAACCATACATCTTGCAAAGTGCTTCCCAATTTTGGCAAACCAAATGGGTTACGCTCTAAGAATTATACAGACTTACTTCAGAATCCATATCATGATGGGTCCTTAGGTGTATTTTCTTTGTTTCCATACTTTCATGGTCTTCAAAACCCATCCTCTCCAAGACATAGTGTCTTGCATAACATGGGATAAGCTAGTCGAATTGCAAAAGATGAAAAGTACACGTTAAAATATTTGAAGTCGTGCTTAATAACGAAAAAACACTTGTCGTCGTTGCGTACCATTTCAACATCGAAGGTGTCCTCGAGCTTAATGCTGAAGCGCCGATCCTCGTCCAGGTCAAGGTACCTGTCGCACATACCTCGGTCGTCGTGGCACCAGTCGCACTCCCCCGAGAGACTTTCGTCGTCCGAGTACGACATTTCCTACGTTCCTAATTCAAAGATTAAACTTGTACAATTAAATATATGTACTAAAAAACCTAAATTAGATCATTATTATTCATCACGGGTTGACTATCGGTCTGTCGAAATGTCGTTTAATTATTTTTTGAGAAAATCCAGGCCACTCGATATTTCCTACATATTGTAGCACAAGTCATGCCAGAATTCACGGTAAAATCCGGCATGACCATTGCTAAAAAAGGACATATCGAGCGCCTGAAATTAGCCGGCACGAAAATTAATCAACACTCCGGCAAAACTTAGGCCACTCGGAGGTGTAACCTGAACATGACCGGCCATTTGGGCAACCACATATCCTATTTGACCAACACAAGATATACATGTTGAACTAGTTCTATTAATTCAACTAGTTCTTACTAAATATGAACTTACTATAAATAGAAAAAAAACTAGTTCTTTCTAAAAATAAAGTAGTTCAACTAGTTATATTAATTTTCTTACTAAAAATACATTAGTTCTATTAATTCAACTAGTTCAACTAGTTTATTAATTTACTTACTAAACTAGTTCAACTAAAACTAAACTAGTTCAACTAGTTTATTAATTTACTTACTAATTATTTTAAACACTTACTAAAAACAGTAAAAAAACTACATTATACAATAGTAAAAAACATCAACTATTAACCATACTGCCCTGGTTAACTAGTACCATCACTACTCCTAATTAACATCTACTACTACTAAAAATCATTATCTATGAACCCTAAATTAACATCTACTACTACTAAAAACATCTACTAACTAAGCAGAGAGAGAGAGGGGGTGGGGGACGGGTGGGGGGCTTACAGAGAGGGGAGAGACGGTGGCGGGGAGGTGCTCGGCGACGGAGGTAGGGGCGGCGAGGGCGGGCTCGGGATCGGGAGGCGGCGGTCCTGGGCGGGCTCGGGGCGGCGGCGGTGAGGTTTAGGGCTGCCTCGGGCGGCGGCTGTGAGGGCATGCTCGGGCTCGGGCGGCGGCGATAGAGGAGTAGGGGAACATGGGGGAAAGGAGGACTTAGCAAAATTTTGAACCCGCGCGGGTGGTTAAGTCGAACTAGCAGTAGCGCTCTTAAGAAAACGCGCTATAGCTAATTTAGCTATAGCGCGTTTTAGAGAAAAACGCTACTGCTAAAGGAAGCAGTTATTTCTTTTATTCATCCCAATATCAGTAGCGCTTTGTCTTGGAAAAACGCTATAATTCTAAGCATGTAAAAACATCAAAAATATACATTGTTCATCATTGATCTTTTTGTGTAGAATCTAAATAGTCAACATGAATCCTCACAATACCTATATAGGTACTGGTGAAGATTCATATTGCAGCCACAAATCCTACACATATAGTTCAATGACGACCAAGTGCTCGAGATAGTTTGAGAAGTAACATATTTAAGGTGGTAAACACCTTGTTCTCTTAGCAGTATGGGACTAAACTTAATTAGTTGCGGTGATACTTAGCAGCAATGAGTTTTGAAGAAAAACGCTGCTACTGAGTACTTTAGCAGTAGCGCGTCTAGGAGAAGGGCGCTACTACTATATCTAGCCTGGAGGCAACGCCGTGGCAATTATAGTAGTAGCGTTTGTTTCACCTAGGGCGCTACTGCTACCGGGATGTTAGTAGCGCGGTTTCCAGGAGCTCGCTACTGCTAATTAGCAGTAGCGTTTGTTTTTAAACCACGCTGCTGCTAAAATTCTGTGTATAAGGTTTTCCCTAGTAGTGGGTGCATGGAGGAGGATTAATGGGACACTTTGGCATGAAGAAGACGGAGGACGTACTTGCTACACATTTCTTTTGGCCAAAGATGAGACGAGATATTGAGCGTTTTGTTGCTTGCTGTACTACATGTCAAAAAACTAAGTCACGACCCAATCCTCATGGTTTATATATGCATTTTCCTGTACCTAGTGTTCCATGGGAGGATATATACCCACAACCCCTGTTGCTATACATACTGGACCAATTACAAGAGCTCGCGCACGCCAATTAAATTACTAGGTACTTTTGTTTCTTAGAAACGATTCTAATGTTCATGAGAATATGATGCTGCCTAAATTGGATACATTTATTTTGCTTACAAATGAAGGGCCTAGCTTGGTGTCACACCCAATATACGATCCTATCCGAGAGGAACTCAAAGGTCCCACCAAGGATAGAGCCACATATTGAAGGCGCTTTTGCAAGGTGGATATCATTACATCGTACCATTACATAATAGTTGGGATACATGCAAAGGCAGACGAATGCCACAATAATACATCAAACAACATACATGAGAACAACATCCGACTACGGATGAAACACAAACATAAACTCAAACGACATCCGCCCTGCTAGCCCAGGCTACCGACGAGGAACCTATCCCCTGAACGAAGAAGAAGTAGAAGAAGAACTCCAAAACAAGTAAACATCGCTCTCACGGCATGATCATCACATTACCTGTACCTGCAACTGTTGGTGTAGTAATCTATGAGCCACGAGGACTCAGCAATCCCATTACCATGGGTATCAAGACTATCAAAGCTTAATGGGTATGGAATGGATAAGTGGTGAGGTTGCAGCAAGCGACTAAGCATTGTATGGTGGCTAACTTTTGAGTACAAGAATAAGATGAGAAACTACGCAAACGGTCACAACCTAGTAATGATCAAGAAGTGATCCTTAACTACTTACGTTCAAACATAACTCCATCGTGTTCTCTTCTTGAACTCACTTGAAAAGAGACGGTCACGGTTACACACACGGTTGGTGTATTTTAATTCGGATCTAGTGTCAAGTTCTCTACAATCGGATAACAAAAATTCCCATCTGCCACATAACCGCGGGCACGACTCTCAAAAGTTTAAACCCTGCAGGGGTGTCCCAACTTAGCCCATAACAAGCTCTCATGATCAACGAACGAAAATCTTCCTCCCGAAACAACCCGATCAAGCTCGGAATCCCGATTCACAAGACATTTCGACAATGGCAAAACAAGTCGAGCAAGTCCTCCCGATGTGCCGACACCCTGATAGTAGCTGCGCGTATCTCATCTCAGGCCACGACCAGATAGGTCGGCCTACGAGTAAAACCAGATCCTCGGGTTGCCCCATGGTGGCCCCGCAGTCTGCCCGTTTGGGACAAACACCATCAGCACTGGCCCCCTTGTATTATGTTGAATAACAAACCTCGGGTAGCGCTAACTCCCCATGCGTCAAATTTATTAGCATGTTTAGTTATTATGTTGAGCAAATGGTAAAACCAATTTGGGTCTTGCTGGAGGAGTTTTATTCAAAGCAAACTGTCAAGGGGGGCCCATAAACCCCAGCCGTGTTAGGAACGCAAAATCAAGGAACATGACACCTGTATGACGGAAACTAGGGCGGCATGAGTGGAACAAAACACCAGGCAGAGGGCTGATCCTTCCACCCATTACCAAGTATATAGGTGCGTTAAATTAAATAAGAGATATTGTGATATCCCAAGAAATCCATGATATCCAGGTCCCAACATGGAACAACCTACAACTGCACCTGCAACTAGCAACACTATAAGAGGGGCTGAGAAAAGCGGTAACATAGCCAAACAATGGTTTGCTAGGATGGTGGAAAAGGTTAGAGGCTATCATGGCAATTTGGGAGGTGTCGTGGGATTGTCACGACAGATGTCCTAGTGCAAGGACTTAGTCATGGAGCCATCACAACGAGATTAGCTTAAAGGGGTTAAAACGGGACAAAGGGCACAAGGAGTTTATACTGGTTCGGCCCCTTGCGGTGAAGGTAAAGGCCTAATCCAGTTGAGCTGGTATTACTTATGTCTCGATTACCAGGGAGCGAATGCGCTTGACCTAGCTTTCGATCTCTTCTTTCTTGCCCTTAACTCGCCGCCGGGTCGTCCCTTTATATACTCAGGTTGACGCCCGGTGGCTTACAGAGTCCCGGCCGGCTCATAAACGTGTCCGGCCAGTGACTTAACTACAATTGCCTTATCATACAAGTTATACACATATGGTGGTTTACACCTACAGGCCTTAAGCCGCCTTTGGGCCTTGGCCCCTTCATAAGTTATCCTCATGAACCGCCATCTTCGATTCCTTCCTGGGCTTTGTCTTTATGAGTCGCCATGAATATAACCCGGCTCCTTTTGGGCGGGTTAACTCAATAACTATATTCCCAACATTAGGCCCCAGGTTGATTTGAACCTGTTCACATCAATCTTCAACACTTAGAAAAATCCCTCCTTCATTACCTTTGCGAAACATGTAACTCGCCATGACGTCATCTTCTGGGATCAGGGTAACTTGCTGTGACGTCACCTGGTATTAATTTTACACAACACAAAAATCTTTAATGTATCTCCTCATCTTTAATGAATCTCCAAAAATCGAGGCATCTGCACTGTCACATATCTATTTTTTGGCCTCCTTGATTCCCGCGCTTGCCATTTATCCATCCGCCTTATAAATAGGGTCGGGGTCTCTTTCACTTCCCCCCCTCGGCCTCTTCATCTTGTCTTCTTCCTCGCGACGCCCTAGCACACGAGCTCCGCCGCCGCCGTCGACCCTCGCCTCTGCTTCAACAACAGGCCGTTGCATCAACCTGTTCGGACCAGATTCCACTCGCGCGCCTCCGCCGCTCAACAGCCTCGGTAAGTTCTTCCTCTTCCCCCTCCGTAGATCTCATTAGGGTTTACACGAATCCATGGAAGCTCGTCACTGTTCTTCACTACAACACAGATACTCAATTCAAACTTGATATTTTTCCTGTGCAGCAATAGCCATAGCTCCTTTTTCCATCATCAGAACATCTCTTTTTGAATAGAAAATCTAATATGGAGCTTATGAACTGCTCAAGCATCCATATTTAGGTCTGAATATATTTTCATTTCCTGACACGCGGTAGATCCAAAATTGTAAAATCGATATGTGAAACCTGTTTTTCATCACTTAGTAGTTTCCATCCGTAGATCTGTTCCTTCAACAGTGGTATGGACGGCTTAATTTAAAAATAATAACCCGCCAGGTACCATTAGTCCCCTCTTAAGCCGTCTTAATTCCAAACTCCGGCTTAATGCTGATGCATGCTTCTTTAACTGTCTCCCTGTTAACCATAAACCGGCTTACCCATGTAATCTTAAACCGGCATAATCTTTTTCCAGGTCATTAAAAACAATGGCTAAGACATATATTTCTTGCAACTGGGTCAAATCCTGGGTTACTGAGGAAGAACTGGATAATTTTGTTGCCACTGGCGCATTAGCCAAAAAAGAGGATATCCACTGGAGAGCTCCTGGTGATGTAGTCCTTCCTCAACCAAAAGATGGAGAATTAATTGTTTTTACTGATCACTTAGGTCAGGGGTTCAGCCCTCCCGGCTCAAAATTTTTCCGTGATGTGCTTCGTTTCTGCCAACTGCATCATGAAGACATCAGACCCAACTCCGTGTCTAATATTTGCAACTTTCAAGTATTCTGCGAAGCCTATCTTCAAGAACCCACAATTGATCTATTCAGGGAATTCTATTATTTAAATTGCCAAACTGGATTTTTTGATGGGCCATGCCAAGAACTTGGTGGAGTCATTATTCAGAAGAGGAAGGATGTCAGTTTTCCTCATGCCAAGCTGCATAGCCACCCCAAAGATTGGAATCAGACATGGTTCTATGTTCAAGACACATCCCCGGCTGGTGAAAATCCTCTACTGGGTTATCACGAGCACCAGCTTAGCAACAACCATCCACTTCCCCAACGGCTTGATTCAAAGGAACGGGCCAAGTATGCATCTGCCTTCTCAAAGCTCAGAGCCTTTATGGCCAATAGCTTAACTGGCGTCGATTTTTCCAGTGCTGGATGTCTTGGAGCATCCTACCATTAAGCCGCTGCTCCGTCTTAATGTGCGAATACACCGGTGATGTAAAAGACCCTCAGCTCCATCGTGACATTCAGTTATCTAAAGCAGAGGTTACTGAGGCTACAAAAAATTGTTGAATGAACCGGTAAAAGAATGCAACAAAACTAGACTTAGTCCTTTCTGCACTGTCAACAAGCCACGAGCTGTAAGAATTGCTCAATTCCTGCTTAATCCACATTCTTAATATTCTCTTATCATTTTTTCAATCTTAACAGGCTGATGATCCATTTTGGAAGAGGAAACCGCAAGACAAGCCGGCCAAATCACCCCGTGTTAAAACCAAGGCCAACAAGAAGCCCGCCAAAAAGAAAGCTGCCGCGTCTTCCGAGTTAAACATTGACGATGACGATGATAATCATGAGTCAGAGGTAGAACTTGATTCACTTGGATCCTTTTTCATACATCTCATTGACATCAATTATAATCAGGATGACGCAGAGCTAGCCGTGCAAGTGACGCAGAGGTAATTATTCTTTCCTCCCGCTCAGAACCTCTGCCAACCCCGAAAACCCAACAAGCAAGCCGGAAAGTAAGATTTTCTCACCTTCTAGCTCACTTGGATCCACTCTTTCTTTTGAAGAAACAATAACATGAAGCTCGCCGCACGACCTGGCATAGCGGCAACGTGATTACTTCTTCCGGTTTACCGAACACTCCACTTCGCAAACGCCGTCCAGAGGTCTCACATATTTCTGACATACTTTACCCAAGGCGGGTTATTTTCGACAACCTCTTAACCCGTTTGATTCAAACTATCAGGGGACTTCTCATTCTTCCTCTAGCGAGTCAACAGGAACCAAAATCCCGGCTTTCAAGACTGTACATGGGTAAGACTATTTTCAACCTTTCCAATGTTTATGCTTGACCATCACCTTGACTTCATTTTATTTCATGTTTGTCAGGGGCCAAGCGAAACCCAGTAAAAAGGCGAAGCTGAATAAGCCGGTTGATGACTCCAATCCGTCTGAACCGGAAAGACAACAACCAGAATCCTCTCACCCAATTGCTGAAAATATTGTTGATGACTTGCCACCAGAAGATCACAATGTTGACCTTGACCCGATGAATGCTAACCCAACTGACATCAATCCACCGAGCCCTATGAGAGCAGCCATCCCTGTTAAGCCAGCAGAAAAGGATGATGATGTTACCATTACTGGTCATGGCTTCACAACCCCGGGTCGTCCCACCACCTTATCCAGGCACAACACCAAAGAAGAAATTTCTGCTCAGGATAAAGGAAAGTGGAATGTCAACTTAGAACGCTATACCCAGCTCAACGCCCAGGACCTCCATTCTGGCTACTTGAACCGGTTATACACCAGCTGTGATTTTGAAGCCGGCTTAGTGAATATGATGAAGGATCTCTATGAGGTAAGCGCTATTACTTCCTTTCATATGAATATATCTCAACTAGCCGCCAAGTTTATTGGACATGACATAATAGAATGTGCTTTAAACTTCAATAGCTGCATAGATGAAAACCAGTAGCCCCCAAGGGCCGGTTTATATTTTGGATATTAACCGGGACTTATGATAATAGTACTGCAATTCTGCATATGTAGCCCCCAAGGGCTGGCTTAATAGATATGTTAAGCCGGGACTTTTGAGTAGTAGAAGTAAACATTGCATTTGTAGCCCCCAAGCGTCGGCTTAACAATTTATGTTAAGTCGAAACTTATCATCTTTGAAGAAATAATACTGTTCATAGTCTTTGTAAGCCGGATCATTACCATTTGTCTGGGTCAATAAATATATTCCTTTCTTGATAAGAGCAATATGCATTAGCCCCCAAGTGCCAAGGATAAGACTTGTATTGTGCTTGGGACTGTGTAGTATTTGAAGAAGCAATAGACATTAGTCCCCAAGTGCCGAGTATAATACTTGTTATTGTGCCTGGGACATCATATAAATTCATTGCCCTCTCACGAATTGTTTTATCTCTTGCAGGCTGATCTTAGCAGTAAAGAATCCCAAGTCGCCGACCTTCGGGAAAATATCAAATCTCAACAAGCCGAAACCTCCAAAGCCAAGGATGAACTGACCAATGCTTTAGCAGCTATGGAAAAATTGAAGTAAGGCTTTAAATCTAAAGAAGCAGGTTGGGACACAGATAGGTCAGCCCTGCTGAAGAGAGCTGAGGATGCTGAAGCCGCGCTTAAGCTGGTAACTAAGGAGTTATCCGGCTTAAAGCATCAGATTAACCTTATGTTATCAGCCATCTTTGGTAAGCACATATCCCCCTTGTACTTGTAAAAAGCATATTAGAAGCTGATACCAGCTTACCCATAACCTCGTTTATACAGGTTCTCGGAGCATGAAGTTGGGCTCAAATATGCCCGTCCGGCTTAAGCCTGTCTACACTCTGGTAGAGCAACTATATACTGGTGCCCAACGAACCATTGCTGCTACGATGCACGAGAAGACTCCTTCAACACTCATCCAAGATACTTTTTAGCAATTATCATTGTGCCCAAAAGAATTGAGGACTTAAAATGGGGAGCTGCCAGGGCTGGCGCTTTAACTGCTTTAAGCCGAGCCAAAGCATGGCAGGCCGATCTTTACCCGGAAGACTTGGCCAACGGCTGCCCCAGTGTTAAGGAAGATGGATCTGATTTCAGCGCTGATGACTTTGCAGGAATAGCAAGAGCTATGCGCCCATTAGCAAGCAAGCTAGCTGATGAAACCAACTTATCCACGTACCAGGCGGCTTATGATGCTGACAACAAGAAGATTGGTGCGCCGGTTCATGAACCAACAGATCTTATTCCCCCGATTCGTAAGAACACCTTTGCCCCTGACATTGACCCATCAAATCTTCTTGACGATGAAGCTGCGTTTAGAGCGTTGACCGGTATCAACTAGGCTACGCCTAACTTCCAGCTGATGGATAAACAAGGAGGTGAAGATGAGGAAGAGGTGCCAGAAGATCCCGAGCCTTCAACCCACCAAGAATCATAAGCCGGTGTACTTATCAGAAAACTTTGTTGTATTGATAACTTTTGATGACTGCTTAATCTGGTTGGGCCATCAGATGCCTTGTAATAGGCTAGCTTAAACTCTTGATCTGCTATGCCATCGTGCATATTTTGCTTTGCATGACACTGTTGATCTGCCAATTGAAGATCAGCCACTTGTGCTTATAATATTAGCAATTTGAATCTATTCTTGTCTGCAAACAAATCACAAGTGTCCTGACGGTTTACTACAGGACGGGTCATAATGCCCAATATATAATCACTGGAAACTAAAATAGCTTATAACTAGGGCTGGCTTAATTATAACCATAGATAATTATAACAAAATATATCATACCTGTGATATTTGATTACACTGTTGGTTTACCAAGTCAGTGTAGTAAGGGTGATAACCCAAAAATTTGAGGACTCGAATACTCTGGTAATTGTAATATAGCGCCGGCTTATGAACAAAGCCATGTCGGGTTAATAAACACTGGATGTTATCTTTTCACATACTGGCGACTTATAGTCGAAAGCCAGGCCGGGTTAATATACACCAGATGTTATCTTTTCACATACTGGTGACTTATAGTCGAAAGCCAGGCCGGGTCAATAAACACCGGTTGTCGGTGGGAAACGACACCTATGGGATCACAAGAATCCCTACTACGGTTGCGGGGCGCGGGGTTGCGAGAAGAGCGGATCAAACAGATAGCACACGGTTCCTTTATCCAGGTTCGGGCCGCGAGGATGCGTAAAACCCTACTCCTGCTTTGGTGGATTGTTTATCTGTGTTCTTGAGGTAGCAATGGGCGTCAAGAGCTCCAAAAAGCCGAATCCTCCTCCTGGTCGCCTTGGGCCTCCTTTTATAGGAAAGGGGTTGCCACAGTGGCACACAGGAGGTGGAAAGGGTACAGCAATGTGAGGCTATCCCTCGCATTAGATGACAAGGCGCATTTAATGCGCCTTGCTTAAGTGTCCTTGCTTTATCGGGGACGGGGGAGAGCCACGTCTCGTCCGTCACCGCTCCCTCTCGCGTCGACACGCGCCCTGGCCAGCGGTGGGCAGGCAGCTGAGGTGGCGCAGTGGTGGGTCTCCACGAAGATCTGCACGCCGCCACGCAGGTGCCTGCCCAACTGGTTGGGTCGGCAGCTGCATGCGAACGACGGTGGGGGTGCGACTGGTGCGGGCCTGATGGTGGCCCCACGGGGGTCCATGGCAAGGGCCTTGCTGCGGCCCCGGCAAGGGTCTTGCCGCCGCCCCGGCAAGGGTCTTGCCATGGCGCCTGCTGTCATCCCCGGCAAGGCTCTTGCTGGGGGCCTTGTGGTCCTCCTTGGCTGGGATCCCGCCAAGGATCATCATCTTCTAAAGTAGGTATCTGATCTTGAATGTCTTCACAAAGATCTGCATGCCACCACGGGGATGTCTCCCGAATCCTTGCCCCATGGGGGCAGTGGACTCAAGGGTGGCTTCGCTCCGTAGGTGTGGGGCGAGCTGCCACGGCAAGGGTCTTGCCGGGTTAGCTAAAGCTGCCCCCCGGCAAGGATCTTGCCGGGGGGGTTGCTCTGTCCCCTTTGCTCCTTGTGGTCTTGGTCTTGGCGTCGTTCTGCTTCTCTCCAGCTTCGGCCTTACCTCGGCTTACCTCCCTTGTCGTGCTCGGTGTGACGACGCCCGTGGCTCAGACTACCCGTGCACAGTTATAGGGGTACAAAAAGTGTACCCCCCTTTTTGTACACCGACAAGAGCCCCCGGGCCTGGGCCACACATAAGCGCAACGCGTTGTTGGGCTAGGCCCAAAAACGGTGCGCGGGCAGGCGGGGCGGTTTTTACCGCGGTAAGTTCCTTCGTGCGCTGCGCTTCCCACGCGTCCCGCACATGGCACGGCGTGGAGAGGCGTGCGTGACGTGGGTGACATGCATGGGGCTGAGCTCTGCACGCATGCGTCACGTCGTAGTAAAGGGGATGTTTCGCGCCTTCCCCATAAACGGAGGGAGGCATGGAGGCGCGACCCATTTACTGAACGGGGCCGAGGCGTGGTCTTCAAGGCGTCCACTCCCTGTGATCACGGGGTGGGGAGAGGTCGCCTCACCCGTCGCCTCGGTCCTGCACGCTTGCCACGTGGCTCCCATGAGCTTGGGGTGCCGATCGGTGGAGGCGGGAAACCGGGCCGTTGCAGGCTGGGGCAGCGGGTCGGTCCTAGTTCCCTGCGCCTTCCGTGTCTTGATTGGTGGAGCGGGGCGGCCGAGCCCCCACCCCGTTCCTTTATAAAGAGCGGGAGGGGCGAATGGCGTCCCGCATTCCTTCATCTCCTTCTTCCTTCAGCTTCTGCTCCCCTCCCTTCCATTCGCCATGGAGAGAGGGAACCCTGGTCCTTCAACGGTGGCGGCGCGGGTCGCCACTCGACAACGCGTCCCTCCTTTTCCTGCACCCGCGGTGGCAGAGCCAGCCGCAAGTGGAAGGGGGAGGGGGCGAGGCCGTGGGCGAGGCCGAGGTGCTCGGGGAAGAGGAGGACGGGACGGCGCGCCGGCCTCGCCTCCGCCAGCAGTTCCTCCCCCCATGGAGGGCCACGTTGGGGATGACCCTTGTGAGTTCTTCGTCAGGTTGCGCCGTCCGCCTCGCCGTCGCCTTCGTCTCCCGACTCCATTCGCGCGGGAGATGGAGTTGGATCCGCTGGAATCATTGCGGCTGCACATGAGGGGCTGTGGGATCAGCGGTACGCGGGTTCGCGTCGACTTCCCACCCCCTCACGTGATGTATCTTTGTCGGGGATGGAAGACGTTTTCTCATATCCATCGCTTGACGGAGGGGCTCACTCTCCATTTCAAGATGATGGAGGGCAGCCTCCTCTCCGTCAAGGTCTTCGGGTGCTTCGGGACCCGGGCAAGGTGCTGCGTGGAGAGCTCTTCTGATAGCGAAGACTCCTCCTCGGGCGGGAGTGACGAGGAGGACAGCGGCAGCGACGACGAGGGTAGCAGGCGGCAGGATGACAGGTTCGACTAGGTGTCGGGCGCCGCCCGGTGCGGCACCGGCGACCCCATCATCCGTGTCGCCGGCTCCCTGAACTTCTCGGGGTCGTCTCCTTGGGCGGCTGGTGTTGGGAGGCTGCGGAAGAGGAAGAGGGCGGGCGGCAAGGCTGTCAACTCGGAGTACGCGGGCACCGACGCCTTCAACGCGTGCTGACGTCCTGCCGCCTCGTCTTCGAGCTCTGCTTCCGGCGCCGCCATCACCATCCAGCCTCCGGACGGCCACCGAGATGTCCTCTTGGTGTCTTCTGCCACCCGTAGCTCGCCTAGGTGCCCCTTTTGCCCTTTTCGCCTCCTTGACCTGCCTCCTGAGGAGAGAGCCAAGAAAGGGATTAGGGGCACCTTATCTCTTTTTTGTTTGTAAGCCTTCGGGCCTTAGCTGAATTTAAAACTTGTAATCCCATCATTCATGTTTTTCATTCCCTATGGACTGTACCTGAGTGGAATGTTTTTAATGAAAAAGGGATGCTTGCCGGGTCATTTGTTTGCGGGTAGAACCCACGACAAGGAGAAAATCCTTGATATCTTTAAGATAACATTTCCTCGCCCGGCAACAGGCCTTGCCGTCTCCCCACTTCACTCGACCTTTCTCACGCCCTTGGCGGAGGCAGGGATGAGGCGGGTTCAGGCTCCTCGTTTCATCCTTTAGCTGCCGCGACTACGACCAAACCCGGCCCCAGGAATGAGCCCTAGGGCCTAGAGTTAGGGGAGCATGGTAGTTTTTAGGAAAAACGAGGTTTCACATACCTCAGTCCATAAGGGAATGCATGATAAGGGATGAAAAACTTATCTGAAGCTGTAGCCCCCGACAACTTTGGTTTGCTGTGGGTGAATCTTTGCTCTTGTAGCCCCCGATAATACTGGCTTGTCGGGGTCTAGATGCTGGTCTGTCCCTCTTCTCTTCTTCGTTCTCAAGTGATCCGGAAAGGATATCAGTGAGTCCTGCGAACCAAAGAAGACAAAAGAACGGCAAAGGGACGCACACTCGACCTCTAAGCTAGGGGTCAGCCGCCGCCAAGCACTATCAACCCTAACCAAGGACGAGACTTGACCTAGCATGCATGCTATAACTTAGAGCGCCAGCGCTTCATTTATTTATGCCCAGGGTCTGCGCCTGGCTTTGTACAAAGGGTTACATGCATCATCGGCAATGCTTGTACAAAAGGTGGCTTGCCGGGGGGCCTGGCAAGCCGCGCCTCACGGGTAAAACTTGCGAAGATGCTCAATGTTCCAGGAATTACTCACCGGAACGGCATCTTCGGTCTCCAGGCGGACTGCGCCGGGCCTGGTGACTCGTATTACCCGATAAGGGCCTTCCCACTTTGGCATCAACTTGTTGGAATTCTTGGCCGATTGAACGCGCCGAAGGACAAGGTCGCCTTCCTCAAGGCTTCGGGCACGAACCTTGCGGCTATGGTAGCGGCGCAAGGCTTGCTGGTAGCGTGCTGCTCTCACAGCCGCCCGAAGACGATCTTCCTCAAGAAGCAGTGTGTCATCTTGCCGCAGTTGCTCTTGCTCAAGCTCATCATAAGCGAGCACTCGAGGTGGCCCGTATATGAGTTCAGTGGGGATAATTGCTTCTGCCCGTATACCAAGGCAAAGGGTGTCTGGCCGGTGGCTCGTTTTGGCATCGTCCTGATCGACCAAAGAACCGTCGGCAACTCATCAATCCAGCGCCTTCCGCTCTTGTGCAGCCTGTCAAAGGTCTTGGTCCTTAAGCATCGCATCACTTCAGCATTTGCCCTCTCAGCTTGACCATTGCTTCGCGGGTGAGCAACGGAAGCGAAACAGACTTTGCTGCCGAGGTCTTGAGTATATTGCATGAAGGTGCGGCTTGTGAACTGTGTGCCGTTGTCGGTGATGACCCTGTTGGGTACACCGAAACGGCACACTAGCCCCTTGAAGAAATTGACGGCTGACTGAGCTGTGACCTTCCTCACTGCTTCCACCTCTGGCCACTTTGTGAACTTGTCGATTGCAACGTACAAGTACTCAAAGACCCCGACAGCGCGGGGGAAAGGGCCCAGTATGTCGAGCCCCCAGACCGAGAAGGGCCAGGAGAGAGGAATGGTTTGAAGGGCTTGAGCTGGCTGATGAAGCTTCTTTGAATGGAACTGACACGCTTCACACCTGGTGACTAGTGTCGTCGCATCCTGGAGGGTGGTGGGCCAGAAGAAACCTTGCCGGAATGCCTTGCCGGCAAGGGCCCTTGACCCGATGTGGGATCCACATATGCCTCCATGTACCTCTGCCAACAGCTCCAGTCCTTCCTCTCGAGGGATACACTTCAATTTCACACCGTTCGGCCTCTTCCTGTACAGGACGTCATCGATGAATTGGTACATGGTAGAGCGACGGGCTACTTTTTCCGCTTCTTCCTGCTCCTCAGGAAGTTCCCCCTATTTGGAGGAATTGGACGGTGTGTTGTGCCCACGCTGGAGCCTGAGGCTCGACGGTGAGGACTAAAGGCATTTCCTCCGCTATAGGAGCGGCTGTCTCGACGGCAAGAGCTTGACGCTCCGCCGGAGATAGCCGTCCCGTGGCGGGCTCAGTGTTCCTGGCAGCATCCTTGCCGGCGGCTCCGGGGAGCTCGGCGGGAAAGTACTTGCCGGGCCCTGATTTCCTCCTCTTGTTCTGCTCTGTTGATGGATCAACGGATGGCTGAGTCAGCTGAAGCACAAAGGTACCTGGTTCCACAGGTAGCTTGAGGGCAGCGCGTTTTGACAGGTAATCGGCGATATCGTTCTCCGCTCAGGGAACGTATTCGGCCTGTATACCGTCGAAACGCTCTTCCAGCTTTCTCACTTCACCAACGTAGGCCTTCATCAACGGGCTCTGGTAATCCTTGTTGACTTGCTTGACGACAAGCTGCGAGTCGCCCCTGACGATGAGCTTCTTGATTCCGAGGCCCGCTGCGATCCTGAGACCGGCAAGCAGCCCTTCGTACTCTGCCTATTGTTTGTTGACACCTCCCGGGGGACGTGCATCTGGATCGCGTACTCGAGGTGCTCTCCGGTGGGGGCGACAAGCAGTACGCCAGCCCCGACACCTTGTAGGGAGAAAGCTCCATCAAAGTACATGATCCAATTGCAACTTGCCTCCTTGCCAGGGAGAGCAGTCCCTTGGGCTTCTTCGTCAGGTGTTGCGTTCCACTCTGCAATGAACTCCGCCAGGACTCGGCTCTGGATCGTCGAAGTACTTTCAAACTTGAGGCCAAAGCTGGACAGCTCCAGTGCCCATTCCACAATCCTCCCCGTCGCATCTGGATTGTGCAATATCCGTTGCAGAGGGAGGCGAGTGACGACAGTGATCTCGTGTGCTTGGAAGTAGTGACGCAGCTTCCTCGAGGCCATAAGAAGGCCGAAGAGCAGTTTCTGCACACCGGAGTACCTTGATCTAGCCCCCTGCAGGAGGGAGCTAACAAAGTAGACCGAGTGCTGCGTCATTTTCTTCTTCGGTGGCACTTCGACTGGTTGTGTCGTCTCTGCATTGGTGGTGTCGGGCTCTGTCGCTGCCACCACCTCGTCGTCAACCTCTCTCTGGGCCACTAGTGCGGCGCTGACCACCTGGTTCGTTGCCGCCAGGGATAGCAGCAACGGCTCCTGTGGCCTAGGCGCAACTAGTATTGGCGCGGAGGAGAGGTACTTCTTCAAATCTTGCAATGCTGCCTCGGCTTCTGGCGTCCACTCCATCGGGTCCGCCTTTTTCAGGATCTTGAAAAAGGGAAGGGCGCGCTCGGCAGACTTGGAAATGAATCTGCCCATGGCGGCAACGCAACCAGCAAGCCGACGCACATCCTTGATTCGCTTGGGTGCCTCAATCTGCTCTATAGCTTTGATCTTGTCCGGATTAGCCTCTATCCCACGCCGTGACACAAAGAACCCGAGAAGTTTGCCGGACGGGACGCCGAAGACACACTTCTCAGGGTTCAGCTTGAGATTGATCTTGCGCAGGTTTGCAAATGTCTCTTGAAAATCTGGTATGAGGGTTGCCCTGTCCTTGGTTTTGACAACTATGTCGTCCATATAAGCTTCCATATTTCTATGGAGCTGGGGTTCAAAACCAATCTGGACCGCCCTTGCAAACGTCGAACCAGCACTCTTCAACCCAAAAGGCATCCGCATGAAACAATACGTACCACATGGGGTGATGAACGCTATTTTCTCTTTGTCTTCTGTTGTCATGAAGATCCGGTGGTAGCCGGAGTAGGCATCGAGGAATGACAACAGATCACACCCAGCCGTGGAGTCAACAATCCGGTAGATGCGCGGCAACGAGAAGGGGTCTTTAGGACAAGCCTTATTGATATCTATGTAATCAATACACAACCTCCACTTCCCATTTGCCTTGCGCACTACGACCGGATTGGCCAACCACGTTGGATGGATCACTCCTCTTACCAAACCCGCTGCTTCTAGTTTCCGGATCTCTTCTGTGATGAACTCTGGTCGTTCCAAAGCTTGCTTTCTGACCTTCTGCTTGACGGGCCGCGCATGAGGACAGACAACAAGGTGGTGCTCAATCACCTCCCTGGGAACGCCGGGGATGTCGGAAGCTTACCATGCAAACACATTGACATTCGCCCGCATGAAGGTGACGAGCGCGTCTTCCTATTTGTCGTCAAGGGTGGAGCTTATGGTGAAAGCTCCTCCCGTGCCGTCCTCATTGACGGAAACCTTCTTGGTTCCCGGCGGTACGGCCCTGGACTTCTTGTTCTCGCCGGTGGAGCTCTCTGGCACGTCCTCGACGGCAGTGCTACACTCCGAAGAGGTGCGCTTGCCGGAGTGGGAGCCCGAGGTCTCACCGGTCTTCTTCTTCTTCTTCCCTCCCGGGGTCCCAGCGGCAGGAGCAAGTGCCTTAGTGGCGGCAGCTGCTGCAACTGCTTGCTGGTATAGTTGATCAGCGCAAATCAGCGCATCTTTCTTGTCGGAGGGGATGGTGATGATCGTCACGGGTCCTGGCATCTTCAGGGTGTTGTATGCGTAGTGTGACGCCGCCATGAACTTGGCCAGAGCTGGGCGACCAAGGATCCCGTTGTAGGGCAAGGGAATCTTGGCAACATCAAACACGATCCTCTCTGTCCTGAAGTTCAGGTCGCTTCCAAAAGTCACGGGCAGCGTGACCTTTCCCTTGGGTTGGCTTCTTCCCGGGTTGACCCCTTGAAACGTGCTCATCTCTTTGAGGTCTCCGTTAGGAATCTGGTTTCTCGATCACGGCAGGAGAGATTAAGTTTAGATCGGCCCCGCCATCGACTAGCATCTTTGTCACCTTGAGGTTGCGTATTGTTGGTGAAACCAACAATGGAAAGCACCCGACCGCAGTAGTGCGATCAGGGTGATCCTCAGTGTCAAAGATGATAGGTGTGCTGGACCACTTCAGCGGACTTTGGGCATCAAACGACGGCTCTGCCGCTGTAATCTCTCGCGCCCATTGTTTAAGCCGGCGGTGAGAAGTATGCAACGAGGCGCCGCCGTCGACGCACATGGCCTCTGTAGCTTTCTGAAACTCTTGGTCGCCGGACTCGTCGTCCTCTTCGTGATCGTCGTCTTCTAGCTTTCTGTCACGGCCCCGGGCGGGCCTCTCCTGTTGTTTATCCTTGCCGCGACGGCCCGCCTGGCCGTCACGCTTCTTTCCGGACCCCTCAGCACCGTCTTGGCCCTTCTCCTTGTCCCGCCTCTCATATTCATCCCTCTGCTTCTCAGCGAGGAGCTCAACCTGTCGGCAGTCTTGGAGAGCATGGCCTTTGGTGCGATGGATCTTGCAGTACCGCTTGTTGGAGTTTCCTGACTTCTCGACAGCCGCCAAGGCCTGGCAGGCAACACATTCGGCAATTTCCTTGCCGGGGTCATCTGCCTTGGTTTTCTTGGTGGAGCCAGTGTCATCAGATCCCTCGACGGCAAGCACGGCTTTCCCTTTGCGCTTCCTGTTGCGGCGCCGGCCTTTCTTCGCCGGGGCGGCAGTATCCTCATCTGAGGAGTCGGTTTCCATGCCGGCATCTTCGTCGGGGTACTTCCTTCCCTCTTCAGCCCGGGCACATCTGTCAGCAAGAACATAGAGTTCTTCTACATCTTTCACCTTGTTCACCGCCAGCTCTTCGCGCATCTTGCGGTTACGCACGTTCTGATGGAACGCGCTGATGATGGCGGTAGGGTGAACATCAGGGATATTATACTGTATCCGGCTGAACCTCTGTATATACTTGCAGAGACTCTCACCTCCCTTCTGGGGAATGACGTGCAGGTCGCTCGCTTGGCCATGGGCTTGGTGGCCTCCAGTAAAGGCGTCCACGAACTCATGGCACAAATCCGACCAGGAGGAAATGGAGTCTACCGGCAAGTGCATCAACCATGACATGGCGTTGGGTTTAAGAGCCAACGGAAAGTAATTCTCAAGCACCTTACCGTCGCGGGCTCCGGCAGCTTGCATCGCGATGGTGTAAATGCTGAGGAACTCGGACGGGTGGGTCTTGCCGCTGTACTTTTCGCCCACGTCAGGTTTGGAAGTGCGGTGAGTGGGCCACTGGAACTGCCGCAGTTCACGGGTAAAAGCCGGACAACATACCTCGTAAGGTAGGCCTCCAGGGCTCTCCGGTGCCGGGTGGTTCACAGCAGGCCCTGCTCGCCTGTCTGATTGGTGACGCGCTCCACGCCGGCTCTCGATAGTGGTTCGAGCGTCTTCATGTTCTCGTTCCCGAAGGACTTGGCGCTGGTCACAGTGAGTCCGCGGGTCGGACGACGCTATGGAGATTTCGTCGCCCGTGACGTCGCGACAGGCTGGCGTCCGCGGCACCGGGCGAGGAGGGGGCGAGTGCACCGTGGTCGCGGCGCCGCCGGCCCTCCTGCCACTGGTGCGTGGGACTCCGTCGGAGCATCGACCCGGGGGCTCCACCGGACTCGGTTCGTCTTTTTTGGCCACCGTAACAAGGCTTCGGATAGTGGCTCTCCATTCGTCGAGTTTCCCCGTAGTGGGAGGGAAATCGAGGAGCAACTGCGCGCACGCCAGGGCCTTTGCTGGCGTTGGTGGCAGCGAAACCTGCACGGATCGCGACGCGCTTCGACTTCTAACCATGTCAGAAGGAGCTCTATCATGACCCCGCGGTCGCATGCCATCTTCGCCAGCGCCTCGGCGAGCGGGCAGGTCTTCTACATCCCGGGAGGGGCGCTCGGGGCTCTTCCCGCGACGACGCCCGGGGTCTTCGGTGTGATTACGCCGTTCGTCGCGCGCCGCTTGAGAGGAGCGCACCGTCGACGCCGGCGTGGGAGTCTGGGAAGCCCTCGCGTCGCCTTCGGGCGGGGTGGCAGCGATCTTGGAAGGCCCCACGCCACCCGCAGAGGGCCTCGCTCCGTCCTTGGATTTGGCGGCGTGCAGCCCGTTACCAGGCGCACGAACATCGCCGCCTCCCAAACTCCGGCTGCTGGGACGGTGTTGGTGTTCGCGAACGGCGCCCCGGGTCCTTTCCGCGACGGGTCCGCTGCTCGCCCGCATCGGGACGGGATGTCCGGCTTCCGACGGGCTAACCGCCACCGTCGTCTTCTTCTTGGGTGCCATGACGATGAAGGAGCGTCGAACTAACTGCTAAAGCCAATTCTCACAACTGCGCTGCCCCCTACCTGGGGCGCCAAAGATGTCGGTGGGAAACGACACCTATGGGATCACAAGAATCCCTACTACGGTTGCGAGGTGCGGGGTTGCGAGAAGAGTGGATCAAACAGATAGCACACAGTTCTTTTATCCAGGTTCGGGCCGCGAGGATGCGTAAAACCCTACTCCTGCTTTGATGGATTGTTTATCTGTGTTCTTGAGCTAGCAATGGGCGTCAAGAGCTCCAAAAAGCCGAATCCTCCTCCTGGTCGCCTCGGGCCTCCTTTTATAGGAAAGGGGTTGCCACAGGCATTTCTCCCAATCCATACCAAAAGAGATGACAGAAGCTCAGAGCATATCCTCCAGAATTTGATTGACTCGTTCAACTTGACCACTTGATTGAGGGTGGAAGGCAGTGCTAAAGGAGAGACGAGTTCCCATAGCATTTTGGAAACTTTCCCAAAATCGAGAGGTGAAGAGACTTCCACGGTCTGAGTTAATCTCCAATGGAACACCATGAAGAGACACTATTCAGGAGACATACAAGTCAGCTAGCTGGCTAGCGGTTATACTCTCACGAACAGGTAGGAAGTGGGCTACTTTGGAAAGACGATCGACAACGACGAAGATAGCACTATTCCCTCTCTTGGTCCTGGGAAATCCAGTGATGAAATCCATACCGATCTTATCCCATTTCCATTCAGGAATAGCCAAAGGTTGAAGGGTGCCAGCAGGCCGTTGATGCTCTGCTTTAACACGACAACAGACGTCGCAATTAGCAATGTATTGAGCAATTTCTCTCTTCATCCTAGTCCACCAAAACCTCTGGTGTAGGTCATGATACATTTTAGTACTACCGGGATGAATGGTGAGAGGGGATTCATGAGCTTCCTTAAGGATCAATTGTCGTAGCTGTTGTTTCTTGGGAACCACCAAGCGGTTCTCGAAGAAGACAACACCTCGCTCATCCATGGAGAAACACTTAGCAGCCCCGCTAGCAATGTTCACCTTGATCCGAGATATTCCTCTATCATACCGCTGAGCGGTTATGATTTGATCCGTAAGGTTAGGTTTCGCCACCAGCGTGGAAAGGAATCCTCGAGGAACTATGTGAAGGTTAAGCTTACGAAATTCCTCGTGGAGAAGTGGTTGACTTTGTTGTAACATTAAGTTGTTACAATAGGATTTACGACTTAGCGCATCAGCCATGACATTGGTTTTGCCCGGGGTGTAAGTTACTCCTAAGTCGTAATCTGTGATCAACTCGACCCAACGTCTTTGCCTGAGATTCAAATCCGGTTGGGTGAAGATGTATTTCAGACTTTGGTGATTGGTGTAAATTTCGCAACGATTACCGAGGAGGTAATGTCGCCAGGTTTTGAGTGCATGGACTACAGCTGCAAGCTCTAGATCATGTGTGGGATAGTTATCCTCATGTGGACGCAACTGTCGAGAAGCGTAGGCAATCACATGACGATCTTGCATGAGTATGCAACCTAGTCCTTGTCGCGAGGCGTCACAATAGATAACAAAGTCCTTAGAAAAATCTGGTGGTACGAGTACGGGAGCAGATGTCAGGCGTCTTTTCAGTTCTTGAAAGCTGAACTCGCACTGTGGGGTCCACTTGAACTTCTTATCTTTCTTGAGGAGTTCAGTTAGAGGTTTAGCAACCTTGGAGAAATTCTCGACGAAGCGGCGACAGTAGCTCGCTAAGCCAAGGAAACTCCAAACTTGCTTGACCGTTTCAGGTGGAGTCCAATCAAGGACGGGTTGAACTCGCTCGGGATTGACAGCAATACCCTTACCAGAGATTACATGGCCTAGATAGGCACTTCTGGCAACCAGAATTCACACTTAGAGAATTTGGCATAAAGGCGGTGCTCTCGAAGTTTCATCAATACTAGCCTTAGGTGTTTGGCATGTTCTTCCTCATTCTTGGAGTAGATGAGTATATCATCGAGGTATACCACGGCGAATTTATCCAAATACTCCATGAAGATCGAGTTCATTAACCGAGAGAAGGTGGCTGGAGCATTGGTTAGCCCGAAGGACATGAAGGTGTACTCGTATTGGCCATAACGAGTAACGAAGGCCGTTTTAGGAATGTCCCCGTTCTTGATTTTGATTTGATGGTAGCCCAACCTCAAATCCATTTTGGAAAAGACTGAGGATCTAGCGAGCTGATCATACAGATCGTTGATCCTGGGGAGCGGATACTTGTTCTTGATAGTGACCAAGTTGACAGGTCGGTAATCTACAACCATCCGATCCATTCCATCCTTCTTCTTGACAAAGAGGACGGGGCAAGCCCATGGAGAAGAACAAGGACGGATGAAACCCTTTTTCAAGGACTCATCGAGTTGTTTCTTAAGCTCGGCTAGTTCTAGGGGTGCCATCTTATAGGGTCTTCTAGAGATTGGGACGGTTCCTGGAACAAGGTCTATCACGAACTCGACATCCCTGTCAGGTGGAACACCTGGCAGTTCCTCTGGAAAGACATCCGGGAAGTCACGGACTACCGGAATATCTTCAAGGTCTGGAAGAGGGTTGGCATTTAGGGAGTAGAGCTGACGCTCAGACACTCGGGTCAAAACATTGACTGTCTTGCCCGATGGATGGGTGAGTTGAATAGTTCTAGTAGAGCAATCAATCTTAGCATAATGGGCTGACATCCAGTCCATACCCAAGATGATATTTATGTCCGAGGACTTGAGAGCTATCAGTGATGCAAGGAAGACCAATCTGTCGACAAGAATTCCATTTCCATTACTTATTCTAGAGGTTTGCCATCTAGAACCAGGAGTTTGAACTTCCATGGAGGTGGGCATGTCACTAAATGTGGTGTTGTGCAATCGAGCATAGCTCTCAGAAATAAATGAATGAGATGCTCCAGTATCGAAAAGAACAGTTGCTGGATGGCAATTAACAAGGAGCATACCAAGGACGACGTTGGGATCATCATGAGTCTCCTCAGCTGAGACATAGTTGATATGGCCACGTGCAGTGGTAGCTGGCTTGGCGTAGTAAGTCTTTCCCGCTAGCTTACCACGGCCAATGGACTTTCCAGGCTGATTGGGGCTGTTCTAGGGGCACTCGCGCAGATAGTGACCCGTCTCTCCACACTTGAAGCATGTCACAACATTGGGACGTGGAGCAGCATTAGCAGCGCGGCCACCGTAGGTCTTGGGCGGTACATACTGCTGGTTGGGGCGAGGTGCCTCAAAGGATGGCCTCGGAGTGAATCTAGGTGGCAGAGCTGTGTTTAGAATCCACACCCGACGCTTCTGAGATCCAGAGCCGGATGAAGAACCAAAGTCACGGGAGTGCTTGCGTGAGGCTTCATAGTCAGTCTGACCTGTCTCAGCACTGATGGCCTTATTGACTAACTTCTGGAAGGAGGTGCACTCGTGTAGACGAAGATCACGGCGAAGCTCAGGGCTAAGTCCCTTGCAGAACCTTGCCTGCTTCTTGGCGTCGTTGGATACCTCTTCAGGAGCATAACATGCTAGATTTCCAAACTCACGGCTGTATGCATCCACAGTCAGTCTGTCTTGGGTGAAATTGCAGAACTCTTCCCTCTTACAATCCATGAGACCTTCTGGGATGTGATGCTCACGGAAAGCCTCACTGAATTCAGCCCAAGTAGTGGTTTGGCCGACTGGGCGCATAGCCTCAAAGTTTTCCGACCAAAGGCTAGCAGGGCCTTCGAGGTGATAGGCAGCAAAGGTAACCTTATCAGCTTCAGCTACATTGGCAGAACGTAGCTTATGGGTGATGCTGCGAAGCCAATCATCCGCATCGAGGGGCTCGACGGAATGATTAAACTTCGATGGGTACAACTTGACAAAGTCATTGATTGGCACCAAGTCGTTCCTCTGCTGACGTGCAGTATTCTGCTCAATCCGCTCCAGCAAGCGGTTAGTCTCACGCTTTTTTCTTTCCGCCTCCAGCATAACTTCGGCCAGAGAAGGCGGTTGAGGCAGATTTTCATCCCTGGCTGCACTGGCTTCACCCTGCTCCGGGGCAGCAGGGTTGTTGCGGGTGTTGACCATCCTAGGAAAACAAGACAACGGTTTAGACAAGGATGGCAAAATCTTGGCAAGGAAGTGCGGAATGTAATGGATAACACGGAATGCAGAGATGTTCATCCGTATGACATGGTAATATAGAAACTGCCATATATATACCAACAGTCATACACACCATACATAGTTTAGTACAAGCCCAGGCTAGAGTACAACTACGGTGAAAGACGATACATCTCATCGGAGGCATTCCAAGCTCCTATACATTATTTTTCTACACCTTCGGAACATGATACACACCAAGTCATATTCCACAAGTCACGCAGGACGGTGGAAATACAACTACTACAATACTAGTGAAACTACTACTAGCTCAGACAGCTCCGTAGTAATCCTCATAAAAGTCACCACACAAGCCTGGAAGCGGAACATGATCATCTGGGAACAGACGATCCTGTGGAGCTTGCGGTCCATAGGGACTCGGATGTGGCCTTGGTCCAACAAACGGTGGCAGACCACGAGGAGGGGTGATGCCTCCTACCTCACGCCATTCCATAAAATCTGGCAGACCAGACCGCACGGGGTACAAGTCCCTCATGTCCATATATCCAGCTTGCACGGCAGGTGCAAACCGTGTCAGAGTGGCCCAGTGATCAGAACGAGCGTTGAAGAGCTCCATACGCAAGACACGATTCTCACGGTCCTTGTCCTCAAGCATCTCGATGTGGTGCGGAGTAGTGAATCCTCATGGGTAGAGTCACAGTAAATAGCCTGATAGTACCCATGTGCCCCAGGGAGTGATGCTGGCATATAGCGAAAAGCAGTGTTGCACAGCAAGGCAGTTCTGGCTCGTATGATAGTCATCATCGAGTAGGCTGCGTCCTGCACGGACATCCCGATTGTAACCCCAAGTCCATAAGAGCAATGGAGGGGTTCAGTAGCTCCAGGATAAGAAGAATATATCCTGACCGTGCAAAGATATTGGCTTTGATTAAAGTCTCTAAATCGCTCCTCGACGGTATACTCAGGATACCATCGGTAGCCTGTCTCGGCCATCACTCGGACCAGCATGGCCGTGTGACCACATACATCGAGGCACCGAGTCAGACGAACCACTTGGTTCTGGGAACAGGTGGCCATCTGAAAGCACAAAATAATGCAAAGGCATCAGAATTTCTAGGAGAAATTGGACAACATAACAGATGTAAATGCTCAGAAAAAGATTTGAGACATTCACAACAGTTTGCAAAACCACTCAACAACATCATATCAAGGTTCTGATTCAACTGGCAACATACTAAAAGTAGTAGAAACTGAACTGAGTTGTAACCAACAATCCTATAAGTTACTACGGATTGGTAACACGTGAATCTGATAGAGAGAATAAAGCCTGGTCCTTTACCCACGTAGAATGAGAAGAGAATGACTCATATTAGAGGGCATAAGGTAAAGGAGTAAAAAAAGCCTTACGTTCCCTCCCACAATCAATTCCCCTACATATAACTAAAGCATTTCTAGACTCGACATCGACTAGTTTGGCTTAACGAACCTACAGGCAGTCCGGCTCTGATGCCAACGCTGTCAGGACCCCGATTCGAAGTCACATCTTTCTAGCCGGTAACACCTCATATCACTTTGCGGCCTCATGCACGGTATTCCCACGGGTGTTGCCTTACCATGGCCCGGGATTGTTTGCGCCTTTTGGCTCACGTATATGATAGTGTCGCTAGCATCCATATGACAAAGAACCCGGGCCGACATGGCTAGTCGTGAACCCAAAGCGGCACTAACCTATGGGGACAGGCATACATGAATCACATCGAGCATGTCGGTCAGCAGCGTGTGAATCCGGGCTGTAGCACTGGGCTAACAGGACTCCGGGAACCCAGGCTGTAGCAGGCTAGGCAGGACTCCGGATGTCACCGCGTGACATTTCCCTGAAGGGACAGACACAGGAATGAAGTGAAACACATGCCGGCCAGTCAAGTGTCATGAGCAGTAGTGCTGGGCTAGCAGGACTCTGGTGAACTGGGCTGTAGCGGACTACTATGGCTCATGGAAGCACTAGACTACATTTCCCCCTAAGAGAGGCTGCCAAGGATAAACAACTAGATTGTCGGATCCCACACATACCAAGCATTTCAATCATACACACAATATGCCCGATATGTGTAAATACAACATGGCATCACAACAAAACTCTATAACTCAAAGTACTTTATTTAAAGGCTCCGAAGAGCCATACATAACATGTTCATACAGATAGGGGTCACATGACCCGACACTCAAGTCATACAAACATACAAGCACATGCGGAAGCAAACTAGTCTGAGTACATACACTAGAAAGAAGGAAGGCTTGACGAAGCCTGTCTATCTACATAGGCCCTTCACAAGCTCAGATCACCACCTGGGTAGCAAGTCACTCGTCAACGTCGAGTTCTACATAGAACCCATCTAAAGGGGCAGTGTTGTGGTCTGAAAACATTAATTAAAGCAACATGAGTACAAAGGTACTCAGCAAGTCTTACAACAGATCCTACTATACATGCACATTCTCAAGAAGGTAGTGGAGTTATTGCAGCAAGCCAGCTTTGACTCTTGGCTAAGCTATCCTACGTGACACCACTTGTAAAATAGTTTTCGCACACAAGTCCACTAATCACCATCACAATACTCCACCGTGGATCCTCCCTCGTCATCCTACGAAGGGGCCATCCGCGGTACTCACACTTATCTTGAGTCTTTTAGTAGTAACCATTGACTTGTCTATGAACTGCATAAGCGACCAAGTAGTCCTTTACCGCGGACGCGGCTATTCGAATAGTTTTATACCCTGCAGGGGTGTACTTCTTCACACACGCTTTCACCACTTATCGCCGTTTACACGACATGTACTCGGCAACCTTCAAGCGGAAGCCCAGCTAGGGTGTCGGCTACGACCTAACTAAACACACGAGTCCCTAGTCCAGGTTTATCACCTATTCGGGTTCCATCCGCAAGAAAATCCGGCCGGGGTGTCCTCAACGGCCCCAAACAATGTGTGCAGGGTTCCCGAGACACCAAACGGGCGAATCGGTACACCGGGCCACGAGCCTACCGCATCACAGCCCACCCCTAAGGTCAGCGCTGCGCACGGCCTCCAGCAACTACACACACCAGAAACTACTTGCAACTCCTGGACAGAGGACGGGGTGGTTAATAAGTCGAGAGAGTCAATTAAGGATCCCAATGTGTGGTAGTAGTTGAATCTTAAATCACGCATACAGATCTCAGTTCTTAAGGACGGTCTCAATGAAACAACCCACCATGTACTCCTACATGGCCTCTAATCGATACCTTTACCAAATCATGTTCAACACTTCACTCTCATTACCGACACAACTTTTCACTCTAGTTCATCACCCCGATGAGCAGACCTGACACGACTCTAAGCATAGCAAGCATAGCATGGTAGGAAACACAAACATGGCTCAATCAACTCCTACTCATGCTAGTGGGTTTCATCTAGTTACTGTGGCAATGACATGTCATGCAGAGAAAGTGGGTTCAACTACCGCAACACACTGCAGTTTGAAACGTGTTGTCTTAATGCAGTAAACGAGAGCAGAAGCGAGAAGATGGGTTTGTATCGAGATGATCAATGGGTTGCTTGCCTGACGGAGTGGTAGTGGGATACTGCCCTTCAGTTGGATACTCGTGAATATCCTCGGAGGCAGAACCTACCACAAAGAACACATCGAAACACAATCACCACATGACAATATGCAACAATATGATGCATGCAATGACATGGCAAAATGGTGTGTTTATGTCTAATGCAACTTGGGGACATAATAGTTTGAGTCCATTTGAACCAAGGATTCAAATGATAACCCAAAATAAGAGGTGATATATGTTCATTAGGTTGTTTCATCTAAACAGCAGGGTTAAAGTGTTCTGACATGCATGAAACTAGTACAGATGGAAAGATTAAATTTTTCTGATCAAAATTCATATATAAATCTTTGCATTTGGAGTTACAGATTAATTTCTATGAATTTTTTAAGTTTGTACTATTTTCTAGAATTTCCTGTATAAGAATAATTCCAGTAATTGAATTAATGCGTCAGGGTGACGTCAGCGGTCAACGGAGCTGGTCCAGGTCAAACTGACCAGTGGGTCCCGCGTGTCAGTAGTTATTTAAACTAACTAAATTTAGTTAGTGCTAATCTAAGTTAATTAGCAGAGCGGACCCCCACTTGTCATAGACTCAGGGGGGAAGTCAACCTGGGCCCACCCAGTCGAAGTCAACGGGGTCAAACCCGCCGGCGAGGCCAGACGTGGCGGTGGGAGTGTGGTTTCGCGCTCCGGCGACCAAATGGACGGCGGAGACCATCTACGCATAGCTAGGAACGAGCCGCGTCGTTTGGTGGCAGTGGTGGAGCTCGGGGTCATCGGCGACGACCTTGGCGGTCGCCGGAGTCTGGTGAAGTCGAACCCGAAGCTACGGGGCATGGCGAGGCGCGTGGAGTGGTGCGTTGGGCTCCTGCGAGTGCGGTGAGGGTGTTGGACATGGTGGTGTGGCCGGTGGGTGGCCGGAGGCATCGTCGGCGACGAGCTCGGCGGCGACGCGTGCGGTGGAGCTTCGTGCAGTCGCTACGGTGCACAAGAAGGCAAACAGAGAGGATGGGGAGGCAGCTGAGCTCACGGCCGCCACGTAGGAGCGGACGGCTCGGACGGGGACGAGCTGATGCGGCGGCGACGGGGAAGGGGATCTGCGGCGGTGCTCGATGAAGTCGAGCTCGAAGAAGACGAAGCAGGGCGCGCGAGCGCTCGGGCTGCTCGACGGAGACGACGACGGCGAAGCTTCTGGACACGGCAGCGCGGCACGGGGACGACGACGGACGCGAGTTTCACGGTGGCGCGGGCACGGCAGCGTCGGCCATGGTGCGGGAGAGCGAGGGAGAGAGGCAGGGGGCGAGTGAGGTGTCCACGGGGTCGGGGCGGCGACGTGGAGCCTGCCCAGGTGTCCAGGGGCGCGGGCGGCAAGCAGGTGGCGCCGTGGTGAGCTCGTTCTCGCCGGCGTCACCTCTGTGCCTGCCTGGCGAGGACGAAGCAGCCGGCTGGCATGGGCCAGCACAGTGCTGGGCCGGCCAGGTGCGCTGCGGCCAGGTAAGTTCCCTCCTCTTTTGTTTCCGTTTTCTATTTTTCTGTAACTGTGTGGCTTTATTAAAAATACTTAGGCATCTTTATAAATCCTGAAAATAATCAGGGGCTCTGTTTAGATTATTTCCAACAGCCCACACTCATTTCCAGAATTATTTAAGCATTTAAAATATTTTATAGCATTTAAATGCCCAAATGCAAATAGTAATGGTTTAATCCAATGGCCTTATGTGTCCTAGAAAAATGTGAACCCATTTTGTCAGAGGTTCTAACCCAAAACAAAAAGGGTGGACTTTTTTTAGAAGGGCATTTCAGGTTCATTGAAAATAATTTTAGTAAACCCTAGTTGTTTCGGGGGGTGCTGGGGGTTCTGTCATCCCCATTTCAGGTTTCTGTAAAAGTAGACATGATGCAACACTCTAATGCATGAACTAGCTAGGATGTGACACCCACCTCCGGCCGTTGTCGCCCGCCGCGACTGCTGCTGTCCCCTGCTGCGTCGCTCTGCCTACTGCTTCCGCCGCGGGCCGCCGCTGCCGCTCGCCCCGCCTGCCACACGCGAGCCCTGCTCCGTGCTCCGCTGCGCCCCGTCCTGCTGGTCGGGGCTACCGGCTCCGCCCGCCGTGGCCCTCGCGCCCCGCTGCGGCAAGCCCCGTCGTGGCAACGGCCTCGCCCCGCCCCGGCCAGACTACGGGCGCCCGTTACGCCCGTGCCCGTTACCTGTTAAGCCGCGTCCGCCCCGGTTGGCCTCTAGGCCACTTACACGTGGGGCCCAGTTCCCAGGAACTCTTAAAAAGACATAAAAATAGTAAATAATTATTTAATTAATTAAATGAATTAATTAACTTAATTAATCCTGAGAATTAACCTGCTAATTACCTGTTAGTTAAACTGTGGCAATGACAGCGGGACCCACATGTAAGTTTGACCTAGTCAACAACCCTGTTAACTGCTGACATCATGCTGATGTCATAACCCTGTTTTCCTTTTAATTAAATATGTTAATTCTAAAATATTTTAAAAACTTTAGAAATTAATATAAAATAATCCACAACTTGGATGAAAAAGTTTTATACATGAAAATTGTTCAGAACGACGAGACGAATCCGAATAAGCAGTCCTTTTGTCTGCCACACGTCCCTAGCATAGCGAACCTGCAACCGTCCCCTTTCGGTTCGCATGTCCGAAAATGCCAAACTTCAGGGAAACATTCCCGGATGTTATCCCCCTTCGCCGGTATCGTGTAGCATTGCGTTAAAACACCCTTAACGCTGCCTTTTGTCTTGTCATGCATCTGTTGCTTGTATTTACTGTTTCTCCCCCCTCCCCTCTTATCTCCGGTAGACCCCGAGACCGATGTCGATGCCTCTGTGATCGACTGTGTCGACGACGACCCCTTCTTCCCTTTCAGCGGAGCTTCCAGGCAAGCCCCCCCTTTGATCATCCCGATACCGTCCATTCCATTCTCTCATGTTTGCATTAGATTTTGCTACTGTAATTGATTGCTCCTTTTCTGATGCATAGCCTGCTTTTGTACCTGCTGTTGTACCCTACCTGCATATCCTAAACTGCTTAGTATAGGTTTGTTAGTGATCCATTAGTGACCCCCACTTGTCCTTATTGCCCCTACTTCATCATCAACGACTTGATCAAAGTGAACGACGACCAGAGCCTCACACCTCACATCACCTCACGCCCCTTTTATTGCTCGACTCTGCAGAGTTACCATCAAGTGCCGAGGGTGGTACCTCATACATCACTCCTGATGAGATCTCTGTAGTGTAGCCATTCAGCCGTGGTCATCGAGGGTGATTCCTCCTTAACCACTTCCGATACGACTCTGTCGTGCAACCCCTCAAGTGTGAACCTCGAGGGTGGTTCCTCTTACGTTCACCTTGATGATTACATCGAGTGGAATCCATCGAGGGTGATTCCTCGGGTTTTTCCCTTATGTTTGGACACACGGTTACCTTGACTTTACTTGAGACCTTTGGGAAAGTCGGGCGGGCCCGAAGATGGTTACGAGGCACGGCCGGCCGGCAGGCCGCCCTCGAGTGGGCTGCGCTAGCCCTTGCCGTATTTCCTCGAGACGGGGCGACGGGGTCACATTATCGTGAGTCTCTACTCGTCTCCGCAAGCTAATAAAAACTATGGTTTGGGTATTTGTTCTGAGTTGGCCTTTGACCTTTACGCACTAACCACCACGCGAGAATAGTTATGGGCCTCGACATCGAAGTATCAACCGAAGCTTTGTCAGACGTCCAGTTCTGCATTGCGGCACGATTGGGCCGGCACCCCAGAGGTGGTGCCTAGGTCCGCCCTGCACGTAACGACCCGGAGTGCAACGGGCGATGGGCCCAGACCTCGGAGTGTCGTTTACATTTTGAAAATTCTTTCAATACAATGAAAAAAATCCAAAAGGGTTTCTATTTAATGATGAAATTAAAATAGATAAATAGAAAAGGCTTTTTGGATTTTTTTTAAAAATTTCTAGAATGAAAGTCTTTATGATGTAGACCGGCGGGGACCTCTCTGTTGAGCCTAGGTAGGGCTACGACGTGTTAATCTTCCGAGGCCGGGCATGACACAGAAAAGTGTCTGGCCAGAGTAATCAAGCATGTTGAAAAACGTGATCCACCCCTGCAGGGAAGATTATCTATTAATAGCCGTGTCCACGGTAACGGACGTTCAGACTTGTATCCTGATCTTTTACAACTACAAATGGATACTTGGATATGTGGCTCCGAGATTGCGAGACGGACGTTCAGACTTGTATCCTGATCTTTTACAACTACAAATGGATACTTGGATATGTGGCTCCGAGATTGCTTTCTCGCAGGGAGTCGAGGAAGAATCTCTCGACATTAATGTTATAACATGCTTGTTAATTATAAATTGTTATTCTTTACTCTTCTACATGCTGCAAGCTGCTTGTGCGCATCAAAACCCTATTAGGGTAAGGGTATGGGATAAAAAATATCCATGGATATATAAATAGAAAAATGTTAAACCCATCGGGTAGATCGGGTACGGGTATGGGATCATATAACCCATACCCACGTATCCATGTACCCACATAAAATTCATATGAAATCAAAATTATCTCTACACTTTGTCATGAATTTGTGAACTCAAAATATATGACAATATGCTGATGTTTTGATGCGTTGTTGTTTACGAGAAAGTGATGTTGTTTATTAAATATATTGTTGTTTATGATGTGTTGTTGTTTAAAAATGTGTGTTGTTGCTATAATTTATTGTTGTTTATAGATTATAATTATATGTTGTTTTTTATGACTATGAGTTGTTCAAAATGATGCTTTGCAAACATGGGTAATTTTAGCCACGGGCACCCATCTACGATGGGGTATGGGAAAAAATTATACCCATTAACAAGTATGGGTAAGGGATATGGGTAAGCTTAGAGGGGACGGGTAAGGGTATGGGGTGGCTCCACCCAAACCCTGCGTGCCATCACTAATTCATATCAACACCATAACTGAGAAGACTGCTTGTGTTGACAAGATCTTTCATAAGTATTGCTACATTTACCATTTGCAGTACCTAACTGAGGGAAATAAAGTAGGCTAGGGTCAACAATGACATCAACTCATAGACATTGAAGCTCATGGTTCATCTAATTTACTTACTAGGGGTGCTCAATGCAAGGAGACTGAGACTAATTCAGCTTCGTCAATCTCAAGAACATTATTGCTATTGCACACAAGTCCTGCTATTTTTGGCAGCCCTCTCCTGGAGGAAGTATGGATGGGCCTGCATTAAACCTTCAAAAAATAGAACAACAACCATTGTAACATGACATCCTCAAAGCAACCACACTAATCAATCTATCTACAAACCAGATGCTCAAACACATCATGCAGCACCTAGGAGTTCAAGATGAGAAAAAAAGTATAATTGCATGGTCAATCTATAAATCAAATGGCAAATTGAGATCTTGCATCATCAAAATGACCGCTGAGTGGCAATATACCTTCCAACAAGGGCTTCAAGTTGAGGGTCAAGCTCAATTTTGTATTTGTTCAAATAAGCTATTAGCCCATTTGTTCCAAGTACATGTCAATGCAGGAGTGTTGTCAGAATTTAGAGCTCTTAACTTGAAACAATGAGGTGGTAACTTATTTGTGCACAGTACAATTCATCAAAACATTGAACCACAACCACTCGGTCACTAAGGTAAGTAATAGCAAATGGTATATGGCAAGTCTAAACAATATCAGATGCCACCAAAGAATCCATATAAAACAGTGCGTGAGGAGTAAAACATGAAAAAATAATCCTTAACCAGTTATAACTATATTTCCAAAGAATAAATGGAATAAACCGAATAAGCACCTTTGCAATCCTAACAAGTTGATGATTTTCATGGCCGTAGAAAAATGGTTCCTTGCGGAATATCTACAAACAACAATACATGCCCATAAAATCATCACCAGTTGAACAAACAGTCTGAGATACAAAAGAATGCTATAAAAAATATCCAACTGTACTATCATGGCTGTCATAACCACCGTACTAAGCAAATCATTCACCACATCACGCATTCTGTTCATGTGTATTATGAAACTGAAATTCTACAAATGGAAACAAATACTAAAGAAAAAATAACCTTTCTACATAAAAAGTGGATTTAAATTAAATATATTTTGGCTGTACAAATAAACCAGAGTTACCAAGATGTGCGAAAACTGCATGTGTTAGCTTATGTTTAAGGAAAATGGCCACGCAAAGATAAAGCAACATAGTATTTTAGTAGTATGCCGTGAGTATGACCTCACATAACAGAGTATTAGAATAAGTTACTACCTAGCTAGAAACAAGCAGTCCTCACACACAACTAATTCTGAAAGGCTTAATGCTTTGACTTGGTAGTTCCGGCTGTCTTGTTTGAGACTGTTCGTGTAACTTACCACAGCTTATCAACAACTATCTGTCTAGTTACTACTTGTTGAAAGAGACCAGTCAGAATGACTGATCAAAGCAAATAAAAAATATCCAAGTCTGCATGTTTAATGCACATGGCCCTGCTTTACTCTGATACTGAAGGTTTGCTAGCTACTCACGAGGTCATAAGAATACAGTATTCTTAATTTACTCCTTTGAATCTTTTAGTTTCTAAGAGAAAAAGGGAAACTTGAATCTTTTGTACATGAAAATGATTTTATAAACAATAAACTACAAACCAATAATACTGGAACATTAGCATGACTATTCAAGTGAAATTGTTCCTGAAACAGTGAAGTATTCATATGAAATAATCAATCTGTTCTTACTGAACTACTAGCTGAATCAATCCGATTTGGGCATCACAACTCGCATATTAGATATTCCAAATTTAGTACGTTTGGTTAGAGTTTTAGTGATATACGTGATAAGAGTCAGTCCTAGAATACTAATACGTATAGGTCATGGAGTCCTTAAATAGCTATTACAAATAAAGGAGAAAAGCCTCTAGGAAGCTATGGCAGAGAGGAAAAAAGATCAATCTTGTGCGTGCTTGTTCTGTTGTGTTTATCTCGTCTCTTCAGATCGATTAACTTAGCCGTCGGAGATTAGTTCGCTTCATAAGCTAGCCTACGTGAAAAGCATCCACCTACCTGCTTTCCTGCTTAGCTAGTTGTGTACGTGCTCGCTTTGCTGTCCGATGTACGACGACAATCTCATCTACGGCAAGCTGTGAGTTCTAACATCGGAGCAAAGCATTGGCTAATTGTGGTATTCATATGAACAAAGACCATGGACTATTTTCTCTTGATGACAACGTTATCTTTTCAAGTTTTTGGATCAATTTATTTTGATTTTGCAGATCCTAAACTGATTTTACATATCCTAAATTTTGGTCCAAGTGACAGGGAGGAAGGAGAGGAGCTCGCCATGGGGATGCCATGCACAACCGCCGCAGAGAGGGGATGACGGGACGCTGCCGGAGGAGCTGGACACCAGAGCTGCGCTGGCAACGTAAGCGGCGCCGTGCCTGAAACCCTATCCGCAGGTAGGGGTGGGGCACGAGCGATGGAGGCCGCGTGCGGCAGATTTTGCCGAAGGGGAAGACGGAGCGCAGAGAGGCGAGGTCGGGGCTGAGCTGCACGCTAGCCATAGACCTCGGGGCTCACCGGAATCGGCCGGCGTTGGTGGCTGCAGCAAGGGGTTGCGAGAGGGCTGGGTGGGGTGCTCAGTGGGGTCGGTCTAGGCGAGCTGCGAGGTGTGTGTCGGCGAGGTCGGGGCTGAGCCGCCTGAGGTGGGGGGAGAGGGTCCGACCGGCGGTGAGCTGCGAGGTGGGCGGCAGCGAGAGGAAGGCGAGGTGGGTGGCGGCGTGACGAAGGCTCGCTCTGTCTCTCTCGACCTAATCTTTTCTTGGGCTTGGGCTTGGGCTTGGATTCGGGAACGCGCGGGTGAGTGGGCTATTTTTCAGCCCAGTTGGCAAAAATGCCAAGCCCATTTTCCTGTCATATTTTAGTAGCGTGGGTTGCACTAAGGGCTAGTTGGATCACGTCCTCGCGCATGCCAGGGTCTTGCATATGTAGTCTGGCCTGAATTCGCATGCGGAGTGGTTAGCCTGGACAATGAAGCCTAGGAGATGGTTAGCTTGGCCTAGGCATGAGAATTCGAGCGCCTGGCCGGACAAATCACGTGCCTGGGCTTTAATGGCAGTAACTAGTCTACATGGGCTCATGAGCTTAGTTTTTTATTCGTAATAGCTACCCAGGCTAGGGCAGTATCCAAAACGCCTCTCATCCAACTTTGCCTGACCAGGCAGCCGAACGACTTCAAACCGTGTCCACGCCAGGCAACACTATTTCCCAGGCACGAAGCCGTGGACACAAGCCAAACTAGCCCTAAGGTATTTGTAGCGTCGGATGAACAGTACACGCCACCAGTAATTTATCCAGATTTCTTATATTTTTGTATAATTTAGTCCACTTATTTATGGCGCTCCCATTATACCGAACACCACCAATAAGATATTATTAATGACGTGTCATTTCTGACACACGCCACCAGTAACTTAAGTCGTCCCCCATTTTTTGGTCTCACTTACTGGTGGCGTGGATTGTTGACGGCACACCACCAATAACATATTACTGGTGGCGTGTCAAATAAGCCAACACCACCACTATTTGAAAAAAATAGTGATGGCGTTGATTGAAAATGAGGTGCCACTAACTGAAGTTGTGGCTAGCCCTTTTCGACTAGTAGTTACAACAACGTTCACCGACAGGCATAGTCACAAGCTTGATCCACACTTAGCGACTCTCATGAAGAGCCACACGCGACTGGTTTGGCTCTTATTCGTAGTGTGCTAGGCACACACGGCTGGTAGTTTAGTCAATAATGGCGTGCGGTGCACACGCTATAGGTAGATTATTACTAGCGGCGTTCGAGATGCATGCTACTAGTAAGAACTTGAAGGAAATATGCCCTAGAGGCAATAATAAAGTTATTATTTATTTTCTTATATCATGATAAATATTTATTATTCATGCTAGCATTGTATTAACCGGAAACATAATACTTGTGTGAATATATAGACAAACAGAGTGTCACTACTATGCCTCTACTTGACTAGCTCGTTGATCGAAGATGGTTATGTTTCCTAGCCATAGACATGAGTTGTCATCTTGCTATCATCATTGTGCCATAAGTCTCTCCCGTGGATATCTTACATACTTGTCTCATATCATACTTGGTTTGAGCGTCAAGCACATTAAAAAAACAAAAAGCTTTTAAGCAAAAGAGGAGATACAAAAGAGCTTGTAAGCAATAGAAATAGCATTGAGCCATTTTTCATAGTACATACACTCGGAGCATACATACATAGCATACTTGGGATTGAAGACGACACGTTTACTCCCATAGGTTGGTGCACAGGTGTGTCTTGCCCATTCGAGCAATTGAGCTATTGTCTCTCTAGCATCCGTGCAACAAGAGGTTTTTCTGTGGTAACACATTTCGTCCTCACTCCTTGGTCGCGCGGATCCCATCTATCTATCCATGTGTGTGTTTCTTGTGTCACCATAGCTATTGATCTATTTGTTTTACATTGCAATTTCGTGAATCTTCCTCAACATTTTCGATATCTTGGAGTAACATTTTCTTGAATTTTGTGCCACTTGTCCTAACCAAGTCACTCGATAAGATTTACTTTGTAGGTGTGAGTGAACAAGTCAGGTACCAATTCCACTATTCTTTCATTTCACATTGAGTGACATGGGATACATCCTCAACTTTGGGAAAAGGTAGCTTGGTATTGTTTATCTCATTTCCTACTCACCTTTGCTCGAGTCTTATGATGGATAGGAAAAGCACATCATCTCCGATCTACAACCACGACGACAAGTTTGATGCTATGAAGAACTTCATTGATGCCAAGATGGACAGGCACACAGAGGAGCTCAAGGTCCTCATCAACAACCGCAAGAGGTCTTCCTCATCTTCAAGAAGACGCTTAAGTGCAAAGACTCCCGAGCTTCCATCTTCTTCAATTACACCATGGCATCGACACTGCCAAGACCACGAAGCTCAAGGCCATCAAGGGCGTACCAAAAGAACGGAAGAGCAGCCTTCTGCGAGCATGTTGGCTTCTCTGTCAACCCCGTGCACACAGGCCTGCGACCCCTGTGCACACGGGACCCCGTGCATGCGGCCTCTTGCACCCCCGTGCACATGGGCTATACAGAACCGCGGCATCGACCCCATGGTTGCGGCTTCTTCAACAACATTGGCATCTTCGCCAAGTGACTTCAAGGCATCTTCGCTTCGGATGTACAACATCTTCGCCTACTCCATGAGCTCAAGTCCACTACCTCCACGAGATACTCCGACTTCGATGACGATGTTGAGATTCCATTCTTTGGGACTCATGAATGCTACCTCTGAGCTTGCGTTGGTTTTCCCCGAAGAGGAGAGGATGATGCAGCAGAGTAGCGTAAGTATTTTCCTCAGTTTTTGAGAACCAAGGTATCAATCCAGTAGGAGGCCACGCTCAAGTCCCTCGTACCTGCACAAATCGATAGCAACTCGCAACCAACGCGATTAGGGGTTGTCAATCCCTTCACGGTCACTTACGAGAGTGAGATCTGATAGAGATAATAATTTTGGTATTTTTGGTATAAAGATGCAAAGTGAAAAGTAAAAGGCAAAGTAAAAAAGCAAAACAAGATTAAAGTGATGGAGATTGATATGATGAGAATAGACCCGGGGGCCATAGGTTTCACTAGTGGCTTCTCTCAAGAGCATAAGTTTTCTACGGTGGGTGAACAAATTACTATTGAGCAATTGACAGAATTGAGCATAGTTATGAGAATATCTAGGCATGATCATGTATATAGGCATCACGTCCGTGACAAGTAGATCAAAACGATTCTGCATCTACTACTATTACTCCACTCATCGACCGCTATCCAGCATGCATCTAGAGTATTAAGTTAAAAACAGAGTAACGCTTTAAGCAAGATGACATGATGTAGAGAGATAAATTCATGTAATATGAAATAAACCCCATCTTGTTATCCTCGATGGCAACGATACAATACGTGCCTTGCTGCCCCTTCTGTCACTGGGAAAGGACACCGCAAGATCGAACCCAAAGCTAAGAACTTCTCCCATGGCAAGAACTACCAATCTAGTTGGCCAAACCAAACGGATAATTCGAAGAGACTTGCAAAGATAACCAATCATACATAAAAGAATTCATAGAAGATTCAAATATTGTTCATAGATAGACTTGATCATAAACCCACAATTCATCGATCTCAACAAACACACCGCAAAAAGAAGAAGATTACATCAAATAGATCTCCACAAGAGAGGGGGAGAACATTGTATTGAGATCCAAACAGAGAGAAGAAGCCATCTAGCTAATAACTATGGACCCGAAGGTCTGAGGTAAACTACTCACACTTCATCGGAGAGGCTATGATGATGTAGAAGCCCTCCGTGATGACAATCCTCTCCGGCGGAGCTCCGGAACAGGCCCCAAGATGGGATCTCATGGATACAGAAAGTTGCGGCGGTGGAATTAGGTTTTTGGCTCCTGTTCTGATCGTTTGGGGGTACGTGGGTATATATAGGAGGAAGAAGTACGCGGTGGAGCCTCGGTGGGCCCATGAGGGTGGGGGCGCGCATGGGGGTGTAGGGCGCGCCCCCCTACCTCGTTCCCATCTCGAAGCTTCCTTGGCGTAGGGTCCAAGTCTCCTGGGTCATATTCGGGAAGAAAATCACGTTCCAGAAAGGATTATTCTGCTTGGACTCTGTTTGATATTCTGTTTCGTCGAAACACTGAAATAGGCAAAAACAACAATTCTGGGCTGGGCCTCCGGTTAATAGGTTAGTCCCAAAAATAATATAAAAGTGGAAAATAAAGCCCAATATAGTCCAAAACAGTAGATAATATAGCATGGAGCAATCAAAAATTATAGATACGTTGGAGACGTATCAGGCATCCCCAAGCTTAATTCCTGCTCGTCCTCGAGTAGGTAAATGATAAAAAGAGAATTTTTTATGCGGAGTGCTACTTGGCATAATTTCAATGCAAAATTTCTTAATTGTGGTATGAATATTCAGATTAGGAAGATTCAAGACAAAAGTTCATATTGACACAAAGAATAATAACACTTCAAGCAAACCAACAAAGCAATTATGTTTTCTCAAAGTAACATGGCCAAAGAAAGTTCATCCCTACAAAATCATATAGTTTAGTCATGCTCCATTTTCGTCACACAAGAATGCTCTCATCATGCACAACCCCGATGACAAGCCAAGCAATTGTTTCATACCTTAATAATTTCAAACTCATAAACTTTCACGCAATACATGAGCGTGAGCCATGGATATAGCACTATGGGTGGAATAGAATATAATGATGGGGGTTATGTGGAGAAGACAAAAAAGGAGAAAGTCTCACATCAACGAGGCTAATCAATGGGCTAGGGAGATGCCCATCCATTGATGTTAATGCAAGGAGTAGGGATTGCCATGCAACAGATGCACTTAGAGCTATAAATGTATGAAAGCTCAACAAAAGAAACTAAGTGGGTGTGCATCCAACTTGCTTGCTCACGAAGACCTAGGGCACTTGAGGAGGCCCATTGTTGGAATATACAAGCCACGTTCTATAATGAAAAATTCCCACTAGTATATGAAAGTGATAACTCAAGAGACTCTCTATATGAAGAACATGGTGCTACTTTGAAGCACAATATATGAGACTCGCTATATCATGGTGCTACTTTGAAGCACAAGTGTGGAAAAAAGGATAGTAGCATTGCCCCTTTTTATTTATTTTCTTTTTTTAGGCCTTCTTTTTTTCTTTGGCCTTTCTCTTTTTTTGGGACAATGCTCTATTGAATGATGATCATCACACTTCTATTTATTTACAACTCAATGATTACAGCTCGATACTAGAACAAAGTATGACTCTATATGAATGCCTCCGGCAGTGTACCGGGATATGCAATGAATCAAGAGTGACAAGTATGAAAGAATTATGAACGGTGGCTTTGCCACAAATACTATGTCAACTACATGATCATGCTAAGCAATATGACAATGATGAATGTGTCATGATAAACTGGATGGTGGAAAGTTGCATGGCAATATATCTCGGAATGGCTATGGAAATGCCATAATAGGTAGGTATGGTGGCTGTTTTGAGGAAGATATAAGGAGGTTTATGTGTGAAAGAGCGTATCATATCACGGGGTTTGGATGCACCGGCGAAGTTTGCACCAACTCTTGATGTGAGAAAGGGCAATGCACGGTACCGTAGAGGCTAGCAATGATGGAAGGTGAGAGTGTGTATAATCCATGGACTCAACATTAGTCATAAAGAACTCATATACTTATTGCAAAAATCTACAAGCCATCAAAAACCAAAGTATTACACGTATGCTCCTAGGGGGATAGATTGGTAGGAAAAGACCATCGCTCGTCCCCGACCGCCACTCATAAGGAGGACAATCAAATAACACCTCATGTTTCAAATTTGTTGCATAATGTTAACCATACATGCATGCTACGGGACTTGCAAACTTTAACTCAAGCACTTCTCAAATTCACAATTACTCTACTAGCATGACTTTGATATTACTAACTCCATATCTCAAAACAATTATCAATCATAAAACTTTTCTTAGTATTCAACGCACTCAAAAGAAAGTTTCACAAATCTTGAATACCAAGCAAGTTATTATTAAGCAAATTACCATGCTATTACGACTCTCAAAATAATTTAAGTGAAGCATGAGAGATCAATAGTTTCTTTAAAACAAACCACCACCGTGCTCTAAAAGATCTAAGTGAAGCACATAGAGCAAAATTATAACGCTCAAAAGATATAAGTGAAGCACATAGAGCAAAACTACATAGCTCAGAAGATATAAGTGAAGCATATAGAGTATTCAATCAAATTCCAATTTATGTATGGCTCTCTCAAAAGGTGTGTACAGAAAGGATGATTGTGGCACACTAACAAACAAAGACACAAATAATACAAGACCCTCCAAGCAAAACACATATCATGTTGATGAATAAAAATATAGCTCCAAGTAAATTACCGATGGAAGTGGACGAAAGAGGGGATGCCTTCCGGGGCATCCCCAAGCTTTGACCTTTTGGTGTCCTTGGATTATCTTGGGGGTGCCATGGGCATCCCCAAGCTTAGGCTCTTGCCACTCCTTGTTCCATAATCCATCAAAAGAATTCACCCAAAACTTGAAAACTTCACAACACAAAACTCAATAGAAATCTCGTGAGCTCCGTTAGAGAAAGAAAACAAAAGACTACTTCAAGGTACTGTAATGAACTCATTATTTATTTATATTGGTGTTAAACCTACTGTATTCCAACTTCTCTATGGATTATAAACTATTTTACTGATCATAGATTCATCAAAATAAGCAAACAACACACGAAAAACAGAATCTGTCAAAAACAGAACAGTCTGTAGTAATCTGTAACTAACGCAAACTTCTGGAACTCCAAAAAATCTACCAAAATTATAGGACCTACAAAATTTGTTTATAGATCAGCAGCAATTGGAATCAGTATTTTATCACGTTCTGATGAGTTTTAATAATTCGGGCACTGAACGCAAAGTTTCTGGAAATTACAGCAAGATCAAATAACTATCATCCAAGAAGATCCAATAGGTCTAGCTTGGCACAAACACTAATTAAAACGCAAAACCACATCCAAACAGAAGGTAGATGGGTTATTTATTCCCTAACAGAAGGAAAACACAAAAAAATAAAATTGGGTTGCCTCCCAATAAGCGCTATCGTTTAACGCCCCTAGCTAGGCATAAAAGCGATGATAGATCTAGGTATTGCCATAATAGTGGTATGGCAAATCATGAAAACTTCTTTCATATTCTCTACGTTCAGCAGCAAGTTTTCTTTGAGGCAAGCAAAATTAATCAAAAGGGCTAAATTTAATGGGACAAAAGTCCCCAAGATCAATCTCGGGAGGTATGGGTGCCTCCCTAGGCCCTTTGTATTGCACAACCAATTCATCATTAAGAGCATTCTTTTGGCAAAAAGCTACAAGCCTTCATTCAAGAGGAAAACCTAGCCCATTATTCTGAATAGAAAAATCATCATTAAGCTCGGAAATTTTATCAACTAGAACATCGGCAGGAACCTTTTTCCTAAGATTTTCATTGTAAGCAATATGATCTAAAGATTGCAAACACATCATGTCTTCTTGATTAAAAAAGATAGCTTCAATGGGAGGATGACTAGCATCCACCCTATAATGCACAAATATTTATTTGGCCTCTTTTATTATAAATATAAACTCATGAGCCAAAAAGGCAGTAGCGGCACACTTAACAGAAGAATGCTCAACATTAGAGAATTCTAAGAAGATTCGTTAGATGCAAGGATGCATGTGCATAAATTGTCTTTCAAGTTCAACTATAAGCATGGCAATAGCGTCCGCAAGACTACTAGTTCTATGAAGAATAGAACCGCCCATAGAGGGCAGAGCACCGGCACAAGTAAAGGAATCTTTGATAACTCCTTTTCCAATAATATTACCACTACCAACACGAATTTTTTTCATGCAAGGTAGGGGGTTCTTCAGTAGGAGCATCAGAATTCTCCATGATATTATTATTGTCCATATTGGCAATAATTTCCCCAAATTCAGACAAAACGACAAGCAAGCGAGAAAAAGGCAAACGGAGAAGGAGAAGGAGAAGGAGAAGGAGAAAGAGAGGGCGAATAAAACGGCAAGGGTGAAGTGGGGGAGAGGAAAACGAGAGGCAAATGGCAACTAATGTAATGCGAGAGATAGGGATTGTGATGGGTACTTCGTATGTTGACTTTTTTGCATAGACTCCCCGGCAACGGCGCCAGCCAAAAATTCTTCTTGCTACCTCTTGAGCTTGCGTTGGTTTTCCCCGAAGAGGAGAGGATGCTGCTGCAGAGTAGCGTAAGTATTTCCCTCAGTTTTTGAGAACCAAGGTATCAATCCAGTAGGAGGCCACGCTCAAGTCCCTCGTACCTGCACAAATCGATAGCAACTCGCAACCAACGCGATTAGGGGTTGTCAATCCCTTCACGGTCACTTACGAGAGTGAGATCTGATAGAGACAATATTTTTGGTATTTTTGGTATAAAGATGCAAAGTGAAAAGTAAAAGGCAAAGTAAAAAAGCAAAACAAGATTAAAGTGATGGAGATTGATATGATGAGAATAGACCCGGGGGCCATAGGTTTCACTAGTGGCTTCTCTCAAGAGCATAAGTTTTCTACGGTGGGTGAAACAATTACTGTTGAGCAATTGACAGAATTGAGCATAGTTACGAGAATATCTAGGCATGATCATGTATATAGGCATCACGTCCGTGACAAGTAGATCAAAACGATTCTGCATCTACTACTATTACTCCACTCATCGACCGCTACCCAGCATGCATCTAGAGTATTAAGTTAAAAAACAGAGTAACGCTTTAAGCAAGATGACATGATGTAGAGAGATAAATTCATGCAATATGAAATAAACCCCATCTTGTTATCCTCGATGGCAACGATACAATACGTGCCTTGCTGCCCCTTTTGTCACTGGGAAAGGACACCGCAAGATCGAACCCAAAGCTAAGCACTTCTCCCATGGAAAGAACTACCAATCTAGTTGGCCAAACCAAACGGATAATTCGAAGAGACTTGCAAAGATAATCAATCATACATAAAAGAATTCAGAGAAGATTCAAATATTGTTCATAGATAGACTTGATCATAAACCCACAATTCATCGGTCTCAACAAACACACCGCAAAAAGAAGAAGATTACATCAAATAGATCTCCACAAGAGAGGGGGAGAACATTGTATTGAGATCCAAAAAGAGATAAGAAGCCATCTAGCTAATAACTATGGACCTGAAGGTCTGAGGTAAACTACTCACACTTCATCGGAGAGGCTATGATGATGTAGAAGCCCTCCGTGATGACGGCCCTCTCCGGCGGAGCTCCGGAACAGGCCCCAAGATGGGATCTCGTGGATACAGAAAGTTGCGGCGGTGGAATTAGGTTTTTGGCTCCTGTTCTGATCGTTTGGCGGTACGTGGGTATATATAGGAGGGATAAGTACGTCGGTGGAGCCTTGGTGGGCCCACAAGGGTGGGGGGCGCGCCTGGGGGTGTAGGGCGCGCCCCCTACCTCGTGCCCACCTCGAAGCTTCCTTGGCGTAGGGTCCAAGTCTCCTGGGTCATATTCGGAAAGAAAATCACGTTCCAGAAAGGATTATTCTGTTTGGACTCCGTTTGATATTCCGTTTCTTCGAAACACTGAAATAGGCAAAAAAACAGCAATTATGGGCTGGGCATGAGAATTCGAGCGCCTGTCCGGACAAATCACGTGCCTGGGCTTTAATGGGAGTAACTAGTCTACGTACATGGGCTCATGAGCTTAGTTTTTTATTCGTAATAGCTACCCAGGCTAGGGCAGTATCCAGACGCCTCTCATCCAACTTTGCCTGACCACGCAGCCGAACGACTTCAAATCATGTCCACGCCAGGCAACACTATTTCCCAGGCACGAAGCCGTGGACACAAGCCAAACTAGCCCTAAGGTATTTGTAGCATCGGATGAACAATGCACGCCACCAGTAATTTATCCAGATTTCTTATATTTTTGTACAATTTAGTCCAGTTATTTATGGCGTTCCCATTATACAGAACACCACCAATAAGATATTATTAATGACGTGTCATTTCTGACACACGCCACCAGTAACTTAAGTCGTCCCCCATTTTTTGGTCTCACTTACTGGTGGCGTGGATTTTTGACGGCACATCACCTATAACCTATTACTGGTGGCGTGCCAAATAAGGCAACACCACCACTATTTGAAAAAAAATAGTGATGGCGTGGATTGAAAATGAGGTGCCACTAACAGAAGTTGTGGCTAGCCCTTTTCGACTAGTAGTTACAACCACGTTCACCGACAGGCATAGTCACAAGCTTGATCCACACTTAGCGACTCTCAGGAAGAGCCACACGCGACTGGTTTGGCTCTTATTCGTAGTGTGCTAGGCACACACGGCCGGTAGTTTAGTCAACAGTGGCGTGCGGTGCACACACTATAGGTATATTATTACTAGCGGCGTTCGAGATGCATGCTACTAGTAAGAACTTTAAGGAAATATGCCCTAGAGGCAATAATAAAGTTATCATTTATTTTCTTATATCATGATAAATATTTATTATTCATGCTAGCATTGTATTAACCGGAAACATAATACCTGTGTGAATATATAGACAAACAGAGTGTCACTACTATGCCTCTACTTGACTAGCTCGTTGATCGAAGATGGTTATGTTTTCTAGCCATAGACATGAGTTGTCATCTTGCTATCATCATTGTGCCATAAGTCTCTCCCGTGCATATCTTACATACTTGTCTCATATCATACTTGGTTTGAGCATCAAGCATATTAAAAAAAACAAAAAGCTTTTAAGCAAAAGAGGAGATACAAAAGAGCTTGTAAGCAATAGAAATAGCATTGAGCCATTTTTCATAGTACATACACTCGGAGCATACATACATAGCATACTTGGGATTGAAGACGACATGTTTACTCTCATAGGTTGGTGCACAAGTGTATCTTGCCCATTCGAGCAATTGAGCTATTGTCTCTCTAGCATCCGTGCAACAAGAGGTTTTTCCGTGGTAACACATTTCGTCCTCACTCCTTGGTCGCGCGGATCCCATCTATCTATCCATGTGTGTGTTTCTTGTGTCACCATAGCTATTGATCTATTTGTTTTACATTGCAATTTCGTGAATCTTCCTCAACATTTTCGATATCTTGGAGTAACATTTTCTTGAATTTTGTGCCACTTGTCCTAACCAAGTCACTCGATAAGATTTACTTTGTAGGTGTGAGTGAACAAGTCAGGTACCAATTCCACTATTCTTTCATTTCACATTGAGTGACATGGGATACATCCTCAACTTTGGGAAAAGGTAGCTTGGTATTGTTTATCTCATTTCCTACTCACCTTTGCTCGAGTCTTATGATGGATAGGAAAAGCACATCATCTCCGATCCACAACCACGACGACAAGTTTGATGCTATGAAGAACTTCATTGATGCCAAGATGGAAAGGCACACAGAGGAGCTCAAGGTCCTCATCAACAACCGCAAGAGGTCTTCCTCATCTTCAAGAAGACGCTTAAGTGCAAAGACTCCCGAGCTTCCATCTTCTTCAATTACACCATGGCATCGACACTGCCAAGACCACGAAGCTCAAGGCCATCAAGAGCGTACCAAAAGAACGGAAGAGCAGCCTTCTGCGAGCATGCTGGCTTCTCTGCCAACCCCGTGGACACAGGCCTGCAACCCCTGTGCACACGGGACCCCGTGCACGCGGCCTCTTGCACCCCCGTGCACATGGGCTATACAGAACCGCGGCATCGACCCCATGGTTGCGGCTTCTTCAACAACATTGGCATCTTCGCCAAGTGACTTCAAGGCATCTTCACTTCGGATGTACAACATCTTCGCCTACTCCATGAGCTCAAGTCCACTACCTCCACGAGATACTCCGACTTCGATGACGATGTTGAGATTCCATTCTTTGGGACTCATGAATGCTACCTCTGAGCTTGCGTTGGTTTTCCCCGAAGAGGAGAGGATGATGCAGCAGAGTAGCGTAAGTATTTCCCTCAGTTTTTTAGAACCAAGGTATCAATCCAGTAGGAGGCCACGCTCAAGTCCCTCGTACCTGCACAAATCGATAGCAGCTCGCAACCAACGCGATTAGGGGTTGTCAATCCCTTCACGGTAACTTACGAGAGTGAGATCTGATAGAGATAATATTTTTGGTATTTTTGGTATAAAGATGCAAAGTGAAAAGGAAAAGGCAAAGTAAAAAAGAAAAACAAGATTAAAGTGATGGAGATTGATATGATGAGAATAGACCCGGGGGCCATAGGTTTCACTAGTGGCTTCTCTCAAGAGCATAAGTTTTCTACGGTGGGTGAACAAATTACTATTGAGCAATTGACAGAATTGAGCATAGTTATGAGAATATCTAGGCATGATCATGTATATAGGCATCACGTCCGTGACAAGTAGATCAAAATGATTCTGCATCTACTACTATTACTCCACTCATCGATCGTTATCCAGTATGCATCTAGAGTATTAAGTTAAAAACAGAGTAACGCTTTAAGCAAGATGACATGATGTATAGAGATAAATTCATGCAATATGAAATATACCCCATCTTGTTATCCTCGATGGCAACGATACAATACGTGCCTTGCTGCCCTTCTGTCACTGGGAAAGGACACCGCAAGATCGAACCCAAAGCTAAGAACTTCTCCCATGGCAAGAACTACCAATCTAGTTGGCCAAACCAAACGGATAATTCGAAGAGACTTGCAAAGATAACCAATCATACATAAAAGAATTCAGAGAAGATTCAAATATTGTTCATAGATAGACTTGATCATAAACCCACAATTCATCGATCTCAACAAACACACCACAAAAAGAAGAAGATTACATGAAATAGATGTCCACAAGAGAGGGGGAGAACATTGTATTGAGATCCAAACAGAGAGAAGAAGCCATCTAGCTAATAACTATGGACCCGAAGGTCTGAGGTAAACTACTCACACTTCATCGGAGAGGCTATGATGATGTAGAAGCCCTCCGTGATGACAATCCTCTCCGGCGGAGCTCCGGAACAGGCCCCAAGATGGGATCTCATGGATACAGAAAGTTGCGACGGTGGAATTAGGTTTTTGGCTCCTGTTCTGATCGTTTGGGGGTATGTGAGTATATATAGGAGGAAGAAGTACGTCGGTGGAGCCTCGGTGGGCCCACGAGGGTGGGGGTGCGCCTGGGGGTGTAGGGCGTGCCCCCCTACCTCGTGCCCACCTCGAAGCTTCCTTGGCGTAGGGTCCAAGTCTCTCGGGTCATATTCGGGAAGAAAATCATGTTCCAGAAAGGATTATTCAGTTTGGACTCCGTTTGATACTCCGTTTCTTCGAAACACTGAAAGAGGCAAAAAACAGCAATTCTGGGCTGGGCCTCCGGTTAATTGGTTAGTCCCAAAAATAATATAAAAGTGGAAAATAAAGCCCAATATAGTCCAAAACAGTAGATAATATAGCATGGAGCAATAGAAAATTATAGATACGTTGGAGACGTATCAATGAACCCGAAGAGTACCTCGAGTGGGAGCACAAGATGGACAACTACCTCAAGCTACACCAAGTCCCCTCTGAAGATCAAGTGAAGTGTGCATAGTTACCTTCCATGACTGCGCATTGACATGGTGGCTTCACAAACCTTCGACGAGCTTCAACATGAGTTGGTCCAAGACAAAGAAAACGATGCGGCGAGAATTTGTGTCTTCCACCTACACGGAACATCTTCTTCGCCAAGTGGAGAACACCATACAAGGATCCAAGTCCCTCAACGAGTACTTCAAGAACATGAAGATAGCCTGACGACGAGTCAGTGTCGATGACCCCGTTTGGATGAAGTTCTACTTCACGATGGGATTGAACAACAACATCGCCAAGACTCTCTTCACCAGCAACTATGAGCCCCTTGATGACATGTACTTTGGTTCTCTCAAGGCGGAGCAAGAACTCAAGAAGGCCAAGTCTGCTCGACCCCAAGCACACTTCATGATAACCACACTCCAAGACAGTGAGCATGAGGCTAGTACAACTGAGATGTCCAAGCCGGACGAGCTTGATAACCCACAAGTATAGGGGATCACAATAGTTTTCGAGGGTAGAGTATTGTCACAGCCCAGTTCTGGCCTTGCCTGTCTTGCATTAGCATCCATGCATCATGTCTAAATTTCTTTTAAATTTGAATTGGGGAATTGGAGAGCCTCAGAAATAATTTCTAAAAATGATCAACATTAAAAATTGCTTCAAATGTTCCCAAGGAAATGTTCCTTTTCAGCTTTGAGAAATATTGGCAAGAATAAAATTCAAACCAATATTTTTGGGGGTTCAAAAGTATTTATTTTGGGCCTTTGAATTAATTCAATAACTATTTGCATTGGATATATATTGTATATATAATTAATATATGTCCAATAATTTTATAACATTTTATGTGGTTTGGTATATTTTAGTTCTAGCCACATAATTATTTTCAGGATTTTATAAAATGGTTTAGTATTTCTACTAAACCAAAACAAAACAGAACAAAATAGAAAACTAAAACAGAGAAGAGGGAACCATACCTGGCGGTTACCTGTCCACCTGGCCAGCCCACCTGGCGGCCCAAGTGGTTGACCCAGCCCACTAGAGCCGCCACCGTCTCCCACCTCGCGCCAGAAGGACGCGAGGCGTGTGGCCACCGCGCACCGGCACGCGCCCGACCACCTCCTCCCTGCCTGGCTGTCCTCCCGTCGCCCTGGATCGTCTCTCGCAGCGCCACGCGCCCCCCCGGACCCTCTGCACCGCTCCCCTCTCTCCCTGCCTCGTCTCTCTCCCTCTCTCACCCGAACCCGAGCGCAGCCGTCGCCGCCGACAAGAGCCACCGTGGCCACCGGCCACCCCTCGCCCTGCCGCTGAGCTCAGGAGCTCCGTCTAGAACCCGAGTACCTCTCCGCCGACCCACGCAAGGCCGGAGGACCCCAAGACGACGCCGCGACCCTTCTTCCCCGTCCACGGCCGCCGGATGCCGCCGCCCGATTCGTCGTCCACAGGGCCTCCCCGAGCTCTCCGTCTGCTTCAACCGACTCCCCGTGAGCTCCTCTTCCTCCTCGCCGTTCCCGTTCTCGCTCTCGAGCACCACAGTAACAGCACCAAGCTCGGCCGCACCCGCCACCGCCACCGCACGTCGCCGTCGTGGCCACAGCCACGTTGGGTCGATTCTGAGCACGTCATCGTCTCCTCCGCACTCGCACGAGCCCGTAGCACTCCTCACGCGCCTCGCCGTGCCCCTAGCATCGGAGCCGACCTCGTCCGAACTCCGGCGACCGCCAAGGTCTTCGCCGGCGTCGACTCCGGCCACCCCAGGCCCGGCTACTGCCACCAGGCGACGCGCTGCAACACCAGCTACCCGTAGAGACCAACCGCGGCTCAAACCGCGGCCTGTACGCGAAACCCGAGCAACTCCGGCGAGTTGCCGCCACGGTTTTGGTCACCGCCGGCGAGATTCCAGCGAGTGCCGACGTGGCCACCTAGTTAGCACTAATCACCCACTAACTAACTTCCTGACTCACTTACATGTGGGCCCCAGTGCCTAAACTAACTAGTTTTATTTTCTGTTAAGATTAATACTAATCTGTGTGGACCCCACGTGTCAATTTGACTTTGGTCAAGTCAACGTTGACCGGGCCCACAGGTCAGATTTGACCTGGACCGCGCCCGTTGACCGCTGACGTCATTGTGTCGTCATGCTGACGCAATAACTCATTTTCTGGATTTATTTTTATATAGGAAATTTCAGAAAATAATGCAAACTTCTAAAATTCATATCAAATCAACCGTAACTCCAAATGAAATAAATTATATATGAAAAATGATCAGAAAAATCCAATCTATCCATCTGTACCATTTTCATGCATGTTAGAACAACTTATGACTACTGTTTAGGGCAATTCAATTAAATGGCATTTAAATAACCACATGTGGGGTTTGAATTTGAACCTTGGGTTCAAACCAACTACACTTAATTGTGTTGCTAGTTGCATTAGGCCAAATCACAGCATATTGCCATGTCATGATCATGCATCATATTGTGCATTGCATTAATTGTGTTCTTCCTTGTTTGTCGGTATTTGTCCCCTCTCGGTAGACGATGTTCCGACGATGAGTTCGATGACACCAATGAAGAGCTATATTATCTTCAGAAGTGCCAGGCAAGCAAAACCCCCTTGTTCATTCCGATACAATCCCACTCTCTCGCTTCTGCTCTCTTTTACTGCATTAGGACAACAACGATTCAACTGTTACATGCTGCGGTAGTTGAACCCCTTTCCTCTGCATGACCTGTCATTGCCACAGTAAATAGATGAAACCCACTAGCATGAGTAGGAGTTGTTTGAGCCCTGATGTGCCTACTCATTCATGCTTGTTTGTCATGCCTGCTACTGCTTAGAGTTGAGTCAGGTCTGATTCATCGGAAATGAATTGGAATGTGGTGAACATGTCCTACTGTTGATAGCTAAGTGTGTGAACACGATTTGGTAAAGGTAGCGGTGAGAGGCCATGTAGGAGTACATGGTGGGTTGTCTCATTGCAGCCGTCCTTAGGAACAGAGTTCTGTGTTTGTGATCCATGAACAGTTACTACCACGCATTGGAATGCTTAAGTGCCCCTCTCGACTTATTAATCAACTTGATCTCTGTCCAGGAGTTGCAACTAGTTTCTGGTGTTTGTAGGTAGTGTTAGTAGTCTACCAAGTGGCACCCGGTACAGGTGGGCTTGGGACAGACTAGGCACAGTGGCACGGTGTACCAAGTGGCACCCGGTTGGTGGGCTTGGGAACCCTGCTCACATCGTTTGGGGCCGTGAGCGACACCCCGGCCGGATCTCCTTGCGGATGGAACCCGAATAGGTGATAAACCTTGACTAGAGACTTGTGTGGTTAGTCAGGTCGTGGCCGACTCCCTCGCCCGGCTTCCGCTTGAAGGTTGCCGAGGTACATGACGTGTATAGGGCGATAAGTGGCGAGAGCGTGTGTGAAGAAGTACACCCCTACAGGGTTATCATTATCTATTCGAATAGCCGGATTCCTCGGATATGGAAACTTGGACCCCTTGTACAGTTCATAGACAAGTGAAAGTGGATACTCTAAAATGCGCAAGATAAGCGTGAGTGCTATGGATGGCGTTCTCGTAGGAAGACGGGAGCGGATCCATAGTGGTGTATTGATATGGTGAATATGTGGACTCGTGTGCGCCACCTCAAAAGAGTTACTTCCAATCGTAGTTCAGGATAGCCACCGAGTCAAAGCTGGCTTGCTGCAGTTAAACCCCACTACCCCCTTTGTTGATACCGATGCATATGTAGATAGTTCTGATGTAAGTCTTGGTGAGTACATCTGTACTCACGTTTGCCTATTTTATGTTTTGCAGAGAGACTTCAGTCTCGCTAGTAGTTCCGCGTGGGCTTCGACGTTTAGCTTGTTACCTCAGCTACGATCTTGTGCCCTCGGCAGGATCTGGTAGATAGTCAGGCTTCTCAGCCTTCTTCATTTGTAGTTGTCTGTACTCAGACAAGTTAAGCTTCCGCATGTGCTTGTTGCTTGTATGCTCTGTATGTTGGGTCATGAGACCCATGTTTGTAATATCTCGCTCCTCGGAGCCTAATAAATAAATACTTGAGTCGTAGAGTCTTGTTGTGATGCCATGTTGTATTTACTCATATCGGGCATATTGTGTGTATGATTGAAATGCTTGGTATGAGTGGGATCCGACTATCTAGTTGTTTATCCTTGGCAGCCTATCATATGGGGAAATGTAGTCTAGTGCTTCTGAGCGATAGTAGTCCGCTACAGCCCGGTTCACCGGAGTCCTGCTAGCCCAGCACTACTGCTCGGAACACTTGACTAGCCGGCATGTGATTCACGTCGTTCCTGTGTCTGTCCCTTCGGGGAAATGTCACGCGGTGTTATCCGGAGTCCTGCCTAGCCTGCTACAGCCCGGGTTACCGGAGTCCTGTTAGCCCAGTGCTACAGCCCAGATTTATACGTTGTTGACCGACATGCTCGATGTGATTCATGTATGCCTGTCCTCATGGGTTAGTGCCGCCTTGGGTTCACGACTAGCCATGTCGGCCCGGATTCTTTGTCATATGGATGCTAGCGACACTATCATATACATGAGCCAAAAGGCGCAAACGGTCCCGGGCCAGGTAAGGTGGCACCCGTGGGAATACCGTGCGTGAGGCCGCAAAGTGATATGATGTGTTACATGCTAGATCGGTGTGACTTAGGATCGGGGTCCTGACAGCGTTAGTCTTGTTGTGATGCCATGTTGTATTTACTCATATCGGGCATATTGTGTGTATGATTGAAATGCTTGGTATGAGTGGGATCCGACTATCTAGTTGTTTATCCTTGGCAGCCTATCATATGGGGAAATGTAGTCTAGTGCTTCTGAGCGATAGTAGTCCGCTACAGCCCGGTTCAGCGGAGTCCTGCTAGCCCAGCACTACTGCTCGGAACACTTGACTGGCCGGCATGTGATTCACGTCGTTCCTGTGTCTGTCCCTTCGGGGAAATGTCACGCGGTGTTATCCGGAGTCCTGCCTAGCCTACTATAGCCCGGGTTACCGGAGTCCTGTTAGCCCAGTGCTACAGCCCGGATTTATACGTTGTTGACCGACATGCTCGATGTGATTCATGTATGCCTGTCCTCATGGGTTAGTGTCGCCTTGGGTTCACGACTAGCCATGTCGGCCCGGATTCTTTGTCATATGGATGCTAGCGAAACTATCATATACGTGAGCCAAAAGGCGCAAACGGTCCCGGGCCAGGTAAGGTGGCACCCGTGGGAATACCGTGCGTGAGGCCGCAAAGTGATATGATGTGTTAGATGCTAGATCGGTGTGACTTAGGATCAGGGTCCTGACAGCATTGGTATCAGAGCCTGACTGCCTGTATGATTACCAAGCCAAACTGGTCGAAGTCGTGTCTAGAAATGCTTTAGTTATGTAAGGGAATTGATTGTGGAAGGGAACGTAAGGCTCTTTTTACTCCTTATACCTCATGCCTTCTGATCTGAGTCAACCTCTTCCTTTCTACGGGGATTAAGAACTAGGCCTTCTCTTCTATCTCTCAGGATGACGTGTTACTAAACCGTAGTTGCCTAAGATTGTTGGACTCAAGCCCCAGTTCAGTTTCTATTACTTCCGTATGTTCATAACTGTCCTCGGAACTTTGATATGATGTTGTTGAGTGGTTATGCCACCATTTTGCATGATGTCTCAAATCTTTTTGAGCATTTACAGCCGTTATGCCGTCCGAGTCATCCCAGGTTTCTAAATAGTCTGATGCATTTGCAAATCCTTTCATTCCGTTCCCGATGTCCTTTTGGTCAGAATAAGCACACTAACCGGTCAGTTGAGGTACTCCGTTGCCTCGACATATATATTGGAGCTATTATTATGACCCTAGGTGTCTTAGAGGACCACCTAATAATCTATCCATGTTTTGTGTTTCCAGTGTGATGAATCTGGCCACCATTCTCGAAAGCATCCCGTGATGCCATTTAGTATGTAGGTATTCTATTCCTGGGTTCTTGAACCCGAGATTCACCCTACCTACTTTGTGTTGATAGTGTTGCTCGTACCTTTAGAATATTAGTAACCTTTGCGATAGCCTCGAGGCCCGTGGTGTTTCCTTCTTCCGAATACCATGAACCGTCCTTGGCAGAAATTCGTTTTGAATCAAAAGATCACAACCAGGGTGCTCTTGAGGAGTACTCCATTCTTACTGTGATTCTGCCAGTTCTTCCTTTCTGCATGGGTTATCTGGAAGAAATATGTTGAACTCGTTCGACATGCTAACCCATGCATCCACAACTCAGAAAGTTATATGTTCCTTGAGTTGTCCCTCCTTAGTTGTTTCCTGACCTTTGTCTATCAAGTGATACTCAAGAGTATGCGTGCATTCGCTGTCGATGCCTATTATTCTTGTGGTCTGTCAAGCCATTCTACCCCGGAATGACTAGGAGAAACAAACTCCAGTACCTTATCCATTTCTAGGATTTGGTCAAAGCAGTTGTATACCACAGATCAAAATGCCAATCCAGCTTTTGTTCTGTTCTACCTTGGAGTGTTACCATCTTTATGTCAAGAATGTCATGAGAATTGCACCCCCTCTTATGAATTGTTGATTTAGTGATACTTCTTGCCATCATTGTTCATTCCTCGGTTTCGTGTTGTTGCAACCGGAATGCCGACGAGTGAATCGTGATGTGTGAAATCGATACTCCTAGCAACTAGTTGCTCGGTAGTAAATGGACAATATTCTCATTCTTAGCGTGTTGGTTATCAACTCATCATCCTAAGATTAATCGTGCTACCTAGTCCTTATTCCTGGTGCACTCTTCGATCAACGAGTTGAGATTTCGCCAAACCCTTGCTCTTTTGATCATATCGTCTTGCCCTGAAAAGCAAGGTTGTTCTCGAGCTTAGTAACATATCGGTGGTTCGTGATTTTCCGAATATCTTCTCGGAAGTATTACCAGGTTGTCCCCTGACTGTTATGTTGAGCTTGTGATCAAGTTGGCTTTCGTCTAAACCACCCATTCTCCAAGATTCTGTGTTGAATACCCTGAGCTAGTTGGTTAAGCTAAACAACAACTTGGAGAGTTGGAAGATAAAAGTTTTCCTAACTTAGTTCGTTCCAAAGGGATATTCTTGTGTGTGTGTGTTGAAGAAAGATGATTTCTTCATCGATTGGTCCTCGTGATCAGTTGTTGAATCTATTGTCTTGTCAAAACTTTGACTTGAGTATGGGCTATCGTCAAGTCAAATCAGAACCAACGATGTTCGTAATGTTGTCTTACTTGTGGTTGATCCCTCGAACATACACCATTACATCTTTTGGTCTGACCAATGCTATCACCATGTTCACATGATGGTGGAAGTCCAGTGATATGGAAATTCCGATGAGTTTTTGTTGAGCCCATCAGCAGCATTTTGTCTCCTCCATGATTCATGTTGAACATTGAGCTAGTGTTGGAAACTTTGTAAACATTGCCTTCGTGTTCCGCTCATGAGGTATATGTTTTGGTGAAATAAGTGACTTTCTCCAAGCTCATGTGCATTAGGTGTAAGTTGCCGCCATGAATTCGAGAAAGTCAATGTTGTTTCCTCTGGAATCATCCCAAGTCAGCCATGCACGTGCAAAGTATTCTGTGGTATGTTAGACTGATCATCTTCGTTCCATATGAATTCCTAGCACACAAGCCACTGGGTGATTTGTTCAAGGTAAAGAAGTCTAATTTAAGTGCACAAGACTTTGATATCCTCGATGATGGTTCCCAACCAGAACTCGGTAGTGTTTTATTATAAGACTACCACGTGATCACGCTTGTCTAGGACAGTGTGTTCACAGGTGCATAGCAAAACTTGCTCATGTTTTGGAGCTTGCTATCGTAGTTCATTTCCCGAGAATCTCGCAACGTCATCTCGTCGAATTGTGTTGCGAACTTTACTTTCAGACATGTTGAGTCTGAAGTATCCTATTACCAATCGGATCTGAATCTCAGGCAGATATGATGGTTGGAATACTCCCAATGTAACACCCTCGATGCGGCTATATCTCCCACCTGTCGAGGCACGACTTAGAGGCATAACCGCATTGAAAGCAATGTCACAAGTGAGGTAATCTTCACACCACCCATGTAATACATAAAGGGAAAGAGATACATAGTTGGCTTACAGTCGCCACTTCACACAATACATAAATAAACATGCATCATCCATATTACACTCAAGGTCCGACTACGGTACCAAAATGAAAGAAGACTACCCCAAATGCTACATAGATCCCCAGATCACCCCAACTGGGCTCCACTACTGATCATCTGGAAAAGAAACATAGTAACGGCCACGTTCCTCGTCGAACTCCCAAGTGAGCACGGACGGGTCATCTGCACTGGCATCATTGGTACCTGCAACTATTGTGGTAGAATCTGTGAGTCACGGGGACTCAGCAATCTCACACCCGCGAGATCAAGACTATTTAAGCTTATAGGTAGGGGGGATAGTGAGGTGGAGCTGCATCAAGATACTAGCATATATGGTGGCTACAGCGCAAAAGAGAGCGAGAAGAGAAGGCAAAGCACGGTCGTGAAACTAGAAGTGATCAAGAAGTGATCCTAGAACAACCTACGTCAAGCATTACTCCAACACCGTGTTCACTTCCCGGACCCCGCCGAGAAGAGACCATCACGGTTACACACGCGGTTGATGTGTTTTAGTTAAGGTCAACTTCGGGTTTTCTACAACCGGACATCAACAAATTCCCATCCGCCTCATAACCGCGGGCACGGCTTTTGAAAGATAATACCCTGCAGGGGTGTCCCAACTTAGCCCATTATAAGCTCTCACGGTCAACGAAGGATATTCCTTCTACCGGGAAGACCCGATCAGCCTCGGAATCCCGGACTACAAGACATCTCGGCAGTAATAAAACAAGTCCAGCAAAGCCGCCCGATTGTGCCGACAAATCCTGATAGGAGCTGCACATATCTTGGTCTCAGGGCACATCTGGATGAGACATCCTACGAGTAAAACCAAGCCTCGAGTTTCCCCGAGGGGGCCCCGCAGTCTGCTCGTTTCGGGCCAGCACCCAGAGGAGCACTGGTCCGGGGGGGGGGGGCTAAAATAAAGATGACCCTCGGGCTCGCGAAAACCCAAGGGAAAAGTGGTAGGTGGTGGAAAATGGTAAAACCAATGTTGGGCCTTGCCGGAAAAGTCTTATTCAAAGCGAACTGTCAAGGGGGTCCCATAAATCACCCAACCGTGTAAGGAACGCAAAATCCGGGAACATAACACCGTTATGACGGAAACTAGGGTGGCAAGAGTGGAACAAAACACCAGGCATAAGGCCGAGCCTTCCACCCTTACCGAGTATATAGATGCATTAATTAAATAAGAGGTATTGTGATATCCCAACAAGTAAACATGTTCCAACAAGGAACAACAAGTCCATGTTCCAACAAGGAACAAACTTCATCTTCACCTGCAACTAGCAACGCTATAAGAGGGGGCTGAGCAAAGCGGTAACATAGCCAATCAACGGTTTGCTAGGACATGGATGGTTAGGGGCTGACATGGCAGTATGGGTGGCATGATATAGCAAGTGGTAGGTATCGCAACATAGGCATAGCAAAAGTGCGAGCAATCTAGCAAGCAAAGATAGAAGTGATTTCGAGGGTATGGTCATCTTGCCTGCAAGAGTTTCAGAGTTGTCGAAAGCTTGGTCCTCGAAAGCGTTCTCAACGGAATCCTCGTTCACGTACTCGTCTCCCGGCTCTACCCAAGACAAGATAACAAGCAAAGGAACCAATATCAACCACGATGCAATGCGCAAGCGACATGATGCAAAAACATGGCATGATATGCGAGAGGTGATATGCAATGCGTATGCAAGCTACGGAAGGACAAAGATGAACAAGGCATAATCTTGGCAAACCAAGCATGCCACTGGATAGGTGAGGTGATTTCGGTTGAAATCGATATAAAGAACACCGGAATCGGATGCACGGTTTGCAAATGGCAAGCAATACAAGAATGGCACGAATCTGCCATTAACAGCATGATGCTACTTAGCAAGCAACAAATAATTAAGCTACTGCACCCAAACATGGCAACAAAGCATACGTCAGTAATCTACACAAGATGCATGATAAAAGATGAACACTGAGCTACGGCTAGTTCACATCATAACAGGCCCAAACCATCATGGCAAAAGTGCAAACGATAACAAGTTCTCAGACTTAGTGAAATTATCAATGTAGCAGAAATTAACATCAGGATGACATGTTCAGAGCAATGGAACAACATGCTACGCGAACAGGACATAGCAAAACAAGGCATGGCATGAATCTTCTCAAAGCACTTGATAAAAGTCTCTTACTGATCATAAGCTAAAAGGGATCAGAAAATATGATTACACCCATGTCAAATAAGCAAGTTTCGTTACAGGTTTCAGACTTAGCAGAAAACTGGACATGGCAGAAAACTAATAACGACTAGGCATGTTCGTGAGCTCGATGCACTCACTACAGTGCATTGCATGATAAACTAAGCATACATACATCAAGAAGACATGGCATAGTAACTAGACATGGCAAGAATAACATCATATCATGCAAGGATCAACTACACCAAGCTTGGCAAAATCAAATAACATGTAAACAATCTGCCAGCAACATTTTGAAGCAAAAGTAGAGCTCAATTGACTCAAGCTATGGCACTCCATAATTACAAACAAAGGCACGGATTGATATAGCAAATACTAAAGTTCAAAACTCCCTTACTGATCATGCTCAAATTATGCACAGATCTCTCAGAAACAACATGAATACATGGCATGAAAATAACAGCAGTCAGGGACTTAGTGAAATCACTAAGTCTCTGAAATCAGCAACATCAAGTGGCCTAGTTTGCATGCTTGTGCTAGTCACCACATAAATGACAAAAATACATGGCCAAATTCTCTGGAAAGGTAACATGGCATATTACAAAACTCATGTAGGACTCAACTTCATAGGAGGTACACAACAATCATGGCAAAAATGACAAAAGTGCATGTTCAGATAAGATCCAGCAACTAACATCAACTAGCCCTCTTCTAGCAGCATTTCGGGAATCAAGATGACCTCAAATGGAAATGGTGCAATGGAACGAAATGATGTACTCCTCGAAGCGAACAATTTGACATATTATACGCATGAAACGGAGCTACGGATGCAAAGCTATGGCATGATGAGCTTGTGAAGATAATGCAACAAAATGAGGACTTAGCAAAAACAAGGGGAAAAAGGAAAGTCAACCCGATCTAGGGTTCCGGCGGGCGCGCGAACCGAGGCAGCGGCGGGGCGACCGGAGACGGGGCGGCGACGGCGGGGGCCGGCCGGATCGGGGTGCTCCGGCCCGGATCTGGCCCGGCGACGGCGAGGGGGCCCGCGGGGCTCCGGGGCGACGGCGCGCGCGGCCGCGGGCGGTGGCCGGCGACGGGGGAGGGCGACGGCGGCGGGGGAGCCGGTGCGCAGGCGACGGCCGGCGACGGGGTCGGGCGGCGGAGCGCGCGGGAGGGCGCGGGCGGCGAGCGGGCCCGCGGGGGCCGGACGCGGGCCGCGGCGGGCTTCGGCGGGCGGCGGCGGCGAGGCGCCACGCGGCGCGCAGCGGTTGGCTGGGCGCGGGCGGCGGACGTTGTCCGGCGCGCCCGGACACGTCCGGCTGCGCGGGGGCGACGGGAGCTAGGGTTAGGGTGGATTTGCTCCGTGATTTCGGAGGGGGAGGCCTTTTATAGATAGGAGGAGCTAGGAGGCTCCAAATGGAGAGCGGTTCTCGGCCACGCGATCGTGATCGAACGGCGGAGGACATGGGAGTGACTTAGATGGGTTATTGGGCTGTTTTGAAGGGGTGTTGGGCTGCAACACACACGAGGCCTTCACGGTTACCCGGTTAACCGTTGGAGTACCAAACGAACTCCGATTGACCCGAAACTTGACAGGCGGTCTTCCGGTGCTATACCGAGGCCACATGTCAAACCTCGGTCCATTCCGAGAATATTTAATACCCGCTCACGAAGAAATGTAAAAGGGGACGCCGGGGAACATAGGAGCGCCGGATTGCAAAACGGACAACGGGGAAAATGCTCGGATTTATGAGACGAACACGTATGCGAATGCGATGCACATGATGACATGATATGAAATGCGTGACATGACCAAAATACACAACGAAGGGAAAATCCAACCACGGAGGAAATATCATAACACATAGCCGAAAATGGCAAGAGTTGGATTACAAATATGGCAAGTTACATCCGGGGCGTTACAACACTCCACCACTACGAGAGGATCTCGTCCCGAGATCTAGGACTGAAAGAACTCCGGATACTCGGAACGTAGGTGATCCTCACGCTCCCAGGTGGCTTCTCAGTCTGAATGGTGTGACCATTTCACTTTGAGGAATTTGATTGACTTGTTGCGAGTCTTGCGCTCAGTTTCTTCAAGAATAGCAACGGGGTGCTCATGATAGGACAAATCTTCTTGAAGATCAATCTCTTCGAAGTTGATGGTGCGCTCAGGCGTTTTGAAGCACTTGCGAAGCTGTGACACATGGAAAACATCGTGCACATTTATAAAGTTGGAGGGAAGCTCAAGTTGATAGGCGAGATCGCCTCGTTTGCCGATGATCTTGAAAGGACCGACGTATCTGGGGGCAAGTTTCCCCTTGATACCGAAGCGACGAGTTCCTTTCATTGGAGAGACGCGGAGGTAGACATGATCTCCGATCTCGAATGCCACATCTCGGTGTTTGCTATCGTAATAGCTCTTCTGGCGCGATTGCGCGGCTTTGAGGTTCTCACGAATGACCTTGCACATAGCCTCAGCCTCTGAGATCAAATCATTGCCGAGCAATTGGCGTTCACCGGTTTCAGACCAGTTGAGAGGAGTACGACACTTTCTGCCATAGAGAATCTCGAATGGGGCTTTGCCCGAGCTGGCTTGAAAGCTGTTGTTGTAAGAGAATTCAGCATAAGGAAGACAATCCTCCCACTTCATGCCGAAAGAGATAACACAAGCTCTGAGCATATCTTCAAGAATTTGGTTGACACGCTCGACTTGTCCACTAGTTTGAGGGTGGAAAGCTGTGCTGAAGCGAATGTTGGTGCCCATGGCCTTCTGAAAAGATCCCAAAACTTGGAGGTAAAGATGCTGCCACGGTCTGAAGAGATCAATTGTGGAATGCCGTGTAAGGAGACAATTCTGGATGTGTAGAGCTCTGCCAGCTGCGCTGCTGTGGTAGACTCTTTGATAGGAAGAAAATGAGTCACTTTGGTGAGCTTGTCGATGACAACGAAGATAGCATCATTTCCACGCTTGGACTTAGGAAAACCAGTCACGAAGTCCATTTCGATATGATCAAACTTCCATTCTGGAATAGCAAGAGGTTGGAGAAGACCAGCTGGTCGTTGGTGTTCTGCTTTCACCCTTCTGCAGACATCACACTCGTTCACGAATTGAGCAATCTCACGCTTCATTCGAGTCCACCAATACGACTGCTTGAGGTCATGGTACATCTTCCAACTTCCAGGATGAATTGACAGGAGAGAGTTGTGCGCTTTGTTCATAATGACTTTACGAAGATCACCCTTTGGAACCACGATCCGGTCCTCGAAGAAAAGAGTATCTCTGTCATCAACTCGATAGCACTTGTATTTGGGGATGGTCTTTTCAATACCACGTTTCACCTTCTTCACCATGGTATCCAACAATTGTGCCTCACGAATCTGATCTTCCAAAGTAGGAGAGACAATGAGGTTGGCAAGAACACCTTGAGGGACAAATTGGAGATTCAACTTGCGGAAAGCCTCACAGAGATCCGGTTGAAATGGCTTGAGGATTAAGCTGTTGCAGTAAGCCTTTCTGCTCAAAGCGTCTGCAATCACATTAGCCTTGCCTGGAGTATATTCAATACTCGGATTATACTCTTGAATCATTTCGACCCATCGAGTTTGCCTGAGGTTGAGGTGAGGCTGAGTGAAGATGTACTTGAGACTCTTGTGATCGGTGAAAATGTCCACTTTCCTTCCCAACAAGAGATGTCTCCATGTTATTAGAGCGTGGACCACTGCCGCCAACTCAAGATCGTGAGTGGGGTAGTTCCTTTCATTGGGCTTCAACTGGCGAGAGGTATAGGCAACAACCTTCTTCTCCTGCACTAACACAGCACCGAGGCCCTGGAGAGAAGCATCACAGAAAACTTCATAAGGCTTGGATTCATCAGGAGGAGTCAGAACTGGAGCTGTGACGAGTTTCTCTTTGAGAGTGTTGAAAGCAACGTCACACTCAGGAGGCCAGACATACTTCACATGCTTCTGGAGGAGGTTGGAAAGAGGCTTTGCAATCTTTGAGAAATTCTCAACGAATCTTCGGCAATAGCTTGCAAGTCCAAGAAAACTGCGAAGCTGCTTGACATTCTGTGGAGGTTGCCAATTCAAAACTGCAGACACCCTCTCTGGATTAATAGCAATGCCCTTGGCAGAGATGATATGGCCAAGATAAAGAACTTCATCAAGCCAGAATTCACATTTGGAGAACTTCGCATATAATTGATACTCTCTGAGCTTGTCGAGCACCAATCGCAAATGTTTGGCATGATCCTTCTTATTCTTGGAGAAGACCAAAATATCATCGAGATAGACCAAGACAAATTCGTTGATGTAGGGGTTGAAGATGAAATTCATCAAGCGAGTGAAATATGGAGGAGCATTGACAAGGCCGAAAGACATGACAGTATATTCATAAGAACCAAAGCTTGTTCTGAATGCTGTCTTGGGAATATCTTCTTCACGAATGCAAATCTGATGATAACCCATACGAAGGTCAAGCTTGGAGAACACCTTAGCACCTTTAAGTTGCTCAAATAGCTCATTGATGTTGGGAAGTGGATACTTGTTCTTGATTGTCTTCTTGTTCAATGGACGGTAATCGACGCAAAGTCGGTCCGTGCCATCCTTCTTATTGACAAAAAGAACACCACAACCCCAAGGAGAAGAACTCGGTCTGATCAGACCCAGACGCTCTTGTTTATCGAGTTGAATCTTCAATTCCTTGAGCTCATCTGGTCCAAGCTTGTAAGGATGCTTGCAAACGGGTTCCGTGCCAGGCTCAAGATCAATAACGAATTCAACTGGCCGGCGGGGAGGCATACCCGGAAGCTCTTCTGGAAAGACATCTTGGTACTCACAAATGACTGGAATCTGAGAGATAGCCTCCAATTCATCATTCTCATTGAGAGAAAACAACCGAATGGTATCATCACGAGAGGCATAAATGATCACATCGTTAGAAGAGTGAGTCAATTGAATTTCCCTGGCAGCACAATCAAGCTAAGCCTTGTGCTTAGAAAGACAGTCCATCCCGAGAATAAGATCAATATCAGAGTCACCTAGAACAATTGGTTTAGACAAGAATCTATAGTCACCCATCTTGATAGAAACATCGGGAGCAACCAAACTAGAAGTCAATAGCTTTCCAGGAGAAACAACTTGCATAACTTTGGACAAAGTCTCTGTGTCCACGTTGTGCTTTGATGCAAAAGGATATGACATGAAAGAATGCGATGCACCGGTATCGAATAAGACTTTTGCAGGAATATCATTCACAGGAAGATTACCCATGATCACTTCAGAAGACTCCTCTGCTTGAGCTGCATTCAACATGTTCACCTTGGCATGCTTAGGATTATGCTTGACCACTGCATTGTTGGAAGATTTCACAGGAGGAGGAGGCGGAAGGCGCCTTTGGTTGAAGCACTTGTCCGCATAGTGACCCTTTTGCTGACATTTCCTGCAAGTCACCTCAGAGAGCGGACGATGATAAGGAGCACTTGGCCTTGGAGCTTGGTTCTGAGACTTGTTCTGATAACCAGGGTTGGGTGGGTGGGAAGATCCACGACCACTTGAGTTCTTCTGCTGATAAGGCTGACGGAACGGAGGAGGAGGAGGCAACCAGAACTTCTGTTGCTTAGCTGCCACAAGTGAAGAAGAAGAAGACTGAACTGCGTCTCTGACTCTCTTCTTAGATGCCTCACACTTAAGCTGAGCAGCTTCCTATTTCAGTGCCATGTTGTAGAATTCATCATACTTTAATGGCTCGAAAAGCACGAGAGCAAGTTGCAGATCTTCTCTAAGACCACGTCTGAATCGGTAGATCATACTCTTCTCATCAAGGATGTCTTGCCTTGCAAAACGAGAGAGCTTCTGGAACTGAGTGTTGTATTGATAGACAAACATGGTGCCTTGCTTGAGATTGCGGAATTCCTCACGCTTACTCTCAACAACACTTTCTGGAATGTGGTGAGCTTTGAAGTCACGACGGAAATCATCCCAGGTAATCACACGACCTCCTCTAGAATCTTTGTATTGCTGGAACCACTCAGCAGCTTGATCTTTGAGTTGAAAAGAGGCAAACTTGACAAAGTCCTCAGGTCTGACATGGCTGCACTCGAAATGCTTGGTGATGTCCACGAGCCAATCATCTGCGTCTGTGGCCTTGACACAGTAGCTGAAGGTCTTTGGCTGATTAGCAAGGAACTGGTTGAGTGAAGCGAAGTGCGGCTGATTGTTCCCTTGGCCTTGATTCTCTTGATTAGCTTGCCCTTGGTTGCGATCTTGCAAGAGCTGAATCAGAATCTAAGCATTGGCATTTGTGGCAGTCATCAGGGCTTGCCATGCCTCCGGAGGCGGAGGTGGTGGCGGAGGGTTAGCCTGATTTCCTTCATTGCGTTCCGGATTCTGACGCGTTGGCGGAGCCATCCTGAAGAGGGTGACATCCATTAGCATCTTGACAGATATATATTGAAGCTGAATCAAAGGAACGAAATTGCAACATATAGTCTTCACAATAAACATTCGAACGAGAATGAACGAATGAATTCCAAAGTAAAACATCACACTTCCATAAGCTGAGAAGCCACTTAGAACAAGGTAAGGAATAAAATCAACAAGGTACGGATGTGAACAAATACTTGGTAAGGATTACCCAATCACAAACCAAATATCTGCGGAAGAAATACTAGAGCTACAAGAATTCCCACTTATAAACTCCCGAAACTTTCTGGTTATGCAATCAGGTGTAGGGGATACAGGGGACACAAAATATATCACCCAAACTAACAATACCTAGATCCAGCTGTATCCATCCTTCAACACATAACCAAGAAATCTTCGGAAATCATCTACCTCAACCTTCGAAAAACATCCGTTATACAAGTCATGGCGATACTCCCGCACTCGCCTCAGTACTGGGCTATCAGGGTTATCTCACCAACAACTGTACAAAAGAGATTTTCGATGTCGGCGTACTAAACTCAGGTATTCCAAAACCGCAACGATAAAATTATGACGACAACACCTCGGAGCTCAACTCCCCGGGACACCTCCTCTAAAACCCCTGCTGACGGGAGGCAACCAAGACAATGTTGTCATCATAAAACCATCGGAACGATTCTAAGATACCCGCGTGATCCTAAATTTTTTTTAGTGAAATTTGAGAAGAGAAGAGTCAAAACTCTACGTCAGGATGCCTCACCAGAAGGTCGAAGGGACTGGGGAGTAAAAGAATTCCTAAACTCTCCGATATATAATTCCGAAATGACTCAAAACATTTTTCTAGACACAACTCGGCCACTAAAAACGATCAATCAGAGGGGCTCCTACGGTCGGGGAAGGCTCTGATTACCAACTTGTAACGCCCTCGATGCGGCTATATCTCCCACGTGTCGAGGCACGACTTAGAGGCATAACCGCATTGAAAGCAATGTCGCAAGTGAGGTAATCTTCACACCACCCATGTAATACATAAAGGGAAAGATATACATAGTTGGCTTACAGTCGCCACTTCACACAATACATAAATAAACATGCATCATCCAGATTACACTCAAGGTCCGACTACGGTACCAAAAGGAAAGAAGACTACCCCAAATGCTACATAGATCCCCAGATCACCCCAACTGGGCTCCACTACTGATCATCTGGAAAAGAAACATAGTAACGACCACGTTCCTCGTCGAACTCCCAAGTGAGCACGGACGCGTCATCTGCACTGGCATCATTGGTACCTGCAACTGTTGTGGTAGAATCTGTGAGTCACGGGGACTCAGCAATCTCACACCCGCGAGATCAAGACTATTTAAGCTTATAGGTAGGGGGGATAGTGAGGTGGAGCTGCAGCAAGCGACTAGCATATATGGTGGCTACAGCGCAAAAGAGAGCGAGAAGAGAAGGCATTACTCAAATTGTCGCGAAACTAGAAGTGATCAAGAAGTGATCCTAGAACAACCTACGTCAAGCATTACTCCAACACCGTGTTCACTTCCCGGACCCCGCCGAGAAGAGACCATCATGGTTACACACGCGGTTGATGTGTTTTAGTTAAGGTCAACTTCGGGTTTTCTACAACCGGACATCAACAAATTCCCATCTGCCTCATAACCGCGGGCACGACTTTCGAAAGATAATACCCTGTAGGGGTGTCCCAACTTAGCCCATTATAAGCTCTCATGGTCAACGAAGGATATTCCTTCTACCAGGAAGACCTGATCAGCCTCGGAATCCCGGACTACAAGACATCTCGGCAGTAATAAAACAAGTCCAGCAAAGCCGCCCGATTGTGCCGACAAATCCTGATAGGAGCTGCACATATCTCGGTCTCAGGGCACATCCGAATGAGACATCCTACGAGTAAAACCAAGCCTCGAGTTTCCCCGAGGGGGCCCCGCAGTCTGCTCGTTTCGGGCCAGCACCCAGAGGAGCACTGGTCCGGGGGGGCTAAAATAAAGATGACCGTCGAGCTCGCGAAAACCCAAGGGAAAAGTGGTAGGTGGTGGCAAATGGTAAAACCAATGTTGGGCCTTGCCGGAAAAGTCTTATTCAAAGCAAACTGTCAAGGGGGTCCCATAAATCACCCAACCGTGTAAGGAACGCAAAATCCGGGAACATAACACCGGTATGACGGAAACTAGGGTGGCAAGAGTGGAACAAAACACCAGGCATAAGGCCGAGCCTTCCACCCTTTACCGAGTATATAGATGCATTAATTAAATAAGAGGTATTGTGATATCCCAACAAGTAAACATGTTCCAACAAGGAACAACAAGTCCATGTTCCAACAAGGAACAAACTTCATCTTCACCTGCAACTAGCAACGCTATAAGAGGGGGCTGAGCAAAGCGGTAACATAGCCAATCAACGGTTTGTTAGGACATGGATGGTTAGGGGCTGACATGGCAGTATGGGTGGCATGATATAGCAAGTGGTAGGTATCGCAACATAGGCATAGCAAAAGAGTGAGCAATCTAGCAAGCAAAGGTAGAAGTGATTTCGAGGGTATGGTCATCTTGCCTGCAAGAGTTTCAGAGTTGTCGAAAGCTTGGTCCTCGAAAGCGTTCTCAACGGAATCCTCGTTCACGTACTCGTCTCCCGGCTCTACCCAAGACAAGATAACAAGCAAAGGAACCAATATCAACCACGATGCAATGCGCAAGCGACATGATGCAAAAACATGGCATGATATGCGAGAGGTGATATGCAATGCGTATGCAAGCTACGGAAGGACAAAGATGAACAAGGCATAATCTTGGCAAACCAAGCATGCCACTGGATAGGTGAGGTGATTTAGGTTGAAATCGATATAAAGAACACCGGAATCGGATGCACGGTTTGCAAATGGCAAGCAATACAAGAATGGCACGAATCTGCCATTAACAGCATGATGCTACTTAGCAAGCAACAAATAGTTAAGCTGCTGCACCCAAACATGGCAACAAAGCATACGTCAGTAATCTACACAAGATGCACGATAAAAGATGAACACTGAGCTACGGCTAGTTCACATCATAACAGGCCCAAACCATCATGGCAAAAGTGCAAACGATAACAAGTTCTCAGACTTAGTGAAATTATCAATGTAGCAGAAATTAACATCAGGATGGCATGTTCAGAGCAATGGAACAACATGCTACGCGAACAGGACATAGCAAAACAAGGCATGGCATGAATCTTCTCAAAGCACTTGATAAAAGTCTCTTACTGATCATAAGCTAAAAGGGATCAGAAAATATGATTACACCCATGTCAAATAAGCAAGTTTCGTTACAGGTTTCAGACTTAGCAGAAAACTGGACATGGCAGAAAACTAATAACGACTAGGCATGTTCGTGAGCTCGATGCACTCACTACAGTGCATTGCATGATAAACTAAGCATACATACATCAAGAAGACATGGCATAGTAACTAGACATGGCAAGAATAACATCATATCATGCAAGGATCAACTACACCAAGCTTGGCAAAATCAAATAACATGTAAACAATCTGCCAGCAACATTTTGAAGCAAAAGTAGAGCTCAATTGACTCAAGCTATGGCACTCCATAATTACAAACAAAGGCATGGATGGATAGAGCAAATACTAAAGTTCAAAACTCCCTTACTGATCATGCTCAAATTATGCATAGATCTCTCAGAAACAACATGAATACATGGCATGAAAATAACAGCAGTCAGGGACTTAGTGAAATCACTAAGTCTCTGAAATCAGCAACATCAAGTGGCCTAGTTTGCATGCTTGTGCTAGTCACCACATAGATCACAAAAATACATGGCAAAATTCTCTGGAAAGGTAACATGGCATGTTACAAAACTCATGTAGGACTCAACTTCATAGTAGGTACACAACAATCATGGCAAAAATGACAAAAGTGCATGTTCAGATAAGATCCAGCAACTAACATCAACTAGCCCTCTTCTAGCAGCATTTCGGGAATCAAGATGACCTCAAATGAAAATGATGCAATGGAACGAAATGATGTACTCCTCGAGGCGAACAATTTTACATATTATACGCATGAAACGGAGCAACGGATGCAAAGCTATGGCATGATGAGCTTGTGAAGATAATGCAACAAAATGAGGACTTAGCAAAAACGAGGGGAAAAAGGAAAGTCAACCCGATCTAGGGTTCCGGCGGGCGCGCGAACCGAGGCAGCGGCGGGGCGACCGGAGTCGGGGCGGCGACGGCGGGGGCCGGCCGGATCGGGGTGCTCCGGCCCGGATCTGGCCCGGCGACGGCGAGGGGGCCCGCGGGGCTCCGAGGCGACGGCGCGCGCGGCCGCGGGCGGTGGCCGGCGACGGGGGAAGGCGACGGCGGCGGGGGAGCCGGTGCGCGGGCGGCGGCCGGCGACGGGGTTGGGCGGCGGAGCGCGCGGGAGGGCGCGGGCGGCGAGCGGGCCCGCGGGGGCCGGACGCGGGCCGCGGCGTGCTTCGGCGGGCGGCGGCGGCGAGGCGCCACGCGGCGCGCAGCGGTTGGCTGGGCGCGGGCGGCGGACGTTGTCCGGCGCGCCCGGACACGTCCGGCGGCGCGGGGGCGACGGGAGCTAGGGTTAGGGTGGATTTGCTCCGTGATTTCGGAGGGGGAGGCCTTTTATAGATAGGAGGAGCTAGGAGGCTCCAAATGAAGAGCGGTTTTCGGCCACGCGATCGTGATCGAACGGCGGAGGACATGGGAGTGACTTAGATGGGTTATTAGGCTGTTTTGAAGGGGTGTTGGGCTGCAACACACACGAGGCCTTCACGGTTACCCGGTTAACCGTTGGAGTACCAAACGAACTCCGATTGACCCGAAACTTGACAGGCGGTCTTCCGGTGCTATACCGAGACCACATGTCAAACCTCGGTCCATTCCAAGAATGTTTAATACCCGCTCATGAAGAAATGTAAAAGGGGACGCCGGGGAACATAGGAGCGCCGGATTGCAAAACGGACAACGGGGAAAATGCTCGGATTTATGAGACGAACACGTATGCGAATGCGATGCACATGATGACATGATATGAAATGCGTGACATGACCAAAATACACAACGAAGGGAAAACCCAACCACGGAGGAAATATCATAACACATAGCCGAAAATGGCAAGAGTTGGATTACAAATATGGCAAGTTACATCCGGGGCGTTACACCCAACATTTGCATTTTGTTCCCAGTTTGCACCCCATTGTGCCAATTTTCCATGGATGCCTTCTCCGCAGTTGTTGTCCAAGATCATCTTTAAAAATGGACTTGCCATGGGTCCCCTCCATTCCCGGTGATAAGCAAAAGTCATCCATTGTGTTGTCTTCAACAAGGTAGTCCATATCATCCAACCTAGTCCGAGTATGCCATTACTTCGAGCTCTTTCAAATGAGCGTTTGTGATTGCCTTAGGCTGGAATAAAGAGTTCCAATGATCTCAGAATCAAAAGTAATTCTTTTGCCACTTAAGGGAATAGTTCTTCGAGTCACCTTCCCTGAGGTACCCCGTTATGGAATCATGGCAGATAACTCCTCCTTATCTTGAAACCATGCACCATCTTGTTCAGTGTGGAATTATTGCCTACCAAAGTGAACCTTTGACATCTACCTCTTCCCATCACCCTGATGTGTATTTTGTGTCTCACTCCAAGAGGTGGTCTATGTCTCATTCCATGAGTTGTTCGACAGTTGCTCGATCTTCGAGAAGATCGATTTTGCTAGATTTTCCTTTTCTTCTCATTGTCATGTTGGATGGAGTTCTCATAGGAAGACGTCGAGTCAAAGATGATGATCGAATCAGCGTTCTTATGAAGTGCAACCTGGATCGAGAAGATTGTGATAGCTTGCGACCCCTCTGTCTTCCCACCTCACGTCTTGAATCTCGGGACGAGATTCTTGTTTAGTGGGGGTGAGCTGTCACAGCCCAGTTCTGGCCTTGCCTGTCTTGCATTAGCATCCATGCATCATGTCTAAATTTCTTTTAAATTTGAATTGGGGGAATTGGAGAGCCTCAGAAATCATTTCTAAAAATGATCAACATTAAAAATTGCTTCAAATGTTCCCAAGGAAATGTTCCTTTTCAGCTTTGAGAAATATTGGCAAGAATAAAATTCAAACCAATATTTTTTGGGGGTTCAAAAGTATTTATTTTGGGCCTTTGAATTAATTCAATAACTATTTGCATTGGATATATATTGTATATATAATTAATATATGTCCAATAATTTTGGAACATTTTATGTGGTTTGGTATATTTTAGTTCTAGCCACATAATTATTTTCAGGATTTTATAAAATGGTTTAGTATTTTTACTAAACGAAAACAAAACAGAACAAAATAGAAAACTAAAACAGAGAAGAGGGAACCATACCTGGCGGTTACCTGTCCACCTGGCCAGCCCACCTGGCGGCCCAAGTGGCTGACCCAGCCCACCAGAGCCGCCACCGTCTCCCACCTCGCGCCAGAAGGACGCGAGGCGTGTGGCCACCGCGCACCGGCACGCGCCCGGCCACCTCCTTCCTGCCTGGCTGTCCTCCCGTCGCCCTGGATCGTCTCTCGCAGCGCCACACGCCCCCCGGACCCTCTGCACCGCTCCCGTCTCTCCCTGCCTCGTCTCTCTCCCTCTCTCACCCGAACCCGAGCGCAGCCGTCGCCGCCGACGAGAGCCACCGTGGCCACCGGCCACCCCTCGCCCTGCCGCTGAGCTCAGGAGCTCCGCCTAGAACCCGAGTACCTCTCCGCCGACCCACGCAAGGCCGGAGGACCCCAAGACGACGCCGCGACCCTTCTTCCCCGTCCACGGCCGCCGGATGCCGCCGCCCGATTCGTCGTCCACAGGGCCTCCCCGAGCTCTCCGTCTGCTTCAACCGACTCCCCGTGAGCTCCTATTCCTCCTCCCCGTTCCCGTTCTCGCTCTCGAGCACCACAGTAACAGCACCGAGCTCGGCCGCACCCGCCGCCGCCACCGCACGTCGCCGTCGTGGCCACAGCCACGTTGGGTCGATTCTGAGCACGTCATCGTCTCCTCCGCACCCGCACGAGCCCGTAGCACTCCTCACGCGCCTCGCCGTGCCCCTAGCATCGGAGCCGACCTCGTCCGAACTCCGGCGACCGCCAAGGTCTTCGCCGGCGTCGACTCCGGCCACCCCAGGCCCGGCTACTGCCACCAGGCGACGCGCTGCAACACCAGCTACCCGTAGAGACCAACCGCGGCTCAAACCGCGGCCTGTACGCGAAACCCGAGCAACTCCGGCGAGTTGCCGCCACGGTTTTGGTCACCGCCGGCGAGATTCCGGCGAGTGTCTACGTGGCCACCTAGTTAGCACTAATCACCCACTAACTAACTTCCTGACTCGCTTACATGTGGGCCCCAGTGCCTAAACTAACTAGTTTTATTTTCTGTTAAGATTAATACTAATCTGTGTGGACCCCACGTGTCAATTTGACTTTGGTCAAGTCAACGTTGACCGGGCCCACAGGTCAGATTTGACCTGGACCGCGCCCGTTGACCGCTGACGTCATTGTGTCGTCATGCTGACGCAATAACTCATTTTCTGGATTTATTTTTATATAAGAAATTTCAGACAATAATGCAAACTTCTAAAATTCATATCAAATCAACCGTAACTCCAAATGAAATAAATTATATATGAAAAATGATCAGAAAAATCCAATATATCCATCTGTACAATTTTCATGCATGTTAGAACAACTTATGACTACTGTTTAGGGCAATTCAATTAAATGGCATTTAAATAACCACATGTGGGGTTTGAATTTGAACCTTGGGTTCAAACCAACTACACTTAATTGTGTTGCTAGTTGCATTAGGCCAAATCACAGCATATTGCCATGTCATGATCATGCATCATATTGTGCATTGCATTAATTGTGTTCTTCCTTGTTTGTCGGTATTTGTCCCCTCTCGGTAGACGATGTTCCAACGATGAGTTCGATGACACCGATGAAGAGCTATATTATCTTCAGAAGTGCCAGGCAAGCAAAACCCCCTTGTTCATTCTGATACAATCCCACTCTCTCGCTTCTGCTCTCTTTTACTGCATTAGGACAACAACGATTCAACTGTTACATGCTGCGGTAGTTGAACCCCTTTCCTCTGCATGACCTGTCATTGCCACAGTAAATAGATGAAACCCACTAGCATGAGTAGGAGTTGTTTGAGCCCTGATGTGCCTACTCATTCATGCTTGTTTGTCATGCCTGCTACTGCTTAGAGTTGAGTCAGGTCTGATTCATCGGAAATGAATTGGAATGTGGTGAACATGTCCTACTGTTGATAGCTAAGTGTGTGAACACGATTTGGTAAAGGTAGCGGTGAGAGGCCATGTAGGAGTACATGGTGGGTTGTCTCATTGCAGCCGTCCTTAGGAACAGAGTTCTGTGTTTGTGATCCATGAACAGTTACTACCACGCATTGGAATGCTTAAGTGCCCCTCTCGACTTATTAATCAACTTGATCTCTGTCCAGGAGTTGCAACTAGTTTCTGGTGTTTGTAGGTAGTGTTAGTAGTCTACCAAGTGGCACCCGGTACAGGTGGGCTTGGGACAGACTAGGCACAGTGGCACGGTGTACCAAGTGGCACCCGGTTGGTGGGCTTGGGAACCCTGCTCACATCGTTTGGGGCCGTGAGCGACACCCCGGCCGGATCTCCTTGCGGATGGAACCCGAATAGGTGATAAACCTTGACTAGAGACTTGTGTGGTTAGTCAGGTCGTGGCCGACTCCCTCGCCCGGCTTCCGCTTGAAGGTTGCCGAGGTACATGACGTGTATAGGGCGATAAGTGGCGAGAGCGTGTGTGAAGAAGTACACCCCTACAGGGTTATCATTATCTATTCGAATAGCCGGATTCCTCGGATATGGAAACTTGGACCCCTTGTACAGTTCATAGACAAGTGAAAGTGGATACTCTAAAATGCGCAAGATAAGCGTGAGTGCTATGGATGGCGTTCTCGTAGGAAGACGGGAGCGGATCCATAGTGGTGTATTGATATGGTGAATATGTGGACTCGTGTGCGCCACCTCAAAAGAGTTACTTCCAATCGTAGTTCAGGATAGCCACCGAGTCAAAGCTGGCTTGCTGCAGTTAAACCCCACTACCCCCTTTGTTGATACCGATGCATATGTAGATAGTTCTGATGTAAGTCTTGGTGAGTACATCTGTACTCACGTTTGCCTATTTTATGTTTTGCAGAGAGACTTCAGTCTCGCTAGTAGTTCCGCGTGGGCTTCGACGTTTAGCTTGTTACCTCAGCTACGATCTTGTGCCCTCGGCAGGATCTGGTAGATAGTCAGGCTTCTCAGCCTTCTTCATTTGTAGTTGTCTGTACTCAGACAAGTTAAGCTTCCGCATGTGCTTGTTGCTTGTATGCTCTGTATGTTGGGTCATGAGACCCATGTTTGTAATATCTCGCTCCTCGGAGCCTAATAAATAAATACTTGAGTCGTAGAGTCTTGTTGTGATGCCATGTTGTATTTACTCATATCGGGCATATTGTGTGTATGATTGAAATGCTTGGTATGAGTGGGATCCGACTATCTAGTTGTTTATCCTTGGCAGCCTATCATATGGGGAAATGTAGTCTAGTGCTTCTGAGCGATAGTAGTCCGCTACAGCCCGGTTCACCGGAGTCCTGCTAGCCCAGCACTACTGCTCGGAACACTTGATTGGCCGGCATGTGATTCACGTCGTTCCTGTGTCTGTCCCTTCGGGGAAATGTCACGCGGTGTTATCCGGAGTCCTGCCTAGCCTGCTACAGCCCGGGTTACCGGAGTCCTGTTAGCCCAGTGCTACAGCCCGGATTTATACGTTGTTGACCGACATGCTCGATGTGATTCATGTATGCCTGTCCTCATGGGTTAGTGCCGCCTTGGGTTCACGACTAGCCATGTCGGCCCGGATTCTTTGTCATATGGATGCTAGCGACACTATCATATACGTGAGCCAAAAGGCGCAAACGGTCCCGGGCCAGGTAAGGTGGCACCCGTGGGAATACCGTGCGTGAGGCCGCAAAGTGATATGATGTGTTACATGCTAGATCGGTGTGACTTAGGATCGGGGTCCTGATAAGTATTCGACCCAGATTTATAGATTCGACACAAGGGGAGCCAAAGAATATTTTTAAGTATTTTCAGCTGAGTTGTCAATTCAACCACACCTGGAGATTAATTATCTGCAGCAAAGTGATCAGTAGCAAAGTAGTATGGTATTATTGATAATAGTAGCAGCAGCAATAGTAACGGTAGCGGTAGTAACTTAACATAAACAATATAAGATAAACTCGTAAGCATTGGATCGGTAATTTGTTGGATGATATTCATCATGTGACAGTCATAACCTAGGGCGATGCGGTACTAGCTCTAGTTCATAAATATAATGTAGGCATGTATTCCTTAACTAATCATACGTGCTTATGGAAAGAACTTGCATGACATCTTTTGTCCTACCCTCCCGTGGCAGCAGGGTCCTCTTGGAAACTAAGGGATATTAAGGCCTCCTTTTAATAGAGAACCGGAACAAAGCATTAGCACACGATGAATACATGTACTCCCCAAACTACGGTTATCACCGGGAGTGGTCCCGACTATTGTCACTCCGGGATTGCCGGATCATAACACGTAGTAGGTGACTATAACTTGCAAGATCGGATCTAGAACATCAATATAATGGTGATAACATAAATGGTTCAGATCTGAAATCATGGCACCCGGGCCCAAAGTGACAAGCATTAAGAATGGCAAAGTCATAGCAACATCAATCTCAGAACATAGTGGATACTAGGGATCAAGCCCTAACAAAACTAACTAGATTACATGATGAATCTCATCCAACTCCTCACCGAACAGCGAGCCTACGAAGGAATTACTCACTCCCGATGGGGCTCATCATGGAATTGGTGACGGAGAAGGGTTGGTGATGAAGAAGAATGAAGACCCCCCTCTCCGGAGGCCCAAACGGACTCCAAATCTGGCCTCCCGATGAAGAACAGGAGGTGATGGCGGCTCCGTCTCGTGGAACACGATAATTCTTTCTCCCTGATTTTTTTCTCCGAAAATAGGATTTTATAGCGTCGGTTTCAGGGTTTGGGGGGCCACCAGGTGGGGACAACCCACCTGGGCGTGCTGGGGGGGGGCAGGCGTGCCCTGGTGTGTGTTGCCCACCCAGGTGCCCCCCTCGGGTGGCTCTTGGCTCCAAAAATTCTCTTCTATTGGGAAAAAATTCCTCGCAAAGTTTCGTTCCATTCTGAGAACTTTTATTTCTGCACAAAAACAACAACATGGTAATTCTGCTGAAAACAGCGTTAGTCCGGGGTTAGTTTCATTCGAATCATGCAAATTAGAGTCCAAAACAAGAGGAAAAGCGTTAGGAAAAGTAGGTACGTTGGAGACGTATCAACTCCCCAAGCTTAAACCTTTGCTTGTCCTCAAGCAATTCAGTTGATAAATTGAAAGTGAAAAATAAAAACTTTTACGAACTCTCTTTGCTCTTGTTTGCATAAATAAGCTTAAACATCACCCAGGTTTTCAGCCATTATTATAACTAACCATGCCAACACTAACTCTTAAAAATTATATTAACTCATATCAATGACACAATCAGCTAGCGAGCAATAATAAGATATCTCAAACAGCAACACGTTATCAAAACAACCATGATATAATATGACAATAGTGGTATCTTGCTAGCCCTTTCTGAGACCGCAAAACATAAATGCAGAGCACCTCCAAAGTTCAAGCAGCGACTAAACATTGTACTTCATGGTGGAAAAGATCCAGTCATGATGCACCCAACATTAGCTACACACAATGGATCAGCATGACAACTGTGCTCTCAGGTTCTGGCGCTTATTTTAGAAGGTGATGACACAACATAAAAGTAAATAGAAAGTCCCTTCGCAGAGGGAAGCAGTGATTTGCAGCGGTGCCAGAGCTCAAGTTTTACAACAGAGGTAAATGATGTTTTGAGACATGCACCCTTCTTGTTTAGTTCATGACTATCAATTATCAATATCTTCCATGTTAAGCACGCTAGTGGCAGTTCCCAAGCGATAAAGTAAAGGTTATGACTCCATTGGGAGTTTTTGTTTGATTATTTAAGAGATCAATTCTTTTTGCATTTTGGGACTGGGCATCCCTATTACCACCCTTTTCTCGTGCGATGGCGAGTGAATAAACACTCGACCTGAGAATAACCCGCTTAGCATGGAAGATACCGACTACCTCCTGTCATTCCATGAACGATCCAGACACACAAAAAGTATAGTTATTTGAAGCTTTTAGAGATGGCACATGCAAATTTACTTAGGACGGCAGGGTAATACCGCATATAGGTAGGTATGGTGGACTCATCTGGAATAACTTGGGTTCAAGGTTTTTGATGTACAAGCAGAATTCCCACTTAGTACAGGCGAAGGCTAGCAAATAGGTTGAGAAACGTCCAGCTAGAGAGCAACAACGGTCATGAACATGCATTATGCATAAGTAACATTGGACAATATCATGAGTAGGATATGAACACCATGCACATAAATATCGTAGAGGCTATGTTGGTTTTGATTCAACTACATGCATGAACATGTGCCAAGTCAAGCTACTCGAACATTCAGAGGAGGATACCATATCATCATACTACATCACAATCATTTTAACGCAATGTTGATATCCAAAATAAATCATTATTCACCCCTAGCTACTTATTCATGGCATGAGGAACTATAATCTCTAATTGTCATTGCAAACATGTTTAATCATAATGGGCTGAATCATGGATAATAGGTTAAACATATTTACAAAAACAGAATAAGTCGAGTTCATACCCGTTTCTCTCTTCCACGACCAGTTTATTGAATATCGTCATTATTGCCCTTTCACTTTCATGACTGAACGATATGAAAATAATAATAGTGCAAGAATGCCGTGAACTAAGCTGGAATCTACAAACATTTTATTCAACATGAGAAGACAAGGTAAAATGGGCTCTTTGCTAGATCAATAATTATGCATGTGAGAGCCACTCAACATTTTCATCGTGGTATTCTCCTTGGTACGACTCAATAAATAGAAAAGAAATTTAGAGAAACACAATGAAATATTTTTGGAGTTTTTTATTTACTTGAACAAGCAAAATAAAAAGGGAAAAGCAAAAACGAGAAAAACTATTTACCTGGGAAAGCTCCCAACAAGTAAAAGAAGAACCAGGTAATTGTTGGGGTTATTACTACTGGGCGTAAACCGGCCAGGAGAGGCCGGGTTAACCCCATAGTGGTTCACTATATCTGAAGCCCATGAAGACAAAGACAGTGGCGCTTTATGAAGGCCCAGGGTCCAAAGACAGATTAAGGCCTGTAGTCATAAACCGACCTTGATATGTATGCTTGTATTGTAAGGCAAAAATAGTGGAGACCGGGCCGGACACGTTTATGAGCAGGCCTTGGAACCCTGTAAACCTACGGGCGTCAACCCATGTATATAAGGGGACGACCCGTCGGCGGTTTAAGGACAACACACAACAACTCGAGACCCAGACAAAGCGTATTCGCTCCCTGGTCATCGAAACCCGAGCAATCCCACAACAACTGGATCATAGGCTTTCACCTTCACCGCAAGGGGCCGAACCAGTATAAATTCTCTGTGTCACTTGTCCGCTTTAACCCCTCTATGCTAACCCGTCGCGATGGCTCCATGACTAAGTCCTTCCTCTAGGACATCTGTCGGCGTTCTGGAAACGGGGGTCCCCAGACTTGCCTGCCTGCGGCCTGCGGCGTGGCTCAAAGGGGGCCTAGCATGGCCCATCTTCATCAACACAAACCCAAGACCCTCGTGAGGGGCCAAGCCTCGCGGGGCGGACGACACGGAGCTTCCTCAGGCGTGGCCTCATCAGGCTGGCTCACGAGGAGGCGGAGAGATCAAGGTGGGGTACCTCACGAGGTGCCCATGACGCAAGCCATGACTACCAAGGGCGCCAGGCGGGTGCCAGCCGCGTAGTGTCCTCCCTTTCCTCTTTGGTGCAGAGGGAGCAAGCGCAGGCGAGAGGATCAAGCAAAGGCACCCATTTCGGTGCAACGAGACCAAGACCAGCTCCGCGACAAGGAGGAAGTCACTGTGGAGCCCAAGCCAGTGTCATCACCAGAGCCTTTGGCAGGCGAGGACAAACTTTAGTCAGGATAAGTGTACCAGATGTTCCCCTTCAAACTGGCCAATTGTTGGCGCCCTTCCCGCTCAATATTTGGGAATAGGCCCAGGGCCTTTGCCTATAAATAGGACTAGCCACCCCCAGGGTAGAGGCATCATCTCATCACCCTGGCATCTAGATCATCGGGCAGCTAGGCATCTTATCACCTTGACATCTAGCAACCTGGTAGCTACGCATCACATGGAGAGAGAGAAGGGCGATTGAACTCCTCCTAGCAGTTCATTCCCCCAGCCAAGAATAGACCCTTGCGAGGCTGTTCTTCCTTGTATTGTTCATCATCATCAGCCCAAGAGGCAATCCACCACACCACACTTGAGTAGGGTATTACACCACAACGGTGGCCCGAACCAGTGTAAACTCTGCGTCTCTTGTGTTGTTCTTCTCGTAGCTTAGATCCTTGCGAGGCGGAGGGGTACAGGTAGGTAGGAAGCGTAATCTCCACGCGCACCCCAGAGTTTGAACCTTAAGGGTCTGCCGGAACCTGAAATCTGACATTTGGCGCGCTAGGTAGGGGTGCGCCGGAATTCGTCTTCCACCGCCCCGTTCTTCTCCGACCATCGCATCCATGTCAGACGCTCGCCGGGCCCGCGCCGAGCGCCGAGCCGCTCTCGCTTCCCGTGTCGCCCAGACGGCCCCTGTCGGCGGGCGCCCTTGCCGTTCCCCGTCGCCTGCCATCAACGCCGCCACCAGCCCGGCGGGGAACGAGCAGCAAGCGTTATCGCAGCATCCTTCCGTGCGGTGAGACAGCCGCACCGCTACACCCTCGCTCACCCCAGCTGGTTCTTCGTCCTGCGCGCTCCGCGCACCCTTGGAGGCTCGAGATGCGCTCATCGCGGCAAACGAGCTCCTGCGCTACCGTCCCGTCGACGACGTCTATGAAGAGTGGCTCGACCGTGTCGCCGAGCTCGTCCGCATTGCGGGGGGCTCTCCCGCACCGTCCGTTCTGCTGCACCGCACCCCGCCCCGCACGGGCGACGAAGCTCTGGGGGCGCCCCAGCCGCCTCCTCACCAAGAAGACGCCCCGGCCGCAAGGCGCGTGGCCCCTGGCTGGAACCCGCTCAGCCAGGCACCGGCGCGGCAAGAGAAGAGCTGCCAAGAAGTCCCTCGCCCGCAAGAAGCCGCCTGGGCGCTCCATGCTCCGGCACGTCGCGGCCACGCTCCTGCTCCCGCGCGTCAAGACCCCGCGCTGCTCCCAGCTTCAGCGCGCGGGGACCTGCAAGACCAAGCTCTCCATCACCCAAGGCCTCCTGGGACCACGGCGGGCTACCGCGCCTTCACCACCGAGCTGCGCAGCGTCGCGTGGCCCGGCAAGTTCAAGCCAGACCTGCCCCTCGCTACGACAGCACGGCCGACCCTGCGGAGTTCCTCCAGCTCTATGAGCTGGGCATCGAGGCTGCCAACAGAGATGAGAAGGTCATGGCAAACTGGTTTCCCATGGCGCTCAAGGACGGAGCCCGCACCTGGCTCCTAAACCTGGCCCCAGGCACGATCTCCTCCTGGGACGAGATGCGCACCCGCTTCATCGCCAACTTCCAAGGTACTCGCGACCGGCCACCCGCCGTGAGCGACATGCGCCGCATCAAGCAGCAGCCCGGAGAGACCCTGCAAAAGTTCATCCAGCGCTTCAACAACGCACGCCTCAAGATCCCCAGGGTGTTAGAGGAGGCCATCATCTCAGCCTTCTCCGACGGCGTGCGCGACGTCAAGATGAAGGAGGAGCTGGCAATGCATGAAGATCTGTGCACTTCCTTGGAGATGTTCAACTTGGCGACGAAGTGCGCCAGGGCCGAGGAAGGGCGTCTCTCCCTCCTCGAGCTGCCTGCCGCAGACCCAGAAGAAAAGAAGTCCAAGGCCAAGGACGTGAAGCGCAAGGGGGCTGCCGTGCTCGCGGCAGAACCGGACACCAAGCGGGGCAGAGATCAGCCCGAATCTTCCAAGGGCAGTCGCTACTGTGTGTACCACGACCTCCACACCCACAACACCAATGAATGCCAAGAGCTCCGAGCCGTGCGAGAAGGAAGGATCGGCCGTCGCCCCGACCGTGTCGACCGGGGCTACGGTCGAGGAGGAGGAAGAAACGCAGGACGCTGGGAAGACCGCGGCCCGCGCCAAGGGTGGCGCGATCGACCTCGCGAGGACCGCTGGCAAGACCCGCCTCGCGAGGGAGATTGGAGGGATCAGCCTCACGAGGATCGGCCGCAAGGTAACGCAGGCCTCCCTCCGCTGCCGCCTCAGCCAAGGAGAAACGAGGATCGCCATCAGGATGAAGGGGCCGGGGGCTTTCAGGAGCCACGACGATCGCCTGCATCCTGGGCGGTGCTCAAGCCCCAGCCTCTCAGCGAATCTTCAAGCCGTTCGCCCGCGAAGTGGATGCAGTCCTCCCCAAGCTCGAAGCCACAAGTCCTCTCAGGTGGTCATCATGCGCCATCACATTTAGCTCAGCGGATCAGCTCAAGTGTGCAGCCACAGCCGGGGTCCTCCCGATGCTTTGTTCCCCAATCATCAGCAACGTGGTGGTCACCAAGACCCTCATCGACGGCGGGGCAGGGCTCAACATCCTGTCCGTGGAAACATTCAACAATCTCCAAGTGCCTTACAACCAGCTTCAGCCAACCAAGCCTTTCTCCAGAGTCACTGACGGCTCCACGGTCCCGATCGGGCAGGTCCGCCTCCCTGTCACCTTCGGAGCACGCAACAACTACCGCACCGAGCTCATCGACTTCGACGTCGCCCACATTCGACTGCTGTACAACGCCATCCTTGGGTATCCGGCGCTGGCCAAGTTCATGGCCGTGACTCACCACGACTACAACGTCCTCAAGATGCCAGGGAGTGGCGGAGTCATCACGGTGCCCTGTGAAGAGAAAGACGCGGTGTGTTCCCTGGCACGAGCTTTTCAGGCCGCATCATTGGAAGACCCAGATCATGGAAGCAGGAGGCTCGTCGAGACCACCCCCAAGAAGAAGAAGACATCGTCAGGACCAGTCCCTTGGGAGGCAGGCCCCTCAGGGCCCATGCTTGCCCAGGGGGAACCTCCTTCCATCGCATAGGAAAGCGCGCCTGGAGCCCTCCTCAGGCAGGGCTCGGGGGCTCTCCCCTGGAGGGCCACCGACCTGGCTAAGGTCACGAGGGAGGCGCTTGGGCACCACGTGGAGGCATGTTTCGAAGCACGGTTCCCTCAAGAAGGAGTAAGGCAAGGGGAGCAAGACCCTCAGGAGTTCGTCAGCGAGGTCATGCAAGAGCTACAGGAATCAAGAGCCATGAGAGGCGGCCGCCACCTACCAGTTGTGGCTCCCCATCCAGGCGAGGATGGTGGGCTGCGCGTCTGCGTTGATGTACCAGGGCTCAATCGAGTCGCCACTCTGGAGAGCCTCTGGTCCTCGCGAGTGGGGCGCTGCGAAGGACCACCGCACAACCACGTTCGCATGCCTTACGGCTTGCCGAGCGTGGCTGCCGCGTACCAGCGCCTCATGAGGGGCATCATGGAAGCTCAAGAGGCCAGGCGTTCCGCAGCCTTGGCGGAGATGGAGATGTTCCGCGAGGAGCCACCAGCGCCTCCGGAGCCTCCCGAGGCCCCAGGGCCTGGGGGCTCGTGAGGATCGGCTTCTGCAGCCCATTGAGTCTGCTGCACCAACACTCGTTCGTCCTCAACATCATCAGGTGACATCTTTTAAGTTTCGTTTCCAGCTGGGAGCGCCCCCCAGGGCTGCATTATTCCCAGGCCACGTGGATCCGTCCCTGCGGCATGCATCCCTTTTATTTTCATGTTGTTAGCTTACTCCGTTGGGGGCGCCCCTCGGGCTGCATCATCCCCAGGTCGCTTGGGCCAGACCCAGCAGCATGTATCCCTTTTACGTTTATCTATGGTTATGAGTTTGGTCCACCATGCTTGATTATTCGTTGCTGTCGGCGTTTTGGGAACGGGGGTCCCCAGACTTGCCTGCCTGCGGCGTGGCTCAAGGGGGCCCAGCATGGCCAACTTCATCGACACAAGACCCATGACCCTCACGAGGGGCCAAGCCTCGCGGGGCGGACGACACAGCACTTCCTCAGGCACGGCCTCGTCCGGCTGGCTCACTAGGAGGCAGAGAGATCAAGGCGGGGTACCTCGCGAGGTGCCCGTGACGCAAGCCATGACGACCAAGGGCGCCAGGTGGGCGCCAACCCACGCAGTGTACTCCCTTTCCTCTTTGGTGCAAAGGGGGCAAGCACAGGCGAGATGATCAAGCAAAGGCATCCATTTCGGTGAAACGAGACCAAGACCAGTCCAACGGTGGGAAGGAGGTCATCGTGGAGCCCAGAACGGCGTCATCACAGGGCCTTTGGCAGGAGAGGACCAACTTTAGTCAGGATAAGTGTACCAGATGTTCCCCTTCGAATTGGCCAATTGTTGGCGCCCTTCCCGCTCAATATTTGGGAAGAGGCCCAGGGCCTTTGCCTATAAATAGGACTAGCCACCCCCAGGGTAGAAGCATCTAGCGATCTAGCATCGAGCGATCAGGCCAGCAGAACTTAGAATCAGAGCGAGCAAAGAGAGAGAGAGAGAGAAGGGCGGATGAACTCCTCCTAGTAGTTCGTCCCCCTAGCCAAGAACAGACCCTCGCGAGGCTGTTCTCCCCTGTATTGTTCTTCATCACCAGCCCAAGAGGCAATCCACCACACGACACTGGAGTAGGGTATAACACCAGATCGGTGGCCCGAACCAGTATAAACCCTGTGTCTTGTGTTGTTCCCTTGGTAGTTTAGATCCTTGCGAGACGGAGAGGTAGAGGGAATAATCTCCGCGCGCACCCCAGAGTTCGAACCTTAAGGGTCTACCGGAACCCGAAATCCGACATTTGGCGCGCCAGGTAGGGGTGTGCCGGAATTTGTCTTCCACCGCTCCGCTCTCCGCCGACCGTCGCGTCCATGTCTGACGCTCGTCGAGCCCGCGCTGAGCGCCAGGCCGCCATCGCTTCCCGCGTCGCCCAGACGGCTCCCGTCAGTGGGCGTCCTCATCGTTCCCCGTCGCCCGCCGTCAACGCCGCCACCGGCCCGGCGGGGAACGAGCAACAAGCGTCGTCTCAGCACCCATCCGTGCGGCAAGACGGCCGCACCGCTACTCCATAACTCGCACCAGCTGGCTCTTCGTCCCGCGCGCTCGGTGCACCCTTGGAGGCTCGAGCTGCGCTCATCGCAGCAAACGAGCTTCTGCGCTACCGTCCCGTCGACGACGTCTACGAAGAGTGGCTCGACCGCGTCGCCAAGCTCGTCCGCGCCGCAGGGGGCTCTCCTGCGCTGTCCGCTCCACTGCGCCGCACCCCGCCACGCGCTGGCAATGAAGTTCCGGGGGCGTACCAGCCGCCTCCTCTCCAAGAAGACGCCGTGGCTCCAAGGTGCGCGGCCCCTGGGCGGAACCCGCTCCGTCAGGCGCCATCCCAGCAAGAACGGAGCTGCCAAGAAGTCCCTCGACCGCAAGAGGCTGCCCGGGCGCTTCCTGCTCCGGCTCGCCGTGACCCTGCTCCGGCTCCGGCACGTCAAGACCCCGCACTGCTCCCATCTGCAGCGCATGGGGACCCGCAAGGCCAAGCTCTCACTCAACCGAAGCCTCCGGTGGCCACAGCAGGCTGTCGCGCCTACACCACCGAGCTGCGCAGCGTCGCCTGGCCCAGCAAATTCAAGCCGGACCTGCCTCCTCGCTACGGCGGTACGACCGACCCTGCTGAGTTCCTCTAGGTCTATGAGCTGGGCATCGAAGCTGCCAGTGGAGACGAAAAGGTCATGGCGAACTGGTTCCCCATGGCACTCAAGGAAGGAGCCCGCACCTGGCTCCTGAACCTGGCCCCAGGCACGATCTCTTCCTGGGACCAGATGCGCACCCGCTTCATCGCCAACTTCCAAGGTACTCGTGACCGGTCGCCTTCCGTGAGCGACATGCGCCGCATCAAGCAACAACCCGGGGAGACCCTGCAAAAGTACATCCAGCGCTTCAATAGCGTGCGCCTCAAGATCCCTAGGGTGTCCGAGGAAGCCATCATCTCGGCCTTCTCCGATGGCGTGCGTGACGTCAAGATGAAGGAGGAGATGGAGATGCATGAAGACCTGTGCACCTCCCTGGAGCTGTTCAACTTGGCGACCAAGTGCGCCAGGGCTGAGGAGGGGCGTCTCTCCCTCCTCGAGCTGCCTGCCGTAGACCCAGAAGAGAAGAAACCCAAGGCCAAGGACGTGAAGCGCATGGGGGCTGCCGTGCTCGCGGCAGAACCAGACACCAAGCGGGGCAAGGATCTGCCTGAATCTTCCAGGGGCAGTCGGTATTGTGTGTACCACGACTTCCACACCCACAACACCAACGAATGCCAAGAACTCCGTGCCGTGCGAGAAGGAAGGATCGGCCGTCGTCCTGACCGTGCCGACCGGGGCTACGGCCGAGGAGGAGGAAGGAACCCAGGACGCTGGGAAGACCGCGGCCCGTGCCTAGGGTGGCGCGATCAACCTCGCGAGGACCGCTGGCGAGACTTGCCTTGCGAGGGGGACTGGCGGGATCAGCCTCGTGAGGATCGCCTGCAGGGCAACGCAGGCCTCCCTCCACTGCCGCCTCAGCCAAGAAGGAACGAGGACCGCCACCAGGACGAGGGGGCTGGGGGCTTCCAGGAGCCACGCGCAATCGCCTGCATCCTGGGCGGAGCTCAAGCCTCAGCCTCGCAATGCATCTTCAAGCAGTTTGCCCGCGAAGTGAATGCAGTCCTCCCCAGGCTCGAAGCTACGCGCCCTCTCAAGTGGTCGGCGTGCGCCATCACGTTCAGCTCAGGAGATCAGCTCAAGTGCCCGGCCACAGCCGGGGTCCTCCCGATGCTTTGCTCCCCAGTCATCAGCAACATACTGGTCACCACGACCCTCATTGATGGTGGAGTAGGGCTCAACGTCCTGTCCGTGGAGACATTCAACAATCTTCAAGTGCCTTACGACCAACTTCAGCCGACAAGGCTCTTCTCCGGAGTCACCGACGGTTCCACGATCCCGATCGGGCAGGTCCGCCTCCCTGTCACCTTCGGAGCCCGCAGCAACTACCGCACCGAGCTCATCGACTTCGACATCGCTCACATCCGCCTGCCGTACAACGCCATCCTCGGGTACCCAGCGCTGGCCAAGTTCATGGCCGTGACTCATCATGGTTACAACGTCCTCAAGATGCCAGGAAGTGGCGGAGTCATCACGGTGCCGTGTGAAGAAAAGGATGCAGTGTGTTCCCTGAAGCGAGCCTTTCAGGCCGCGTCACTAGAAGACCCAGATCGTGGAAGCAGGAGGCTTCCCGAGATCACCCCCAAGAAGAAGAAGACATCGTCAGGTTTAGCCCCTCAGGAGGCAAGCCCCTTAGGGCCCGCGTCTGCCCAAGGGGACCCTCAGTCCGTCGCATAGGAAAGCACGCCCGGCGCCCTCCTCAGGCAGGGCTCGGGGGCTCTCACCTGGAGGGCCATCGACCTGGCCAGGGTCACGAGGGAGGCGCTTGGGCACCACGTGGAGGCGTGCCTCGAAACACGTTTCCCTCGAGAAGGAGCAGGGCAAGGAAGGTCAGACCAGCAGGAGTTCGTTAACAAGGCCGTTCAAGAACTACAGGAGTCAAGAGTCATGAGAGGCTGCTGCAGCCTACCAGCTATGGCTCCCCATACAGGCGAGGATGGTGGGTTGCGCGTCTTCATCGACGTACCAGGGCTCAATCGGGTCGCCACGATGGAGCGCCACTGGCCCTCGCAAGTGGGCCGTTGCGGAGGCCCACCCCACAGCTAGGTTCGCATGCCTTACGGCTTGCCGAGCGTGGCTGCTGCATACCAGCGCCTCATGAGGGGCATCATGGAGACTCAGGAAGACAGGCGTTCCGCGGTCCTGGCGGAGATGGAGATGATTCGCGAGGAGCCACCAGCGCCTCCGGAGCCTCCTTAGGCCCCTGGGCCTGGGGGCTCGTGAGGATCGGTTTCCGCAGCCCACCGAGTCTGCTGCACCAACACCACTTCGTCCTCGGCATCTTCAGGTGACGTCCTTCAAGCTTCATTTCCAGCTGGGAACGCCCTCCTAGGGCTGCTTCATTCCCAGGCCGCGTGGGTCCGTCCCTGCGGCGTGTATCCCTTTTTTATTTTTCGGTCATTAGCTTGCTTTGTTGGGGGCGCCCCTCGGGCTGCATCATCCCCAAGCCGCTCGGGCCAGGCCCAGTGGCGTGTATCTCCCTTGCGTTTATTTGCAGCTATGCTTTCGCCTATGATGCTTGATTACTTGATGCCTGCCCACGGCACCTCTCCTTCTCCATGTCGACCACTTGCACGTTAAAGGGGGGGTACCTGAGCATCGCGACTCAGGGCTCTTACTGGCTTTCTGTTGGGGAACGTTGCAGAAAATTAAAATTTTTCCTACGGTTTCACCAAGATCCATCTATGAGTTCATCTAGCAACGAGTATTCAGATTAGATAGCATCTACATACCACTTTGTAGATCGCAATGGAAGCATTCGAGTGAACGTGGATGAGGTAGTCGTACTTGCCGTGATCCAATTCACCGATGATCTAGTACCGAACGGACGGCACCTCCGCGTTCAACACACGTACGGGACGGGAGACGTCTCCTCCTTCTTGATCCAGCAAGGGGGAAGGAGAGGTTGAGGAAGATCCAGCACGACGGTGTGGTGGTGGATGCAGCAGAACTCCGGCAGGGCTTCGCTAAGCAACTACGGGAGGAGGAGGAGGTGTTGCAGGGAGGAGGGGGCGCCAGGGCAATAGGGTTGGTTTGCTCCTCCTTTTTCCCCACTATATATAGGGCCAAAGGAGAGGGGGAGGCGCAGCCCTTGCCCATTCCTCCAAGGAAGGGTGCGGCCAAGGGTGGGGAGGAGTCCATCCTCCCCAAGGCACCTCGGAGGTGCCTTCCCCTTGTAGGACTCTCCCCCTTTTTTTCTCTCTTGGCGCATGGGCCTCTTGGGGCTGGTGCCCTTGGCCCATATAGGCCAAGGCGCACCCCCTACAGCCCATGTGGCCCCCCGGGGCAGGTGGACCCCCCCGGTGGACCCCCGGGACCCCTCCGGTGGTCCCGGTACAATACCGATAACACCGAAACTTGTCCCGATGGCCAAAATAGCACTTCCTATATATAATTCTTTACCTCCGGACCATTCCGGAACTCCTCGTGACGTCCGGGATATCATCTGGGACTCCGAACAACATTCGGGTTACTGCACATACATATCTTCACAACCCTAGCGTCACCGAACCTTAAGTGTGTAGACCCAACGGGTTCGGGAGACATGCAGACATGACCGAGACGGCTCTCGGGCAATAACCAACAGCGGGATCTGGATACCCATGTTGGATCCCACATACTCCACGATGATCTCATCGGATGAACCACGATGTCAAGGATTCAATTAATCCCGTATACGATTCCCTTTGTCAATCAGTATTTTACTTGCCCGAGATTCGATCGTCGGTATACCAATACCTCGTTCAATATCATTACCGGCAAGTCACTTTTCTCGTTACCGTAATGCATGATCCCGTGATCAAACACTTTGATCACATTGAGCTCATTGTGATGATGCATTACCGAGAGGGCCCGGTGATACCTCTCCGTCAAGCGGAGTGACAAATCCCAGTCTCGATCCATGTCAACCCAACAGACACTTTTAGAGATACCCGTAGTGTACCTTTATAGTCACCCAGTTACGTTGTGACGTTTGGCATACCCAAAGCACTCCTACGGTATCCGGGAGTTACACGATCTCATGGTCTAAGGAAAGGATACTTGACATTGGATAACTCTAGCAAACGAACTATGCGATCTTATGCTATGTTTAGGATTGGGTCTTGTCCATCACATCATTCTCCTAATGATGTGATCCCGTTATCGATGACATCCAATGTCCATAGTCAGGAAACCATGACTATCTGTCGATCAACGAGCTAGTCAACTAGAGGCTCACTAGGGACATATTGTTGTCTGTTATTCACACATGTATTACGATTTCCGGTTAACACAATTATAGCACGAATAAAGACAATTATCATGAATAAGGAAATATAATAATAATGCTTTTATTATTGCCTCTAGGGCATATTTCCAACAGTCTCCCACTTGCACTAGAGTCAATAATCTAGTTACATTGTGATGAATCGAACACCCATAGAGTTCTGGTGCTGATCATGTTTTGCCTTAGGGAGAGGTTTAGTCAACGGATCTGCGACATTCAGATCCGTGTGCACTTTACAAATTTCTATGTCTCGATCTTGAACATTTTCACGAATGGAGTTGAAGCGACGCTTGATGTGCCTGGTCTTCTTGTGAAACCTGGGCTCCTTTGCAAGTGCAATAGCTCCAGTGTTATCACAGAAGAGCTTGATTGGCCCCGACGCATTGGGTATGACTCCGAGGTCGGTGATGAAATCCTTCACCCAAATTGCTTCATGTGCTGCCTCCGAGGCTGCCATGTACTCCGCTTCATATGTAGATCCCGCCACGACGCTTTGCTTGCAACTGCACCAGCTTACTGCCCCACCATTCAAAATATACACGTATCCGGTTTGTGACTTAGAGTCATCCAGATCTGTGTCGAAGCTAGCATCGACGTAACCTTTTACGACGAGCTCTTCGTCACCTCCATAAACGAGAAACATTTCCTTGGTCCTTTTCAGGTACTTCAGGATATTCTTGACCGCTGTCCAGTGTTCCTTGCCGGGATTACTTTGGTACCTTCCTACCAAACTTACGGCAAGGTTTACATCAGGTCTGGTACACAGCATGGCATACATAATAGAACCTATGGCTGAGGCATAGGGGATGACGCTCATCTCTTCTATATCTTCTGCCGTGGTCGGACATTGAGCTGAGCTCAATTTCGCACCTTGTAACACAGGTAAGAACCCTTTCTTAGATTGATCCATATTGAATTTCTTCAATATCTTATCAAGGTATGTGCTTTGTGAAAGACCTATGAGGCGTCTCGATCTATCTCTATAGATCTTGATGCCTAATATATAAGCAGTTTCTCCAAGGTCCTTCATTGAAAAACTTTTATTCAAATAGGCCTTAATGCTGTCCAAGAGTTCTATATCATTTCCCATCAAAAGTATGTCGTCTACATATAATATGAGAAATGCTACAGAGCTCCCACTCACTTTCTTGTAAACACAGGCTTCTCCATAAGTCTGTGTAAACCCAAACGCTTTGATCATCTCATCAAAGCGAATGTTCCAACTCCGAGATGCTTGCACCAGCCCATAAATCGAGCGTTGGAGCTTGCACACCTTGTCAGCATTCTTAGGATCGACAAAACCTTCCGGCTGCATCATATACAATTCTTCCTTAAGGAAACCATTTAAGGAATGCCGTTTTGACGTCCATTTGCCATATCTCATAATCATAGTATGCGGCAATTGCTAACATGATTCGGACGGACTTCAGCTTCGCTACCGGTGAGAAAGTCTCATCGTAGTCAACCCCTTGAACTTGTCGATAACCCTTAGCGACAAGCCGAGCTTTATAGATGGTCACATTACCATCCGCGTCTGTCTTCTTCTTAAAGATCCATTTATTTTCTATGGCTCGCCGTTCAACCGGCAAGTCAGTCAAAGTCCATACTTCGTTTTCATACATGGATCCTATCTCGGATTTCATGGCTTCCAGCCATTTGTCGGAATCCGGGCCCGCCATTGCTTCCTCATAGTTCGAAGGTTCACCGTTGTCTAACAACATGATTTCCAAGACAGGGTTGCCGTACCACTCTTGTGCGGAACGTGTCCTTGTGGACCTTCGAATTTCAGTAGGAGCTTGATCAGAAGTATCTTGATCATAATCATTAATTTCCTCTCTAGTCGGTGCAGGCACCTCAGGAATGATTTCTTGAGTTTCGCCATTTTCCGGTTCAAGAGGTAATACTTCATCAAGTTCTACTTTCCTCCCACTTATTTCTTTCGAGAGAAACTCTTTCTCTAGAAAGGATCCATTCTTGGCAACAAAGATCTTGCCTTCGGATCTATGGTAGAAGGTATACCCAACAGTTTCTTTAGGGTATCCTATGAAGACGCATTTTTTCGACTTGGGTTCGAGCTTTTCAGGTTGAAGTTTCTTGACATAAGCATCGCATCCCCAAACTTTTAGAAACGACAGCTTAGGTTTCTTCCCAAACCATAATTCGTACGGTGTCGTCTCAACGGATTTCGACGGAGCCCTATTTAAAGTGAATGCGGCAGTCTCTAAAGCATAGCCCCAAAAAGATAGCGGTAAGTCGGTAAGAGACATCATAGATCGCACCATATCTAATAGAGTGCGATTACGACGTTCGGACACACCATTACGCTGAGGTGTTCCAGGCGGCGTGAGTTGTGAAACTATTCCACATTTTCTTAAGTGTGTGCCAAATTCGTGACTCAAGTATTCTCCTCCACGATCTGATCGTAGAAACTTGATCTTTCTTTCACGTTGATTTTCAACGTCACTCTGAAATTCCTTGAACTTTTCAAAGGTCTCAGACTTGTGTTTCATTAAGTAGACATACCCATATCTACTCAAGTCATCAGTGAGGGTGAGAACATAACGATAGCCACCGCGAGCCTCAACACTCATTGGACCGCACACATCGGTATGTATGATTTCCAATAAGTTGGTTGCTCGCTCCATTGTTCCTGAGAACGGAGTCTTGGTCATTTTACCCATGAGGCATGGTTCGCACGTGTCAAATGATTCATAATCAAGAGACTCTAAAAGTCCATCTGCATGGAGCTTCATCATGCGTTTGACACCTATGTGACCAAGGCGGCAGTGCCACAAATATGTGGGACTATTGTTATCAACTTTAAATCTTTTGGTATTCACACTATGAATATGTGTATCATCACGTATGAGATTCATTAAGAATAAACCATTAACCATCGGAGCATGACCATAAAACATATCTCTCATATAAATAGAACAACCATTATTCTCGGATTTAAATGAGTAGCCATCTCGAATTAAGCGAGATCCAGATACAATGTTCATGCTCAAACTTGGCACTAAATAACAATTATTGAGGTTTAAAACTAATCCCGTAGGTAAATGTAGAGGTAGCGTGCCGACAGCGATCACATCGACCTTGGAACCATTCCCGACGCGCATCGTCACCTCGTCCTTCGCCAGTCTCCGTTTATTCCGCAGCTCCTGCTTTGAGTTACAAATGTGAGCAACTGCACCGGTATCAAATACCCAAGAGCTACTACGAGTACTGGTAAGGTACACATCAATTACATGTATATCACATATACCTTTGGTTTTGCCGGCCTTCTTGTCTGCTAAGTATTTGGGGCAGTTCCGCTTCCAGTGGCCACTTCCCTTGCAGTAAAAACACTCAGTCTCGGGCTTGGGTCCATTCTTTGGCTTCTTCCCGGCAACTTGCTTACCGGGCGCGGCAACTTCCTTGCCGTCCTTCTTGAAGTTCTTTTTACCCTTGCCCTTCTTGAACTTAGTGGTTTTATTCACCATCAACACTTGATGCTCCTTCTTGATTTCAACCTCTGCTGATTTCAGCATAGCATATACTTCAGGAATGGTCTTTACCATCCCCTGCATATTGTATTTCATCACAAAGCTCTTGTAGCTAGGTGGAAGCGACTGGAGGATTCTGTCAATGACCGCTTCTTCCGGGAGATTAACTTCCAGTTGAGTCATGCGGTTGTGCAACCCAGACATTTTGAGTATGTGTTCACTGACAGAACTATTTTCCTCCATCTTACAGCTAAAGAATTTGTCGGAGACTTCATATCTCTCGACCCGGGCATGAGCTTGGAAAACCATTTTCAGCTCTTCGAACATCTCATATACTCCATGTCTCTCAAAACGTTTTTGGAGCCCCGGCTCTAAGCTGTAAAGCATGCCGCACTGAACAAGGGAGTAATCATCGCAGCGTGACTGCCAAGCGTTCATAACGTCTTGTTCTGCAGGGAGAATAGGTGCGTCACCCAGCGGTGCTCTTAGGACATAATCTTTCTTGGCAGCTATGAGGATAATCCTCAGGTTCCGGACCCAGTCCGTATAGTTGCTACCATCGTCTTTCAGCTTGGTTTTCTCTAGGAACGCGTTGAAGTTGAGGACTACGTTGGCCATTTGATCTACAAGACATATTGTAAATATTTAGACTAAGTTCATGATAATAAATTTCATTTAATCAAATTATTTAATGAACTCCCACTTAGATAAACATCCCTCTTATAGTCATCTAAGTATTACATGATCCGAGTCAACTAGGCCGTGTCCGATCATCACGTGAGATGGACTAGTCAACATCGGTGAACATCTTCATGTTGATCGTATCTTCTATACGACTCATGCTCGACCTTTCGGTCTTCTGTGTTCCGAGGCCATGTCTGTACATGCTAGGCTCGTCAAGTCAACCTAAGTGTTTTGCGTGTGTAAATCTGTCTTACACCCGTTGTATGCGAACGTAAGGACCTATCACACCCGATCATCACGTGGTGCTTCGGAACGACGAACCTTAGCAACGGTGCACAGTTAGGGAGAACACTTTCTTGAAATTATTATGAGGGATCATCTTATTTACTACCGTCGTTCTAAGTAAACAAGATGCAAAACATGATAAACATCACATGCAATCAAATAATAAACGTGACATGATATGGCCAATATCACATAGCTCCTTTGATCTCCATCTTGGGGCTCCATGATCATCTTGTCACCGGCTTGACACCATGATCTTCATCATCATGATCTTCATCATCGTGTCTCCATGAAGTTGCTCGCCAACTATTACTTCTACTACTATGGCTAACGCGTTTAGCAATAAAGTAAAGTAACTTACATGGCGATTCTCAATGACACGCAGGTCATACAAAAAATAAAGACAACTCCTATGGCTCCTGCCGGTTGTCATACTCATCGACATGCAAGTCGTGATTCCTATTACAATAGCATGAACATCTCATACATCACATATAGATCATTCATCATACATCACAACTTTGGCCATATCATATCACAAAGCACTAGCTGCAAAAACAAGTTAGACGTCCTCTAATTGTTGTTGCAAGTTTTACGTGGCTGAATTAGGTTCTAGCAAGAACGTTTTCTTACCTACGTTAAAACCACAACGTGATTTGTCAACTTCTATTTACCCTTCATAAGGACCCTTTTCATCGAATCCGCTCCAACTAAAGTAGGAGAGACAGACACCCGCCAGCCACCTTATGCAACTAGTGCATGTTAGTCGGTGGAACCGGTCTCACGTAAGCGTACGTGTAAGGTTGGTCCGGGCCGCTTCATCCCACAATACCGCTGAAGCAAGATAAGACTAGTAGCGGCAAGAAGAGTTGACAACATCTATGCCCACAACAAATTGTGTTCTACTCGCGCAAGAAGAACTACGCATAGACCTAGCTCATGATGCCACTGTTGGGGAACGTTGCAGAAAATTAAAATTTTTCCTACGGTTTCACCAAGATCCATCTATGAGTTCATCTAGCAACGAGTATTCAGATTAGATAGCATCTACATACCACTTTGTAGATCGCAACGGAAGCGTTCGAGTGAACGTGGATGAGGTAGTCGTACTTGCCGTGATCCAATTCACCGATGATCTAGTACCGAACGGATGGCACCTCCGCGTTCAACACACGTACGGGACGGGAGACGTCTCCTCCTTCTTGATCCAGCAAGGGGGAAGGAGTGGTTGAGGAAGATCCATCACGACGGTGTGGTGGTGGATGCAGCAGAACTCCGGCAGGGCTTCGCTAAGCAACTACGGGAGGAGGAGGAGGTGTTGCAGGGAGGAGGGGGCGCCAGGGCAATAGGGTTGGTTTGCTCCTCCTTTTCCCCCACTATATATAGGGCCAAAGGAGAGGGGGAGGCGCAGCCCTTGCCCCTTCCTCCAAGGAAGGGTGCGGCCAAGGGTGGGGAGGAGTCTATCCTCCCCAAGGTACCTCGGAGGTGCCTTCCCCTTGTAGGACTCTCCCCCTTTTTTTCTCTCTTGGCGCATGGGCCTCTTGGGGCTGGTGCACTTGGCCCATATAGGCCAAGGCGCACCCCCTACAGCCCATGTGGCCCCCCGGGGCAGGTGGACCCCCCCGGTGGACCCCCGGGACCCCTCCGGTGGTCCCGGTACAATACCGATAACACCGAAACTTGTCCCGATGGCCAAAATAGCACTTCCTATATATAATTCTTTACCTCCGGACCATTCCGGAACCCCTCGTGACGTCCGGGATATCATCCGGGACTCCGAACAACATTCGGGTTACTGCACATACATATCTTCACAACCCTAGCGTCACCGAACCTTAAGTGTGTAGACCCTACGGGTTCGGGAGACATGCAGACATGACCGAGACGGCTCTCGGGCAATAACCAACAGCGGGATCTGGATACCCATGTTGGCTCCCACATACTCCACGATGATCTCATCGGATGAACCACGATGTCAAGGATTCAATTAATCCCGTATACGATTCCCTTTGTCAATCGGTATTTTACTTGCCCGAGATTCGATCTTCGGTATACCAATACCTCGTTCAATCTCGTTACCGGCAAGTCACTTTTCTAGTTACCGTAATGCATGATCCCGTGATCAAACACTTTGATCACATTGAGCTCATTGTGATGATGCATTACCGAGAGGGCCCGGTGATACCTCTCCGTCAAGCGGAGTGACAAATCCCAGTCTCGATCCATGTCAACCCAACAGACACTTTCAGAGATACCCGTAGTGTACCTTTATAGTCACCCAGTTACGTTGTGACGTTTGGCATACCCAAAGCACTCCTACGGTATCCGGGAGTTACACGATCTCATGGTCTAAGGAAAGGATACTTGACATTGGATAACTCTAGCAAACGAACTATGCGATCTTATGCTATGTTTAGGATTGGGTCTTGTCCATCACATCATTCTCCTAATGATGTGATCCCATTATCGATGACATCCAATGTCCATAGTCAGGAAACCATGACTATCTGTCGATCAACGAGCTAGTCAACTAGAGGCTCACTAGGACATATTGTTGTCTGTTATTCACACATGTATTACGATTTCCGGTTAACACAATTATAGCACGAATAAAGACAATTATCATGAATAAGGAAATATAATAATAATGCTTTTATTATTGCCTCTAGGGCATATTTCCAACACTTTCCAGCCCTCACCCTCTGGCCTTGTCCATGGCATCGCGACCTGGCATACCAGCGACGGCTGAGACAAGCTCGAGGGCCAGGACCCGAGGACGTAGAGTGCCGGCATCTAACCCAATTTGCAGGAACACATCTCAAGATACGGCCCAGTGCCAGACGCAACCCGCCTAGAGGTAGGGCCCCGTGAGTCCCGCGCTGGCTCATGGGCGCCCAGGTACACCTCACCTGCGGCAGCCAGAGCAACTAACGACCGACTAATAGCTGTCATCGCAGCCCCCTTTTTCCTTCTATGATGAGCTTGCAGGACCTCTTGAGGGAGTTGCGTCGGCCGAGGCCTTCGCGGAGCTCCCTTCACCCTCGTCTGCGCGAACCGCTTGCATGTTAAAGGGGGGGTGCCTGAGCATCGCGACTCAGGGCTCCTACTGGCTCTCCAGCCCTCACCCTCTGGCCTTGACCACGGCATCACGACCTGGCATACCAGCGACGGCTGAGACCAGCTCGAGGGCCGGGACCCGAGGACGTAGAGCAGAAAGGGGAGCAAAGGCGAGGGAGAAGGGGGCACGTGAGGACCTCGCCATGCAACTCCGATTCCCGCCGCCGCGCGAACCCATCGTCACACAGGAGTAACCCCTGATTAACAAGATAAGTCACCGCACGACAACCCCGGTTACCGTGGCACTATCCCCGCACATAACACAACTCCGTACTAGCGACGTCGCTCCCCTTTCTCACCGAGCGACGACTGCTTGGGCGCCAAAGGGGACCTCCTGAGCATCGCGACTCAGGGGCTCTTACCGGACCCCGGGTCGCTCACCTCCTGGCCTTGACCACGGCATCGCGACCTGGCATACCAGCGACGGCCGACGCCGCCTTGGGACTAGGACCAGTCGACGCAGAGCACCAAGCCCTCGCGAGGTTCGAAAGGGAGAACTAAGCTACGACGGGATTGACGACTCGCACAGTTCCATAGCGAAAGTCATATATTGACAAAAGGATCACAGACACCTTACAAGCCCCCATTGGGCGCAGTATGACTCCTTGCAGGAAACATGTCCTAAGGGACGCTAACTACATGTGCCCCTGCAAAAGATGCCATCATCAACAGTGGGCCATCAGGCACCCGCGCCAACCCCATCCAGATCAGAGCTAGCGACGGCCGAGTGAGCCCGCCCTGCTCTGGGAGCGGCGCTGGCTCGTGGGCTCGTAGCTGTCGTCGTTCGTCTCCGGAGTCGCGAAGGCCTCACTGGGATCGCTGGATCCTCCGGCACTCTCGTCACTCGTGGAGCTGTCCAGGGGGCGGTCGGCGGGTGTAACACCCACGATGCGGCTATATCTCCCACGTGTCGGAGCACGACTTAGAGGCATAACGGCATGGTGGTTTTGTCGCAAGAAAGGTCATCTTCACACAATCCCATGTAATGAACAAGATTGGGATAAAGAGTTGGCTTACAATCGCCACTTCACACAATACATAACTTAAACAATCATCATACAAAGTACAATCAAGGTCCGACTACGGAACCAAAATTAAAGAAGACAACCCCAAATGCTAGATCCCCGATCGTCCCAACTGGGCTCCTCTACTGATGATCAGGAAAAGAAACATAGTAACGACCACGTTCCTTGTCGAACTCCCACTTGAGTTCGGTTGCGTCATCTGCACTGGCATCGTCCGCACCTGCAACTGTTTTGGTAGAATCTGTGAGTCACAGGGACTCAACAATCTCACACCCGCGAGATCAAGACTATTTAAGCTTATAGGAAGGATGGGGTAATGAGGTGGAGCTGCAGCAAGCGACTAGCATATGTGGTGGCTAACATACGCAAAAGAGAGCGAGAAGAGAAGCAACGCACGGTCGTGAAGCTAGAATTGATCAAGAAGTGATCCTGAAACTGCTTACGCCAAACATAACTCCAACATCGTGTTCACTTCCCGGACTCCGCCGAGAAGAGACCATCACGGTTACACACGCGGTTGATGTATTTTAAATTAAGATCAACTTTGGGTTTACTACAACCGGACATTAACAAATTCCCATCCGCCTCATAACCGCGGGCATGGCTTTTGAAAGATAATACCCTGCAGGGGTGTCCCAACTTAGCCCATTATAAGCTCTCATGGTCAACGAAGGATATTCCTTCTACCGGGAAGACCCGATCAGTCTCGGAATCCCGGCTACAAGACATTTTGACAATGGTAAAACAAGACCAGCAAAGCCGCCCGATTGTGCCGACAAATCCCGATAGGAGCTGCACATATCTCGTTCTCAGGGCACATCCGGATAAGTCAAGCTATGAGTAAAACCAGGCCTCGAGTTTCCCCGCGGTGGCCCCGCAGGCTGCTCGGTTCGGACCAACACTCGAAGGAGCACTGGCCCGGGGGGGGGGGTGGTGGTTAAAATAAAGATGACCCTTGAGTCCGCGAAACCCAAGGGAAAAAGGCTTAGGTGGCAAATGGTAAAACCAAAGTTGGGCCTTGCTGGAGGAGTTTTATTCAAGGCGAACTGTCAAGGGGGTCCCATAAATCACCCAACCGTGTAAGGAACGCAAAATCAAGGAACATAACACCGGTATGACAGAAACTAGGGCGGCAAGAGTGGAACAAAACACCAGGCATAAGGCCGAGCCTTCCACCCTTTACCAAGTATATAGATGCATTAATTAAATAAGAGATATTGTGATATCCCAACATATCCATGTTCCATCAAGGAACAAACTTCAACTTCACCTGCAACTAGCAATGCTATAAGAGGGGCTGAGCAAAGCGGTAACATAGCCAAACAACGGTTTGCTAGGACATGGTGGGTTAGAGGTTTGTCATGGCAATATGGGTGGCATGATATAGCAAGTGGTAGGTGTCGCAGCATAGGCATAGCAAAAGAGCGAGCATCTAGCAAGCAAAGATAGAAGTGATTTCGAGGGTATGATCATCTTGCCTGCAAGGTTCTCAGAGTTGTCGAAAGCTTGATCCTCGTAAGTGTTCTCAACAGGTTCCTCGTTCACGTACTCGTCTCCCGGCTCTACCCAAAACAATAACACAAGCAAAGGAACAACTATCAACCACGATGCAATGCGCAAGCAACATGATGCAAAACATGGCATGATATGCGAGATGTGGTATGCAATGCATATGCGTGCTCCAGAAAGAAAAAGATGAACAAGGCATATTCTTGGCGAACCAAGTATGCCGCTGGAAAGGTGAGATGATTTCGGTGGAAATCGATATGAAAATCACCGGAATCGGATGCACGGTTTGCAAATGACAAGCAAAACAAGGATGGCATAATCTGCAATTAACAGCATGATGCCACTTAGAATGCAACAAGAAACTAAGCTACTGCACTCAAACATAACAACAAATCATATAGCAGTGATCTACTCAAGATGCTTGACAAAAGATGAACACTGAGCTACGGCTAAAACACACCATAGCAGGTTCAAACAAGCATGGAAAAAGTGCAAAAGATAACAGGTTCACAGACTTAGTGAAAATAACATGCCAGAAATTAACATCAGGTTGACATGTTTAGAGCAAGAAAGCGACATTCTACAGGAACATAATATAGAAAAACAAGGCATGGAATGAATCTAATCCAAGCATAGAAAAAAAGTCCCTTAATTACCATGGTCCAAAAGGGATCATAAGATATGATGGCACCCACGTAAACATAGCAAGTTTCGTTACAGATTCCAGACTTAGCAGAAAACTGGACATGGCAAAATCAGATATCAAGTAGACATGTAAACGAGCTCAATGCACTCACCACTAGTCGATTCATGACAAACTAAGCATACACCCAGCAACTAGGCATGTCATAGAAGCTAAACATGGCAAGAACAACAACATATCATGCATGGATCAGTAGCAACAACCTCGGCAAAATCGCTAACCAAGTTAACAATCTGCCAGGAACATTTTATAGTAAAAGTAGAGCAAGATTGAGTCATGCTATGGAACTGCCTAATTTCCAAAAGGACCATGGATGGATAGAGCATAACTATATAAACAAAACATCCTTACTGACCATGCTCAAAAGAGGCATGTATCTCTCTGTAACAACAAGAACACATGACATAAAAATAACAGCAGGACATGACTTAGTGAAAATACTAAGTCCCTGAAATCAGCAACATTAAGATGCCTAGTTTACATGCTTGTTCTAGTTACCACAGAGGTCACAAAAATACATGGCATAAACCCCTGTAAATATGGAATGGCATATTTCAAAACACATGTAGGGCTCAAGTTCATAGGATGCACACATCAATCATGGCAAAAATGACAAAAGTGCAAGTTCTGATAAGAATCTGAAATTTACATTACATAGCCCTCTTCCAACAGCATTTCGGGCATCAAGGTGAGCTCAAATGAAAATGAGGCAATGAGATGAAATTATGTACTCATTGGGGCAAACAATTCGGTATGCTATATGCCTAAAACGGAGCCATGGGTACAGAGTTATGGCACGATGAAAATGCATAAAAATACTGCCAGGAAAAGGACTTAGTGGATTTCGGGGCTCGGGGAAAGTCAACATTAGGGATCTCAGATCCAGATCCAGCGTGGTTCCCGAGGAGCTCGCCGGAGATGGCGAGGGGCGGATCCGGCTGGAGGGGACGAGGGAGGCGCCGGAGATGGGGAGGAGGAGGCCGGGGCACGTCTTGGGTCGCCGGGGGAGGCGTCGGGAGGCGGGGCCGGCGAGGTCGGCGAGCGGAGGCGGCGGCCGGCGGGCGGAGGCGGCGGCGAGGCGCGTCGGGGCGGCGCCTGCTCGGGCGGCGAGGCGCGGGAGGCGAGCGGGCGGAGGAGGCGCGGGCCTCGGGGGCCGGCCGCGGGCTCGGCGGGCCGCAGGCGGCGTGCGGCGGCCGGGGCCACGTGGAGGCCTCCGGTTGGCCCGGGGCGGCGGCGGCGTTTGGTCCGGCGCGGACCAGACGTGTCTGGCGCGCGGAGGGAGCGGGGAGCTAGGGTTAAGGTGGAATTGATCCGAAAATTCGGGGGGAGAGCTGTATTTATAGGTAGGAGGGGCTAGGAGGCTCCAAATGGAGTGTAGTTTTCGCCCACACGATCGTGATCGAACGACCAAGAAGATGGAGGGGTGTAGGATGGGTTTTGGCCCACTTAGAAGGGGTGTTGGGCTGAATACAAAAGAGGCCTTCTCGGTCCCTCGGTTAACCGTTGGAGTATCAAACGAAGTCCAAATGGCACGAAACTTGACAGGCGGTCTACCGGTGGTATACCAAGGCCACATGTCAAATGTTGTTCCATCTCGAGAGCGTTTAACACCCGCACACGAAAATAGGTAAAAGGGGGCGCCGGAGGACGTAGGAGCGTCGGATTGCAAATCGGACAATGGGGAAAAGGCTCGGATGCATGAGACGAACACGTATGCAAATGCGATGCACATGATGACATGATATGAAATGCATGACATGGACAAAATGCAAAATGAAGAAGAACCCAACCACGAGGGAATATCATAACTTAGTGCCGAAAATGGCAAGAGATGGAGTACAATTATGGCAAGTTACATCCGGGGTGTTACAGCAGGCCCAACCATCGCCATAGCAAGGTCCTGGCCGCCTCCCCCGGGGCAGCACTCCAGCCGGCGCCCGTTCACGTCGAAGACCTTGAAGAACATCACCAAAGCGCCATCGTATTCCAGGTGGATCGTGAGGGCGCCCCTTGCCCTGCAACCCCGAGCCATCTCGCCCCAGCCGCGAGTCATGAAGACCTCACCCGAGGCAAGGACCGCGACTTCTGCCTCGGTCGCGGGGGTGCTGCAGTCGGCGTGCTGCAGCCATAACTCCAGGAGTCTTCCCTGTGGGAAGATAGAGGCAAAGAAGGGAGGAAAGCAAATCCAAGTTCACGGAGGCATGGCGGCGTGGAGCACAAGCTCGCGAGAGGAGCCCTCGGCGTGGACTCCAGGAGGAACGACCAACACCTTCGTGACCCTCCGGCGCCGACGACGGCGCTGGCTGAGGGGATCGGCATCTCCTCTTCCAAGGCCCTCGGCGTGGGCATACAAGGGAAGCGGGAACCCCGATGGAGGCTGCTCGTACCAAGCGTCAGCACCATCGGGCGGTCTTCCTTGTCTCGGCCGCGCAAGGCAGGCCGCTTCTTCGGTGGGAGCGGGTCTGGTTCCTCTCGAGGAGCTTTTCCCTTCTCCGCTGCAGAGAACCGGCGAATCGGAGCCATCACGCCAAGGCGGAGCAAGAATCAAGGCGAAGGAGAAAGCAGGGAGAGATGGACTAGAAGGGCACGCGCGGTGCTGTACTTATAGCCGGCGGAGGCCAACCGTCGGCCTCCACGATCACAGGTAATCATGACACGATTTGCATGCAGGGACTTGTCCTATCCGTGCGACCGTCAAGGCGTCGTGGGGAAGCGGAGACGCCCACGTCCAATCAACCGCCATGCGGCGCCCAAGGCCGCAGGCTGTTAGGGCCCGCGGCGCTTCGCCCTTGCCCTTTCGCCTCTCGGCACGGCCAAGTCCGGGCGCGCCTTGGGCCCGGGGGCTACTGTCGGCGTTCTGGGAAAGGGGGTCCCCAGACTTGCCTGCCTGCGGCCTGCGGCATGGCTCAAGGGGGCCCAGCACGTCCCAACTTCATCGACACAAGACCGAAGACCCTCGCGAGGGGCCAAGCCTCGCGGGGCGGACGACAGAACACTTCCTCAGGCACGGCCTCATCAGGCTGGCTCACGAGGAGGCGGAGAGATCAATGCAGGGTACCTCGCGAGGTGCCCGTGACGCAAGCCATGACGACCAAGGGCGCCAGGTGGGCGCCAGCCCGTGTAGTGTACTCCCTTTCCTCTTTGGTGCAAAGGGGGCAAGCGCAGGCGAGAGAATCAAGCAAAGGCATCCATTTCGGTGCAACGAGACCAAGACCAGTCCAACGGTGGAAAGGAGGTCATCGTGGAGCCCAGAACGGCGTCACCACAGGGCCTTTGGCAGGCGAGGACCAACTTTAGTCAGGATAAGTGTACCAGATGTTCCCCTTCGAATTGGCCAATTGTTGGCGCCCTTCCCGCTCAATATTTGGGAAGAGGCCCAGGGCCTTTGCCTATAATTAGGACTAGCCACCCCCAGGGTAGAGGCATCTAGCGATCTAGCATCGAGCGATCAGGCCAGCAGAACTTAGAATCAGAGCGAGCAAAGAGAGAGAGAGAGAGAGAGAGAGAGAGAGAGAGAGAGAGAGAGAGAAGGGCGGATGAACTCCTCCTAGTAGTTCGTCCCCCTAGCCAAGAACAGACCCTCGCGAGTCTGTTCTCCCCTGTATTGTTCTTCATCACCAGCCCAAGAGGCAATCCACCACACCACACTGGAGTAGGGTATTACACCACATCGGTGGCCCGAACCAGTATAAACCCTGTGTCTTTTGTGTTGTTCCCTTGGTAGTTTAGATCCTTGCGAGACAGAGAGGTAGAACGCATAATCTCCGCGCGCACCCCAGAGTTCGAACCTTAAGGGTCTGCCGGAACCCGAAATCTGACAGTTGCCGGCCCATGGCACCTTTTCTTCTCCATGTCGACCACTTGCACGTTAAAGGGGGGGGGGTGCCTGAGCATCGCGACTCAGGGCTCTTACTGGCTCTCCAGCCCTCACCCTCTGGCCTTGTCCATGGCATCACGACCTGGCATACCAGCGATGGCTGAGACCATCTCGAGGGCCGGGACCCGAGGACGTAGAGTGTAGGCATCTAACCCAACTTGCAGGAACACATCACAAGATAAGGCCCAGTGCCAGGCGCAACCCGCCTAGAGGTAGGCCCCCGTGAGTCCCGCGCTGGCTCACGGGTGCCCAGATACACCTCACCAGGCCCTACTGTGCCAGCCACGTGTCAGGGCGGGGCTGTACACGCCCTGGGGGCTCCTCCCGGAGGGGAGCCCCCTCCCACGTACTAGTGGAAGCACCATGCTCCGCGCTGGCTGAAGACACTGCCGAGGAGCAGCTATGCCCGTACACATACGGAAGCGCTATGCTCCGCGCTGGTGATAAACAACTGAGGGTGGCCCCCGGGCCGCATCAACCTCAGGGAGCCCAGAGCTCAGTGTCTGGCCTCATCGCAACGCCTCCCCCCAGGAGTGCCGCGCGAGGGGGCTAGGCACGGGGGCTGCGCTTGGGTCACGCCCAGACGCACGCCACCCAGCCAGGCCCCCCGGGCCTGGTTCGTCGCGCGTCTCTCCCCGAGCGGAGCCAAGGTATGAAGGCCGTTTGAGCGTCAAGGGGGACTCCTGAGCATCGCGACTCAGGAGCCTAACTGGTCCCGTAGCCCCTCACTCCCTAGTTCCGAAAGGCTAGCGCTGGGTGAGGTACGCGCGGGGCCGGGCTCTGCAGACGTAGAACGGTAGATCCACCCACATCTCACCTCCCTACTTGCTATTCGCGCGCCAAGGGGGACTCTTGAGCATCGCGACTTAGGAGCCTAACTGGTCCTGTAGCCCCTCACTCCTTTAGTTCCGAAAGGCTAATGCTGGGTGAGGTACGCGCGGGGCCGGGCTCTGCCGGCGTAGAACATGAGCAAGTAGGAAGGAACAGCGTAAACTTCAAGGATCGCCTCCCTACTTGCTGTTCGTGCGCCAAGGGGGACTCCTGAGCATCGCGACTCAGGAGCCTAACTTGTCCCGTGGCCCCTCACTCCTTTCGTCCCGTCCTGGTTTCCGGTCGGGGCTAATGCTGGGTGAGGTACGCGCGAGGCCGGGCTCTGCCGGCGTAGAACATGAGCAAGTAGGAAGGAACAACGTAAACTTCAAGGATCGCCTCCCTACTTGTTGTTCGTGCGCCAAGGGGGACTCCTGAGCATCGCGACTCAGGAGCCTAACTTGTCCCGTAGCCCCTCACTCCTTTGGTCCCGTCCTGGTTTCCGGTCGGGGCTAATGCTGGGTGAGGTACGCGCGGGGCCGGGCTCTGCCGGCGTAGAACATAGGCAAGTAGGAAGGAAGAGCATAAATTCAAGGAATTTAAAAGCAAATATTACAGTCCACACTGTTATCTCAACGCCAAACGCAAGTTTAAACGCCTCCCCGAGGCATGATACATGTGCAGGAATTAAAAGCAGAACAGGAGCCGCAGCAGAGTCACTTGACGGTGGTGGAGTAGCGCGGAGTGGCTTCACCTCATGGAGCAGCAGGGTCGGCAGCGCCTGGCTTCGGCTTGGTGCTGAAGGCCCGGAACTTCCCCAGCAGAGCTTCCGCGCGACCCTTCACGGCCTCGGCAGCGGTAGCAGCACGCTCGCCGCTCACTGGCTCCAGCAGGCTGTCGAGGTCGACGTTGGGGTCGCGAAGGTGGATGTGGGTGAAGACCCGCGTCAGCGCTGCAGAAAACAGGACACGCGCCTCGGCCTCGGCCGTGGGGCCAAGGCCAAGGAAGACATCTTCAAGAGCGCGAAACAGGAAGGGAAGCAGCTTGGCGGGGCCGTCCTCGGCGCCGGCCAGCGGGCTCTCCAGGCCGCTCTCGTAAAGCGTCTTCAGCATGGAACGAGCCTTCTTCTCCATGTCTGCGAAGGCCACGCGGTCCTCGGTAAGAACCCGGGCCTTGTCGTCTAGTTCGACCTTCGTCGCCTCCAACTCCTTCTCCAGCACGCGTAGGCGGTCGCGGCGTTTCTTGAGCTTGGCCTCCCGGACCTCGACGGCCGCCTCGCGAGCCTTCACGCCCTCTCCTTGCTCTGGGCGAAGGCGGGCCTGTCACAACCCTAGAATACCTGAGTGAAATAGTTGCATGTGCACTCATGCATCATGTGTAAAATTTCTGAAAGTTGAATTGAGGTTTGTTGAAACCCTCAGAAGTCAGTTAAAAAATAACCAACTTTAAAATCTTCTCAAATGAGTCCAAGAAAATGTCCCTGGTATTCTATAAAAATATTGGCAAGAGGTAAAATTGAAACCAATATTTTTAGGAGCTCAGAAACATTTAGTTTTGCTATTTGAATTAATCCAATAAATATTTGAATTGGATCTATATTTATTATATAATAAATATATTCTCAATAATTCTGAAAAATTGTTGTGTGGCTTTGGATAAGTCCATTTAGTTCACACAATTATTTTCATGAAGTTTAAAATTGATTTGGTGTTAAAACTAAATCAAAAACAAACTGAAAAAAATTAGAAAAGAGGAAACAGATAGAAAAGAGAGAGAGAGAGAGAGAGAGAGAGAGAGACGATTTTTACCTGGCGCTCACCTGGCCTGGCCCAGCACGGCCCAAACCAGCTGGCCGATGCCAGTCGTCCCCTTTCTCTCGCCAGAAGGGCGAGAGGCGTGTGCCCACCGCGCGCGCCCACGCGCCTGGCCACCTCTTGCTTCCCGCCGATGCCTCGACGCCCAGGACGTCGCCACGCACCCCCCCGGACCCTCTGCACCTCTCCCCTCTCTCCCCCGAACGCTCTTCCCTCCTCCGTTCTCCTCACCGAACGCGCCCGCCGCCGCCGACGAGAACCACCGTGGCCACCGGCCACCCCTAGCCCTGTCGATGCGCCAGAAGAACCGCCATAGACTCCTGCATCATCTACGCCAACCCGTTCGACTGCGGGAGCTCTGCATCGTCATCCCCGACCCATCTTCGTCGTTCGGCCGCCGAGATCGCCGGCGACCTTCCGTCGCCATCAGCCCCTCCCCGAGCTCGTCGACCCGCTCTTCGTGCTCTATGTAAGCCACTGACCGCCCCCACCCTCTTCGTTCTCTCTGCCACTCGCCGTAGCCGCCGCGCCACCCGCACCCGCACGCGCCGCCGCCTCTGCGCGCCGCCGTCGTGGCCACAGCCACGCGGGCTCGAACCCGAGCGCGTCACTGCATTCGCCACACCCCCAGGAGCCTGCAGCACTCTCCGCGTCCCCTGCCGTGCATCCTACCGCCGAACCGGGCACGCCCGAGCTCCGGTCGCCGCTGCTGAGCTAGTGGATGTCGTCTCCGGTGGCCCTAGCTGCTGCTGCTTGTCGCAACGGGCGCGGGTGAGCTTCAGCTCCCCGTAGCCGCTCTCCGCTGTCCATTTGGGCGCCGGAGGAGCAAACCCGAGCCCTCCGCCGCGTTCAGCCTCGCCGGCGGCTAAACGCCGGTGGGTTGACCGTTTTGACCGCCGGTGGTTTAGCCCCGGTTGACCAGGGGATTTGACCTTCCCTGGGTCTATGACATGCGGGCCCCGCCCGGCTAATTAAACTAGTTTATGTTTATACTTAATTAGTTTGACCTAGGTTAGTGCTAATTAAACTAGGTTAGTTTAGTTAGACACTGACATGCGGGGCCCATAGGTCAGTTTGACCTGGGCCGCCCCGTTGACCCGCTTATGTCATGCTGATGCAGTGTTGACGTAGTAATTCATTTTCTGGAATTAGTTTAATTCTAGATAATCAGAAAATCCAGAAAATTGCCTAAACTTCTAAAAATCATAGTAATTCAACCGTAACTCCAAATGAAATAATTTATATATGAAAAATTATCAGAAAAATGCAATCTATCCATCTGTACCATTTTCATGCATGACAAACTAAGTTATACCTGCTGTATAACTGAAAACATGTTAGTGGTATTTAAATAACCACATGTGGAGTTTGAATTTGAACCCTGGGTTCAAACCAACTTCATTCCATCTGTTGCTAGCTGCATTAGATCAACCGATATCATATTGCCATGTCATGATCATGCATCATATTGTCGCATTGCATTGATTGTGTTCTTTCTCTGTTGCCGGTGACTGTTCCCTCTCAGTAGACGATGTTCCGACGATTATTCGATGACACCGATGAAGAGCTATATTATCTTCAGAAGTGCCTGGCAAGCAAAACCCCCTTGTTCATTCCGATACAATCCCACTCTCTCGCTCCTGCTCTACTTACTGCATTAGGACAACAACGATTCATCTATTACTTGCTGCGGTAGTTGAACCCCTTATCCTCTGCATGACCTGTCATTGCCACAGTAAATAGATGAAACCCACTAGCATTAGTAGGAGTTGTTTGAGCCCTGATGTGCCTACTCATTCATGCTTGTTTGTCGTGCCTGCTATTGCTTAGAGTTTTGTCAGGTCTGATTCATCGGGGATGAATTGGAATGGTGATGAACATGTCCTACTGTGTGTGAGCTAAGGGTGTGAACACGATTTGGTAAAGGTAGCGGTGAGAGGCCATGTAGGAGTACATGGTGGGTTGTCTCATTGAAACCGTCCTCAGGAACTGAGTTCTGTGTTTGTGATCCATGAAACAGCTACTACCACACATTGGGCCCTGAAATATGACCCCGCTCGACTTACTGACCCCTCTCGTCCTCTGTCCAGGAGTTGCACGTAGTTTCTGGTGTTTGTAGTATGCTGGGGGCCGCACGCAGCGCTGACCATAGGGGTGGGCTGTGTTGCGGTAGGCACGTGGCACGATGTACCGGGCGCCCGTTTGGTGTCCCGGGAAACCTGCACACATCGTTTGGGGCTGTGAGCGAAACTCCGGCCGGATCTCCTCGCGGATGGAACCCGAATAGGCGATAAACCTGGACTAGAGACTTGTGTGGTTAGTTAGGTCGTGGTCTACACCCACGTCGGCTTTCGCTTGAAGTCTGCCGAGCACATGTCGTGTGCAGACGCTAAGTGGTGGAAACATGTGTGAAGAAGTACACCCCTGTAGGGTTATAAATGATCTATTCGAATAGCCGTGTCCGCGGTAATGGACTTCTGGGTTACCTATAACAGTTCATAGACAAGTGAAAGTGGATACTCTAAAATGCGCAAGATAAGCGTGAGTGCTATGGATGGTGCTCTCGTAGGTAGACGGGAACGAATCCATAGTGGTGTATTGATTGGTGGATATGTGGACTTGTGTGCGCCACCTCAAAAGAGTTACTTGCAGTCGTAGTTTAGGATAGCCACCGAGTCAAAGCTGGCTTGCTGCAGTCAAACTCCACCACCCCCTTTGTTGATACTGATGCATATGTAGCTAGTTCTGATGTAAGTCTTGCTGGGTACATTTGTACTCACGTTTGCCTACTTTATGTTTATGCAGAGAGACTTCAGTCTCGCTAGTAGTACCGCTTGGACTTCGATGTTTAGCTTGTGACCTCAGCTACGATCTTGTGCCCTCGGTAGGATCTGGTAGATAGTCAGGCTTCTCAGCCTTTTTCATTTGTAGATGTCTGTACTCAGACATGTTAAGCTTCCGCATGTGCTTGTTGCTTGTGTGCTCTGAATGTTGGGTCATGAGACCCATGTTTGTAATATCTCGCTCCTCGGAGCCTAATGAATAAATATTGGAGTCGTAGAGTTATGTTGTGATGCCATGTTGTATTTACACATATCAAGCATATTGTGTGTATGATTGAAATGCTTGCTATGTGTGGGATCCGACTATCTAGTTGTTTATGCTTGGCAGCCTATCATATGGGGAAATGTATTCTAGTGCTTCTGAGCGATAGTAGTCCGCTACAGCCCGGTTCACCGGAGTCCTGCTAGCCCAGCACTACTGCTCGGAACACTTGACTGGCCGGCATGTGATTCACTTTGTTCCTGTGTCTGTCCCTTCGGGGAAATGTCACGCGGTGACTTCCGGAGTCCTGCCTAGCCTGCTACAGCCCGGGTTACCGGAGTCCTGTTAGCCCAGCGCTACAGCCCGGATTCACACGTTGATGACCGACATGCTCGATGTGATTCATGTATGCCAGTCCTCATAGGTTAATGCCGCTTTGGGTTCATGACTAGCCATGTCGGCCCGGGTTCTCTGTCATATGGATGCTAGCGACACTATCATATACGTGAGCTAAAAGGCGCAAACGGTCCCGGGCCATGGTAAGGCGACACCCGTGGGATTACCGTGCGTGAGGCCGCAAAGTAATACGACGTGTTACCGGCTGGGTCGATGTGACTTGGAATCGGGGTCCTGACAGCGGGCCTCTTTCGCGAGCTGGTCCCGCAAGCCTTGCAGCTCGTTCTCCAGCACCTTGCAGCGACCGCGGACGTCAGCCGCCTCCTCCTGGGCCGCGTCACGAGCAGCCTTCGCCTCAAGGGCAGCCTGCCTCTCCTCGTCGCAAGCCGTTGAGGCCTGGACCAGCGCCGCCCGGACCGAAGCATCGGAGCGAGTCCATCCTGAAGCCAGCTCCAAGCGCCCGGCCACCAAGCGAGGGTCGGCGCCAAGAAGATCCTGCCGGAGCTGATCCAGCTCGGCAACCACACGATCCAGAACGGCGGGAGGAGTCGGAGAGATAGCAGTCGGTGGAGAAGACGGCGGCACGACCACAGCACCCTGAGGTGGAGCCTGCTGCACCCCGACGACTGTGGTGGCGGCGGCAGGCAAAGGCACCTCGGGAGTCACTTGGGCCATGGGGGCTGGGCTTGCCCCAGCCAGCTCGACCAGACCTCGCGAGGACGACTGGGCAAGAGAGGCCCGCGCGTCGCGGTCACCTTCCTCCGCAGGCAGAGGCGCTGCCGCGGGTGAAACTTCAGGAGCCCCCTTCAGCTTCTTCGCCGCGGGCGCCAGCCTATCCAAGGAACACGGACGTCAAGCCTCAGCAGCAGAACAAGAAACAAAGACAAGAGTCCAGCACTTATGGGTCGTCGCCGGTGAGCCCAGGCAGCCTCCGGCCAAACTTGAAGACTGACAGCCGGCTGGAAGGGTCAACCTCGGAAGCGGAAGGCGTGTCTGTGGACCGCCCCGGGGCCGGGGCAGACCCGCGGGAGATCAGCCCGGTCCTGTCCTTCTTCGGGATCGGGGGCGAGCTCCCGCTGCCCAGCACGTCATCATCCTCGTCGCCGTCACTTGGAGAGAGGCGGAAAGCGCGGGGCCTGCGCCGGGAGATGGGATCCCTCGACTCTCCGTCAGTCGCCTCCGAGTTAGGCCCCTTTCCCAGCCCCTCTCCTTCCTCCTTTTCGCTGGAGTCATCGGAGGACACGTCCACCAGACCCACGGGAGCCTCCGCGGGCACGGGCCCGTCCCCGTTGAAGGCAGGCATGGACTCCACCACCTGCTCCCAGTCGTCGCGGAGGAACAAGGGCGTAGGAGCGCCCTCCAACCTCGCCACATCGCCCCCGACCAGAGATTGGAGCACCGCGGCCAGATCTCCGTCACCCAAGGCCACGGGGCTCGGATGAGGCCTCCACATCGGAGGTGAGTACTGCCGAAGCGGAGCCAGCTGGTGCTCCAGGAATTCCCTCAGCAGCGACGCGCCGGTCAGCTTCGCCGCCGCCAAGCTGGCCGACCTCAGATCCGCGTCCATCTTCTCCAACACTGGCTTCACACGGAGGTCCGTGAGTTCTGCTCGAGCCCAATCACCGGAGCTCGTGGGCAGATCCATGGGCAAGATCAGCCGAGGGTGAATGCGCCCAGCGTCTGTCAAGACCCATTTGCTCCTGAAGCCCTCGATCCTTTTCCCGGGCTTCGAAATGGCAATGGCGCCATTGTACGCGATGAAGCTCGCGCACGCGGAAGGTGAACCGCGAGAGACCCGGAGGGAGAAGTAGTGGCGCAGCAAGGCCACTGAGGGCTGCACCCCTACGTGAGCCTCGCAGTAATAGGCGAAGATTGCCAGGAGAAGGATGGAGTTGGGGTGGAGATGCAGAGCCTGTAAGTTGTAATGGCGGAGGACAGAGAAGAAGAACTCGAAGAAGGGAGGCACCAGGCCAGCAGCAATGGAGCTTACGAAGAGCGGATAGAAGGTGCTCCCTCGGCCCTCAGGGGTGGCGGAGCCTGTCACATCCCTAGTTCTATTAATGTCTAGTGCTAGCATCTGGTGTTGCATCATGTTTAAATTTCAGTTAAACCTGAAATGGGGATTGTCTAAACCCTAGCATTAAAGGAATTCACTAGGTTCAACCAAAATATTTCCAGTAAATCCCAATGACTTTCAAAAATGTTCATCATTCTTGGAAAATGCTGGAAAGAGTAACCAGAGGCGATGCACATTTTTCCATGACATATTGGGCTCTGGATTAAATCATACCCTATTTGCATTTGGGCATTTAAATTTTATATATTATATTAAATGTCCAAATATTCATGAACTGAAATTCTGGTTATTGGAAATAATCCAAATAGTGGCCACAAGCAGTCTCATGATTTTTGAAAGTGCATAGGTATTTTTAATAAAGCCCTAAAAATTTACAGAATAATAGAAAACTGTAATAATTAGAAAAAGGAGAGAGAGAAAGGATCCAACCACTACCTGGCGCAACCCACCTGGCAGCCCACTGGCCGGCCCAGCACTGTGCTGGCCCGTGCCAGTCATCGCCTACCTCTGCCAGTAGGCAGAGGAGGGACACGGCGCACGCGCCCGAGCTCGCCTCGCAGCTCCTTGGCCGCCTGCCTCACTTGGACAGCGCGACAACACCTCGAAACCACTCCTCAGCGCCGCCCCAACCCCGCCGACACCCCATTCTTCCCCCTTGCCCTCTCCCTCGCTCCCTGGACGCCATGGCCGACGCAGCCGCGCCCGCGCCGTCGTAAAGCCGCAGCCACTGCCGTCCACTCATCGCCTCTCCGTGCCCAGAAGCTTCACCGTCGTCCGCTGCTTTGCCTCGACCGAGCCCCGAGCGCTCGCTCGCCCCGGAGATGCTGCACCGAGCCATCCCGATCCAGCTCTTCCCCGACCTCTCTGACCAGCTCGTCGAGACCACTGTGAGCTGCTGCCCGTCCTCCCCCTCTCCGTTCCCTCTCTCGTGCACCGTACGCACCACACCGAGCTCACCGCACCCGCCACCGTCTATGCTCACCGCCGGCGCGGCTCCGACCATGCAATGGCTCCGCCGTCACATCCACCTTGCTCACCGCGCTGCGTAGAGCACGTAGGTGCCCCGCACGAGCTGCCCCGACCACCGTAGCGTCGACCTCGAGCTCACCCGAGCTCCGGCGACCGCCAAGGTCGACGCCGGTGACGACTCTGGCCACCCAAGGCCCAGCCACGGCCACCAACGGACGCGCCATTGCGTCGACTACCTTAGAGCCCAACGGCGCCTCGAACGGTGCCCTGTAGGTGAAACCCGCACCTGCCCCGCCGCGTTTGGCCTCGCCGGCGGCTAAACGCCGGCGAGTTGACCCCGCTGACCCCGTTTGACCACAGGTGGGCCCAGTTTGACCCCTGGGTCAATGACAGGTAGGGCCCAGCCCCGCTGACTAATTAGGATTAGTATCAATTAATATTTTAGTTAACTAATTACACTGACACGCGGGACCCACTGTCAGGGTTGACCTGGACCACGCCCGTTGACTGCTGACATCATAGTGACATCATGCTGACGCAGTAACACATTTTCTGGATTTATTCTTATATAGGAAATTCCAGAAAATAGTTGAAACTTCAAAAATTCATAGTAATTCAACCGTAACTCCAAATCAAACAAATTATATATGAAAATTGATCAGAAAAATGTGAAGAATCTGTTTATGGCATTTTCATGCATGATTGAACAAGTTAACGTCACTGAATAGGATGAATCATGATTAGCTCAATTTATGAAATAGCATTTGGAGTTGGAGTTTAACCTTGTTTGAATTCCACTCCAATTTATGAAATAGCATTTGGGCCCTGAAATATGACCCCGCTCGACTTACTGACCCTCTCGTCCTCTGTCCAGGAGTTGCAAGTAGTTTCTGGTGTTTGTAGTATGCTGGGGGCCGCACGCAATGCTGACCATAGGGGTGGGCTGTGTTGCAGTAGGCACATGGCACGGTGTACCGGGCGCCCGTTTGCTGTCCCGGGAACCCTGCACACATCGTTTGGGGCTGTGAGCGAAACTCCGGCCGGATCTCCTCGCGGATGGAACCCAAATAGGTGATAAACCTGGACTAGAGACTTGTGTGGTTAGATAGGTCGTGGTCTACACCCACGTCGGCTTTTGCTTGAAGTCTGCCGAGCACATGTCGTGTGCATACGCTAATGGTGGAAACATATGTGAAGAAGTACACCCCTGCAGGGTTATAAATGATCTATTCGAATAGCCGTGTCCGCGGTAATGGACTTCTGGGTTGCCTATAACAGTTCATAGACAAGTGAAAGTGGATACTCTAAAACTCGCAAGATAAGCGTGAGTGTTATGGATGGCCTTCTCGTAGGGAGACGGGAGCGGATCCATAGTGGTGTATTGATATGGTGAATATGTGGACTCGTGTGGGCCACCTCAAAAGAGTTGCTTGCAGTCATAGTTCAGGTTAGCCACCGAGTCAAAGCTGGCTTGCTGCAGTTAAACTCCACTACCCCCTTTGTTGATACTGACGCATATGTAGCGAGATCTTATGTAAGTTTTACTGGGTACATTTGTACTCACGTTTGCCTATTTTATGTTTTTGCAGAGAGACGTCAGTCTCGCTAGTAGTTCCGTGTGGACTTCGGCGTTTAGCTTGATACCTCAGCTACGATCTTGTGCCCTCGGCAGGATCTGGTAGATAGTGAGGCTTCTCAGCCTTTTTCATTTGTAGATGTCTGTACCCAGACATGTTAAGCTTCCGCATGTGCTTTGACTTGTTTGCTCTGAATGTTGGGTCATGAGACCCATGTTTGTAATATCTCGCTCCTCGGAGCCTATTGAATAAATATTGGAGACGTAGAGTTATGTTGTGATGCCATGTTGTATTTACACATATCGAGCATATTGTGTGTATGATTGAAATGCTTGCTATGTGTGGGATCCGACAATCTAGTTGTTTATCCTTGGCAGCCTCTCTTATGGGGAAATGTAGTCTAGTGCCTCCTTGAGCCATAGTAGTCCGCTACAGCCCGGTTCACCGGAGTCCTGCTAGCCCAACACTACTGCTCAGGACACTTGACTGGCCGGCATGTGTTTCACTTCGTTCCCGTGTCTGTCCCTTATGGGAAATGTCACGCGGTGACATCCAGAGTCCTGCCTAGCCTGCTACAGCCTGGGTTACCGGAGTCTTGTTAGCCCAGTGCTACAGCCTGGATTCACACGCTGCTGACCGACATGCTCGAAGTTGATTCATGTATGCCTGTCCCCATGGGTTAGTGCCGCTTTGGGTTCACGACTAGCCATGTCGGCCCGGGTTCTTTGTCATATGGATACTAGCGACACTATCATATACGTGAGCCAAAAGGCGCAAACGGTCCCGGGCCAGGTAAGGTGGCACCCGTGGGAATACCGTGCGTGAGGCCGCAAGGTGATATGATGTGTTACATGCTAGATCGACGTGACTTAGGATCGAGGTCCTGACAGCATTGGTATCAGAGCCTGACTGCCTGTAGGATTACCAAGCCAAACTGGTCGAAGTTGAGTCTAGAAATACTTTAGTTATGTAAGGGAATTGATTGTGGAAGGGAACGTAAGGCTCTTTTTACTCCTTATACGTCATGGCCTTCTGATCTGAGTCAACCTCTTCTCTTCTACGGGGATTAAGAACTAGGCCTTCTCATCTATCTATCAGGATGACGATTTACTATGTTAGAGACTTATAGGATTGATGTATTCAAGCCCAGTTCAGTTTCTACTACTTCCATGTGTTCTCAGTTGATCTCAGAACATTGATATTGTGCTGTTGAGTGGTTTTGCAAACTGTTGTGAATGTCTCAAATCTTTTTTGAGCATTTACAGCCGTTATGCTGTCCGAGTCATCCCAGGTGTCTAAATAGTCTGATGCAATTGTAAATCCCTTCTTCCCATTCTCGATGTTCTTTTGGGCCAGATTAAGCACACTACACGGTCTGTGAGGTACTCCGTTGCCTCGGCATATATGTTGGAGCTACTATTATGACTCTAGGTGTCTTATGAACCCATCTAGTAATCTACCCATGTTTTGTGTCCCCAGTGTGATGAATCTGGCCACTATTCTCGAAAGCATCCCGTGATGCCATTAGTAGTAGGTATTCTACTCCTAGGGTTTCGAACCCGTAATTCACCCTACTTCATGTTGATAGTGTTGCTCGTACCTTTAGAATATTAGTAACCTTTGCGATAGCCCTCGACATCCGTGGTATTTCCTTCTTCCAAATACCATGAACCATCCTTGGCAGAAATTCGTGTGAATCAAAAGATCACAACCAGGGTGCTCTTGAGGAGTACTCCATTCACATTGTGATTCAGCCAGTTCTTCCTTTCTGCATGGGTTATCCGGAAGAAATATGTTGAACCCGCTCGGCATGCTAATCTATGCATCCACAACTCAGAAAGTTATATGTTCCTTGAGTTGTCCCTCTTTAGTTGTTTTCTGACCTTCGTCTATCAATTGATAGTCAGGAGTACTTGTGCACCATGTTATCGATGCTTATTATTCTTGTGGTCCATCAAGCCATTCTATCCCGGAATGACTAGGAGAAACAAACTCCAGTATCTCATCCATGTCTAGGAATGGGTCAAGGCAGTTGTATTCCGCAGATCGAAATGCCAATCCAGCTTTTGTTCTGTTCTACCTTGGAGTGTTGCCTCTTTATGTCAGGATTGTCATGAGAATTGCACCACCTCTTATGAAATCTTGACGCAGTGATACTTCTCGCCATCATCACTCTCTCCTCGGTTCCGTGTTGTTGTAACCGGAATACCGACACATGAAACGTGATGTGTGAAATCAATACTCCTAGCAACTCCGTTGCTTGGTGGTTAATGGACAATAATTTCATTCTTAGCATGTTGGTTATTGAATCATCATCCTAAGATTGATCGTGCTACCTAGTCCATATTTCCTGGTGCACTCTTCGATCAATGAGTTAGGATTCTGTCAAACCCTCACTCTTTTGATCATATCATCTTGTCCTGAAAAGCAAGGTTGTTCTCGAGCTTAGTAACATATGGTGGTTCGTGATTTTCCGAAGATCTTCTCGGAAGTATTACCTGGTTGTCACCTGACCGCTATGTTGAGTTCGTGATCAAGTTGGTTTTCTTATAAATCACTCCTTGTCCAAGAACCTGTGTTGGATGCCCCTGAGCTAGTTGGTTAAGATAAACAACAACTTGGAGAGTTGCAAGATGAAAGTTTGTCCGACTTAGTTCATCACTAAGGGATACCCTTGTGTGTGTGTGTGTGTGTGTGTGTGTGTGTGTGTGTGTGTTGAAGAAAGATGATATCTCCATTGATTGGTCCTCGTGATCAGTTGTTGGATCTATTGCTTTCTCAAAACTTTGACTTGAGTATGGGCTATCGTCAAGTCAAATCAGAACCAACGATGTTCGTAATGTTGTCTTGCTCGTGGTTGATCCCTCGAGCCTACATCATTACATCTTTTGGTCTGACCGACGCTATCACCGTGTTCACATGATGGTGGAAGTCCAGTGATATGGAAATTCCGATGAATTGCTGTTGAACCCATCGGCAGCATTTTGTCCCCCCCATGACTCATGTTGAACATCAACTTAGTGTTGGAAACTGGTGTAAGCATTTCTTCATGCTAGCTCATGAAGCATACACTTGGATGAAAGGAGTGTCTTCCCTTGATTCATGTGCATTAGATGTAAGTTGCCGCCGTGAATTCGAGAAAGTTTGTTTTTGCCTCCTCTGGAATCATCCCAAGTTAGTCATGCACGTGCGAAGTGCTCTATGGTTTGATAGGTTGGCCGCCTCCATTCTATATGTGTTCCTAGCACACCAAGCCACTGATTGATTTGTTCAAGGAAAAGAAGTTCCTTCTTAAGAGCAAGACTTATAGAAGGACTTCGATATCCTCGATGATGGTTCCCCACCTGAACTTGGTAGTGTTTTATTATAAGACTGCCACGTGGTCATGCTTGTCCTGGGCAGCATGTTCACAGGTTTGTAGCAGAACCATCTCATGTTTTGGAGCTTGCTATTGTAGTTCATTTCCCGAGAATCTCGCAACGACATCTCGTCGATTTGTGTTGCAAACTTTCTTTCCAGAAAGGTTGTCTGAAATATTCCGTTACCAACCAGATCTGAATCTCAGGCAGATATGATGGTTGGGACTTTTCCAAGATCTATTATGTAGGCCCCGACAAGATTGATGTCTGGCCGACACACCTAGCCGGAAGATCTATCATTATAGTATCTTGAATGAACTATTTGACCATCTTCTCCATGAGGATCTCGTGCGACTTATTTAGAAGTTGCTCCCTAAGGATCCTTGTGCTCTCGGTTTCCTTGAATATGTAAAAACCATTCAAACAGTGGAATCACTCTCTACTGCTGAGTGTATCCCGAGTTACTAGAATCACTCCCAACATTTGCATTTTGTTCCCGGCTCGCACCGCCATTGTGCCAATTTACCATGGGCTGCCCTCTTAGCGGTTGCTGTCCAAGATCATCTTCCAAACTGATCCTGTCATGGGTCCCATCCATTTCCGGTGATAAGCAAAAGTCAAACATTGCGCTGTCTTCAACAAGGTAGTCCACATCATCCACTTTAGTTTGAGTATGCCACTCTTTCGAGCTCTTTCAAACGATCAATTGTAAATTGCCTTAAGCTGGTATGAAGAGTCCCAATGATCCATGGGTCAAAAGTAATTCTTTTTGCCACTTAAGGGAACAATTCTATGAGTCACTTTTCCCAAGGTGCCCCGTTACGGGATCATGGCAACTATCTCCTCGCCACCTCGACACCATCCACCATCTTTCTAAGCGTGGAATTGTTGCCCACCAAATCAAACCCATAGTTTGTTCCTCCATTCCTCTCGGAGTGTTTTGTGTCTCAACTCGAGATGTTTCAACATCTCATTTCGCGAGTTGATCTTGTATAGCTTGAACTTCGAGAAGATCAACTCTAGTAGAGTTTCTTTCCGTCGTCACCGCATGGAAGAAGATCTCAACAGCGAGGACGTCAAGATCAGTATGATGCAATGAAGCTACTTCCTCGAGAAGGGCAGTTGGATCGAAAAGATTGTGATAGCTTGCGACCCCTCTGTCTTCTTACCTCACGACTTGAATCTCGGGACGAGATTCTTGTTTAGTGGGGGTGAGTTGTCACATCCCTAGTTCTTTTAATGTCTAGTGCTAGCATATGGTGTTGCATCATGTTTAAATTTCAGTTAAACCTGAAATGGGGATTGTCTAAACCCTAGCATTAAAGGAATTCACTAGGTTCAACCAAAATATTTCCAGTAAATCCAAATGACTTTCAAAAATGTTCATCATTCTTGGAAAATGCTGGAAACAGTAACCAGAGGTGATGCACATTTTTCCATGACATATTGGGCTCTGGATTAAACCATACCTTATTTGCATTTGGGCATTTAAATTTTATATATTATATTAAATGTCCAAATATTCATGAACTGAAATTCTGGTTATTGGAAATAATCCAAATAGTGGCCACAAGTAGTCTCATGATTTTTGAAAGTGCATAGGTATTTTTAATAAAGCCCTAAAAATTTACAGAATAATAGAAAACTGTAATAATTAGAAAAAGGAGAGAGAGAAAGGATCCATCCACTACCTGGCGCAGCCCAGCTGGCAGCCCACTGGCCGGCCCAACACTGTGCTGGCCCATGCCAGTCATCGCCTACCTTTGCCAGTAGGTAGAGGAGGGACACGACGCACGCGCCCGAGCTCGCCACGCAGCTCCCTGGCCGCCTGCCTCGCTTGGACAGCGCGACGACGCCTCGAAACCACTCCTTGGCGCCGCCCCGACCCCGCCGACACCCCATTCTTCCCCCTTGCCCTCTCCCTCGCTCCCTGGACGCCATGGCCGATGTAGCCGCGCCCGTGCCGACGTAAAGCCGCAGCCACTGCCGTCCACTCATCGCCTCTCCGTGCCCAGAAGCTTCACCGTCGTCCGCTGCTTTTCCTCGACCGAGCCCCGAGCGATCGCTTGCCTCGGAGACACTGCACCGAGCCATCCCGATCCGTTGTTGCCGGAGATCCCCCTCGCTGCCGTGGCCACTCCAGCTCTTCCCCGACCTCTCTGACCTGCTCGCGAGACCACTGTGAGCTGCTGCCCGTCCTCCCCCTCTCTGTTCCCTCTCTCGTGCACCGTACGCACCACACCGAGCTCACCGCACCTGCCACCGTCTTTGCTCACCGCCGGCGTGGCTCCGGCCACGCAATGGCTCCGCCGTCACATCCACCTTGCTCACCGCGCTGCGTAGAGCACGTAGGTGCCCCGCACGAGCTGCCCCGACCGCCGTAGCGTCAACCCCGAGCTCACCCGAGCTCGGGCGACCGCCAAGGTCGATGCCAGCGACGACTCCGGCCACCCCAGGCCCAGCCACGGCCACCAACGGACGCACCGTTGCGCCGGCTACCCCTAGAGCCCAACGGCGCCTCGAACGGTGCCATGTAGGTGAAACCCGCACCTGCCCCGCCGCGTTTGGCCTCGTCGGCGGCTAAACGCCGGCGAGTTGACCCCGCTGGCCCCGTTTGACCATGGGTGGGCCCAGTTTGACCCCTGGGTCAATGACAGGTAGGGCCCAGCCCTGCTGACTAATTAGGATTAGTATCAATTAATATTTTAGTTAACTAATTACACTGACACGCGGGACCCACTATCAGGGTTGACCTGGACCATGCCCGTTGACTGCTGACATCATAGTGTCGTCATGCTGACGCAGTAGCACATTTTCTGGCTTTATTCTTATATAGGAAATTCCAGAAAATAGTTGAAACTTCAAAAATTCATAGTAATTCAACCGTAACTCCAAATCAAACAAATTATATATGAAAATTGATCAGAAAAATATGAAGAATCTGTTTATGGCATTTTCATGCATGATTGAACAAGTTAACCTCACTTAATAGGATGAATCATGATTAGGGCAATTTATGAAATAGCATTTGGAGTTGGAGTTTAACATTGTTTGAATTCCACTCCAATTAACTTGGCTTACTACTGCATTAGGTCAATTCAGTTCCTTAACATGACATGTCATTCATTTGATTGTGCATTGCAGTGAATGTTGGTTCTTTGTGTTTGCCGGTGGTTGTTCCCTCTCAGTAGACGTGTTTCGACGATGAGTTCGATGACATCGATGAACAGTTATATTATCTTCAGAAGTGCCAGGCAAGCAAAACCCCCTTGTTCATTCCGATACAATCCCACTCTCTCGCTCCTGCTCTCTTTTACTGCATTAGGACAACAACGTTTCAACTATTACATGCTGCGGTAGTTGAACCCCTTATCCTCTGCATGACCTGTCATTGGCACAGTAAATAGATGAAACCCACTAGCATGAGTAGGAGTTGTTTGAGCCCTGATGTGCCTACTCATTCATGCTTGTTTGTCATGCCTGCTACTGCTTAGTGTTGAGTCAGGTCTGATTCATCGGGGATGAATTGGAATGGTGATGCACATGTCCTACTGTGTGTGAGCTAAGGGTGTGAACACGATTTGGTAAAGGTAGCGGTGAGAGGCCATGTAGGAGTACATGGTGGGTTGTCTCATTGAAGCCGTCCTCAGGAACTGAGTTCCGTGTTTGTGATCCATGAAACAACTACTACCACATGTTGGGCCCTGAAATATGACCCCACTCGACTTACTAACCCCTCTCGTCCTCTGTCCAGGAGTTGCAAGTAGTTTCTGGTGTTTGTAGTATGCTGGGGGCCGCACGCAGTGCTGACCATAGGGGTGGGCTGTGTTGCGGTAGGCACGTGGCATGGTGTACCAGGCGCCCGTTTGGTGTCCCGGGAACCCTGCACACATCGTTTGGGGCTGTGAGCGAAACTCTGGCCGGATCTCCTCGCGGACGGAACCCGAATAGGCGATAAACCTGGACTAGAGACTTGTGTGGTTAGTTAGGTCGTGGTCTACACCCACGTCGGCTTTCGCTTGAAGTCTGCCGAGCACATGTCGTGTGCAGACGCTAAGTGGTGGAAACATGTGTGAAGAAGTACACCCCTGCAGGGTTATAAATGATCTATTCGAATAGCCGTGTCCGCGGTAATGGACTTCTGGGTTGCCTATAACAGTTCATAGACAAGTGAAAGTGGATACTCTAAAACTCGCAAGATAAGCGTGAGTGTTATGGATGGCCTTCTCGTAGGGAGACAGGAGCGGATCCATAGTGGTGTATTGATATGGTGAATATGTGGACTCGTGTGCGCCACCTCAAAAGAGTTGCTTGCAGTCATAGTTCAGGTTAGCCACCGAGTCAAAGCTGGCTTGCTGCAGTTAAACTCCACTACCCCCTTTGTTGATACTGACGCATATGTAGCGAGATCTGATGTAAGTTTTGCTGGGTACATTTGTACTCACGTTTGCCTATTTTATGTTTTTGCAGAGAGACGTCAGTCTCGCTAGTAGTTCCGTGTGGACTTCGGCGTTTAGCTTGATACCTCAGCTACGATCTTGTGCCCTCGGCAGGATCTGGTAGATAGTCAGGCTTCTCAGCCTTTTTCATTTGTAGATGTCTGTACCCAGACATGTTAAGCTTCCGCATGTGCTTTGACTTGTTTGCTCTGAATGTTGGGTCATGAGACCCATGTTTGTAATATCTCGCTCCTCGGAGCCTATTGAATAAATATTGGAGTCGTAGAGTTATGTTGTGATGCCATGTTGTATTTACACATATCGAGCATATTGTGTGTATGATTGAAATGCTTGCTATGTGTGGGATCTGACAATCTAGTTGTTTATCCTTGGCAGCCTCTCTTATGGGGAAATGTAGTCTAGTGCCTCCTTGAGCCATAGTAGTCCACTACAGCCCGGTTCACCGGAGTCCTGCTCGCCCAGCACTACTGCTCAGGACACTTGACTGGCCGGCATGTGTTTCACTTCGTTCCTGTGTCTGTCCCTTCGGGGAAATGTCACGCGGTGACATCCGGAGTCCTGCCTAGCCTGCTACAGCCCGGGTTACCGGAGTCCTGTTAGCCAGTGCTACAGCCCGGATTCACACGCTGCTGACCGACATGCTCGAAGTTGATTCATGTATGCCTGTCCCCATGGGTTAGTGCCGATTCGGGTTCACGACTAGCCATGTCGGCCCGGGTTCTTTGTCATATGGTTGCTAGCGACACTATCATATACGTGAGCCAAAAGGCGCAAACGGTCCTGGGCCAGGTAAGGTGGCACCCGTGGGAATACCGTGTGTGAGGCCGCAAGGTGATATGATGTGTTACATGCTAGATCGGTGTGACTTAGGATCGGGGTCCTGATAGAGCTGGCCTTGAACACCCGCGCCCCGTCGACGCCCTGCGCCGCCGCCATCCAGCGCAACCGGGCAAGGCTCGCCTCAGACACTTTTGGCGAGTCCAGGGCAGACGAGTACCAAGCTTCGGCCGGGGACTGACGAGGCGCCATGGCTTCTAGGTCACGCGGCCGGAGTAGATCTGGAAATTTCGAGGAAGGAAGGAGATTACCAAGAAAGGGGATCTGAGCAGCAACCAGAGAAAGCAAAAAGCAAGACCTGGGTAGATGCCGCTCCCTTATCAACTCGCGCGGTTGCGGAGACACCCACGTCCAATCAACCGCCACGCGGCGCCCAAGGCCGCAGGCTGTTAGGGCCCGCGGCGCTTCACCCTTGCCGTTTCGCCTCCCTGCACGGCCAAGTCCGGGCGCGCCTTGGGCCCGAGGGTTACTGTCGGCGTTCTGGGAATGGGGGTCCCCAGACTTGCCTGCCTGCGGCCTGCGGCGTGGCTCAAAGGGGGCCCAGCACGACCCATCTTCATCAACACAAACCCAAGACCCTCGCGAGGGGCCAAGCCTCGCGGGGCGGACGACACGGAGCTTCCTCAGGCGTGGCCTCATCAGGATGGCTCACGAGGAGGCGGAGAGATCAAGGCGGGGTACCTCACGAGGTGCCCATGACACAAGCCATGACGACCAAGGGCGCCAGGCGGGTGCCAGCCGCGCAGTGTCCTCCCTTTCCTCTTTGGTGCAGTGGGAGCAAGCGCAGGCGGGAGGATTAAGCAAAGGCACCCATTTCGGTGCAACGAGACCAAGACTAGCTCCGCGACAAGGAGGAAGTCACTGTGGAGCCCAAGCCAGCGTCATCACCAGAGCCTTTGGCAGGCGAGGACCAACTTTAGTCAGTATAAGTGTACCAAATGTTCCCCTTCAAACTGGCCAATTGTTGGCGCCCTTCCCGCTCAATATTTGGGAAGAGGCCCAGGGCCTTTGCCTATAAATAGGACTAGCCACCCCCAGGGTAGAGGCATCATCTCATCACCCTGGCATCTAGATCATCGGGCAGCTAGGCATCTTATCACCTTGACATCTAGCAACCCGGTAGCTACGCATCACACAGAGAGAGAGAGAAGGGCGATTGAACTCCTCCTAGCAGTTCATTCCCCCAGCCAAGAACAGACCCTCGCGAGGCTGTTCTTCCTTGTATTGTTCATCATCATCAGCCCAAGAGGCAATCCACCACACCACACTGGATTACACCACAACGGTGGCCCAAACCAGTATAAACTATGTGTCTCTTGTGTTGTTCTTCTTGTAGCTTAGATCCTTGCGAGGCGGAGGGGTACATGTAGGTAGGAAACATAATCTCCGTGCGCACCCCAGAGTTCGAACCTTAAGGGTCTGCCGGAACCCGAAATCCGACAACATCTGCCGTGACAACACCACGACAGTTGGCGCCCACCGTGGGGCTATCGCAAGATGGTTTCGAGTTCTTAGAGGGCAGCTTCGAAGGACTCAAGGGTTACACTGTGGGCCGGATGACCAAGAGTCGTCGCGGCAAGCTCTACATCGACGATGCAGGCTGGGGCCCCGAGGCCAGCTCAATCGAGTACGGGTACCGGGTCCCCTTCGGCGGCATACACGTTTTCATTGGCAAGATGGGCGAACCGGGCCCTGAGCCGGACATCTGCACCGACATCGTCGAAAATGTTCAGCGTGCGAGATCTACCCGGGTAAAGCCTGTCATGAAGCATGCCTTCGTGGGAGTCATCCACGGAGTGGAATCTGAGGATAGATCGGAATCTGGTGGTGAAACCGTCGTTTATTCCGGCGACGAGTCATCAACCGGAGAGACCGAGTCATTGCACCAGTTGCAAGATGGCCTGATCGGGGGCTATTCCGATGGCGATAGTATTCCGGACCCCTTTGATCCGCCAAACCAGGTTGTTATCTTCATGGCCGGTACACAGCCGGCGCTTCATTCTTCGACAGGAGCGGCGATGATTTCCGGATCAGTAGCAGCAACAGTGGCCGGGGCAGGAGGCCCCGTGCGACCGCCAGCTCAGGTTTTATCTGATTTGTTCAACGCTTTGGCAACGTTGATGGTAGAGGTCAACCCGGCCAATCGGGATGAGCATTAATCGGAAATTGCAAAGGTGAAGGATCAGATAACTCAGGACAAGGCCGGCCTAGCAGCTGAGGATGCCGGGATGACTGCGGAACGAGCCGCATTGGATGCATAGCCTTACCGGCTTATGTTGGATCAGAGTGCGTCAAATGATGTCATGAGGAGAAGATACCGGTCTCATCTGCCGCCGTTTTATGAGGCCAGGAACCTCTTTAATACCACAGGAGTAGGGACCAGTAATCGGTTGGCGGTAAACCGGGCGGAGGCACCTGAAATGGGGAGCGCCAGTTCAGCCGCGTCCAACAGATCCGCCCCGTCAGAACAACGTTCCGTCGCAGCACATCGCAACGCCACCGGGTTACTATTCTAACACGATGGATAACATTGTCGCTGCCGCTTCACGACTGGCGGCTCTCCGATCGAAGGTGAGTCCCCGGTAGCAGTGGAGACGCAATGGGCTAGGGAGCTCCTTCAGACAGCTTTAACTCAGCAGCAGGCTTATTCATATAGTCGCGAAAGGATCCATTCTACTCCCCGCCCAAGCCGGAGCTACATCAGACGTATTGATGAACCGGCCGTGTCAAGCAGTGTGCGAAACCGTGATCCGCCCCATGGCCATAACCCGGCGGGCGGCGTTGGTGATGCTCAGGATGTGGTGGGTCGCGCTAGAGCACGTCGAGAGGCCAAGTTAGCGGCGCAACATGAGGCCCGCCAACTTACTCCGGTTCCTCCAACCACGTCGGTGGAACCAGGGGTTACTTCCAGCTCTTTGGGAGTGCCGTGTCTCGTCCCAGCACTACGCAACATGCTCCTGCCCAAGGATTTCAAAGGCCCACGTAAAGTGTCGAATTACACCGCCGATTTATCCCCCGAGTCATGGGTTGAAAGCTATGAGATGGCAATGGAGATGCTGGATGTGGACGATGCGGCGTGCGCTAAATACTTTACCATGATGTTGGAAGGAATGGCTCACACTTGGTTGAAAAACTTGCCAGCTAACTCCATTGGGTCATGGGCCGAATTGAGAGCCCGGTTTATTCAGAATTTCAAAGACACATGCAAGCAGCTCATGTTGATTGTGGACTTGGCCGCCTGTGTCAGGAGGAAGGAGAATCAACAACCCATTGGGTGCGTCGGGTGTCTCAAATCTTGCATTCATCAGACCGCATCAACGCTGACACAACAGTTTTGACGTTAGAAGGCAATTGCCGGTAACCCCTGAAGTTGAAATTGGGACGGCTCAAACGTCACTGCAATGACATGGGGACTCTTATGGCTGCTCTGGTGAAGTATGCCAACTCTGATAGTACCAAGGATCCCGAGTCTGACGATGACAAGACATGGAAGGGAAAGAAGAGCGGCAATACCAAGGGACAGCAGCATAACCCGACGGGTCATGGAAACAACGGTAAGCGTAAAGCGGATAACAATTTGGATTTTGTGGCTAATACCAATGTGCAGGACAAGGGCCAGCGGCGTAAGGGTAAACCACCCCGGCGTAGTGGAGGACCAGGTCCTAACCCGGAGTGCCTGTCTTATCTGTTAAACCAGCCTTGCCCAAAGCACAGATCGCAGGACAAACCGGCCAGGCACCTCTGGAAGGATTGTTATATCATGCGGGAGTTCAAAAATTCCGATTTTTTGGTATGATCATGGACCGGGTGGCGGTTCAGGCCCCGGATCTCATGGGCCGGGTTATGGTGGAGGCAGTTCCGGTTCAGGTTTTCATGGTAATCAGACGGAAATAGCAATCAGGGCAATCAAGGTGGTTATAATCATCAGGGCAATCAGCAGCAGCAGCAGTCGGGTTATTAGAGCAACCCGAAGCAGTTTAATAGTGGGTAGTATCATGTCTTCACTACTAGCCTGTGCAAGCGTGATCAGAAGCTTCATAAAAGGGCTGTGAATTCCGTTGAACCGGCGGTGCCCCGTTACTTGCGCTGGTCTGAACAACCGATCATGTGGAGTAGAGAGGATCATCCACCCCGGGTTGATAATCCAGGTCATCTGGCATTGGTGGTGGCGCCTCAGGTGGGAGGTTATAAGTTCACTAAGGTACTCATGGATGGGGGGAGTAGTATCAATATCCTTTATTATGAAACCTTCCGTCGCATGGGGTTAACAGATAAAAGTCTTAAACCGTCCAATACGGTTTTCCATGGTGTGGTGCCTGGTAAATCGGCATACCCTGTTGGCAAGATAGCTCTGGAGGTGGCTTTCAGAGATGAGCATGATTCGAGATCAGAGACATTGACTTTTGAAGTGGTGAAAATAAAGAGCCCGTATCATGCCCTGTTTGGACGGCCGACTTATGCTAAATTCATAGCAAGGCCATGTTATGTCTATCTGCAGCTCAAGATACCGGGCCATAAGGGGACCATCACGGTCCATGGGAGCCGCGAGATCGCTTTAGAATGTGAAGAAGGTGATGCGGCATATGCTGAGTCGGTTTGTGCGACAGAAGAGTTGAAGTTTTACAAATACAATGTTGATTCGGCGGATATGACTTCATTGAAGAAACCAACTACATAGCATGATCCACACTTGTTGATTTCGTTCCTGGCAATTCGTTCAAGCAGCTTAGCATCAGCGCTAACTTGTTACCGAAATAGGAAAGCGCGCTCATCGAGTTCATCCGTGAGAACCGGGACATCTTTGCGTGGAAGCCTTCTGACATGCCAGGTGTACCGAGAGAACTCACTGAGCACACTCTCAATGTGGATCCCAAGTATAAACCGGTCAAGCAATTTCTTCGCTGGTTCAATGAACAAAGACGCAAGGCTATTGGTGAGGAAGTTGCCAGGATTTTTGTAGCCGGGTTCATAGTTGAAGTATTTTATCCTGAGTGTCGGCGTTCTGGGAACGGGGGTCCCCAGACTTGCCTGCCTGCGGCCTGCAGCATGGCTCAAGGGGGCCCAACACGGCCGAACTTCATCAACACAAGACCCAAGACCCTCGCAAGGGGCCAAGCCTCGCGGGGCGGACGACACATCACTTCCTCAGGCACGGCCTCGTCAGGCTGGCTCACGAGGAGGCGGAGAGATCAAGGCGGGGTACCTCGCGAGGTGCCCATGACGCAAGCCATGACGACCAAGGACGCCAGGCGGGCGCTAGCCCGTGCAGTGTCCTCCCTTTCCTCTTTGGTGCAAAGGGGGAAAGCGCAGGCGAGAGGATCAAGCAAAGGCATCCATTTCGGTGCAACAAGACCAAGACCAGTCCAACGGTGGGAAGGAGGTCATCGTGGAGCCCAGAACGGCTTCACCACAGGTCCTTTGGCAGGCGAGGACCAACTTTAGTCAGGTTAAGTGTACCAGATGTTCCCCTTCAAATTGGCTAATTGTTGGCGCCCTTCCCGCTCAATATTTGGGAAGAGGCCCAGGGCCTTTGCCTATAAATAGGACTAGCCACCCCCAGGGTAGAGGCATCTGAGATCTAGCAATGGCATCATCGAGAAGACATTTCGGTATCTAGCCATCACAGCAAGCAAAGAGAGAGAGAGAGAAGGGCGGCTGAACTCCCCCTAGTAGTTTGTCCCCCTAGCCAAGAACAGAACCTCGCGAGGCTGTTCTTCCCTATATTGTTCTTCATCACCAGCCCGAGAGGCAATCCACCACACCACACTGGAGTAGGGCCCGAACCAGTATAAACTCTGTGTCTTTTGTGTTGTTCCTTTGATAGTTTAGATCCTTGCGAGACGGAGAGGTAGAGGGCATAATCTCCGCGCGCACCCCAGAGTTTTAACCTTAAGGGTCTGCCGGAACCCGAAATCCGACATTTGGTGCGCCAGGTTAGGGGTGTGCCGGAATTTGACTTCCACCGCTCCGCTCTCCGCCGACCGTCGCGTCCATGTCTGACGCTCGTCGGGCCCGCGCCGAGCGCCGGCCCGCCATCGCTTCCCGCGTCGCCCAGACGGCCCCCGTCATTGGGCATCCTCGTCGTTCCCCGTCGCCCGCCGTCAACGCCGCCACCGGCCCGGCGGGGAACGAGCAGCAAGCATCGTCTCAGCACCCGTCCGTGCGGCAAGACGGCCGCACCGCTACTCCATCACTCGCACCAGCTGGCTCTTCCTCCCGCGCGCTCCGCGCACCCTTGGAGGCTCGAGCTGCGCTCATCGCGGCGAACGAGCTCCTGCGCTACCGTCTTGTCGACGACGTCTACGAAGAGTGGCTCGACCGCGTCGCCGAGCTCGTCCGCGCCGCAGGGGGCTCTCCTGCGCCGCCCGCTCCGCTGCGCCGCACCCCGCCACGCGCTGGCAATGATGTTCCGGTGGCGTACCAGCCGCCTCCTATCCAAGAAGACGCCGTGGCTCCGAGGCGCGTGGCCCCTTGGCGGAACCCGCTCCGTCAGGCGCCAGCCCAGCAAGAACGGAGCTGCCAAGAAGTCCCTCGACCGCAAGAGGCTGCCCGGGCGCTTCCTGCTCTAGCTCGCCGTGACCCTGCTCCGGCTCCGGCACGTCAAGACCTCGCACTGCTCCCAGCTGCAGCGCACGGGGACCCGCAAGGCCAAGCTCTCCCTCAACCGAAGCCTCCCGTGGCCACAGCAGGCTGCCGCACCTACACCACCGAGCTGCGCAGCGTCGCCTGGCCTGGCAAGTTCAAGCCGGACTTGCCTCCTCGCTACGACAGCACGACCGACCCTACAGAGTTCCTCCAGCTCTATGAGCTGGGCATCGAAGCTGCCAGTGGAGACGAAAAGGTCATGGCGAACTGCTTCCCCATGGCACTCAAGGAAGGAGCTCGCACCTGGCTCCTGAACCTGGCCCCAGGCACGATCTCTTCCTGGGACCAGATGTGCTCCCGCTTCATCACCAACTTCCAAGGTACTCGTGACCGGCCGCCTGCCGTGAGCGACATGCGCCGCATCAAGCAACAACCCGGAGAGACCTTGCAAAAGTACATCCAGCGCTTCAACAACGCGCGCCTCAAGATCCCCAGGGTGTTCGAGGAAGCCATCATCTCGGCCTTCTCCGATGGCATGCGTGACGTCAATACGAAGGAGGAGGTTGCGATGCATGAAGACCTGTGCACCTCCCTGGAGCTGTTCAACTTGGCGACCAAGTGCGCCAGGGCTGAGGAGGGGCGTCTCTCCCTCCTCGAGCTTCCTGCCGCAGACCCAGAAGAGAAGAAACCCAAGGCCAAGGACATGAAGCGCAAGGGGGCTGCCGTGCTCGCGGCAGAACCAGACACCAAGCGGGGCAAGGATCTGCCTGAATCTTCCAGGGGCAGTCGGTACTATGTGTACCACGACCTCCACACCCACAACACCAACAAATGCCAAGAACTCCGTGCCGTGCGAGAAGGAAGGATCGGCCATCGTCCTGACCGTGCCGACCGGGGCTACGGCCGAGGAGGAGGAAGGAACCCAGGACGCTGGGAAGACCGCGGCCCGTGCCAAGGGTGGCGCGATCAACCTCGCGAGGACCGCTTGCGAGACTTGCCTCGCGAGGGGGACTGGCGGGATCAGCCTTGTGAGGATCGCCTGCAGGGCAATGCAGGCCTCCCTCCACTGCCGCCTCAGCCAAGAAGGAACGAGGACCGCCACCAAGACGAGGGGGCTGGGGGCTTCCAGGAGCCACGCGCGATCGCCTACATCCTGGGCGGAGCTCAAGCCGCAGCCTCCCAACGCATCTTCAAGCAGTTTGCCCGTGAAGTGAATGCAGTCCTCCCCAGGCTCGAGGCTACGCGCCCTCTCAGGTGGTTGGCGTGCGCCATCACGTGTAGCTCAGCGGATCAGCTCAAGTGCTCGGCCACAGCCGGGGTCCTCCCGATGCTTTGCTCCCCAGTCATCAGCAACGTACTGGTCACCAGGACCCTCATCGATGGTCGAGCAGGGCTTAACGTCCTGTCCGTGGAAACATTCAACAATCTTCAAGTACCCTACGACCAGCTTCAGACGACCAAGCCCTTCTCCGGAGCCACCGATGGTTCCACGATCCCGATCGGGCAGGTCCGCCTCCCTGTCACCTTCGGAGCCCGCAGCAACTACCGCACCGAGCTCATCGACTTCGACGTCGCTCACATCCGCCTGCCGTACAACGCCATTCTCGGGTACCCAGCGCTGGCCAAGTTCATGGCCGTGACTCATCATGGTTACAACGTCCTCAAGATGCCAGGAAGTGGCGGGGTCATCACGGTGCCATGTGAAGAAAAGGATGCAGTGTGTTCCCTGGAGCGAGCCTTTCAGGCCGCGTCACTAGAAGACCCAGATCGTGGAAGCAGGAGGCTTCCCGAGATCACCCCGAAGAAGAAGAAGACATCGTCAGGCTTAGCCCCTCAGGGCCCGCGTCTGCCCAAGGGGACCCTCCTTCCATCGCATAGGAAAGCGTGCCCGGCGCCCTCCTCAGGCAGGGCTCGGGGGCTCTCACCTGGAAGGGCCATCGACCTGGCCAGGGTTACGAGGGAGGCGCTTGGGCACCACGTGGAGGCGTGCCTCGGAGCACGTTCCCCTCAAGAAGGAGCAGGGCAAGGAAGGTCAGACCAGCAGGAGTTCGTTAACAAGGCCGTTCAGGAACTACAGGAGTCAAGAGTGATGAGAGGCTGCTGCAGCCTACCAGCTATGGCTCCCCATATAGGCGAGGATGGTGGGTTGCGCGTCTTCATCGACGTACCAGGGCTCAATCGGGTCGCCACGATGGAGCGCCTCTGGCCCTCGCAAGTGGGGCATTGCAGAGGCCCACCCCACAGCTATGTTCGCATGCCTTACGGCTTGCCGAGCGTAGCTGCTGCATACCAGCGCCTCATGAGGGGCATCATGGAGACTCAGGAAGACAGGCGTTCCGCGGTCCTGGCAGAGATGGAGATGATTCGCGAGGAGCCACCAGCGCCTCAGGAGCCTCCTTAGGCCCCCGGGCCTGGGGGCTCGTGAGGATCGGCTTCCGCAGCCCACCGAGTCTGCTGCACCAACACCACTTCATCCTCGACATCTTCAGGTGACGTCCTTCAAGCTTCATTTCCAGCTGGGAATGCCCTCCCAGGGCTGCTTCATTCCCAGGCCGCGTGGGTCCGTCCCTGCGGCGTGTATCCCTTTCTTATCTTTCGGTCATTAGCTTGCTTTGTTGGGGGTGCCCCTTGGGCTGCATCATCCCCAAGTCGCTCGGGCCAGGCCCAGTGGCGTGTATCTCCCTTGCGTTTATTTCCAGCTATGCTTTCGCCTATCATGCTTGATTACTTGATGCCTGTCCACGGCACCTCTCCTTCTCCATGTCGACCACTTGCACGTTAAAGGGGGGGGGTACCTGAGCATCGCGACTCAGGGCTCTTACTGGCTCTCCAGCCCTCACCCTCTGGCCTTGTCCATGGCATCGCGACCTGGCATACCAGCGACGACTGAGACAAGCTCGAGGGCCGGGACACGAGGACGTAGAGTGCCGGCATCTAACCCAATTTCCAGGAACACATCTCAAGATACGGCCCAGTGCCAGGAGCAACCCGCCTAGAGGTAGGGCCCCGTGAGTCTCGCGCTGGCTCATGGGCGCCCAGGTACACCTCACCTGCGCCAACCAGAGCAACTAACGACCGACTAATGGCTGTCATCGCAGCCCCTTTTTCCTTCTATGATGAGCTTGCAGGACCTCCTGAGGGAGTTGCGTCGACCGAGGCCTTCACGGAGTTCCCTTCACCCTCGTTCGCGTGAACCGCTTGCACGTTAAAGGGGGTGCCTGAGCATCGCGACTCAGGGCTCCTACTGGCTCACCAGCCCTCACCCTCTGGCCTTGACCACGGCATCATGACCTGGCATACCAGCGACGGCTGAGACCAGCTCGAGGGCCGGGACCCGAGGACGTAGAGCAAAAAGGGGAGCAAAGGCGAGGGAGAAGGGGCACGCGAGGACCTCGCCATGCAAATCCGATTCCTGCCACCACGCGGACCCGTCTTCACACAGGAGTAACCACTGATTAACAAGATAAGTCACCGCACGACAACCCCGGTTGCCCTAGCACTATCCCCACACCTAACACAACTCCGTACTAGCGACGTCGCTCCCCTTTCTCACCGAGCGACGGCTGCTTGGGCGCCAAAGGGGACCTCCTGAGCATCGCGACTCAAGGGCTCTTACCGGACCCCGGGTCGCTCACCTCCTGGCCTTGACCACGGCATCGCGACCTAGCATACCAGCGGCGGCTGACGCCGCCTTGGGACTGGGACCAGTCGACGCAGAGCACTAAGCCATCGCGAGGTTCGAAAGGGAGAACTAAGCTACGACGGGATTGACGACTCGCACAGTTCCATAGCAAATGACATATATTGACAAAAGGATCACAGACACCTTACAAGCCCCCATTGGGAGCAGTATGACTCCTTGCAGGAAACAGGTCCTGAGGGACGCTAACTACATGTGCCCCTGCAAAAGACGCAATCATCAATAGTGGGCCATCAGGCATCGACGCCAACCCCATCCAGATCAGAGTCAGCGACGGCCGAGTGAGCCCGCCCTGCTCCGGGAGCGGCGCTGGCTCGCGGGCTCGTAGCTGTCGTCGCTCGTCTCCGGAGTCGCGAAGGCCTCGCTGGGATCGTTGGATCCTCCGGCGCTCCTGTTGCTTGTGGAGCTGTCCGGGGGGCGGTCGTCGGGCCCAGCCGTCGCCATAGCGAGGTCCTGGCCGCCTCCCCGGGGGCAGCACTCCAGCCGGCGCCCGTTCACGTCGAAGACCTTGAAGAACATCACCGAAGCGCCAACGTAGTCCAGGTGGATCGTGAGGGCGCCCCTTGCCCTGCAACCCCGAGCGATCTCGCCCCAGCCGCGAGTCATGAAGACCTCACCCGAGGCAAGGACCGCGACTTCTTCCTCGGTCGCGGGGGTGCTGCAGTCGACGTGCTGCAGCCATAACTCCAAAAGTCTTCCCTGCGGGAGGACAGAGGAAAAGAAGGGAGGAAAGTGAATCCAAGTTCGCGGAGGCAGGCAGCGTGGAGCACGAGCTCACGGGAGGAGCCCTTGGCGTGGACTCCAGGAGGAACGACCAACACCTTCGTGACCCTCCAGCGCCGGCGACGGTGCTGGCTGAGGGGATCGGCATCTCCTCTTCCAAGGCCCTCGGCGTGGGCATACAAGGGAAGCGGGAACCCCGGCGGAGGCCGCTCGTACCAAGGCCTCAGCACCGCCAGGCGGTCTTCCTCGTCTCGGCCGTGCAAGGCTGGCCGTTTCTTCGGCGGGAGCGGGTCTGGTCCCTCTTGAGGAGCCTTTCCCTTCTCCGCTGCAGAGAACCGGTGAATCGGAGCCATCACGCCAAGGCGGAGCAAGAATCAAGGCAAAGAAGAAAGCAAGAAGAGATGGACTGGAAGGGCACGCGTGCTGCCGTACTTATAGCCGGCGGAGGCCAACCGTCGGCCTCCACGATCACAAGTAATCATGACACGATTTGCATGCAGGGACTAGTCCAATCCGCGCGATTGTCGAGGCGTCATGGGGAAGCGGAGACGCCCACGTCCAATCAACCGCCACGCGGCGCCCAAGGTCACAGGCTGTTAGGGCCCGCGGCGCTTCGCCCTTGCCCTTTCGCCTCTCGGCACGGCCAAGTCCGGGCGCGCCTTGGGCCCGGGGGCTACTGTCGGCGTTCTGGGAACGGGGGTCCCCAGACTTGCCTGCCTGCGGCCTGCGGCGTGGCTCAAGGGGGCCCAGCACGGCCCAACTTCATCAACACAAGACCCAAGACCCTCGCGAGGGGCCAAGCCTCGCAGGGCGGACGACACAGCACTTCCTCAGGCACGGCCTCGTCAGGCTGGCTCACGAGGAGGCGGAGAGATCAAGGCGGGGTACCTCGCGAGGTGCCCATGACGCAAGCCATGACGACCAAGGACGCCAGGCGGGCGCCAGCCCGCGCAATGTCCTCCCTTTCCTCTTTGGTGCAAAGGGGGCAAGCTCAGGCGAGAGGATCAAGCAAAGGCATCCATTTCGGTGCAACAAGACCAAGACCAGTCCAACGGTGGGAAGGAGGTCATCGTGGAGCCCAGAACGGCGTCACCACAGGGCCTTTGGCAGGCGAGGACCAACTTTAGTCAGGATAAGTGTACCAGATGTTCCCCTTCGAATTGGCCAATTTTTGGCGCCCTTCCCGCTCAATATTTGGGAAGTGGCCCAGGGCCTTTGCCTATAAATAGGACTAGCCACCCCAGGGTAGAGGAATCTAAGATCTAGCAATGGCATCATCGAGAAGACATTTCGGTATCTAGCCATCAGAGTGAGCAAAGAGAGAGAGAGAGAGAGAGAGAGAGAGAGAGAGAGAGAAGGGCGGATGAACTCCCCCTAGTAGTTCGCCCCCCTAGCCAAGAACAGACCCTCGTGAGGCTGTTCTTCCCTGTATTGTTCTTCATCACCAGCCCAAGAGGCAATCCACCACACCACACTGGAGTAGGGTATTACACCACATCGGTGGCCCGAACTAGTATAAACTCTGTGTCTTTTGTGTTGCTCCTTTGGTAGTTTAGATCCTTGCGAGACGGAGAGGTAGATGGCATAATCTCCGCGTGCACCCCAGAGTTCAAACCTTAAGGGTCTGCCGAAACCCGAAATCCGACATTGAGTGGCTGGCTAATGCGGTGCTGGTGCTTAAGAAGAACGACACTTGGCGTATGTGTGTGGACTACAAAGATTTGAACAAAGCTTGTGCAGCAGATCCTTTTGCCCTCCCGCGTATTGATAAAATCATTGATGCTACGGCGGGTTGCGAGCGTTTGAGTTTTCTGGATGCTTATTCCGGATACCATCAGATCAAAATGGCAGTTAAGGACTAGGAGAAGTCAACTTTCATAACTCCGTTTGGAGCCTTCTGCTATGTGTTTATGCCTTTTGGGCTCAAAAGTGCCCAGGCGACTTATCAGCGTTGTGTACAGAATTTTCTTCATGATCAGATCGGTCGCAATGTTCATGCCTATGTGGATGATATTGTCGTAAAATCCAGAAAGAAGGAGACATTCATTGATGACTTAAAGGAGACCTTTGATAACCTCCGGGTTTATAAAATGATGCTTAATCCGGCCAAGTGTGTCTTTGGTGTACCGACAGGCAAGCTCTTGGGTTTTCTGGTATCCAATAGAGGCATCGAAGCTAATCCGGAAAAAATCAAGGCTATAACTTCTTTGGCTAAACCGAAGTGTATCAATGATGTTCAACGCCTGCCAAGCTGGATTGCCACGTTGAGACGGTTTATCAGTCGCCTTGGGGAGAAGGCCATCCCTTTATATCAGATGCTGAACAAAATGGATAACTCTGTTTGGAGTAACGCCGCCAATGAAGCATTTGAGGAGTTGAAGTGGCAGCTTGCTAATCCGCCGGTTCTTGCTGCTCCTGTTGATAATGAGCGACTGTTGCTATATGTGGCAGCTAACACCCGAGCTGTTAGCGTGGCTATTGTGGTGGAGCACAAGGAGGCCGGAAAGGAGTATCCGGTTCAACGGCCGGTTTATTATATTAGTGAGGTACTTATTGAGTCCAAGCAAAGGTACCCACGTTGGCAGAAGCTGGTGTATGGAGTTTTTATGGCAAGTCGGAAGCTTATGCAATACTTCCAAGGTCATCCCATCACTGTGGTCATCTCTGCTCCTTTGGGAGATATAATCCAGTAGGGAAGCAACCGACCGGATTGCTAAAAGGGCTATTGAGCTTGGGCCTCACGGGTTAAAATATATGCCCTGAACGACGATCAAGTCTTAGGCACTTGTGGACTTCATCAATGACTGGACAAAATTACAGGCACTAGAGAAGCCGGATCATACTTATTGGACTATTCATTTTGATGGATCCAGGCAATGGGAGGGCTCGGGGGCTAGAGTCGTATTAACTTCCCCACGAGGTGATAAGTTTTCTTATGTTCTCCGTTTAATGTTCCCTTGCACTAACAATGCAGCTGAATATGATGCCTTACTCCATGGTCTTCGGATGGCTAAGGAGATGAATCTAAGCCGAGTTAAGTGCTTCAGTGACTCGGACCTGGTGGCTCAACAAGTGTCCGGTACTTGGGATTCCAAGGACCCACTCATGGCAGCGTATCGTCGGGAGGTGGACATTGTTGCAGGTCACTTCAAAGGTTATCAGGTTGATCATGTGGACCTGCGGAAGAATGAAGCGGCGGATGCTTTAAGCCATTTGGGTTCCCAATGTAAATCGGTTCCACCCAATGTTTTCCTGGATGTGCTGCATAGTTCGTCTGTCAAGCTCCCTGGCTAAGAGGATTTAGCTGTTCCTGATCCGGAGGCTCAGTTGGTGGCGGATCTTCATGTTATCCTGGACTGGATGGTTCCATTTCTGGCATATATGTACCGGGGCGAGTTACTAGAGGATGAAACTTTGGCCAGGCAGATAATCCGGCAGTCAAAATCCATGACTATTATCAATGGAGAGTTACACCATTGCAGTGTGACAGGGGCGTTTCAACGTTGTGTATATCCTGAAGAAGGCCGTGAAATTTTGCGTGAGATCCACGAAGGAGATTGTGGTCACCACGTCGGTTCATAGCCAAGGCGATTCATCATGGTTTCTATTGGCTGACAGCTCATGCTAATGCCAAGGACTTGGTCAAAAGGTGTGATGGATGTCAAAAATTCTCAAGACGCGCTCATGTACCGGCTCAAGAATTGAGGATGATTCCAATCACTTGGCCGTTTGCAACTTGGGGGCTGTATATGGTTGGGCCTTTTAAGAGATCCAAGGACAAGAAGACCCACCTTTTGGTGGCAGTTGATAAGTTCACTAAATGAGTGGAGGCAGATCCAGTTAGTAAGTGTGATGCAGCTACGGCGGTTCAATTCATCAAGAAGGTGATTTTCCGGTTTGGATTTCCACACAACATTATAACAGATAATGGCACCAATCTGTCCAAAGGTGCAATGAAGGAGTTCTGTCAACGTGAGCACATCCGGCTTGACGTATCATCAGTGGCTCATCCCTAGTATAATGGTCAAGCAGAGAGGGCCAATCAAGAGATCTTAAGAGGCATCAATCCCTAGCTTATGGTTCCTTTGCAGCGGACATCGGGTTGTTGGGTAGAGGAGTTGCCTTCTGTGTTATGGAGCATCAATACCACACCCAACAGATCGACGGGTTACACGCCTTTTTTCATGGTTTATGGAGCGGAGGCAGTTCTTCCTAGTGACATCCGTCATGACTCACCCCGTATAGCCGCGTATGTTGAAGCTGACAATGAGAAGGCACGACAAGAAGCACTTGATCTGTTAGATGAGGAGCGTGACATTACAGCGGCTCGTTCGGCGATTTACCAGCAGGATCTGCGTCGTTATCACAGCCGCCGGGTTAGAACCAGAACTTTTCAAGAAGGTGATCTGGTGCTCCGGCTCATCCAGGATCGGACTGATATGCAGAAGTTATCCCCCCCTTGGGAAGGACCCTTTATGGTCAGCAAGAATCTGCACAACGGGTATACTACGTAATCGATGTTCGAGAGCGCAAAGACTCACGTAAATCGGAGGAGGAGACCCACCGGCCGTGGAATATCGCTCATCTTTGGCCCTACTATACTTGAGCATTAGGCTCTGCTTTTGTACATAGTTATGACAATTTATATATTATGATCAATAAAATAAACCGGAACCTCAGCTAAAGCGGGGTACCTGTTGTTTTTCTTACAACATGCGTGGTTACATGGGGCTTCTGTTTATAAAGCAGCGTCCGGTTTACCCCTTGATTCAGCTTATCAAAGCTTTATACAATATCACTTAGGGGCTTGGTCGTATCCGAATCATAGCTACACCTCTTGATCGGCGCAATGCCACAACATCACTTGGGGGCTTGGTCGTATCTGAACCATAGTCACACCTCTTGATCGGCTCAAAGCCAAATTACTCCGGGGCCAAAGAGAGTGTTGTAAAACAACAACTCAAACATAGGCACCCACTGAGCACAACTCAAAATATTACTTGGGGATTCTTTGCTGTCGCAATGAACAAAGAATCTACACCTGTAATAGGCTATCAAGCCATGGCTTGGAAGCCTGGTGTATACACCTAAAACCCCGGGTTTACCCTGCCTTTTTAACTAAGTCACTCCGCCCAGGTAAACCTGGTATGACCCATCGACTTTGACAAGTTACTCTGATAAGACCATGAACTTGTCAAGCTAAAATGATGACTAGTTAAGGATTGAGGACCATCTTAAAAGGCTTTGTAAAATGGTTTAACTCAGTGGCCTGGCAGCCCATGAAAAGCCTCGAATTTGGGGCCTGGCAGCCCATGAAAAGCCTCGACTACAAGGGTTTCATTTGCTTTTATTTGCTAAGTTTTTCTCCTTGGATGAGACTTCTAATGTTTTGATGAACCGGTGTTCCTTAAACCGGCTTGACTTTCAACTACAAGTTGTCAGTATATGATCAATCATAATCCGGAGAATATTAGCCCGGTATGGTTAAACCGGTGTTTATAACAACCCGAAACAGTTTTATCATAAACCGGCACAATATGAAAGGAGTTATTGCTACTCAAGATTAGGGTTATCACCCTCACTACAAAGTTGGTCAGCCAACATTATGACTCAAGGCCACAGGTATCAAGTATTTCCATATTTGGTTATCTTTTTACAACCTTGGTTATATATTTGGGCATTATGACCCGCCCGGTGGTAAACCGCCAGGGCACTTTAAACTTCTTATTTGCAGGGATAGCTTGAATAAATTGTTATGGATTATGAACATCATGTCTTAAGCATGGCGGATTAGCAAGTATCGGGCACAGATAAATATGCACGAAGGCATAACAGACCAAGTATTTTAACTAGTCTATTACAAGGCGTTTCAGTGCCCAAAAGGATAATTGTTTGTCAATGAGCATTGCAGCATGAGGAAGACTAAAACGGCCTCTGGATCATGATTCGTCTCCAGCTTGACCTGACGGCTGTGGATCATCTCGCACTGTCTCCTCATCTTCGTCTCTACCCAGCGGCTGGAAGTCAATAGCTGTCCAGTCGATCCCAGTTAGGGCTTGGAACACAGCTTCGTCGCTTATAAGGGTGGACGGTTCAATGTCAGGGGCATAGGTATGCTAACGAATTGGTGGGATGAGATTTTGAACCTCTGGAGTTGGTGCAGCAACCTGTTTGTTGTGGACGTCATAACTCGCCTGATAATGTGAAAGATCAGCTAGTTGGCAAGCCAGTGGACATACTTCCTGGTTTATCGCTCGGGGTCCTCATTTCCGAATTCTCATCCGTATTCTTTTAAGCTCGTATAGCCTTTGCTGACATCCTCCGGATCAAGGTCAGGCACCCATGCCTTTGCCCGGGTTAGTGTGGCCAGAGCACCAGCCCTTGCAGCAGATCTCTTTAGCTCTTCTACCCGGGCAGGCAGCATAGACAGCCTCTCTAAGGTGTCCTTGGTTAACGTTGGGGGCGGTTTATTGTGAGAGGCGGTGCAGATGATTCGTTGCGCGCCGGTATACAACTGCTCTATCAGAGTGTAGGCAGCCTTCAGCTTCTTCTGTACATCAGAGCCCAGATGACTAATGCGAATTCCTGCATTATTACAAAATGTCAGTAAACCGGCAACGCATGGGAAGATATGTTGAAAGTGTAAAAGCAAGGATGTTTACCGAACACAGCAGCATTCATGGCATCTATCTGCCGCTTTACGCTAGTCAGCTCATCTACCACCGGTTTAAGAGCTGCTTCTGCGTCCTCGGCTCTTTTCTGCAAAGCGGATTTTTCTGTGTTCCAATCCGCACGCTCTTTGTTGAAACTCTCCTTTAGCTTTTCCATAGTGGCTAAAGCGCTAGTCAGCTCATCCTTTGCCTTGGAGGTTTCGACTTGCTGGGATTTGATGTTCTCTTGCAGATCAGCAGTTTGAGCTTCCTTTTTGCTCAGTTGAGCCTATAACAGACAGAAGTATAATGAGTTGGTGCTACATGTTTGAAGTACCAAGCACATAACAAGTTATGCACTTGATACTTGGGGGCTAATGCATATTTGCTTGTTCTTGGAAGTTTTTACAAGTCCCAAGCACAATACAAGTATTACTCTTGGCACTTGGAGGTTAATGTATGTTTGCTCAAAGTACTGATTTGGGAAGTCTTTTAACAGTCCCAGTTCATCTTTACAAAGTTAAACCGGCCCTTGGGGGCTACACCAGTGAAAGATACAATATTGCAATTCTACAATACCGGTTCATCTTATAGAGATAAGCCGGTCCCCGGAGGCTGAGCATGATAAGTTAAGTTATTACTAAGTCCCGTTTCAGATTGGTATCATAAACCGTCACTTGGGGGCTACTGTAGTTGATAATCTGTAATTGGACATAAGAGAAAAATAGTTATGTTACCTCATATCACTCCTTCATCAAGTTTACCAAACCGGCTTCATAGTCGCGGCTGGTGTACAGACGGTTCAAGAAGCCGGAATGAATGTCTTGAGCATTGAGATGGGCGTAGTTTGACAAATCGGTGTTCCATTTGCCTTTACCAATAGCAGAAAGCTCGTCCTTGGCAGTATGCTTTGATAAAAGCGACAGGATTGCCAGGAGTGGTGTGGCCAACACTAGTAATCATGACATCATCCTCTTTATAATCAGCAGCCTTCGCTGGAGTCGACGGTTTGTCAGTCTCCTTAGCTGGACTGACCGGTTTGTCGTCAGTTCGGACAGGGCTGGTTGGCTTGTCAGCATGGCTTGTGGTGTTAACTTCTACTTGTTCAGCAAAGAAGTCGTGGTCTTGAGGCGACGGATCATTGAGCATGGCGTCAACATTGGTTTCTTCAGGATCTGGAGTTTTTTCCGATTCAACAACCATATTATCGTCAGCCGGTTTAGTTAACCGAGCCTTTTTGCTGGGTCTTGGCTTGGCACTGAGAGAAACAAATATAAAAGGTCAAGATATTGTGTCAAGCATAAGGCATTGAAAATAAAAATTAAAGGTATGACTCACCCAGGAACCGTTTTGAGGGGTGGAAGCTTTGTGGATGATGACTCGCCAAAAGATGAGTGGGAAGTACCCTGATAATTTGAATCAGACGGGTTAAGTGGCTGACAGAAACAACCCGTCTTAGGGCAAGTAGTGTTAAGAGTGTAAGAGACCTCTGATCGCGTTTCCAAACCGGAGTATTCGGTAAACCGACGGAGGTAACTACCTGGCCCTACTGTGCCGGGTTGTGCGACGAGCTTCGCGTTGCTGCGTCTTCAAAAGAAAGTTTGGGTCCAAGTAAGCAAGGGGGTGAGAAAATTTTACTTTCCGGTTTTCTCGACGGATTTTTGATGTGGGCAGAGGATCTAAATCGGAGGAAAGAATGATTACCTCTACATCATCAGCTTGACTGCTTTAAGCGTCGTCTTGATAATAATCATTGTCAATGAGGTGTATGAAAAATGAACCAAGAGAGTCAAGTTCTACCTCTGAGTCCGGATTAACTACATCGGCATCATCATTTGCATCGGAAGACGCATTGGTCCTTTTCTTGGAAGGTTTTTTAATAACCTTGGTCTTTGGGCGAAGTAGTTTTGCCGGTTTGTCTTGCGGTTTTGCCGGTTTGTATTGTGGTTTTTTATTCCAGAAAAGATCATCACCCTGTCAAAAATAGACAAACTTTCAGGGAATATTTTGAAAGAAGCAACTTACGGCAAAGAGGTTATATAATTCTTACAGCTGGCGGTTTGTTGGAGGTGTAGAAAGGACTTAGTCCGGTCTGGCCGCAGATGGCCTCCAGTTCATTGAACATTTTCTTGACAGCCTCAGTAATTTCAGCCTCTGTCAGTTGGATATTAATGTGCTGTTGAGGGTAGGTCAAACTCCCTGTGTATTCACACATCAAATCGGGGCGCCGACTTAAGGGTAGAATGCTCCACCTGATCCAGCAACGAGCAAAATCAACACCTATTAAACCGTTTGCCATAAAGGCTCTAAGCTTCGACAGTTGTGGGGCATAGATGGCCCTTTCCTTTGCAGTTAACCTTTGAGGAAAAGGATGTGTATTGCTAAGGCGGTGAGGGCGGTAACCCGGCAAGGGGTTTTCATCAGTTGGAGATGTATCTTTGCAATAAAACCAAGTCTGGTTCAACTCTTTGGGGTGACTGTGAAGCTTGGCATGAGGGAAGGTGACTTCCTTCCTTTTCTGAACCGCCATTCCGCCCAATTCAGTATTGGGTCCATCTGTGAACTCTTTGCGACGGTTTAAGTGAAAGAAATCTCTAAACAATTCAACTGTATGTTCCTCTTGTAGATAAGCCTCACAGAAGACTTGAAAATGGCATATGTTGGTCACAGAGTTTGGACGGATGTCCTGAGGGTGAAGCTGAAAACTAGCCAGCACATCTCGGAAGAATTTTGAACCGGGAGGGCTGAAACCTCGACCCAGATGGTCAACAAAGACGACTACCTATCCGTCCTTGGGTGTAGGAGGATTTTCCGGGCCAGGGGCCCTCCAGTGGATGACATCTTTCTTGGCTAAAGCGCCTGTTGCGACGCATCTGTTTAACTGATCTTCGGTGACCCGAGAAGGAACCCAGTTGCATTCATGGACTTGCTTGGCCATTGCAATGAGAAGCTGGAACATGGTTATTGACGGTTTAAGATTCACAGTGGACAACTATAAAGCGGTGCAAGGATATATGCATGTTGTTAAACCGGAGGTTGTTATTGGCAAATCAGAGTCTGACAATGGAGAAAGTGCGAAGATAAATGAATTGGCAGTTCAACAGGGGACTAATGGTACCATCCGGATTATCATTTTTTCTATAAAGATTAAACCGCCTAATCTGGTATTGAAGATACAGATCTAAGAGGCATAAGTGAAGGAAAAACAAGTTTCACAGCTTGGCATAGTAATTTAAGATCTGTTGTGCATTGGAAAATCAATATATGTTCTGACCTAATTTCAAGTGTTCGAACAGTTCAGCAAAGTTCAGATGAGTTTTATACAAAGCAGATGCCCTAACGAGGAAAAAGGAGTTTAAACTACAAGGGCACTGGAAAATATCAGATCTAACTAGCCATTGGTGTTACTAAAGAGTAACAAGGAAGAACAGCTCTAGGAACTTCGCAGAACTCTGATGAACACTGAACCCTAATGGTGGATCTAGAGTGAGGAGAAGAGGAACTTACTGGTGATGAGGAAGCAGCGGAGGATCCCCGCGTTTCTCTGGTGCGATCAGGCTGATGCAACGGCCGTTGTTGAGGCAGATGCAAAGACCGACGGCGGTGGCAGAGCTCGAACGGTTGGTCGACGCGAGGAAGAAGACGATGCGAAGAGGCGCGAGGGGGGAAAAGTGAAAAGAACTCCTCGGCCTTATTTATAAGGTGAATGGATAAGTTGCAGGCGCGAGAATTGAGGAGCCCAAAAAATGGGATATGTGACAACTCTGTTGCCTCGATTGTCGGATGCCCATTAATGAAGGTGGGTTATGCGCAGTTTTTAATAACAGATGACGTCATGGCGATTTATCATGGTCCTGGAAGGTGACGTCACGACGGTTTACAAGATTATGTGAAGGTGGTGAAGAATAAATTTTCTTAAGTATTGAGGATTGACATGAACCAGTTCAAATTAATCTGGGGCCTAATGTTGGGGATATTACTACTGGGAGTAAACCGGCCAGGAGAGGCCGAGTTAACCCCATAGTGGTTCACTATATCTGAAGCCCATGAAGACAAAGACGGTGGCGCTTTATGAAGGCCCAAGGCCCAAAGATAGATTAAGGCCTGTAGTCATAAACCAACCTTGATATGTATGCTTGTATTGTAAGGCAGAAATAGTAGAGACCGGGCCGGACACGTTTATGAGCCAGCCTCGGAACCCTGTAAACCGACGGGCGTCAACCCATGTATATAAGGGGACGACCCGACGGTGGTTTAAGGACAACACACAACAACTTGAGACCCAGGCAAAGCGTATTCGCTCCCTGGTCATCAAAACCCGAGCGATCCCACAACAACTGGATCGTAGGCTTTTACCTTCACCGCAAGGGGCCGACCCAGTATAAACTCTCTGCATCCCTTGTCCGCTTTAACCCCTTTAAGCTAACCCGTCGCGATGGCTCCACGACTAAGTCCTTCCTCTAGGACATCTGTCGTGACAAAACTACGACAATAATCTTTTTGGGTTTTCTTTTTAGTGCTACAACAATTTAAACTAGGAAGAAAAATAAAAAAGAAGCAAGAAATATTTTGGTATTTTCTCAAAGTATTTCAAACACACAAGAAGAAAGCGAGAAAATAAATTTAACATGGATAATACAATGAAAAAGTGTGAACACCGACAACTGAAATGTGTGAACATGAATGTAAAGTCGGTGAGAAACACGTACTCCCCCAAGCTTAGGCTTTTGGCCTAGCTTGGTAATCACCAGTCGTAGAAGCCATGAGGTCCTATGCTGAAGTGCTGAGGCGCAGGCACATGAGGATCCCACTGCTGAGGCTCCTCCTGTGCTGCAGCCTGGTCATTCTGATAAGCGATGATGTCCTCAAGCATAATCCTATATCCGCCCCTGGCATTAGGATCAAACAAAGCAGGTGTAGGCAGTGGAATAATATCATGAGTTCTCACACTAAAAAGTAGGTTATAAGGAATAGGAATATTAGGATAATCGATAGCAGTAAACTGGTGGTGATCCATGGCTGCACGATCTAGGTAAACCTTGGGCAAAGGATAATCATGCAGACATGTCTGAACATTAAAGCGAGCCGCCAAACGAGTGGCGTAAATACCTCCATTTATTTTACCCTTGGACTTATTAATGTGGAGGCGACGTGCCACAATAGCTCCCAGGCTATAAGTGTTGTCGCCCTCTAGTGCATGACACAGAACAACAAATTTGGTGAACTGAGTGCACCCACCTTCTCTCTAGCAAGCAAGCATTTTGCAATGAAAAGAGCAAAATAATGAGCAACAGGAAAATGCAAGCCAACGGCAGTGATACTCGACACCCCTCTCTCATCACCTACTTTCAAACTCTGCGGGCCTAGGCTCTGCCAAACTACCATCAGAAGGGAGAAAGCATATTTCACAAAATTCAGTAAGCAGTATCTGATGGGGTTCAACATATAAATTAAATTGCACCTCAGGGGGATTATTCCTAGGAAATTAAAACTTTGCACAAAGGTGTTTGTGAGGAGATGATACTGTTCGCATTCAGCCACAATCAAATCGGTGAGGCCGACATTAGCAGCATATTGTGCAAACTCTTGAAGGATTCCAGCCTCTTCCATGAATGAGGTATGCAGCCATTCGCATGGCCGTAGCTCCGCCAATCTCTGGGTGTGGAGATCACTATCAGATGACTCACCAATCACTCCCTTGGAGTTCTTCTTGGAAGCAAACTTCCTAAAGATACTCGTGATTTTACTATGAACAAAAATTCTAAAATTTTAGTCCTCAAAAAATTTTCTCAACAAAACTTTGCAAGATTGATAGCAACTACTCATAGGGATGCCTAGAAGCCATAGCAAGCATTCAAACTACTTAGAACTCTAAGAATTCAACATGCAAGCTCATCTACAGAAGCACCAAGAGTAGCTAATTATTCAAAATATAAATCACTAAAGCAAAAACTAATTGGACAAACGGAGGAGTCACATACCAAGCAACAATCCCCCGAAACAGTTTCACAAACGGAGCTTCGAGCAAAGAGATTGAAATCCACGGGTTTGAGAGCAAGAACACGAGAGAGAGAGAGAGAGAGAGAGCAATGGTGATTTTTTCTGGAGGTAGGTGATGATTGTGGGATGAAGAGATAAGTAAGGGGGCCCATGTGGGGACCATAACCCACCAGGGCGCGCCTGGGGGTCCTGGCGCACCCAGGTGGGCTGTGCCCACCTGGTGCACCTCCCTCTGATATTATTTGCACCAGAAATTCTTAAATATTCAGAAAAAAAATCGTATTGAATTTTCAGAGCATTATGAGAACTTTTATTTTTTGGGTCATTTTTTTATTGCACGAGAAATTCAGAAAACAGACAAAACATGGCATTTTATTTTATTTAACTAGTTGGAACATAAAATAAAAGGTAGGGACAGAAAGTAGTGCTCACTAAGTTCATCAACTTCATACCTCTAAATAAAGATCCATTAATAAGGTTGATCAGGGCTTATTAGCAACCACTTTTGATTAGCATGAAACCGAAGAACTTTCGTAAATCACTAAGTTGCCTCAACGGGGATATGAATGTCCCCAACAATAAGCATCTCATATTTCTTTTTAACAGTAGGTAGAGGTAGTTGAAAACTTCCAATAGTGATTGTCGGAGATTTTTCAATAACATTAATACCATTCACTTGGAATTGTTTCTTCAGAAAGTGCACAGTATGCTCATTACCATTGATATGAAAAGTGACCTTGCTTTTATTGCAATCAATAACAGCCCCTGCAGTATTCAAGAAAGGTCTACTGAGGGAGTCCTGGATTAGGGGGTGTTTGGATAGCCGAACTTTATCTTCAGCCGGACTCCAGGACTATGAAGATATAAGATTGAAGACTTCGTCCCGTGTCCGGAAGGTTCTTTCCTTGGCGTGGAAGGCAAGCTAGGCGTGCGGATATTCAAGATCTCCTACCAATGTAACAGACTCTGTGTAACCCTAACCCTATCCGGTGCCTATATAAACCGGAGGGTTGTAGTCCGTAGGACGAACACATCATAACCATCATCATACCCATAGGCTAGCTTCTAGGGTTTAGCCTCCTTGATCTCGTGGTAGATCTACTCTTGTACTACCCATATCATCAATATTAATCTAGCAGGAGTAGGGTTTTACCTCCATCGAGAGGGCCCGAACGTGGGTAAAATAAAGTGTCCCTTGTCTCCTGTTACCATCCGACCTTGACGCACAGATCGGGACCCCCTACCCGAGATCCGCCGGTTTTGACACCGACATTGGTGCTTTCATTGAGAGTTCCTCTGTGCCGTCGCGATCAGGAAGGATGCCTTTTCCCGTCTTTAAAGACGGCGCTGTCACTGAGGGAGCTTTGGCTATCGGCCAACACCTCCGGCTGGGTGGTTTTCTCATGACCGCCCGTTCGGTCATTACGCCGACGGTGACCTCTCGGGTCATCGAGAACAATCTCTGCGTCAGCTCGGAATTGGCCGAGCAGCTAGATCCAGTGGAGCTCTCCTCCATAAACGAGCTCCTGGATCGCATCGCCGCCTTGGGGGTCGCTACAAACTACGACCAGGTTGGGCCTAAACCCGATCTAAGGGAAATCAACTCTCCCCAAGCCACCCATCATGTTGGTGTGGTGGAAACACAATGCGGTGACCCTTCGTCAATCTTAAGGACCAGTTACGTCCGAATTCCGGAACCCTCCATGCCGGATATCCACGGAGGGGAGGATACAACCCAAGACCTGGGCTTGGAACCAGGCAAACCGGAAAACATACAGGACTCCAGATCTCGGAATCCGGAGGTCGTTCGGCCTCCGAACAGCAAACCGGGCGAAGTATCAGATCTAATGAATTCCATCCGTCCGATCTTAAGCGATCTCTCCCAAATCAAGCAGATGCCCGAAGAAACAGTACATCATTACTGGGCCAAATTCCTCTTGCTTATGAACAGGATAAAGGACTGCCACGAGGGAGACGCGATTTCAATCTTCGGCAGTAACTGCACGGACAAGGGGATACTCAACGCCATAAGTCGTCGTAATATTATGCGCTTTGCTCACTTGGCGTCCATAGTACAAAAATACTGTGCGATGGAAAGTTCTCGGAAAACCGAAATTAAATTTTGGGATAATCCGGCCTTGAATAGCAATCCTGTGCGAATCAAAAGGGCGCACTACAGCAAAGCGCCCGGATTAAATAAAAAAATCAAAACCCTCTAGGGGGCACGGAACCGTGCTAGAAAGGTGGCTCAATGGACCCTGCAAGATTCATAGTACAGAGGATGCCACCCCAACTCACAGCCTCAGGGCATGTTGGATACTCCGGCAGGTGGCCAAAATTGGCGAGGACCTCCTAAATCCAGAGGTCGAAGGAAACCAGCCCGAGAATTCAGTACCGTTCTCACAATCTCCAAGACTTTCGCATCAAATAACATGCGAAAAAGAACACTTCGCAGCCTCGCCGAAGTCTACCAAGTAGCGACCATAAATCCATGGAGCAATACTGCCATCACCTTCAATGCGAGCGACGAACCTAAATTCCGAACAGCCAGAGCGCCAGCCGCATTGGTTCTTAGTCCCATAGTGGATGGTTGTCGCCTCGCAAAGGTACTTATGGACGGAGGCAGCGGATTGAACCTCATCTACGAGGAAACCCTCCAAAAGATGGAAATAGACTGGAACCGCATTGAGCGAAGCAGCACAACCTTTAGAGGAATAATCCCCAGTCAGGAAGCGCGCTGCACCGGAAAGATCACACTAGATGTGGTATTCGGCACGCCGGATAATTACAGGTCTGAACAAATCACGTTCCAGGTGGCCCCGTTCAGAAGCGGATATCACGCTATATTAGGACGAGAGGCATTCACAGTTTTCCAAGCCATACCCCATTACGGGTACATGAAGCTTAAGATGCCTGGGCCAAACAGAATTATCACTCTCGCTAGTGATCCGGACATAGCACTCCGCACCGAAAACAAGACAGTCGCATTGGCCCTCGAGGCACTATCTGAAGCCTTAGCGGCGGAAGAGCTGACGGCGCTGCGATCCACGGTTAGCAGGGATGATGTGATACTCGATAAGAGATCCAAATCCACATCCTTCAAACCAGCGGACGAAATAGTCAAATTCTAGGTCCACCCAACGGACCCGAATAAAACAGCCTCCATCGGGGCACAATTGAGCCCTGATGTAAACGCCGCACTGCGCGAGTTCCTACGAGAGAACTGGGTTATTTTCGCTTGGCACCCCTCAGATATGCCAGGAATCCCACGCAGGCTAGCCGAGCATAGCTTAAATATCCAGAAAGGAGTCAAACCTGTCAAACAAACCCTTCGGCGTTTCTTCGAACCAAAGAAACAGGCCATGGGAGAGGAGCTAGCCAAATTATTGGAGGCCGGATTCATTAGAGATATCAAACACCCGGACTGGCTAGCAAACCTGGTAATGGTACCAAAGAAGGACAAATCCTGGCGCCTGTGTGTCGACTTCAAAGACCTTAATAAGGCCTGCCCAAAGGATCCCTTTCCCCTCCCTCGAATTGATCAAATCATCAATGCCACCGCAGGACACGATTCCCTGTGTTTCCTCGACGCATACTCCGGTTACCATCAAATAAAGATGGCAGAATCCGACCAAGCTGCAACAGCATTCATCACGCCATACGGCCCATTCTGCTTCAACACAATGCCCTTTGGGCTCAAAAACGCCGGCGCGACATATCAACGCATGATTCAAACATGTTTGGTAAACCAGATCGGCAAAACAGTGGAGGCGTACGTAGATGATGTGGTCGTTAAATCAAGACACGTCGAATCTCTAGTAGACGACTTGAGACTTACATTCGACAACCTGCGAAAATACGACATCAAGCTCAATCCGGAAAAATGTGTTTTCGGCGTCCCAGTCGGAAAGCTCCTGGGCTTCATTGTATCCGGCAGAGGAATTGAAGCAAATCCAGCTAAAATCCGAGCTCTGTCACAATTGGATGTCCCAAAAGATCTCAAGCAAATTCAGAAACTCACCGGATGTGTGGCGGCCTTAAGCCGCTTCATCTCCCGCTTGGGAGAAAAGGCACTACCCCTTTACCGCCTCCTTAGGCGCACCGAACACTTCGAGTGGACGGACGCTGCCACGGCCGGACTCGAGGAAATAAAGGCCATCTTGGCAACAAACCCCGTCCTGGCCGCGCCGAATACCGGCGAACCCATGCTATTGTACATTACCGCAACCCATCAAGTTGTTAGCGCAGTACTCATCGTTGAACGGATAACGGACGGACATAAATTACCCCTTCAAAGGCCGGTTTACTACGTGTCCACTGTCCTCACACCATGCAAATCACGGTACCCGCATTATCAAAAAATCGCATACGCGGTATTCATGGCATCCCGGAAGCTATGACACTACTTTCAAGAGTGTTCTATTACAGTAGCCTCGGAAGTACCACTCAGCGATATTATCAACAACCGTGATGCAACAGGCCGGATAACAAAATGGGCCATAGAGCTCCTCCCGTTCGATATAACCTACAAGCCACGGCGAGCAATTAAATCGCAAGTCCTAGCCGACTTCGTACCGAATGGACAGAGGCCGAACTCCCTAAAGAGTACGACACGTACTCAAACTGGATCATTCATTTCGACGGCTCCAAAATGCTGGCCGGACTGGGGGCTGGCGTTGTTTTGACGTCCCCTACAGGAGATACAGTCCAATATGTACTCCAAATTATGTACACGGATTCCAACAATGCAGCCGAATACGAGGCCCTCCTACATGGCCTCCGGATGGCGGTATCCATGGGCATTCAACGCCTAGAAGTACGCGGGGACTCAAACCTCGCGATATCCCAAATAAATGGCGACTTCGACGCCAAAGACCCAAAAATGGCAGCTTATCGCAATGTCGTACTAAAAATGTCAGCTCGGTTCGAGGGACTGGAGTTCCATCACATAGCCCGAGAAAATAATCAGGCCGCGGACGTCTTGGCACGCATTGGAGCAAAACGAGATGCAGTCCCCCCCCAACATCTTGTTAGAAAGATTATTCAAACCATCCGTAACATGGGAGGGGGAACCCTCGGATAATAGCCCAGGCATAACCGCACAACCCAATGCCGAACAATCAGACATAATCGGCGGCCCCGCCACCGAAATTACACCCTCAGCCCACGCAATAATGGCGGTCATCGCCCCGTGGACGGAACCATTCCTAGCCTACCTTACTAGGCAGGAACTCCCCGAGGACCAAAACGAGGCACGCTGCATAGTGCGGCGATCAAAGCATATAAAGTCCACGAGGGAGAGCTATATAAGAAAAGCACTACAGGAGTCCTTCAAAGGTGTATCTCCGAAGAGGAAGGGCGGAGTCTGTTGGCTGAAATTCATGCCGGACTCGGTGGCCATCACGCCGCGGCTCGGTCCCTTGTAAGCAAGGCTTTCCGTACTGGCTTCTATTGGCCGACGGCTAGAGCAGACGCTCAGGACCTAGTCAAACGGTGCGTCGGTTGCCAGCTCTTTGCCAACCAAAGCCATATGCCACCCAACGCCCTCCGAACTATCCCCATCACTTGGCCTTTCGCGGTCTGGGGGCTCGATATGGTGGGACCCCTTAAAGGCGGAACCCACAAGAAAAAATACTTATTGGTCACGGTGGATAAATTCACCAAATGGATAGAAGCCAAGCCTGTCAAGACGGCTGAATCCGGACCTGTGATAGACTTCGTATCCGGGGTTGTACACCGTTATGGTGTCCCCCACAGCATTATCATCGATAACGGCACAAACTTCACCTCTGATGAAGTAAAGCTGTGGTGCAAAAACATGGGCATTAAGCTCGACTACGCTTCTGTCTATCACCCACAAACTAACGGTCAGGTCGAACATGCAAATGGTCTCATCATGAGCGGCATCAAACCCAGACTAGTGCGGTCCCTCAAGGAATCTGATATGCACTGGGTAGAGGAGCTCGACTCCGTACTCTAGGGGCTGTGAAGCACACCAAATCGTACCACCGGATTCACGCCATTCTTTATGTTGTACGGCGCTGAGGCGATTCTGCCCGGCGACATAATTCATGACTCACCTCGAGTGCGCATGTACGAAGAAAGAGAAGCCGAGCTTGATCGGCAGGACAACCTGGACGCATTACAGGAAGAGCGTGATGTGGCTAAGGCCCGTTCCGCATTCTATCAACAGCAAGCTCGAAGATATCAAAGCAGAGAAGTACGGGCCAAAAATTACAACGTTGGTGAACTAGTTCTGCGCCTGCCGGATAAGCAAAAGAACAAACTCAAGCCCAAATGGGAAGGCCCATTCATAATCGACCAAGTCCTAACTGGTGGAGCGTACCGCCTGCGAGATGCGTCGGACAACCGACTCGAGCCGAACCCACGGAACGCCACACGTCTCCGAAGATTCTATGCCTAGCGCCGGACTCTGTGTTTGCCTCCTTCCTCTGTCCATTATTTACATTTATACCTTTTTTTACTTTGTCTACTACTCTTTTCTTTTCTAGCTCTTAAAAGGCTCATTATGTGACGTGCTATCCGCGCTCCTCAAACCTGGGGGCTTCTTTAACAGAAGCTTGTCTATATGGGTTTCACACCCAATGCATGCGTCAGACTTGCGCATGCACCTTTTCTTCGCCATTATATGCATCGATATGACTTAAGTTTTGGCCAAGCTGGGTTGCCTGGCTCCTGTGCTTACCCCTACGTTCCCGATTGTTCGGCTAGGCGGTAAAGGGAGCACCTCTGCGATTGTTACTGCAGGATAAGCCGGATGTGTACCTCAGACTGGGTGAAGCCGAAAGGTAGCGTTCTTAAGGGAATAGTCGGTCGGTGAACTAAAGATGAACCTTTTTATTTTATACATGCCCCCAGATGATCTTCTGCATTTGCAGTACGGACGTGCACTTTAGGGCACGCCACCCCAGCAAAAGGAACCCTTAACGGAGCTATTCTCTCTGGAAGATGTTTCTTACTAACCATGTAATATAACATAACTAGTTGGGCACTTGTCTAATAAAGCACTAATGACCCCTACGCCTGGTCTCCATGCATACCCCGGCTTTTATATAGCCGTTATGGTATTCGGACACACTCCGGACCGTCAGGTCCCGAGGTCGAAGCGAAAAGGTCGGCAACGACAAACGATCTACAATCCGGCTAGAAGGCATTACACATGTCAATTATAAATTACATAGTCATCTTGACTGATCGTATTCCTCCTCTATACCATCTAACAGGCTGTCTAATTTACAGTCCTGCTGGGAATACTTTGCGGCCAGCTCTACCTGGCCATACACCAAGCTCACAGGGATCTCCTTCCCGTCAGGCCCCATTGGTCCGACCTCGGCCATGTGATTGGGGTCGGACTTCGTAAAGCGGGTCTTCACGATGGCCCAGGTCTCCCTCGCGCCTTGTTGGCAGGCTGATATCTTCCACAACCAGATGCGCCGCCGAGCTCCCGTCAGCTTCTCCGCAAGCTCTCCAAGGCCCTCGGGCGTGGAGTGGGCAGGCCATAAGGCCCGGGCAACCCCTTGCATTGCCTGCCGAATTCGTTCGTGCAGTTGCAGGAGTTCGGGGAGAAGGTCACCCGTAGAACTGGGCATCTCCTCTGCAGGACGACCTGTGAGCGTACCTACAGACATAATTCTGTTATTCGTCTTCCTCGCCGAACTCCTTTTTTTTCAAAGGGTTCGCTTAAGCACTTACTAAATATGCCGCGTCGAAGACGCTGATTCTCCTTCGTGGAGTCAGATAGCTGGCCACGAACGTCTTTCAGTTCAACATCCAGCTTGGTGTTGGCATCCTGAAGATCATTCTTCTCTCGCCTCACCCTTGTCAACATACTCTCGCCAGCCTTTAACTGGCGTAAGAGTTGTTGCCTCTCCGGATCTAGTCCGGCACCATCTGTAACATTAATTGTCAGATTCGCACATAAGCCGCACAATACTAATCTCTCAAAGTATATCATACCTGAGGGGGTCCCTTTGGGCTCCCCTGTTGCGGCTAGTGCGGCCTCTAGTTGGGCCTTGCACTTTTCCAGCTCCTGGGACAGCACGGTGTTCTTCTCAGTAAGAACCTACATATTATATGATCCTTAAATCAGTTAGTTTAACTGTTTCAAGTCTCGGGGGCTACTGGTATATATATATTTAAATTTTCTTACCCGTATGTCTTTCACATACTGCTCCGTGGCTCTGGCTAAACCATCTTGAGCAGCACGAAGGTACGCATCTCCCGAATTGAAGGCGTCTAAGGCCTCTCGGGAGAAACAAGCGTCGCATAGAACTGTCCGGCGACGCCTATGGTTCATGGCGCTCTCCACTTCTGAATTTGTGGCAGATAGCCGGTCCGCGTCCTCTGTTGCAGGACCGTCCGGCGCAAGCCTGGTGTTTGTCCCCGCCTCCGGACCAGACGTTGGGGCCTGGCTGGTAGAGGCACGGTTGGCGGCCCCTCCGGATATAGTCCGGCGAGGCCTCTTCGTCCTAGAAACAGTACGGATGTTAACATGCCCTGACAGAATAATGCCAGGAAGACAGAGGGCGCGTTATACCTTTGTGCCGAACTCTCAGTCCGGACTTCATCCCTCTTTACCCCACAGGGCCCGGCGGCTCCTCGTTGGCTAGCCGCCACAGGTTCGGCCTCCCTCCTCGGAAATCTCCCCTGTAAAATACGATTGTCGTCAGAAACACCAGAATATGTAAGGACGGAATCTCTCTTGCGGGAATAAACACTCCGGTTTCTGTCACCTGGGAGGCCGGGATTAACCCGGGATAATCAGCGGTAATGGCCACCAAGGTATTATCTTTGCTTAACTGGTGGAACACCCCGTCGATGAGCTCCACCGATATGTCCGGATCCTCTTCGGAGTCCGGATCCAGGGATCATTCTGGGTCCTCAGGCTGTGGAGGGCAACTGTTGATATCCTTTACCTCCTGTCGAAGCTCCTGCATTGAAATCACCAGATTGCGTATCTAGTCATGGGAGCATTAAATAAGCGGGCAAGTGCAATTGTTCACTTACCCAACGTGGAGGTTCATACATAGTGAATCCGGCCTGCGGGTTGACGTGGAGGAAGTCCTCCTTTTCTCCCTTGTACAAAGATGTTAGAATCTTTGCTAGAGCGGCGGCTGTGTCTGGCCCCTTGCGGCCGTAACGGGTGGCGTCATCCTCCCCGTTGAAATCCCACATGGGGTGGCTCCTATATTGAAGCGGCTGCACCCCCCGCATAATACATGCGGCCATGACTCCAATCATGGTTAGTCCGGAATGAGCCAACAGTCTTATCTGGCCCATCAGGTAAAAAACGTCTCTGTTGCTTTCTCTCTGAGAGCTCCGCGGACGCCAACTTAAGCGTTTCTTTAAGGGAGCCATGCTGAACTCAGGGAGGCCGACCCGGACAGGGTCCGGCAGCGGGACATCGTCTATGTAGAACCATTCTAAAGGCCAGTCCTCGGACGCCTTCTTTGGGGTTCCGGATAGGTATCCAAACCCGGCGATGCGCCATATTTCGGCTCCGCCAACTTGGTATATAGACCCCTTCTGAGAACGGGGCACCAAGCAGAACAACCTCTTCCACAGCGCAAAATGAGCCTCGATGCCTAAAAATAGCTCGCAAAGGGCAACGAAGCCTGCAATATGTAGCACGGAGCCAGGCGTGAGATTGTGCAGCTGGAGGCCGTAGAACTCCAGAAGCCCGCGGAGGAATGGATGAATTGGAAATCCCAGACCCCTTAATAAATAAGGGACGAGGCACACCCGCTCTCCTTTAGAAGGGTTGGGGGTGCTCTTCGCTTGTTTGCCGCCATTGTAGGTGGCGAGTCCGGCTCGGACCGGGACCATATATGCTTGGGGAAGGAATCCTTTGGCCTGCAGTGACACTAGCTCGCTGTGTGGGATGGTGCAACTCTCTCAGTCTCCGGATTTGGGGCTGGAGGGGCGAGGGGAGGAGCTACGACGGCTGGCCATGTTGGAATGGACCTTTGCTGGAGACGCTTTGATGATAACTCACGGGGAGAAGAAGATGTGGTTTGGATCTAGATCCCCATCCCGTTAAATAGGCGGCTCGTTTATATGACCAAAGGTGTGAATATAAAAACACCCCCGTGCTTTTCGCATTCGTTCAACACGTGGAAGACGACAATTATTGGGCACCGAGACCGAGGAGCGCTACGGATATTATTCATACAGGTACACAAGATTCGGAGGGGGAACCCGCCTTGCAATGCCGAAGACAAATTTGCGCGCTGGACTCGACGTCATTGAAGCCTGGTTCGGGGGCTACTGAGGGAGTCCTGGATTAGGGGGTGTTCGGATAGCCGAACTATATCTTCAGCCGGACTCCAGGACTATGAAGATACAAGATTGAAGACTTCGTCCCGTGTCCGGAAGGTTCTTTCCTTGGCGTGGAAGGCAATCTAGGCGTGCGGATATTCAAGATCTCCTACCAATGTAACCGACTCTGTGTAACCCTAACCCTATTTGGTGCCTATATAAACCGGAGGGTTGTAGTCCGTAGGACGAACACATCATAACCATCATCATACCCATAGGCTAGCTTCTAGGGTTTAGCCTCCTTGATCTCGTGGTAGATCTACTCTTGTACTACCCATATCATCAATATTAATCTAGCAGGAGTAGGGTTTTACCTCCAACGAGAGGGCCCGAACCTGGGTAAAATAAAGTGTCCCTTGTCTCCTGTTACCATCCGACCTTGACGCACAGATCGGGACCCCCTACCGGAGATCCACCGGTTTTGACACCGACATCTACCAAGGATAATCGACATGTTGTCGTCCTCGGGCATGTCAAGTATAACAAAGTTAGTCAAAATAGTAACATTAGCAACAACAACGGGCACATCCTCACAAATACCCGATAGGTATGGCAGTTGATTTGTCAACCATTAAGATATTTTATTAGGTGTGAGTTTATTCAAGTCAAGTCTTTTATATAAAGAGAAAGGCATAACACTAACACCAGCTCCTAAATCACATAAAGCAGTTTTCACATAGTTTCTTTTGATGGAGCAAGGTATAGTTGGTATTCTTGGATCTCCAAGTTTTTTAGATACTCCATCTTTAAAACTATAATTAGCAAGCATGATGGAAATTTCAGATTCCGGTATTTTTCTCTTATTAGCGATGATGTCTTTCATGTACTTTGCTGTCAGGACCCCAATCCTAAGCCACATCGATCTAGCATGTAACACATCATATCACTTTGCGGCCACACGCACGGTATTCCCACGGGTGCCACCTTACCTGGCCCGGGACCGTTTGCGCCTTTTGGCTCACGTATATGATAGTGTCGCTAGCATCCATATGACAGAGAACCCGGGCCGACATGGCTAGTCGTGAACCCAAAGCGGCACTAACCCATGGGGACAAGCATACATGAATCAACTTCGAACATGTCGGTCAGCAGCGTGTGAATCCGGGCTGTAGCACTGGGCTAACAGGACTCCAGTAACCCGGGCTGTAGTAGGCTAGGCAGGACTCCGGATGTCACCGCGTGACATTTCCCCGAAGGGACAGACAAAAGAAACGAAGTGAAACACATGCCGACCAGTCAAGTGTCCTGAGCAGTAGTGCTGGGCTAGCAGGACTCCGGTGTACCGGGCTGTAGCGGACTACTATGGCTCAAGGAGGCACTAGACTACATTTCCCCATAAGAGAGGCTGCCAAGGATAAACAACTAGATTGTCGGATCCCACACATAGCAAGCATTTCAATCATACACACAATATGCTCGATATGTGTAAATACAACATGGCATCACAACATAACTCTACGACTCCAATATTTATTCAATAGGCTCCGAGGAGCGAGATATTAAAAACATGGGTCTCATGACCCGACATTCAGAGCATACAAGCAACAAGCGCAAGCGGAAGCTTAACATGTCTGAGTACAGACAACTACAAATGAAGAAGGCTGAGAAGCCTGACTATCTACCAGATCCTGCCGAGGGCACAAGACCGTAGCCAAGGTATCAAGCTAAACGTCGAAGTCCACACGGAACTACTAGCGAGACTGACGTCTCTCTGCAAAACATAAAATAGGCAAACATGAGTACAAATGTACCCAGCAAGACTTACATCAGAACTAGCTACATATGCATCGGTATCAATAAAGGGGGTGGTGGAGTTTGACTGCAGCAAGCCAGCTTTGACTCGGTGGCTATCCTGAACTATGACTGCAAGTAACTCTTTTGAGGTGGCGCACACGAGTCCACATATTCACCATATCAATACACCACTATGGATCCGCTCCCGTCTCCCTACGAGAAGGCCATCCATAGCACTCACGCTTATCTTGCGCATTTTAGAGTATCCACTTTCACTTGTCTATGAACTGTTATAGGCAACCCAGAAGTCCATTACTGCGGACACGGCTATTCAAATAGATGATGTTAACCCTGCAAGGGTGCAATTCTTCATACATGTTTCCACCACTTAGCGTCTGCACACGACATGTGCTCGGCAGACTTCAAGCAAAAGCCGACGTGGGTGTAGACCACGACCTACCTAAACACTCAAGTCTCTAGTCCAGGTTTATCGCCTATTCAGGTTCCATCCGCAGGGAGTCCGGCCGAGGTTTCCACATACGGCCCCGAACGATGTGTACAGGGTTCCGAGACACCAAACGGGCGCCCGGCTGGCCCGGCCACGTGCCTACCGCAACACAGCCTACCCCTACGGTCAGCGCTGCGTGCGGCCCCCAGCGTACTACAAACACCAGAAACTACTTGCAACTCCTGGACAGAGGACTAGGGTGGTTAAGAAGTCGAGCGGGGTCATATTTCAGGGCCCAATGCATGGTAGTAGCTGTTTCATGGATCACGAACACAGAACTCAGTTCCTGAGGACGGCTTCAATGAGACAACCCACCATGTACTCCTACATGGCCTCTCACCAATACGTTTACCAAATCGTGTTCACACACTTAGCTCACACACAGTAGGACATGTTCAACACCATTCCAATTCATTCCCGATGAATCAGACCTGACTCAACTCTAAGCAGTAGCAGGCATGACAAACAAACATGAATGAGTAGGCACATCAGGGCTCAAACAACTTCTACTCATGCTAGTGGGTTTCATCTATTTACTGTGGCAATGACAGGTCATGCAAAGGATAAAGGGGTTCAGCTACCTCAACAAGTAACAGATGAATTGTTGTTGTCCTAATGTAGTAAAAGAGAGCAGGAGCGAGAGAGGGGGATTGTATCGGAATGAACAAGGGGGTTTTGTTGCCTGGCACTTCTGAAGATAATATAGTTCTTCATCGGTGTCATCGAACACATCGTCGAAGCAACGTCTACTGAGAGGGGACAATTACCGGTAACAGAGAGAAAACACAATCAATGCAATGCGACAATATGATGCATGAATATGACCTGGCAAAATGGGTGTGTTGGGCTAATGCATCTACAACCAGGGTGGTCTGAGCTCATTTGAATCAAAGATTCAAATACAAACTCAAGTTATGGGTTTATAAAGTGCATTAACATGTTTTGAGCTAAACAGCAAGGTTAAGTTGCTCTAACATGCATGAAACTAGTACAGATGGATAGATTGGATTTTTCTGATCATTTTTCATATATAAATTATTTCATTTGGAGTTACGGTTGATTTACTATGAATTTTTGAAGTTTGCAACATTTTCTGGAATTTCCTATATAAGAATAAATCCAGAAAAAGAGTTATTGCGTCAGTCTTGCGTCAGCGTGACGTCAGCGGTCAACTGACCCGGTCTAGGTCAAACTGACCAGTGGGTCCTGTCTGTCAGTGTTAGTTAAAATAACTAAGTTTAGTTAGCGTTAAACTAACACTAACCTAGTTTAGTTAGTGGCCTGGGGCCCACACGTCAGTGAGAGAGAAAGGGGGTCAAACTGGGTCAACCCGGGTCAAACTCGTCGGAGTTGACTCGGGGCTCGTTGCCGACAGGGCCAGAGATGGCGGAGGGGCTCGGGATTCCTCCTCCGTCGACCAAATGGCCGTCGGAGGGCATCTACACGGAGCTGGCGAACGCGCGCATCCAATGGAGCAAGTGGGAGAAGCTAGGGTGGCCGGAGCTCGCCGGAGGAGAGCTCGCGGCGGCGGCCGACATGCGGGTGTGCTCGAGGTCGCCATTTCAGGGTGCAAACGAGCGTGGTGTGGCGCTAGGGATGCTCTACGCGTGGTGGTGAGCATGTTGGATGCACGCCCGGGACCAAATGGTCACCGGAGCTGCGTCGGCGACGAGTGCGGGCGGCGGCGCAGTCGGGCGAGAGGGGTGCGGTGGCTACGGAGTGCAAAAGAGGAAACGGAGAGGGGGAGGATGGTCAGAAGCTCACGGTGAACACGAGGAGCGAGTCGGCAAGCTCGGGGTGGGGCTGAAGCGAGCGGGGCAGCGAGGGGGATCTCCGGCATCCGACAGCGAGGATGAGGACGATGGCGTCGCTTAGGGCGTTCCGCAGGCGCGTGCTTCGTCTTGGGGCTCCGTGGTGTCGAGGCGGAGCCTCTGGACAACACGGAGAGGCGAGGGAGAGGCGATGGCCGCGGTTGCGCTCGTCGTCGGCGACGACAGCGCTCGGTGTTTTGTGTGCGAGAGAGCCAGAGGAGGAGAGGAGCTCGGGGAGAGGCTGAGAGGGCCTGTGGGGCGCGTGGTGTCTCCAGGGCGACGTCGGGGAGGCGGCAGCAAACAGGAGGTGGCCAGGCACGACGCCGGCGCTCGCCACCGAGCTGCTTCGTGCGCTAGCATGGGGAAGAAAACGAGCGTGCCCCTGGTGGGCTGGGCCAGCCAGCTGGACCGGCTTTGGTGGGCTGCACCGGTAGGTGGCCAGGTAAGTGGCCCAGGTAGGCGTTCTCTCTCTTTTTTCTAAATTGTTTCTATTTTCTATTTTTCTGTAATTGGTTTTGATTTGATTTAAAACATCAAACCATTTTATAAACTTTATGTAAATTTTTATGTGATCTCAGGACTAGCCCAAGGTCACATGCAACTTACAAAAATGTTTGGGCTTTATTTCTTATATAATAGAAATAAATCCAACTCAAATATGTCATTGATTTAATTCAAAAGGCCCAAAATAAATATTTCAGTCACTCCAAAAATATTGGTTTGCATTTTACCTTATGCCAATATTTTTACAGAATAACAGGAACATTTTCTTGGACTCATTTGATGAGATTTAAATGTTGGTTATTTTTAGAGGTCTTCTGAGGCTTTTGAAAATTCCTCAATTCAAATTTCATTTGAATTTAAACATGATGCTCACATGAAGGCTAGCCTAGTGCATACCAGAACTAGGGATGTGACAACTCACCCCCACTAAACAAGAATCTCGTCCCCAGATTCAAGAGGTGAGGTAAGAAGACAGAGGGACACAAGGTAACACGATCTTCATGATCCAGGTTGCACTTCATAAGAACGTTGATTCGTTCATCATCTTTGATTATGACATCTTTTCCTTCGAGAACTTCATCCAACATGCCGACAAGAGAGCAAGACAACCTCACAAGAATGGACCATCGATCTTAATGAACACAATATCAACTCACGGAATGAGACGTAGAAACATCCCTTGAGCTGAGACACAAAACACACATCAAGAGGTATGGAGAGGAATAGACGACGAAGGTTCAATTTGGTAGGCAACAATTCCACGCTTAAGAAGATGGTGCATGGGTTTCAAAGTAGCGAGGAGTTAGTTGCCATGATTCCATAACGGGGCACCTTAGGGAAGGTGACTCGTAGAATTATTCCCTTAAGTGGCAAAAAGAATTACTTTTTATACAACGATCATTGAAACTCTTTATGCCAGCCCGAGGAAATTCACAATTGATCGTTTGAACGAAGTCAAAGAATGGCATACTCAGACCAGAATGGATGATGTGGACTACCTTGTTGAAGACAATGCAATGAGTGATTTTTGCTTATCACCGGAAATGGATGGGACCCATGGAAGGACCACTTTTGAAGATGATCCTGAATGAGAATTACTAAGGAGGCAGCCCATAGTGAGATGGCACAAAGATGGTGCAAGCTAGGAACAAAATGCAAATGCTAGGAATGATTCTGGTAACTGGGAAATGACTCAATAGTCGAGAGTGATTCCACCGTCTGAATGGTTATAGCAAAATCAAGGAAAACTGATAGCACAAGAATCCCTAAGGAACAACTCCTAGAATAAGTCGCACGGAATCCTTATAGAGAAGAGGGTCAAATAGCTCAATTAAGATACTACAATGATAGATCTTCCGGCTAGGTGTGTCGGCCAGATCATCAACCTTGTCGGGACCTACATCATAGACCTTGGAGAAGTTCCAACCATCCTATCTGCCTGAGATTCAGATCTGGTTAGAAACAGGATACTTCAGACTCACATGTCTGTAAAGAAGAGTTGCAACACAAGTCGACGAGATAACGTTGCGAGACTCTCGGGAGATGAACTACAATAGCAAGCTCCAAAACATGAGCAGGTTTTGCTACACATCTATGAACACACTATCCTAGACAAGCGTGACCACGTGGCGGTATTATAATAAAATACTACCGAGTTCAGGTGGGGAACCATCATCGAGGATATCAAAGTCCTTGCATAAGGCATGCTTCTTAAGAAGGAAATTATTCTCCTTGAACAAGTCATTCAGTGGCTTGGTGTGCTAGGGAATGCGGATGGATTGGAGGTAATTAATCTACCAAACCATAGGATACCTCGCACGAATGCATGACTGACTTGGGATGATTCCAAAGGAAACAAAACAAACCTTTCTCAAATTCATGGTGGCAACTTACACCTAAAGGACATGAATTCAAGGAAGTCACTTCTTCCATCCAAGCATAAGCTTCATGAACGGAACACGAAGGCATTGCTTACAAAGTTTCCAACACTAGGTTGATGTTCAACATGACTCATGGGGGAGACAAAATGCTGCTGATGGGCTTAACAACAACTCATCGGAATTTCCATATCACTGGACTTCCACCATCATGTGAACACAGTGGTAGCATTGGTCAGACCAAAAGATATAATGGTGTATGCTCGAGGGATCAACCACGAGTAAGACAACATTATGAACATCGTTGGTTCTGATTTGACTTGATGATAGCCCATACTCAAGTCTAAGTTTTGACAAGGCAATAGATTCAACAACTAATCACAAGGAACAATCGATGAAGATATTATCTTTCTTCAACACACACACAAGGATATCCCTTAAGAGTGAACTAAGTAGATTAAGCTTTTATCTTCCAACTCTCCAAGTTGTTGTTTAGCTTAACAACTAGCTTAGGGGTATCCAACACAGATTTCTTGGAGAATGGCTGGTTTACAAGAAACCAACTCGATCACGAGCTCAACCTAGCAGTCAGGGAACAACCAGGTAATACTTCCGAGAAGATCTTCGGAAAATCACGAACCACCGATAAGTTATTAAGCTCGAGAACAATCTTGCTTTTCAGAGCAAGACGATATGATCAAATAAGTAAGGGCTTGGATAATCTCAACTCATTGATCGAAGAGTGCACCAGAGATAAGAACTAGGTAGCACGGTCAATCTTAGGATGATGATTTAATAACCAACACGCTAAGAATGAGAATATTGTCCATTTACTACCAAGCAACGAGTTGCTCAGAGCGTTGATTTCACACAACACGATTCACTTGTCGGCATTCCGGTTACAATAACACGGGACCGAGGAATGAATAATGATGGCGAGAAGTATTACTGCGTCAAGAATTCATAAGAGATGGTGCAATTCTCATGACGTTCCTGACATAAAATGGGTAATACTTCAGGGTAGAACAGAATCAAAGCTTCATTGCATTTGATCTGCGGAATACAACTGCTTTGACCCAATCCTAGAAATGGATGAGGTACTGGAGCTTGTTTCTCCTAGTCATTCTGGAATAGAACGGCTTGACGGACCACAAGAATATGAGGTATCGATGAGCATGAATGCATGACATGCTCTTGACTATCAAATGATAAACAGAGATCAGGATACAACTAAAGAGAGGGACAACTCAAATGAACATATGTCTTTCTGAGTTGTGGATGCATAGACTAGCACGTCGAACGGGTTCAACATATTTCTTCCAGATAACCCATGCAGAAAGGTAGAACTGGCAGAATCACAATACAGAATGGAGAACTCATCAGGAGCACTCTGGTTGTGATATTTTTGGTTCAAAAGAACTCCTGCCAAGAATGGTTCATGGTAATTGAAAGAGGGGTGTACCATGAACCTCGAGGACTATCGCAAGGTTACTAATATCCTAAAGGAACTAGCAACACTAACAACATGAGGTAAGTAGGGTGAATTTCAGGTTCGAAAACCCAGGAGTAGTATACCTACTACTAAATGGCATCACGGGATACTTTCGAGAATGGTGGCCAGAATCATCACACTGGGGACACAAAACATTGCTAGATTACTGAGTGGTTCTCTAAGACACCTAGGGTCATAATAATGGCTCCAACATATATGTCGAGGCAACAGAGTACCTCAACTCACCGATTAGTGTGCTTATTCTGACCAAAAAGGACATCAGGAACGGAAAGAAAGGATTTGCAAATGCATCAGACTAGTTAGAAACCTGGGATGACTCGGACAACATAACGGCTGTAAATGCTCAAAATGATTTGAGACAACCTGCATAAAATGGTGGCATAGCCTCTCAACATCACAATATCAAGGTTCTGTGGCCAGCTATGAACATATGGAAGTAGTAGGAACTGAATTGGGGCTTGAACTCAACAATCCTAGGTAACTACGGTTTAGTAAAACGTCATCCTGAGAGATAGAAGAGAAGCCTAGTTCTTAACCCCCGTAGAATAGAAGAGGTTGACTCAGATCAGAAGGCCATGAGGTATAAGGAGTAAAAAGATCCTTACATTCCCTTCCCCAATCAATTCCCTTACATAACTAAAGCATTTCTAGACTCAACTTCGACCAGTTTGGCTTGGTAATCCTACAGGCAGTCAGGCTCTGATACCAACACTGCCAGGACTCCAATCCTAAGCCACATCGATCTAGCATGTAACACATCATATCACTTTGCGGCCTCACGCACGGTATTCCCACGGGTGCCACCTTACCTGGCCCGGGACCGTTTGCGCCTTTTGGCTCACGTATATGATAGTGTCGCTAGCATCCATATGATAGAGAACCCGGGCCGACATGGCTAGTCGTGAACCCAAAGCGGCACTAACCCATGGGGACAAGCATACATGAATCAACTTCGAACATGTCGGTCAGCAGCGTGTGAATCCGGGCTGTAGCACTGGGCTAACAGGACTCCGGTAACCCGGGCTGTAGTAGGCTAGGCAGGACTCCGGATGTCACCGCGTGACATTTTCCCAAAGGGACAGACACAGGAACGAAGTGAAACACATGCCGACCAGTCAAGTGTCCTGAGCAGTAGTGCTGGGCTAGCAGGACTCCGGTGAACCGGGCTGTAGCGGACTACTATGGCTCAAGGAGGCACTAGACTACATTTCCCCATAAGAGAGGCTGCCAAGGATAAACAACTAGATTGTCGGATCCCACACATAGCAAGCATTTCAATCATACACACAATATGCTCGATATGTGTAAATACAACATGGCATCACAACATAACTCTACGACTCCAATATTTATTCATTAGGCTCCGAGGAGCGAGATATTACAAACATGGGTCTCATGACCCAACATTCAGAGCATACAAGCAACAAGCACATGCGGAAGCTTAACATGTCTGAGTACAGACAACTACAAATGAAGAAGGCTGAGAAGCCTGACTATCTACCAGATCCTGCCGAGGGCACAAGACCGTAGCTGAGGTATCAAGCTAAACGTCGAAGTCCACACGGAACTACTAGCGAGACTGACGTCTCTCTGCAAAACATAAAATAGGCAAACGTGAGTACAAATGTACCCACCAAGACTTACATCAGAACTAGCTACATATGCATCGGTATCAATAAAGGGGGTGGTGGAGTTTGACTGCAGCAAGCCAGCTTTGACTCGGTGGCTATCCTGAACTACGACTGCAAGTAACTCTTTTGAGGTGGCGCACACGAGTCCACATATTCACCATATCAATACACCACTATGGATCCGCTCCCGTCTCCCTACGAGAAGGCCATCCATAGCACTCACGCTTATCTTGCGCATTTTAGAGTATCCACTTTCACTTGTCTATGAACTGTTATAGGCAACCCAGAAGTCCATTACCGCGGACACGGCTATTCGAATAGATGATGTTAACCCTGCAGGGGTGTACTTCTTCATACATGTTTCCACCACTTAGCGTCTGCACACGACATGTGCTCGGCAGACTTCAAGCGAAAGCCGACGTGGGTGTAGACCACGACCTACCTAAACACTCAAGTCTCTAGTCCAGGTTTATCGCCTATTCAGGTTCCATCCGCAGGGAGTCCGGCCGAGGTTTCCACATACGGCCCCGAACGATGTGTGCAGGGTTCCGAGACACCAAACGGGCGCCCGGCTGGCCCGGCCACGTGCCTACCGCAACACAACCCACCCCTACGGTCAGCGCTGCGTGCGGCCCCCAGCATACTACAAACACCAGAAACTACTTGCAACTCCTGGACAGAGGACTAGGGTGGTTAAGAAGTCGAGCTGGGTCATATTTCAGGGCCCAATGCATGGTAGTAGCTGTTTCATGGATCACAAACACAGAACTCAGTTCCTGAGGACGGCTTCAATGAGACAACCCACCATGTACTCCTACATGGCCTCTCGCCAATACCTTTACCAAATCGTGTTCACACACTTAGCTCACACACAGTAGGACATGTTCAACACCATTCCAATTCATTCCCGATGAATCAGACCTGACTCAACTCTAAGCAGTAGCAGGCATGACAAACAAAAAAGAATGAGTAGGCACATCAAGGCTCAAACAACTCCTACTCATGCTAGTGGGTTTCATCTATTTACTGTGGCAATGACAGGTCATGCAAAGGATAAAGGGGTTCAGCTACCGCAGCAAGTAACAGATGAATCGTTGTTGTCCTAATGCAGTAAAAGAGAGCAGGAGCGAGATAGGGGGATTGTATCGGAATGAACAAGGGGGTTTTGCTTGCCTGGCACTTCTGAAGATAATATAGTTCTTCATCGGTGTCATCGAACACATCGTCGAAGCAACGTCTACTGAGAGGGGACAATTACCGGCAACAGAGAGAAAACACAATCAATGCAATGCAACAATATGATGCATGAATGTGACATGGCAAAATGGGTGTGTTGGGCTAATGCATCTACAACCAGGGTGGTTTGAGCTCATTTGAATCAAAGATTCAAATACTAACTCAAGTTATGGGTTTATAAAGTGCATTAACATGTTTTGAGCTAAACAGCAAGGTTAGGTTGCTCTAACATGCATGAAACCAGTACAGATGGATAGATTGGATTTTTCTGATCATCTTTCATATATAAATTATTTCATTTGGAGTTATGGTTGATTTACTATGAATTTTTGAAGTTTGCAACATTTTCTGGAATTTCCTGTATAAGAATAAATCCAGAAAAAGAGTTACTGCGTCAGTCTTGCTTCTGTGACGTCAGCGGTCAACTGACCCGGTCTAGGTCAAACTGACCAGTGGGTCCTGTCTGTCAGTGTTAGTTAAACTAACTAAGTTTAGTTAGCGTTAAACTAACACTAACCTAGTTTAGTTAGTGGCCTGGGGCCCACACGTCAGTGAGAGAGAAAGGGGGTCAAACTGGGTCAACCCGGGTCAAACTCGTCGGAGTTGACCTGGGGCTCGTCGCCGATAGGGCCAGAGATGACGGAGGGGCTCGGGATTCCTCCTCCGTCGACCAAATGGCCGTCGGAGGGCATCTACGCGAAGCTGGCGAACGCGCGCATCCAATGGAGCAAGTGGGAGAAGCTAGGGTGGCCGGAGCTCGCCGGAGGAGAGCTTGCGGCGGTGGCCGACGTGCGGGTGTGCTCGGGGTCGGCGTTTCAGGGTGCAAACGAGTGCGGTGTGGCGCTGGGGATGCTCTACGCGTGGTGGTGAGCATGTTGGACGCACGCCCGGGACCAAATGGTCACCGGAGCTGCGTCGGCGACGAGTGCGGGCGGCGGCGCAGTCGGGCGAGAGGGGTGCGGTGGCTACGGAGTGCAAAAGAGGAAACGGAGAGGGGGAGGATGGTCAGAAGCTCACGGTGAACACGAGGAGCGAGTCGGCGAGCTCGGGGAGGGGCTGAAGCGAGCAAGGCGGCGAGGGGGATCTCCGGCGTCCGACAGCAAGGATGAGGATGATGGCGTCGCTTAGGGCGTTCCGCGGGCGCGTGCTTCGTCTTGGGGCTCCGTGGCGTCGAGGCGGAGCCTCTGGACAGCACGGAGAGGCGAGGGAGAGGCGATGGCCGCGGTTGCGCTCTTCGGCGGTGACGACAGCGCTCGGTGGTTTGCGTGCGAGAGAGCCAGAGGAGGAGAGTAGCTCGGGGAGAGGCTGAGAGGGCCTGGGGGCGCGTGGCGTCTCCAGGGCGACGTCGGGGAGGCGGCAGCAAGCAGGAGGTGGCCAGGCGCGACGCCGGCGCTCGCCACCGAGCTGCTTCGTGCGCTGGCATGGGGAAGAAGACGAGCGTGCCCCTGGTGGGCTGGGCCAGCCAACTGGACCTGCTTTGGTGGGCTGCACAGGTAGGTGGCCAGGTAAGTGGCCCAGGTAGGCGTTCTCTCTCTTTTTTCTAAATTGTTTCTGTTTTCTATTTTTCTGTAATTGGTTTTGATTTGATTTAAAACATCAAACCATTTTATAAACTTTATGTAAATTTTTATGTGATCTCAGGACTAGCCCAAGGTCACATGCAACTTACAAAAATGTTTGGGCTTTATTTCTTATATAATAGAAATAAATCCAACTCAAATATGTCATTGATTTAATTCAAAAGGCCCAAAATAAATATTTCAGTCACTCCAAAAATATTGGTTTGCATTTTACCTCATGCCAATATTTTTACAGAATAACAGGAACATTTTCTCGGACTCATTTGATGAGATTTAAATGTTGGTTATTTTTAGAGGTCTTCTGAGGCTTTTGAAAATTTCTCAATTCAAACTTCATTTGAATTTAAACATGATGCTCACATGAAGGCTAGCCTAGTGCATACCAGAACTAGGGATGTGACATTTGCATAAGGAGGCATTTTCAAGATATCAGTCAAGTGAGTACGCAAAAAGAATGGCCTCGGCATTTCAGCAAAGCGTTCAAATTCTTCATCATATTTCTTTTTAGTTGACTTGGGTGGAAAAGGCATAGGTTTTTGAACCCACGGTTCTCTTTCTTTACCGTGTTTCCTAGGAATAAAATCTCTTTTATCATATTGTGTATTCTTGGGTTGTGGGTTATCAAGATCAACAACTGGTTCTATTTCAACATCATTATCTGTTTCTTTTTCATTGTTTGGTTGAGTATCTTTATGAACATCAGCATTATCTTTTTCATTATCACTAGGTGAATGTTCATTACCAGATTGAGTTTCAGTATCAGAAATAGACACATCATTATCATTATCAGGAGGTTTTTCTACTTCAGATTCACTAGAAGCATGGAAAGTCCTATCATTTTTAATTTTCTTCTTGTTCTTAGAAGAACTAGGTGAAGTGGTGTTGTTCCTTTGTGAATCCTGTTCAATTCTTTTTGGGTGTCCCTGAGGATAAAGTGGTTCCCGAGTCATTTTACCTCCTCTAGTTGCAACTCTAACAACGAAGTCATGTATGTTGTTATTCATTTCATCAAGCAATTCTCTTTGAGATTTAGCAACTTGTTCTAACTTGGTTTGTACCATAGAAGCATGCTTTCCCACACCTCTAACATCATTTGAGATTCTAAATAGCAGGTCACTGAAGCGAGCAATCATATCAGAATTATATTTCAATTGTTTCATAACATTTGCATTGAAGCGATCTTGCTTTCTAATATAACTAGCGGTGTGGCCCGCGCATTTGCGCAGCTAGATTTAAATAGGTTTTGTGTATCTTCTTTCAATTTTGAGATGTTCACGTTATATATATGGGTTACATTAATTCTATTATATGACAACACCTTTTCATAATATATAAAACGGTCATTTTCTGAATAAGTAAAGTGTTTTGACTTGGCATTCAAATCGGTATTGGATTGCTTCGAATTATTTTTGTTATAGTTACATACAATTACATTAAATATTTTGATAATATCTGAGTGCGGCGTTTTGATGCCCAGGCTCATCTACACCCGGTTAGAAAAAAATCACAAAAAAATAAAAAAATCAGAAAAATTGCATTGTAGAAAATTTATCGCGTGAGGTCTGCTCCAATTTTTAGATCATTTGGACTGAGCAGTTCTCATCAAAAAGAAAAATCGGGTCAGAACAGTGTGTGAAAAGTAAATATTTTTACAGAGCCTGAATTCTTCTTTTTTGCCGAGAGCTGCTTAGATGTCCAAATGATTTGAAAGTTGGAGTGGACCACACGCATCAAATTATGCACCACACAAAAAATGGAATTTTTTGATTTTTTCTAGCATTTGTTTTGATATTTTTTCATCAGGACTACCGATAATATCTTTCTTTCAATGCAATATTTGTAGCATATCCTATTAAGGCAGCATTTGCATTATCTGACAAATAGCTCGATACACACAGGTATGGACCTAATACTTTATTATTGAAGGTCTGCCATGCGAAGACTATAAACTTTGGTACTAATCTCCACATTTCGTATAACAATGTGTAATTTCTATTAATTTTTGAAAATTTTGTATGCTTCTCTACCCTTGCTTCTCTTAATCTGCTTTGTGTCTCTCCCGCCTGCTCATCGTGCCAGTAGCAATAGCAAAATGGACATGCATATTATTCACATGCCCACACTTGAGTAAAAAATAGATTCCAACTTCCTATGTCTACAAAGAACTTCATCAAGTTTTGCTATCAAAATCATGTGTATTGAACGACCTATGTACACTCGCTACTATTCTCTTCTCCAATATTCTAATTCCAAATGGTCTTTTACCATCTCTTTGTCAAGTGCCCTACCTCTTGGAATCTAGTCACCCTTGAATTGTTACATCTCACAACTATCATCAATAATTGTGTGGCAAATCAATATGATGGCTCGTTCTTTTCTACTCATCGTGGCACGAATCACCTCAACGACAACATGATCATGTGTATGTTCACCAAATTTTAATTGAGTTTATATCTCAATAAATACTCCATATTTCATTTTTTGCTTTCCTTTCCTAAATTTTCATTAATTAATTCCAAATTTTAGCTCTTTAGGCAAAGAGGGTTGTATTATTTATCCATCAAGTTAATTATTTATTCATCATAAGAAATTTCTCGCTTGTTAAATTGAAATCAGTTTTTTACTCTCTATCCATATAATCCACATAATAAGAGTTGCATTCTAGCTACCGACCAATCTTTATGATTAAACATGAAAATGGTTCCCTTAGAAAAAAAATAAAATGGGCACGTCAGTAAATTTTAACGTAAGGTTAGTGAGCTAAAACATGTGCTTGTAATCCCTTAGTGGTTTCTTCAACTTTTAGGAACTTCAAATTTCTTGAGATCTTTTGTTCCGATGTTTTACGAAAATTTCCTATATCAAGATTCACTTATATATAATATCACAAATGATAAGTATCACACGTGTAGCATGAAGTAACACTGCGTTGATATTTTTTACACTAAAGTTGTCATCCGAACACAAAACAATTGACAAAAAAAAACTGAAACTTGTCATCCAAACAGAAAGTTGACATGCTTCACAACTAAAGTTGCCACCCTCAGATAACTAAACTTGCGATAAAAAAAAGTCAGGTCGGATTTGCTTCGTGCGACACATGTGACACTTATCAGGATCCTATATTATTTGTGGAACTTAATAATATGTATTCATAGAGTAATGCAAACATGTGCTTCTAATCCCTTAGTGGTTTCTTCAACTTTTAGGAACGTCAAATTTCTTGAGATCTTTTGTTCCGATGTTTTAGGAAAATTTCCTATATCAAGATTCACTTATATATAATATCACAAATGATAAGTATCATACGTGTAGCATGAAGTAACACTGCGTTGATATTTTTTACACTAAAGTTGTCATCCGAACACAAAACAATCGACAAAAAAACTGAAACTTGTCATCCAAACAGAAAGTTGACATGCTTCACAACTAAAGTTGCCATCCTCAGATAACTAAACTTGCGATAAAAAAAGTCAGGTCGAATTTGCTTCGTGCGACACATGTGACACTTATCAGGGTCCTATATTATTTGTGGAACTTACTAATATGTAATCATAGAGTAATGCAGTTTTTAGATCATGCAAGAGTATGGATGCATCTGCGTGCTACCCGTTGATTGGATAATATTTCCGTGTAACATATTATGTGACTCGAAGCCCCAAAAAAGAGTGATGGGATGTAGGTTCCCTTGCATGTGCATAATTTATATTTTGCGAAAGTTGCATGTCCATAATATGGTTCTACACTTTACGCTTCAACCAAAATTATTTCATGTATATCTTTTCTTTTGAAGTATTCTTCGCGGATCAATCAGTGTTGACTTCTAATACATATTGAACTTTCTAAATTAATTAGGATTGGTATCGTGCGTGTCTTGCTATTTTTTCCATTCATTACCTTTGAGGATCAGTCGTGGTCTTCTAGACCCTACCAAGAGTCTGACGAATTTGTTGTTTTATCCAAATGTGTAAAAGAGGAGTACTCCTAGTTGGATTGAATCTCGCTTTTTTGTTGCCATGTATAGATACGTGACTTGAAGCCCCCCCCCCCCCCCAAAAAAAAATAGTGATTGGACGTAGGTTTCCTTGCATGTCCATAAATTTGTTTTTCTAAAATTGTTTCCACGTATAGATACGTGACTTGAAAGCCCAAAAAATGAAATAGTGATTTGACGTAGGTTTCCTTTTGCATGTCCATAATCTTTTTTTTTCAAAAATTATTTCCATGGATAGATATGTGACTTGAAGGTAAAAAAAAGAAATTGTCACTGGATGTATGTTTCCTTATATGTCCATAACCTTTAAAAAAATTGTTTCATGTACAGATATGTGACTTCGAGGCCCCCAAAAAGAAAACAAATAATGGTTGGTCGTAGGTTCCTTATAAGTCCATAATAGTTTTTCAAAAATTATATGTGCATAATTGGTTCTACCCTTGCATGTGTTAATCAAAATTTGTACATGGCCATTGTTTTATATAACTCCTTCTATCTTATAATCTCAAGTGTGACAATTAGCATCAACAGATCTTATTTAGCACATCTAGAAGAACATGATAGCTTATTTCTCTCTTGTTTTAATAATATAACGGCAATATATAGATATGAAGCACTATTATTAAAATCAAATAGGAAAAATAGATCAGTTTAATTTACTATATGTGTGCATGTACCATGTTTTAGATATATGTGTGCATGTACTTTTTTTGAAACTATGTGTGCACGTATGGGAACTATTATTATTGCCCTTTATTAAGAGATCCGAAAAAATGACTCTTAGCCTTTTATTTCTACGTCATGACCCTTATTTAAAAAAATAATATAATGGTGACACTCGCTTGCCTAGTATAATTACATCCGGTGCTAAAAAAAATACTAACTACACCCATTGCCAACATGTCTTTCCATACATCACAACGTGATAGTTCAATTTATTGGTACATACACATTAATATGTTCCGTAAAAACTTTTAAATATCAACCATTGTTATTTTGATCGGACGGCGCGAATATTTATTTATTGGATGGATACTTGTCTTTGAACCTTTAATCTTCATTACCACCAAGTTTTTTTCTTTTTGTATTTTTTGCTGCCACCGCTTCCGCGCATCTGATCTGAGAATGAATTGGCCCGATGGGTTACATGTGAAAAGTTTAAGACTGGATTTAAGCTTAATCCTCATGTATATTTTTCTTATTAATAATGCCATGCAAAAATCTGTACCTATTGCCTACTGTTTTTCTTTAGCATATCTATTGCCTACTGTTTTTTTTTTGAACTCAATCTATTGCCTACTGTTTATTTCTATTTTTTTGGGAAGTGCTGCCTACCACTTGCTTTTTTGGGGGCGCCAGCCTCCTGGTTTTTTTTGAGACATCGCCGGCCTCTTGATGTTTGGTCACTATCAACAGCATGGGCCGCTGGGTGCTAGCCGCTAGGTGAGCTCATGGAGGGACACTGCCCTTTGTTTTTTCTTTTTCTATTAGACATCAAATCGGACTTGATTAGTGTTTCCTTATTTGCCCGTACAACACATGTGATGATAGATTTAGATGCCCCTTTTGCTATACGTGAGCGCCGTTGACTCTTTCCATCGTAGAAAGATGTACTACGCGACATATTTTTTTAAGGATGCACGTGACATACTTGCTATGTGCAAAACAATGTTGGTACACTATATTCGTATGTAACGTTTACGTCTTTAAATCTTGATCGTTTATATATAAAATTGATGGTCGAGATAATTTAATCTATGTGGATGAACGTGATGGCTTCTTTTACTTCTGTTTTAATTATATAATAGATTCTCAAACTCATAAAGGCATTGGCTAGGGTGCATATTATGAGGATTATAATTATCATTGAATTTCATTAGAGAATTTACCTCTACCACCTTAGGCAGTGGTGGTGTATCAAGCCCATGTATTTCTTCAATAGGAGGTAAGTTTTTGACATCCTCAGACTTAATACCTTTTTCCTTCATAGATTTCTTTGCCTCTTACATATCTTCAGGACTGAGATATAATATACCCCTCTTCTGTGGAGTGGGCTTAGGCGGTGGTTCGGGAAGAGTCCAATCATCATAATTTTTCAGTATGTTATTCAATAATTCTTCAGCTTGCCCAATAGTTCGTCCCCTGAAAACAGAACTAGCACAACTATCTAGGAAGTCCCTAGAAGCATCAGTTAGTCATTATAGAAGATATCAAGTATTTCATTTTTCTTAAGAGGATGACCAGGCAAAGCATTAAGCAATTGGAGAAGCCTCCCCCAAGCTTGTGGGAGACTCTCTTCTTCAATTTGCACAAAGTTAAATATTTCCTGTAAGGCAGCCTGTTTCTTATGAGCATAGAAATATTTTTCAGAGAAGTAATAAATCATATCCTGGGGACTACACACACAACCAGGAGTAAGAGTATTGTACCAAGCTTTAGCATCACCCTTTAATGAGAATGGAAATAATCTGAGAATATAGTAATAACGAGTTTCCTCATCATGAGTAAAAAGGGTGGCTATGTCATTCAACTTAGTAAGATGTGCCACAACAGTTTCAGTTTCAAAACCATGGAAAGGATTAGATTCAACCAAAGTAATTAACTCTGCATCGACAGAGAATTCATAATCCTTATCATCAATAAAGATAGCTGAGGCAGCAAACTTAGGGTCATATTGCATTCTAGCATTCAGAGATTTTTTTATACTTGCATAGTAATTTCTATAGATCATCTCTATCCTTACAAGCAAGAATATCTCTAGTTGTCTCCTCATTCATAACATAACCTTCCGGTACCTTAGGCAATTCATATCTAGGAAGTCTAGTTCTAGCAGGTATTTCAAGATTTTCAGTTTCAAGCTCATCATCAGATTCAACAATATCATGTTGTCTTACTCTAGCAATTTGTTCATCAAGAAATTCACCTAGTGGCACATTATCATCAAGCAAGGTACTAGCATCATCATAAGCATCATTCATATCAGAAGTAGCATCATCAATAACTTGCAACATATCAGGATTGATAGCATGCGGCGGTGTTGCAAGTTTACTTATAATAGAAGGTGAATCTAAAGTAGAGCTATATGGCAGTTCCTTACCTCCCCTCGTCTTAGAGGAAAATAATAGTAGTCTTAGCATCCTTCAGATTCTTCATAGTGAATAATTGATAATAATCCCAAGTGACTCAACAAATATAGCTATGCTCCCCGGCAACGGCGCCAGAAAAAGGTCTTGATAACCCATAAGTATAAGGGATCACAATAGTTTTCGAGGGTAGAGTCCTCCAACCAAATTTATAGATTCGACACAAGGGGAGTCAAAGAATATTTGTAAGTATTTGCAGCTGAGTTGTCAATTCAACCACACTTGGAGATTAATTATCTGCAGCAAAGTGATCAGTAGCAAAGTAGTATGGTAGTTTTGATAATAGTAGCAGCAACAATAGTAACGGTAGCAGTAGTAACTTAACAGAAACAATATAAGATAAATTTGTAGGCATTGGATCGGTAATTTGTTGGATGATATTCATCATGTGACAGTCATAACCTAGGGCGATGCAGCACTAGCTCCAGTGTTGGAAATATGCCCTAGAGGCAATAATAAAAGCATTATTATTATATTTCCTTATTCATGATAATTGTCTTTATTCGTGCTATAATTGTGTTATCCGGAAATCGTAATACATGTGTGAATAACAGACAACAACGTGTCCCTAGTAAGCCTCTAGTTGACTAGCTCGTTGATCAATAGATAGTCATGGTTCCCTGACTATGGGCATTGGATGTCAATGATAACGAGATCACATCATTAGAAGAATGATGTGATGGACAAGACCCAATCCTGCATAAGATCGCATAGTTCGTTTGCTAGAGTTTTCCAATGTCAAGTATCCTTTCCTTAGACTATGAGATCGTGTAACTCCCGGATACCGTAGGAGTGCTTTGGGTGTGCCAAACGTCACAACGTAACTGGGTGACTATAAAGGTATACTACGGGTATCTCTGAAAGTGTCTGTTGGGTTGACACGGATCGAGACTGGGATTTGTCACTCCGCTTGACGGAGAGGTATCACCGGGCCCTCTCGGTAATGCATCATCATAATGAGCTCAATGTGATCAAAGTGTTTGATCACGGTATCATGCATTACGGTACGAGAAAAGTGACTTGCCGGTAACGAGATTGAACGAGGTATTGGGATACCGACGATCGAATCTCGGGCAAGTAAAATACCGATTGACAAAGGGAATCGTATACGGGATTAATTGAATCCTCGACATCATGGTTCATCCGATGAGATCATCGTGGAGCATGTGGGAGCCAACATGGGTATCCAGATCCCGCTGTTGGTTATTGCCCGAGAGCCGTCTCGGTCATGTCTGCATGTCTCCCGAACCCGTAGGGTCTAACACTTAAGGTTCGGTGACGCTAGGGTTGTGAAGATATGTATATGCAGTAACCCGAATGTTGTCCGGAATCCCGGATGAGATCCCGGACGTCACGAGGAGTTTCGGAATGGTCCGGAGGTAAAGAATTATATATAGAAAGTGCTGTTTGGGCCATCGGGACAAGTTTCGGGGTTATCGGTATTGTACCGGGACCACCGGAGGGTCCCGGGGGGTCCACCGGGTGGGGCCACCTGCCTCGGGGGGCCACATGGTCTCTAGGGGTGCGCCTTGTCCTACACGGGCCAAGGGGAACCAGCCCCTAGAGGCCCATGCGCCTGGGGGGGGGGGGAACCCTAAAGGGGGGCGCCCCCCTTGCTTGGGGGGCAAGCCCCACCCCTTGGCCGCCGCCCCCCTAGGAGATTGCATCTCCTAGGGCCGGCGCCCCCCCTAGGGGGCTATATAAAGGGGGGAGGGGAGGGGGGCAGCCGCACCCTTGCTCCTGGTGCCTCCCTCTCCCTCTCCAACATCTCCTCCTCCTCCGTAGAGCTCGGCGAAGCCTTGCCGGAGTACTGCAGCTCCACCATCACCACGCCGTCGTGCTGCTGCTGGAGCCATCTTCCCCAACCTCTCCTTTGCCTTGCTGGATCAAGAAGAAGGAGACGTTACGCTGACCGTACGTGTGTTGAACGTGGAGGTGCCGTCCTTTCGGTGTTAGGATCTCCGGTGATTTGGATCAAGTCGTGTACGACTACCTCATCCCCGTTCGTTGAACGCTTCCGCTCGCGATCTACAAAGTGGTATGTAGATGCAATATCTCTCCCATGACTCGTTGCTAGATGAAATCATAGATGGATCTTGGTGAAACCGTAGGAAATTTTTTGTTTTCTGCAACGTTCCCCAATAGTGGCATCATGAGCTAGGTCTATGCGTAGTTCTTCTTACGCGAGTAGAACAGAATTTGTTGTGGGCGTAGATTTGTCAACTTTTCTTGCCGCTACTAGTCTTATCTTGCTTCAGCGGTATTGTGGGATGAAGCATCCCGGACCAACCTTACACGTACTCTTACGTGAGACCGGTTCCACCGACTAACATGCACTACTTGCATAAGGTGGCTGGCGGGTATCTGTCTCTCCCACTTTAGTTGGAGCGGATTCGATGAAAAGGGTCCTTATGAAGGGTAAATAGATGTTGACAAATCACGTTGTGGCTTTCATGTAGGTAAGAAAACGTTCTTGCTAGAACCCTAATTCAGCCACGTAAAACTTGCAAGAACAATTAAAGGACGTCTAACTTGTTTTTGCAGCAAGTGCTTTGTGATATGATATGGCCAAAGTTGTGATGAATGATGAATGATCTATATGTGATGTATGAGATGTTCATGCTATTGTAATAGGAATCATGACTTGCATGTCGATGAGTATGAAACCGGCAGGAGCCATAGGAGTTGTCTTTATTTTTTGTATGACCTGCGTGTCATTGAGAAACGCCATGTAAATTACTTTACTTTATTGCTAAACGCGTTAGCCATAGTAGTAGAAGTAATAGTTGGCGAGAAACTTCATGGATACACGATGATGGAGATCATGATGATGGAGATCATGGTGTCAAGCCGGTGACAAGATGATCATGGAGCCCCAAGATGGAGATCAAAGGAGCTATGTGATATTAGCCATATCATGTCATGTTTATTATTTGATTGCATGTGATGTTTATCATGTTTTGCATCTTGTTTACTTAGAACGACGGTAGTAAATAAGATGATCCCTCATAATAATTTCAAGAAGTGTTCCCCCTAACTGTGCACCGTTGCGACAGTTCGTTGTTTCGAAGCACCACGTGATGATCGGGTGTGATAGATTCTAACGTTCACATACAACGGGTGTAAGACAGATTTACACATGCAAACACTTAGGTTGACTTGACGAGCCTAGCATGTACAAACATGGCCTCGGAACACAGAAGACCGAAAGGTCGAGCATGAGTCGTATAGAAGATATGATCAACATGTAGATGTTCACCAATGTTGACTAGTCCGTCTCACGTGATGATCGGACACGGCCTAGTTGACTTGGATCATGTAATACTTAGATGACTAGAAGAGGGATGTCTATCTAAGTGGGAGTTCATTAAATAATTTGATTAAATGAACTTTATTATCATGAACTTAGTCTAAAATATTTACAATATGTCTGGTAGATCAAATGGCCAACGTAGTCCTCAACTTCAACGCGTTCCTAGAGAAAACCAAGCTGAAAGACGATGGCAGCAACTATACGGACTGGGTCCGGAACCTGAGGATCATCCTCATAGCTGCTGAGAAAGATTATGTCCTACGAGCACCGCTGGGTGACGCACCTATTCTCCCTGCAGAACAAGATGTTATGAATGCTTGGCAGTCACGTTCCGATGATTACTCCCTCGTTCAGTGCGGCATGCTTTACAGCTTAGAGCCAGGGCTCCAAAAGCGTTTTGAGAGACATGGAGCATATGAGATGTTCGAAGAGCTGAAAATGGTTTTCCAAGCTCATGCCCGGGTCGAGAGATATGAAGTCTCCGACAAATTCTTTAGCTGTAAGATGGAGGAAAATAGCTCTATCAGTGAACACATACTCAAGATGTCTGGGTTGCACAACCGCTTGACTCAACTGGAAGTTAATCTCCCGGATGAAGCGGTCATTGACAGAATCCTCCAGTCGCTTCCACCTAGCTACAAGAGCTTTGTGATGAACTACAATATGCAGGGGATCGTAAAGACCATTCCTGAGGTATATGCTATGCTGAAATCAGCAGAGGTAGAAATCAAGAAGGAGCATCAAGTGTTGATGGTGAATAAAACCACTAAGTTCAAGAAGGGCAAGGGTAAAAAGAACTTCAAGAAGGACGGCAAGGAAGTTGCCGCGCCCGGTAAGCAAGTTGCCGGGAAGAAGCCAAAGAATGGACCCAAGCCCGAGACTGAGTGTTTTTATTGCAAGGGAAGTGGTCACTGGAAGCGGAACTGCCCCAAATACTTAGCGGACAAGAAGGCCGGCAAAACAAAAGGTATATGTGATATACATGTAATTGATGTGTACCTTACCAGTACTCGTAGTAGCTCTTGGGTATTTGATACCGGTACAGTTGCTCACATTTGTAACTCAAAGCAGGAGCTGCGGAATAAACGGAGACTGGCGAAGGACGAGGTGACGATGCGCGTCGGGAATGGTTCCAAGGTCGATGTGATCGCTGTTGGCACGCTACCTCTACATTTACCTACGGGATTAGTTTTAAACCTCAATAATTGTTATTTAGTGCCAAGTTTGAGCATGAACATTGTGTCTGGATCTCGTTTAGTTCGAGATGGCTACTCATTTAAATCCGAGAATAATGGTTGTTCTATTTATATGAGAGATATGTTTTATGGTCATGCTCCAATGGTTAATGGTTTATTCTTAATGAATCTCGTACGTGATGATACACATATTCATAGTGTGAATACCAAAAGATTTAAAGTTGATAACAATAGTCCCACATATTTGTGGCACTGCCGCCTTGGTCACATAGGTGTCAAACGCATGAAGAAGCTCCATGCAGATGGACTTTTAGAGTCTCTTGATTATGAATCATTTGACACGTGCAAACCATGCCTCATGGGTAAAATGACCAAGACTCCGTTCTCAGGAACAATGGAGCGAGCAACCAACTTATTGGAAATCATACATACCAATGTGTGCGGTCCAATGAGTGTTGAGGCTCGCGGTGGCTGTCGTTACGTTCTCACCCTCACTGAAGACTTGAGTAGATATGGGTATATCTACTTAATGAAACACAAGTCTGAGACCTTTGAAAAGTTCAAAGAATTTCAGAGTGAGGTTGAAAATCAACGTGATAGAAAGATCAAGTTTCTACGATCAGATCGTGGAGGAGAATACTTGAGTCACGATTTTGGCACACACTTAAGAAAATGTGGAACAGTTTCACAACTCACGCCGCCTGGAACACCTCAGCGTAATGGTGTGTCCGAACGTCGTAATCGCACTCTATTAGATATGGTGCGATCTATGATGTCTCTTACCGATTTACCGCTATCTTTTTGGGGATATGCTTTAGAGACTGCCGCATTCACTTTAAATAGGGCTCCGTCGAAATCCGTTGAGACGACACCGTATGAATTATGGTTTGGGAAGAAACCTAAGCTGTCATTTCTAAAAGTTTGGGGATGCGATGCTTATGTCAAGAAACTTCAACCTGAAAAGCTCGAACCCAAGTCGGAAAAATGCGTCTTCATAGGATACCCTGAAGAAACTGTTGGGTATACCTTCTACCTCAGATCCGAAGGCAAGATCTTTGTTGCCAAGAATGGATCCTTTCTAGAGAAAGAGTTTCTCTCGAAAGAAGTAATTGGGAGGAAAGTAGAACTTGATGAAGTGTTACCTCTTGAACCGGAAAATGGCGAAACTCAAGAAAACGTTCCTGAGGTGCCTGCACCGACTAGAGAGGAAATTAATGATGATGATCAAGATACTTCTAATCAAGCTCCTACAGAAATTCGAAGGTCCACAAGGACACGTTCCGAACCAGAGTGGTACGGCAACCCTGTCTTGGAAATCATGTTGTTAGACAACGGTGAACCTTCGAACTATGAGGAAGCAATGGCGGGCCCGGATTCCGACAAATGGCTAGAAGCCATGAAATCCGAGATATGATCCATGTATGAAAACGAAGTATGGACTTTGACTGACTTGCCCGTTGAGCGGCGAGCCATAGAAAATAAATGGATCTTTAAGAAGAAGACAGACGTAGATGGTAATGTGACCATCTATAAAGCTCGGCTTGTCGCTAAGGGTTATCGACAAGTTCAAGGAATTGACTACGATGAGACTTTCTCACCAGTAGCGAAGCTGAAGTCCGTCCAAATCATGTTAGCAATTGCCGCATTCTACGATTATGAAATATGGCAAATGGACGTCAAAACGGCATTCCTTAATGGTTTCCTTAAGGAAGAATTGTATATGATGCAGCCGGAAGGTTTTGTCGATCCTAAGAATGCTGACAAGGTGTGCAAGCTCCAACGCTCGATTTATGGGCTGGTGCAAGCATCTCGGAGTTGGAACATTCGCTTTGATGAGATGATCAAAGCGTTTGGGTTTACGCAGACTTATGGAGAAGCCTGCGTTTACAAGAAAGTGAGTCGGAGCTCTGTAGCATTTCTCATACTATATGTAGATGACATACTTTTGATGGGAAATGATATAGAACTCTTGGACAACATTAAGGCCTACTTGAATAAGAGTTTTTCAATGAAGGACCTTGGAGAAGCTGCTTATATATTAGGCATCAAAATCTATAGAGATAGATCAAGACGCCTCATAGGTCTTTCACAAAGCACATACCTTGATAAGATATTGAAGAAGTTCAATATGGATCAATCTAAGAAGGGGTTCTTACCTGTGTTACAAGGTGTGAAATTGAGCTCAGCTCAATGTCTGACCACGGCAGAAGATATAGAAGAGATGAGTGTCATCCCCTATGCCTCAGCCATAGGTTCTATTATGTATGCCATGCTGTGTACCAGACCTGATGTAAACCTTGTCGTAAGTTTGGTAGGAAGGTACCAAAGTAATCCCGACAAGGAACACTGGACAGCGGTCAAGAATATCCTGAAGTACCTGAAAAGGACTAAGGAAATGTTTCTCGTTTATGGAGGTGACGAAGAGCTCGTCGTAAAGGGTTACGTCGACGCTAGCTTCGACACAGATCTGGATGACTCTAAGTCACAAACCGGATACGTGTATATTTTGAATGGTGGGGCAGTAAGCTGGTGCAGTTGCAAGCAGAGCGTCGTGGCGGGATCTACATGTGAAGCGGAATACATGGCAGCCTCGGAGGCAGCACATGACGCAATTTGGGTGAAGGAGTTCATCACCGACCTCAGAGTCATACCCAATGCGTCGGGGCCAATCAAACTCTTCTGTGACAACACTGGAGCTATTGCACTTGCAAAGGAGCCCAGGTTTCACAAGAAGACCAGGCACATCATGCGTCGCTTCAACTCCATTCGTGAAAATGTTCAAGATGGAGACACAGAAATTTGTAAAGTGCACACGGATCTGAATGTCGCAGATCCGCTGACTAAACCTCTCCCTAAGGCAAAACATGATCAGCACCAGAACTCTATGGGTGTTCGATTCATCACAATGTAACTAGATTATTGACTCTAGTGCAAGTGGGAGACTGTTGGAAATATTCCCTAGAGGCAATAATAAAAGCATTATTATTATATTTCCTTATTCATGATAATTGTCTTTATTCGTGCTATAATTGTGTTATCCGGAAATCGTAATATATGTGTGAATAACAGACAACAACGTGTCCCTAGTAAGCCTCTAGTTGACTAGCTCGTTGATCAATAGATAGTCATGGTTTCCTGACTATGGGCATTGGATGTCAATGATAACGAGATCACATCATTAGAAGAATGATGTGATGGACAAGACCCAATCCTAAACATAGCATAAGATCGCATAGTTTGTTTGCTAGAGTTTTCCAATGTCAAGTATCCTTTCCTTAGACCATGAGATCGTGTAACTCCCGGATACCGTAGGAGTGCTTTGGGTGTGCCAAACGTCACAACGTAACTGGGTGACTATAAAGGTATACTACGGGTATCTCTGAAAGTGTCTGTTGGGTTGACACGGATTGAGACTGGGATTTGTCACTCCGCTTGACGGAGAGGTATCACCGGGCCCTCTCGGTAATGCATCATCATAATGAGCTCAATGTGATCAAAGTGTTTGATCACGGGATCATGCATTACGGTACGAGAAAAGTGACTTGCCGGTAACGAGATTGAACGAGGTATTGGGATACCGATGATCGAATCTCGGGCAAGTAAAATACCGATTGACAAAGGGAATCGTATACGGGATTAATTGAATCCTCGACATCGTGGTTCATCCGATGAGATCATCATGGAGCATGTGGGAGCCAACATGGGTATCCAGATCCCGCTGTTGGTTATTGCCCGAGAGCCGTCTCGGTCATGTCTGCATGTCTCCCGAACCCGTAGGGTCTACACACTTAAGGTTCGGTGACGCTAGGGTTGTGAAGATATGTATATGCAGTAACCCGAATGTTGTTCGGAATCCCGGATGAGATCCCGGATGTCACGAGGAGTTTCGGAATGGTCCGGAGGTAAAGAATTATATATAGAAAGTGCTGTTTTGGCCATCGGAACAAGTTTCGGGGTTATCGGTATTGTACCGGGACCACCGGAGGGTCCCGGGGGGTCCACCGGGTGGGGCCACCTGCCTCGGGGGGCCACATGGGCTCTAGGGGTGCGCCTTGGCCTACATGGGCCAAGGGGAACCAGCCCCTAGAGGCCCATGCGCCTAGGGGGGGAACCTAAAGGGGGGCGCCCCCCTTGCTTGGGGGGCAAGCCCCACCCCTTGGCCGTCGCCCCCCTAGGAGATTGCATCTCCTAGGGCCGGCGCCCCCCCTAGGGGGCTATATAAAGGTGGGAGGGGAGGGGGGCAGCCGCACCCTTGCTCCTGGCGCCTCCCTCTCCCTCTCCAACATCTCCTCCTCCTCCATAGAGCTCGGCGAAGCCCTGTCGGAGTACTGCAACCCCACCATCACCACGCCGTCGTGCTGCTGCTGGAGCCATCTTCCCCAACCTCTCCTTTGCCTTGCTGGATCAAGAAGAAGGAGACGTTACGCTGACCGTACATGTGTTGAACGCGGAGGTGCCGTCCTTTCGGTGCTAGGATCTCCGGTGATTTGGATCACGTCATGTACGACTACCTCATCCCCGTTCGTTGAACGCTTCCGCTCGCGATCTACAAAGTGGTATGTAGATGCAATCTCTCTCCCATGACTCGTTGCTAGATGAACTCATAGATGGATCTTGGTGAAACCGTAGGAAAATTTTTGTTTTCTGCAACGTTCCCCAACATCCAGTTCATAAATATAATGTAGGCATGTATTCCGTAACTAGTCATACGTGCTTGTGGAAAGAACTTGCATGACATCTTTTGTCCTACCCTCCCGTGCCAGCGGAATCATATTGGAAACTAAGGGATATTAAGGCCTCCTTTTAATAGAGAACCGGAACAAAGCATTAACACATGGTGAATACATGAACTCCTCAAACTACGATCATCACCGGGAGTGGTCCTGACTATTATCACTCCGGGATTGCCGGATCATAACATGTAGTAGGTGACTATAACATGCAAGATCGGATCCAGAACATGGATATAATGGTGATAACATAAACAGTTCAGATCTGAAATCATGGCACTCGGGCCCAAAATGACAAGCATTAAGCATGGCAAAGTCATAGCAACATCAATATCAGAACATAGTGGATACTAGGGATCAAGCCCTAACAAAACTAACTAGATTACATGATGAATCTCATCCAACTCCTCACCGACCAGCGAGCCTACGAACGAATTACTCACTCCCGATGGGGAGCATCATGGAATTGGCGACGGAGAAGGGTTGGTGATGATGAAGAATGAAGACCCCCCTCTCTGAAGCCCCAAACGGACTCTAGATCTGGCCTCCCGATGAAGAACAGGAGGTGACGGCGGCTCCGTCTCATGGAGCGCGATAATTCTTTCTCCCTGATTTTTTCTCCAAAAATAGGACTTTATAGCGTCGGTTTCGGAGTCTGCGGGGCCACCAGGTGGGGACAACCCACCTGGGCGCACCTGGGGGGGGGGGCAGGCGCGCCTTGGTGAGTGGTGCCCACCCAGGTGCCCCCCTTAGGTGGCTCTTGGCTCCAGTAATTCTCTTCTATTGGGAAAAATTCCTTGCAAAGTTTTGTTTCATTCCGAGAACTTTTATTTCTGCACAAAAACTACACCATGGTAGTTCTGCTGAAAACAACGTTAGTCTGGGGTTAGTTTCATTCGAATCATGCAAATTAGAGCCCAAAACAAGAGGAAAAGCGTTAGGAAAAGTAGATACGTTGGAGACATATCAAAGCTCCAAGACGATGCTCCAAAGTTTGACTTCACTGCCATCCCTCTTTGTGGCATTGATGATGCCGAGTCTACCACGACTCTTTTTCAAGATGGTGCGACGACGACTACGACTACGGAGCAACTCAAGGATCAAGATTTGGAGGCAAACGACATGGTGACAAGCAAGGATGATGCATCTTTGGTGGCGAGAGTGATGATGTGCCATCTTTGGCCTTCATCCATGGCAAGAGTGATGATGTGCCATATTCAGCCTTCATCCACACGGAGAGTGAAGATGTGCCATCTTCGGCCTTCATCCACAGTGACGACTACGAGATGGTTGTGCATGGGATTTTCCCTTCGACCACGGCGGCATATGGTGACAAGTTGAGTGCCTTGTGCCACCATATTGAGAGTGCGAGTGACTTCACCACAAGCCCCATATATGATGACTTGCCCCAATTCCCATGTGAGGAGAGCCACCACCACCACCTGAGTGATTTGAGTGACTCCACCATATGTGACATTGAGTGCACCTACCTTAAGGGAGTGAGTGAGCCACCACCAGATAGAGAGAGTGAGGTAGTTGACAGGGCATGTGAGGCCATTTCAATTTCTAACAACTTAACCTCTACCTCTATTGTGTCTTCTCATTTGGTGCTAGCTATGTATTGAGGGAGATCGATCGGCATCCATGCGTGCATACGTGTAGCAGAGGAATAAGGTTGGGAGAGAGAGACAAAGGTAGAGTGTCGGAGGGTTGGTGGTGGAGTTGCTTCTCACAAATGGTGGGAGAGGCCTGCTAGACAAACGGAGGGTACGACTGCAATATCAATAAGAAAGGGGATGGCTGCCTGTCTGTGCACGTGCGTGTGAGAGACGGGTCGGGAGGTATGAAAGGATGATGAGGGGGGACGATATGGTTGTGGTAAGAAGACGTAACTACATAGGAACATCAATCGTCGTGTGTGTGTGAAAGGGATAGGCATAACTAGTGAGGTACTTCGACCGGTGCATGGGGAAAAAGACTTATAGTCGACCTAGCTATATATAGGGAGATCGGTAGGTATACATGCATGCATGTGTTGGAAGCAAATAAGGTCCGGAGAGACAGAGAGAGAGAAAGAGAGGGGGTGCAGCTAGGAGGTGGTGCGAGAGGCCTACTATATCAAGGGGGAGGAGTGTGCGAGTATGAAATCAATGAAAAGAGGGGCGAGAATGTGCACGTGCGTGGAACCGTATTTGACATAGGGGGGCATGGACGGTGAGAATAGAAAATGGAAAGCGTGTGTTTGTGGTAGGCACACTTGGCTATAGAGGTATATCGACCGGTGTGTGCCGGAAAGAAGGAGCCGGGGTGTGATAGCCTGGCTTATTAGGGATGATATACTACTCATATCAATAAGGAATTCCTTCTTTTCTGGGAGCCCATTCGGACAGAACTCCAAGGTTAAGCGTGCTCAGCTTGGAGTAATTTCAGGATGGGTGACCGACCAGGAAGTTGCTCTCGGGTGCGCACGAGTGAGGACAAAGTGCGCAGAAAAGACTAGTATTGATCTGTGGGGCCAGTCTAGATCCCGCCAGGAGTAACGACCACCGGTGGGTGTGTCTGCGCTGTTACAAGTTGGTATCAGAGCCGACCCTCACGGTTACATGGATGTTCGCGGACAAGTGCGCGGTCATGTTGTGCATGACGTTTGTGACTCGTCGTGGCACACGGCATGGCACATGGGCCGGACTGGAAGCACATACGTATGTGCCAAGAGGGAACATTCCTGTGACCCGACAAGGACGTCGGTTCCTCTAAGGAGGGGTGTATGTGATAGCCTGGCTTATTAGGGATGATAGACTACTCATATCAATAAGGAATTCCTTCTTTTCTGGGAGCCCATTCGGACAGAACTCCAAAGTTAAGCGTGCTCAGCTTGGAGTAATTTCAGGATGGGTGACCGAACGGAAAGTTGCTCCCGGGTGCGCACGAGTGAGGACAAAGTGTGTAGACCAATCTAGATCCCGCCAGGAGTAATGACCACCGGCGGGTGTGTCTGGGTCGTTACACGGGGGGGGGGGGGCTACACATACCATGGGTGAACGACCTAAAGAGAAATAACGAATGTGCATGATGGAGGGGACGCTGAGGGAGGGTGAGAGGGGTTCGGGCGTGTGCATGCACGAGAGAAAGTTACCGTTAGCTACAAAGAGAAGAGGATTGTGTGGGTGTAAAAGATGAATGGAGATCATAAGTGGATTCATATATTTGAACAAGAGATCACAGTGTTTTAAACCGAAGCATGCATGAATATATATAATGGTGACACACATGGTGTGGTTATGAACATGTTATACTATATATAATACTAGTAAGGTACACGTGCATTGCACGCATGAGATTTGGCAACCAAATTATGAATAAATTGAAGGAAATATGCCCTAGAGGCAATAATAAAGTTGTTATTTAGATTTCCTTATATAATGATAAATGTTTATTATTCATGCTAGAATTGTATTAACCGGAAACTTAGTACATGTGTGAATACATAGACAAACAGAGTGTCACTAGTATGCCTCTACTTGACTAGCTCGTTGAATCAAAGATGGTTAAGTTTCCTATCCATAGACATGACACTACTGCAGGATGCTGCTAACGCGACACTACGATCAGAGACCCTTCGAGAAACTGTGTGCGATGCCATAATCGCAAACGGTGCTGTATGAAAACCGTCAGAAATGTGTAAAACCTTTGCGATGATGGATGCATCAAACACGGTTCATGTTTTAGTTGCGCATGCGATGAAGGGCATATGGTTCAGTTCAATGAACTGTTTGCGATGAGGACGAACAAAAGAAACGGGCAGCCAGATGGAGGCGTGTGCGATGCACAGCATACGATTTGCTCAGATGAACTGTTTGTGATTAGGCAACACAAAAGAAACGGTCAGGCAAATCAAAGGTGTGCGCGATGTACAACATACGGTTCACTCGGATGAACTATTTGTGATTAGGCAAGAGAACAAAAACAGTTAAATATAACAATATGTGTGTGATACGCGACAAACAGGTCTGTAATCAGAAATGTGTGTGAAGACCGATAATAATGCAGACGATTGCTTCCAATAAGACGTATGTGATATGCTCTGTTTACACAACATCTATTGGCCATTGTGGGACGGGCGGTCATCCGGATACGCCATAAGGATGCGAAGAGGCCAGCAAGGACTAGATGTTCCACCAATAGCTTATGTAAGAAAACTATCAAGTTAAGTGTGCTCAGGCTAGAGCAGCCATCGGATGAGTGACTGGATGGGAAGTTGTTTCGATGTTAAATTAGGTGATGGGATGGGTCATTTCAGTCAATGTTAATTTAACCTCGAGGTCCTTGTTTTTATTTTTTTTATTTTTTAACACATGTTAAAGAAGGTCTACGGCATTACTTTTTGATAATGTGTGATACGTGGCATACTGTTGATCCATCCTACCTATTTGTGATGGAATAGGCCGTGTGTGTGTTGTGGGCAAATGCTTGCTAGTATTCAACTGTTTGGGATTGATGAATTCATCACCGACGGGATGGGGATCCCTAGTGTGGTCCGTGTTCATCTTATCATCATCTACTTCTTGTGCTAGCTCGATGCTAAGTTTCCATTAATTGATGGAATTTTATGAACACGCCACCGTTTCCCGCCATTTCCACACCTGTTTCCCGCCACCCTGCTATATTGCACATAGGGGGCGCGCGACGCACGGAGGCGACAAGCGCAACTTGTAGCATATCCACCTTTTCCAAGCATGCCAACCCACTAAAGCACTGCCTCTGCCAGCAACCTCGTCAACGAGGAAAACGAGCAACCGCCACGGCCCGTCGAGGCTGAGGCGCTCCCCGGCAACGCGATGGGCGACGCTGTGATGCGCGTCATCGCCAGGGTTGACCAGACCTTTGGCGCATGATGCTTGAGCGCCGCGGATCAAGATAGGCATGTCAGCGCCAACAGGCTGCAGCTCGCCGCACAACATGATCGATGGCGCGCCGCAGAGCAAGCTAGGCGCGTCCGCGCCGATAGGCTGCGGCTCGCCGCACGACGAGACTATTGGAGCGCCGCAGAGCGAGAGGTGCGCCGCACCGCACAGTAAGAGCGGATCCATCAGTGCTTGCCTGCTGTCAACACAGCATCGCAGCTGGGTACACGTCTAGTCAGTACCCCCATTCCTCGCCAGGAGTGGGCAGAGGCCCTCAGCATCGTACTTGCACCAGATGTCGGCCACGCCGTACTTGCACCGGACGCCTGCCGTGCCGTTCGCATGGGTGCCGCCGTTCGCCTTGTCCGTGGCCCGCTAGATGCCAATGCGCTGGTCCGTAGGCTCGACTGCCTCCTTGGCCTAGGTGTCCACCTGGGTGCAGTAGAGGAACATGGCTGTCACATCCTCGAGCTGGTGATCTCCGATGAAATAGACAACTTGGAGCTCGAGATCGCGCTCCAGATGTACCGTGAGAGTGTCGACCGCTTGGACAAACGCTTGCACGCGTTCAGGTAGAGCCAAGAGCTACCCTAGGCATGGGCTGCTGGTCATGGTCTCATGGACGCATTTTATTTTGAAAAGTTGTTTCGATGTGGATAGCTTTGTATTCACAGCAATCATAGTATTGCTCTGTTTATTGCTCTGTTTCAATGTGTGTACTCTGTTTTCCATTCTTATATGTTCTGGTTCAATGTGTGTACATACGTTTTCCATTCTTTATATGTGGATGATAACTGCTAGATTCAAATTAGTATATAAAAACAGCTAGAAAAAGGAATTCAAAATTAATATATTCCAAGAGGCTGGACGACGCGCCCGCCCCCAAAGCTCCACCGCCTCCTTTTTCTAGGAGGCATCATGGGCTTCACAGGCTGCCTGGTACATGGCTTCCTCCTCCGCCATATCCTTCTTGAACGCCACTTGCCTGGCTTTCTCAGCCAGCGGCAGCAACTTCCACAGGCAAAGATTGTACTGGCCCCAAAACCAATCCAAAGTTGGGGGGTCCAGCGCAACCTCGCCAGGCGGCGCGTAGGGGTCCTCGTCTCTGCTAATCGACTGAGCGTCCTCGGGGGGTCGGCGACTCCTCGTCGGTTTGTGGGCGGACCGGCGGCGCCATGGCAGAGATTTGAGAAAGAGAGGGCGAGCGAGGGGAGGATGTGGATGAGAATGCAGGTGGGACGACATGAGCAAGGTATTATTTATTGGCGGCCGGAATCTAGATCGACGGGGACAGTACACACGCCGGTCACCGGAATTTACGAGTACTGTAGTTTGAATTACACACAATTGCCGCAGCAAATCCGTGTGTGAACATAATAGCTGACGGTTTCCAATACAAAACCGTGTCTGATTAATGACCCCCGCCAATCACGTACCAAACCTCGAGCCGCGAGATATAGTGCCAATCGTGTGGGGGCTGGTTGTCTTGCCAGATCTTTACATTTTCTTTTTTGAACACCAGATATTTACATCGTCTAATGATTTTTTAACTCGCACACAAGTACACAAAAATATGATTTTTCAAACCGGTTTGGTTAGGCGTTTCATGTAGATGTAGTTCAAATTTGAATAACGGTCATTAAATGGTTAGAAAATCACTTAAATGTCTTTAAAAGGTCAAACGACCCTTGAAAATTTCCAAATTTTCACATGACAGTTGTATTAGTGCACGTTAAACGTAGGAAAAAAATTGAAGGCCGTAAGAGGAAGCTATCTCCCGTCCGTCAGCAAACATGCATTGTTCCCTCTCAGAACCACGAACCTTCTAGTGAGTTGCTTCGGTTTGTCAGGGGTGTGTGTCCAAACTTTTGTCAAACGGGCCAATTTTTTACCACATCATCCTGGTGGCATGACATTAAATCAAGCAAGGTTCTATATTTTCTAATCATTTTTTAATTTTTTGGAATTAAAATTCCATGGCATGCACTCCATGCATGTGCCCATGCCTTGACACCAAGATGTTTGAAAATTCATTCGAATTTACTGGACATGGAATTAACTCGCACACAAGTACACAAAAATATGATTTTCAAACCATTTTGGTTAGGCGTTGCATGTAGATGTAGTTCAAATTTGAATTACGGTCATTAAATGGTTAGGAAATCACTTAAATGTCTTTAGAAGGTCAAATGACCCCTGAAATTTACCAAATTTTCACATGACAGTTGTATTAGTGCACGTTAAACGTAGGAAAAAATTTGAAGGCCGTAAGAGGAAGCTATCTCCCGTTCGTCATCAAACATGCATTGTTCCCTCATGTAACCATGAACCTTCTAGCGAGTTGCTCCGGTTTGTGAGGGGCGCGTGTCCAAACGTTCGTCAAACATGCCAATTTCTATACCACATCATCTTGGTGGCCTGACATTACATCAACCAAGGTTTCATGTGTTTATGGTCATTTTTCTATTTTTTTGAATTAAAATGCCATGTCACTCCATGCATATGTCCATGTCGTGAGACCAATATGTTCGAAAATTCCTTCTAATTTATTGCACATGGAATTAACTCGCACACAAGTACACAGATATGATTTTTCAAACCGTTTTGGTTAGACGTTGCATGTAGATGTAGTTCAAATTTGAATTACGGTCATTAAAATGGTTAGAAAATCACTTAAATGTCTTTAGAAGGTCAAATGACCCCTAGAATTTTCCAAAATTTCACATTACAGTTGTAGTAGTGCACGTTAGATGTTGAAAAAATTTCAAGGCCGTAAGAGGAAGCTATCTCCCGTTCGTCATCAAACGTGCATTGTTCCCTCTCAAAACCATGAACCTTCTAGCAAGTTGCTCCGTTTTGTGAGGGGTGTGTGTCCAAACTTTCGTCAAACCTGCCAATTTCTTTACCACATCATCTTGGTGGCATGACATTAAATCAAGCAAGGTTTCATTTTTTTCTGATCATTTTTAATTTTTTGGAATTTAAATGCCATGGCATGCACTCCATGCATGTGCCCATGCCTTGACACTAATATGTTTGAAAATTCCTTCGAATTTACTGCACATGGAATTAACTCGCACACAAGTACACAAAAATATGATTTTTCAAACCATTATGGTTAGGCGTTTCATGTAGATGTAGTTCAAATTTGAATTACAGTCATTAAATGGTTAGAAAATCACTAATGTCTTTAAAAGGTCTAATGACCCCTGAAATTTAACAAATTTTCACATGACAGTTGTATTAGTGCATGTTAAACGTATAGGTAAAAAAATTGAAGGCCGTAAGAGGAAGCTATCTCCCGTTTGTCATCAAACATGCATTGTTCCCTCTCGAAACCACAAACCTTCTAGCGAGTTGCTCCGGTTTGTGAGGGGTGCGTGTCCAAATGTTCGTCAAACATGCCAATTTCTTTACGACATCATCTTGGTGGCATAACATTACATCAACCAAGGTTTCATGTGTTTCTCATCATTTTTCCATTTTTTGAATTAAAATGCCATGTCACTCCATGCATACGTATGCATGTGTCCATGTCGTGAGACCAATATGTTTGAAAAATCCTTCTAATTTACTGCACATGGAATTAACTCGCACACAAGTACACATATATGATTTTTCAAAACGTGTTGGTTAGGCGTTGCATGTATATGTAGTTCAAACTTGAATTATGGTCACTAAATGGTTAGAAAATCACTTAAATGTCTTTAAAAGGTCAAATGACCACTAGAATTTTCCAAAATTTCACATTACAGTTGTAGTAGTGCATGTTAGATGCAGAAAAAATTTGAAGGCCGTAAGAGGAAGCTATCTCCCCTTCGTCATCAAACATGCATTGTTCCCTCTCGGAACCACGGACCTTCTAGCGAGTTGCTCCGGTTTGTGAGGGGTGTGTGTCCAAACTTTCGTCAAACATGCCAATTTCTTTACCACATCATCTTGGTGGCATGACATTACATCAACCAAGGTTTCATGTGTTTCTGATTTTTTTTGGAATTAAAATGCCATGCCACACTATGCATACGCATTCATGCATACGCATTCATGCATATGTGTCCATGTCGTGATACAAATATGTTTGAAAATTCCTTCTAGTTTACTGCACATGGAATTAACTCGCACACAAGTACACAAATATGATTTTTCAAACCGTTTCGGTTACGCGTTGCATGTAGATGTAGTTCAAATTTGAATTACTGTCATTAAATGGCTAGAAAAGCACTTAAATGTCTTTAAAAGGTCAAATGACCCCTAGAAGTTTCACAAATTTCACATTACAGTTGTAGTAGTGCACGTTAGACGTAGAAAAAATTTGAAGGCCGTAAGAGGAAGCTATCTCCCGTTTGTCATCAAACACGCATTGTTCCCTCTCGGAACCAAGAGCCTTCTAGTGAGTTGCTCAGGTTTGTGAGGGGTGTGTGTCCAAACTTTGGTCAAACATGCCAATTTTTTTACCACATCATCTTGGTGGCGTGACATTAGATCAACCAAGGTTTCATGTGTTTCTGATTTTTTTTAATTTTTTTTGAATTAAAATGCCATGTCACTCCATGCTTAATTGTGTCATAGCCGTTAGACCAATATGTTTGAAAATTCTTTCCAATTTATTGCACATGGAATTAAATCACACACAAGTACATGAACTATGAGTTTTCAAACCGTTATGGTTAGCTGTTGCATGTACATGTAGTTCAAATTTCAGTTACGACCATTAAATGGCTAGAAAATCACTTAAATGTCTTAGAAGTTCAAATGACGCCTGAAATTTTCCAAAATTTGACATGACAGTTGTATTTGTACCACAAAATTTCTCGTTCATTTAAAACACCATCCGTTGGCACTTTATTCCAAATTCGTCTTTCACAGCTAATAAAAAATATCTACAACATCACACACAATTGTTTTCTAGGAACCATTTGCAATGAAAATATCCGGGTCTATTTAAGTCTCCCTCCTTAAGCTTCGCCGACTCGTCTGCTCCAGTGCTGGCAACCCTCGAATCCACGAATCCTGATCCCCATTCCCGCACCCCCTTCCTGCAAAGATGAGGCCGTGGAAATGCTTCGTGAAGGCCCGTACGATGGCTGCGTCGCCCCCGAGCGCCGCCGCCTGCGCCGATAGCGCGGCCGCCTACGCCAAGAGTGCCGCCGCATCCGCATTGAGCACGACCGCTTCCGTCGAGAGGGCGTCTGCGGCAGCCAACAGGGCAGCTGCAGCAGCCGAGACGGCTGCAGCTGCTGCTGTGACGACGGCTGCAAACGCCGAGAGCGCTCGAGCTGCCGTCCATGCCGCTGATGTCGCCCTGGCCCGGGTCGAGGCCATCCACGCCAAGATCGAGGATGCACACACCAAGATATTCGAGGCCACCTCGGACTCCAGCATGCAACCGACGTCTGAAAAGGCGGCGGTGGCCATGGAGCACCTGCTTCCTCATGAGGTCACCGAGCGGGAGCTGGAGATGCAGGAGGTGGCGGAGATCGAGGAGCGCCGGGAGGAGGAGTTGCGCGTGGCCGAGGTCAAGGTAGAGAAGAGTCTGTCCGTCGAGGAATCGACGGTGGAGTACCCGCGAGCTGTGGTGCAGCCACTAATACGCTTACTATAACCTTGAGGGCGGCGCCGAGGTCGAGGACGCGGTCGACTTCAGCAGGGGGGACGCGGAGTCCACCAACGGTGGCATGTCGCTAGGACAAGTCATCGACGTCTCATCACACACCGGCGATGCATAGGCCGGTGCGGCGGTGGATTTTTAATTATGCGTACTTAGGCTTTGTTTTGAATGCTCGTCTTTTGTTAGAGCAATGTTTAGGTCAACTGGCTCTGTGTAATTACCAAAATTGCTCGATTCAGTAAGTGTGGTCTGTCTGCTGTACGCTCTTTTGTGTGCCCAGATTATCAAGCGATGTTAAATTATGCAATGACGTACCCGGGGAAATTTCCACAATTTGAATTATCAAACTCATCCCATGCGCGTAAAGCAGTAGAATCATCTGCGATGCACACAATCGTTCAAAGTGAATGGTCTGGCGGCACCGCGCGTGTTCAAATTGAATGTGCCCATGCCTTGAGACCAAAATTTGAATTATTAAACTCATCCGATGCGCGTAAAGCAGAAGAATCGTTTGCGATGCACACAATCGTTCAAAGTGAATGGTACGGCGGCACCGCACACAAAGTTTCCCTCCACATTTCCAAAATTTTCGCCTACAGCCAAAATATCTACCCCCGCCCCCTTCCCCCCTTCCCCACCCCCTTTTGTCCCCGACCACAAGTCACATTTCCCCTGTTTCCCCCTTCCTTCCTTGCTAAGCTATAGCCGCTTCCTCGCTCTCGCCATCTCGCATCCTACCGCCGGGGTCGTCATGGTGTTCTTCAAAGACATCTCCAGTGGTCCCTCCTCCGGCGACTACCACTTCATCACCCGGGTATGCCTCTCTTCTCTCTCTCTCGGGCTATGACTTGGAATGAAGTATTTTTACCCGGAGGTCGATTTGAGTCATTTCTTCCTCTTGTAGCTCCCTAAGACCATCAGTGGCAACGAATGGAGCGGTGTGGCTGAAGATCGATCTGCTCATTGTCACCATAAATCTCCATGCGTGAAGCTACTTGCGTTCGATTCTGTGGACACTGGGAGGAAGTTTCTGGCATGTGCAGAGAAGGTTAGACCCTCTTCCATTGTTACAAATCATTTGCTAGATGTGATTCAGACACTATCATGGTCCCAACCCATTCTCACCACACCTTCAACCAAACGCATCCTAAGACAGTGTCACAGTTTGTACCTAGTGTCTTAAATTGTTGCCATCTCATCAGCGGTGCCATTAGAAAATTATTTGGCACCGCTTCAGCAGTTTGTGCAGCCAACTTTGGTCCACACATCCGAGCAGCCAAGCAGTAAAATACTAAATATTTATGGCACGAAGGAAATGGGCATCGGAGCAACTACATGCTCCGGAGTCCGGGTCCCTGATTTTTTTCCGCTGCATCGGCTCGCCAGTCAGGGCACCGGTGCGAGATGTAGCAGTAATTGTCTTTACACCAGTTTGGCATACATAGTGGACAACCTTAGTGCTATTAGTTCTATGTTACTAAATTTGTGCATGTACACACCTGTTAGTATCAATTTGTTGTCATCCAAACACTGTCGCTATGTTGTTGTAGTTATATTTACGTTCCTCATAAAATGTTCAATTTGTTATTTATTGTACATGAGTAAGAATTTGTAGCGTCGTTGTAGTTAATTATAGCTTCTAATGTTCCAGAATTTGGTTGTTGTCTCAGTACCAATTATTTCATTTGCACATTGATCTTTTTGAGAAGATATGTCATAAATAACATGTTTCTTAAGTTTTTCAAAATAAGCATTGGTGATTTTCTATGTTGCTATAAACCCATTTCCCCTACAATTGTTACTGATCTAGTTTTAAATATTATAGGATGAACGGAAGTGTTCTTACTTCGAGGGGTTGATCAAGAGTGGCCACATGTAACACCCCGGATGTAATTTGCCATATTTGTAACTCCAACTCTTGCCATTTTCGGCAATGTGTTATGATATTCCTCCGTGGTTGGGTTTCTCGTCATTTTGCTTTTTGTCCTTGTCATGCATTTCATGTCATGTCATCATGTGCATCGCATTCGCATACGTGTTCGTCTTATGCATCCGAGCATTTTCCCCGTTGTCCGTTTTGCAATCCGGCGCTCCTATGTTCCCCGGCGTCCCCTTTTACCTTTTTCCGTGAGCGGGTATTAAACTTTTTTGGAATGGACCGAGGTTTGTCAAGCGGCCTTGGTATAGCACTGGTAGACCGCCTGTCAAGTTTCGGGTCATTCGGAGGTCGTTTGATACTTAAACGGTTAACCGGGTAGCCGTGAAGGCCTCGTGCGTGTTGCAGCCCAAAACCCCTCCAAAACAGCCCAATAACCCATCTAAGTCACTCCCATGTCCATCGCCGTTTGATCACGATCGCGTGGCCGAAAACCGTGCTCAATTTGGAGCCTCCTAGCCCCTCCTACCTATAAATATACCCCTCCCCGTCCAAATCCCGGATCAAACCCTAGCAGATTCCTCCCGCCGCCACCGGACGCGTCCGCCGGCGCCGGACACGTCCGCGCCACCGCCCGCACCCAACCGCGCGCCGCCACATGGCGGGCCGCGCCCCACGTCGCCGCCGACCGCGCCGGCCCGCCAGGCCCGGGGCGGGCCCCCCCGAGCCCGCGCCTCCTCGCGCCCCTGCCGCCCCTCGTCCGCCGCCCGCCGCGCCGGAGCGCGCCGCCGGCGCCACCGCTCGCTGCTCCGTCGCCCGCTCGCCTCCACCTTGGCGCGCCGCCACCCCGTGCCCGCACGGGCCGCGCTGCCCCGCCGCCTCGCTCGCTGGCGCGCCGCCTCCGCCCGCCGCCGCCATACCGCGTGCCGCCGCCGCCCGGAGTTCGCCGGTCGCCGCCCTCCTCGCCGGAGCCCGCACCGGCCTGATCCAACCACGGGGTGGATCAGATCCACCCGCACGGCGAACCAAACGCCGTCCCGAGCCCCGGATCCCTCTGTCCCGGGTCCTCCCCGTCTCGTTTCCCGCGAGGTGAAATTTGGCCAAGTCCCGGATACTTTTGCATTCTGGTCCTCTGTTCGACATGCAATAACTCTGCATCCGTGGCTCCGTTTTGGGCGTGTAGCATATCAAATTGTTCGTCTCGATGAGTAAATCATTTCATATCATTACATCATTTTCATTTGAGCTCATCTTGATGCCCGAAATGCTGTTGGAAGAGGGCTATGTGATGTTAGTTTCAGATTATTATCAGTACATGCACTTTTGTCATTTTTGCCATGATTGATGTGTGCACCCTATGAACCTGAGTCCTACATGTGTTTTGTAATATGCCATGCCATCTTTACAGGGGTGTATGCCATGTATTTTTGTGGTCCTTGTGGTGACTAGAACAAGCATGCAAACTAGAGATTTCACCAAGTCATTCCCTGCTGTTATTTTTATGCCATGTGTTCATGTTGTTTCAGAGAGATCTATGCCCTTTGTGAGCATGATCAGTAAGGGTGTTTTGAATATATGGATTTTCTCTATCCATCCGTGCCTTTGTTTGTAATTATGGAGTGCCATAGCTTGAGTCAATCGAGCTCTACTTTTGCTATAAAATGTTACTGGCAGATTGTTTACATGTTATTCGATTTTGCCAAGCTTGTTGTAGTTGATCCTTGCATGATACGATGTTATTCTTGCCATGTCTAGCTTCTATGCCATGTCTTCTTGATGTATGTATGCATAGTTTATCATGATATGCTCTGTAGTGAGTGCATCGAGCTCGTAAACATGCCTACTTGTTATCTGTTTTTGACATGTCCAGTTTTCTGCTAAGTCTGCAAACTGTAACGAAACTTGCTTAATTGTCATGGGTGCTATTTTATTTTCTTGTTCTTTTTGGCTAGTGGTCAGTAAGGGATTTTTGTTCTATGCTTTGAGTAGATTCATGCCATGCCTTGTTTTTCTATGTTGTTGTCCTGTAGCATGTCATCCTGATGTTAATTTTTGGCACGATAGTAATTTCACCAAGTCTGTGAACCTGTTATCTTTTGCACTTTTGCCATGCTTGTTTGAACCTATTGTAGTGTGATTTAGCCGTAGCTCAATGTTCATCTTTTGTCAAGCATCTTGAGTAGATCACTGTCAGACGCTTTGTTGGTACGTTTGGGTGCAGTAGCTTAATTTCTTGTTGCATGCTAAGTGGCATCATGCTGTTAATGGCAGAATCTTGTCATTCTTGTTTTGCTTGTCATTTGCAAACCGTGCATCTGATTTCGGTGATCTTTATATCAATTTCAACCGAAATCACCTCACCTATCCAGTGGCATACTTGGTTTGACAAGATTATGCCTTGTTCATCTTTTCGTTCCGGAGCACGCATATGCATTGCATATCACATCTCGCATATCATGACATGTTTTGCATCATGTTGATTGCGCATTGCATCGTGGTTGATAGTTGTTCCTTTGCTTGTGTTCTTGTTTTGGGTAGAGCCGGGAGACGAGTACGTGGACGAGGAACTTGTTGAGAACGCTTACGAGGATCAAGCTTTCGACAACTCTGAGAACCTTGCAGGCAAGATGACCATACCCTCGAAATCACTTCTATCTTTGCTTGCTAGATGCTCGCTCTTTTGCTATGCCTATGCTGCGATACCTACCACTTGCTATATCATGCCACCCATATTGCCATGTCAAACCTCTAACCATCCTTTCCTAGAAAACCGTTGATTGGCTATGTTACCGCTTTGCTCAGCCCCTCTTATAGCGTTGTTAGTTGCAGGTGAAGATGAAGTTTGTTCCATGTTGGAACATGATTACTTTGGGTTATCACAATATCTCTTATTTTAATTAATGCATCTATATACTTGGTAAAGGGTGGAAGGCTTGGCCTTATTCCTGGTGTTTTTTTCCACTCTTGCCACCCTAGTTTCCGTCATACCGGTGTTATGTTCCTTGATTTTGCGTTCCTTACACGGTTGGGTGATTTATGGGACCCCCTTGACAGTTCGCTTTGAATAAGACTCCTCCAGCAAGGCCCAAACTTGGTTTTACCATTTGCCACCTAAGCCTTTTTTCCCCGGGTTTTCGCGAGCCCGAGGGTCATCTTTATTTTAACCCTCGGGCCAGTTCTCCTTCGATTGCTGGTTCAAACCGAGCGATGTCCGGCGCCCCTTGGGCAACCAGGGTCTATGCCAACCCGACGTCTGGCTCATCCGGTGTGCCCTGAGAACGAGATATGTGCAGCTCCTATCGGGATTTGTCGGCACTATCGGGCGGCTTTGCTGGTCTTGTTTTATTACTGTCGAAATGTCTTGTAGTCCGGGATTCCGAGACTGATCGGGTCTTCCCGGTGGAAGGAATATCCTTCGTTGACCGTGAGAGCTTATAATGGGCTAAGTTGGGACACCCCTGCAGGGTATTATCTTTCGAAAGCCGTGCCCGCGGTTATGAGGCAGATGGGAATTTGTTAATGTCCGGTTGTAGAAAACCCAAAGATGATCTTAGTTAAAACACATCAACCGCGTGTGTAACTGTGATGGTCTCTTCTCGGCGGAGTCCGGGAAGTGAACACGGTGTTGGAGTTATGTTTGACGTAGGTTGTTCTAGGATCACTTCTTGATCACTACTAGCTTCACGACCGTGCTTTGCTTCTCTTCCCGCTCTCTTTTGTGTTGTAGCCACCATATATGCTAGTCGCTTGCTGCAGCTCCACCTCACAACCCTTTCCTACCTTTAAGCTTAAATAGTCTTGATCTCGCGGGTGTGAGATTGCTGAGTCCCCGTGACTCACAGATTCTACCAAAAACAGTTGCAGGTGCCGACGATTCCAGTGCAGATGACGCTTCCGAGCTCAAGTGGGAGTTCGACGAGGAACGTGGTCGTTACTATGTGTCTTTTCCTGATGATCAGTAGTGGAGCCCAATTGGGACGATCGGGGATCTATGTAGCATCTGGGGTATTCTTCTTTCATTTTGGTACCGTAGTCGGACCTTGAGTGTATTCTGGATGATGTATGTTTGTTTATGTATTGTGTGAACTGGTGACTGTAAGCCAACTATGTATCTCTTTCCCTTATGTATTACATGGGTTGTGTGAAGATTACCTCACTTGCGACATTGCTTTCAATGCGGTTATGCCTCTAAGTCGTGCTTCAACACGTGGGAGATATAGCCGCATCGAGGGCGTTACACCACAGTCTTTGAAGATGTGCCTAACGAAGCTTTGGAGCATGTATGAGGAAGTGAACACAGCTAGGCTTAGAGAAAGTCTTGTCAACGCTGAAGCATATTTCAAGATGCGGGATAAAAAGTTGAAGGTGGAGAATGAGCTCAGATTTTTTAAATACTTTGCTAAGATGGTGTTGGCAAACGAGGAGGCACTTTCCCAGTTGGCCCGTGCAAAACGGGTTCTTACTGAACTGAAAGCAGAGGTGGATAAGACGAGCCTGGATGATCTCGATTAGGGAAATGAATATATTGTTCTTATGAAATTGAACTAGCTATGTGTTGTACTGTGCTGTTTTCATGTAGCCACCGTACTGTGATGTTATAATATCACTACTGGAATCAGCTTCTTTGCCGTCCGCCATGTCTTTGCCATTTGCCAGCTGATGGCAAAGAGCCTCTTTGCCGTCTACTTCCACAAAGCGGACGACAAAGAAAGAGCAGATGGCAAAAATTCTATTTGCCGTCGGCTGCTTCTTTGCCGTCGGCCAGCAGACGGCAAAGAGCTATACGGCAGACGGCAAAGAGCCAGGTGGGCCCCACAAGGCACGACGTGGCTAGGTCGGATTGTTTGCCGTCCGCGAGCGGATGGCAAAAGAGGTGATTACTTTGCCGTCTGCTGGCTGACGACAATGTTAGTCCTTTGCCGTCTGCTTGCGGACGACAAAGAGGAGACGTGGGCCAGCCCTAACGGTGGCCCTCGTTGCCGTCTGCTAACAGACGACAAAGAAGGCCCACTTAACGGGCCGAGCCATTTCCCCCCTCTCTCTTTCTCTCTCCCTCCCTCCCGTGTGCCCGCCTCTCTCCTCTATCGCCGCCGCCGGCCATATCCGCCCTGTCGCCCCGCCGCCCCGCCGCGCCCCGTCGCCCCGCCGTGCCCCGTCGCCCCGTCGCGCCCCATCGCCGGAGTGGCCTATGCCGAGCCGCCACGATGCCGGACCCCTCCCCGAGGTCCCTGCGCCGCCCTGGCCCGCTGCAGTCCTCACCCCGCGGCCCCTGCGCCGCCCCGCCCAACCGGCCGACCTCTGTGGAGCAAGAGGTCATTTTTTTCCTATTTTTTTGTTCTCTATTTTCTTGATTTGTTTTAGGTTAGTGCTAGGTTTAATTAGGTGTAGTTTTGAGTTTTTAGGTTTAGGTTAGTGCTAGGTTTAGGTGTAGTTGTGAGTTTTTAGGTTTAGGTTAGTGCTAGGTTTAAGAAGAGGAAGAAGAAGAAGAAAAGGAAAAAAAGAAAGAAGAAGAAGAAGAAGAAGAAAAAGCGGGTTCCTCGGTGTCGATGGTACCCTAAATAGAAAGTATCGTCAGTGCGAGGTACATGTGGCCGTCGGTGACGAATACTACATCCACGTCCCACAAGTGACATAGGGGTCCTGTGTCCAGCAGCAACAGTTCCGGCATCGATGGCAGTCGAACACCATTGCAAATTTGTCTGGCAGCCTCAGAGATGACGATTGAAAGCTAAGTGTTGAAACTTGAAACACCCAAACTAACTCAAGTCGGTTTGGTTTTTTGAAATTTCAAAACTTGGCTTTAATCCTCATTGCAGAGGCTGCCACAAAAATTCGCCAAGGTGTTCGACCGTCATCGGCCACCAGAACTATTGTTGCGGGACGCCGGGCGCCGGCTTCACTTGTGGGATGTGGATCTAGTGTTCAACGCCGACCGCCTCATGTACCTTGCACCGATGGTACTTGCTATTTAGTTTACCCGGGGACGAGCGGGTTAGAGGGTTCCTCGGTGTCGATGGTACCGTAAATAGCAAGTATCGTCAGTGCAAGGTACATGTGGCCGTCGGTGTCGAATACTTGCTATGTTACTCATCTTTTGATTTAAATATGCAGGTATTTCGTCACTGCGAGGGTCTAGTGTTCGACGAGCTCCGCCCCTATGTTCGTTGGTGAGCACAAATGACATCTCCTCCTCACCCCTTCATTTGCTTTGTTCTGGTCTTCGTGCCGATGGAACTTGCTAGCTACAGGTGTCAATCATCAGTATGCGTAACCACTATGCGTCTCCCGTTCGAAAGGGTTACATATATAAATATGCATGCATTTGCATATTTATAATCGTGATTCTTTTGAATTATCCAACGTTATCCATGGACAACCCGAGTATGTGTAGATTGGGTTCGTTTTCCCATATGCTCAGCTTCGGATCCGATGTAGAATTTCGTTAGTGCCTCCCTGTTGTTCTCCGGGTACACATTCTCTCTGCTTATTGTCGAGACGTGTATCAGGAGAATATCGAGGAGGTGCTGCCGAAATTTTGCGTCGGATCCGGAGCAGAGCATGGGAAAACGAATCCGATCTACACATACACGGGTGGGATTAGGACCTATCTTTACCTATTAGCATGTAGGTTGCATGGACGCAATAAAACTAACAAACTCCATCAACTGATGGATATGGTTTGCTTAATTATGTATATATTTCTTGTGTGTCCAGTAGGAAGTCAATATGAGTGATCGTGCATGGATGTACACTGGTTACACTAGTCAGAAAGTTTGGACCGAGGAATGGTTAACAAAAACCAAGGGGTTTGTTAGACCCGCATTTGCAAATGGCTAGGAATTTAGCCGGTGCCCCTGTGCCCGTTGCGACAACTATAAAAAGAGGGACGAGCTTCAAATGAGTAAAGACTTGCAGAAGTTTGGTTTTACGCCTGGTTACACGGTCTGGACATTACATGGTGAGTCTGCCCAACGTGCCAGAGCCGAGGTTTGTCGTCGCACCGACGAGAATGGTACCGGGACCGCAGACATGGTGCAAGACTTTGACGACGCTCGGGACTCGGACGAGGAGATGGAGGAATCTGCAAAGGCCTTCACTGAAATGTTGGAGTCCTCAAAATGTCCTCTCCACGAGCACACTGAGCTTTGTCAGCTGGATGCCATCTCACAAATAATGGCTTTGAAGGCTCAATTCAACTTGGGCAGAGAATGCTACGACGCGATGATGACATTATTCAGACGATTTCTACCTAAAGGCCATGTGCTACCTCTAAACCTGTACCAGTCAGACAAAATCCTCCGTGCTCTTAAGATGCCCTATGAGAAGATACATGCATGTGAGAAAGGATGTGTCTTATTTAGGCTTTAGTATAAGGACTTGAACTATTGTCCCATTTGCAATTCTTCCAGGTATGTTGTGGTAGACAACAGTATGGGTGAGAAGACGCAGACCAAAATACCCGTTAATGTTCGTCGGTATATGCCAATCGTACCAAGACTTCAATGTCTTTTCATGGTCGAAGAGACGGCTAGGCAGATGACATGGCACAAACGAGCAAAAGAACCGAACTAGATGCAGATGGGAACGTGATGATGGTGCACACATTGGATGGTGAAGCGTGGAAGCGCTTCGATGCATTACATAAGGAGAAACGACACATCCAAGGCATCCTCAAGTTGCCGTCAGCACAGAGGGGTTCAGTGTGTTTGGTCAGATGGCAGCCCCATACAACTGTTGGCCCGTGTTTGTCATTCCACTTAGTCTCTCCCCCGGGCAGATTATGCAACGAAAGAATATTTTCCTGACGTTGATAATTCCAGGGCCCAACTATCCGGGGAAGAATATGAATGTGTACATGCAGCCGCTTAAGGACAAATTGCAAGAAGCTTGGCATACTGGGTTCAAGACATACGACGCCTTTAGCAAACAAAACTTCATAATGCGTTCCTGGTACATGTACTCGACACATGACTTGCCGGCGTATGCGCTATTCGTTGGCTGGTGTGTGCATGGAAGGTTCCCATGCCCCACATGCAAGGGAGCTCTTGAGTTTCGTTGGCTGACGGCAGGGCGCAAGTATAGTTGCTTCGACTTGCATAGACCATTTCTACATCCTGGCCATAAGTTTAGGAAAGACAAGAAGAACTTCATCAAAGGTAGAGTTGTCAAACACTCTGCACCACCTGCATTGATAGGCCAACAGACCCTAGATCAGTTAAACGCTCTCGAGCCAGATCCACATCGTCCAGGGTATTTCAAGGGGTATAATAAGGAACACGCCTGGACTCACAAGACATGCTTCTGGGATCTGCCTTACTTCAAAGACCTCCTTTGTCCACACAACATCGACGTGATGCACAATGAAAAGAATATCGCTGAAGCCATTTTTGGTACATTGTTCGGCATAGAGGGGAAATGAAAGGATAATACAAAGGCTAGAGTCGATCTAGAGGAGCTATGTGATAGACCGTTACAAAACATGAAAGAACCGAAAGGAAAGGGGATCAACTGGACGAAGCGAAAGGCATGGTTCAATCTTGGAAGGCCAGCTATGAAGGAAATCATTTTGTGGGTGAAAATGCAGTCGATGTTCCCCGATGGCTATGCAGCAAATCTAAAGAGGGGAGCGAATCTTCAAAAATTGAAATATTTGGTCTAAAAAGTCATTATTGGCACATATGGATTGAGCGGATAATGTCGGTGATGTTGCGTGGCTTCATCCCTGAGGATGAATGGCTAGTACTGGCAGAGCTGAGCTATTTCTTCCGTGTTCTTTGTGCGAAAGAACTATCGCCTGGCCTCCTAGAAGAAATGGAACAGTTGGTGCCGGAGTTGATCTGCAAGTTAGAGAAGATCTTTCCGCCAAGCTTCTTTAATCCAATGCAAAACTTGATTTTGCATCTCCCGACCGAGGCACGATTGGGGGGCCCATGCAAAATCGTTGGTGCTACTCATCTGAGAGGATGCAGAAGACGCTTCAAGCAAAATGTAATCACTTCGATGGCGGAGGCATTCATCACTGAGGAGGCACCAAACTTCATGACCGCACACTATGAAGCCAAAAATCGTCATTTGCATAATCCAAAGCCTCGGTACAATGCTGAAGAACCTCAAAAGGGTCAATCCAACCTCAACCTATTCAAAGGGAATCTTGCACCAGCCGGTGGTTGGAAACCAGTAAGGTTGGATGTTGAAGAATGGCGGACCATTTCGCTGTATCTCTTCAACAACCTAACAGAAGTGCGGCCGTACATCGAGTAAGATCTCGGTACATTGTTTCACAACTTCTAATTCCTTTGAAATTCTCTTATTCCTGGATTTTTGATGCAATTGATACGTCGCCATATTCTCGTATGGAGCGATGATCCAAAAGGATTCCGTCGAAGAGTATGAGCTTCTGGCAAAACAAGGAGCCGAATTTCCCGGTTTCATCTCTTGGTTAAAAAACGGTAATTTCCATTAGACCTTTTTCTCTTTGGCTAATTTGCGACTAATGAAACAATCCTTTCGTATTAAACTTGTAGGCTAATTCATAGATTATGGATGCCGAATTGAGACAAGTAGCTAATGGTTTTGACTATAAGGTCCGTTCATTTGACAAATACGACATCAACGGGTATCACTTTCGTACCTATGGCAAAGAGCTATCTATGGCCGACCAAAAGTCAAAAAATTGTTGTGTCTCTGCTATCAGCGAAGGAGGTATCGAGTATTATGGAAGAGTTGAAGCAATTTATGAACTTGAATTCTATGGTGAAAACCCACCAAACATCGTAGTCTTCAAATGTTATTGGTTCCACCCGAGGGAGACTAGAAGGACTCATGAACATATAGGGCTAGTCGAAATCAAAAAAAGCACCCATTTGGATGTTCCCGATGTCTATATTACGGCTCAACAAGCAACCCAAGTTTTCTATCTACCGTGGGTCTGTCAAAGTGATCCAAATCTCAGTGGTTGGGACGTCGTTTATGAAGTGCCGCCACGTGTTAGACCACCTCCCCCCAATGAAAAGGATTATGAACCTCACATTAACCAAGACACATATGACAAAGGATAATTCTTCCAAGAAACACGTCTTTCCAAAAAAACGTTTCAAGAACCGCTCGACTCCACCCCAGAACATTGAAGTAGAAAACGATAGTGAATGTGACTTCACCCCTGAGCTGGAACAAGAAGAGCCAGAAGAAGAAGAAGTTACTGCTGCAGATGACCTGTCAATGCTTGAACGATTACGTAAAGGTGGCCTTCCACATGATGATGCATTTATTAATGATGATGATGAGCACGTCATTACCGATAGTGATGATGATGATGCTTTTATTAATGATGATGACGAGCACGTAATTACCGATAATGATTATTAGGTATTCATTTTTTTATGTTGTACTTGCTCTATGTAGTTATTTGTACGATTGTATGATTTATATAGTTGGTATTTATAATTTTCTTACTTTGTATGATTGTTTCTTATACATAGTGCCATGGTCTTGATTTCCGTCCCGGTCGGCCCTCGCCCGCTTTATGATTTGGATGTGGTAAATTCTCTTTCATAACTATTTGATGCATTTCACATTTATGCAAATTATGGCCATCAAGTTGACATAGAGATATTTTAATCTAGAAGGTATGTGAACCGGAATTTGAAGCATACCCTCTTGTCGAGAAGTTAAATTTAGTTGAAAAAGAAAATGAGTATTTGAAAGAAAAAATGAAAAGAATTGAAGAAGAGAAGATGACATTGGAGTTGTATGTTGCCGATGCCATCGATGATCACAAGATGAAGATGAATGCAATGCTCCTGAAGCTTAATAAGATTAGAAAATATGCCATTGATAATGAGGCTTGGTATCATTATGCCGTTGGATCAATTGTTACCTTAGTTGTGATCTTCATCACATTTGTTGTGATGAGGGTAAGTTTTGTCTAGTGTTTTGCTTTATAAATGGATACTTAGCTTATTTTACTCCTAAATGGCATAATTACCTAAGTTAGATAAAAAATAAGCTATACTTAGCTTATTCAGTTCATTTATGACATACTTAGCATACTTAGGTAAAAAATGGCATGATAATCTTTGTTAGCTCCAAAATGATATAGACTTAGCTTTATTTTTCTCGAAAATGATATAATAACCTTACTAAGCTCCAAAATGACCTACTTACCTACCTTAGCTCTAAAATAACCTACACTTCACATTTTTACCTAGCTTAGCAATAAAATGACATTTTTACCTACTTTTGTGAGAAGAAGAAGAAGATAAAGAAGAGGAGAGGAGAAAAAGAAAGAGAAAAAAATTCTCCTTCTTCTAACTAGTCTTCTTCTTCTTCTAACTTTCATCTTTCCCAATTTGCAAATTTGCTTTACATGAGGAAGCTTGGATTCATGGAGTGTACTATTCTTGTGGTGCTTCCTTGTTGTTTATGAAAACTTGTTTGGATATGTATGTCCATATGGATATGTTGTTGGAAACTTGTTTCTGGTTATGTATATATGGATATGTTGGACTTTGTTGAACTATGTTGTTGGATTGGATGAAATATGTTGTTGGACATGCTGTTGGACATGTTGGATATGTATGCATGTATATCTGTGTTTCAAACCATGTCTAATTAATGGGATTTAAATAAAAAAAAGGGGATATATAGCCTCTTTGCCGTTCGCTAGCAGACGGCAAAGAGCTTTGCCGTCTGCTAGCAGACGGCAAAGAGGAAACGTGGCAGTCACCTGTGCAAACTAGGAACACTGGATGCCTATTTGGTCATTTTTTCGTCTGCTGGCTGACGGTAAAGTGACTAGATATGCCGTCTGCCAGCAGACGGCAATGATTCAAACCTCTTTTCCATCTGCTGGCAGACGGCATATCTGGACACGTGGCAGCTTCCTAGTGCTGCCTAGCTGGGCTCTTTGCCGTCTGCAAGCGGGCGGCAAAGAGCTTTGACTCTTTGCCGTCCGCTAGCAGATGGCAATGAGTGCCGTTAACCCCCTAACGGCTCTCATGCCACCGCACTGCCGTCAGCTGTCTTTTTTGTCTGCTGGCCTCGGATGGCGGACGACATAATCCTTTGCTGGTAGGCGTTCATCCGGATCGTTTGCCATCCGCTAGCGGATGGCAAAGAAGTTTGCCGTCCGTGATCTATGCCTTTGCCGTCCGCCATGGCGGACGGCAAAGAAGCTAATTTCAGTAGTGTATATTTATGTGCCTGATATGAAATTGGCAAACAACTATTCAATATGAAATTTGAATTTGCGTAATACTAGAATTATTAATTATAAACTAATAAACTTGCTAAATGTATCATGGACCTTTGCAAATGGTTCTAGCAGTAAAGCGGTTGCGACAGATAGCCCAATGCCACACAATTTTCTTCATCAAATCATGTGTCATATAGTTGATAAAAGCAAATAGTTAGCCAAGGAAGACAATGTGTGATAGTTACACCTTTCACACACGAGCCTACACATAAAACTGTGTGGGATGTACGTCCGAACGGAAACGTTTTCCCTGGATTGACTGTGCGGGATGTTGATGTCTACTACACAACCTTCTTCTTGTAGACGTTGTTGGGCCTGCAAGTGCACAGGTTTGTAGGACAGTAGCAAATTTCCCTCAAGTGGATGACCTAAGGTTTATCAATCCGTAGGAGGTGTGAGGATGAAGATGGTCTCTCTCAAGCAACCCTGCAACCAAATAACAAAGAGTCTCTTGTGTCCCCAACACACCCAATACAAAGGTAAATTGTATAGGTGCACTAGTTCGGCGAAGAGATGGTGATACAAGTGCAATATGGATAGAAGATATAGGTTTTTGTAAACTGAAAATATAAAAACAGGAAGGTAACAAGTGGTAAAAGTGAGCGTAAACGGTATTGCAATGATAGGAAACAAGGCCTAGGGTTCATACTTTTGCTAGTGCAAGTTCTCTCAACAATAATAACATAGATAGAACATATGACAAGCCCTCAACATGCAACAAAGAGTCACTCCAAAGCCACTAATAGCGGAGAACAAACATAGAGATTATGGTCAGGTACGAAACCACCACAAAGTTATTCTTTCAAATCAATCCGTTGGGCTATTCCTATAAGTGTCACAAACAACCCTGGAGTTTTTACTAGAATAACACCTTAAGATACAAATCAACCAAAACCCTAATGTCACCTAGATACTCCATTGTCACCTCAAGTATCCGTGGGCATGATTATACGATATGCATCACACAATCTCAGATTTATCCAACCAACATAGAAGTACTTCAAAGAGCACCCCAAAGTTTCTACCGGAGAATCAAGAACGTGTGCCAACCCCTATGCATAGGTTCCCAATGTCACGAAACCCGCAAGTTGATCACCAAGACATACATCAAGTGTTCTCATAAAGACTCAATCCGATAAGATTACTTCAAAAGGGGAAACTCAATTCATCACAAAGGAGTAGAGGGGGAGAAACATCATAAGATCCAACTACAATAGCAAAGCTCAGGATACATCAAGATTGTGCCATAGAGGAACACGAGAGAGAACACGAGAGAGAGAGATCAAACACATAGCTACTGGTACATACCCTCAGCCCCGAGGGTGAACTACTCCCTCCTCGTCATGGAGAGCGCCGGGATGATGAAGATGGCCACCGGAGATGGATCCCCCCTCCGGCAGGGTACCGGAAAGGGGTCCCGATTGGTTTTTGGTGGTTCTGGAGGCTTGCGGCGGCGGAACTCCCGATCTATCTTCTGTTCTGGAAATTTTAGGGTACGACGGTATATATGGGTGAAGGGGGAATGTTGGTGGAGCTATGGGGGCCCCACGAGGCAGGGGGCACGCCTAGGGAGGAGGGCGCGCCCTCCACCCTCGTGACCGCCTCGTGGCTCTTCTGACGTGGGGTCCAAGTCCATCAGGTGGGTTTCCTTCCAAAAATAACTTCTCCAGTTGATTTCGTTCCGTTTTGACTCCGTCTGATATTCCTTTTCCTCGAAATACTGAAATAGGCATAAAACAGCAAATCTGGGTTGGGCCTCCGGTTAATAGGTTAGTCCCAAAAATAATATAAAAGTGGAGAATAAAGCCCAATATTGCCTAAAACAGTAGATAAAGTAGCATGGAGCAATCAAAAATTATAGATACGTTGGAGACGTATTAGATGTACATAAGAACGGAAACATATTCCTTGGATTGACTGTGTGTGATATACATACGAGCGGAAATGTTTTTCTGGGATTCACCGTGTGGGATGTACATACCTACGAAAATGATTTTCTCGGATTACCTTGTGGGATGTACATACCTACGGAAATGATTTCTGGGATTCACCGTGTGGGATGTACATACCTACGGAAATGATTTTCTCGGATTACCTTGTGGGATGTACATACCTACGGAAATGATTTCTGGGATTCACCGTGTGGGATGTACATACCTACGGAAATGATTTCTGCGATTCACCGTGTGGGATGTACATACCGACGGAAATGATTGGGTTTCGATGCCTCGCCCGATCGCACATGGTCCTAGCCTGGGTCCCAGGAGGGCCTATTCCCGATGATTTCTGGGTCGTGTGGGAAGGACACCCTATCGCACACACTCACTTGGCGACGGTTCCAAATGTCGTCGCGGAAAGAGGTAAAAAACCGTTTGGTTAGGACCGACGCGCACCAGTGTGAGTTGTCATTTGATTAATGGGATCACATAATTAGAGAATGATGTGATTGACTTGACCCACTCCGTTAGCTTAGCACTTGATCGTTTAGTATATTTCTATTGCTTTCTTCATGACTTATACATGTTCCTATGACTATGAGATTATGCAACTCCCGAATACCGGAGGAACACTGTGTGCTACCAAACATCACAACGTAACTAGGTGATTATAAAGGTGCTCTACACGTGTCTCCGATGGTACTTGTTGAGTTGGCATATATCGAGATTAGGATTTGTCACTCCGATTGTCGGAGAGGTATCTCTGGGCCCTCGAGGTAATGCACATCACTATAAGCCTTGCAAGGAATATGACTAATAAGTTAGTTGCGGGATGATGCATTACGGAACGAATAAAGAGAGTTGCCGGTAACGAGATTGAACTAGGTATTGAGATACCGACGATCGAATCTCGGGCAAGTAACATACCGATGACAAAGGGAACAACTTATGTTGTTATGCGGTTTGACCGATAACGATCTTCATAGAATATGTGGGAGCCAATATGGACATCCAGGTTCCGCTATTGGTTATTGACCGGAGACGTGACTCGGTCATGTCTACATAGTTCTCGAACCCGTAGGGTCAGCACGCTTAATGTTCGGTGACGATCAATATTATGAGTTTATGTGTTTTGATGTACCGAAGGTAGTTCAAAGTCCCGGATGTGATCACGGACATGCCGAGGAGTCTCAAAATGGCCGAGACATAAAGATTGATATATTGGATGGCTATATTCGGGCACCAGAAGTGTTCCGGGTGGTTTCGGAGAAAACCGGAGTGCCGGAGGGTTACCGGAACCCCCCGTGGAAAGTTGGGCCTACACGGGCCATAGGTAAGAGGGGAGGCAGCCCACAAGGGGCAGTCGCGCCCCCTCCCTATAGGTAGTCCGAATTGGACTGGGGATGGGGCGTGCCCCCCTTTCCTTCTCCTCTTCCTCTTCTTTCCTTTCCCCTTCCTCCTCCTAGTTGGACTAGAAAAGGGGGAGTCCTACTCCTACTAGGAGGAGGACTCCTCCCCTCCCTTGGCACGCCCCTAGGGCCAGCCAGCCTCCTCCTCCCCTCCTTTATATACGGGGGTGGGGGCACCCCATAGAGACACACAAGTTGATCGTTGATCTCTCAGCCGTGTGCGGTGCCCCTCTCCACCATAATCCACCTCGGTCATATCGTTGCAATGCTTAGGCGAAGCCCTGCGCGGGTAGCTTCATCATCACCGTCATCATGCCGTCGTGGTGATGAAGCTCTCCCTCGACACTCTGCTGGATCGTGAGTTCGTGGGACGTCACCGAGCCGAACGTGTGCAGATCGCGGAGGTGCAGTACTTTCGGTACTAGGATCGGTCGATCGTGAAGACGTACGACTACATCAACCGCGTTGTCATAACGCTTCTGCTTACGGTCTACGATGGTACGTGAACAACACTCTACCCTCTCGTTGCTATGCATCACCATGATCTTGCGTGTGCGTAGGAATTTTTTTGAAATTATTATGTTCCCCAACAGTGGCATCCGAGCCAGGTTTATTCGTAGATATTATATGCATGAGTAGAACACAAGTGAGTTGTGGCGATAATAGTCATACTGCTTACCAGCATGTCATAGTTTGATTCGGCGGTATTCTTGGATGAAGCAAACCGGACCGAAATTACGCGTACGCTTACGCGAGACTGGTTCTACCGACATGCTTCGCACACAGGTGGCTGGCGGGTGTCAGTTTCTCCAACTTTAGTTGAATCGTGTGTGGCTACGATCGATCCTTGTTGAAGGTTAAAACACCACATACTTGACAAAAAATTGTTTTGGTTTCGATGCGTAGGCAAGAACGGTTCTTGCTCAGCCCATAGCAGCCACGTAAAACTTGGAACAACAAAGTAGAGGACGTCTAACTTGTTTTTGCAGGGCATGTTGGGATGTGATATGGTCAACACATGATGCTAAATTTTATTGTATGAGATGATCATGTTTTGTAACGGAGTTATCGGCAACTGGTAGGAGCCATATGGTTGTCGCTTTAGTGTATGAAATGCAATCGCCATGTAATTGCTTTACTTTATCACTAAGCGGTACGATAGTCGTAGAAGCAATAGTTGGCGAGACGACAACGATGCTATGATGGAGATCAAGGTGTCGCGCTGGTGACGATGGTGATCATGATGGTGCTTTGGAGATGGAGATCAAAGGCACAAGATGATGATGGCCATATCATATCACTTATATTGATTGCATGTGATGTTATCCTTTATGCATCTTATTTTTCTTAGTTCGACGGTAGCATTATAAGATGACCTCTCACTAAATTTCAAGGTATAAGTGTTCTCCCTGAGTATGCACCACTGCGAAAGTTTGTCGTGCCGAGACACCACGTGATGATAGGGTGTGATAAGCTATACGTTCACATACAACGGTTGCAAGCCAGTTTTGCACACGCAGAATACTCGGGTTAAACTTGACGAGCCTAGCATATGCAGATATGGCCTCGGAACACTGAGACCGAAAGGTCGAGCGTGAATCATGTAGTAGATATGATCAACATAGTGATGTTCACCATTGAAAATTACTCCATCTCATGTGATGATCGGACATGGTTTAGTTGATTTGGATCACGTGATCAATTATATGATTAGCGGGATGTCTATCTAAGTGGGAGTTCTTAAGTAATTTGATTAATTGAACTTTAATTTATCATGAACTTAGTACCCGATAGTATTTTGCATGTCTATGTTGTTGTAGATAGATGGCCCGTGTTGTTGTTCCGTTGAATTTTAATGCGTTCCTAGAGAAAGCTAAGTTGAAAGGTGATGGTAGCAACTACATGGACTGGGTCCATAACTTGTGGATTATCCTCATTAATGCATAGAAGAATTACGTCCTGGAAGCACCGCTAGGTGCCAAACCCGCTGCAGGAGCAACGCCAGATGTTATGAACGCCTAGCAGAGCAAAGCTGATGACTACTCGATAGTTTAGTGTGCCATGCTTTATGGTTTAGAACCGGGACTTCAACGACGTTTTGAACGTCATGGAGCATATGAGATATTCCAGGAGTTGAAGTTAATATTTCAAGAAAATGCCCGGATTGAGAGATATGAAGTTCTACAGCTGCAAAATGGAGGAGAATAGTTCTGACAGTGAGCATATACTCAAAATGTCTGGGTATAACAATCACTTGATTCAACCGGGAGTTAATCTTCCTGATGATAGTGTCATTGACAGAATTCTTCAATCACTGCCACCAAGCTACAAGAGCTTCGTGATGAAGTATAACATGCAAGGGATGGATAAGACAATTCCCGAGCTGTTCGCAATGCTAATGGCTGCGCAGGTAGAAATAAAGAAGGAGGATCAAGTGTTGATGGTCAACAAGACCACCGGTTTCATGAAAAAGGGTAAAGGGAAGAAGGGGAACTTCAAGAAGAACGACAAGCAAGTTTCTTCTCAAGTGAAGAAACCCAAGTCTGGACCAAAGCCTGAGACTGAGTGCTTCTACTGCAAAGGGACTAGTTTGACACCCAAAAATTTTGGACAGGATTTGTTTACTAAATTTTTTTACCGGGATTTTAAAATTTTCATGTTTTTGGATTTTCTTTGATTTCAGAACCATTCTTTTCTTTGATATTGTGGAGTTTTTACCCCAAGTGAAAACTTTCCAAATATATTGGACTTGTTTATCTTCCCAAGACCTTTTCTTTTGATCAGTGGAATTATTTCTGAATTTAGGTTTCCCTGAACTTTATTACTTTGAAAATGATTTTTCTTAAGTTTCAGAGCCCAAATTGCACTACAACCATTTGATAAATGCATTTAAAATTTTCACCAACATTTGGGGATGTCATGTGATGTTTCTAAAGCACATTTATGCAAAAATATCTTCCATTCATTGGATATTTTGAGTTCTACACCAAATTTTCAAATCTGGTCCAGTGGGCAATTGTGCACTACAACCTATTTAAATATTTCTTTAAATCTTCCACCAAAATTATAGGATGTTAGTGGTAGCATATAATTCGACTTTATGTAAACAACCATTGATGTTCTTCGAAAAATTTGAGTGAATCAACCTCATGTTCATTCTGGCCCAGTTGGGTGTTTTCTACTACATCCCTAATTATTTTTGCTCTAGTGACCATGGGCTTTCTCCTACTTGTAGTACACCATACCAAACCCTTAAGTCCAGGAGGTTGGACTCATTGGAGCATTTTTGGTACATGAAATAACGCCTTTTTCTTTCTATCCAAAACTGAAGATTTGCAAAACTTGCACTAGCAAGTTTCTGGTTTTGCCCAACTGATCTTGCCATCCTCTCCTACATCTAAAGAGACCCCAATCTGGAAAGTTTGGCCACCCCAAGAATTGCCTAGATGCCCTTGGCATTCTGTCGAGCACTTGGTGTGCATAGCCAGTTTTGGCATGATTTTTGTTTCAGCACTGTGATCTTGCCCCCCTGACCAAACCACCATGTCCACTAATCTTCCTGCAAACCCAAACCTAGGACTACTAATCCCTAGCCTCACCCGAGCCCTCTAGCACGCGTGGCATTTCGTCGAGCTGCTGGCGTGCACCCTCTAGGCGCGCCCAGAGCGCACCTTTTGCACGCGCGCGCACCGAGCCGCCGAGTCTCATTGACGCCCTCCCCGCGCCTGTGCTGACACTTGGCCACTCACCGCCAACGCGCCCGGCCTCTCCCTCGCCGCAGAGCTGCCCCGACCACCCCTGGCACCCCACAGCGCCACCGTCAGGTCGACTGTGGTGGCTAGCTGACGGCCGCAGCAGGCCCCGGCCTTGGCAGCGCCGCCCAAGCCATATGCGCGCGCCAGCTCGCCCCTTGTGCAGTGTGGAGTTCGTCGGAGTGCGCCTACCAGCTCCAACCCCCTCCACGTCGCCCCTAGCTACAGAACGGTGGTTCGCCGGCGTTCCTATCCACTGCCGCTGCGGAACCGACCTCAATCGCTATATATAGAGACCCCCGAGCTCATCCAAGCCCCCAAGAAGCCTCAGACCATCCCACTGGTGCTCCTACAACTAGCAATCGACGGCGGGAGGCCATCTTCCTCGTCTCCGGCCAGTTCGGCCGCCGCTGTGCTCCAATGCCGTGCATCGCCAGCAAAGCCTCCCCCACCCTTCCAGCACCACCGTTCGACTCCCCTTGATCATGCGGAGCCGCCCAAACCCTCAGCCATGATCGGAAGCTACCGTAGCCCAAATCCCCAATCGTGCCCGAAGCCATTTTTGCCGCGAAGCTCGCCGCTGGCGACCCCCTCCACCCCCACCAACCTAGCGACTACCGGGAGGACCGCCCTGGACTGGCGGATCCATCCCTGCCCTCCAGAGCCCGCGAGGAGCCGCCAATCGCCGGCATCGATCGCCGGAGCCCCGCCTCTGTTCGGCCAGAGGAGGAAGGAGGCGGGGGGCGACTGGTCAAACCTGACCGGTGGACCCAAGGGACCCACTGTCAGTGACCATGAGCCGGTCCATGCTAGCGTAAGTGGAGGCGTAAAACCCATAGTACGTCTCCTCTACCTCGAAAGCGTATTCCCTTTCGAACCGTTTTCTTTTTCTGTTTTTATTTTAAAAACAGAAATTTGACTAAACTTTGACTGGACATATCTTTTAAAATAAAACTCCAAATGAGTTGATTCTTTTTCCGACCTCTCTCTAATTTCAACTACTTTATTTTAATATTTAGTTAAAAAATAATTGGGACAACTTTTTGTACTGTTTTTAAAGTATGTGTTATTTGAATATTTTTCCAAAATAGGATTTTTGAAGAGGAAGGCAACTTTCAAAAGTTTTGGAATGCACCCTGCCTCTCCACATCTTGAAGGCAAGCATTTTGAACCCTGGCATAATATTTGTTTTATGTTTGATATAGTTACAACACCACCGTGACATAGAGTATCCGTTATATTTTTGTGAGGATATGATCATACTCATGCGTGCATATTGGTGATCTCATGCTATTGGAGCTTGATATGTTTGCGATAGTAATCATCATCACATGCCTTTCATGCGTACTTGAAGGAAGCCGAGAAAGTCTCTGTCTTGGGTAGACACGAACTTATCTCTGGTTCCTCATCGAGACGGTTGTGTCCGGTGTGGCAAGATGAGGTATGAGGAGTGGTGATTCTGTCTGTTGGTTGAAACATATCTGTTATACTAATCGTGCAGGGAATACTTAAACTTCCTGAGTCGGCCGTAGATCGAGTCTTGTTCTAGTAACCCCCATACTTGTCTCGTGTTGCCATTTGTCCCTGTCGTAGGTAGGGTACGATTCTGTAAGTCGTCAACCCCCGTCCTAGCACACACCGTACAGAGAGGCCATGGTGGAAGATACCGCTTGCATCCGGTAGGCATGCCACTTGGTCCGGGGGCATGGGTGTTTCCGGTTGGGACAGAGAGGGGGCACACCTTAGAGCGTGCGATATAAGTTTGATCCCATGCTAAGCAAGGTTGTAGCCTCCCCACTTAGAGTTCTGCTTGACGGGTGTCGTGGGTGATTCCAGACACCGGCAAGTTAGGCTGGTGTGTGCGGTCAGGTGTGTTTTCGAATGAAAGGTCGTAAACGGGATTAGTCCTGATGGACTAAAGAATCCGTTGCTCGTGGGTAAAGAGTACACCCTCTGCAGAGATTATATCTATTCGAATAGCCGTGTCCATGGTTAAGGACTACAGTCTGGGATGGGTGAAGTGTCGGTCTTACTGTCGGTCTTTGGAGGAAATACTACTAAACCAGAACATTGATTATGACCTGTGACATATGATGATAATGATTACTATTATTGTGGACTAACCATTTGTATTGTTTGAATTAATGAGTATCCCTGGGACGGTTCTACCTCCTGGATATTCACAATGATTATTTTTATATATAAGCCCTTTATGTGGTGTCGCCATGACGCTCGGCTGTGGCATGCCTGTTATTCACTTACCTTATAAGCCCTTTATGTGGTGTCGCCAAGACGGCCGACTGTGGCATGCTTGTTATTTATTTACCTTATAAGCCCCTTATGTGGTGTCGCGGAGACGCCCGACTATGGCATGTTTGTTACTTATATACTTTATAAGCCCTTTATGTGACGTGGCTCAGACGCCCAACTGAGGCATGCTTTATATTGTTATCCTTTCGAGGCGTCGCTTCAGACACCCTATCGGTGCATCTTTATTTCTATCCTCGAGTTGTTTATTCATGTTCTATAAGAATAATTTGCTTGTGTGCATTATATATAATCTTATTTCATGACTAACTAGTGATCATGGCATATTTCAGAGCATGATTATCATTTGTTATATTATACCTGTGTTCTCAATGTTTGCGAGTACATTCAAAGTACTCACTGGCTTGTCCCTGGCTATTGTCTTGGCCAGATTTGTTGCGTGGAGAGGAGTGTTGCCATGACAGCCCCGGAACCTACGCAATGGTGATAGCAGCCTCGCGAAGATAGGAGTTATCCAGGTCAGCTGTTCCTGTGGGAAATGGAGTCCCATAGACACCGATGATCCGCAAACCGCTTCCGCCATCAACCACTAGAAACCAATTGTTGTACTCATAGGCCAGAATGGTCTTGTAGTACATATCTTGTATTTTTTCTTGGAGTTTCTGTATCAAGTTGGTGCCTCATCAGCTAACAGTAATCCTGGGGCTGGTGAGAACAAGGGCCATTTTCTGGGAATTTAATATCCCGAAATCCGGTCCCGACAAACTTGGTATGAGAGCCGGGCTGACCATTGGCTAATCCTATCTTAGCCAGGTCGAAAAACCTAGGTAAACCAACCACCAGACCTTAACCTAACCCCAGCCAAGCTTCTCGTGTAAGATAGCCATGCAGTGACCCGACACCTTTTGGCAGTCGGTGCCCAACCTATCAGCCTAGCCTGTTGATCACGCACCAGTGACCGACACCTAAATTGTCTCAATCTCAAGCGTGCGAAGGAAGACTCCATCCCTTTTTTCTATAAAGAGGGCACACTAGCCTCAACCCAGCATAGCACAGCCTCTGCCCCAAACCGAGCTAAAATGCCTGGCCCCATTGTTCACAATGAGACCACAGCGACCAACCTTGGAGGTTTTGTGACCGTGCTAGCAAACCTCACCCGCCGTGCCTTTGCATTAGAAGAGCCCCCAGAATACGTGGTGTACCAGGGGTCCATGAGCGGTGAGAACCATCAATTTTGGGCCACTGTGCACGTCTATGGTAGGGGCCAATCGCCGGAACGCCCCTACCGGTTCACCAGAAGGACAACTTCCTTTGAGCCACAAGCCATTCAATTAGCTGCTCAAGAGGCCATAGTTCAACTCCGGCACTTGTCGCCCAGAGTTAACTATCGCTCGTTCTACTACTACCCCAGCCGTGACGGGTATGGTAGGACACCCCAGGTTGCCAACGGAGACCACGAGACGGATCCTGCATTATTGCATCTGGTGCGCTATGTAAGTGCACTAGAGGAACTGTTCGATCAAATCACCCTTGATCTGATCGCAGCTCGTGGAGAACTGATCCGCCGAGCCCCAGCAAGAAGAGAAGATGATCCCGATGCCGACAACCTAGTCGTGCTATTCGGACAACCAATCGAGACCTTGAGGTCAGCCCCAGCCATCAACCAAGGTACTTTGGTGTCCCCAGAAGTGCTTCATCACCTTTTGGGAACACGCTCCAACGGGATTGTGGCCAACAATCCCCACGATGGTCATCATCGCCACCCCGACCCCGCAGTCCCTCAACCCCTTCCAGCTAACCCCAACGGTGAAACCCGTGGAGAAGCCTCGGCATCCACAAGGCACACCTGCTTAGATATGAACGAGGTAGACTAAGTCACTCGAGTAGTACCGAGTCTTAGTACGACCACGCCCTGTAATTGTATGATCTTGTATCGCCACGTTTGAATGTTGTATGCTTGTGCGCCCCTATATTAAATAATAGCCATGTATAAGTATGTGGGCGTACGATTGCATTTTTATTCCGGGCATAGCTACCAAAAACCACCCCGACGACACCCACAGTAACACATCACTTCTGTGAGATGTGTGTATCTGTGGCATTGACCCCAACCCCATAAGTCAGAACCGACAAACTAGTTGCCCCTCACCGTGGTATATGACCCAGCCCAGATGCTATAAAAGGCCACCTCATGACCTTGCCAAGCATCCCTCTCCTAGTGCACAACTTTCACAGCCATTTCTTTGCCATGCCGAGCCCTAGTATTTATCTGAGGACTCTAGATACAACCCCAGGTAGCTTTGTTAAAATATTGTGGGACTTTACCTGCAGTACCATGAGTGCTACCCATCCACCCCAGTATGAGTTGCTCAAATCGAGGATCACCCCTTCCACCTCGAAGTATTGGGCAGTGGTGCACATCCCTCCCTCAAACCCAAACCAAGACCCAACGGAGGTCTCCTTCATGGGGAAATCTATGCCGACTCCACATATGGCCATAGAAGCTGCTACGTACGAAGCACTTGCCCGCCTTCGATTCGCGGTACCCTATGCCAGCGAACGAGGGTATTATTATTTCCCGGGTCGTGCAGCACCAGAAGAAGTAACCTCCTTTCCCGGTGGACGAATTGAGAGAGACCCAGTACTGGCCAACCTTGCCCAGTATGTCATCGCGCAAGAGCGTCTGACCCAGCGGATACTGGGTTATCTTTAGAGCCTCGCTGATTTAAATCCTCAGATCGCCATCGGCAGACCGCTGAGACCCGACCAGGAGATGCGCGTCCATCGGCTAGTCAATCCGCTTCCCCCGATAGAAGAAGATTGTGCCCCAGTACCAGAGACGTTTTCTCGGGACCCTGTCCATCTACCCTTTTCATTGTAAACGCCATAGCTATGTTTATTTGTGTGTTGCAGCTTATGATTGTACCCTAAGTTTGTGATGTGAGTAAACTCTTGTTTTCAACTAATGGGAGTATTTAAAAAAAAAAGATTTCAACAAATCTCGAGGACGAGATTTTTCTTAAGGGGTTAGTGTTGTGACACCCAAAATTTTTGGACGGGATTTGTTTACTAAATTTTTTACCAAGATTTTAAATTTTTCAGTTTTTTGGATTTTCTTTGATTTCAGAACCATTCGTTTCTTTGATATTGTGGAGTTTTTACCCCAAGTGAAAACTTTCCAAATATATTGGACTTGTTTATCTTCCCAAGACCTTTTCTTTTGATCAGTGGAATTATTTTTGAATTTAGGTTTCCCTGAACTTTATTTCTTTGAAAATGAATTTTTCTTAAGTTTCAGAGCCCAAATTGCACTACAACCATTTGATAAATGCATTTAAAATTTTCACCAAAATTTGGGGATGTCATGTGATGTTTCTAAATCACTTTTATGCAAAAGTATCTTTCATTCATTGGATATTTTGAGTTCTACACCAAATTTTCAAATCTGGTCCAGTGGGCAATTTTGCACTACAACCTATTTAAATATTTATTTAAAGCTTCCACCAAAATTATAGGATGTTAGTGGTAGCATATAATTCAACTTTATGCAAAACCCCATTGATGTTCTTTGAAAAATTTGAGTGAATCAACCTCATCTTCATTCTGGCCCAGGTGGGTGTTTTCTACTGCATCCCTAATTATTTTTGCTCGAGTGACCTTGGGCTTTCTCTTGCTTGTAGTACACCATACCAAACCCTTAAGTCCACGAGGTTGGACTCATTGGAGCATTTTTTGGTACATGAAAGAATGCCTTTTTCTTTCTGTCCAAAACTGAAGATTTGCAAAACTTGCACTAGCAAGTTTCTGCATTTGCCCAAATGACCTTGCCATCCTCTCCTACATATAAAGAGACCCCAATCTGGAAAGTTTGGCCACCCCAAGAATTGCCTAGATGCCCTTGGCATTCTGTCGAGCACTTGGTGTGCATAGCCAGTTTTGGCATGATTTTTGTTTCGGCACTGTGATCTTGCCCCCCCCCCCCGACCAAACCAGTATGTCCACTAATCTTCCTGCAAACCCAAACCTAGGCCTACTAATCCCCAGCCTCACCCGAGCCCTCTAGCACGCGTAGCATTTCGTCGAGCGCCTGGCGTGCACGCTCTGTGCGCGCCCAGAGCGCACATTTTGCACGCGCGCACACCGACCCGCCGCGTCTCATTGCCGCCCTCCCCGCGCCTGTGTTGACCCTTAGCCACTCACCGCCAACGCGCCTGACATCTCCCTCGCCACAGAGCTGCCCCGACCACCCCTGGCACCCCACAGCGCCACCGTCAGGTTGGCCGTGGCGGCTTGCTGACGGCGCAGCAGGCCCCGGCCTTGGCAGCGCCGCCCAAGCCATACGCGCGCGCCAGCTCGCCCCTTGAGCAGTGTGGAGTTCGTTGGAGTGCGCCGACCAGCTCCAACCCCCTCCACGTCGCCCCTAGCTACAGAACGGCGGTTCGCCGGCGTTCCTATCCACTGCCGCCGCGGAACCGACCTCAACCGCTATATATAGAGACCCCCGAGCTCATCCAAGCCCCCAGGAAGCCTCAGACAATCCCACTGGTGCTCCTACAACCAGGAATCGACGACGGGAGGCCATCTTCCTCGTCTCCGGCCAGTTCGGCCGCCGCTGTGCTCCGGTGCCGTGCATCGCCAACAAAGCCTCCCCCACCCTTCCAGCACCACCGTTCGACTCCCCTTGATCCTACGGAGCCGCCCAAACCCTCAGCCATGATCGGAAGCCACCATAGCCCAAATCCCCAATCGTGCCCGAAGCCATCTCCGCCACGAAGCTCGCCGCCGGCGACCCCCTACACCCCCACCAACCTAGCGACTACCGGGAGGACCACCCTAGACTGGCGGATCCATCCCTACCCTCCAGAGCCCGCGAGGAGCCGCCAATCATCCGGAGCCCCGCCTCTGTTCGGCCAGAGGAGGAAGGAGGCGGGGGGCGACTGGTCAAACCTGACCAGTGGGCCCAAGGGACCCACTGTCAGTGACCACGAGCCGGTCCACGCTGGCGTAAGTGGAGGCGTAAAACCCATAGTACGTCTCCTCTACCTCGAAAGCGTATTCCCTTTCGAACCGTTTTCTTTTTCTATTTTATTTTAAAAACAGAAATTTGACTAAACTTTGACTGGACATATCTTTTAAAATAAAACTCCAAATGAGTTGATTCTTTTTCCTACCTCTCTCAAATTTCACCTAGTTTATTTTAATATTTATTTCAAAAATAATTGGGACAACTTTTTGTACTGTTTTTAAAGTATGTGTTATTTGAATATTTTTCAAAAATAAGATTTTTGAAGAGGAAGGCAACTTTCAAAAGTTTTGGAATGCACCCTGCCTCTCCACATCTTGAAGGAAAGCATTCTGAACCCTGGCATAATATTTTTTTATGTTTGATACAGTTACAACACCATTGTGACACGGAGTATCCGTTATATTTTTGTGAGGATATGATCATACTCATGCGTGCATATTGGTGATCTCATGCTATTGGAGCTTGATATGTTTGCGATAGTAATCATCATCACATGCCTTCCATGCGTACCGGAAGGAAGCCGAGAAAGTCTCTATCTTGGGTAGACACGAACTTATCTCTGGTTCCTCATCGAGACAGTTGTGTCCGGTGTGGCAAGATGAGGTATGAGGAGTGGTGATTCTGTCTGTTGGTTGAAACATATATGTTATACTAATCATGCAGGGAATACTTAAACCTCCTGAGTCGGCCGTAGATCGAGTCTTGTTCCAGTAACCCCCATACTTGTCCCGTGCTGCCACTTGTCCCTGCCGTAGCTAGGTTACGATTCAGTAAGTCGTCAACCCCCATCCTAGCACGGACCGTACAGAGAGGCCATGGTGGAAGATACCGGCTGCATCCGATAGGCATGCCACTTGGTCCGGGGGCATGGGTGTTTCCGGTTGGGACCGAGAGGGGGGCACCCCTTAGAGCGCGCGATATAAGTTTGATCCCATGCTAAGCGAGGTTGTAGCCTCCCCACTTAGAGTTTTGCTTGACGGGGGTCGTGGGTGATTCCAGACACCGGCAACTTAGGCTGGTGTGTGCGGTTAGGTGTGTTTTCGAATGAAAGGTCGTAGATGGGATTAGTCCCGATGGACTAAAGAAATTCGTTGCTCATGGGTAAAGAGTACACCCTCTGCAGAGATTATATCTATTCGAATAGCCGTGTCCATGGTTAAGGACTACGGTCTGGGATGGGTCAAGTGTCGGTCTTAGTGTCGGTCTTCGGAGGAAAAACTACTAAACCATTACATTGATTATGACCTGTGACATATGATGATAATGATTACTATTATTGTGGACTAACCATTTGTATTGTTTGAATTAATGAGTATCCCTGGGACGGTTCTACCTCCTGGATATTCACTTTGATTATTTTTATATATAAGCCCTTTATGTGGTGTTGCCAAGACGCCCGACTGTGGCATGCCTGTTATTCACTTACCTTATAATCCCTTTATGTGGTGTCGCCAAGACGCCCGACTGTGGCATGCTTGTTATTCATTTACCTTATAAGGCCTTTATGTGGTGTCGCGGAGACGCCCGACTGTGGCACGTTTGTTACTTGTATACTTTATAAGCCCTTTATGTGACGTCGCTCAGACGCCCGACTGAGGCATGCTTTATATTGTTATCCTTTCGAGGCGTCGCTTCAGACACCCGATTGGTGCATCTTTATTTCTATCCTCGAGTTGTTTATTCATGTTCTATACGAATAATTTGCTTGTGTGCATCATAATCTTATTTCATGACTAACGTAGTGATCATGGCATATTTCAGAGCATGATTATCATTTGTTATATTATACCTGTGTTCTCAATGTTTGCGAGTACATTCAAAGTACTCACTGGCTTGTCCCTGGCTATTTTCTTGGCCAGATTTCTTGCGTGGAGAGGAGCGTTGCGATGACAGCCCTGGAACCTATACAATGGTGATAGCAGCCTCGCGAAGATAGGAGTTATCCAGGTCAGCTGTTCCTGTGGGAAATGGAGTCCCATAGGCATTGATGATCTGCAAACCGCTTCCGCCATCAACCACTAGAAACCAATTGTTGTGCTCATAGGCTAGAATGGTCTTGTACTACATATCTTGTATTTTTTCTTGGAGTTTCTGTATCAAGTTGGTGCCTCATCAGCTAACAGTAATCCTGGGGCTGGTGAGCACAAGGGCCATTTTCTGGGAATTTAATATCCCGAAATCCGGTCCCGACAATTGGTCACTTGAAGCGGAACTGCCCCAAGTATTTGGCGGATAAGAAGGATGGCAAGGTGAACAAAGGTATATGTGATATACATGTTATTGATGTGTACCTTACTAATGCTCGCAGTAGCACCTGGGTATTTGATACTGGTTATGTTGCTAATATTTGCAACTCGAAACAGGGACTATGGATTAAGCGAAGATTGTCTAAGGACGAGGTGACGATGCGCGTGGGAAATGGCTCCGAAGTCGATGTGATCGCGGTCGGCACGCTACCTCTACATCTACCTTCGGGATTAGTTTTAGACCTAAATAATTGTTATTTGGTGCCAGCGTTAAGCATGAACATTATATCTGGATCTTGTTTGATGCGAGACGGTTATTCATTTAAATCAGAGAATAATGGTTGTTCTATTTATATGAGTAATATCTTTTATGGTCATGCACCCTTGAAGAGTGGTCTATTTTGTTTTGAATCTTGATAGTAGTGACACACATATTCATAATACTGAAGCCAAAAGATACAGAGTTGATAATGATAGTGCAACTTATTTGTGGCACTGCCGTTTGGGTCATATTAGTATAAAGCGCATGAAGAAACTCCATTCTGATGGACTTTTGGAATCACTTGATTATGAATCACTTGGTAGTTGCAAACCATGCCTCATGGGCAAGATGACTAAAACTCCGTTCTCCGGAACAATGGAGCGAGCAATTGATTTGTTGGAAATCATACATACTGATGTATGTGGTCCAATGAATGTTGAGGCTCGCGGCAGGTATCGTTATTTTCTCACCTTCACAGATGATTTGAGCATATATGGGTATATCTACTTGATGAAACATAAGTCTGAAAAATTTGAAAATTTCAAAGAATTTTAGAGTGAAGTGGAAATCGTCGTAACAAGAAAATAAAGTTTCTACAATCTGATCGTGGAGGAGAATATTTGAGTTACGAGTTTGGTCTTCATTTGAAACAATGCGGAATAGTTTCGCAACTCACGCCACCCGGAACACCATAGTGTAATGGTGTGTCTGAACGTCGTAATCGTACTTTACTAGATATGGTGCGATCTATGATGTCTCTTACTGATTTACCGCTACGCTTTAGAGACGGCTGCATTCACGTTAAATAGGGCACCATCTAAATCCGTTGAGACGACACCTTATGAATTGTGGTTTGGCAATAAACCAAAGTTGTCGTTTCTTAAAGTTTGGGGCTGTTATGCTTATGTGAAAAAGCTTCAACCTGATAAGCTCGAACCCAAATTGGAGAAATGTGTCTTCATAGGATACCCAAAGGAGACTGTTGGGTACACCTTCTATCACAGATCCGAAGGCAAGACATTCCTTGCTAAGAATGGATCCTTTCGAGAGAATGAGTTTCTCTCGAAAGAAGTGAGTGGGAGGAAAGTAGAACTTGATGAGGTAACTGTACCTGCTCCCTTATTGAAATTATTTCATCACATAAATCTGTTCCTGTGACTCCTACACCAATTAGTGAGGAAGCTAATGATGATGATCATGTTACTTCAGATCAAGTTACTACCGAACCTCGTAGGTCAAGCAGAGTAAGATCCGCACCAGAGTGGTACGGTAATCCTGTTCTGGAGGTCATGTTACTTGACCATGACGAACCTATGAACTATGAGGAAGCGATGATGAGCCCAGATTCCACGAAATGGCTTGAGGCCATGAAATCTGAGATGGGATCCATGTATGAGAACAAAGTGTGGACTTTGGTTGACTTGCCCGATGATCGGCAAGCCATTGAGAATAAATAGATCTTCAAGAAGAAGACTGACGCTGACGGTAATGTTACTATCTAGAAAGCTCGACTTGTTGCGAAAGGTTTTCAACAAGTTCAACGAGTTGACTACGATGAGACCTTCTCACCCGTAGCGATGCTTAAGTCCGTCCGAATCATGTTAGCAATTGTTGTATTTTGTGATTATGAAATTTGGCAAATGGATGTAAAGACTGCATTCCTGAATGGATTTTTGAAAGAAGAGTTGTATATGATGCAACCTGAAAATTTTATCGATCCAAAGGATGCTAACAAAGTATGCAAGCTCCAGCAATCCATTTATGGACTGGTGCAAGCATCTCGGAGTTGGAATAAACGTTTTGATAGTGTGATCAAAGCATATGGTTTATACAGACTTTTGGAGAAGCTTGTATTTACAAGAAAGTGAGTGGGAGCTCTGTAGCATTTCAAATATTATATGTGGATGACATATTGTTGATTGGAAATGATATAGAATTTCTGGATAGCAGAAAAGGATACTTGAACAAGAGTTTTTCAATGAAAGACCTCGGTGAAGCTGCTTATATATTGGGCATGAAGATCTACACAGATAGATCAAGACACTTAATTGGACTTTCAGAAAGTGCATACCTTGATAAAGTTTTGAAAAAGTTCAAAATGGATCAAGCGAAGAAAGGGTTCTTGCGTGTGTTACAAGGTGTGAAGTTGAGTCAGACTCAATGCTCGACCACTGCAGAAGATAGAGAGAAAATGAAAGGTGTTCCCTATGCTTCGTCCATAGGCTCTATCATTTATGCAATGCTGTGTACGAGACCTAATGTGTGCCTTGCTATCAGTTTAGCAGGGAGGTACCAAAGTAATCTGGGAGTGGATCACTGGACAGTGGTCAAGAACATCCTGAAATACCTGAAAAGGACTAAGGATATGTTTCTCGTTTATGGAGGTAACAAAGAGCTCGTCGTAAATGGTTACTTCGATGCAAGCTTTGACACTGATCTGGATGACTCTACACTACTAGGGAAAAGGCTAGCAGCAGCGCGGGTTTTAGGTGTATCAGTAGCGCGGGGACCGGCGCTACTAATAAGGTGCTACAGCTAACACGTAGCAGTAGCACGTGCTCACAAGCGCTACTGCTACACAAGTGTAGCAGCAGCGCTCTTAGTGGAAGCTCGCTACTGCTAATAGCTATAGCATGCTTCTCCTGTACGCGCTACTGCTACTACCGCGCTGCTGCTAACTTTTGTCCACTCGCTACTGCTAATTTTAGTAGTTTTTTTCCGGCATATTTGTTTTGTATTTGAACATGCTTTATAGAAGAATCTTTAGCACATACAAATGTCATCATGATACACATACAAATGCCTGCGAGACCAGAAATGTAATCTTAGCATATACATACAAATAGTCTCATCATAATCATCATCCGACACAAAGTGGTATTTTGTCATCTTCTCGAAAATAGTGATACATGCAAGTCTCGAATACTTGCAACTAGAACGTCATCCATCTAAACAAAGGTATACGCGAGAAGAGCTATCACTATGAGTGAGAGCGGAACTATGCAGTACATGAGGTGGCGGTTACGAGTTCTCTCTCGCGCTAGCATGAACCTCAAGTAACTAGCTTCTCCTTCTTGTCTGCTTTTGAAGCCTTTATGGCTGGCGCACGAGAACCCATTCACTTGTGCCCGACACTCATGCCACTCATTGTACACCCCCGGAACCTTCCCTTTGTACACGGCATAGCACTTCCATCTCGCCATCAAGAAACTAGGTACCTGTTAGAGATGCATGTTCATGAAGATGATGTACAATCATATATATGTACCAAAATATACTAGAGCAACACCGAAAAAGAAAGCGTTAGCAACTAGATGCATCATACAATACGCAAATTAATTAACTAGAGGTACGCAGGTCATCATACACAAGCTAACAAAGTAGCGTTACACAAGTTCGGCAGGGACCGTGGACATCACAAAGTTTCATCGCTACAAAAAGTATACAAGTTCAACCGAGACATATCATCATCATCGGCATCATAAATCACTAGAAGTTCCATCCTTCCATATCATTGAGGATGGACCCTAGCTTCTTGAATGGCGTGAGGTCTAGACGTTGCATGCCTATGCGAGTTTGGACGTCAGCTCGCGATATAGGGCCATGGTGGAACATTCCCTTTACATCAACGACTTCTTTCATGATGATCGTCGCAATGTCGCTTTGGATGCGAAATAAGTCATCTCTAAGTTTATAATCCGCTTCTCCATGAGATTCTAGCCACTTGTGGATATGATCATCACTTCTGTTTCTCATGTGAAGCTTTTGGTGATCCGTGTTGAACTGAATCATGAGATGGACGATGTAGAATCCATCCTTCTTGCTTGGTTTTGGGACATGGATGCAGGAGAAGTTAGTTTTATGCGCGAAACCCATCTTCTTGTTCCTTTGTTTCCTGATCTGCATGTGGCCACCTCTAATGCTGAAGCCTTGGAGAGCATCATCTAGAATATTCATTATGTGGGCGCAGTCTTTTTTCTCGTAGTCTCTGGAAGGGTCAAAGTACACGGCGTGGGAGACTTGTGGGTAAAGAACGATAAGGACGGCGCGTCCGTTGCTGCGGGGAAAAGACACCTCAAATTATTCCCCATAGAGAGAGAAGGAATGATTGAAATGTATGAAAGGGTTGTCCGGAACTGACTTACTTTGGATGATAAGGCACGAGGACAATTTCCCGGTCCTTATTCTGTACCATGAAGTTTTGGAGGTAGTCCCTAGCAGTTTCACGCTGAAAGTCGCCGAGACTCAAGAAAGACTCGTGCATGTAGTACGGATCCGCCACATAGATTTGCGAGACTTCTTCACTCTTCATGACGGAGCTCGTATGTAGCGCAAAAAGGCGGATGATTGTAAAATCGAGCCGCCTTGTCAGAAACATCTGAAAGATATGGTCAAACCGCAGGAAGAACACCTCCGTGGGACGTGTCTCGACGTAGCACTTCCCCTCAGGCACGCGAGCTGCGTATGTCGGATATCCTGGATCCTTTGAGGCTAGTAGGCTTTTCTCAGTCGATAGCACATGGTCGTGCAGTCTCCTAAGATCCCCTGATAGTGCCTCCAGAGGTTTCGGCGGTAGCATCGGCTTTCCCATGAGATGGAACATGGCCGCACCTTTCACGGGTACACGCTCTTCACAATGCATCGTCTGGCTGCTATGTCCTCTGTCTTGTTTGGAGGCAGCTATCTTCCCCAATCTCTTTCTCTCCTTTTTCTTGGGCACACCTTCTAGACCCTTCCTTAACCCCTGCCCTAGTGTTCCCGGGCTAAGTACTGTACGACCCTCGCGCCCGGCTAGTTGAGCCTATGTTGAGGCGGCATCTTCAGGCGTGTCCTGTGAGGATTTCATGAAGAGAGACTTCTTGCAATCCCTGCTACGACCTTCCTGCCCGGGCATATCATCCATATCCTCATTAGCAAGCTGATAGCCCGATTCGTCATATGGTTGACTCATCAATTCTATGTCACAGTCATACGCGTTTGTATTGAGGAAATCCATAGGGTCGACCTCCGTCTCATCATCCATTCTTTGTTCTATAGGACAAATTACATCAGCCAGTACTATTGCACCCCCTTCATCATGTCGTCTGCCGCTCTCACCCGGCACTACAGGAGCTGGTAGTTGCGTAGGCGGGGTGGTGGTCTCCGCACATGCTTGTTGATGTGTGGTTATTCGTGTGCTCTCGGCCGGCTCCAGATGAATAAGATACTTCGGCCATAGCAGCACCCAACCCTTGCAGCTTCCAATCCGCGGCGGGGTCTCGTCGTCCGCTCCCACATGCTGTACTGGAGGAGGCAAATCCTCGTGCCCCGATTTCACACTGGACAAGCTAACCCTGAAGTGCCCAGCGGGGATCGGCTGGTTGTGGAACGTGGGTTGCAAGGGGTCCATTATCATCCCCTTTCCCACGTCCACCTTCTGGCCTTTGATCAAGTAGAGTATGGCGCACGGGGTTTCTTTCGCCTGCGAACACATATGTCTGTGGCGTAAAACATCCGAAAGGCAACAAAAATGGAATATTATATATATATATATATATATATATATATATATATATATATATATATATATATATGTTGGTGCGACATGTAATTACCGTGATGGCGTCGAGCTTAGCCAAAGACGAAGGCCCACCGAGCGCGCCAGAGACTGAGGACGGGCTGCTATGAGCGGGAGCGACTGCGAGAGGAGGCCCGGTTGAGTGGGCAAGTGATGGTGCGATGGTGTTGTTGTTCATGGAGTTGCTCCCGACGAAACTGGGCAATGGGAAATCATGTACCGTATTGTCTGGATTTTCCTTCGTCCAGTTGATGATAACTGAACCAAGTTAGCAGCAAAATCATTTCTGCAGGCAGTTACAACTGCATTGACTGCCTGCTGTAGCAACTCATATTTGGCTGCTTTTTTCGCGTCCTCAGCTGCTTTTTTCTCGACCGCAAGCTTCACCTTCGCGTTGATGTTCGCCTAACTAAACTTCTTTTTCTGCTTCTTGGCCTCCGGGCCCTCGTTGTAAAACACCTTCCACGTGGCGCCGTCTCCAGCGCCGTGCACACGACCATATTGCGGCCGCTGGCCCAATGGGAGTCCCTTAAGTTCGTTCAAGGCCCGGTTGAGAGGGGTGTCCCACTTGGGCCTCATCGGAGAAGTAGGGCTTTCGGCTGCAAGCTGGTGTTGCTTCTCCAGTAGTCTAATCAATTTCCTCGTGATCTGGTCCGTGTAAAAACCCTTTTTCTCCTTATCCCACCTGTAGAGGGCCCTGATGAAGTCACGCTCCAAGGGGTTGGTGAACTTCGCGAAGGGGTCTGGGAGACCCGCGGCTTCACGTTCCGCGTCCTCCTTATCCCATATGGGCCTTTTACCGAGGTAGCCACGGCTTCCGAGGCTCTTGAATTTCACAGCCTTAGCCTTGGCGTCCTCGGTAGCGCAAGTGTCCTTGAACTTTTCGATATCCTCTTCCATAAGTGTCGGATTTTCCTCCAGAATCTTGGACAGGGGTTCCTCAGCCTCAATAGCTCGTTTCACCCTCCCTTTCCAGGAGGCCAAATCATTGCTGAACATGCCCATGGCGTGATTGTTAATCTTTTTCATCTTTGGATCATCCCACGGTTGTTCTATGTTATCATCCCGGTCGGGGAACTTGAATCTCTTATGCAACTTTGTTAGGAGCAACTGCGTCAAATGTTCTTTGCTCCTTAAGTCATCATCGTTGATGCTCGCGCATTCCCATAGGATGCATCCTACTTGGTTCCCATAGCACTTGCGAGGTTCTTCCGGCTCTAACGGCTCAAACTTGCCAGGTGCCATCTTTGTGATCACAAGTCGTCCAATCCCTAGTTTGTTAGGTTTTCATATCCTCTGCTTCTTATGCTTCCTCTTTTCGATAGCGGCATCGGCGTCGGTACCTTCCCCGCCGGTATCTTCCCCGCCGGTACCTTCCCCACCGGTCTCGGCGCCGGCACCGTCAGTGTCGATGTCGATGTCAGTACCATCATCGAGGCGGACCTGCAAACCTTGCTTAGCAGCCAAAAAGTTGAGGTAGTCTTGTTCACCCTAATAATCCATCTCGTATGCATCTTGGTCAGAAGGCCCAGTTCTTCATTGTTCGACATGTTTCCTATGATTAAGTGTCCTCATTTATTTCTAAAAGTATGAATAAATGAGAAATGACATAAAAAAGAAATCTATGTGCCAGCACTCGATATGCCAACTATGTAGCACAAATCATGCCTTTATTCACGGGAAATTTCGGCATGACCTTTGCTAAAAAATGGACATATCGAGCGCCTAAAATTCACCGGAACAGAAATGAATCAACATTCCGGCGTAACATAGGCCACTCGGATCATTTACCAAAACATGACATGTCCAAAACATGACATATCCACATATCACATGTCCAGTTCAAATTTGCATATAAATTCAGCTAATTTTGAAACCTATCTAAATTCATAACTAAATAGATAACCTAATTAACATAACTAAAACCTAAGTAAATTAACCGAAGAACCCTAGCTAGCAGAGAGAGTGGGGGGGTTTACAGAGGGTGCAGGGGCGAGGAGGAAGCAGAGGAGGGAGGCGAGGGCCGATGGGTCGGGGGCGAACGCGCCGGGGTCGGGGGCGAGCATGCCAGGGTCGGGGGCGAGCGCCGACGCCGGGGGTGAGCGCCTAGGTCGGGGGCGAGCGCCGGCGCCGGGGGCGAGCGCCGGGCCGGGTCGGGTGCGGCAGTGCGACGGGGGGAAGAGAGTGGGGATTTGGGGGAAAAGAGGCGGGAAGAAGCAGGGAGAGTGAGAATTTTGGGTTAAGTGGACGTAGCAGTAGCGCGTTTAGACGAAACGCGCTACTACTATTACGGGCAGCTATAGCGGTTTTATACAGAAACCGCTAATGCTACCTTGACTAGCTGTAGCTCTTTTTTAGTAAAGCGCTACTGCTATAACCAGTTTCCCTTTTTCTTTTCCTTTATTTTTTTCACTTTTTTTCCGAGAGCAGTGAACGAAGGGAAGGCGATATATATTGCATCATTTGACGGTTAAATATGTATGCAAAACAGGAACATATTATATATATATATATATATATATATATATATATATATATATATATTACATCATTTGACCGATTCCTTAGCGCTGACGTTTTCGTTTTTGAGTCAGCTTCTTTCCCTTCTTGTTCGTCGAATAATAATTGAGCCCCTCATTGTGACTTTGCCTTTTCCATGGAGTATGATTTTTCTTTGGTAATGTAGTATTGATTCTTCTTTTGACGTATACTTCATCATCATCGTGATCTTCCCTCATTGGGTTGCCGCACTGATCATAGTTTTCCTCGTTGGCGACTCCATCCATTCCAATGATGTTCCTTTTGCCTCTCCCCACGACAACACGACTCGGAATGCATGGGTCGGTTATGAAGAAGCATTGTGTCACGTGCTTAGCATGTACCCATGGCTCGTTTTTTGCGATAGCATTCACGGTAGCGCTCTTGGCGTCGGGTATAGTCATGGTAGTGAAAATCCGGTTTTCTCTTTCGACATTCTTAGCCCATCTGACACAGAACATCGTCGTGTTGTGCAGTCCAGAGTAGTCAAGCTCCCAGATCTCCTCGACCCTTCCATAAAATCGTTCAGTTGCACCGTTGTCGTTGCCGGCCATGCATTCTATCGTCACCCCTGAGTTCTGATCATCACTGTCCATATATTTGGCCTCGGTGTAGAACGTGTATCCGTTGATATCATATGCCTGATAGGTTACGAGGTTGGGCAAGGGGCCATGTGCTAAGGCGTATATGAGCAATCCATCCTTAGAGCCCTCCTCCGGGGGATTAGCAATAATATGCTCTTTGAACCAATGCAGGAAAGTGGAGTTTTGCTCTCTAGTAACTTCGGCGGCTGTCTTGCATACCCCCCGGTCACGATACTTCTTTGCGATAATTTCTTTGTGCAGTGCCACGAAAGGATCTACCTCGTCTAGATGTTGTAGCACTACCAAGTTTGCTCTGTCAAAGTCGCTGCATCGATCTGAGTATGCCACGTGCAATTCCCTACGACCGTTGTAGTGACCTTCTCCTTCGAGCCTCCCATCATGCTTGTTAACGGGCAAACCAACACTAACACCAGGCGGTTGGTCTACGCCATATAGAAAATTCTCATAGAAAGAGATGCACTCTTGTGTCAAATAGCCCTGGACGATGCTTCCATCCGGACGGGACATGTTATGAACAAATCCTTTGATGATCCCATTCATCCTCTCAAACGACATCATGTTGTGCAGGAACGGCCCCAGATCTATTATGTCATCCACAATATGGACACATAGACGCACCATGACGTCAAAGAACGCAGGCGGGAAGTACATCTCAAGCTCATTCAGTATCACAACGATCTCTTCCTGTAGCCTTCGGAGCTGCTTCACACTGATCGACTTTCGAGAGATGACGTCAAAAAAGTTGCAGAGACCAATAAGCATGTCACGGACGTGCTTGTCCATTATCCCTCTAAGGGCAATAGGTAGTATCTGCGTCATCATCACATGACAGTCATGGGACCTCATCCCGCTGAACCTTTTCTTATCCGTGTCTAGATATCTGCTTATCTTGCCACAGTAACCAGAACTAACTTTGACTCCAGTAAGGCACTTAAAGAATTGATGGATCTCAGCCTGACTTAAGGTGAAGCAAGAAGGGGGGCAATAATCCTCTTTCTTTATTTTCTTGCCCTTCTTCTCCCGTGCCTCTGTCTCCGTCTCTGTCTCGTTTGACATTTTACGGGGCGTCATGTGTAGATCTTCCCTGATTTTCAAATCTTGCAAGTCTTTTCTTGCCTTCGGCCCATCCTTGGTCTTATCCAGCATGTTCATCAGTGTTGCGAGCAAGCTCTCAAGGACATTCTTATAGATATGCATTTGATCAAGGCAATGAGGTGTATCGAGTTTGTGCCAGTACTCCAAGTCCCAGAACACATACCTCGTCTTCCATACCTTCAGTAGCGGCTCCGGCGCCTTCATCATCGACTTTCCCGACGCGGGGCACTCCTTCTAGTTTTTCAATAGCTCATCGATTTCGGCACCGCTCCGCTTACGTGGAGGTCCTCGATGCTCAGCGTGACCATTGAATAGATCTCCACGGTTTCTCCACGGGTCGTCCTGTTCAAGCCATCTTCGATGCCCCATGTACACGATTTTCCCAGACCCGCCATCTTTCCTTGACGTTAGCTGCTGAGACGTCGTATCATCCATGCACCGCGTGCATCCGCAATATCCATGTCACACCTGGCCTGCCACATATCCATAACCGAGATAGTCCTGCACTGTCGTGATCAGCGCGACTCTCATGTTGAAATACTCACCTTTGCTGGCGTCCCATGTCTTGGCCGGTGTTTTCCATAACGTGTTTAACTCCTCTTGAAGTAGCCCCAGATACAAATTAGTATTATTTCCTGGTTGTTTCGGCCCTTGAATAAGCATGCTCATGTGAATGTACTTCGATTTCATGCACAACCAGGGGGAGGTTGTACATCCATACAAACACGGGCCATGTGCTATGGTTGGTGTTCTGATTGCCAAACGGATTCATGCCATCAGTACACGTGCTGAGCACGATGTTCCTTGCATCACATCCAAAATACCGGTAGAAGTTGTTCAACGCTCTCCACTGGCTTCCATCCTTGACGTGTCTCAGCTTCGGATCATCTCCATCGTCGGGCTTCTTCCTCTCCGCGTGCCAGCGCATTAGCTTAGCTTCCTTGGGATCTACAAAATACCTCTGGAGATGGGGAGTGATCGGTAAGTACCATACCACTTTCTGGCGACATTTCTTCCTAGCCTTCTTGTATCGAGAAGCATTGCACACCGGATAACTTGTTTTTCCGCGTGCTCCTTCCGATAAATTATGCAATCTTTGATGCATGCATGGTATCTAACGTGTGGCAGATCAAGAGGGCACACGATCTTCTTGGCCTCATCAACACTACTAGGACATAGATTACCCACGGGAAGAACATCCTTTAGGTACTTGAGATGCTCATCGAGGCTAGTGTCGGTCCATTTGTTTTTAGCCTTTGTCTTCAGGAGTTGGAGCGTGAAACTCAAGCGGGTCACCTCAGGATTGCAACCATCATACAATGGAGTGTTCGAGTCTACCACCAGTTGCTCCAGCTTAGCCTCCTCTCTAGAAGCAGCTCTCTCAGTACTCGTCTCCTTGCGAACAATGCTTGAACATGAGGGTCCCGCACGATTGAACTTAGTACCGATGAACTCTACTGCATGGAGTCCATGTCGTTCTCTCCGCCGCCATGTCCGGCCCCTTCTCCGCCGCCATGTCCGACCTCTTCCCCGCCGCCATTATCGATCATCTCTTCGTCTTGCCCCGTGTCATCATTGCCTGCCCCGTCGGCATCCTCAACATAATCATCCTCATCTTCAATTATCCACCGAGTATAGCCATCCATGAAACCAGTCATGAGCAGGTGCGCTTCGACACGACCATCGTCATGGGGGTCGAGCCAAACTATTCCTTTGCATTTTTGACACGGACATAAAACCTATGTCAGGTTATTTTCCTTCATGTCCTGCACCGCCGACCGCAACCACCTGTCCACCATCGTTCCATGGACCATCGTCAACTCTGCACAGTAATAATAAACAAATTGATTATAAAAATTCGTGCATTCATCAAAGTCATACAAAAATTCGGCATGACCTTCCTTAAAAATAGGACATATATAGATCTAGAGTTTACCCAGAATTCGCCGAAACGGAAATAAATCGACATTTCGGCAAAACATAGGCAACTCAAAAGCACAATTTGGCGTCAACTCATGCCAGACACAAAAGCATGAAATTTTAATCACCTCTATCTCGAGATCGAGCACACAGTGGAGATGATGTTTTAGGGAGATCAAAAGTGCACAAAGCTCTTCTTGACAAAGATAGATCTAGTTTGGGGGCAAATAGGTCACTTAACTAAATGCTACATCTACCTAGCTACCTAATTTGGGAGGAGACAACTTCAACTAGTGGAGGGGGAAGGAAAAAGAGAAAGGAGATGCATTAATGGAGGTGGTGTAGTTATAGCTAGGAGTAATGAAGAGAGAGAAAGGTAGGTAGAAGAGGGAGAGTAATGGGGGGAGAAGTATTGAGGAAGAAGAAGAGTGAGAGAGGGAGGATGTGGGAGGTAGGGGAAAGGGAGGAGAGGAGATGGGGAGGGGGAGGGGGAAAAAGGTGGTGGGTGCTGCGTCTTAGCAGTAGCGAGGGAGCAAAAGTGCGCTGCTGCTAAGAGCGTAGCAGCAGCGCGCTTTCCTATCATGTGATACTGCTAAATGGGCCAACCGTGTGCACAATTTCAAAATTAGCAGTAGCGACGTGACTAAAAAGCGCGCTACTACTATGGCATTAGCAGCAGCGTTCTTCCTGACGCCGTGCTACTGGTAAACTTAGGTCGTTGTGTACTGTCGGTGGATTTTTGTAGCAGCGAGGTTTAAACATCACACGCTACTACTAAATTTGCACCAGTAGCGCGCTTTCCGTAACCGCGCTGCTACTAATTAGCAGCAGAGCCTCTTTTTATGCCACGCTGCTGCTAAGATTCTGTGTATAAGGTTTTCCCTAGTAGTGCTAAGTCACAAACCGGATACATGTTTATATTAAACGATGGAGCTGTCAGTTGGTGCAGTTCTAAGCAAAGAGTCGTGGTGGGATCTACATGTGAAGCGGAGTACATAGCTACTTCAGAAGCATCAAATGAAGAAGTCTGGATGAAGGAGTTCATATACGATCTAGGTGTCATACCTAGTGCATCGGGTCCAATGAAAATCTTTTGTGACAATACTGGTGCAATCGCCTTGGCAAAGGAATCCAGATTTCACAAGAGAACCAAGCATATCAAGAGACGCTTCAATTCCATCCGCGATCAAGTCAAGGAGGGAGACATAGAGATTTGCAACATACATACGGATCTGAATGTTGCAGACCCGTTGACTAAGCCTCTCTCACGAGCAAAACATGATCAACACCAAGACTCCATGGGTGTTAGAATCATTACTGTGTAATCTAGATTATTGACTCTAGTGCAAGTGGGAGACTGAAGGAAATATACCCTAGAGGCAATAATAAAGTTGTTATTTATATTTCCTTATATCATGATAAATTTTTATTATTCATGCTAGAATTGTATTAACCCGGAACTTAGTACATGTGTGAATACATAGACAAACAGATTGTCACTAGTATGCCTCTACTTGACTAGCTCGTTGAACCAAAGATGGTTAAGTTTCCTAGCCATAGACATGAGTTGTCATTTGATTAACATGATCACATCATTAGAGAATGATGTGATTGACTTGACCCATTCCGTTAGCTTAGCACTTGATCATTTAGTATATTGCTATTGCTTTCTTCATGACTTATACATGTTCCTATGACTATGAGATTATGCAACTCCTGAATACCAGAGGAACACTTTGTGTGCTACCAAACGTCACAACGTAACTGGGTGATTATAAAGGTGCTCTACAGGTGTCTCCGATGGTACTTGTTGAGTTGGCATAGATCGAGATTAGGATTTGTCACTCCGATTGTCGGCGAGGTATTTCTGGGCCCTCTCAATAATGCACATCACTATAAGCCTTGCAAGCAATGTGACTAATGAGTTAGTTGCAGGATGATGCATTACAGAACGAGTAAAGAGACTTACCGGTAACGATATTGAACTAGGTCTTGATATACCGACAATCGAATCTCGGGCAAGTAACATACCGATGACAAAGGGAACAACGTATGTTGTTATGTGGTTTGACCAATAAAGATCTTCATAGAATATATGGGAGCCAATATGGACATCCAGGTTCCGCTGTTGGTTATTGACCGGAGACGTGACTCGGTCATGTCTACATAGTTCTCGAACCCGTAGGGTCCACACGCTTAACATTCGATGACGACCGGTATTACGAGTTTATGTGTTTTGATGTACCAAAGGTAGTTCGGAGGCCCTGATGTGATCACGGACATGACGAGGAGTCTTGAAATGGTCGATACATAAAGATTGAAATATTGGACGGCTATATTTGGACAACGGAAGTGTTCCGGGTGGTTTCGGAGAAAACGGGAGTGCCGGAGGGTTACCGAACCCCCCCCCCCCCCGCCGGGAAAGTTTGGCGTACATGGGCCATAGGGAAGAGGGGAGGCGGCCCACAAGGGGCATCCGTGCCCCCTCCCTATAGGGAGTCCGAATTGGACTAGGGAGGGGGGCGCCCCCTTCCCTTCTCCTCTTCCTCTTCTTTCCTTTCCCCTTCCTCCTCTAAGTTGGACTAGGAAAGGAGGAGTCCTACTCCTGATAGGAGGAGGACTCCTCCCCTCCCTTGGCACGCCCCTAGGGCCGGCCGGCCTCCTCGTCCCCTGCTTTATATATGGGGGAGGGGGCACCCCATAGAGACACACAAGTTGATCATTGATCTCTTAGCCGTGTGCGGTGCCCCCCTCCACCATAATCCACCTTGGTCATATCGTTGCAGTGCTTAGGCAAAGCCCTGCACCAGTAGCTTCATCATCACCGTCATCATGCCGTCATGCTGACGAAGCTCTCCCTTGACACTCTGATGGATCGTGAGTTCGTGGGACGTCACCGAGGCAAACATGTGCAGATCACGGAGGTGCCGTACTTTCGGTACTAGGATCGGTCGATCGTGAAGATGTACGACTACATCAACCACGTTGTCATAATGCTTCCGCTTACGTTCTACAAGGGTATGTGGACAGCACTCTCCCCTCTTGTTGCTATGCATCACCATGATCTTGCGTGTGCGTAGGATTTTTTAAATTACTACGTTCCCCAATATAAATACGACGCTATAGCATGTAAGATCGAGTCATATATGCATGACGTAGATGTTTGTTTAATTCTTATAGTTCATCTCATTCAAAATCAATTAGTTTTTATAAAAAAGTTAATCTATTTTAAGATTCATGGAATTGTGCGTTGTAAAGCATAAAGTAAAAACAAACAATGGCAATTCATCTAGAAAAAAAAGGTTTGGGCAATTATGATACAAAATATTCTAGAACATAGGAGAAGTGCTTTTGTTTCAAGGTTTGTGCATTATGATTAAGTTCAACCATGGAGTCTTCTAGATTGCACATATGGCAGAATCTGGTGGAATGTAGATATCCAACGGCCAGTACTGCTCGGATTTTCCATCTTTGCACCGTCGGATTGGCTTCATGCAACAACCATCTTTCAAAGTTATTCGCACACTATATAGGGGTATAGATATAGAACATTTATTTGAATTTGTGATAATGTGTGGCTTTTGCAACTCAGGGCTAAATACTTGTCATAATGTAGGGGGCGGGGCACTATACTTTGTCTCTACTACTATTAAAAGAGCAAACATGAGTTTTCCTATAGTCACACCACAAAGTACACATAGAGAAACCACGAACATCCGATCTAGCAAGCTAAATCACATCCAACTGCCCATGTTACATCTGTGAGTTCAACGGTTGAGATGAAATGTTCTGCCGGCAGACCTGCCCTCGCACGTCATGCCAGACAACCCAGCACCCAACGATCGCTACATCCCAGGAGCAAATTTAGAGCGGTTTCCTTTTTTCTTTGATGATGTTTAACTAATGACCCTGCATGCAAGGAAGTCAATTAAAGCTTGAGACATTAACGGAGGTATGCATGCAGCCCTTCACTTTAAACATTGCGCAGATTTGTTTCAGATCCCGATGCCACCTTCTACGGTTCCACCTGGGGTCCTAGACGTGGCCGCTTCCGATCATCGGCTAGCTCCTCAACGTCGTAGGCAAGATGCCGCCGGATCCCTATGGTGCCTCGCCGAACGATACGGCCCGCCGATGATGCACCGCTGGGCACGGTCGTCGTGAACGTCGCCTCCGTGGCCACGACCTGGGATCGACGCCGAATACCCATGCGGCTTCACGGGGACGTCCTAGCATTCTCGGCTGCGTCCGGCCTGCACTTGAAGGCCGCCCATCGGCCACCCGGCGTTCGCGTCCATGATGGACCAGTAGTGGCGCGCGTCATGTTGTCGGCCACCGCTAGGGACATGGACGCATGCGGCGTGGCTGCCGGCGAAAAACGCTGCGCGTGTGCCCGCAGCGCGGAGCCCCTACCGGTTCGAGATCCACACTGGTGTCTTCACCGCCGTCGATGTGCTCCCTGCTGCCAGTCCGCCCTCCTCCACCACTATCTCCTCGGCAAAGGGGCCGCTCCATCCATCGATGCCTGGAAGGTAGCGATCATGCCATCTTTCTCCCTCTCAATCCTTCTTTGTGTTGTTTGTGCATGGGAAATTCAATGAACAGACGATAGCACGGCGGTCTCTGCACGAGAGCACGACAACGGGTTCAGATAAGCACTCTTGCCTTTGTCATGTCCATCGCTCAATGTGCTCCTCCTGTATTGGTTGTCTCCAGCGGCCGCTGTAGGGCACGCGCGGCAAGAGGGGTTGAGGGAGCGGGGTCGGTTGCCGAAGGGGGTGCGGCGGCGGAAGGTCGATGACAAGTGGAAGGGCACACACGGGTGATGGACTAAGTCTACCCCACAATCTCTATCCCTGATCTTGGAGGCGTCTCTCGGCTAGGGCTGAACAGCGCCGCGTCAGCTGGCCTTTGTGGCAGAAGTGCAGAACCAACCATCTTCCCAGAGCTAAGCAGGTTTGAGTTGGGCATTCAGCAGTGGCGCGTGTATGTGCACTAGGAACGAGTCAGATGTTCTACACAGTTGTAGTTTGTTGCTGCTCCCTGGTACTACCGGTTAAACATGTGCAGTTTCCAGAATGCGTTGAATAGCTCATGATGGATCTATGTGTGTCTTGAATAAATGCTTGTGTGATGTTTGATACTTGATTCAAGGCCTTGTTCAGAAGTGGAGTTGTTTGATGCTTTGCTGCTCGCGTGCTGTGTGCTTGATGCACTTTCAAAGAAATCTGTATTTGGTCTCTCACTGGTACAGTCAAGTGGCAATTACAAGCACACGGAAGATGATGTTCTACTTGATGCACTCTGCAAACAAAAGAAAGTTGATACACTTCACTACAAAAAGGCCATTGGTCTGATATATGCACACGACATGTGCAGTGATATCATGGAGAATGTGTCGTTGTGCTGATGTTTTGAGCTACTGTGCATTTTTTTTAGCTATCGTGCAGAAACTATAATCTATTGTGCAGCATATTTCTTCAGAAAATGTGTTATTGTGCAGAATATTTCTTCAGAGAATGTTTTATTGTGCAAAATATATTTCTTCAGAGAATGTTTTATTATGCGGAAACTACATCAAAATCGTCGGACGAGAAGATCCAGTGAACGCATCACTCATCTACATCGGATTGGGGGATACTTCCTCAGTCCCAAAATATCTCTACTACTATTAAAAGAGCAAACATGAGTTTTCCTATAGTCACACCGCAAAGTACACACAGAGAAACCACGAACATCCGAAATACATTTTGATACTTTAGAGGCATGCCGTATATCTCTAAAAAGATTCAGGTATTATGGATATTATCCAGGTCCTTCGAGCAGTCTATTGTGCGTCGAAGGTCGCGTTCAGCACTGACAAGATTCCACCCAGCCTCGGTGGTATGTGTGCTTCCATCTATTTTCATGTTATTTTCTTGGGCGCTTGACAAACGCTTCACAAATTAAGCTCCTGTTAACATAAACAACTCTGTAAGATGCTTTTACCTGCCTGTAATGTACTTGCAGTCTGACATACATTGCCAATTTGTATTGTTTGTAAGCACAAGCAAAAATTATGTGTATCAATCGTATATTTTTCTGAAGCTACTAAATTTTGACATGTATTGAATTTTGCTATAAATATAAATTCAAAATTCTATGAGATATATCCCTTTCATTTGTCCCCGACATATAGAGGTTAATGCTCAATATTTTTTATCTGTAGTGCTTGTGGTTCTAAGCTACCTTGTGTTTCAAGACTACTTTGTTCTTTCTACTAGCTGTCCAGATGTTTCTTTGTGTAGGCGACTTATAGTCGATATATGATTATTTTAATGGATATCTGGAGTATCTTGCCAAAGCAAAGGGAGTGTTTTTATTTTAATAGATTTTAAGTCATAAAATTGGATTTGTTCCTGTCAATAGTTATGTGTACACATGCATTTCCAGGCATTCACTATATGTTGTTATCAATTGATTCAGTTCTAATGTATTGCTTCCTCACTAAATATATATTTGTTTATTGTACTTCTTTTCTTATAAACTACTGTTCTCAAGTGGAGACATGATTGTAAAGACCATCCCTGTTGTAATCTCAAATGGAATAAACATATGTGTACCTTCTGTTGGTGTACATAGAAATTTGTCTTCTTTTTTATTAGCATACTTTAGAATAGGCTACACGAAATTATTTTGATTTTTGGTTGTATACATCAAGATGCTTGTCATATCAATAATTGGCAACGTCGCTTTTATTTTGAAGAGTCAATTCATTTCCAAAGCTTATATTTAATGCTCATCTTAGAGTTAAGAAAACGTATTCAGGTTAGTCGGTTCAGAAGGATTATGTTTTTATTGTTCACGACTCTATTTACTTGATGGTTCTTGACCAACCAAATTGATGGTGAATTAGTTCATTAGATTGACATCTTTAGCCATGGTACCAACATTATTCCTAATTCTTCTTCTGTTTACGGTTTGGACTATTATTGCTTAGTTTTATTGCAGAGTGGACATTATTCACCGCAACATCTGGTTGCCTTTATGGATGGGGAAGAATGCAACTCTGCTTGGTACCACGCACAACATACAAGGCAGAAGCCGTCGTCGCCTCCATGGCTGCCAGTGTTGATTGGGTGTGCGGAACACGAAGCTGCGGTCAATGTCGATGACATGGACGGTGAGCGGTTGTCCAAGTGGAGGAGGATGGTCTTTGAGGTTGCTGAGGCAGGACCGCATCATTTGCTTCTAGCTGCTGAAGACTCGCCTCGCCTCATGGCCATAGTAATACTACATACTTACATTTTGTTATTTTATTTCTCCTTATTGAAGTGATGGATTTTCTGTTATGCCACTGATGATTGCTTCACAATGGTAAGACAACGTGGTATGTAGTACTCTGCAAGTTTTTTCCTTCAATGGGTAAAATTCAGTCAATGGTAGCACAACTTGAAACTTCAGTCAATTTTAGTTCAGATAAAATTCAGTTTACATAGTGCAAGTTTCAAATGATATTACATATTTTCATGTGTATTTTGTCATCTTTATAACCAAGGATCATCGGCTTATGGCACCTTCATAATTTTCAAAGGTTGTGACAACAATGTTTGTGTTCCTTAGATGCACAAGCTTGTATCTTAGAACTTTGATGAATTATATCATTAGATCGGCTTTCACTTATTTCCATTACCTCTACACACACACTTGCATATCAATTTTTATTTATTTTCGGTGGCTACTGTAATGACCCGTTCATAGGAACCAAATAGAAGAAAATAAGCTTGATATTTTTTAATTGGAAACAATATACCTCATATTTAGTTAAAATTGGATGCAATGATGAAAAATCTTAGAAGAACATGCTATGAAGTTAAGTCCATTATAGGACAAACAGTGATAGTGATGTCTCTAATACAAGACAAACATCTATGTACCACGAAAATTCGAATCTGAGCCCGAGCTCATCTGCAATAGTGATAGTGATAAAGTTATTATATTTCATATGTATTTTAGTTGAGACGTGCGTTGCACGTGCACGCTTACTAGTGTGATAAACAAGTGTTTATGGAACATGGTTTAGATTATGAATATCTAGTTAGTACATCAAATGTACTATTATTTGGAATCAACATCCAGTGTATTCAAAATCTTGAATTCGAGTTCATATAGTACACATAGTTCATATCTATCTCTATAGTAATCATGTGGTGTGTTTTTAAGATAATATACGAATGATTGTAGATTCTTATTCAAATAGAGAAACGAATTCAAATTTAGTTCGAATTGCAGTGGTAGTATAGACATTTGGAATGCACTAAAATGCTTGTATGAGTAGGTTACATGCATTATACAACCAACGAAAAAAATTTAATTGGACATAACATGGATACATAGCTTTGAATAACATTTGTACAGTAAACGGGATAAGACTCTCTTTGTGTGGTGCAAATATTTTTACTTTTTTCGTTTTTCGTGAGGGAAGTGCGAATTGATTTGGTATGTACAATATTAAACATTAGGCTTGTCCCTAAAATTCAACCCGCACCTTGTTATCCCGAAAATTCAGATATCGTGCTCCCAAAACTCGCGCCTTGCTATCCCAAAATTACAACGCGCGCGGAAACTCCCTCAAGCTGCCAAATCCCAACACGAAAAATCCCCCTTCTAACCCTGAGCCAAAAGGGCCGCTAGTTCAAATAGGTGGGCGTACTTTTGTAACACACCCTACATTTTGGACAAGTGCGTCCCTAAGTCATGGTTCCCCCCTCCCATCACCTCCTTTTCGCCATTTGAAAACCTAGGCCACCATAACCTCTATGCTCCAACCGCAAAACCCCACCCTCCGCCGTCTGTCACCCCACCGCGGCCCAGCCGGAGCCTCTTCCCCGACAACGTCATCCACCACAACAACTCGACCTCCCTCATCCACCGCCCCGGATGAGGATCGGTCGTCGATCTCGTCGTCCCGCTGGTTCACCCGCCCTTTCCTCCACCTCCAAGGAGCTGTTACGACGATCGCCTCGTATATCGCGGCCGCTCCATCCCCACAGCGCCGCCTTAACCTACTCCACCGGAACTGTAGCTTCCTCACCGATTCCTTGGATGAAGTCGAGGCCTACTCGGCGCCACCAAAGAGATTGTACACTCATCGCATCGCACCTTCTCCTTAACTTGACCTCCCAGTGTCGCCGATGCTTGATCCTGCTGCTTCATGGCGCGGCTACCTCATAGTCGGCGCTGCTGGCGACATCTCCATGGCGCCTCTCCCCTAGTGCGAGGCTCCCTCGATGGCGGCATCCATACCTGTTGCTCTGTCTCTCGCTCGCTCGTGCTGCTGCACTGATGTTGTTGTTGCTATTGCTCTTGCTTGCTCGCGCTGCTATTCTGCTCTTCCCCTCGCTCATGCTACCGCTCTGCTCTTGCTCTCGCTCGCGTTGTTGATGCTGCTACACGGGCTGCTGCAGCTACACGAGTTGTTGCTCTGGATCAAGTTCGCGCTGCTGCTCCAGGAGCTGCTGCTTCGGCCGCTATCTGCTACTGTGTTCCCTATCAATCGCCAGTTGATTTAGATCACTGTTTCTCTACTACTAGTACTCGAGCCTACATGTTATGTGCATCTCTGCTACCAGTGTGTTCAATTCCGACAGTAACATTCAGATTCCACAGTAAATTTCAGTTTCGACAGTTAAGTTCATAGTCAACAGTTTTTACCTCATTTGTTGTAGATAGGTGTTTTTTGGTGATGTACATTTTACATCTACCACTTTTTGGTAATGTATTTTACATCATCTATTGGAGATGCCATTAGAATCCCACTTTAGATTAACGATGTATGTCTTGTGCTGCTTCAGCCTTGATATCTTACGGCTCGCTAGAGCTGCTCCCACGACGGAACCATCCATCACAACAAAGCAGTACCCTAGATGCCATCTACAGACGCCTTAGATCTTCCACCACACCTACCATAGCCACCTCTGCTGCAACCTCTTTGGCGACCAACCCAATGATGCTGAGGTTGACACGGCTATGCCAAATAGGTTGTACACTTGTCGCATCACTTATTACTCTACATTCATGTAGATCCATTAGGGCTATTTCGGTTTAAAGGAAAAAGTGAAGGAAAAACATAGCAATGGAAAATTTTCCTATGGTACTCTACTTTTCAATTATTCATGCATTCGGCTGAAAGGAATGGAGCAAAACATTCACCTAGAGCTACTTTTCCTATGCATGAAAACAAGAGTAAGTGCATTAGTGGCAGAATAACATTCTAACTGTACACACTTCGTCGGATTCAGGGCTCTGCGGACCCAAGAAAAGTTCAAACTCTAATGCATGTGCGAAGAACTCAACCTCTCCAGCCAACCAATCCGTCGCCCCACGACCTAGCTCGATGAACAAGGGAGAGAAAGGACTCGACAATTTACCCAGGTTCGGGCCACCTTGCGGTGTAAGACCCTACTCCTGCGTTGTGGTGGATTTGCCTCACGAGGGGCTAAGGATGAACAAGTACAAGGGATGAACAACCTCGTGAGGTCTGCTCTGGTGCCGGTGGAAAGGATCGGATCGTCCCCCTCTATGGGGATTGCTAACCTATATTTATAGTGGCCTTGGTCCTCTTCCTCCAAAACAAAGGCAGGAAGGGATCCCACTGAAAGTGCAACTATCCCTAGGTGGTTTTGGTAATTTATAACAACATATAGCTCATTGAGCTAATGCAATTCCAAGACAATTATTTCAGGAAAGCTCAACGATTGGCATGGCATGGATGGTGAAAGTGGAACCCTCAAAATACTAAGGACAAAGGATTGGCTCAAGCTCAAAAGCTCAAGACTCTTCATTTTATATATTAGTGATCCAAGATCACATTGAGTCTATAGGAAAAGCCAATACTATCAAGGAGGGATGAGGTGTTGCTTAATGAGCTCTTTGCCTGATGTGCTTAATGATATGCTCCAAAATCCTCAACTACTTTCCCATATCCACATATGACCTAAACCCTAAGCCAAACTCGGTCCTACCGATTCTTTCTATCCGGCGCCACCAAGTTTCTCATATGTCATAAGCCACTGCCAAACCCTAGCAAATCGGTTTCACCGATAGGGATCTCGGTCTCACCGAGATGGGATTGCAACCTCTCTGTTTCCTTTTCGTAACTATTCGGTCTCACCAAAAGAGCGGATCTGTCCCACCGAGATTGCAATGTAAACTCTCTGTTTCCCTTTTGTAACTTTTCGGTCTCACCGAAAGAGCAAATCGGTTCCACCGAGTTTACCTGACCAACTCTCTAGTTAGCTTATTACCAAAATCGGTCTCACCGAGTTTGTGTAATCGGTCTCACCGAGATTACGTTATGCCCTAACCCTAACCATATCGGTCCTACCGAGTTGCTTGTCAGTCCCACGAAAAATCTCTAACGGTCACTAGGTTTACCATTTCGGTCCGACCGAGTTTGTTGATTCGGTCCCACCGAGATTGGTAGATTGTGTGTAACGGTTGGATTTTAAGTGGAGGCTATATATACCCCTCCACCTCCTCTTCATTCGTGGAGAGAGCCATCAGAACACACCTACACTTCCAATTCATATGTTCTGAGAGAGAACCACCTACTCATGTGTTGAGACCAAGATATTCCATTCCTACCATATGAATCTTGATCTCTAGCCTTTCCCAAGTTGCTTTCCACTCAAATCTTCTTTCCACCAAATCCAAATCCTGTGAGAGAGACTTGAGTGTTGGGGAGACTATCATTTGAAGCACAAGATCAAGGAGTTCATCATCAACACACCATTTGTTACTTCTTGGAGAGTGGTGTCTCCTAGATTGGCTAGGTGTCACTTGGGAGCCTCCGACAAGATTGTGGAGCTGAACCAAGGAGTTTGTAAGGGCAAGGAGATCGCCTACTTCGTGAAGATCTACCGCTAGTGAGGCAAGTCCTTCGTGGGCGATGGCCATGGTGGGATAGACAAGGTTGCTTCTTCGTGGACCCTTCGTGGGTGGAGCCCTCCGTGGACTCGCGCAATCGTTACCCTTCGTGGGTTGAAGTCTCCACTAACGTGGATGTAGGATAGCACCACCTATCCGAACCACGGGAAAAATATCCTTGTCTCCAATAGCGTTTGAATTCTCCAAACCCTTCCCTTTACATTCTTGCAAGTTGCATGCTTTACTTTCCACTGCCTATATACTCTTTGCATGCTTGCTTGAATCGTGTGATGATTGCTTGACTTGTCCTAAAATAGCTAAAATCTGCCAAGAACTAAAATTGGGAAAAGGCGTAGCTTTTATTTGGTCAAGTAGTCTAATCACCCCCCCCCCTCTAGACATACTTCCAATCCTACACCCACAGTGGCCAATTTGAAAGGGGACAAGTAGTACATCTTATCCTGACAAAAGGTGGTCTTCGCTTGCAAAGCTTCTGGTCGTGATGTTGCGGTGGGCTCGGTGATGACATCCGTCCTGCCGTCTTAGCGGTCTTGGTCTCATTGCCCGGGAATGGAAACCTTTGCCTGATTCCTCGAGACCTCGCGCCTGCGCTTGCCTCCTTAGCACCAATAAAGAAACTGTCTTCTCTGCGCCCACTGGTGCCCGCCTGCCTTGGTCGTCATGGCTTGCATCTCCGCAGGCTCATGAGGTTGGGCACCTGCATAGAAATATACACTCCTCAGGAGGCCGCCTGGGGAGGCCGCTCCCTCTGAAGTTCTTGATGTCGCCCTCCTCGTGAGGCTTGGCCCCTCGCAAGGGTCTTGTCTTGTTGGTGTTGTAGATGGGTCATACCAGGCCGTCGATGGAGCCACGTTGTGGGCCACAGGCAGGCAAGTCTGGGTACCCTGGTTCCCAGAATGCCGACAGTAGCCCCCGGGCCCAAGGTGCGCTCGGACTTGGCTTCAAGGCGAAGCCAAAGGGCAAGGGCGAAGCGCTGCAGGCTCCAATCGCATGCGGACCAAGTCGACGCATGGCGCTTGATGGGACGTGGGCGTCTTCACTTCCCCACGCTACCTGGGCAACCGCGCGGGCTGACAAAAGACTAGCGCCCGCTACTGTGCCATCATTGCCTTATCTCCGCCTTGATTCAGATCCCCTTTCCTTCTGCCGAGTGCATCCCCAGATCTGGTCGAATTCCTCCTTCCTTCCGCATCTCTTCTTCCAAGATCTCACAGATGGCATTCGGGAAGGCGAAGCCAGCCGTGCAGGCCACAAGCTCATCCTCTTCTCCTGCGCCGGCCCTCGGCACGTCCTCCATCACCAAAGAGAGACAACTTGCCGCTGCGCTCCCACTGACGGCGATCAATGACAATGAGTGTAACAAGACGATGCTCCTGGCAGGCTCCAACAAGCGAAGGACCTTGGCGGAGACGTTCTATCCCTTCTTCCTCCACAGCGTCTTTGCGTGGCTCGTCCCGCCCTTCTTTGGGTTCTTCACCACCGTCCTCGACCACTACCAGGTTCAGGCTCTGCAGCTTCAGCCCAACTCTATCCTTCTCCTGTCCATCTTCGCCTTTTATTGTGAGGCGTTCGCGGGTGTGATGCCCTCCGTTGCGCTCCTCTGCCACTTCTTCTATCTTCAGATGCACGATCCAACCCAGTCTTCTGGCTGCATCTCCTTCGCCACGGTCCACAAGGGCAACGCGCTCATGAGGGCCGGGAAGAAGGTGGAGAACTTCTGGCGCAAGTGGGTCTTCATGGACGTCAGGGGCCTCCACGCGTGGCTGGAGTTGCCAACCGGGCTGTCGGAGAATCTTGACTGGTGGGGTCATGAGAAGCTCTCCGACCCTCGAGCGGCACCGGTCCTGAGGAAGATGATGGCAGACATGGAGGCCGGGGTGCTGACAGGGGCCATGCTCGTCAAGGAGTTCCTGGCGCAGCACCTGGCCCCGCTCCAGACGCACACACGCCCCATGTGGGAGTTCAAGGGCGCAAAGGACGACATCCGGCTGCCCTTAGGGAGCTTGACGGGTGAGGAGCTAGACAAGGCCATGAACACCTTGCTTGAGGGGGATCTGGGCAACCCCCCGACGGCCTACATCCCGCTGTACCGTCATGCCCACAGGGCGGTGTGGTGTTGGTTGCCGCCATGCCCATCTTCAACGAGCTGGGGCTCGTGCCGCCCAAGCTCGCCAACTCCCTGGTGCTGGTGTCTTCCAGTGACGACGTCGGGGAAAAGGGGGAGGTGGACTCGGAGGCGACCGTGGACGATGTGCCGGAGGCCTCTCCTCCGTCACAGAGTGAGCTTCTCCGCGGCCCCACCGACGATGACGACGCCGAGCCCCCAGTTGTGGAATCCCCGCATTCCACCAAGGTCATCATGAGGTCCGGGCCACTCCCCCGGCCCTGCAGAGGTTCGGCTGAGCGACCCCGAAGAAGGGCGGGGCGGCACCCCTCCTCGAGGTGACTCCTCCGCCATGCCGACCGTCGACGCCGCATCGAGGCCAGCTGTCATGCGCCCCGCCAACCCTCAGGACGCGGCAAGGTCCGTGCCCAAGAATATTGGGGGCGCCATGGCCCCGGCTAGGAAGAGGGTGTGCATTGCCTCTAACGAGTAAGCATCTTACCTTGTTTTCGGTTGTTAGCCTCGATACCGTGCCCACAACGCTCCCCTCCTGGTGACTAGGATGGAAATCATGCTGAAGAAGAGGAAGGAGGGGGACGGGACCTCGGAGGCACCACCGCTCGCCACGGCCGTGGTGGCTCTGGCGCAGGTGGAGGAGATCGCCTCGTGCTCCCCTGTGATGAAGCGGGCCCCCCAAGGTACGGTGGTGGAGCTTCAGGAGGAGTCTGCTTCCGTGGGCCGGCAGGTGCTACTTCTTGAGCTTGCGTTGGTTTTTTCCTTGAAGAGGAAAGGGTGATGTAGCAAAGTAGAGATAAGTATTTCCCTTAGTTTGAGAACCAAGGAATCAATCTAGTTGGAGACAACACACAAGTCACCGAATACCTGCACAAACAATCATACAACTTGCACCCAACGCGATAAAGGGGTTGTGAATCCCTTCACGGTTACTTGCAAAAGTGAGATCTGATAGAGATAGATAAACGATAAAGTAAATATTTTTGGTATTTTTGTTTTATAGATCGGAAAGTAAAATATTGCAAAATAGTAGATCAGAAACTTATATGATGGAAAGTAGACCCTGGGGCCATAGGTTTGACTAGAGGCTTCTCTCAAGGTAGAAAATAATACAGTGGGTGAACAAATTACTGCCGAGCAATTGTTAGAAAAGCGCAGAGTTATGACGATATCTAAGGCAATGATCATGAACATAGGCATCACGTCTGTGTCAAGTAGACCGAAACGATTCTCTATCTACTACTATTACTCCACACATCGACTGCTATCCAGCATGCATCTAGCGCATTAAGTTCATAAGAACGGAGTAACACATTAAGCAAGATGACAGGATGTAGAGGAATTAACTCAAACAATATGATGAAAACCCCATCTTTTTATCCTCATTGGCAACAACACAATACGTGCATTACTGCCCCTACTGTCACTGGTAAAGGACACCACAAGATTGAACCCAAAGCTAAGCACTTCTCCCATTGCAAGAAAAACCAATCTAGTTGGCCAAACCAAACCGATAGTTCGAAGAGAATTACAAAGATATCAAATCACGCATATAAGAATTTGGAGAAGATTCAAACAATATTCATAGATATAAGCTAATCATAAATCCACAATTCATTGGATATCGGCAAACACACCGCAAAAAAGTATTACATTGAATAGATATCCAAGAACATCGAGGAGAACACGGTATTGAGAATCAAAGAGAGAGAAGAAGACATCTAGCTACTAGCTATGGACCTGTAGGTCTGTGGTAAACTACTCACGCTTCATCGAAAGGGCAATAGAGTTGATGTAGAAGCCATCCATGATCGAATCCCCCTCCAGCAGGGTGCCGGAAAAGGTCCCTAGATGGGATCTCACGGGTACAGAAGGTTGCGGTAGTGGAAAAGTGTTTTCGTGGATGCCTCTGTTGGTTTGGGGATATATGAGAATATTTAGGCGCAGAAATTAGGTCAGGGGGTGCACGACGGGCCCACAAGGGTGGGGGCGTGCCCTACCCCCCTGGGCGCACCCTCCATCCTTGTGGCTGCCTCGTGGCTCCTCCGACTTCATCTCCAAGTCTCATGGTTGTCTTCTAGTCCAAGAAAAATCATCTTGAAGGTTTTATTCCTTTTGGACTCTGTTTGTATTCCTTTTCTGCGAAACTCAAAAACAGGGAAAAACAGGAGGTGGCACTTGGCTCTAGGTTAATAGGTTAGTGCCAAAAATCATATAAAATAGCATATTAATGCATATAAAACATCTAAAACAGATAATATAATAGCATGGAACAATAAAAAATTATAGATATGTAGGAGACGTATCAAGCATCCCCAATCTCAATTTCTGCTCGTCCTCGAGTACGTAAATGATAAAAACAGAATTTTTGGTGTGGAATGCTACCTAACATATTTATCCATATAATTTGTTTATTGTGACATGAATGTTCAGATCCATATGATTCAAAACAAAAGTTTAATATTCACATAAAAACAATAATACCTCAAGCATACTAACAAGGCAATTATGTATTCTCAAAATAACATGGCCAAAGAAAGCTTATCCCTACAAAATCATATAGTGTAGCTATGCTCCATCTTCATCACACAAAATATTTAAATCATGCACGACCGCGATGATACGCCAAGCAATTGTTTCATACTTTTGATGTTCTCAAACTTTTTGAACTTTCACGCAATACATGAGTGTGAGCCATGGACATAGCACTATAGGTGGAATAGAAGGTGGTTGTGGAGAAGACAAAAAGAAGGAGATAGTCTCACATCAACTAGGCATATCAACGGGGTATGGAGATGCCCATCAATAGATATCAATGTGAGTGAGTAGGGATTTCCATGCAACGAATGCACTAGAGCTATAAGTTTATGAAAGCTCAAAAAGAAACTAAGTGGGTGTGCATCCAACTTGCTTGCTCACGAAGACCTAGGGCAATTTGAGGAAGCCTGTCGGTGTACTAGAGTAGGGGTACCCTAGTATCCCGAACTTGTGCACGGGCAGTCGCAGCGCCCCGCGGCAAGGCTTGCCGGGTGACCGCCAAGGACCCCCGTGGTTCCTTTGGAGCCATTCAAGAACAAAGTATTTAAGCCAAGGAGACAAGGCCCCGGCAAGAGGAGCTTGCCGGGAAGGCCACTCAAGGCACAAAGCCCCGGCAAGAGGAGCTTGTCGAGAAGGCCAACCAAGGCATCTCAAGGAACTTGCCGCGACGCGCCACGCGTCCCGGCAAGACCCGGCGAGCGACAAGCTCCCGGACGCGGCAAGACAACGGCCGCGGCAAGGCGTTTGCCGCGGCTAGCAACCACTCTGTACCCCGCGCTCTAGCACACCCACCAACATGTCGCTCTGAGACCCTTCCAGGCATACGTGGCGGGAGGCTGTGCAGCCAGGGGTGCACTGTGGCAAGCGGCGCTGACAAGATCGCCATCGTGGCGAGCGGTGGCGTCCCTGACGGTCCCTTTTCTGCACTGTTTGGGCGACGTAGATAGGCATTTAATGCCCTTGTCCCCTGCCATCAGGGTTAGGTATGATACACTGTGTAGGTAGCTGTACCTACCGCAGCACCTTTCCATTTTTACCCTTGTCTACATTGCCACCTGTTGGAGACCCCTTGAGCATATAAAAGGAGGCCCATGCACAACGTAGAGAGGGGAGGTGGACAGTAGAACACTCACGCTCGGTCTCATTAGGTGCTGGTGCGTACTGTAGCACTCAGTGCTCCCGAGCACGAATTCAATACAAACCCCAAAGCAGCAGTAGGAGTATTATCTCTTCGGAGAGCTCCGAAGCTGGGTAAACTGCTCGTGTGCCTCGCCTCGATCTGCTCTTCGTGCGACCTCCGCCCCCCGCTGAACCGAAAAGGGGCTCCGTCCCCATAGGTGCTCGTGGATCAGTTTCCCCGACATCTTTGGCGCGCCAGGTAGGGGGCGTCGAGGTTGTGTGAACCTGATTCGGCGTTCACACGAGCTAGATCTTCATCGACATGCCGCCGAAGAAGAAGGCTTCGGAGGCGGCTGCTCCGTCTGCAACAGACCCACCGCCGCCGGAGCAAACGGCTGGTGGGGAAGACACCGCGGAAGAACGGGCGTCGACGAGGGAGCCCACGGTGCCTCCAGGTCCAAGGACAAGGTTGTGCTGCCCATCGGCGGTGTAGCTGGCTCCCACGACGACCGAGCGTCCGTAGATGCACCGCGCCCATCTCAGGAGGCGCAGGACCGGCAGCGTCGTGGTACTCACGATACCATACGCTCGCTGGACCCAGATCGAGCTGGCGGATCTCGGGATGCTCCAAGCCAGCATGCGCGCCAGCGTGCTGGCGCGAGCGAGGCACGGTCGCCTGGACGGGATATTGCTCCTTCTAACGCAGTTAGAAGTCTGAGCATATCCCGCTCCTCGCACCGTTCGCCACCGCTACCCGCCACTCCAGCAGAAGCTTTGGCGCGAGCTCAATTGCTCCTAGACTTCCCTCCAACGCTAGACAAGATCGACGACTGGAGGGCCACCATTCAGAGTCTCATCGGCTTCGCCAACGGCGACACTCCACGGCAGCCGACTACGTCGCAGCCGCGGCAAGTCAGCCAGGCGCGACCCGATGGCGACAAGACCGGTGGGGGTGCAACCACCGTGCACTCTCCGCCCCGAAGGCCAAGATCGTCAACTTGCCGGGTCCACCGCGACAGCGACTCCACTGCTTCATCAGATCCACGAGCTCGTCGCGATCAACGCCAAGTTCTTCACGAACGACAGCAAGAAGACGCTCGTACTCGCATCGAGCATCGAAGAGAAGCGCGGCGTCAGTCAGACCAGCGCATTGGGCCCACTGTCGACATGCGTGCGCCAGGGGAACCAGGCGACCTGCCGTACGCGGTAGGTTGCCCTGCGTTTACCCGTGAGCTGCGGCAAGTCCAGTGGCCCAGCACGAAGAATTTCAAGCCAGTCGTACCCGAGAAGTACGACGGCAAGTTGCATCCGTCGGAGTTCCTCAGCATCTACACCATCGCGGTGCAAGCTGCTGGGGGGCGCCACGACAAGATCCTTGCCAACTACTTCCCGCTGGTGCTCAAGCCCAACGTCAGGTCCTGGCTCATGCACTTGCCGGACAACTCCATATCTTCCTGGGCAGACCTATGCCATCAGTTTGTCGGCGCCTTTACAGGCGGCCACAAACCTCATGGCCAGGAGAGTGATCTTCATCTGCTTGCCCAGAAGGAAGGAGAGCCCTTGCGCAAGTACATCTAGAGATTCAGCCATGTGCAACGCAACATCCCAGATGTCCACCCTGCCGCAGTCATCAGCGCGTTCCATCAGAACGTGCGTAACCGCAGGATGCGGGAGGAGATGGCGATGTGCAAGATCAGGGACGTCAGTGAGCTGTATGCCCTGGCCGACTGGTGTGCACGTGCTGAGGAAGGGAGGAAACTCCCCGGAGAGAATACAGGAACAGGAGGATCTGACAGCGATGATGCAGCCCCGGCAAAGAAAAACCAACGGCGGAACAATAGGAAGAGGAAAGTCAAAGATGTGCTAGTTGTTGAGCAGTCCGGCAACGAAGGTGGCGCCAAGAAAGCCAAGGCTGGTAGCTCCGGCAAGGAGGATGTCGCATGCGCCAACTACCAGGCTGTGGCGGCCGCCGACAAGCAGGACGGCACCAACAAACAGTACTACAAGATCCACCGCACCAAGGGCCATGACCTCCAGAGCTGCAAGAAGGCCGAGCAGCTTGTCGAGCTGCAAAAGGCCGAGTACGAGCGACGCGACAAGGAGAAAGCCCAAGGAGGTGCTGGAGGATCCGGTACGAAGCGCCCCGGCCAGGGAGGACACCGCGGCAAGGCCAAGCAGCGGCAAGGAGACATACCTCCCCGCGGCCGCGACAAGGATGAAGATGACGACGACGACAAAGACATGGATGATGACGAGACCAGTGACCAGGAGTTCCAGAAAGCCACAGAGGTCTTGTGCGTTGACGGTGGTGCTTCTCTGCTTACTTCACACCGCCAACTCAAGCAGTGGGTGCGGGAAGTCAATGAGGTAGAACCACCCGTTGAGTCACGCAAGCTTCTGAAATGGTCCAGCACGCCTATCATCTTTGATATTGAGGACCACCCTGATCGCACAACTGCTGTCGGGTGCTTGCCGATGTTGGTTTCACCAACTATCCGCAACCTCAAGGTCACTATGATGCTAGTTGACGGCGGGGCCGGCTTGAACCTGATCTCCTCCGCTGTGCTTAGGAAACTCCAAGTCCCTGACAGCGAGCTCGAAGAGACCGGCACATTCCAAGGAATCAACCCGGGAAGGAGCAAGCCGAAGGGGAAGATCACGCTGCCGGTGACATTTGGCAGCGAGTTGAACTTCAGGAGTTAGAGGATCACTTTTGACGTTGCCGATTTTCCATTGCCTTACAATGGGATTCTCGGCCGTCCAGCTCTCGCCAAATTCATGGCAGCCTCTTACTACGCGTACAACATGCTGAAGATGCCAGGCCCGATAAGTGTCATCTCTGTCCCTGGCGACAAGAAGGATGCTCTAATCTGTGCCGACAAGATCTATCGGGAAGCAGCAGCCGCAATGGATCGCGAGACACTTGCCGCTGAAGCTCCCGGGAGGAAGAAGAAGACCAAGTCCGGCAAGAGTTCTGATGCCCACTCCGGCAAGCGCACCTCTTCGAAGTGCTGCGCTACCGTCGAGGACGCACCATCGAGCTCCACCGGCAAGTGTAAGAAGGCAATGTCAGCTCCGCCAGTGACCAAGAAGGTGTCCGCCAAGGAGGACGGCACTGGTGGTACTTTCACCATCAGTGCCACTCTCGACCCTAAATAGGAAAGCGCGCTCATTGCTTTCCTGCGGGCGAATGTCGATGTGTTTGCGGGGCAACCGTCTGACATCCCCGGTGTTCCCAGGAAAGTAATTGAGCACCACCTTGCCGTTTGTCCTCATGCGCGGCCCGTTAAGCAGAAAGTCAGAAAGCAAGCAGTGGAGCGCCAAGAATTCATCGCAGAAGAGATCAAGAAGTTGGAAGCAGCAGGCCTTGTCAGAGGAGTGCTCCATCCTACGTGGTTGGCCAATCCTGTAGTCGTGCGCAAGGCAAACGGGAAATGGAGGCTTTGTATCGACTTTACCAATGTCAATAAAGCTTGTCCCAAAGATCCATTTCCCTTGCCGCGCATCGACCAGATTGTTGACTCCACGGCCTGATGTGACTTGCTTTCATTTCTTGACGCATACTCAGGATACCATCAGATCTTCATGGCAGAAGAGGATGAGGAGAAAACCGCATTCATCACTCCATGTGGCACATACTGTTTCATACGGATGCCTTTCGGTTTAAAGAATGCTGGTTCAACATTTGCAAGGGTAGTCCATACTGCTTTTGAACCGCAAATACACAGAAATGTGGAAGCCTACATGGATGACATAGTGGTCAAGAGCAGGGACTAGGCAACTCTGATTCAAGATTTAGAAGAGACTTTTGCAAATCTGCGCAAGATCAGCCTCAAGCTCAACCCCGAGAAGTGCGTGTTCGGAGTCCCTTCCGGCAAGCTTCTCGGGTTCTTCGTGTCTCAGCGGGGAATTGAAGCCAATCCCGACAAGATCAAGGCCATTGAGCAGATTGAAGCACCGAAGCACGTCAAGGATGTGCGGAGACTTGCCGGCTGCGTGGCGGCTCTCAGCAGGTTTATCTCTAAGTCTGCTGAGCGCGCCCTGTCGTTTTTCAAAATTTTGAAAAAGGCAGGTCCAATGAAATGGACTCCGGAAGCGGAGGATGCGCTGCAGGACTTGAAGAGATACCTGTCCTCCACTCCAATACTTGTCGCACCTAAGCCACAAGAGAAGTTGCTGTTGTATCTGGCGGCAACCAATCAAGTGGTTAGTGATGCGTTAGTAGCGGAGAGGGAGGCAGATGATGACCCAGCAACCACGGCGAGCGCATCCAGCGACAAGCAGGGGGCTTCCCTGACAAGCTCTGGTCCCGGCAAAGATGGATCTACACAGGCGCCCGAGGAGATACAGAAGAAAATGGTGCAGCGCCCAGTCTACTTTGTCAGTTCCCTTCTGCAGGGGGCTAGGTCAAGGTACTCTGGTGTGCAGAAATTGCTTTTCGGCCTTCTCATGGCCTCAAGAAAGCTGCGCCATTACTTCCAAGCACATGAGATAACAGTTGTCACTCGTTTTCCGCTGAAGAGGATAATGCAGAATCCAGAAGCAACAGGCAGGATTGTTGAGTGGGCACTGGAGCTGTCAAGCTTTGGCCTCAAGTTTGAGAGCACTTCAACTATCCAAAGCAGAGCATTGGCAGAATTCATAGCAGAGTGGACGCCAACACCAGATGAAGAAATTCCAGAAACGAGCATCCCCGTCAAGGAGGCAAGCAAAGAGTGGCTGATGTACTTTGATGGTGCTTTCTCGCTGCAAGGCGCCGGTGCTGGCGTACTGCTTGTCGCGCCCACCAGAGAGCACCTTAAGTACGTAGTCCATATGCACTTTCCCAAGGAGCAAGCAACAAACATTACTGCAGAGTATGAAGGATTGCTTGCCGGTCTCAGGATCGCGGCAGACCTTGGGATCAAGAAGCTCATTGTCAGGGGTGACTCGCAGCTTGTCGTCCGCCAAGTGAATAAGAGTTATCAGAGTCCGTTGATGGAAGCTTACGTTGATGAAGTGAGGAAGCTAGAAGAGCACTTTGTCGGCCTACAGATGGAACATGTTCCAAGAGCTCAGAACGACATTGCCGATGGCCTGTCAAAGTGAGCACCACTTAAGTTACCTGTGGAACCAGGGATCTTTGTGCTCAAGCTGACTCAACCGTCCGTGACGCCATCAACTGGACAGAGCAAGAAGAGGAAGTTGATTTCTGGTGACTATTTTCCGGCAGAGCTTCCCGAAGCCGCCGCCAAAAAGGTCCCCAAGATCAACACCAAGAGTGCTGGGGAGCAGTCTGCTCCGGCAAACCCCAGGGTTTGTTTCGTTGAAGCAGACGCTCCCGACAAGTTTTGCTCCGGCAAGCTTGCCGGGGAACGTCAAGCTCTGGCTGAGCCGCAGTTTCTCGCCGTAGAAGCGGATGTTCCCACAGCAGCAGATGTGCCTTTAGTCCTTGTTGTCGAGCCACAAGCTCCAGCATGGGCACAGCAGATCGTCTGTTTCCTTCAGACATGAGAACTTCCCGAAGAGCAAGAAGAAGCGGAAAGAGTAGCCCGGCAGTCAAGTATGTACCAGTTTGTCGACAACGCACTGTACAGAAGAAGACTCAACGGTGTGAAATTGAAGTGTATTCACCGGGAAGACGGACAAAAGCTGTTGGCAGAGATACATGGAGGCATATGTGGTCACCACATTGGCGCAAGAGCGCTTGCCGGCAAAGCTTTCCGGCAAGGTTTCTTTTGGCCAACAGCCCTCCAGGATGCGACTGCACAAGTAACCAAGTGTGAAGCGTGCCAGTTTCATTCCAAGCAGATACACCAGCCAGCTCAAACTCTCCAGACGATCCCTTTATCCTGCCCATTTTCGGTCTGGGGGCTCGACATCCTCGGCCCCTTCCCCCGAGCAGTCGGGGGCTTTGAGTACTTGTACGTCGCAATCGACAAGTTCACAAAGTGGCCGGAAGTGGAAGCAGTGAGGAAGGTGACAGCACAGTCAGCAGTCAAGTTCTTCAGGTCGATTGTTTGCCGCTTCGGGATCCCTAACAGGATCATTACCGACAACGGTACGCAATTCACGGGCTGCACCTTCATGCAGTACGTCCAAGATCTTGGCGCCAAGGTCTGCTTCGCTTTTGTTGCTCACCCCAGGAGCAACGGTCAAGCAGAGAGGGCAAATGCTGAAGTGCTGCGTGGACTCAAGACCAGGACTTTCGACAGGCTGCACGGGTGCGGAAGAAACTGGATCGAGGAGCTACCAGTGGCTCTTTGGTCGATCAAGACGATGCCAAATCGAGCCACTGGCCAGACACCTTTCGCTCTAGTCTATGGAGCAGAGGCAGTTCTCCCCACGGAACTCGTATACGGAGCTGTTGCATGTAATCCTTTGTACAAAGCCAGGCACAGACCCTGAGCATAGATGAAGCGCTGGCACCCTAAGTTATAGCATGCATGCTAGATCGAGTCTCGTCCTTGGTTAGGGTTGATAGTGCTTAGTAGCAGCTAACCCCTAGCTTAGAGGTCGGGTGTGCGTCCCTTCGCCGTTCTTTCGTTTCCCTTGGTTCGCAGGGCTCGCATATCCTGGCCGGACCACTTGAGGACGAAAAAGAGAAGGAGGACGGACCAGCATCTGGACCCCGGCAAACCAGTGGTGCCGGGGGCTACAAGTACAAAGACTCACCCACAGCGAACCAGAGTTGCCGGGGGCTGCAATCTCAGATAAGTTTTTCATCCCTTATCATGCATTCTCTTATGGACTGAGGTATGCGAAACCTCGTTTCTTCCTAAAAGCTACCATGCTCCCCTAACTCTAGGCCCTAGGGCTCGTTCCTGGGGCCAGGTTTGGTCGTAGTCGTGGCAGCAAAGGGACGAAACGAGGAGCCTGAACCCGCCTCATCCCTGCCTGCGCCAAAAGCGTGAGAAAGGTCAAGCGACGTGGGAAGACGGCAGGGCCTGCTGCCGGGAAAAGAAGTGTCTATCTTAAAGATATTAAGGATTTGCTCCTTGACGTGGGTTCCACCCACAAGACAAGTGACCCGGCAAGCATCCCCTTTTCACAAAAAAACATTCCACCAAGGTACAGTTCATAGAGAATGAAAAACATGAATGATAGGATTACAAGTTTTAAATGCAGCTAAGGCCCGAGGGCTTACAAATTAAAAAGAGATAAGGTGCCCGTAATCCCTTTATTGTCCCTCTCTTCAGGAGGTAGGTCAAGGAGGCGAAAAGGGCAAAAGGGGCGCCTAGGCGAGCTACGGGTAGCAGAAGACAGCAAGAGAACATCTCGGTGGCCGTCCAAAGGCTGGATGGTGATGGCGGCGCCGGAAGCAGGGCTCGAAGACGAGGCGGCAGGACGTCAGCACGCTGTCGAGGGCGTCACGCCCACGTACTCCGACTTGACGGCCTTGCCGCCCACCCTCTTCCTCTTCCGCAGCCTCCCTACGCCAGCCGCCCAGGGAGACGACCCCGAGAAGTTCAAGGAGCCGGCGACGCGGATGATGGGATCGCCGGTGCCGCACGGAGCGACGCCCGACACCTAGTAGGACCCGTCATCCTGCCGCCCGCTGCCCCCATCGTCGCTGCCGCTGTCCCCCTCGTCACTCTCGCTCGAGGAGGAGTCTTCGTTATCAGAGGAGCTCTCCACGCAGCACCTTGCCCGAGTTCCGAAACACCCAAGACCTTGACGGAGAGGAGACCGCCCTCCATTAGCTTAAAATGGAGGGTGAGCCCCTCGGTCAGGCGGTGGATACGGGCGAACGTCTTCCACCCTCGACCAAGATACATCACATTAGGGGCCGGGAAGTCAACGCGGACTCGCGTACCACTGATTCCACAACCCCTCATGTGCAGCCTCAGTGTCTCGGGCGGATCCAACTCCATCTCGCTCGCAAATGGAGTCGGGAGACAAAGGCGACGACGAGGCGGCTGACGCAGCCTGACAAAGAACTCGCAAGGGTCGTCCCCAATATGGACCGCCATGGGAAGAAGAACCAATGGCGGAGGCGAGGCCGGCGAGCCGCCCCGTCCACCTCTTCCCCGAGCGCCTCGGCCTCGCCCTCGACCTCGCCCGCGGCCTCACCCCCTCCCTCTTCCCCTTACGGCTGGCTCTGCCACCACGGGTGCAGGAGAAGGAGGGACGCGTTGTCTAACGGCGACCCTCGCCGCCACCGTTGAAGGACCAGGGTTCCCTTTCTCCATGGCGAATGAGAGAGAGGGGAGCAGAAGCTGAAGGAAAGAGGAGATGAAAGAATATGGGCCTCCGTTCCCCCTCCCGCTCCTTATAAAGGAGCAGGGTGGGGGCTCGGCCGCCCCGCTCAGCTAATCAAGACATAGAAGGAGCAGGGAACTGGGACCGACCCGCTGCCTCGACCCACGACGGCCCGGTTTCCCGCCTCCACCGTTCGCCACCCCAAGCACATGGAAGCCGTGTGGCAGGCGTACAGAACCGAGGCAACGGATGAGGCGACCTCTCCCCACCCCGCGATCGTGGGGAGTGGACGCCTCGAAAACCACACCTCCACGCCTCCCTCCGTTTATGGGGAAGGCGCGAACTGCCCCTGTTTCCCCTGCTTATAAGGAGGGAGGGGCGGACATTTCGCCCTTCCGAATAAAGAAACCACCCATGATTTCTCCCACGACGCCGCAATTGACGCGTGCCATTAGGGGAGGGCGCGGTGGATGCGGAGTCAGATGCGGCGTGACGCAGGCCGCGCGTGCCCGTGCCCTGTTTTGGGCCTGGCCCAACAGCGCTCGGCACCGTGTGTGGCCCAGGCCCCGGGGCTCCTGTCGGTGTACTAGAGTAGGGGTACCCTAGTATCCCGAACTTGTGCACGGGCAGTCGCAGCGCCCCACGGCAAGGCTTGCCGGGTGACCGCCAAGGACCCGCGTGGTTCCTTTGGAGCCATTCAAGAACAAAGTATTTAAGCCAAGGAGACAAGGCCGCGGCAAGAGGAGCTTGCCGGGAAGGCCACTCAAGGCACAAAGCCCCGACAAGAGGAGCTTGTCGGGAAGGCCAACCAAGGCATCTCAAGGAACTTGCCGCGACGCGCCACGCGTCCCGGCAAGACCCGGCGAGCGACAAGCTCCCGGACGCGGCAAGACAACGGCCGCAGCAAGGCGTTTGCCGCGGCTAGCAACCACTCTGTACCCGCGCTCCAGCACACCCACCAACGTGTCGCTCTGAAACCCTTCCAGGCGTACGTGGCGGGAGGCTGTGCAGCCAGGGGTGCACTATGGTAAGCGGCGCTGACAAGATCGCCATCGTGGCGAGCGGTGGCGTCCCTGACGGTCCCTTTTCTGCACTGTTTGGGCAACGTAGATAGGCATTTAATGCCCTTGTCCCCTGCCGTCAGGGTTAGGTATGATACACTGTGTAGGTAGCTGTACCTACCGCAGCACCTTTCCATTTTTACCCTTGTCTACGTTGCCACCTGTTGGAGACCCCTTGAGCATATAAAAGGAGGCCCATGCACAACGTAGAGAGGGGAGGAGGACAGTAGAACACTCACGCTCGGTCTCGTTAGCTGCTGGTGCGTACTGTAGCACTCAGCGCTCCCGAGCAAGAATTCAATACAAACCCCAAAGCAGCAGTAGGAGTATTATCTCTCCGGAGAGCTCCGAAGCTGGGTAAACTGCTCGTGTGCCTCGCCTCGATCTGCTCTTCGTGCGACCTCCGCCCCCCGCCGAACCGAAAAGGGGCTCCGTCCCCATAGGTGCTCGCGGATCAGTTTCCCCGACAAAGCCCATCGTTGGAATATACAAGCCAAGTACTACAATGAAAATTCCCACTAGTATACGAAAGTGACAATATAAGAGACTCTCTATCATGGAGATCATGGTGCTACTTTGAAGCACAAGTGTGGTAAAAGGATAGTAACATTGCCCCTTCTCTCTTTTTCTCTCATATTTTTTTCTTTTTTTTTTGGCCTTTAATTTTTTTATTTGGCCTTTTCTATCTTTTTTTTGTTTCCTCACATGGGACAATGCTCTAATAATGAAGATCATCACACTTTTATTTACTTACAACTCAAAAATTACAACTCGATACTAGAAAAAAATATGACTCTATATGAATGCCTCTAGCGGTGTACGGGGATGTCCAATGACTCAAGAGTGACACGTATGAAAGAATTATGAACGGTGGCTTTGCCACAAATACGATGTCAACGACATGATCATGCAAAGCAATATGACAATGATGATGCGTGTCATAATAAATGGAACGGTGGAAAGTTGCATGGCAATATATCTTGGAATGGCTACGGAAATGACATAATAGGTAGGCATGGTGGCTGTTTTGAGGAAGGTATATGGTGGGTTTATGGAAGCGACGAAAGTTGCGCGACAGTCTAGTAATGATGGAGGGGTGAGACTGCGTATAATCCATGGACTCAACATTAGCCGTAAAGAACTGACATACTTATTGCAAAAATCTATTAGTTATCGAAACAAAGTACTACGCGCATGTTCCTAGGGGGATAGATTGGTAGGAAAAGACCATCGCTCGTCCCCGACCGCCACTGATAAGGAAGACAATCAAAAAAATATCACATGCTCCAACTTCATTACATAACGTTCACCATACGTGCATGCTACGAGACTCACAAACCTTAACAACAAGTATTTCTCAAATTCACAATTACTCACTAGCATGACTCTAATATCACTATCTTCATATCTCAAAACAATCATAAGGAATCAAACTTCTCATAGTATTTGATGCACTTTATATGAAAGTTTTTATTATATCCCTCTTGGATGCCTATCCTATTAGGACTAAATTTATAACCAAAGAAAAATACCATGCTGTTTAAAGACTCTCAAAATAATATAAGTGAAGAATGAGAGTTCATAAATTTCTATAAAATAAAATGACTGTTGTGCTCTGAAAAGATATAAGTGAAGCACTAGAGAAAAATCGCCTAACTCAAAAGATATAAGTGAAGCATATAGAGTATTCTAATAAATTACAATTCATGCGTGTCCCTCTCAAAAGGTGTGTACAGCAAGGATGATTGTGGCAAACTAAAAAGCAAATAATCAAATCATACAAGGCGCTCCAAGCAAAACACATATCATGTGGTGAATAAAAATATAGCCTCAAGTAAAGTTACCGATAGACGAAGACGAAAGAGGGGATGCCCTCCGGGGCATCCCCAAGATTAGGATCTTGGTTGTCCTTGAATATTACCTTGGGGTGCCTTGGGCATCCCCAAGCTTAGGGTCTTGCCACTCCTTATTCCATAGTCCATCAAATCCTTACCCAAAACTTGAAAACTTCACAACACAAAACTCAACAGAAAATCTCATAAGCTCCGTTAGTATAAGAAAATAAATCACCGCTTTTGGTACTGTTGTGAACTCATTCTTTATTTATATTGGTGCAATATCTATTGTATTCCAACTTTTCCATGGTTCATACCCCCCCAATACTAACCATAGTATCAGCAAAATAAGCAAACAACACAAAGAAAACAGAATCTGTCAAAAACAGAATAGTCTGTAGCAATCTGGATATTTCGAATACTTCTGTAACTCCCACAATTCTGACCAATTAGGAAAACCTAAGAAATTTGTTTATTATTCTTCTTAAAAAATAATCAGTATTTTATCACGCTTCTGTCAAAAATGAGAATTGTTTTTCTGAGTGCCAAAGTTTCTATTTTTCAGCAAGATCAAATCAACTATCACCGTAAGCTATCCCAAAGGTCTTACTTGGCACAAACACTAATTAAAACACAAAACCACATCTAACCAGAGGCTATATGAATTATTTATTGCAAAACAAAACCTAAAAAGCAAAAACAAAAATAAAATTGGGTTGCCTCCCAATAAGTGCTATTGTTTAATGCCCTTAGCTAGGCATAAAACACGAATAGATCTAGGCATTGTCATCTTTGGTATGCAATCCATAAGTGGATCTCAAATGAGTTCTGAAGAGTGAATTTTATTGCTTTTTCTTGTCGGTTTTACTTGACAATTCAAAATCAATAAAGCGTAAGGAAGTTAGCAAAGTAGCGGATGATGGTGCTCCTTCCAAACTGAGGGCCTCTACATATTCTACTCCTCCATCCCCCCAAGATGATTTCGAAGACAACACATGCATAGACACTCAACATAATTGTGTTGATGATGAGCACGTCTCCCCTAGTGCACCATCATAGGTGCTCCCTCTAACTTGGCACTATTATATGTGGTTGCATGTTATGTATGATGTCTATTGTATTGCTTCTAATTTTGTTGAATTTCATCTGCTTACTTTACACATTATACTTGTGAATAAGACATGTGTTACTGTTTCTAGAACATACAATATCTGTCTATCCACCATGTTCTTACATCAAAGTACTATTGTTGTGTAACTTGCAACAATCACTTATCATAAGACACGTTTGACTTGGGAGTGTGATATAGGTTACATCTCGCATTCTTTTCTAGCTTGTACTACTTCTAATTTGTTGAAATGGCACTTATGACGAGACAGTTTTAACTTGGTAGAGTGATATTCGTTGCATATTTCATATGTTGTCTAGCTTTCATTGCTTCTAATTTGTTGAAATGGCTTCTCCTTAGTTTACACATCATAAGTTGTGAATATGCAACGCTGTGAATATGCAATGGAACTAAGGACGAGAGACCTTTAACTTGGTAGTGTGATGTTGTTTGCATATTGCATATGATTTATTTCTTGTACTGCTTCACATTTGTTTAAATGACATTTATGATAAGACACTGTTAACTTGGCAGAGCGATATTTGTAGCATCTTTCATATGGTGTCTACCTTCCATTGCATTGCTTCTAATTTAGTGAAATGTCTTCTGCTTACTTTACACAACATAGTTCTGGTTATCTCATGTCGTCCAGTTTTTCATACATATTACATCCTCCTATCACGTGGTTGTCTAACATCAAAGTTCAGTTCGTCTGTATCACACATCAATTTGTTCTGAAGAACTAAATTGTTATTCATTTTTCTTGTCGGCTTGACTTAACATGGCACAAAGAAAGAGGAAGCAACACAGAACGTCAGGGAAAGGGAAGCGGAAGAATCCTGCAGATTCTGCTGGTACTGATGGTGCAATAGAAGGTCAAAGTCCATCGGAAAATTCTACCGGCAGGGTATCCCGTGCTACACGAGCTGCAGAACAAGCCAAACAGAAACAAATAGCTGCCACCAAACAAGCAGAGACAGCCCTAGTTGTTGCAACACCTTCCACAGTACCACCAGCTGCACGATTTACTCATTGGTCAACTCAGCTAGCAACACATTCCCAAGCTCCCTTGCCACCTGACACTACTTCCGAAGCACTCTTGACACAAGATGAGTTGGCAAGATCAGATGAACTTTCAACAGCAAGAAGGTAGTTGCTGGAGTTAAGTTACACTTGCATGCTTCTTTATATGTAGTCTCACAGTTTGATGTGCACTAACACTTCCTATGTTTGTTGTTGGACTAGCACCTAGGCGCAAGAGGAAACAAACATCAGGGATAATGTTCAATAGGTTAACTAAATCTAGAGGAGGAAGAATGGAGATCGGTTTTGAGGCAAGTTTAAAAAGGCCACGTGATGCTACAGAGTCAGCCAAGTTAGTATCAGAGGCAGCGGTTGCTGTTAAGTGTCATGTACATATCCTCTCAACATGGATTCAGTACAGGAATGACAAATATGAAACCCAGTTCAACACCTTCCTTGACCATTTATCTATAAGTACGGTTATGTATGGAAACTAGTAATATCGTCTTGCTCTGTCCAATACATTCTAGGTTGCTGATAATGAGACTCCCATAATTTTCAACAGATGAGGTTCAAGTTGGATAGCCAAGATGATGCAACCAGACAAGCTTGCACCCATGTTTTCAAGTCTGCACTATGACAGTATCGGTATAACTTGAGGAAAACTCACTTTGAAGGCAAGGCTAATAGTGAACTTGCCCAAACATCTCAAGTGGAAAATATATCATATGAAGACTGGAGAGGCCTCATTAAATACTGGTCCGATCCAAAGTATCAGGTACATTATATATATGTGATCACATCACATGTTGAAGTCCTATTTACGCATGTGCCACACAAATCTATCTTCTTGTAGGTGAACTGTTCAAAGAACAAGGCCAACTGTACGAAAGTGAAATTCCAACAGACGATAGGATCTCGTAGCTATATTGTACACTACAAGGCTCTTGTAATTAGCTGTTGTTTCACTCTTTTTGCTGTACCATATTATCAGATCTACATTGACTTGTTCCAAATCCAGAGGAAAGCCTGCAAGGACCAAAAAGTACATGAACCAAATGTTGTGGAAATCTTCAAGGACTGTCACACCAGCAAGACGAAGGGCATGACTACACCAGTCAAAGCCGCTGTGGTAAGTGCTTAATCCTCATGCCTTTTAACTACTACTTACTCTGACTCGTGCCTTGAACTGCATGGTTTGCATCCAATGTCTATTACTCTTTTCAATTTTATACACAATTTTCTTAGCATATCATTGCACCTTACAAGGTTTAAAAGAGAGGAGTGATGTTCCTTTAATCTTGACCTGTAATCTAGTTTCGTGCTCGACTTGCCCACACAATGTTACAATTGCCTGTTTGTTTATTCTCGGTTGTTTTGTGATATGAATGATGTCATATTATTCTTACCATATTATAAACTTTGTCTCTTTATCCTTAGCTGTTAATACAATGTGAAGAAATAGACAATACATTAGCCATGGTACATGGTCATATGTTTGGAACCTGGTTTTATTATGTACTTTGCAGTGAAATACAACTAATATTTTACATGGGTTCACCAGAATAAGTTCTGTATATAGACCAAAGCTATTTTGTTTGGTTTTTCTGCCTCCTTAATATCTTCTGTTGCGGTACTACTAATGTAAAAACTCAACTTTTCAGCAAGCTATGGAAAAAATGGTGGGACCGAAGGTGGCGAGGCAACTATAACCGCAATGTCATCTCTTGCTGCAGTGGGTCAGCACCTGTCCACTAACAGTGCCAAAAGCATGTTCCTGCGTAATACTGGGTTGGTTGTTAAGGCAATCTCGTCCAAACTGCCTCATGATCAATATATGCAAGCTCAAAACAATGTTATATCTGTGCTCCAGACACAAGTTCGTTCCCTAACAGAGACCCTTTGTGAAACAAGGACAGACATTGTTCGATGTCATCAAGATATGCATGGTTTTGAAACCAGACTATCAGACATTGCTATGTTGTTCAGGAGCCTAGGAGAAATGAAGGCGAAGGTTATGGTGCTCCATCGGACAATACAACATGAAAATGTAATAGTCAGGTCAAATGAACTGAGCTTCTGAACTTCTGGTGGTGCATTTATCTGCCAGGCTGTTAACTTTTATGCCAACCTTCCTTTTGTTTATAGTTGTAATTTGTTTTGTTGCGATACAAAATTTGTTCTTAATAAGCTGCCACCGGCTGAAGAAAATAGCAAGCCATTTTTGTATAGTGTAGGTTGTTCCCTATATTTGCACTGGTGGCGATCTTTGAGGCCCAGTGGATGTAATCTGTGCAATCGCCTTAATAGCGTAGCGCTAGTTTCAGGCTTATTTATTTCCTAGTCTTCTTTTTCCCTGGTTTGCAAGTGGCTGCAACAACCATGGGCCATATACGGACCGTGGTAACCGTGACCCTGCTACGGGCCGTAGGATCCATGGGTCTCCTACGGGCCATCTATAAATGGGCCTCCAACACGACCGTAGAATCGGTGGGCCTCGGGCCGTCGGATAAGTGGGTCTACATGGATCGTAAACGACCGGAATTGGTATCGGCCCAGCACGGTAACGGGTCGTTAACAGGTCGGAGGACAACAAAGGCTTAATTCTGTCATAGGCATAACGGGTCGTTAATGGGCTAGAATATAGGACGGGTTGGAAATGGCGCAACGGGTTAACAAGCCAGGAACAGGCCGACTCCTGCCACCGGCCGAATTTGGCCCATTAGGGGAACGACCAGTAACGGGCCGGAAGTAATCGAGGGCCGGAAAGGAGCCCAAGAACCTATGGGCCGTCAGTAGGCCGAAAGCTAACACGGGCTAGAAACGGCCCATCTGAATCATGTGTCGTTAACGGGTACAAAGAAATTTTGTGTTCATTCTGGGCTAGAGTCACCGTGGGCCTTTAAAGGGCCTAAAGATACGAAGGCCTCATATGGGCCAAAAGACATCGTGGGCCATGCATGGACCGAAAGTGAAACGGGTTGGTGTTATATTTGACAGCCCACATGACGTTGTTGGGCCGATTTCGGGTAGGACCTAACAGGCCATAAAATGGGCTCTTTGTGAAGAGACCGTTAACAGGCTTTTCATGGGCCAGCCCGCTAACCTTTGACCAAGTCAAACGGGCCGGCCTTTGTAAGCTAAATGGGCCGGTGGTGGGCCGTCGCACGTGTCGACATATCATAGGCGCCTATCTGACCCACTGACACGTGTTTTCTCTGGGCAATCAAAATTTTACACGTGGAAATTTCCCATTGGTCCGGGCTGTTAACGGGTTATCGGATCCAAAACCGGACCCGATAGCTTAATGGCGTTCCATTACGGTGGATGCCACGTGTCGGTCACCCTTGACGAAAGCACTTCTATGACGTGTGGTTTATCGTCATGGAAGTGGACACTTTCGTGATGATAATTTTGGTAATGTCATGGAACACTTCTACGACAGCACAGGTATGACTATCTTGATTCTGTCATAAAATTGTCATGGATGTACATGCATGACAAAAAACGTGACTTACTGTGACAAACACGTATCATCTCAGAAGTGTATTTTTTTGTAGTGACAATGCTATAATAATCATGCATAAAAGAATTCAGAGAAGACTCAATTAATATTCGTGAATAATGTGATATAAACCCAAAATTCATCGGATCCCAACAAATACACCGCAAAAGAAGATTACATGGAATAGAACTGCAAGAACATCGAGGAGAACATTGTATTGAAGATCTAAGAGAGAGTAGAAGCCATCTAGCTACAAGCTATGGACCTGTAGGTCTGTGGTAAACAACTCACACAACATTGGAAGGGCAGCAAGGATGATGTAGAAGACCTTCGTGATTGATTCACCCTCTGGCAGGGTGCCGGAAAAGGCCTCCAGATGGGATCGTGGAATAACAAAAACTTGCAGCGCGAAACAAGTATTTCGGGTGGATCTCTGATGTATTGGGAATATTTGGGGATTTATAGATGTGGAATTAGGTCAGGAGATGCCATGAGGGGCCCACAAGCCTGGAGGGCACCCCCACGGGGCGCGCCCCTAGTCTTGTCGCTTCATCGTGACTCCCCAGGTCTTCTCTGGATCCTTTGTGGGTCCCTTCTGGTCCAAAAAAATTTAATCCAAAGTTTTTTCTCCGTCTGGACTATGTTTTATATTGATTTTCTGAAAATCCAAAAATGAGGAAAAACAGACACTGGTCACTAGGTTAATAGGTTAGTCCCAAAAAATGATATATAATCGCATATAAAACATCCAAGATTGATACTATAATAGCATCGAACAATAAAAAGTTATAGATACGTTGGAGACGTATCAATACTAAACTATAACTAATTTATAGTCCTATTGTTTTCTACTATACAGTCATTGATTCATCATTCTAAATTGGAACTCGAGCATATAACCACAAGTTCTCCTATAGAAAGAATATGGTGGAAAGGTGTGATCCATCATCATTGTGCTTTAAACCCTCTCTTAGATACTCTAGCATCTTAGCAATTCTATAAGTTTTATTCCTAGCCAAACAACTAAATTCTAAGCCCAAATTGCAGAAAATATTGGTGTTCAGTACTCGACTCTAGACCGTGTTCACATATCTCTAGACTATCAAGACATTATCTCAACGATATATTTTGCTAACACATAGCTTAATCTCGATATCGATAGTAACAGAGTGATAGTGTACACCATGTAATCTTGTAAATATATGTAGAAGTAGTTTCAGCCTCCACCTTGTGAATTAGTCTGTCAAAATGTGGATGGTCAGGAGTCACCTAGAGCCCATCATAGATTCTGTCCATGCTACAACTCGAGTCTGAATTTACACCAATACAATAAAATGTGTCGTGTGCTATGTTTTTTTTGTTAGCAGTACAATTCATTTTTTAGTGTGCATTTCCAGTTAGAAGTTAAAACTGCAGCTCAAATATGTTGTTACTAGATATTGTTGTGGATTATATGCAAACTGAAATAATATTTATTTTCTAAAAAATATATCTTTCTACGGTTTTGTGAGAACACTGGTCAAAGGAGTGCATGCGGAAAAATTGTCTCTAGAGGGTCCACTAAGAGAAGATTTTCTGTATAAAGTGTTATTTGACAGTCAGATGTACAAGATGGAGCATTGTAATATCCATCTGATATGTGGTCTAAAAAGTATGAATGATAACAAGTGCATGTTTGCTTAGATTTCTCATGATTTCAACATGGGCTCTCTATCTTTGGATGTTGTTATACCCATAGTCTTGTGTATTTACATCCCCTTATGTATTTACATATTACAAAAAAAATTACATTCTTGTGCAAATGCATGCATGTCACTGGAATGTGGTATTTATAATCCATTGTGGATCTCTTTTTGGAGCCTTTTTGAATAGAGGAATGTGTTTAGCACATAGGAGTTTCAGGGATGAATTTTACTGTGTGTCTATTGTGCTGCTAGCAAAGAACCTCAATGCAAGTTATTTGCATAAATTCATTTGTCAGATCACATATCACATATCTATCATTTTAGAATTTGTAATCTTCATCTGTATTAAGAATTTTAGATATGTATTAACCACCAGTTTTTGAAAGAAGAGTTGGTACTAATTCACACAGAGTAGCTTCTCAGAGCATGCACCTATTACTTGTGGTATGGGATAGCATATGCAGGGGAGGGAACACATGGTCGGGAGAAAGTGCGGTCAGAGGTAGAGCCGAGAATAGACAAAGAGATATCACGTATGACCATCCTTACAAATGTTATGTTGTTGTAATTTTCATGTGTTATGGTTAGATGATTGAAGCACAATTATTAGTCTAGAGGAGTTGAAGAAAGGTTTCCTTATGATCGGTGCGGCACCAATCTTATGGGTGTTATGGAAGACCAAGAATAAGGGGGAGTTGCAAAGGGTTTCCTTATGATCAGTGTGGCATCAAACCTATGATCCTACTTTCAATGTGTTCGTCCTGGAGATCCAACTAATGTAGTATCCTATGTTTTTTAGTTCTCAATGTAGCATGATAACTTATATCTATGTAGCCTAATAATTTATATCTAATGTATTTCGACCCACAATGCATTTATATAAATAGGATTGTGTTACACACTTTGACTCAAGCACATAACACGTGGCAAATTACAAGTCCAATTGTAGCCTTACATGAAAATAGGACCCCCACCCTGGTAGGCCCAAGGCAAGGAATCAAGCCAACGGGACTTGGCGGCCCTAGCCCATTCCAGAAAGTCCACTTGTCTGGACCCGCACCATGAAGCCCAGTCAGTTTGACCATTGGTGCCTTATCAAGACCATTAGTCAGGCGTTACTGCAAAGCACTTAACCAGTGTAATGGTGCATGACCAATGAGTTGTTACCATGACGTGGCTGACTCGGTCAATGTAATGCCAAGCCTTATCGTCCATATATAAGGTGAGGCCAGGATGTCCTTGTAAAATTGAAGCTTTTACTGAAGAGAGTTGTGTAAAATCGAAGCTCTTACTGAAGAGAGTCGTGTAAAATCGAAGCTTTTCCTGAAGAGAAGGTCATGCAAAATCTTGTTTTTGGGAGGTCTTGTTTTTCCTTATGGAGGTGGAGTGGGACATAAATAGACAAGAGATGAGGCTAGAGCAGCAATAGTGGTCAGGCCATGGAGGATGGGGGCAAGGGCAAAGAAAATATTGGTGGGGCAGCCAATCTGCAGGATGAGGAGTCCTAGTCCCTGTTGCAGCCTTTTGGTCAAGATAATCTGAGGAAGAGAAGATGTGGAAAGACTCCACTAGTGGAAACAGAGGTAAGAAGAAGTGATAGCATTAAGAATGATAATGCTGGCTTCAAGAGAAACTCCTGCTCTAATAATAATTGTCTGCCTTGCAATGCTGTCCCTCCCACCATACAAAAATCAGTTGTTAAAAACCTCACTGCCTCTTTCTGTAAGGTTGCTGAGGGGGAACTGGAGGACAAGCTGGCCAAGAAGCCCAAGAGAAGGCAAGAGGTTGATTTGGACAAGGTGCCCTTGGCCAAAGGAGAAGGACACACCTCCAACCATTCATAATGTTTATGGCCTTTTATTGGAATACTATTTGGAGGGTGTGTGTTTGTGCCTTCATTCCTAGTTTGATGCTGCTTTTGATTGATGTAAGACTTGGATATTGGAACTCTATGAACTCTATAGATCTGGTGATATGTTATCCTATTAATACCTCTTTGCTGTATGAGTGACCGCACTACTGGTTATGTGTATGGTTGTGGATCTGGTTTTTGCTTAAACCTCCTTTATGTGTGCAAGATCAAGTGCTGGTACTTGATCTCTGGTGCAAAAAAATTAGGTGTTTCCATGAATAACACAAACAGAAGCTGGAATATTCTCAACTGGAACATTAGAGGTATAAATTCTGAGGACAAATGGTTGGCCTTGAGGCAAAAAATTAGTGAAAGTGACTGCAACATCTTGTGTCTTCAAGAAACCAAGAGGGAGAATTTTGACACAGCTTACTTAAAAAAAATTGCCCTTCCAGACTTAACAAATTTGCCTTCCTACCTTCTGTTGGAGCTTCTGGGGGTCTCCTTGTGTTTTGGAATGGCTCCCAATTCTCTGGAAAAGTTATTGCACAACACAGGTTTTCACTTTCAGTGCAGTTTACCAGTCTACTCTCTAACCAGTCTTGGATTATCTCTAATATTTATGGGCCCTGTGATCCACAAGACAAAATTGAGTTTATTAACTGGTTCTTAAATATTCACATGCCTGATACTGTTGACTGGATCTTAATGGGAGATTTCAATCTTATGAGAGCACCATCAGATAGGAACAGACCTGGGGGAGATGTCAATGATATGTTTTTGTTTAATGAGGCTATAAGCAATCAAGGTTTAATTGAATTACCTTTGCAAGGCAGAAAGTTTAGTTGGAGCAATATGCAGCATGATCCTCTGTTGGTAAAACTGGATTGGTTTTTCACTTCTGCCTCCTGGATGACTACCTTCCCAAACACAATGGTGCTACCCCTTGCAAAACCTATTTCAGATCATCTGCCATGTGTAATTAAAGTTGGTACTTCTATTCCAAAGGCAAAAGTCTTCAGATTTGAAAACCACTGGCTCCAACATTCTGATTTTAAACAGATAGTGGCAAATGCATGGAATATCCCAGTGGGCAATCTTGATGCCGTCAAAACTTTGAATGCTAAGTTTAAAAACTTAAGAAGAGCTTTGAAGCTGTGGGCAAAAACTTTATCCTTTCTGAAAACTCAAATTGCAAAGCTGAATGAGCTCATTTTCATGTGGGACCTCTTTGAAGAATTTAGAGAGTTGGACATCCATGAATGGAATTGCAGGGATATTATTAAAGAGCATCTGCTTATTATTTTGAGGAACCAGAAGATTTATTGGAAACAAAGAGGAAAGATCAAAGGAGTGAAGTTTGGAGATGAGAACACAAAGTTTTTTCACACTAAAGCCTCAATTAATTACAGGCATAACCATATTGCTGTTCTCCAAAATGAGGACCAAGTTGAGATATCTGACCATGCTGGGAAAGCTGCAATCCTTCTAGACACTTACAAAAAAAGAATGGGCACATCCCAAAAAACCTCAATGCATTTTGACTTGGCTTCCTTGTTTGGGCAGAGACAACACTCAGATATCTTTGCTAATCTTGAATTGCCTTTTACTGAAGAGGAAATTAATGATGTGGTCAATAATCTCCCAACAGACAAATCTCCAGGCCCAGATGGTTTTAATAATGAATTTCTCAGGTCCTGCTGGGACATTATCAAGGGAGATGTGCTCAGATTCATCTATGACTTTCATTCAGGGCAAATTTCTCTTGAGAGCATAAATACCTCATACATTACTCTCATTCCTAAGGGAAGTACTCCATTGACAGCAAATGATTTTAGACCAATATCTCTCCTAAATTGCTGCCTGAAGATTATCACTAAACTGCTGGCTAACAGGTTGCAGAAAGTGATCCTTAAGTTGGTACATATTAACCAATATGGTTTTCTGAAAGAAAGATCAATACATGATTGTTTGGGCTGGGCATATGAATACCTACACCAATGTCATAAATCTAAAGATGAGATTATTGTGCTTAAATTGGACTTTGAAAAGGCTTTTGACATAATTGAGCATCAGGCAATGCTGGATATTTTAAAGGCCAAAGGTTTTGGGGACAGATGGATTTCTTGGATCAAAATGCTCTTCACTTCTGCCTCCTCTGCTATCTTGCTTAATGGTGTCCCTTGAAAAAAGTTTTACTGCCTTAGAGGTGTGAGACAGGGAGACCCCCTATCCCCTCTTCTGTTTGTGCTTGCTGCTGATCTCCTTCAGTTAGTTCTCAACATGGCAATGCACATGGGATTGTTATCTGCCCCCTTGCTAGTGCAGTCATGTCCTGATTTCCCAATTGTCCAGTATGCTGATGACACCCTGGTTATTCTACAAGCATATGCAAAGCAACTTCATTGTCTTAAAGCCCTCCTCAATACTTTTGTGCCACTGGACTTAAAGTAAACTATAATAAATCCAGTATGATTCCAATAAATGTGCCAGAAGAGAAGATGGAGATTTTTGTAAATACTTTTCATTGCAAGAAGGAATCTTTTCCAATTAAATATTTGGGAACACCTTTAGGTCTTCATAAGCCTACTGTTGAGCAATGTTTTCCTCTTGTCACAAGACTGCAAAAGAAACTTATGGGTTTGTCCTCATTTATGACAATGGCTGGAAGATTGTTGTTGGTGAAATCTGTCCTCAATTCTTTGCTGATCTATCTCATGGGACGCCTTGATGTGCCTGTCACAATCAAAACCCAGGCCATAAAGTACTTGAGACACTGCCTGTGGAGAGGCCCTGATATGGAGGACCATAGACCTGCCATGGTGGCATGGAGCACTGTGTGTAGACCCAAAAATCAAGGAGGATTGGGTGTCATGGATATCTTCATCCAGAATAAGGCTCTGCTGCTTAAGAATCTGCACAAGTTCTATAACAGACACAATACCCCCTGGGTAAACCTGATTTGGGAATCATATTACAACAATGATACACTGCCTGGTAATAACTGGGTTGGATCCTTTTGGTGGAAGGCAAACCTTAAGCTTATTGATAATTATAAGTCTTTAGCCAGATGCAACATAGGTGATGGCAAGAGTGCCTTCTTTTGGACTGATCTGTGGCACTCTACTTGTCTGCAAGACATGTTCCCTCATTTATTCTCTTTTGTGAAAAACAAGAATTCTACTGTCCACAGCATTCTCCAAGTGGAATATTTAGAGGATTTATTCCACCTTCCCCTGACTGTGCAAGCTTTCTAGGAATTTGAGGCTATGGAAGAGATTTGTATTGATCTCAGGGCATCTGATACACTAGATTGCACTGATACTTGGAGCTACATTTGGGGAAATGAACACTTCTCAGTGGCTAAGGCATATAAAGTCATGATGGGAGTAAAAATTGTCCCACAGCAGTTCAACTGGATCTGGAATTCCTCTTGTTAACCAAAACATAAGGTGTTTTTTTGGAGATTGCTGCATGACAGGCTCAATACCAGAAACCTTTTGAGAAGGAAAACTTTCCATTTGCCCAATTACAATTGTGCTGTCAATAATTGCCCACAGGAAGAAACCCTTCACCATCTTTTCTGGACCTGCCCTTTTGCAGCTCAATGTTGGGACCTGATTTGCCCTTCAAGACAGCCAAATGCTTCAATTCTGGAAGCTTTTCTTGATCTCAAGAAGAAGTTACATGTACCTTTTTTCATGGAGATAATCATCCTTGCTTCCTGGGCTATCTGGATCTCAAGGAACAACTTGATCTTCCAAGCAGTACAACCTAGCATTCAGAGGTGGAAAGCTATTTTTCTGGAAGAACTAAATCTTCTAAGATTTAGAATTAAGAAGAGTTATGCTGGAGTTTATTGTTCCTGGCTTGACAATCTTGTACTGTAACCCTAGACCATAGCTTTCCTTTTTTCTTTTTTTCTTTTTTCCTTCTTCTTCTCTTTGGCTTATCTCAAGCCTTTTTGTATAGTGATACCTTTGTTTTCTCTGTTTTTTAATTAATAAAAATTGCAGTGGGGTTTTGCCCTACTGTGTACAGTCAATAGTGGTCCTGCCCATGGGACTCTAATTCTGGGTTCTCCTAAATTTTCACTGTGTGGTTGCTGAAAATAGCAGAAGATGAGACATGAACTTGGCTCCTGAGCTCAAATAGTAGCAATAAAATCCAAACAAATTTTAATGCTTTGGGCAACAAACATGTTAGATTGTTCTAGCTACGTGGAACATTTTTTGAAAATATCCATGATGGTCTAGAAAAAAGTTGCCCACAACTAGAATAATTGAACATATATGTTTGCTATTTCTTTTGTTTTGTTTGCATTTACTATTCGCTCGGATGCATGTAAGCTCAGGCACAAAATTGAATATCCGGAAAAAATATCGATATTTATTACACATGGAATGAACAGACACATGTCAATTTAAACACATATACATGGTAAAGTAAATTATGTTTTGGTATTTCATGCAACCCACGGACATCTTACTAGTATCATCAAAATATCGAACGAATACCTAATTCACAAGATTATTTATAACAAGACTTCTCCCATGTCCTCAGGACCAAAAGTAACTACTCACAACCCATATTCGTGTTCAAGATCAGAGGTGTATTGAATATGCTTAAGTATCTAAACATTTAATTTTCCACCAAATAAACCTACTAGCATCAACTACAAGTTAATCAACACTACTAGTAACCCACATGTACCAATCTGAGGTTTTGGGACAAAGATTGAATACAAGAGATGAACTAGGGTTTGAGATGAGATGGTGTTGGTGAATATGTTGATGAAGATTGGCCCTTCCACGATGAGAGGATCATTGGTGATTTCGATGGCTTCAATTTCCCCCTCCCAGAGGGAAGTATCCCCGACGGAATCGCTCCGCCAGATAGCAAAAGTGCTCCTGCCTAGGTTCCGCCTCGAGATGGAGGCGCTTCATTTCGAAAGTCTTCTCCTAATTTTTTCTAGGGCAAATAACATAATATAGGGGAAGATGGGCCCTAGAGGCCTGCTGGTGGAGCCACGAGCTCACCATGCATTCCACGAGGGGGCCTGAGCTCGTGACTCTCTCGTGGGCCCCTTCTAGTATTTATTTCCCCAATATTTTTATATATTCCAAAATAATTCTCTGTAAATTTTCATGTCATTTCAAGCTGTGGGGAATATCTATCTCTGCTGAAGCTTTTTCAGGTCAAGAATTCCAGTTGCCGGCAATCTCCCTCTTCATGTGAAACTTGAAAAATAAGGGAGAAAAGGCATTACAATAGCATCATAAAGTGAAATAATGACCCAAAACATAATAATAATAATAATAGTGGGAAAAAATGATGCAAAATAGATGTATTAGCAGCCGGGACAACCGAGCGACAACCGCCTTCTACCACCACCGAACCCAAAGGAGTCACCCTTAACGGGTGGTTGGAGCATTACCAGGCCCAGTACAACCGCCGCATAGATTTCCTGGGATTGCCAAAATACTGGCGGTACAACCGCCGTGAGAACAGTGGCACAACCGCTTGGATACCACCTGGAGCACTACTAACCCTAGGATATCACCGTAGTGCGGTGGTTGTTCCGGAAGCACCGACCAGGCCGGTACAACTGCTACCACCAATGGAACAATCGCTGGTGTGGTAAAAACAGCCCTAGGTGAAATTTGAGGTACTGTGCACGTGTTGTGGTTCACCTAGTACCTTCCGATGCAAACTCCATATTAATAGTCCTAGGACCAAAGAAATAAAAGTATCAGAAAATTCAAATTTGATCTTTCCCGTCTAGAGGGGTTGCCTAATTGTCTTGTGCCACATGAAGTAAGCATGTGTAGCTTATGCACATGATTAGTCTGCAAATTGCATTGTCATCAACACCAAAACACATAAGGCGGGAAATGCCCTTACAACTTGTCGGTGCAACAAACCTTGGGTCTGTTGCCCAGACTGTGCACAACCATGGGAACAAGGTTGAAGCACCAACCCAAGTCAGGATATAAGAGATCAAGAGATTCGAAGGACCAGCATGCAGATCAGAGGGACCAATACCAAACTAGAGAAGCAGGATATCGCCAAGAGAAAGATTCCTTTGCCGGGCAGGCGAGCCCGGCATGGGGCGAGGCCACCCCCAGAAGCAAGCAACAGAAGCGCCCCGGCAGGGCCTTCTGGGGCTCACGGAGGCAGAAACACCTCACCAACCACTCAAGCACGACCCACGTCATCGATCAATGCGGTGTCAAGCCGCAAGGTGATTAAGTGGCAGCCATTCGCCACATGGCAACCATTTCCTATAGGAGAAACCCACTGACAACACCCATCCTGCGACATGTCGAGAGAACAGGTGCGGAGCTGGCAAGATAGCCCGGCAGACCTTGCTGGGCAACCAGTGATGTGACACTAAGCAGTGCATTTAATGCGCCCTGTCAGCCTGCAGAGTTTGGTATGATAGCACTATTTGCTATCATATCAGTGCATAATGACTACTTTGCCATTGTGGTGACCCCTTGATCTATAAAAGGAGGTCCATGGCAACTGTAGAAAGGGTGAGAAGGTTGGATAACTCACACACCCATACGCGCGTAGTGCATGCTAGCCCAGGGCAACCCCTGCCGGGCAAGTGTACTACACTCACCACCACCTTTTCCACCATCAATCCACCAAAGCAGGAGTAGGGTTTTACGCCTCCAAGCAGCCCGAACCTAGGTAAATTGCTTGTGTGATCTCTGCCATGCTTCCCCACGCCCCTCTGCTCTTTGTGCAACACGTCGCCCCCTGCCGAACCAGCAAGGGGCCTCCTGGTCCCATAGGTGGCTGTGGTTTCCCGTGACATCTTTGGCGCGCCAGCTAGGGGGCTCGCTTGTGCGAACCTGAAGGCATGTGCAGCGTGTCATCTTCATCACTGTCGGATTTCGGGTTCCGGCAGACCCTTGAGGTTCGAACTCTGGGGTGCGCGCGGAGACTTCGCCCTCTACCTCTCCGTCTTGCAAAGATCTAAACTACAGAAAGAACAGCACAAGAGACACAAGGTTTATACTAGTTCGGGCCACCATTGTGGTGTAATACCCTACTCTAGTTTGTGGTGGGTGGATTGCCTCTTGGGCTGATGATGATGAACAATACAAGGAAGAACAGCCTCGCGAGGGTCTGCTCTTAGCAAGGACGATGAACTGCTAGGAGGAGTTCATCCGCCCTTCTCTCTCCCTCTTTGTTGCCTGAGTCTTTCTAACTGGTTGCCTGATGATCCGATCCCCTTACCCTGGGGGTGGCTAGTCCTATTTATAGGCAAAGGCCCTGGGCCTCTCCCCAAATATTGAGCGGGAAGGGCGCCAACAATTGGCCATTTTGAAGGGGAACATCTGGTACACTTATCCTGACTAAAGTTGATCCTCGCCTGCCAAAGGCTCTGTGGTGACGCCGTTCTGGGCTCCACGATGACCTCTTTCCCACCGTTGGACTGGTCTTGGTCTCGTTGCACCGAAATGGATGCCTTTGCTTGATCCTCTCGTCTGCGCTTGCCCCCTTTGCACCAAAGAGGAAAGGGAGACACTGCGCGGGCTGGCGCCCGCCTGGCACCCTTGGTCGTCATGGCTTGCGTCATGGGCACCTCATGAGGTACCCCGCCTTGATCTCTCCGCCTCCTCGTGAGCCAGCGTGACGAGGCCGCGCCTGAGGAAGCTCCGTGTCGTCCGCCCCGCGAGGCTTGGCCCCTCGCGAGGGTCTTGAGTCTCGTGTTGATGAAGATGGGCCGTGCTGGGCCCCCCTTTAAGCCATGCCGCAGGCAGGCAAGTCTGGGGACCCCCGTTCCCAGAACGCCGACAGTAGCCCCCGGGCCCAAGGCGCGCCCGGACTTGGCCGTGCTGAGAGGCGAAAGGGCAAGGGCGAAGCACCGCGGGCCCTAACAGCCTGCGGCCTTGGGCTCCGCGTGGCGATTGATTGGACGTGAGTGCTTCAGCAACCGCGCAGGTTATGAAAGGAGCGGCATCTGCCCAGGCTTTGCTCTTCTCTTTCTCCGGTTGCTGCTTAGATCCCCTTTCTTGCGCCTCTCCTCTCTTCCTCCAAGTTTCCAGATCTGCCTCATCTGCTTGACCTAGGCAGCCATGGCGCCTTGTCAGTCTCCGGCGAGGCTTGGTACTCGCCTGCTCTAGACTCGCCGAGCGTGTTGGAGGCGGGTTTTGCCCGGCTGCGCCGGATGGCGGCGGCGCAGGGCATCAACGGGGCGCAGGTGTTCAAGGCCGGCTCCGCCACCCCTGAGGGCCGAGGGAGCACCTTTTACCCTCTCTTCGTAAGCTCCATTGCTGCCGGCCTGGTGCCTCCCTTCTCCGAGTTCTTCTTCTCTGTCCTCCGCCATTACAACTTACAGGCTCTGCACCTCCACCCCAACTCCGTCCTTCTCCTTGCGATCTTTGCCTACTATTGCGAGGCTCACGTGGGGGTGCAGCCCTCAGTGGCCTTGCTGCGTCACTACTCCCTCCGGGTCACTCGCGGTTCTCCTTCCGCGTGTGCGAGCTTCGCCGCGTATGGCGGCACCATTGCCATTTCGAAGCCCGGGAAGAGGATCGAGGGCTTCAGGAGCAAGTGGGTCTTGGTAGATGCCGGGCGCATCCACCCTTGGCTGATCTTGCCCGCGGAGCAGCCCGCAAGCTCCAGCGACTGGTGCCGGGCGGAGCTCACAGACCCCCGCGCGAAACCGGTGTTGGAGAAGATGGACGCGGACCTGAGGCCGGTCAGCTTGGCGGCGGCGAAGCTGACCGACGTGTCGCTGCTGAGGGAGTTCCTGGAACACCAGCTGGCTCCACTCCGGCAGTACTCACCTCCGATGTGGAGGCCTCACCCGAGCCCCGCGGCCTTGGGCGACGAAGATTTGGCCACGGTCCTCCAATCTCTGGTCGGGGGCGAGGTGGCAAGGTTGGAGGGCGCGCCTGCGCCCTTGTTCCTTCGCGACGACTGGGAGCAGGTGTTGGAGTCCATGCCCGTCTTCAATGGGGACGGGCCTGTGCCCGTAGCGGCTCCCGAGGGGCTGGTGGAGGTGTCCTCCGGCGACTCCGGCGAAGAGGAGGACGAAGAGGAGCGGGAGAAGGGGCCTAACTCCGAGGCGACCGACGAAGAGTCGAGGGCTCCCCTCCCCCAGCGCAGGTCCCACACTCTTCGCCTTTCTTAGAGTGATGATGACGAGGATGGAGACGAGCAGGTCGGCAGGAGCTTGCCTCTGATCCCAAAGAAGGACAGGACTGGGCTGATCTCCCGCGGGTCTGCCCCTGCCTCGAGGCACCCTGCAGACGCACCTTCTGCTTCCGAGGTTGACCCTTCCAGCCGGCTGTCGGGCTTCAAGTTCCGCCGGAGGCTGTCTGAGATCACCGGCGATGACCCGTAAGTGCTTGATCCTTGTATTTATTTCTTGTTCCACTACCGAGGCTTGACGTTCGCATCTCTTGGATAAGCTGGCCCCCGCGGCGAAGAAGCCAAAGGAGGCTCCTGAGGCTCCATCCGCGGCAGCGCCTCCGCCTGCGGGGGATGGTGACCGCGACGCACGGGCCTCTCCTGCTCGGTCGCCTTCGCAAGGCCTGGCTGAGCTGGCTGGGGCGAGCTCAGCCCCCATGGCCCAAGTGACTCCTGAGGTGCCTTTGCCTGCTGCCGTCACCACGACCGTCGGGGCGCAGCAGACCCCGCCTCGGGATGTTGTGGTCTCGCCGCCGCTACCTTCTCCTCCCGTTCCACCAACTGCTGTTTCTCCAACTCCTCCTGCCGTCCTGGAGCATACTGCTGCTGGACTGGACCGGCTACGGCATAATCTTCTTGGCGCCGACCCTCGCCTGGTGGCCGGACGCCTGGAGCTGGCTTCGGGATGGATTCGCTCCAACGCCTTGATTCGGGCGGCGCTGGTTCAGGCCTCGACGGCCTGCGATGAAGAGAGGGAGGCCGTCCTTGAGGCGAAGGCTGCTCGAGACGCAGCCCTGGGGGAGATGGTTGAAGTCCGTGATCGTTGCAAGGCACTGGAGGACGAGATGCAAGGTCTGCGCGACCAGCTCGCGGAAGGGGCCCATCTTCGCCAGGAGCAAGAAGAAGGCGTGAAGGCTCGCGAGGCGGCCATCGAGGGCCGGGAGCCCAAGCTCAAAAAGCGCCGCGACCGTCTAGGCGCGCTGAAGAAGGAGCTGGAGGCGACGAAGGCTGAGCTGGATGGCAAAGCCCGGGTTCTTGCCGAGGATCGCGTGGCCTTCGCGGATATGGAGAAGAAGGCTCGTTCCTCGCTGAAGACGCTTTACGAGAGCGGCCTAGAGGGCCCGCTGGCCGGGGCCGAGGACGGCCCCGCCCAGCTGCTTCCCTTCCTGGTTCGTGCCCTTGAGGATGTCATCCTTGGCCTTGGCCCCACGGCTGAGGACGAGGTGCGTGTCCTGTCTTCTGCAGCACTGACGCGGGTCTTCGCCCACATCTTCCTTCGCGACCCCAACGCCGACCTCGACAGCCTGTTGGAGCCGGTAAGCGGCGAGGGTGCTGCTGCCGCTGCCGAGGTCGTGAAGGGTCGCGCGGAGGCTCTACTAGGGAAGTTCTGGGCCTTCAATACCAAGCCGAAGCAAGGCGCTGCCGGCCCCGCTGCTCCACGAGGCGAAGCCACTCCGCACTGCTCCGCCGCCGACAAGTGACTCCGCTCCTGCTCCTGTCTTGCCTTTGATCCCTGCATATGTATCATGCCTCCGGGAGGCGTTTAAACTTGCGTTTGGTATTGAGACGACAGTATGGACTGTAATATTTGCTTTTGAATTCCTTGAATTTTCTGCTTTTCCTCCCTACTTGCTTGTGTTCTACGCCGGCGGAGCCCGGCCTTGCGCGTACCTCACCCAGCATTAGCCCCGACCGGAAACCAGGATGGGACCAAAGGAGTGAGGGGCTACGTGACAAGTTAGGCTCCTGAGTCACGATGCTCAGGAGTCCCCCTTGGCGCACGAACAACAAGTAGGGAGGTGTGATGTGGGTGGATCTTCCGTTCTACGTTTGCAGAGCCCGGCCCCGCGCGTACCTCACCCAGCGCTAGCCTTTCGGAACTAGGGAGTGAGGGGCTACGAGACCAGTTAGGCTCCTGAGGCGTGCTGCTCAGGAGTCCCCCTTGACGCGCGAACGGCCTTCATACCTTGGCTCCGCTCGGGGAGAGACGCGTGACGAACCAGGCCCGAGGGGCCTGGCTGGGTGGCGTACGTCTGGGCGTGACCCAGGCGCAGCCCCCGTGCCTAGCCCCCTCGCGCGGCGCTCCCGAGGGGAGGCGTTGCGATGAGGCCAGACATTGAGCTCTGGGCTCCCTAAGGTTGATGCGGCCCGGGGGCCACCCTCAGTTGTTTATCACCAGCGCGGAGCATAGCGCTTCCGTATGTGTACGGGCATAGCCGCTCCTCGACAGTGTCGTCAGCCAGCGCGGAGCATGGTGCTTCCACTGGTACGTGGGAGGGGGCTCCCCTCCGGGAGGAGTCCCCGGGGCGTGTACAGCCCCGCCCTGACACATGGCCGGCACGGTAGGGCTAGGTGAGGTGTATCTGCGCACCCGTGAGCCAGCGCCGGACTCACGGGGCCCTACCTCTAGGCGGGTTGCGCCTGGCACTGGGCCTTATCTTCTGATGTGTTCCTGCAAATTTGGTTAGATGCCGGCACTCTACGTCCTCGGGTCCCGGCCCTCGAGCTTGTCTCAGCCGTCGCTGGTATGCCAGGTCGCGATGCCATGGACAAGGCCGGAGGGTGAGGGCTGGAGAGCCAGTAAGAGCCCTGAGTCGCGATGCTCAGGCACCCCCCCCTTTAATGTGCAAGTGGTCGACATGGAGAAGAAGAGGTGCCGTGGACAGGCATCAAGTAATCAAGCATGATGGGCGAATGCATAACCGGAAATAAACGCAAAGGAGATACATGCCGCTGGGCCTGGCCCGAGCAACTTGGGGATAATGCAGCCCGAGGGGCGCCCCCAACAAAGCACGCTAACAACCTGAAATAAAAGGGATACACGTCACAGGGACGGACCCACGCGGCCTGGGAATAATGCAGCTCTGGGTGAGCGCTCCCAGCTGGAAACGAAACTCGAAAGACGTCACCTGAAGATGTTGAGGACGAAGTGGTGTTGGTGCAGCAGACTCTGCGGGCTGCGGAAGCCGATCCTCACGAGCCCCCAGGCCTAGGGGCCTAGGGAGGCTCCGGAGGCACTGGTGGCTCCTCGTGAATCATCTCCATCTCCGCCAAGGTTGTGGAACGCCTGTCTTCCTGAGCCTCCATGATGCCCCTCATGAGGCGCTGGTACGTAGCAGCCGCGCCCGGCAAGCCGTAAGGCATGCGAACGTAGCTGTGGGGCGGACCTTCACAACACCCCACTTGCGAGGGCCAAAGGCACTCCATTGTGGTGACCTGATTGAGCCCTGGCACGTCGATGCAGACGCGCAGCCCACCATCCTCGCCTGGATGGGGGGCTACAGCCGGTAGACGGCGGCAACCTCTCATGATTCTTGACTCCTGTAGTTCTTGAACGACCTTGTTGACGAACTCTTGCTGGTCTGACCTTCCTTGCCTTGCTCCTTCTTGAGGGAAACGTGCTTCGAAACACGCCTCCACGTGGTGCCCAAGCGCCTCCCTCGTGACCTCGGCCAGGTCGGTGGCCCTCCAGGGGAGAGCCCCCGAGCCCTGCCTGAGGAGGGCGCCAAGCGCGCTTTCCTATGCGATGAAAGGAGGTTCCCCTTGGGCAGATGCGGGCCCTGAGGGGCCCGCCTCCTGAGGGGTCTGTCCAGACGATGCCTTCTTCTTCTTGGGGGTGGTCTCGGGAAGCCTCCTGCTTCCGCGATCCAGGTCTTCCAATGACGCGGCCTGAAAGGCTCACTCCAGGGAACACACTGCATCCTTCTCTTCACATGGCACCGTGATGACTCCGCCACTTCCTGGCATCTTGAGGACGTTGTAGCCATGGTGAGTTACGGCCATGAACTTGGCCAGCGCCGGGTACCCGAGGATGGCATTGTACGGCAGGCGGATGTGGGCGACGTCGAAGTCGATGAGCTCGGTGCGGTAGTTGTTGCGTGCCCCGAAGGTGACAGGGAGGCGGACCTGCCCAATCGGGACCGTGGAGCCGTCGATGACTCCGGAGAAAGGCTTGGTTGGCTGAAGCTGGTCATAGGGCACTTGGAGATTGTTGAACGTTTCCACGGACAGGACGTTGAGCCCTGCCCCACCATCGATGAGGGTCCTGGTGACCAGTACGTTGCTGATGACTGGGGAGCAAAGCATCGGGAGGACTCCGGCTGTGGCCGCGCACTTGAGCTGATCCACTGAGCTGAACATGATGGCGCACGCCGACCACCTGAGAGGGCGCGTTGCTTCGAGCTTGGGGAGGACTGCATTCACTTCGCGGGCAAACTGCTTGAAGATGCGTTGGGAGGCTGGGGCTTGAGCTCCGCCCAGGATGCAGGCGATCGCGCGTGGCTCCTGGAAGCCCCCAGCCCCCTCGTCTTGATGGCGGTCCTCGTTCCTCCTTGGCTGAGGTGGCAGTGGAGGGAGGCCTGCGTTGCCTTGTGGGCGATCCTCACGAGGCTGATCCCGCCAGTCCCCCTCGCGAGGCAGGTCCCGCCAGCGGTCCTCGCGAGATTGATCACGCCACCCTTGGCGCGGGCCACGGTCTTCCCAGCGTCCCGTGTTTCTTCCTCCTCCTCGGTCGTAGCCCCGGTCAGCACGGTCAGGATGACGGCCGATCCTTCCTTCTCGCACGGCGCGTAGTTCCTGGCATTCGTTGGTGTTGTGGGTGTGGAGGTCGTGGTACACATAGTACCGGCTGCCCCTGGAGGGTTCAGGCAGATCCTTGCCCCACTTGGTGTCCGGTTCTGCCGCGAGCACTGCAGCTCCCTTGCGCTTCACGTCCTTGGCCTTGGGCTTCTTCTCTTCTGGGTCCGCGGCAGGCAGCTCGAGGAGGGAGAGACGTCCTTCCTCAGCCCTGGCGCACTTGGTCGCCAAGTTGAACAGCTCCAGGGAGGTGCACAGGTCTTCATGCATCGCCAGCTCCTCCTTCATCTTGACGTCGCGCACACCATCGGAGAAGGCTGAGATGATGGCCTCCTCGGACACCTTGGGGATCTTGAGGCGCGCACTGTTGAAGCGCTGGATGTACTTTTGCAGGGTCTCTCCGGGTTGTTGCTTGATGCAGCGCATGTCGCTCACGGTAGGTGGCCGGTCGCGAGTACCTTGGAAGTTGGCGATGAAGCGGGTGCGCATCTGGTCCCAGGAAGAGATTGTTCCTGGAGCCAGATTTAGGAGCCAGGTGCGAGCTCCTTCCTTGAGCGCCATGGGGAACTAGTTCACCATGACCTTTTCATCCCCGCTGGCAGCTTCGATGCCCAGCTCATAGAGCTGGAGGAACTCTGCAGGGTCGGTCGTGCCGTCGTAGTGAGGAGGCAGGTCTGGCTTGAACTTCCCGGGCCACGCGATGCTACGCAGCTCGGTGGTGTAGGCACGGCAGCCTGCGGTGGCCACGGGAGGCTTTGGTTGAGGGAGAGCTTGGTCTTGCGGGTCCCCATGCACTGCGGCTGGGAGCAGCGCAGGGTCTTGACGCGCGGGAGCGGGAGCAGGGTCACGACGCGCCGGAGCAGGGAGCGCCCGGGCATCTTCTTGCGGACGAGGGACTTCTTGGTAGCTCCGCTCTTGCTGCGTCAGCGCCTGACGGAGCGGGTTCCGGCCAGGGGCCGCGCGCCTTGGAGCCATCGCGTCTTCTTGAAGAGGAGGCGGCTGGTACGCCACCGGAGCTTCGTTGCCCGCGTGGGGCGGGGTGCGACGCATCGGAACGGACGGCGCAGGAGAACCCCCAACGGCGCGGGCGAGCTCGGCGACGCGGTCAAGCCACTATTCGTAGACGTCGTCGACGGGACGGTAGCGCAGGAGCTTGTTCGCCGCGATGAGCGCAGCTCGATCCTCCAAGGGTGCGCGGAACGCGCGGGACGAAGAACCAGCTGGTGTGAGCGATGGAGTGGCGGTGCGGCCGTCTTGTCGCACGGACGGGTGCTGAGACGATGCTTGCTGCTCGTTCCCAGCCAGCCCGGTGGCGGCGTTGATGGCGGGCGATGGGGAACGACGAGGACGCCCGTCGATGGGAGCCGTCTGGGCGACGCGGGAAGCGACGGCGGCCCGGCGCTCGGCGCGGGCCCGACGTGCGTCGGACATGGGCGCGACGGTCGGAGGAGAGCGGAGCGGTGGAAGACATATTCCGGCGCACCCCTACCTGGCGCGCCAAATGTCGGATTTCGGGTTCCGACAGACCCTTGAGGTTCGAACTCTGGGGTGCGCGCGGAGACTTCGCCCTCTACCTCTCCGTCTTGCAAAGATCTAAACTACAGAAAGAACAGCACAAGAGACACAAGGTTTATACTAGTTCGGGCCACCATTGTGGTGTAATACCCTACTCTAGTTTGTGGTGGGTGGATTGCCTCTTGGGCTGATGATGATGAACAATACAAGGAAGAACAGCCTCGCGAGGGTCTGCTCTTAGCAAGGACGATGAACTGCTAGGAGGAGTTCAACCGCCCTTCTCTCTCTCTCTCTGTCTCTCTCTCTCTCTCTTTGTTGCCTGAGTCTTTCTAACTGGTTGCCTGATGATCCGATCCCCTTACCCTGGGGGTGGCTAGTCCTATTTATAGGCAAAGGCCCTGGGCCTCTCCCCAAATATTGAGCGGGAAGGGCGCCAACAATTGGCCATTTTGAAGGGGAAAATCTGGTACACTTATCATGACTAAAGTTGGTCCTCGCCTGCCAAAGGCTCTGTGGTGACGCCGTTCTGGGCTCCACGATGACCTCTTTCCCACCGTTGGATTGGTCTTGGTCTCGTTGCACCGAAATGGATGCCTTTGCTTGATCCTCTCACCTGCGCTTGCCCCCTTTGCACCAAAGAGGAAAGATAGACACTGCGCGGGCTGGCGCCCGCCTGGCACCCTTGGTCGTCATGGCTTGCGTCATGGGCACCTCATGAGGTACCCCACCTTGATCTCTCCGCCTCCTCGTGAGCCAGCCTGACGAGGCCGCGCCTGAGGTAGCTCCGTGTCGTCCGCCCCGCGAGGCTTGGCCCCTCGCGAGGGTCTTGAGTCTCGTGTTGATGAAGATGGGCCGTGCTGGGCCCCCCTTTAAGCCACGACGCAGGCCGCAGGCAGGCAAGTCTGGGGACCCCCGTTCCCAGAACGCCGACAATTACCATAGCCATCTTCGACGACGCCATCGACCATGGCGCCCAAGAAGTCTGGTCCTGCAGCTCACCCATCCACCTCGAAGGCTCCGCCGCCCGCAGCCTCCAACCCTACGGGGGGTGCGGAAGCGCACGAGGATGTGGATGTTGCTAGGGAAGTGGTCGGAGTAGGCGGCGCCATCGCCACTTCTCCCGCAGCTGACGTAGGAGCAGGAGGCACCAGAGGAGAGCAGCATCAGCAACACCACGATGGCCACATTCCCCAAGCTACGGGTGAGGGGGTTACTCCATCTGCGCCCCTCTCCCCACCGACGGCCATAGCCACAGCACCGGCGCTCGGACCGGGGCGAACCACTGCCCTCTGGCCACCCCCATCACGGGTGGGGTCGTCGCACGTGCAGCTCCCCCGGGACGGGCCGACCAAGCCGCTGCACCCGATGGAGCTGCTGGCCCTCAAGCGCCTCCGCCGCACCACGCCCAGGTGGTCGCCCCGCAGCGACAGCGGAGGCGCGGTACTACCGCCGCTCACCGTCAGGAGCCGCACGATGGTATGATCGACTTCATCGACATCCATGCCAAGCACTGCTTCGAAGGCCATGGCGCGAGCTCAGCTGCTGCTGAGGTTTCCGCCAAAGGCCGAGCAGATGGATGAATGGCGTGCCACCATCCAGAGTCTGCTCGGTTTCGCCGAAGCTGGGGGCTCGCGGCGAGCTAGCCCGCCACAACCTCCCCAAGCGACAACAACAGCTCGTGCTGCTGACCGCACGGAAGGGGACATCCCCATGGTGAAGGAGAAGATCACGACGATATCTTGATGGCATCTTCTGACCCTCGAGTACGTCCAGGCCAACTTCGAGCCCCGAAGGATGGGCGGAGAGGAGACGCGCATGTCGTCATCGAGCAGCGCCGCGATGACCTCCGCTGGACCGACGTGTGTGACGCCTCAATGTTGACGAGCCTGCGCTCGGTGTTGGTGGGTGCCTATCTTTCGAGGTTGGCTGCCCTGCCTTAACACGAGAGCTATGGCAAGTCCGTTGGCCGTCCGTTCGCATGTTCAAGCCAGAGATACCTGAGAAGTACGACGGGAGGCTAAACTCGGCAGAGTTCCTGAGCATCTACACCATCACTGTTCAGGCTGCCGGGGGAAGAGATGAGAAGGTGTTCGCCGGCTACTTCCCTTTGGCCATCAAATCCAGTGTGAGGTCTTGGCTAATGCACCTACTGGAGAACTCCTTTTCGTTGTGGGCCGACCTGTGCCTCAAGTTCATTGGCGCCTACACTAGTGGTCATCAAGAACCCGGCAGGCCTAGCGATTTGCAGCTTCTCCAACAGAAGGAAGGAGAAACGCTCCGTAACTATTTACATAGATTTAGCAAAGTTCATAGAAATATCCCACATATCCATCCGGCAGCCGTAATAGCTGCCTTCCAGTCCAATGTGCGCAACCGTCATATTCGCTCCAAGATGAACGTGCGGTTGCCCATGACTGTGAATGAGCTTTATACATTAGTGGATAAATGTGCTCTGATGGAGGAGGGAAGGAGGTTTCCCGGAGAGGAAGATTGCACCAATGTTGATTTAGAGGATGAGGATGAATCAAGTAGTCAGAAGAAGAGCAAGAAGCGTGGTAAGAAGCGGAGAGATAAGGCGGTGATGACTATTGAAGGATCTGGCACGCCTAGTACCGGCAAGAAGGCCAAAGTTGAGGCCCCCGGCACGGAAGCTATCATGTGCACTGACTACCGGGAAGCCGCTGCTGCCGAGAAAGCTGGGAAAGGTGATGGGCCGTAATGCAAGATTCATCGGACCAAGGGCCACGACCTTCAAGAGTGTTATCAAGTTGAGCAGCTTGTCAAGAAGCAGAAAGCAGAATGTGAGAAGCGTGACAAGGAAAAAGGTCAGAATGTTACTGGCGGTAAGGGCCGAGGTGGTGAAGTAAATCACCCCGGCAAACCCTTTCCGAACCATGGAAAGCCTGCCAGAGGTTAAGAGAAGGAAACCTGTGATGATGAGAGTGATGGAGGGGATGAAGAGGAAACCAGTGAGCAAGAGTTTCATAAGGCCACGGACGCCCTCTGCATTGAAAGAGGTGCAACTTTGCACACTTCTCACCGTCAGCTCAAACAGTGGGCACGAGAAGTCAATGTCGTGGAACCAGCACCAAAGGCCCGGAAGCCTCTCAAATGGTCCCATACGCCCATCATCTTTGACGAGGTGGACCATCCCAGCCATACCACTGCGGTAGGATGTTTGCCGTTGTTGGTCTCCCCAACAATTCACAACCTCAAGGTCACAAAGATGTTGGTGGACGGCGGGGCCGGGTTGAATTTGATTTCCCTGGAAGTCGTCAGCAAGCTTCAGATAGAAGAAGATGAGCTAGAGGTTAACGACACACTTCGGAGTTAATCCCCGCAGGAGCCGTCATAAGGGAAAGATTACGTTGCCGGTAACGTTTGGGGCATAATTGAATTACCAGACTAAGAGGATTGTGTTTGATGTGGTTGATCTCCCCCTACCGTACAATGGGATTCTTGGACGCCCGGCCCTGGCTAAGTTCATGGCAGCATCCCACTATGCCTACAACACCTTGAAGATGCCTGGGCCACTGGGAGTCATCACCATCCCATTAGATGAGAAGGATGCAATTATTTGTGTGGACAAGATGTACCAGGAAATTGCCGCGGCAGAGGCAGCGGCATCAGCAATTCCTGCCAAGGAAAGCAAAGGAAAGAAGAGAGTGTGTAAGGCCTACGACAAAGAGTCCGGGAAGCGTGCCCCCACCAAGTGCATGACACCCGTTGACGATGTGCGAAGTGTTCTAACAGCAAGAGATCCAAGGTTGCTGCACCCCAACTCAAGAAGGTCCCGGCAGGGTTGGTGATGTCTACTACACAACCTTCTTCTTGTAGACGTTGTTGGGCCTCCAAGTACAGAGGTTTGTAGGACAGTAGCAAATTTCCCTCAAGTGGATGACCTAAGGTTTATCAATCCGTGGGAGGCGTAGGATGAAGATGGTCTCTCTCAAGCAACCCTGCAAACAAATAAAAAAGAGTCTCTTGTGTCCCCAACACACCCAATACAATGGTAAATTGTATAGGTGCACTAGTTCGGCGAAGAGATGGTGATACAAGTGCAATATGGATGGTAGATATAGGTTTTTGTAAACTGAAATATAAAAACAGCAAGGTAGCAAGCGGTAAAAGTGAGCGTAAACAGTATTGCAATGATAGGAAACAAGGCCTAGGGTTCATACTTTCACTAGCGCAAGTTCTCTCAACAATAATAACATAATTGGATCATATAACTATCCCTCAACATGCAACAAAGAGTCACTCCAAAGCCACTAATAGCGGGGAACAAACGAAGAGATTATGGTAGGGTACGAAACCACCTCAAAAGTATTCTTTCCAATCAATCCATTGGGCTATTCCTATAAGTTTCACAAACAGCCCTAGAGTTCGTACTAGAATAACACCTTAAGACACAAATCAACCAAAACCCTAATGTCACCTAGATACTCCAATGTCACCTCAAGTATCCGTGGGCATGATTATACGATATGCATCACACAATCTCAAATTCATCTATTCAACCAACACATAGAACCTCAAAGAGTGCCCCAAAGTTTCTACCGGAGAATCAAGACGAAAACGCGTGCCAACCCCTATGCATAGGTTCATGGGCGGAACCCACAAGTTTATCACCAAAACATACATCAAGTGAATCACGTGATATCCCATTGTCACCACAGATACGCACGGGAAGACATACATCAAGTGTTCTCAAATCTTTAAAGACTCAGTCCGATAAGATTACTTCAAAGGGAAAACTCAATCCATTACAAGAGAGAAGAGGGGGAGAAGAAACATAAGATCCAACTATAATAGCAAAGCTCGCGATACATCAAGATCGTGCCAAATCAAGAACACGAGAGAGAGAGAGATCAAACACATAGATACTGGTACATACCCTCAGCCCCGAGGGTGAACTACTCCCTCCTCGTCATGGAGAGCGCCGGGATGATGAAGATGGCCACCGGTGAGGTTTCCCCCCTCCGGCAGGGTGCCGGAACAGGGTCTCGATTGACTTTTGGTGGCTACAGAGGCTTGCGGCGGCGGAACTCCCGATCTAATCTCCGTTCTGGAAGTTTTAGGGTACGTAGGTATATATGGGTGCAGGAAGTACGTCGGTGGAGCTTCGGGGGCCCCACGAGGCAGGGGGCGCGCCCCCACCCTCGTGAGCACCTCCCTTGGCTTCTGACGTGGGGTCCAAGTCCATCCGGTAGCTTTCCTTCCAAAAATAACTTCTCCAGTTGATTTCGTTCCGTTTCGACTCCGTTTGATATTCCTTTTCTTCAAAACACTGAAATAGGCATAAAACAGCAAATATGGGCTGGGCCTCCGGTTAATAGGTTTGTCCCAAAAATAATATAAAAGTGGATAATAAAGCCCAATAATGCCCAAAACAGTAGATAATATAGCATGGAGCAATCAAAAATTATAGATACGTTGGAGATGTATCAGTTGGCTGGCGTTGATGGTACTTTCACAATCAGCGCCACCCTCGATGAAAAATAGGGAAGTGCGCTCGTTGCCTTCTTGCGGGCAAATCTCAATGTGTTTTCCTGCCAACCATCTGATATCCCTGATGTTCCCAGGGAGGTAATCAAGCACCACCTTGTTGTCTGCCCACATGCCCGACCTGTCAAGCAGAAAGTCCGGAAGCAGGCCCTGGAGAGGTAGCAGTTCATTGCAGAAGAGATCAAGAAACTTGAGGCAGCTGGTTTGTTCAGAGGAGTATTGCACCCCATGTGGTTGGAGAATCCAGTGGTAGTCCGGAAGGCTAATGGGAAATGGAGGCTTTGCATAGATTTCACATATCTCAACAAGGCTAGCCCGAATGACCCATTTCCCTTGCCGTGTATCGATTAGATTGTGGATTCCACTGCAGGTTGTGATTTTCTCTCCTTTCCGGACGCATACTCCAGGTATCGCCAAATCTTCATGTCCAAGGAAGATGAAGAGAAGACGTCGTTCATCACTCCATGTGGTACGTACTGCTTTGTCCGCATGCCATTCGGATTAAAGAGTGTCGGGTCCACTTTTGCAAGGGCGATCCATATTGGTTTTGAGCCACAACTACACAAAAAAGAGGCCTATATGGATGATATTATGGTCAAGACCAAGGATAAGGCCACCCTTATTCAAGATTTGGAGGAAACGTTTGATAATCTATGCAAGATCAATCTGAAGCTCAATCCGGAGAAGTGTGTATTTGGTGTTCCATCTGGCAAGCTGCTTGGGTTCTTCGTATCCCATCGCAGGATCAAAGCCAACCCCGACAAGATCAAAGACATTGGGCAGATCCAAGCACCAAGGACAATTAAGGATGTGAGGCACCTGATAGGGTGTGTTGTCGCGCTTAGCAGATTCATTTCCAAATCTGCCGAGCGCGTCTTGCCGTTCTTCAAGATCTTGAAGAAAGGCCGGCCCTATGAAGTGGAACCCAGAAGTAGATGCAGCTTTGCAAGAGTTGAAGGCCTACTTGTCCCCTGTGCCTACCTTGGTTGCTCCCAAACCCTAGGAGCCGTTGCTGCTATACTTGGCGGCAACCAACCAGGTGGTCAGTGCGGCCTTGGTAGCACAAAGAGAAGTGGATGAGGCAGAAAGTGAGCAGAGACCGGTAGAATCAAAGAAGGATCAGGATAGCAGTGGGCACGACAACGAGAGCAACCCCAAGGACGCAGCAAGGAAGAAAGTGGTGCGGCGCCTAGTGTACTTCGTCAGCTCCCTATTACTGGGGGCTAGATCGAGGTACTCTGGTGTGCAGAAGTTGATCTGTGGCCTCGTTATGGCCTCAAGGAAACTTCATCACTACTTCCAAGCCCATGAGATCATGCTTGTACTCGTTTCCTGTTGCAAAGGATACTCCGAAGCCCAGATGATACCGGCAAAATAGTGGAGTGGGCCTTGGAGTTATCCAGCTTTGGTTTTAAGTTTGAGAGCACATAAACTATTCAGAGCAGGGCATTGGTAGAGTTTATTGTAGAATGGACGCCAACCCCTGATGAGGAAGTAACAGAGGCAACTACCCCCGGCAAGGAATCACCCCAAGAATGGATTATGTATTTTGATGGTGCCTTTTCCCTGCAAGGTGCAGGAGCTGGCGTGCTTCTTGTCGCCCCCTCCGGGGAGCACTTGAAGTATGTCGTCCAAATGGATTCCGCTCGGGAAGAGGCAACCAACAATACAACTGAGTATGAAGGACTGCTTGCCGGGCTCAGAATTGTAGTTGAATTGGGAATCAAGAATTTGATCATTCGAGGAGATTCATAGCTTCTGGCGAGACAAGTCAACAAGGATTACCAAATTCCATTGATGGAGGCATACGTCAAGGAAGTGAGGAGATTAGAGGAGCACTTTGATGGATTGCAAACAGAGCACGTACCCCGTGCGGAAAACAACATTGCTGATCATCTTTCAAAGTGTGCTGCGCAGAAGCTTCCTGTCGAACCAGGAACTTTTGTTCTCCATCTCACTCAGCCCTCTGTATCCCTGGCAACAATGGCCCAGAAGACAAGAAAGTTGGACACCAGAAAGCCTCTCCCGGTACAGCCGTCTGCTCCCGGCAGATTCCGTGCCGAAAACAACTTCTCACAGCCTGCCGGACCACCCCCTCTAGCCGGGTTCATGAACCCCGCGAATGAGGTTGGTGCTCCCGCCACAGATGAGAGGTCGCTAGTCCTCGTTGCCAAGCCCCAGGCTCCAACTTGGGCGAGGCACATTGTCCACTTTCTCCAAACCGGAGAGCTTCCCTGCAACCAAGATGAAGCTGAAAAAGTAGCCCGGAGGGCCAGTATGTATCAGTTTGTCGATGACACTCTGTACAAAAGGAGGCCCAATGGTGTGAAATTGAAGTGTGTCTGTCGGGAAGAAGGAAAGGAACTACTGGCTGAGATTCAAAGAGGAATATGTGGCTCCCACATTGGATCAAGGGCATTAGTTGGGAGAGCATTCCGGCAAGGATTTTATTGGCCGACGACCCTCCAAGATGCGGTCGAGCTCGTCATGACATGTGAAGCCTACCAGTTCCATTCCAAGAAAACACATCTGCCTGCCTAAGCTCTTCTAACAATCCCTCTATCATGGCCATTTTCGGTCTGGGGGCTCGATATCCTCGGCCCCTTCCCCCGAGCAATCGAGGGCTTTGAATTATTGTTCGTTGCCATTGACAAGTTTACAAAGTGGCAGGAAGTGACTGCCGTGAGAAAGGTGACTGCTTAGTCAGCTATCAAGTTCTTGAAAGAATTGGTGTGTCGTTTTGGAGTTCCGACAAGGATCATCACTGGCAACGGCACCCAGCTCACGAGTCGCGCCTTCATGCAATATGTTCATGCCCTTGGATGCAAGATCTCATTTGCCTCTGTGGCACACACCCCGGAGCAATGGACAGGCTTAGAGGGAAAACGCTGAAGTGTTGCATGGACTCAAGACGAGAACTTTTGATACGCTGCAGAAGCACGGCAGGCAGTGGATCGAGGAGCTGTCGGTAGTTCTCTGGTCCCTCAGAACGACACTAAACCGAGCTACCGGGCAGACTCCCTTCTCACTTGTCTACGGGGCAGAAGCAGTTATCCCCATGGAGCTCATTTATAGGTTGCCTCGAGTGCTTGCTTACGATGAAGTAGCGCAAGATCAGCACCGGCATGATGATGTTGTGCTACTCGACGAGAAGTGTCTCTGGGCTGCTACGTGTGTTGCACGCTATCAGCAAGCCCTGCGTCGCTATCATAGCCGCAAGGTTCACGACCAGTTTTTTGAGGAAGGTGACCTTGTCCTTAGGCATGTTCAGTCCGCCAACGGTACACACAAGTTGTCACCGAAGTGGGAAGGCCCTTACTGAGTAGTACGAGTCACCAGACCTGGCGCAGTCCGTCTGGAGACCAGAGATGGCACTCAGTGGCAAAACTCATGGAATATTGAGCATCTCCGCAAGTTCTACCCGTAAGGCGCGATTGTCGGGCCCTGCCCAGCAGCCACCCTTTTGTACAGGCCTTGCCTCAGCTGCATGTAACCCCTTGTACAAAGCGGGGGCAATGACCCTGTGCAAGAGAAAATAAAGAAGCACTATAGGGGGGCCCCCAAATAAGATTGCATGCATGCATGAGCAAACCAAGATCACTGCATAAGCCTTTCATGAGCATTTGCATGTGCATATAGATAGTATCGCATCTTGCATTCATTCTCATTTGCATGAAGCTGCAGGTTCTTGCCATGAACTTGGCTTTAACAAGGAGTTGAGAAGATTGCCCGGCACAGCGATCCCCGACAAGCCAAACAGATAAGTTTTACCTCATGTACATTAGTGTTCTGTAAGGCTATAACTTAAGCATGAGAAAGCCCCGCCACTCTTTTGAGACGTAGGTCCTCCTATCCATGACTCAAACGTTGCTTCGGTCAGAATGGTCGCAATAGCCTTTGGGAAAAAGAAGTTGACGGGGGGCTGGTCCCTCTGTCTGTTCCCCGGCAGATGCAGCTCTCCGGCAGACAAAAATGGTACCGGTAGGATAGCCTGCCGGTGAAAACTTGTTTATTTACATTAAAGATGCATCCCACCTCTGCATGGACATACACATGCACAAGTTCCTGGCAAGGTTCATCTTTTTCATTCATATGCTAATACAAGTACAAGCATTACAGAACACAGAGACGGACACGAGAGATTACATTATTTGAATTAAAATTTTGCAATTGCCTACAGATTTAAGATTGAAAAAAGATAAGTGCCCCGTAATGCCTTTGCCCCTATCCATCTCCTACAGGAAGAGGTCGAAGAGGCTGAAGGTGGGCACAACTAGGATTCAGCGCCTCCCCAGGATCAGGACAGCGCCGCTCCCCAACAAGGAGGAAGAAACCAGAGGGCGGGCGTGGATGGTGACATTGCCGGAGGACCAGACGGAAGGCACGGAGTCACCGACAAACACGACTCGTCGGAACAGTCGCACCCGTTCTTGACGCATCATGGGTTGCCGCTGTCGTCCGCATCACTACCACCCGAAGACCTCGGCATGACCGCCTCGCCGGGCATCATGCTCTCTAAATCCTCCCACAGAGAGCATGGTCATCCCCCGGAGCCCTGGTGTTAGAAGCCACCGCACGTCCTGGAGACGTCTGAGAAAGCAGCGAGCCTTCCTATACGACGAGAGAACCACGCCCAGGAGGAGCCAGATTCGCCCCTATTGGCAATGAATCTCTCCTATGGCTCCTCCAGACGTCGTGAGAGGAAGAAGAATGGGGAGCGATCGACTACCACATGACGTGCCCACCTCGAGCCATGGCATGGTGTCAATCGCATCCCCTCCCACTAAAGTCAAGGCCACGGGCGGCCTGGCGGCAAACACGCTAAGGTTACCTCTCCCGGCATTGTCGCCACATCGCCCGAGTCCGCTTTTCAGATCTAAGGGAGGCTTCAAAATGAGGCCAGGGAGCTGGCCCCAGGCTCTCCCCTTCAGCATGACCAGCAAAAGCGGAAGACAGAGGAAGAAGAGTGCGAGGTTGGATGATTCCGCCCTCCCTCCGCCCCTCCTTTTATAGGTGGGGCGGGGAAGGGCAGCAGTTCCATCAATGGGCGGCCACCGTCCTCCTCCGCCAATTCAAGACGACCGGGCCCTCACCATGATGCTCTCCTGTCTCGCACGCCTAAGTTACCTACCCCGCGTGATGCATGTAGCATACGTGGCCAGGGATAAGGGTGTGGTGGGAAGAGTGAACTGGTCGTTTCTACCCCATGCGTTAAAGTCATTCACGGGCCATTACTAGAGCAGACCCACCATGATTGGCTTTACACGGCACGCAGAGAAATCGGAAACCGGCCCGGAATCAAGGCTAATGAAGAAGCAAGGAAGACTTCAAGAGACTAGCCTCTTCAGTAACCCTGCCTGTGCACTTATTAGGCCCTACCTCGACGATGCTTGGCATCGCGTTCGGGGCAGGCCCGGGGGCTTCTGTCGATGCAACAAACCCTGGGTCTGTTGCCCAGACTGTGCACAGGCATGGGAACAAGGTTGAAGCACCAACCCAAATCAGGATACAAGAGATCAAGATATTCGAAGGACCAGGATGCAGATTAGATGGACCAATACCAAACCAGAGAAGCAGGATATCGCCAAGAGAAAGCCTCCTTTGCCGGGCAGGCTAGCCTGGCAAGGGGAGAGGCCACCCCCAGAAGCAAGTAACCGAAGCGCCCCGACAGGGCCTACCGGGGCTCACGGAGGCAAAAACACCTCACCAACCACTCAAGCATGACCCACGTCGTCGATCAATGCGGTGTCAATTCGCAAGGTGATTAAGCGGCAGCCATTCGCCACATGGTAGCCATTTCCTACAGGAGAAACCCACAGACGACACCCGTCCTGCAACGTGTCAAGAGAACATGTGCGAAGCTGGCAAGATAGCCCGGCAGGCCTTGCCGGGCAACCAGTGATGTGACACTAAGCGGTGCATTTAATGCGCCCTGTCAGCTGATACGTCTCCAACGTATCTATAATTTTTTATTGTTCCATGTTGAGGGAGTCCGAGATTAGGGGGTGTTCGGCCATCCGAAGTATACCTTCAACCGGACTCCAGGACTATGAAGATACAAGATTGAAGACTTCGTCCCGTGTCCGGAAGGGACTTTCCTTGGCGTGGAAGGCAAGCTTGGCGATGCGGATATTCAAGATCTCCTATCATTGTAACTGACTTTGTGTAACCCTAATCCTATCCGGTGTCTATATAAACCGGAGGGTTTTAGTCCGTAGGACAACAACTCCAACATACAACAATCATACCGTAGGCTAGCTTCTAGGGTTTAGCCTCCTTGATCTCGTGGTAGATCTACTCTTGTACTACCCATATCATCAATATTAATCAAGCAGGACGTAGGGTTTTACCTCCATCAAGAGGGCCCGAACCTGGGTAAAACATTGTGTCCCTCGTCTCCTGTTACCATCCGCCTAGACACACAGTTCGGGACCCCCAACCCGAGATCCACCGGTTTTGACACCGACATTGGTTCTTTCATTGAGAGTTCCTCTGTGTCGTCACTTTTAGGCCCGATGGCTCCTTTGATCATCAACGACGATGCGGTCCAGGGTGAGACTTTTCTCCCCGGGCAGATCTTCGTCTTCGGCAGCTTCGCACTGCGGGCCAATTCGTTTGGCCGCCTAGAGCAAATCGAAAGCTACGCCCCTGGCCATCAGGTCAGGTTTGGAAGTTTGAACTACACGGCTGACATCCGCGGGGACTTGATCTTCGACGGATTCGAGCCACAGCCAAGCACGCCGCACTGTCTCGGTGGGCATCATCTAGCTCTGTCGCCGAACAGTGTCCTGGAGGCTGCACGCGCGTCAGTTCGGACCCTTAATTCGGAACCTGCGGTGCCGATCGAGGATGAGCGGTTGGACGCCACCTCAGGGGCTGCGATCTCCAAGGCGATCGAGCCGAACACCAGCCCCGCACTCTGCATGACCCGTGACTCCGAGGATCCGGATTCCCCTCCGGACTCCGAACCCCCCGCGCCCCTGCCGATCGAATCCGATTGGGCGCCGATCATGGAGTTCACCGCCACGGACATCTTTCAGCACTCGCCCTTCGGCGACATCCTGAACTCACTAAAGTCTCTCTCTTTATCAGGAGAGCCCTGGCCAGACTATGGTCAGCAAGGATGGGATACAGACGATGAAGAAATTCAAAGCCCACCCACCACCCACTTCGTAGCCACTGTCAACGATTTAACCGACATGCTCGACTTCGACTCTGAAGACATCGATGGTATGGACGACGATGCAGGAGACGAACAGGAACCAGCACCTGTAGGGCGCTGGAAGGCCACCTCGTCATATGACATATATATGGTGAACGCTCCAAAAGATGGAGATGGCAATGGAAAAGCGGGGGATGATACTTCTAAGAAACATCCCAAACACCGACGTCAGCGGCGCCGCTCTAAATCCCGCCAAAGCAAAAACGGTGTGATTCTGGCACCGGAGATAATACTACTCCGGATAGCACTGAAGAACACCCCCTCCAGCAAGATTCGGCACAGGAAGATGGAGAAGCCAGCCCTCATGAGAGGGCGGCAGACCGAGAGGTTGAGGACAATAACTATATGCCTCCCTCCGAAGACGAGGCAAGCCTCGACGACGACGAATTCGTCGTACCATCAGACCCCGCCGAACAAGAGCGTTTCAAACGCAGGCTTTTAGCCACAGCAAGCAGCCTCAAGAAAAAGCAACAACAGCTTAGAGCTGATCAAGATTTGCTAGCTGACAGATGGACTGAAGTCCTTGCGGCCGAAGAGTATGAACTCGAACACCCCTCCAAGCGTTACCCAAAGCGCGGGCTGTTACCCCGATTAGAGGAGGAAGCACCTACATCACCAGCGCATGACATGGCCGACCGGCCACCTCGTGGCCGCGACAGAGAGGCCTCTAAGCCCTCCACTCAAGCCATGCCCCGACGCCGCTCAAAACGTGCTAAGGCACGGGAAAATGCGCCAAACCTGTGAGATATACTGGAGGACAAGGCAAGGCAAACAAGATCGATCTACGGATCGCGCGGGCGCCCCACGACACATAACGGTGATCGTCACTCCGGATACGACAAATCCGGCCGGGCCGAACACAATGGACAAAGCTCCTTTGAGCTGCGTCGTGATATAGCCCAGTATAGAGGCGCCGCACACCCACTATGCTTCACAGATGAAGTAATGGATCATAAAATCCCTGAGGGCTTCAAACCCGTAAACATTGAATCATACGATGGCACAACAGATCTTGCGGTATGGATCGAGGATTATCTCCTTCATATCCACATGGCCCGCGGTGATGATCTACATGCCATCAAATACCTCCCACTCAAACTAAAGGGACCGGCCCGGCATTGGCTCAACAGCTTGCCAGCAGACTCAATCGGTTCTTGGGAGGACCTGGAAGCCGCATTCCTTGACAACTTCCAGGGCACTTATGTGCGACCACCGGACGCCGACGACCTAAGCCACATAATCCAGCAGCCGGAGGAATCGGCCAGGCAATTCTGGACACGGTTCCTAACAAAGAAAAATCAAATAGTCAACTGTCCGGACGCGGAGGCCCTAGCAGCCTTCAAGCATAATATCCGCGACGAGTGGCTTGCCCAGCACCTAGGACAGGAAAAGCCAAAATCTATGGCAGCCCTCACGACACTCATGACCCGCTTTTGCGCGGGAGAAGATAGCTGGCTTGCTCGCAGCAACAACTTAACCAAGAACCTTGGCAATTCAGATACCAAGGACAAAAGCGGCAGGTCGCGCCGGAACAAGCAAAAGCGCCACGTTAACGGCGACAGCAATGAGGACACGGCAGTAAATGTCGGATTCTGAGGCTACAAATCCGGTCAGCGGAAAAAGCCATTCAAAAGAAATACCCAGGGTCTGTCCAGTTTGGACCGAATACTCGACCGCTTGTGCTAGATACACGGCACCCCCGAAAAGCTAGCAAATCACACCAACAGGGATTTTTGGGTGTTCAAGCAGGCAGGCAAGTTAAGAGCCGAAAACAGAGACAAGGGGCTGCATAGCGATGACGAGGAGGAGCCCAGGCCGTCGAACAGCAGTGGACAGAAGGGTTTTCCCCCACAAGTGCGGACGGTGAACATGATATACGCAACCCACATTCCCAAGAGGGAGCGGAAGCGTGCGCTACGAGACGTATACGCGCTGGAGCTAGTCGCTCCAAAGTTCAACCCATGGTCCTCCTGCCCGATCACCTTTGATCGAAGGGACCATCCCACTAGCATCCATCATGGTGGGTTTGCCGCATTGGTTCTTGACCCAATTATCAACGGATTTCATCTCACAAGAGTCCTCATGGACGGCGGCAGCAGCCTGAACCTGCTTTACCAGGATACGGTGCGGAAAATGGGCATCGATCCCTCGAGGATCAAGCCCACAAAAATGACCTTTAAAGGCGTTATACCAGGTGTAGAGGCCAACTGCACAGGCTCAGTAACACTTGAAGTGGTCTTCGGATCTCCGGACAATTTTCGAAGCGAAGAGTTAATCTTCGATATAGTCCTGTTTCTCAGTGGCTATCACGCCCTGCTCGGGCGAACCGCATTTGCAAAGTTCAATGCGGTGCCGCACTACGCATATCTCAAGCTCAAGATGCCAGGCCCTCGAGGAGTAATTACGGTCAATGGAAACACCGAGCGCTCCCTCCGAACGGAGGAGCACATGGCGGCCCTCACAGTAGAAGTGCAAAGCAGCCTTTTTAGGCAGTTCTCCAGTCCGGCCGCTAAAAAGCCGGACACTGTCAAGCGCGCCCGGAGTAACCTACAACAAGACCGCCTGGCACGTTCTGAGCAGGCGTAGCAATGCGGCCCCAACCCCAGCCCTCGCGACGTAGCGAAACCAGTGCTTCGCGTACATAACTATGCTCTTGAAATACCATGGGCACAGGGGGAGGGGCACAATCACGGCGAGCCCAAAACACGGCCTAAACCGTACTAGGGGCTGCTGGATTATTTTTAATCTTTTCTTACTTTCAGGACTCCATACTTCGGACGACCTGTTCGGCAATTCAACTGCCGCACAAATGATGCAAGATCCAGGGAAGCAGACAAGCCATGCCGCACTATGGAACCCCCAGGTGGTCTCTGTTACGAGCAGTATACCTGTTTTGAATACAATTCCGCGGCCTGCCCCTGGCCAGGACATGTTAAATAGTCCAATATCTTTTGCTTATCGCACTATTTGTATCGTTCTGCTTTGATAGCAGCCTTTTTATAAACAATGCATAGCTTTTTGTCTATTTTTTGCATTATCCTCTTTTTATATATATGTTCATTAATGACATGTGGCACCCGTACACTGTGGTACGGCAAATACGCCAGGGGCTTCAGTACCCCTTAATATGGTGTAAGAAGTCTGAATACTTCATAAGTGCGGCAACCCGAACTTATAGCACTATATGCATCGGCTCCGAATCATGATTTGGGTCAATAGTTGGGTTTCCCCGGCTCCTATGTTTTGGTGCCTTACGTTCCGCTATATCGGCTAAGGTAGCACTAGGAGAACCACTGCAATTGTGCCCCAGTTGAGCTGGGCTGAGCACCTCAATGGAGAAAGCAAAAACTGACTGTCATGATGAGGCGAGAGACCGGTCGCTGTTCGAGAGGTTTTTTGAGTCCCTAAAGACTTATGCCGCTTCGAGCGAGGAGCCGGCTTTGTCCAGCCAAGGCGTGGATAGCGCCCCAAACTCGGTCTTCCGAACTAGGGGCTTCGCTGAAATTTAAAATTATAAAGTTCTATGGCTAAGTGAGAGTGTTCAAGCATTATAGTCCGATTGCCTTGTTCGTTGTGCTGAGCGCCTCCCTCGAAGGACCCAAACATGGGAAAAAGAGCGCTCAGGTTTATCCCGAACACCCCAGCACTAGTGGCATGGGGGCGGAAGCTGACGACTGGCCATCTCTCAATTTTTTTGATAAACGGCCGCACAAAAAATAATATTTTAAATTCAACAAGCATTGCTTAGCGCATATGACCAAGTTTTCAGCGCACAGGACAAACACGAGCAAGTTCATTCAAAAATTACATGCTTGGTACATTCATCCGCCATAAGGCGGGCACCAGCAAGAACATCCTTGTAATAGTTCTCGGGCTTGCGATGCTCCTTCCCCGGCGGCGGCCCGTCCCTCACAAGCTTCTCACCGTCCAGCTTACCCAGTGCACCTTTGCACGGGCAAGGGCCCTACGGGCACCTTCGATGCAGACAGAGCGCTTGATGACCTCGAGCCTTGGACAGGCCTCCACCAGCCGCCACACCAGTCCGAAGTAGCTCCCAAGCAGGGCCTCTCCAGGACACAGCCGAACTATGAAGCCCTTCATGGCCTGTTCGGCCGCCTTGTGGAGCTCGACCAGCTGCTTCAGCTGGTCGCAAAAGGGCACAGGGTGTCCGGCCTCAGCATACTGAGACCAGAACACCTTCTCTGTCGAGCTGCCCTCTTCGGCTCGGTAGAATGCGGCGGCATCGGATATGCTGTGGGGAAGATCTGCGAATGCCCCTGGAGAACTCCGGATTCGGGTAAGTAACAAGTAGTTTACTTTTATATGTTTGCTTTGCATAAAGAATGCCTTACCTGCCGCTATATTTTTCACCTCCTCCAACTCTTGGAGGGCCTTCTGGGCTTCGGCCTTGGCAGACTCGGCAGTCTTGACAGCCGTGGCGAGCTCGGACGCTCGCATTTTAGAGTCAAGCTCCAAACTCTCATGTTTTTTCATGAGAGCCTGAAGCTCTTGCTGCGCCTCGCCGACCTGCGCCTCAAATTTCTCCCGCTGATTGCGCTCCGAGGCCGCTCTCTTCTCGGCCTCGGACAGCGCCTGCTTGAGGGTCGCCACCTCAGTTGTGGCCCCTGCAACAAGTAGCATAATCCTGTAAATTTTTTGCAATTGCATCTTTCTATATTTTTTTTTTCTATAAGATATTTCTTACCTTCTTTCTCCTCGAGCTGCCGCTTGGCAAGGCCGAGCTCTTTCTCGGTCCGCTCGAGTCCCTGTTTCAGGGCACCCACCTCCGCAGTCAGTGCGGCGGTGGCCAGCAGTGAAGCCTGCATACACATATTGACTTTTTTCTATTAGACTCCTGCGAAAATTGATAGATCCTCTATTCGGCTTTTCTTTCTGAACGCCAAACAGAGCATCAGGGGCTACTGTCTATGTGGTAATATTTTTACATATTTTTACTTACCTCGAAGCCTGTTAGAAGGCTAGCACAAGCTTTAGTCAGTCCGCTCTTGGCGGACTAAACCTTTTGGATCACCGTACTCATGATAGTACGGTGCTCCTCGTCGATGGAGGCGCCCTTAAGCACCTCCAGTAGATTACCCGGCGCCTCCGGTTGGACGGAGGCTGCCGGCTCATTAGGCTTGCTCCTCTTGACAGGAGTTCGCCTGCCGTGGTCCGGAACCATTGAAGATTCCAGCGCGGTGTCCGGCTCAAAGCCGGACTTGGATCCCTGGGGGGTCTTGTCCCCTTTACTCCTAGAGTCCGGGAGGTCGCCCTGCGGCTCCTCCAGGACCACCTCCTCTTGCCCCGGAGCTTGTCGCGACGCCACTTCGGCGTCGTTCGCCGTGCGGGGGGAGACAGCGGGCGGAACTGAATTCATGTCCGATGAATCCAGGGAGCCACTCGACGACTCGTCGAGCCCGTCCTTGGGCGGGCTGCATGATTATATTCGACGTTAGGGAAAGCTGTGCGACAAAGGAATATCATGAGTTACTCTGGTATCTGAATACTTACGATGCCGCCGGACGCTTGGCCCTGTCCGGCCACTCCTCGTCGTCCCCGTCGGCGTTAGGGGAGTAGTCCGGCGGAGGGGTCTTCCTCCTCTTGGACCCTTCGGCCTCCCCCATTGGGGCGGCCTTCCTTTTCTTTCCTCCCCCACTGGAGGGGGAGAGGTTTCTTCTTCCTCCTCCTCGTTTTCACGGGAGGAGAGCGTCTCGGATTCGTCGGATGACGAGTCCGACACCACCATATGTCGGGCACTCTTTTGAGTCCTCGTGGCCTTCTTCTTCTTGGCCTTCTTCTCCAGCACCACATAAGGTGCCGGAGCCAGCAGCTTCGCTAAGCGAGCAGGGGTTGGGTCTTCGGGCAAGGGAGCCGGACAGTTAATCGGTCCGGACTTCACCTGCCAAGCCTGTCAAAGGTGAGGGAGTTTAGATCCCGCATAGAGTCAAACTATGGAAAAACTTAAACATCCTGTAAAAGGTGAAAGTAGCTTACCTCGCTAGCGTGACGCTGTGAGCTGTATCTGCGGTCCTCAGAAGCGGATGCGGGAGCCTCGGCGCCTTTGGTTAGCACCTTCCATACGTCTTCATACGTCGTGTCGAAGAGCCTGTTAAGGGTTTGGTGTTGCGCCGGGTCGAACTCCCACAGATTAAAGTCCCGTTGTCGACACGGGAGGATCCGGCGGACGAGCATAACCTGGACTACATTAACAAGCTTGATCGGCTTGTCCACCAGGGACTGGATGCATGTCTGCAATCCGGTCACCTCTTTTTCGTCGCCCCACGACAAGCCCGTCTCTTTCCAGGACATAAGCCGCGTGGGGGGTCCGGATCGGAACTCAGGGGCCGCGATCCATTTCGGATCGCGCGGCTCGGTGATGTAAAACCACCCGGATTGCCACCCCTTCAAGGTCTCCACAAAGGAGCCCTCGAGCCATAGGACGTTGGCCATCTTGCCCGCCATGGCGCCTCCGCACTCCGCCTGGCGGCCGCGCACCACCTTGGGCTTGACGTTAAAGGTCTTGAGCCAGAGGCCGAAATGGGGACGGATGCGGAGGAAAGCCTCGCACACGATGATAAACGCCGAGATGTTGAGGACGAAGTTCGGGGCCAGATCGTGGAAATCCAGGCCGTAGTAGAACATGAGCCCCCGGACAAATGGGTGGATTGGAAAACCCGGTCCGTGAAAGAAGTGGGGAAGGAATACTACCCTCTCATGGGGCCTTGGGGTGGGGAGAAGCTTCCCCTCCTCGGGAAGCCGGTGCGCGATGTCTTTGGACAAGTATCCGGCCTTCCTTAGCTTTTTGACATGGCCCTCCGTGACGGAGGAGACCATCCACTTGCCTCCTGCTCCGGACATTGCTGGAGAAGGTTGAGGTGGGAAGTGCGGGCTTGGGCGCTGGAGCTCGGGTGCGCAGAAGATGGATAGGCAAAGGAGGAAGAAGGCGTAGGTAAAAAGGCGGATCTTTATCCCCTTATATGGGTGGATGCGGCTGCGCGTCCCCACCAGCCTAGTAAAACTCGATTGCCTCCCAAGCGCCGTGATAAATGGTGCAGTTGGGTTACCCACGTCCGTATTGATGAGAATCCCGTAAATAAAGAGGACACGATCTCTGCTTTGACAAGACGTGCCAAGGAAACTGCCTCGCAAAACGCGCTGAGGTGGAGAAGTGAACACGATTCGAATAAAGGATTGGTCGTAGTGTGATGTCACGCTATGGAATACGTCAGCAGATTAGATTTGTGTTAATATTATTCTCTCTATGGCAATATGTGGAAACTTATTTTGCAGAGCCGGGCACTACTCTTGGTGTTTACAATCTTTTATGAAGAACTTGGAGGAGGAACCCGCCTTGCAATGCCGAAGACAATCTGCGTGCCGGACCCGTCGTCATTGAAGCCTGGTTCAGGGGCTACTGAGCGAGTCCGGGATTAGGGGGTGTTCGGCCATCCAAACTATACCTTCAGCCGGACTCCAGGACTATGAAGATACAAGATTGAAGACTTCGTCTCGTGTCCGGAAGGGACTTTCCTTGGCGCGGAAGGCAAGCTTTGCGATGCGTATATTCAAGATCTCCTACCATTGTAACCGACTTTGTGTAACCCTAATCCTATCCGGTGTCTATATAAACCGGAGGGTTTTAGTCCGTAGGACAACAACTCCAACATACAACAATCATACCGTAGGCTAGCTTCTAGGGTTTAGCCTCCTTGATCTCGTGGTAGATCTACTCTTGTACTACCCATATTATCAATATTAATCAAGCAGGACGTAGGGTTTTACCTCCATCAAGAGGGCCCGAACCTGGGTAAAACATTGTGTCCCTCGTCTCCTGTTACCATCCACCTAGATGCACAGTTCGGGACCCCCTACCCGAGATCCGCCGGTTTTGACGCCAACACATGCTATATTATATTCTGTTTTGGAAGTTTAATGGGATTTATTATACACTTTTATATTATTTTTGGGACTAACCTATTAACCGGAGGCCCAGCCCAAATTGCTGCTTTTTTGCCTATTTTAGTGTTTCGAGGGAAAGGAATATCAAACGGAGTCCAAACGGAATGAAACCTTCGGGAACGTGATTTTCTCAACAAACATGATCTAGAGGACTTGGAGTGGACGTCAAGAAACGATCGAGGAGGCCACGAGGCAGGGGTGCGCGCCTACCCCCTGGGTGCGCTCTCCACCCCCCTGGGCCCCTCGTAGCTCCACCGACCTACTTCTTCCTCCTATATATACCCACGTACCACCAAACCATCAGACAAGGAGCTAAAACCCTATTTCCTACGCCGCAACCTTCTGTACCCGTGAGATCCCATCTTGGGGCCTTTTCCGGCGCTCCGCCGGAGGGGGCATCGATCACGGAGGGCTTCGACATCAACACCATAGCCTCTCCGATGATGTGTGAGTAGTTTACCTAAGATCTTCGGGTCCATAGTTATTAGCTAGATGGCTTCTTCTTTGTCTTTGGATCTCAATACAAAGTTCTACTCGATTCTCTTGGAGATCGATTTGATGTAACTCTTCTTTTGCGGTGTGTTTGTCGAGATCCGATGAATTGTTGGTTTATGACCAAGATTATCTATGAACAATATTTGAATCTCATCTGAATTCTTTTATGCATGATTGGTTATCTTTGCAAGTCTCTTCGAATTATCAGTTTGGTTTCGCCTACTAGATTGATCTTTCTTGCAATGGGAGAAGTGCTTAACTTTGGGTTCAATCTTGCGGTGCTCGATCCTAGTGACAGTAGGGGAAACGACACGTATTGTATTGTTGCCATCGAGGATAAAAAGATGGGGTTTATATCATATTGCATGAGTTTATCCCTCTACATCATGTCATCTAGCTTAAAGCGTTACTCCATTCTTATGAACTTAATACTCTAGACGCATGCTGGATAGCAGTCGATGTGTGAAGTAATAGTAGTAGATGCAGGCAGGAGTCGGTCTACTTGTCACGGACGTGATGCCTATACACATGATCATACCTAGATATTCTCATAACTATGCTCAATTCTATCAATTGCTCGACAGTAATTGGTTTACCCACCGTAATACTTATGCTATCTTGAGAGAAGCCACTAGTGAAACCTATGGCCCCCGGGTCTATTTTCCATCATATTAATCTCCCGTCAACGAGCTATTTCTCGCACTGTTTATTTTGCAATCTTTACTTTTTATCTTTATCATAAAAATACCAAAAATATTATCTTATCATCCCTATCAGATCTCACTTTTGCAAGTGGCCGTGAAGGGATTGACAACCCCTTTATCGCGTTAGTTGCAAGGTCCTTAATTGTTTGTGTAGGTGCGAGGGACTTGAGCATGGCCTCCTACTGGATTGATACCTTGGTTCTCAAAAACTGAGGGAAATACTTACACTACTTTGCTGCATCACCCTTTCCACTTCAAGGGAAAAACCAACGCATGCTCAAGAGGTAGCAAGAAAGGTTTCTGGCATCGTTTCCGGGGAGTCTACGCACAAGTCAAGACATACCAAGTACCCATCATAAACTCTTATCCCTCGCATTACATTATTTGCCATTTGCCTCTCGTTTTCCTCTCCCCCACTTCACCCTTGCCGTTTTATTCGCCCTCTTTTTCCGCTCGCCTCTTTTTCGCTTGCCTCTTATTTGCTTGTGTGCTGGATTGCTTGCTTGTCACAATGGCTCAAGACAATACTAAATTGTGTGACTTTACCAATACCAACAACAATGATTTTCTTAGCTCTCCGGTTGCTCCTCTTACTGATGCTGAATCTTGTGAAATTAATGATGCTTTGCTGAATCTTGTCATGAAAGATCAATTTGCCGGCCTTACTAGTGAATATGACGCTACCCATCTAAATAGCTTTGTTGATCTGTGTGACATGCAAAAGAAGAAAGATGTGGACAATGATATTGTTAAATTAAATCTATTTCCTTTTTCGCTTAGAGATCGTGCTAAAACTTGGTTTTCGTCTTTGCCTAAAAATAGTATTGATTCTTGGAATAAGTGCAAAGATGCTTTTATCTCTAAGTATTTTCCTCCCGCTAAGATCATCTCTCTTAGAAATGATATCATGAATTTTAAACAACTTGATCATGAACATGTTGCACAAGCTTGGGAGAGGATGAAAATGATATGTAATTGCCCTACTCATGGTTTGAATTTGTGGATGATTATACAAAAGTTTTATGCCGGATTGAATTTTGCTTCTAGAAATCTTTTAGATTCGGCCGCGGGAGGCACTTTTATGGAAATCACCTTAGGAAAGCTACTAAACTCCTAGATAATATTATGGTTAATTATTCTCAATGGCACACTAAAAGATCTACTAGTAAAAAATTGCATGTGATAGAAGAAAATAATGTTTTGAGTGGAAAGATGGATGAACTTACGGAATTGTTTGCTAATAAGAGTGTTCCTTATGATCCTAATGATATGCCTTTGTCCACCTTGATTGAGAATAATAATGAATCTATGGATGTAAATTTTGTTGGTAGGAATAATTTTGGTAACAACGTGTATAGAGGAAACTTTAATCCTAGGTCGTTTCCTAGTAATTCCTCGAATAATTATGGTAATTATTACAACAATTCTTATGGAAATTTTAATAATATGCCCTATGAATTTGAGACTAGTGTGAAAGAGTTTATGAATTCACAGAAAAATTTCAATGCTTAGCTTGAAGAAAAATTGCTTAAAGTTGATGAATTGGCTAGGAACATGGATAGAATTTCTCTTGATGTTGATTCTTTGAAACTTAGATCTATTCCACCTAAGCATGATATCAATGAGTCTCTCAAAGCCATGAGAATTTCCATTGATGAGTGCAAAGAAAGAACCGCTAGGATGCGTGCTAAGAAAGATTGCTTTGTAAAAGCGTGTTCTTCTAATTTTTATGAGAATAAGATGAAGATCTAAAAGTTATTGATGTGTATCCTATTAAATCTTTGTTTTGAAATATGAATCTTGATAATGATGGGACTGGAGATGAGTCAACTTTAGTTAGAAGGCGCCCCAAAAATTCAGAGTTTTTAGATCTTGATGCAAAAATTGATAAAAGTGGGATTGAAGAGGTCGAAACTTTAGATATCAATGAACCCACTCTCTTGGATTTCAAGGAATTTAATTATGATAATTGCTCTTTGATAGATTATATTTCCTTGTTGCAATCCGTGCTAAATTCTCCTCATGCTTATAATCAAAATAAAACCTTTACTAAACATATTGTTGATGCTTTGATGCAATCTTATGAAGAAAAACTTGAGTTGGAAGTTTCTGTCCCTAGAAAACTTTATGATGAGTGGGAACCTATTATTAAAATTAAAATTAAAGATTATGAATGCTATGCTTTGTGTGATTTGGGTGCTAGTGTTTCCACGATTCCAAAAACTGTGTGTGATTTGCTAGGTTTCCGTGAATTTGATGATTGTTCTTTGAACTTGCATCTTGCGGATTCCACTATTAAGAAACCCATGGGAAGAATTAATGATGTTCTTATTGTTGCAAATAGGAACTATGTGCCCGTAGATTTTATTGTTCTTGATATATATTGCAATCCTTCATGTCCTATTATTCTTGGTAGATCTTTCCTTAGAATGATTGGTGCAATTATCGATATGAAGAAAGGGAATATTAGATTCCAATTTCCGTTAAGGAAAGGCATGGAACACTTTCCTAGAAACAAGATTAAATTACCTTATGAATCTATTATGAGAGCCACTTATGGATTGCCTACCAAACAGAACAATACCTAGATCTATCCTTGCTTTTATGCCTAGCTAGGGGCGTTAAACGATAGCGCTTGTTGGGAGGCAACCCAATTTTATTTTAATTTTCTTGCTTTTTATTCTGTTTAGTAATAAATCTTTGATCTAGCCTCTGGTTAGATGTGTTTTTATGTTTTAATTAGTGTTTGTGCCAAGTTAAACCTATAGGATCTTCTTGGATTATAGTTATTTGATCTTGCTGAAAATTCCAAAAACTTTCTGTTCTCGAAAAAAATTGTTTAAATTCACCAGAACATGATAAAATACAAACTCCAATTGCAGAAGATCAATGAACAAATTATCTAGGTCTTCCTGTTTTGGTATATTTTGCTGAGTTCCAGAAGTTTGCGTTAGTTACATATTACTACAGATTGTTCTGTTTTTGACAGATTCTGTTTTTCGTGTGTTGTTTGCTTATTTTGATGAATCTATGGCTAGTAAAATAGTTTATAAACCATAGAGAAGTTGGAATGCAGTAAGTTTAACACCAATATAAATAAAGAATGAGTTCAATATAGTACCTTGAAGTGGTGTTTTGTCATCTTTCGCTAACGGAGCTCACGAGATTTTCTGTTAAGTTTTGTGTTGTGAAGTTTTCAAGTTTTGGGTAAAGATTTGATGGATTATGGAACAAGGAGTGGCAAGATCCTAAGCTTGGGGATACCCAAGGCACCCCAATGTAACGCCCCAAGACCGACGCTTTAGATGCCTTCCATGTTTTGCGTGTCAGTTGTGTTATTTATTTGTTTGTTGCATTCATCATCGCATCATTCGCATTGCATCGGCACTCTGTTGTCGTCATTGTTTTCAATCTTGCATCCCCTCGTAGTTGTCGCGTCCCCCCTTGCTTTTGTTGACCGTTTCGAGACCAATCTTGTTCTTCGTTTCCCTCTTGCCTAAACCGGAGTCTATCTGTATAGTGCACAAACCCCCCTCGTCTGCGCTTCTGAAACTTCCCCGAACCCGAACCGCACGGTCATGGCCAGTGGGTGCGGAACAATCCCGAGATATCCTAAACATCATACGTTCTTTGTTTAGACCACCCGAAGCCGTTCGATCAAAATATAGGGGCTCAAATCCCCTTTCTTATTAGCCACCTACTATATATAATGGGCAACCCTAGAAACTAGGGATCGTGTCCCATCCATCCATCCAATTCCTTCGCCGCCGCCATTCCACCAAATCCCCTCAGGATCCCCTTCTCGTTTTCCTCCACCCACCAACAGGAGCCCGAGCTCCTTCTCCCCGACCCCGAGCCACTTCTCCCGCCGACAACCGAAGCCACTGACCAGGACCCCGTCGTCCTCCGGCAGCAACCAGGAGCTCAAGCTCTCTCTCTCGGTCCATGGCGCCCTCACCGGCGCACAGCACCCTCGGAGCCCCGAGTCCTGTTCCCTTCGTCACCTCCCGTGCGCCTCTGCTCATGCTTGAGCACGGACGCCTCGCCGTCTCCCTGCCTTGCCCGCGTCCGCGCAACAGCAGCAGCACATCCCCGAGCCTCAATCCGAGTCGTTGCCGGCGCGCCACTGCCAGAGCACCAGTAGGATCGCCGCATCCCTCCTCTGTTTCCTTCTCGTTCTTCTCCTTTCCCTGTTCCCTCTCTGAATCTTTCTCTCCCTCTTTTCTTCAGGTAACAGCAGTTACTGCCTTCGTGGAGCTCCCACGCACGTCCTCGTCGTCGTTCTGCGCCAGATCCGGCCGGGGACCGCTGGATCTCGCCGCCTCCGCCATGATCCCGTCCATCCCCGACCTCCTGTGCGCGCCGCCGCTTCCCTGCATCGCCTGAAGCCGCCCCGCGTCTCGCCTCCTTTGTGTTTCCTCTGCATCGAGCGGCAGCTCGGGAACGAGTACCCGCCCCGTGTTGACCGAGCACAGCCCAGCCGTCCCAGTTCGCCTCTGCCTCACCGGGCCAAGCCCATGGGTGAGCAGCCCCCTCCGGTCCCCCTCCTGTACACTACCGGGCCAGCCAGTTTCGGCCCATGTATTTTTTTTCCTGCGCTGTGAATTTGTCTATTATACCAGAAACTGCATGTTTACAGATTACCCCTCGTGTTCATGCATGTAATAGCTAATTAACCATGCATCGGATTAAAATGTCTTAAATATGTAAAATGCTCAGAAATTTGTGTAGTTTAATAATATGCAACTTTCATCCATGTTTAAAATGTTTAAGTTGATGTTTACATCTATTTTGCATAAATGTCATGTTAAAATGATTTATTTCATAACTAATTAACCGTAACTCGGATTTAAAAAATATATGTAAATGGGGTAGGAAAATGCACATATTAACATGGTGCACTTTGTTTTACTGTTTTATAACATTAAAATATGTTTTAGGGCAGAACAGTAGCTAATTCGACAAATGGACATGGGGATTTTCCGGAAATATTGTTTGTTGTTCCGGCCTCATTTAAACTTGCCTAAATAGTTAGTGTTCATATGCTTCACCCCTTGCCATGTTTAAAAACATTTAATATTGTTGGGTACATAATCGAGAGAGGACTAAATAATTGATGTGGTGTTTCTCCAATATGCAACCCGTTGCATATTGAGCTCCACTTAACTTGTAGTATTGCTTGTTGCACTTTGCCATGCCATGCTATTTAAACCGGACATGCATCATACTTGGTTGTGCATCATGCCATGTTTGTGCTTGTTGGTTTACCATGTTGTTTGTTTCTTTCCGGGTTGCTTCTCTCGTTAGCTTTGGTTTCATTCCGGAGTTGTGAGGATTTGTTCGACTTCGTCCGTTTGTCTTCTTCATGGACTCATTCTTCTTCCTTGCGGGATCTCAGGCAAGATGACCATACCCTTGAAATCACTTCTATCTTTGCTTGCTAGATGCTCGCTCTTTTGCTAAGCCTATGCTACGATGCCTATCACTTGCTTATCATGCCTCCCATATTGTCATGTCAAGCCCCTAACCATCCTTTCCTAGCAAACCGTTGTTTGGCTATGTTACCGCTTTGCTCAGCCCCTCTTATAGCGTTGTTAGTTGCAGGTGAAGATAAAGTTTGTTCCTTATTGGAACATGGAGATGTTGTTCCTTGTTGGAACATGTTTACTTGTTGGGATATCACAATATATCTTATTTAATTAATTCATCTATATACTTGGTAAAGGGTGGAAGGCTCGGCCTTATGCCTGGTGTTTTGTTCCACTCTTGCCGCCCTAGTTTCCGTTATATCGGTATTATGTTCCCGGATTTTGCGTTCCTTACACGGTTGGGTGATTTATGGGACCCCCTTGACAGTTCGCTTTGAATAAAACTCCTCCAGCAAGGCCCAACCTTGGTTTTACCATTTGCCTACCTAAGCCTTTTTCCCTTGGGTTCTGCAGACTCAAGGGTCATCTTTATTTTAAACCCCCGGGCCAGTGCTCCTCCGAGTGTTGGTCCAACCCGTCAGCCGCCGGTGGCCACCAGGGGCAACTCTGGACTCGCCTACCGGAAGTTTGGACAATCCGGTGTGCCCTGAGAACGAGATATGTGCAGCTCCTATCGGGATTTGTCGGCACATCGGGCGGATTTGCTGGTCTTGTTTTATCATTGTCGAAATGTCTTGTAGCCGGGATTCCGAGACTGATCGGGTCTTCCCGGTAGAAGGAATATCCTTCGTTGACCGTGAGAGCTTATAATGGGCTAAGTTGGGACACCCCTGCAGGGTATTATCTTTCGAAAGCCGTGCCCGCGGTTATGAGGCAGATGGGAATTTGTTAATGTCTGGTTGTAGAAAACCCGAAGTTGATCTTAATTAAAATACACCAACCGCGTGTGTAACCGTGATGGTCTCTTCTCGGCGGAGTCCGGGAAGTGGACACGGTGTTGGAGTTATGCTTGACGTAGGTTGTTCTAGGATCACTTCTTGATCATAGTTATTCGACCATGCTTTTGCCTTCTCTTCTCGCTCTCATTTGCGTATGTTAGACACCAGATATGCTAGTCGCTTGCTGCAGCTCCACCTCACTACCTTCTCCTACCCATAAGCTTAAATAGTCTTGATCTCGCGGGTGTGAGATTGCTGAGTCCCCGTGACACAGATAATTCCAAAACCAGTTAGCAGGTGCCGATGAAACCGTGCAGGTGACGCACCCGAGCTCAAGGAGGAGCTCGATGAAGATCTTGTTCATTGTGTTGTTTCGTTTCAGTTGATTAGTAGTGGAGCCCAGTTGGGACGATCGGGGATCTGTGTAGCATTTGGGGTAGTCTTCTTTTATTTTGGTTCCGTAGTCGGACCTTGATTGTATCTGTATGATGTAATGCTTTACTCATGTATTGTGTGAAGTGGCGATTGTAAGCCAACTATGTATCTCTTTCCCTTATGTATTACATGGGTTGTGTGAAGATTACCTCACTTGCGACATTGCTTTCAATGCGGTTATGCCTCTAAGTCATGCTTCGACACGTGGGAGATATAGCCGCATCGAGGGCGTTACAAGTTGGTAATCAGAGCCATCCCCGACTTAGGAGCCCCCTGCTTGTTTGAATCGCTGACTTTGTTGAGTCTAGAAAAAATGTTTTGAGTCTTAGGATTATATATATCGGAGAGTAGGATTCTTTTTACTCCTCAGTCCCTTCGTCGCTCTGGTGAGGCCCCCCTGACGTAGATGTTTTGACTTTCCTCTCCTCAAATTTCACTAATTTTTTTTAGGATCACGCGGGTATCTTGGAATCGTTCCGATGGTTTTGTGACGAGAACATTGTTCTTGGTGCCTCCTGACATTTAGGGGTTGTGGAACTGTCCCGGGGAGTTGAGCTCCGAGGTGTTGTCGTCACAATTTTATCGTTGCAGTTCTGGAATACCTGAGTTTTGCCGACATCGAAAATATCTTTTATGCAGTTGTTGGTGAGATCACCTCGACGCCACCCAGTACTGGGGCGAGAGTTCGGGAGTATTGCCATAACTCGTATAACGGATGCTTTTCGGAGGTTGAGGTACACGATTTCCGAAGTTTTCTTGGTTATGTGTTGAAGGATGGATACAGCTGGATCTAGGTATTGTTAGTTTGGGTGATATATTTTGTGTCCCCTGTATCCCCAACACCTGATTGCATAACCAGAAAGTTTCGGGAGTTTATAAGTGGGAATTCAAGTAGCTCCTAGATTATCTTTCCTACAGACACATGATACGATATGGGGTCTATCATATGTTTGTTTCCGGCTTATTTTGTAAGCCAATCCTTTGTTTTCTTTTAAGTTGTGGTATTCGAGTTGCTTCAAAGTCAAATGCGGATTCCATACCTTTTCCAAGTGGTGTTCTCATGTTTCTATGGGAGTGCTAATCCTTCATGATCATCGAGTTTGTCATCTCAATTTCTTCTCACCGGTGTGCTCCTCTTCAAGTGGATACGATCATTTTCAACATCCACAAGATCACTTTAAGTATTCTCAACGGTGTTTGTTTCATTTGTCCCAAGTTGTCTTTGTTTTCCCACCCTCCCACCCTTTTCGTCAAGGACTCATATATCCCTAACCAAGTGTCCATTTTATTGAGGGAATTTTCTTCATTCTTTTCCTTTAATGGTTTTATCCGATGATTTCTCATGAAGACGCTAAGGAATCTTCAACTTTATCATTTTTCCATTCTAATTTTCTTCTCCGGTGGATGTAATTCAAGATTTCGGTGTTGATCTTATCCCTTTTCCACTTTTCACAATGCTTTCCAATTCCGGTGCACCAATTAATCATTCACCTCTTGCTATTCATGTCATCTGGAGTGCTGAAGATATCTCAGAAGATTCGAGTTTCCATTCTCAATTCACTCAATTTCTTTTGAGGATGCTATCTCATTCAAGCCATTTAATTCAACCGTTGTAATCTCTCTTTTCAAGCAATTCTTTCAACGGTGTTTCTTTTGAGTGGGCCCTAACCCACAGGTCTTTTCGCAGGATCTTACCTGACTCTTCTAATTTTCCCGGAGTTATTCTCAAATTCTTTTCCAATTTTGACGTAAGAATGAATTATCATCAGTCAAATGTCTTTCTCCAAGATCTTTCAAATTCTTTTCATCGTTGGTTCAACCTTTCCAATTTTCATTCCGGATTGCCTCAACAATTCATGGTGGTGTTTCTCATCGTCATTCTCAACATTTGAAGACCGAAGAAGAGTTTCTCTTAAATCTTGATCCATTCTCTACAAGATTCATGGTTCTAGCTTTGATGCCATCCTCTCATAATTATTTTCGATTGCGAGAATTCTTTTCATACCTATCCGGAGCATTTCATGAGTTGTTTCCATTTCTTTCCTCCGAAGGCCATCATGTCATAATTATTCATTCAAGTTTTCAGCTCTCGTTCTCCAAATCATACCGGTGCATCATTCAAGTATTATCTAATCAGCTCGGGATCTCTGCATTCACTTGTATCTAAATTCTCTCAAGTATCTTCGTTCATTTTCAATTCTTACGGTGGTTCGTTCAAGAGTTCTCTTCCTTCGTTATCATATAGATTCATTCGTTCTTTCCAATCCTACCGGTGGTTCGTTGAAGACCTTCTCAAGTTTGCGCCATATCGATCTTAATCCTTTCTACAAGAATAAGTAGTGTGCCAAATCCGTCGCTTATCATCAATTTAAATTGGTGAAGGATATGCATAACATAATTCTTGTTCTTGTTTCTTCCAAGTGATTAATTCCTTCTTTCGGAGTTTGTTCATGATGAATAAATTATTGGTTTCAATTGTTTCATCTTTTCTTTTCCCGGAGTTCCAAGCTCTGATCACCACGAAGATCCATCTAAATCATTGCAAGGCTTCACCTTCTGTTTTCAACTTCTCTTTCTTTCTATCATCCTTTTATTATCGGAGTTCTTCATGGAGGCTCTACATGGTGCTTCATCAAGGATTCTATTCATTCTTTAATTGTTCTTCAAGATTTCTCTCGGAGTCAAGATCTGTCAAGCTATACTAAAAAATAAACATGGTGTTCAACACATGTTTTGTTTGGAGGAGTTCAAGCATTTCTTCATTTTGCATTCCGAAGTGCAATTCTTTCTACCTTATTTTGAGGTGGTGTTATATCACTCTTGACAACTTCTCTTCGTGGTTCATGATTCACATGTTGTCAAGAATGAGATAATTAAACCCATCGTTTCTTCATTGGAGTTACCTTGGGTTATATTTCACCTAAAGCCTTCCATTGGGAATGTTGCTATTCGTGGTGCTTATCAATGATCCAAGTTTTTCTCCTATTCTCTCGGCGAATCAAGTTTTCACCTCCGTGTTGCTCTGAAGCAATCAATTGTTTTCCGTAGTGGCATGTATTCACCTCTAAGTTTTGAGTTGTTTCCATAAGCCCACAACAAGCTTATCCCTACCATTGTTGTTTTTCAAACAACTCCGTTCAATCCTACTTCGTAAGGATGCTCTTTCAAATTCATTTATGGTAGGAGATGTTGGTTTCATCCTTCGTTCTATTCATTCCAACTATCTAACTATCATGCATTGTTTTCGGAGGCATTGTGATGTTGCTCTTTTCACCCATCACCTCGTTTTGTAAAGATCATGTTCTTTTTCTTGCTTATCCATTTAACCAGAGTGTTGTGTCTATCATTCCTCTTTTAAACGGAGTCTCATCCAAGTGCTTTCATTTTGCCAAGTTCAAATTCTATTCCTCCATTTCCAACCAGAGTGTTGTATCATCTCTTCAATATCGTCTCATCTTATCAAGTTTTCCTTCTCTTTTCTATCAGAGTGTTGTCCAAATTATTCTATCATTCTTGTTCCTTGGCTATCACAATATACCGGTGGTTGCATATTCTCTTTGGTTCGTTAAGCTCTTGTTTCATGCCTTTCAACTACAAGGTTCCCGTAATGTTCCTTGTTCCTCTTTGATAACAGAGTGTTTCAATCTCGTCTTCTCCATTGTATTCTTTCTTTCACTTTGTGCAACCTCTCAAGGTTCATGGTTTCACTATTTTGTCAAAGAAGCAACTTTGTTTTACCTCTTCCCCTTCATCTTCGGTTTTCTCCAGTGCCATCCTAGATCTCGGGACGAGATCCTCTCGTAGTGGTGGAGTGTTGTAACGCCCCAAGACCGACGCTTTAGATGCCTTCCATGTTTTGCGTGTCAGTTGTGTTATTTATTTGTTTGTTGCATTCATCATCGCATCATTCGCATTGCATCGGCACTCTGTTGCCATCATTGTTTTCAATCTTGCATCCCCTCGTAGTTGCCGCGTCCCCCTTGCTTTTGTTGACCGTTCCGAGACCAACCTTCTTCTTCGTTTCCCTCTTGCCTAAACTGGAGTCTATCTGTATAGTGCACAACCCCCCCTCGTGTGCGCTTCCGAAACTTCCCCGAACCCGAACCGCACGGTCATGGCCAGTGGGTCCGGAACAATCCCGAGATATCCTAAACATCATCGGTTCTTTGTTTAGACCACCCGAAGCCGTCCGATCAAAATCTAGGGGCTCAAATCCCCTTTCTTATTAGCCACCTACTATATATAATGGGCAACCCTAGAAACTAGGGATCGTGTCCCATCCATCCATCCAATTCCTTCGCCGCCGCCATTCCACCAAATCCACTCGGGATCCCCTTCTCGTTTTCCTCCACCCACCAACAGGAGCCTGAGCTCCTTCTCCTCGACCCCGAGCCACTTCTCCCGCCGACAACCGAAGCCACTGACCAGGACCCCGTCGTCCTCCGGCAGCAACCAGGAGCTCAAGCTCTCTCTCTCGGTCCATGGCTCCCTCGCCGGTGCACAGCACCCTCGGAGCCCCGAGTCCCGTGCCCTTCGTCACCTCCCGTGCGCCTCTGCTCATGCTTGAGCACGGACGCCTCGCCGTCTCCCTGCCTTGCCCGCGTCCGTGCAACAGCAGAGCACATCCCCGAGCCTCAATCCGAGTCGTTGCCGGCGCGCCACTGCCGGAGCACCAGCAGGATCGCCGCATCCCTCCTCTGTTTCCTTCTCGTTCTTCTCCTTTCCCTGTTCCCTCTCTGAATCTTTCTCTCCCTCTTTTCTTCAGGTAACAGCAGTTAATGCCTTCGTGGAGCTCCCACGCACGTCCTCGTCGTCGTTCCGCGCCAGATCCGGCCGGGGACCACTGGATCTCGCTGCCTCCGCCATGATCCCGTCCATCCCCGACCTCCTGTGCGCGCCGCCGCTTCCCTGCATCGCCTGAAGCCGCCCCGCGTCTCGCCTCCTCTGTGTTTCCTCTGCATCGAGCGGCAGCTCGGGAACGAGTACACCGCCCCGCGTTGACCGAGCACAGCCCAGCCGTCCCAGTTCGCCTCTGCCTCACCGGGCCAAGCCCATGGGTGAGCAGCCCCCTCCAGTCCCCCTCCTGTACACTATCGGGCCAGCCAGTTTCGGCCCATGTATTTTTTTTCCTGCGCTGCGAATTTGTCTATTATACCAGAAACTGCATGTTTACAGATTGCCCCTCATGTTCATGCATGTAATAGCTAATTAACCATGCATCGGATTAAAATGTCTTAAATATGTAAAATGCTCAGAAATTTGTGTAGTTTAATAATATGCAACTTTCATCCATGTTTAAAATGTTTAAGTTGATGTTTACATCTATTTTGCATAAATGTCATGTTAAAATGATTTATTTCATAACTAATTAACCGTAACTCGGATTTAAATAAACTATATATGTAAATGGGGTAGGAAAATGCATATATTAACATGGTGCACTTTGTTTTACTGTGTTATAACATTAAAATATGTTTTAGGGCAGAACAGTAGCTAATTCGAAAAATGGACATGGGGATTTTCCGGAAATATTGTTTGTTGTTCCGGCCTCATTTAAACTTGCCTAAATAGTTAGTGTTCATATGCTTCACCCCTTGCCATGTTTAAAAACATTTAATATTGTTGGGTACATAATCAAGAGAGGACTAAATAATTGATGTGGTGTTTCTCCAATATGCAACCCGTTGCATATTGAGCTCCACTTAACTTGTAGTATTGCTTGTTGCACTTTGCCATGCCATGCTATTTAAACTGGACATGCATCATACTTGGTTGTGCATCATGCCATGTTTGTGCTTGTTGATTTACCATGTTGTTTGTTTCTTTCCGGGTTGCTTCTCTCGTTAGCTTCGGTTTCGTTCCGGAGTTGTGAGGATTTGTTCGACTTCGTCCGTTTGTCTTCTTCATTGACTCATTCTTCTTCCTTGCGGGATCTCAGGCAAGATGACCATACCCTCAAAATCACTTCTACCTTTGCTTGCTAGATGCTCGCTCTTTTGCTAAGCCTATGCTACAATGCCTATCACTTGCTTATCATGCCTCCCATATTGCCATGGCAAGCCCCTAACCATCCTTTCCTAGCAAACCATTGTTTGGCTATGCTACCGCTTTGCTCAGCTCCACTTATAGCGTTGTTAGTTGCAGGTGAAGATGAAGTTTGTTCCTTGTTGGAACAAGGAGATGTTGTTCCTTGTTGGAACATGTTTACTTGTTGGGATATCACAATATATCTTATTTAATCAATGTGTCTATATACTTTGTAAAGGGTGGAAGGCTCGGCCTTATGCCTGGTGTTTCGTTCCACTCTTGCCGCCCTAGTTTCCATCATATCGGTATTATGTTCCCGGATTTTGCGTTCCTTACATGGTTGGGTGATTTATGGGACCCCCTTGGCAGTTCGCTTTGAATAAAACTCCTCCAGCAAGGCCCAACCTTGGTTTTACCATTTGCCTACCTAAGCCTTTTTCCCTTGGGTTCTGCAGAATCAAGGGTCATCTTTATTTTAAACCCCCGGGCCAGTGCTCCTCCGAGTGTTGGTCCAACCCGTCAGCCGCCGGTGGCCACCAGGGGCAACTCTGGACTCGCCTACCGGAAGTTTGGACAATCCGGTGTGCCCTGAGAACGAGATATGTGCAGCTCCTATCGGGATTTGTCAGCACATCGGGCGGCTTTGCTGGTCTTGTTTTACCATTGTCGAAATGTCTTGTAGCTAGGATTCCGAGACTGATCGGGTCTTCCCGGTAGAAGGAATATCCTTCGTTGACCGTGAGAGCTTATAATGGGCTATGTTGGGACACCCCTGCAGGGTATTATCTTTCGAAAGTCGTGCCCGCGGTTATGAGGCAGATGGGAATTTGTTAATGTCCGGTTGTAGAAAACCCGAAGTTGATCTTAATTAAAATACACCAACCACGTGTGTAACCGTGATGGTCTCTTCTCGGCGGAGTCCGGGAAGTGAACATGGTGTTGGAGTTATGCTTGACGTAGGTTCTTCTAGGGTCACTTCTTGATCATAGTGATTCGACCGTGCTTTTGCCTTCTCTTCTTGCTCTCATTTGCTTATGTTAGACACCAGATATGCTAGTCGCTTGCTGCAGCTCCACCTCACTACCTTCTCCTACCCATAAGCTTAAATAGTCTTGATCTCGCGGGTGTGAGATTGCTGAGTCCCCATGACTCACAGATACTTCCAAAACCAGTTTGCAGGTGCCGATGAAACCGTGCAGGTGACGCACCCGAGCTCAAGGACGAGCTCGATGAATATCCTGTTCATTGTGTTGTTTTGTTTCAGTTGATCAGTAGTGGAGCCTAGTTGGGACGATCGGGGATCTGTGTAGCATTTGGGGTAGTCTTCTTTTATTTTGGTTCTGTAGTCAGACCTTGATTGTATTTATATGATGTAATGCTTTACTCATGTATTGTGTGAAGTGGCGATTGTAAGCCAACTATGTATATCTTTCCCTTATGTATTACATGGGTTGTGTGAAGATTACCTCACTTGCGACATTGCTTTCAATGCGGTTATGCCTCTAAGTCGTGCTTCGACACGTGGGAGATATAGCCGCATCGAGGGCGTTACACCCAAGGTAAATCTAAGGACACCAAAAAGCCAAAGCTTGGGATGCCCCGGAAGGCATCCCCTCTTTCGTCTTCGTCCATCGGTAACTTTACTTGGACTATATTTTTATTCACCACATGATATGTGTTTTGCTTGGAGCGTCTTGTATGATTTGAGTATTTGCTTGTTAGTTTGTCACAATCATCCTCGCTGTACACACCTTTTGAGAGAGACACACATGATTCAGAATTTGTTAGAATACTCTATGTGCTTCACTTATATCTTTTGAGCTATATAGTTTTTGCTCTAGTGCTTCACTTATATCTTTTAGAGCACGGTGGTGGTTTTGTTTTATAGAAACTATTGTTCTCTCATGCTTCACTTATATTATTTTGAGAGTCCTACAAAACAGCATGGTAATTGGCTTAAATGGTAAATTAGTCCTAATATGATAGGCATCCAAGATTAGTAAAAACTTTCTTATAAGTGCGTTGAATACTAAGAGAAGTTTGATGCTTGATAATTGTTTTGAGATATGAAGATGGTGATATTAAGAGTCATGCTAGTTGAGTAGTTGTGAATTTGAGAAATACATGTCCAAAAGTTTGTGATTCCCGTGGCATGCACGTATGGTGAACCGTTATGTGATGAAGTCGGAGCATGATTTATTTATTGATTGTCTTCCATATGAGTGGCGGTCGGGGACGAGCGATGGTCTTTTCCTACCAATCTATACCCCTAGGAGCATGCGCGTAATACTTTGTTTTGATAACTAATAGATTTTTGCAATAAGTATGTGAGTTCTTTATGACTAATGTTGAGTCCATGGATTATACGCACTCTCACCCTTCCACCATTGCTAGCCTCTCTAATACCGCACACCTTTCGCCGATACCATACACCCACCACATACCTTCCTCAAAATATCCACCATACCTACCTATTATGGCATTTCCATAGCCATTCCGAGATATATTGCCATGCAACTTACCACCATTCTGTTTGCTATGACACATTCCATCATTGTCATATTGTTTTGCATGATCATGTAGTTGACATCGTATTTGTGGCAAATCCACCGTTCATAATTTTCATACATGTCACTCTTGATTCATTGCATATCCCAGTACTCCGCCGGAGGCATTCACATAGAGTCATATTTTTGTTCTAAGTATTGAGTTGTAATTCTTGAGTTGTAAGTAAATAAAAGTGTGATGATCATCATTATTAGAGCATTGTCCCAATGAGGAAAGGATGAGGGAGACTATGATTCCCCCACAAGTCGGGATGATTCTACGGACGAAAAAGAAAAAAAAAGAAAAAAAGGAGTCCATAAGAAAAAGAGAAAAGGCCCAAATAAAAAATGAGAGAAAAAGAGAGAAGGGACAATGTTACTATCCTTTTACCACACTTGTGCTTCAAAGTAGCACCATGATCTTCATGATAGAGAGTCTCCTATGTTGTCACTTTCATATACTAGTGGGAATTCTACGTTATAGAACTTGGCTTGTATATTCCAATGATGGGCTTCCTCAAAATTGCCCTAGGTCTTCGTGAGAAAGCAAGTTGGATGCACACCCACTTAGTTTCTTTTGTTGAGCTTTCATACACTTATAGCTCTAATGCATCCGTTGCATGGCAAACCCTACTCACTCACATTGATATCTATTGGTGGGCATCTCCATAGCCCATTGATACGCCTAGTTGATGTGAGACTATCTTCTTCCTTTTTGTCTTCTCCACAACCACCATTCTATTCCACATATAGTGCTATGTCCATGGCTCACGCTCATGTATTGCGTGAAGATTGAAAAATTTTGAGAACATCAGAAGTATGAAACAATTTCTTGGCTTGTCATCGGGGTTGTGCATGATTAAATACTTTGTGTGATGAAGATATAGCATAGCCAGTCTATATGATTTTGTAGGGATAACTTTCTTTGTCCATGTTATTTTGAGAAGACATGATTGCTTTATTAGTATGCTTGAAGTATTATTGTTTTTATGTCAACATTAAAATTTCATCTTGAATCTTTCAGATCTAAATATTCATGCCACAAATAAGAGAATTACATTGAAAATTATGCTAAGTAGCATTCCACATCAAAAAATTTGTTTTTATCATTTACCTACCCGAGGACGAGCAGGAATTAAGCTTGGGGATGCTTGACACGTCTCCAACGTATCTATAATTTTTTATTGTTCCATGCTATATTATATTCTATTTTGGATGTTTAATGGGCTTTATTATACACTTTTATATTATTTTTGGGACTAACCTATTAACCGGAGGCCCAGCCCAAATTGTTGCTTTTTTGCCTATTTCAGTGTTTCGAAGGAAAGGAATATCAAACGGAGTCCAAACAGAATGAAACCTTCGGGAACGTGATTTTCTCAACAAACGTGATCCAGAGGACTTGGAGTGGACGTCAAGAAACGATTGAGGAGGCCACAAGGTAGGGGGCGCGCCTACCCCCTGGGCGCGCCCTCCACCCTCGTGGGCCCCTCATAGCTCCACCGACCTACTTATTCCTCCTATATATACCTATGTACCCCCAAACCATCAGACAAGGAGCTAAAACCCTATTTCCACCACCGCAACCTTCTGTACCCGTGATATCCCATCTTGGGGCCTTTTCCGGCGCTCCGCCGGAGGGGGCATCGATCACGGAGGGCTTCTACATCAACACCATAGCCTCTGCGATGATGTGTGAGTAGTTTACCTCAGACCTTCGGGTCCATAGTTATTAGCTAGATGGCTTCTTCTATCCTCTTTGGATCTCAATACAAAGTTCTCCTCGGTTATCTTGGAGATCTATTTGATTTAACTCGTCTTTTGCGGTGTGTTTGTCAAGATCCAATGAACTGTGGGTTTATGATCAAGATTATCTATGAACAATTTTTTAATCTCCTTTGAATTCTTTTATGCATGATTGGTTACCTTTGCAAGTCTCTTCGAATTATCAGTTTGGTTTCGCCTACTAGATTGATCTTTCTTGCAATGGGAGAAGTTCTTAGTTTTGGGTTCAATCTTGCGGTGCTCGATCTCAGTGACAGTAGGGGAAACGACACGTATTGTATTGTTGCCATCGAGGATAAAAAGATGGGGTTTATATCATATTGCATAAGTTTATCCCTCTACATCATGTCATCTTGCTTAAAGCATTACTCCGTTCTTATGAACTTAATACTCTAGATGCATGCTGGATAGCGGTCGATGTGTGGAGTAATAGTAGTAGATGCAGGCAGGAGTTGGTCTACTTGTCACAGACGTTATGCCTATATACATGATCATACCTAGATATTCTCGTAACTATGCTCAATTATATCAATTGCTCGACAGTAATACGTTTACCCACCGTAATACTTATGCTATCTTGAGAGAAGCCACTAGTGAAACCTATTGCCCCCGGGTCTATTTTCCATCATATTAATCTCCCGTCAACGAGCTATTTCTGGCGCCATTTATTTTGCAATCTTTACTTTTTATCTTTGTCATAAAAATACCAAAAATATTATCTTATCATCTCTATCAGATCTCACTTTTGCAAGTGGCCGTGAAGGGATTGACAACCCCTTTATCGTGTTGGTTGCAAGGCTCTTATTTGTTTGTGTAGGTGCGAGGGACTTGAGCGTGGCCTCCTACTAGATTGATACCTTGGTTCTCAAAAACTGAGGGAAATACTTACGCTACTTTGATGCATCACCCTTTCCTCTTCAAGGTAAAAACCAATGCATCCTCAAGAGGTAGCATCAGCCCACAGAGTTAGGTATGATAGCACTGTTTTCTATCATATCAGTGCATAATGACTACTTTGCCATTGTGGTGACCCCTTGATCTATAAAAGGAGGCCCATGGCAACCGTAGAAAGGGTGACAAGGTTGGATAACTCACACCCCCATACGCACGTAGTGGCTGCTGCCCCAGGGCAGCCCTTGCCGGGCAAGTGTACTATGCTCACCACCACCTTTTCCACCATCAATCCACCAAAGCAGGAGTAGGGTTTTACGCCTCACGGCGGCCCGAACCTGGGTAAATTGCTTGTGTGATCTCTGCCGTGCTGCCCCACTCCCCTCTGCTCTTTGTGCCATGCACCGCCCCCCTGCCAAACCAGCAAGGGGCCTCCTGGTCCCATAGGTGGCCGTGGTTTCCCGCGACACAACTAGGAATGACTACTAGAGCTCCTTCTATGTAGCAAATCTCATTGTACAGCAACGACAAGCCCACCAAGGCCATGAGGTAGTATCTTTGACCACCCATCATGATCGGTCCAGCCACCATTGCCTCTGGAAATTGTATCGTCATCTCATGATCTCTATGTAGACTAATAACTTATATCTAATCTATTTGTCCACCCACAATGCATTTATATAAATAGGATTCTGTTACACACTTCACTACAAAAAAATACACGTCCGTGATGATACGTGTTTGTCATAGTAGGTCACATTTTCTGTCATGCATGTACATCCATGACGATTTTATGACAGAATCAAGATAGTCATACCTGTGCTTTTGTAGAAGTGTTCCATGACATTGCCAAAATTATCATCACAGAAGTGCCCACGTCCATGACGATAAATCATGCATCATAGAAGTGATTTCGTCAAGGACAACCGACACGTGGCATCCACCATTACGGGTCGCCGTTAAGCTATCTGGTTCCGGTTTGGACCCGATAACACGTTAACAGCCCGGACCAATGGGGATTTTCCACATGTAAAATTCTCAATGGCCAGAGGAACCATGTGTCGACTCACAGTTGGGACAGATGTAATCCACTCATTGGACCGGAGGCGCCTATGATACATTGACGCATGGCACGGCCCAAGAGAGACCCATTCAGGTGAAAAGGTCGGCCTGTTTGACTTGGTCAAAAGGTAGCTGGCCGGCCCATGGAAAGCCTGTTAATGGCTTGTTCGCATATAGCCCACTTACAGCCCGCTAACTCATGGCCTGTTATGGCCTATCCGAATTGGGCCCATTAGCGTCATCTGGGCCGTCGAATATGATTCCAGCCCGTTGTAACTTCCGGCCCATGTATGCCCATGACGTCTTTCGACCCGTACGAGGCCCTTTGTAACTCTGGGCCCATTAAAGGCCCAAGGTGAAACTGGCCCATAATGAATAGTGTATCACTTTATACCCATTAACGACCCATTATTCTGTAGGCCTTCTCAAACCCATGTTACCTTTCGGCCTTCTAAGGGCCCATTTATTCTTGGGCTCATTTCTAGAATTCGGTTACTCATGGTCTGTTACTGGCCTTCTCCGCTTGTGGGCCAAATCCAGCCCGTGGTTACAGTCCGCCTGATTGTGGCCTGTTAACCCATTGGGTTGATTTCATAGCATCATCAAAAACGGCCTATTAATGGCCCGTTATGGTCGGGCCATAAACAAATGATTTCCACTCTAGCTCATTTTCAGCCCATTTTGCGGACCATTATTGATCCATGAATAGTACGGCCCATGTTTGGCCAAACTATTATTCGGACCATAGAAGGCCCGTTGATTATATGGCCCATAGAAGGCCCATGGATCCTACGGCCCGTAGAAGGCCCATAGATCCTACGGCCCGTAGGAGGCCCATGGTCACTACTGCAGGTAGCAGGACCATGGTTACAACGGTCCGTGTGTTGCCATGATTATTGTGGCCTAGTTATAAAAATAGGTTATTGTGGCCACTAGAAAAACGCGGAAAAAGAACTGCAGTGACTACAAGCAAACAACTAAACAAGACAATAAGGAAATAAATAAGCAAGCAACTAACGCTAGGCTATTACGGCTATTACACATATTACATCCACTGGGCATCAAAGTTTGGCACAAGTGCAAATATAGGGAACAGAGCAGCATATTACATACACTAGCCATCCAAATTGGCCAGCAGTGCAAATAAACGCGGCAGCAAAACAAGTCCGTAACTGAAACAACTTCAGAAGAGATCAAGAAACGTTATCATGGGTATCCACCATGTTGGCAATAAGCTTAGCAAGCTTATTAGATTTCTCCTGTTTGGCACTAAAATCATCCAACACTTGCTGTTGCACCAGAAAGTATGCATCTGAATTCTCGAGGGACTTCCACACTCCTTTGACTTCTTGTCGCAGCACAACTGATCGATGTCTTTCCGGTTGTAGTTGAGACTCAAGAAACCGAACTGATTCAGACAGTGAGGTCGAATAGCTTGTGCCAGTGGTAGTGGCCAGTAACTCGAACACTACACCAAGGTAGGACTTTGGGGTTGTCTCACTGTCTTCAAGATAGTTTCACTTAGCTGTTTTATCAGCTTTGTTGGATACCAACAAGGATGTCTCACTATCCTGAACCTTATCTGCATTACTTCCTTTACCATCGCTTAATAAGGCACTCTTTCCCCATATACTGTCAGCATTCTAAAAGAAGAAACAAGCAGACACATAACATGTTTAGCATGTAGTATATGAAACTCATTTCGGTGAACCAGTTCATTAGTAAGGTGGAAATCATTAAACTAGCAAGTCTTCTATTGCCAAGTAGTACATAATAAAAGCATTAAACAAACATATATATATGTCCTATGGTCACTGCATTTTCTTGCCAAATCAAAATAGAGACACGGTTCGAATCATATCAGTTCAAGACAAAGCAGCATTGAAAGAATACAAAGCATGTGAAACTACACGGCACAACAAGATTTCAGATGGGTACCACAGGTCTACATGTACAACAACACTATTGGCTCTGTTGTGATGCTAGTAATGTGCATGATATGAGAAGTCAATGGTATACACAATTAAAATTGAAATCAATAGAGCTATTTATAAGAGCTAACCCATTAAAGAAACATGCTTAAACATACCTATTGTGCCATTAGAGTTTCGATTGGATCCTTCAATTTAAAAGTAAGTTTGTATGAGCAAATACAATGATACAAGAGAAAAGCAGTACGCACGATAGCAATGGAATCTTAAATGAGAACAATTGTTCATCAGGTTTAAGTACTTGTTCTACACGAACAGAGTACGGTAAGATGCAGGCATATAGTACTTAAAAATAAAAAATGAGCTCATAGACCTTACCACATTCTTGGTTCGGGAGCAGTACAGAACAAGGCGTTCCTAGTCATCGTCCCACAAATGTGTGTCAGGAGAACGTAAGGGAATTGATGAGTTTCTTTGCCAGTGAAGTACGTTTTCTTCAGGTAATTCCGATACTGCCACCAAGCATTGTTGAAGATAGCATAGGTATTAGCATAGTTTACCTCATCCCGAGTTTCCAAATCGGTCCTTCTCTATAGAGAAAAATGGGAAAATTTGTTGTACTATAACCGTCATGGAGGTAGAATATATGGGACAAAGCAAAGTAATTGCCACGAATAACATTACTTACACATAATTCCTGGACAAACACCTGCAAGTGGCATTTTCCTTGATCTTTCATATAATATTTCCATGATGGGAAGATACACACATAGGATTTAACAACATCAAATGCGATAGATGCTAAAGTATGAATGGCTGGTTGTGCTTCCTCCACTGGAATAGGTGTACTAACTAGTGGAGTTGGGGTTCGCCATGGTAGTACTGGCGCTTTGGGCACTGGACCTGCCTTACTAATTGCTCTTGTTTGGGAGCTCTATGGTGGAGATGGTGCTGTGTCAACAGGAACTGGGTTACTATCTGCTGGGGTTGGGGTTAGATTGGGTGAAGCTGGTTCTCTATCCATCGCAGTAGGGGTAAAATCTGCGTGAGTGTGGGTTATGTGTGGTAGGGCTGCACTACAAAAAAAGACACATCCGTGACATTTTGGGCCGAACGATTTTTTTTTCTGTCATGCTTATGACATGTCTATGACGATAATTGTGACAAAACCCGGTATCATCATAGATGTGGTGGGCTCCTACTTCTTTGACAAAAAATCATGATAGAAAATGGGCTTTTCGTCCTGGGCAGGCCGGAGACGCAGCTGCATGACATTCTTTGGACCGTCCATGATGGAAAAAACCGTGGTAGAAGCGAGGGCGAGGAAAATATCTAGGAGTTCCCGGTTACGGTGGGTGGTCGGGGCCGAGCGATGCACGAAGGAATTGTGTGTTTCTCTTGTACACGTACGCACATGAGTCCAGGCGTTGGGCTCTAACTGAACCTGAGTGAGGTGTTCGCCTACTGAACCTGAGCGATTGCACTGCAGGCTACGCATTACTAAACCCGAGCGATCGATCGATCCCTGACTGTTAACTGAACCCGATCTACTGCTGCCAACTAAAGTCGATCGAACCTGCTGCCTCTTGATGAACAGTGAGAGTTGTTCGGCGTTGGATGAACAGGACCCCGTGGTAGTAGAGGCCGTTGTCGCTGGATGAATAGCACCCCAATCGAGCCGGTTGGAGGTGGATGAACAGGACCCCATGGAGGGTTGGTTGAGTAGTAGCCGGTGGAGGGCTGGATGAACAGTAGCCCAATGAGGGGTGGTTGAACAGTAGCCGGTGGAGGAGCAGTGGAGGCTAGATGAACAGGAGCCCGTGGATGAATAGTAGCTGGTGGAGGCAGGAGGGACACGCCATGGATGAACAGTCGCAGGTGGAGGCTGGAGGAGGTCGATGGTGGATGAACAGTTGCTCGTGGAGGCTGGAGCGAGGCAGTAGATGGTGGATGAATGGTAGCCCATGGAGTCCCATTTTGCGGTACGCCACAACCCTCCTGATGAATAGGACCCCTGTTTTGACCATAGGAGGTCAAAGAGAAGTCTGTTTCCTCTGTTTTGCGGTACGCCACACCCCTCCCGATCAACAGGACCTGGTTCCGACCGTAGGAGGTCGAAGAGAAATCCGTTTCCTCCTTTTTGCGTACGCCCGACCCTTCCCGGTGAACAGGATTCCGTTTCGACCATGGGCGGTCGAACACAAGGACATTTCCTCCGTTCTGCGGTACGCCAGGCCTCGTTTTGGCTGTTCCGTCCAAGCCGGTTGGCTCCCGATGAACATGACTCATTCCGTCGCCTCTCGATGAACACGACGACGCAGTTTCTCCGTTCTGACCCAGTCAGTTGGCTGCCGATGAACAGGACGCTGTTGCTGCTCTCCGTTGCCTCTCCATGTACACGAGAGCGCCAAGGCGATGGATAATGGCGAGGCCTAGGAAGGGGACGACGCGAAGCCGGGGAAGATGCGGCAGTGGATGCCCACGTGGAGAGGAGTACGAGGGTTCACTGGTTCGGCTGCGGTGTGAGGTTATCGTCGCCGCAGAATAACACTGGTTGTGGGTGACTAGAGGGATGGCCTGGCCAGAGGTTGGAGTATGGTGGGGCGCTCAGGCCTCCGCGGCAGCAGATCCGGCCATAGGAGGCAGGAGCAGGCGACACGACCGGCGCTGGTTTGGGCGGCTGGAGCAAGAAGACCAGAGGTTGAAGAAGCACTACGGCCGTTGGATGGGCATTGTATGGTCACTGGAGCTAGAACCGCTCATATTGACTAAGTTGACAAAGCCCCCCATCCGCGTCAACTTAGTAGGCCCACGAGTCAGCCTCCCACTATGGTGGGTCCCAGCTAGCAGGGGGAGTATTTATTTATTTGTGCGTAATAAGGAGGCACTTCCTTGCGTACGAAGATATAGCTGGTGGGTCCGAGCTGTCAGCGAGGGGAACATTTTTTTTCACGAAATACGGAGGCCCTTCCGGTGGGTCCCAACTGTCAGGTGGAGGAATCATTATTTTGCGCAGAATAAGGAGGCATTTCCTTATGTGTGGTCGTGGACCCAGCTGTCAGCCTTTCCATGTACAGTCCACTTCCGATGGATGTCGTTCATTGACCATGTTGACCACGCCGCGCCAAGAGCACCAGGGTGGTGGACGGCGACGAGGCCTAGGAAGGGAACGACTCGAAGCCGGGGAAGACTCAGCAGTGGTTGCCGACACAGTGGGGAGTACAAGGGTTACTGGTTTGGCTGCCGTCGCAGGAAGATAACAGGATATGTGGGTGAGTAGTGGAATGGCCTGGACAGCGATGGAGTAGGGCGGGGCGGTGCGGCCTGTGCGGCAGCACATTCTGCCACGTAAGGCGGGAGTAAGCAATCCCACTGGCGCTGGTTTGGGCGGCTGGAGCAAGAAGATCAGATATTGAAGAAGCAACACGGGCATTGGATTAACATCCAACGGTCACTTCTGCTAGAATCGTTTGTGGAGTAAGTTGGCAAAGCCTTTCGTACACATCAACCTAGTAGACCCACAAGTCAGCCTCCAAATCTGTCCCAAACAGCATACAACCCGAAATTTCTAGCCAGATTCAAATTAATTAAAAACTAAACATACCTTAATTTAATTCCAATGAAATTTTACCCGCACAAAAACAATGAAATTTAAAATATCAAAATCCGAAAGAAAAAAGTATTTTGGAACTGTTTGCTGTATTATTTCATTTTACAGCCCATTTATTATTACTTATTGCCCATTTCTTATTACTTATAGCCCATTTTTTGGGCAAGCCCGAATGCATCCCTCCTCATCTTGAAAGATTTCCGGCCCAGCAGGGCGTAGAAAAGCAAGTGGGCCTATGTTGGTTATTCTGCAAAAAACAAAATAGCTGGGCTAGCCATTTTTAGAAAGAAAAAAACTGGGCTGGTCATGTGGTAAACATATGAAATAAAAGCCTGGGGCTAGACGGGCCACAGCTCCCGCACAACCTAGTTGATACCCTTCTCCGCCCTGGAAAAAAAACTGTGCGCGCTGCTGGGTTCCTATTGTCATCCTCACCATGTACAGTCATCTCCTTATTCTTCTCGATTGTTGACCATGTTGACAACACCGGAGGGTGGCGCCGCGGCGAGTGAACCAAGGCAGAGAACGATGGTGAGGCCTCGGACGAGAATGAACAGGAGATGAGAAAGATGCACAGAGCTTTAGGGTGCGATGTGGCCACGATGCATGCGCGGCAGCACAGTCCGCCGTGGGAGGCGGGAGCAAGCGGTCCCGCACAACGCGGTTTGGCTTTGGCGGCTGGAGGAAGAAGAGACTGAAGAAACACAACAGACGTTTAATGTCAACCCAATGGTCAAGGTTGGTACAATCGTTTGTTGACTAAGCCGACACCATGTAGCATACTTTTATACATATAGGAAGAAAAGAGAAACTGGGCTCGTTCGCCTGATAACATTTCGGAAACTGCGACCGTTCGATCTTGCGTTGCAACTAAAACTGCGAGGAAAATGCATTTGTCTGCCGTCGTCCTCCCAAGGAACGTTCGCCACATAAGTGACTAGCACCCTTGGTTTTCAACTGGGAGGTCTTTGGTTTGATTCCCGAGAACTCACAATTTTGTCCTCCTTCCTTCCTCACAAAAAACAGAAAGAAAATCAAAGACTTGAGAAGGCGTACAGAACAAGCTATTGTTCCAGTAAAGAGACGTTGCTGAGTTTTAGAAAAAAGAGAGACGTGCTCCTGTAGTTGGTTCGAGTCCAAACCTAGACTATGACTATATATGGTGCTATGCTACTCTGCAAGTAACGAAACTGACATATCCAACGTTCGCTTCTCCTCTTCTCTACTTACTCTGCCTAGCATCAGAAGCTCTGGCCGCAACAACCATGTCAGCTGGCTGCTTATCCACCTTCTCTTTAGCAGACAACAACCAGATATGCGCCAAGTCGCCACCCGTACCATCGCCTGTGGGTCTCATCACACCCCCACCGGCACACGCACCACAGCCAGTTGCTCATCGCAACCCGCTACCGTTGGTGTGGTGCCACTGCTGCAAATCACGCAGAGTCATCCATCACGTCTCAACCACAATCCTCAACCCTGGCCAAGTCTTCTACAAATGCTCGAATCATGGGGTAATAATATGTTTAAGTGTTGCTCTGCTGCTTTCAGTTGCTGATTTTTTTTAATAGTTTGGTTGATGATCTTTGAATTTGATTCGTGCAGAAAAGGGAAGATTCGTGTGATTTGTATTTCTGGGAAGTTGCTGATGTGGGGGAATGCAACTACACTGATTATTTGGTTAGATGAGGAATCCCAATACCAGCAGGTTGGGGTGTTGGACAAGTAATAGAAGGAACGGTAGAAGAGGAAGATGCAGATCAGAAGGTTAAAGATGCAGTTCTTCTGATCATGGCCAAGCAACAGCTGCTGAACATCCTTGACAGCAATAACGAGAGGAAAGAGCTTGTGAAGATAATGGGCAAAGTCGATGTGCTATGTAGGATGATTGTCTTTTCATTTGCAGTGTATGTAGCACTCGTGATGTATTCAGTGGCTATGACATGAGCACTTTGCTGAAACTAGTAATGTATGAAACCTGTTTAGCAGGGTGGGCATAGTGTTGTGAACATCTAATGATTTCTATTAACAGAAATCGAGGGTATCCCCTTTTGCTCATAAATAAATAGCAGAGTCCCTTTTGCTAATAAATAAATAAATTAGCAGAGGCCCTGTCGGGTCAGCTTTGTTTCCATTCGACGACGTCGAGCAAATTGCAGTCCAACAGCAAATTATGTCATCCAATAAAAATTTCACAACCAAATATGAGTACAACTAAACAACATTGTCATCATGTTTTAGTCGTCATACAATCACCAAAGACAAATCAACATACATAATAAGTGATGTTCTCCAAGAAAAATACTAAACAACAAGTTCATCAGGTTTCAGCTGTCATAGCAAACACAATTAGACATAGTAGATAAAAACGTCTTCTGACAGGCAAATACAACAAAAGCAATCTAATCATCTTCCGCAGTAGCAGCATGAACATCTTAGCCATGTGTATCAGTCTAAATAGTAATTCCCCACAGTGTCATGTTCTTCTTCATCCTATATGTCCTCAAACGTTGGCTTCTTATTGATCAACTCTCGTATGTCCACAGCCCGACAGGAAATCGTTTCGCCAGCATAATTGACGTGATGGTTCTCAAAGATATTAGGAACATCTGTGGAATCTTCTACATCAGGAGCAGTGTAAGCATCATCTTGTTGTGCAACTTCATTAAACGAATTCCTCTGCTCATACCTTTGCAATACTCTCCAGTAATCGCTACGTACAAATGTGTCTTCCAAGAAAAATATCTGTGTTGGTTGATTTGCGAAAATAAAAGGCTCGCAGGTCTGGTACGCCGCCTTGAGATTGATGGATTTGAAATAATCATCAGCTCTGGGTTTTGCCATCCTGAAAAACAGGTTATACCAATGACAACACAACAGAACCACACACCGATGAACCTCGAAACTGGAGATATACTGCAATTGAACAATGTCTGTTATGTTAGCATACATTTCAGTTGTCACTTCGCCGTACTTATCCGTGCTCATGATGGCACTGTTTTGTGTCTTGTTGCCTTCGTCGCGTGCAAGGGTGTTGTAGCGCACATCTCCAACAACGCAAGATTCATAATGTCTTACCCGAGTATCAGGACCCATTGCTAGTGCGTAAAGGGCATCATCAACTGCTTGCCTATCCTCCAGCATCTTTTTAACCTATGGTTAGAAAATAGACAAGCTGGTCATCTTATGTACTCAATATATTACAAAAGCTGACAGTACAATTCAAAAGCTTACATGGGTCTTGAACCATTTCACAAATATTGCCATAAACAGTTTGTCAGTGTTTCTTGGATTTTGTGGCAGTAACTCCTTTTTGTAGATGCTGCACAATATAATGATCGCGTCAAACATCTAAATATATAAGAATGTGCTGCAAGTTTAGTAGATTACGATGTATAAGCTGCAGTACTTAGCACTTACTTGATATAAGGTAGTATCTTAGGACAGTTATTCAACACATACCAAACCATTTTGTCCAAATCTTTAGGTTTGTCGTCTTGTCAACTCTTCCTTGTAACTCGAACAAAACAATCAAAGACATTGAGCCTGGGATTGAGCAGAATGTCAACGCTTATGTAGCAATGTAGGCCTCTACAATGGAACCCTCAGTTCTAGCTCTGTTCCTAACATAGCCCTTGAAAGTGCCTAGCCGCCTTTCAATAGGGTACATCCAGCCATACTGTACTGGACCTCTAAGTAGTGCCTCATCAGGTTGATGAACAGCCAAATGCACCATCACATCAAAGAAGGCTGGAGGATATATCTTCTCAAGTTCACATAGGATAGTTGGTATCTTGTCTCTGAGACACTCCAAAGCATCTATCCTGATATTTCTACTTCAGAGTTCCCTAAAGAATTGTCCCAACTCTGCAACTGCTTTGTATAAGTCAGGGTGGCCCAATCCTCTAAGGATAACAGGTAAAACCCTTTGAAGTAGGACGTGGCAGTCATGAGTTTTCAACCTTTGTACCTTGTTTCCATCTCCACTGACACTCCTTTAAGGGTTGGAAGCAAATCCATGTGGGAATCTCACACGTGACAGGACCTCGCAGAATTCTTTTCTTTTTACCTTGTCCAAGATGTACACAGCTGGTGCCATATCCTGTGGTTTACCTTCATCTTGCACCTACAAATCCTTTCTGATACACAGGTGTGTCAAATTATTCCTAGATTTTAAGGTATCTTTCATCTTGCCTTCAATATTAAGAAGTGTACTGATAATGTTGTCACATATATATTTCTCGATGTGCATCACATCAAGATTATGCCGCAGATCCAAATCTTTCCAATACTCTAAGTCCCACAAAGTGGACCTGCGGGTAAACAATAATCTCTCTTCTGCCCCACCACACTTCCTTTTCCTGCTACCATTATCAGGATGGTTTCCTGGTGTAATATGCCTGACCTTCTCTAACTCTACTTGCAACTCATCGTCGGTGAGCCTCTTTGGCGCATCACGATTTTCATGCTTTGCATTGAACACATATCTTCAGTATTTTGTGGGCCGCGGCTTGTCCTTGGCAAGGAAACGGCGGTGTGTATGACAGCGGATTCCTTTCACAGCGAACACATGCATTGTAACCATGTGTCATTCGCCTTGACATAGTGCCCAAAGTTGGATAATCATGGATGCAGCAAATTATAACATCACATAGAAATAAATCAGCTGGTGGGCTGCTATATAGGTCTCGAGTGAGAACATCCCTCCATAGCTGTTGAAGTTCCTCCACAAGAGGCTCCATGAATAAATCAAAATCCTTTCCAGGACTTTTTGGACTTGGGATGAGCAAGGCCATCATGTAGTTTGATTCTTTGGTGCAGACATTTGGAGGCATGTTGTAAGGGATAACAAGACTGGCCAATGCTATATGCGGCGCTCTGGTGGCCAAATGGGTTAAATCCATCTGAAGCTAAGCGAAGTCTAATGTTTCTCGGGTCAGCAACAAACTTTTTGCGTTTCTGATTGAAGCTTTTCCATTCACTACCATGAGATGGATGGCTCATTACATTCTGATCTCTGTACTCCTGGTTCCTAGAATGCCACAGTACATCCTCTCTTGTTTCAGCACCATGAAACAACCTCTGCAATATTGGTATGATTGGAAAATGTCTCAGAACATTATGAGGAATCCTTTTCACAGCATCGCCATCTTTTCACCTTGATGATTTGCATTTTGGGCATTCACTTGAGTTGGCATAATCCTTCCAGACCGGAACACAATTATTCTTACAAACATGGACCATATCATATCCAATTCCAACTGCACGAAGGAAATTCTTCATTTTATTGTAGGTGTGTGGCAGCTCAGACTCATCTGGGAAAGATTTATGGAAAGCAGCCAACATCGCATCGAATGATTTGTTGGTCATCTGCTCAGATGTCTTCACCTGAAGAAAGGTGACCATAGCTGAGAATATTGACAGCTTATTTCCTGGGGTGATAGCCACGTTGCATTGTTCCAACATGCGGGCCCCCCATTTTTCTTCTGCGGGTGAAAGTTCACGAAATGCACGAGCATTTCAAGCATTGTTTCAATGTTGCTCAAACTCATTGGCTCCGCCACCACCACCTCCTCCTCCTATTCCACCTGAGCATCAGGCAGATCAAGATTGTGATCTGCTGCTTCCACATAGTCAGTAACATTGTCGTTCACAGCTTCACCATGATGAACCCACCTAGTATATGTGACTGACATCCCATACAAGTGTAGATGATTCTGCATAGTTGATGGGGTCTTGTAACTGAATTCATACAACTGCTACATGCGCAGAGCACATCTGATTTTGGTCCACCGTACTCATCTCTGATAAAGTTGATGAAGTTTTCAACCCCCTCGACATATGCAACAGAGAATCGTCGAGCAGAAGTTATCGAAGTCCTGCCCATCTATTAGACATACAAATTAGTTCTTCTACTAGATATTACAGGAAAAACATATATGCTTGTTTATGAAGTCCAAATAAAAAATACCTAGGTTGATGTCTAAAGCTATCGCAAGATATTTGGACAACCAGATCTAAGTAACGAAATATATGTAAAGCTAATTCAGCAAACATATTTGAGTGCTAAATTATGGCAGGCTGTTTTAGCGGTCAATGAGGCTGAGCACACAGCCATCGAAGGCAATCTCAGCAACAAAGATCGAGTATAAAATGGTGTAGAGTTATTTCACCTAATAGATTGGCTACTAGACCATGGCAATCTACGTCACAATAAATATATGGCAAGATATTTTGGCAACTAATCGGGCGTGGCATGCCATCTCAGCTAAGCAGATTGAGTGCAGAACAGGGCAAGGAAGCTTATTAAGCAGAGCATATTGACTGTAAACTACTTCGGCAAACAGTGAGATTAACAGCGTCTATCAGCTAACATTCAGCGCTACTTCGACATGCACGGGGCCTCAGTCTAGAATGCGCGTACTGTGGGAGAAGCTGACCGATGTGCGTCTCCAGAAGAACGTCGCTAGTGGTGGCAGCTCGGCTAGAGGACGACAGTCTAGGAGAGCGTACTATGGGAGCGAGAGGATCACCGTGCGTCCCCTCGATGAACCGTGGCGCCGATGCATCGCCGCGGCGGGGAGGCCGGCTTTGGCGGAGCGAATGGAGTGGAGGGGGCCGGGGGGAGGGGGTTTGGGGAATATTATTGGCTAGTTGGCCAAAGGGTGGCTGGATTTGGGATTTGGGGGGAATTCTTGGGGGCATTTTCACACGGTGGGCGGGGGAGTTTGGTGCATGGTCGGTTTCTCCAAGTTTAGTCCCACGTGTTAGTGAAGAGGCAAGCCGAAGTGCGTTCCGTTTACATGAGCCGTGTGCAGGACCGACCGTGTGTGGGGTGCAACGCGACCGCGATAGGCATGCTGTGAGTGTACCGCCTTTTTTCGTTTTAAACTTGGTGCTTCGCCCCCTCAAAAAACAACTTGGTGCTTCGCAGGCTCCATCGATACTACTACTAGTAATCCGGTACCCGACTAAAACTGCGTGCCAGGGTCTTTTCCCGCGTGATATGCTGGGAGGTTGTCTTAGTTGTTTTTTAGGAAGAGTAATGCTACACCAATGTAATCCCAGTTACGTAATTAACGTAATGTGAAATGTGTGAGCTGTTCATTGGAGATTGGGGAGGGAGGGGCCCACCACCATGAAAATCAGGGGAGAGAGAGAGAGAGGCAATTTACGTTACCCCTTTCATAGGTTCCTGTAGATGTAGAAAGATGTGAAATGTGTGAATGTGTAGTGGACGTACTATTGGAGTGCCTAAGATAAATTGTGTATGTAGACCCTATGTGTTTATTTACTTCGCATGTTAGCTTTGTCTCGTTTCAAACCTTCTAAGTTTATACACACAAAAATGAATCATCATTTCATATACTCCAATCTATCCCAAAAGTCTTGTCTTAGATTTGTCTAAATATGGATGTATCAAGTCACGTTTTAGTATTAGGTACATCCACATCTAGACGAATCTAAGACAAGAATTTCGGGACGGAGGTGGTATTTTCATACTCCTACAATATTTCTTATCATTATTGTGAAAGTTCATATACACCGAACGAGATTAATGCAAACACGACAGATTTTCATTACATTTCAAACTTTTATAGGACAGAAAAATAAAAGAAATTCATATACACCCAACGAGATTAATGCAAACACGACAGATTTTCATTACATTTCAAACTTTTATAGGACAGAAAAATAAAAGAAACCCAACCCTAAACCTATTCTACGACGGCGACCGACGCCCTCCATCTGTGATCTCCATGTACGGGGGTGAGGTTCAAGACCCGTGAAGTGAAGGTGCGGTCTCCGGCGAGGAAGAGTAGCACACGGGAGATGGACCGGCCAGTTGGCACACCATGCCTTGCCACCTCCCATGCCCTACTCATCCTCGGAGGAGTCCCCGACCTTGGCGGTGCCCGTGGATGTGAGATCGATGATGATGGACGTGGACGGTCTGTCGCTTCACCTACCACATGCGCCACCGAATGTTGGACGACGGCAAGTAGGACGCGTGGCTGACGGTGCTCCCGTCGTCGGCCACCAGCGTGGCCACCGCTTGTGCAGCCGCGTCCGCGTCCGGCTATGCCGTTATTGCATCGCGAGCGGCGAATTGAGCGAGGGCAGCAACCTCGAGCTTCATCCCCATAGAGATGCTCTCCCGCAGAGCGTTCGTGCTCGCTGTCATGGCAGATGTGGTGCCAGGTAGCAGGACGATGCACTATGGTGTGGAGTTTAGTTGGGCGTTGTCTCTTTAAGTAGCGCATTCCGGTGAGGCTAAGCGTCCGGGTGCATCATTAAGTCGCCGGAGTTGGTTCGTCGGGCACCGAGCCTCTTAATGACGGCATACAGACGGATGGCATGAATGCGGGCAGCTGGCGCCGGCTGGGAACGCACCGCGCGAAGGTGCGAGGGACGAGGGTTTTTGGTTTGCCAGGGTAGTCAGTTGTGGTCATGGCAACGTTGGAGATGCCCTTTGCTCACATGCCATCCCCACATGTCATTGAAAAAGCAAGACGACCCCGCATGGTCTCAGGTCATGGCGATGCAGTTGGCCGCGCTACAACACTCCGCGGACGCATCGCGGCGCACGCGCACTTCGGCGCCCCTTGCATCCTCGACGAGCCAGGTGTTGATCTGCTGGTCGTGCCACAATGCTAATGCCACCCTCGGCACACTGAAGCCGACCTTGTCCAGCGACGATGAGTGTGTCGCTCACCGTGGTCGCCGTGTCCAGAGGCGGTGCGGGAGCTGCACCACGATGCTGGCCCCCACGACCCACATGGACCGTTGCCGGTGGCGAGGAGGTCGTGGGCCAGCTCCTCCATTGGACTAGTCTGCGCCACGTCGTCCCGACAGGTGTGCCCCACATGTTGGTTTCCCTGTTTTCCCGGCCAAATTCGAGCATCAGTGCTCCGCGTTGCGCATTAGGCGCAGAACAAGTGGTTTTTCTGCCCTGGTTCAAATGTGGTATAGTACCAAGTTGTTACCCTAGCCCCAAGTGTGGTGGTTTTGGGTACGGTACCACCCTTTTCCTTTTCAACTAGTGAAGTATAACACTTGATTAAGTAGCTAGATGGTGTGCTAATGTAGGTGTCAGACTTTTTGAAGGAATAATTGAGGTGTGCCCGGTCCGTGCCTGCATTTATGGGTCCAACTTACCATGTTTCGGCAGTAGTAACTATACTAGTCCCTACGCACTCCCTCTGTTTTTATTTACTTCGCATTTTAGCTTTGCTCCAAGTCAAACTTTGTAAACTTTGAGAATGTTTATAGATAGAAATAATAACATATACAATAACAAATCAATACCATTAGATTCATTATTGAATATACTTTCACATCATATAGATTTGCTATTGTAAAATCTCATATTTTTCTATAAATTTGGTCAAAATTTATGAAGTTTGACTTCACTCAAACCTAATATGCAGAGTAAACAAAAACGGAGGGAGTATCTTACTGCGTGACCAAGAAGGAAGGGAAAACGAGACAACTTATTGTTTATTTGAGCCGTTCAAGTATAATCATGTGGCGTTGATTATTTCTCATTCCTCTCCAAACCTCTTCTCCATCGATCATGTCGCCCTCCAGTCAAGTCCATCCTCCCGCATGCCTCATTTGAACATTTCACCGAGTATCACTCGCATGTGGGCCTAGACCATGCTTGTATTTCCAATGTTGTAATTTCTCTGAAATGCATACAGACAAACGGTTCATTTGAAGTTTCACTTTGCCTCCACTACGTGTCGCTTCCCATCTTAGTTTCGACATCCCATTCGGTTCATGCCCTGACACATCTTGACGAGATCGATTGATGTTGAGAGATCAACTGCGTGTCACGCAAGGAGATAAAGGTTTGGTCTGTTTCTATGGTAGAAATGACCCGGGGGTCTGTGGGGATCAGAGGGAGTATATTGTACGTTCAAAAGCGAAACGAACGTACTGTACCCACCCTAGTCCACTTTCAATCGATCTCCGGACCCCGAGATGAAACCGAGAGTGAATGAGTGGGTGCATGTGTGATACCTAAGGCGGATTCAAAATTTTGAACTGGTGATCATAGCATCAGCAAATCATATATAAAGGATATTCAATGTTCGTTTCGCTTTTCAATGTACAATATACTCCCTTCGATCCTTTCTACTTTACATATAAGTTTTATGTGTAGTCAAAGTATCTCTACTTTGATCAAACTTACAGAAAAAAGTATCAACATTCAACAACGCCCATTCAATATTGTTAGATTCGTACGTACTCCTAGATTTGTATTCAAACAGAGATGGTTTATAGCTTGTTTTCAAACACGTGAATGTCCTTGTCCTCGCGCATTCTCTTCCTCCAAGGATTTCGCCACGTATAGCCAGTCCAATAGTAACTTTTTTTAAGCTCCCTGTCCAATAGTACTAGTGGAGTACTGACAACATCTGCAGTAGAGTATGCAGTGTTCATAGTACTAGTAGTATACTCCCTCTGTTTTTATTTACTCCACATAAAACGGAGGGAGTAGTAATATAAATGACGCGGGCGGGGGAGGGGGAGAGACGTTGTTTTTCTCTTAATTGCGGTCCCACAAGCGAGCGAAAACGCAAGACAAAGCGCGTTCCATCCGGTGAGCGACATGGAGGGTCCAGCGTTCCGAGGTGCAACGCGAATGCGACAAGAGCGATGTACAGTCAAAAGCGATTGACCGGTTGTCACCGGAACCACTATTCACATGAATACCTTCACTGCTCGGCCTACGCTAGCCATTGCCCCAAAACCACACTTCCTCTCCAGCCTATTCCCCCACCTTTCGATCCCCTAGCCGCATCAAGCGTCCACTGGTTTGTCAAAAAGCCATGGTGCGCCGCAAGATCACGTACTACAAGATCCTGGCGCCGGAGCGCCGCACAGAAATCGCGGTGGCGGTCGGCACCACAGACCTCCATTCCCAAGCTTGCTTTGCGGCAGCCAATCCACGAGTTCTCTGGAGCCAAGCTCCGAGGAGGAGGAAGCCGATCCAATATTCATGGCGGAGGTCGCGGTGCAGAACTCCCCCGATGCGTATGAGACGATGGACGTCAACTTCGTGCCGGCGTCCCGGTCCCCCATGGTGCAGGCGGACCAGCGGTTCAATCAGGCGATACTAAAGGAGGACCGAGAGGCGGAGGCTCAACTCGACGTGGAGCGCGCACATGCTGCTGCAATCAAGGCCCTCCTGTAGGCAGAACCGGATGTCATGGATGTGAACCGGGTGGCGGAGGCTCAACTTGACACAGAACACGTGGATGTCGCTGCCGTCAAGACCCTCCTGCAGGTGGAACAGGAGGTCCTGGACTTGAACCGGGCGGCGGAGGCTCAACTCGACGTGGAGCGCGCGGATGTCGCTGCCATCGAGGCCCTCCTACAGGCAGAACTGGGCGTCCTGGACTTGAACCGGGTAGCGAAGGCTCAACTCGACGCGGAGCACGCGGATGCCGCTGCCATCGAGGCCCTTCTACAGGAGGAACCGGACGTCCTGGACTGGAACCAGGTGGTGCTCTTGTCCGTGCAGAGCACCCGCACGCTCCGCGTGAACGAGTAGCTGGGGCCGAGGACAACCACGGTGCGGAGATACTAGTCGGCAGCTATGGCTGGTTCGCACCTGTAGCCAAAGACGATGAGACTGCCTCGTTCCATGAGCAGTAATATTTTTTCTTTATGTTGTTGTTTTTAGGGATCTTTTGCTGTGTAAAAACATATATTTATGCAAGTCGCCTGACTTTCATCATTTGGGTCAGTCGACCATTTCAGGTAGTTGGATGAATATCCTACGTCTCCTAACCCTTCTTCCTCACCTCTTCTTCTTCCCCAACTGACCACCGCACAGGCCGTACGGATCTTCCCCAACATGCGGTTGGATAAACATATTGTATGAATGAAAATTATGTGTCAGCGATAGGATGGATGAGTTTGGTTTGATCACATGCGGTAGCACGTGTTAGTGAGGGTGCATTCCCTTCGTTGGGTTTGCAGCGTGCAGTGTGAGGGTGCGGTGCGACTGCGACAGCCGTGCGCAAGTGTACCTCCTTTTCATTTTGAAAACGTTAGGCAAGCTTGGCAAAAATGTGTGGCGAAGTATGGCAATGCAAGACCTGGACCCAAACAGGATACAAGTACGTACATAGGAGTACTACTTGTGTTAAAAAAGAAAGGCGGGGTTTTCCTTCGCAGGATTGATCGATACAAATCCTCGTTTGACGTGTCAATTAATGCGTATTTTTTCTCCAACGCCCAAAGAGCTAACCATCTCACTACTCATTGCTTGATTAATGCAGCGCCATGCAAACCAACCTTCTCACTTCAGCATGCATGCAAGGGTATATTAATGTCCTTGGTTGCTAGTACGAGGCAAACCCCACCAATTTTGCCTCGACTAGTGTTAGTGGCCTTCTACAGATTGTAATTTTGATATACTGGCCTTGTGTACAAAAAAATGGAGGTAGTTACTATTTGACTTCCTTCCCCATTGCGGTGACATCGACGATATCTCGAATGTTGTGGTTTGGCGAAGTGCGTTCGACAGAGAACACCATTGAGGGAGACCACGGTAACTTGTTCGCAAGTGCCTCCTGCAAGCCGAGAAAACCGCCTTATTTGCATCCAGGAAGTCCGTTGAACCAAAGGACGTGTAAATGTACTAGTACTACACAATAGCGTCATCCGTCCAGCTTGGTGCGGTAAGGTGGTTTCTCGAAGAAGACGATGGAGAAGCGGAGTCAACGAAGAGTGAAATGATGATTGCTTCGTCCATGCTTTGTGATTTGATGCCTCACTTCTTTGTGATTTGTGATAAAAGGGACAGGGGATTATACTCTGTGCTCTATACTGTACATGCGTCCAAGCATGGGAGAAAGAGGATAGAGGTTGCATTTTTCTATTCCTTCAATCAATCAATTAGGGAGCTTCGGTTCCATCTATTTGGATTTGGCAGCACCGTCCATAATGGTTCCCATCGATGCCAAAAGCTATTTTCACATTTGGCTACACATTGTGGATGCCCTTTTGCTCCTGTGTGCTATCTATACAAATCTCGATCCTATTGATCTAAAAAATTATAGTATCAAGATTAGTAAAAAGGAGGTGATTTTGCCTCGCGGATGGGGGGGAGGTTTCTTATTTTTAGAGGATGTTGGCCTGGCGGTTTGCTAACATGCGGTCCCACATGTCAGTGCTTTACCAAGCCGATCCGCGTCCCACATGAGGCAGAACAACGGTAGAAGCAACACGTGGTTAACTTGAAGAAGATTGGGAGAAGCGGATTCAATAACGAGTGAAATGATGTTGCTTCGTCCCTCCAACTTCTTATTTTTAGCATTATTACTTCGTCCCTCCAACTTAACTGCGGGAAAGGTGCAACTTTGTGATTTGACACCTCATTGCTCATTACTACGCCGGCCCATGATTGGGGTGCTTCACCCCTGCTGCTCTGCGTTGTTATTTCGGTATGGCACGAGGACCTGGTTGCTTCATGTCCCACATGTCGCCAAAAGTTACTAGAACATTTATGAAAGCGAGCTCTCCACTCTTACGATGGAGGAGTACACGACACGACGGCCTAGAGAACTGTCACTTGTACTCTAGTACTACTATAGTTTTGTAGTTTCGCACGATCCATCGATGCAAACCCGATTAAACAGGCAAGGGTAGGATTTTTCCCGCGCGGTAGATGATACTAGCCATACATTTCAAAGGCAATTTTATTGTATGCAAACTGAATAATTAAGTGTCGGGGGATATCTGCCTCCACGAGCACCTATGGGGACGGAGCCCCTTGTCGGTTCGGCGGGGGGCGGAGGTTGCACAAAGAGCAGATCGAGGCGACACACACACACAAAGATTTTACCCAGCTTTGGGCCGCATGGATGCGTAAAACCCTACTGCTGCATGTCTGGTTGATTGGAGTTCTTGCTCTGGAGCGCAAGAAGCTACAGTAAGCTGGAGCAGGACGTAGACGAGGGTCTACTGAGCGTTCTCCTGGTTTTCTGTTCTCCTCTAGGGTTCGATCTCTCTCTCCGGGTCTGGCTCCCCCTCTACGTACGCATGGGCCTCCTTTTATATGCTAAGGGGTTTCCCACAGGTAGCGACGCAGGTGAGGGTAAAAATGGCAAGGAACTGTGCGAACAGTGGCCGCACAGTGCTATCGCACCTAACTCTGACGGCGGGGGACAAAGGCATTAAATGTCCGTCTGGATCGCCTGAACAGTGCTGAGGCGGACCGTTAGGGGCGCCTCCGCTGGCCACGGGGGCGGCTCCGCCAACGTCGCATGCCATGCGCGCCCCAGGTTGCACGGCACCCCGCCACGTGTCTCCGGGGAAGCTCCAGAGTGACGCGTGGGCAGGTGAGCTGGAGCGCATGCCTGAGGTGGTGGTTTGCCGCGGCAAGTGGCTTGCCGCGGTGGTTGTCTTGCCGCACCTGAGAGCTTGCCGCTCGTCAGGCCTTGCCGAGGCGCGTGGAGCGCCGCGGCGGGCTTCTCTTGGGGTGCCTTGGCTTGGCCGCCCCGGCGAGCTCCTCCCGCCGGGGCCTTGGTGCTTTGGCTTGGTCGTCCCGGCAAGCTCCTCTTGCCGGGGCCTTGTCGCCTTGGCCCGGCAAGCTCCTCTTGCCGGGGCTCGCCTTCTCGGCCCGGCAAGCTCCTCTTGCCGGGGCTTGGTCTTCTAGGCTCGATCACTTGGCCTTCGTCCGGCCCAGAAAGGGTCGTGGAGACTCTTGTCGCTCCCCTGGCCGGCCTTGCCGCGGGGCGCTACTACTGCCCGTGCACAAGTTCGGGGTACTGAGGTACCCCTACTTTAGTACACCGACAGGAGCCCCCGGGTCTGGGCCATACACGGTGCCGAGCGTTGTTGGGCCAGGCCCTAACAGTGCACGGGCACGCGTGGCCTGGGTTGCGCTGCTCCTTAACTCCGTGCTCGTCGCGCCCTCCCCAAGTGGCGCGCGCTTATCGCGGCGTCGTGGGGGGGCGAGGCATGCGAGACGTGCGTGACGTGGGTGGCGTGCGCGGGGCTTGAGGCCCGCAGGCATGCGTCACGTCGGGCACGACTCCTTTATCTGGAAAGGCGAAACGTCCGCCCCACTTTCGAGTGGGGAGCAGAGGTCGCTTCATCTGTCGCCTCGGCCCTGCTTGCCCGCCACGCGTCCTCCATGCTCTTGTGGTTGCGGTGGTGGAAGCAGGAAGCCGGGCCGATGCGGGTCGAAGTAGAGGGTCGGCCCCGTCGCCTGCCCTTCCTCTGCTTCGATTGGTCGGGCGGGGCGGTCGAGCCCCCACTCCGCCCCTTTATAAGGAGCGGAAGGGGATGACGGGGGTCCGCACTCCTTCCTTCTTCCTTCTCTTAGATCCCTGGTCCCCTCTCCCCAACTGTCATGGAGAAAGGGAACCCTGGTCCTTCTTCGGTGGCGGCAAGGGTTGCCGCCAGGCAGCGAGCCCCTCCTCCCCTTGCACCCGCAGCGGCGGAGCCAACCGTAAGGGGAAGGGGGAGGGGGCGAGGTCGTGGACGAGGCCGTGGACGAGGCCGAGGCGCTCGAGGCGGGCAGGACGGCGCGCCGGCCTCGCCTCCGCCGGCGGCTCCGTTTCCCCCGGCGGTTCATCTCGGGGACGACCCCTGCGAGTTCATCATCAGGCTGCGCCGGGCGCCTCGCCGTCGCCTCCACCTCACGGCTCCTTTCGCGGACGTCTTGGAGGCGAAACAACACGAGACGCTGAGACTGCGCATGAGGGGCTGCGGGATCAGCGGTACGCGAGTCCGCGTAGAATCCCGAGCCCCCGGCGTGGTGTGCCTTGGCCGCGGGTGGAAGACGTTCGCCCGGATCCACAGCTTGGCGGCGGGGTTCACCCTCCACTTCAAGCTGATGGAGGGTGATCTCCTCTCCATCAAGGTCTTCGGGGACCTCGGCACCCGAGCCCGGTGCTGCGTGGATAGCTCCTCCGACAGCGAAGGCTCCTCCTCGAGCGAGAGTGGCGAGGAGGGGAGCGACAGCGACGATGAGGGGAGCGGCCGCCGGGATGACGGGTCCGACTAGGTGCCGGTCGCAGCTCCGTGTGGCACCGGCGGCCCCCATCGTCCGCGTCGCTCGCGCCGTGAACTCCCCGGGGTCGTCTCCTTGGGCGGCTGGCGTAGGGAGGATGCGGAAGAGGAAGAGGGCGGGCGGCGAGGCCGCCGCCTCGTCTTCCAACCTCGCCCTAGATGTCGTCACCACCCTTGCTCGCGGCAACGACCACCGGGGTCTTCTCTCCGGCCCGGCAAGCTCCTCTTGCTGGGGCTTCGTCTTCTCGGGCAGCTGGAGTGGCTAGGCTGCGGAAGAGGCTGGCAGCAAGGCCGTCAACTCGGAGTACGAGGGCTAGATGCCCTCGACAGCGTGTTGACGTCCTGCAGCCTCCTTCTCGAGCTCTGCCTCCGGCGCCGCCGTCTCCATCCGGCCTCCGGAGCCCCGGGGCGGAGCCCAGGGGCGGAGCCCCGGATGCTCTCTTGGCGCCTTCTGCCACCCGTAGCTCGTCTAGGCGCCCCTTTTTCCCTTCTCGCCTCCTTGCCCTACCTCCTGAGGAGAGAGACAAGAAAGGGATTACGGGAACCTTATCTCTTTTTATCTTGTAAGCCCTCGGGCCTTAGTTGCATTTAAATCTTGTAATCCCATTTTTCATGTTTTTCATTCTCTCTGAGCTGTACCTGAGTGGAATGTTTTTAATGAAAAAGGGAACGTTTGCCAGATCATTTGTCTCGCGGGTACATCCCGCGTCAAGGGGCGGACCCTTTGCACCGTTAAGATAGACACTTCCTGCCCGGCAACGGACCCTGCCGTCCCCCGCGCCCCTTGGCCCTCCTCATGCTCTTGGCGGAGGGAGGGAGAAGGCGGGTTCTGGCCCCTCGCTTCCTCCCCTTGCCGCCGCGGCTACTATCCGAAGCGGGCCCCGGGAACGCGCTCCGGGGTTTGCCGCTTAAGAGAGCACAACAGCTTTTTAGGAGGAAGCAAGGTTTTCACGTTCCGCAGCTCACGAGAGAATGCATGATAAGGGATGTAAAGACTTATCTGAGGTTGCAGCCCCCGGCATCTCTGGCTTGCCGGGAGGCGGGCGCTGGCTCGTCCTTCTCCCCTTCTTCGTCCTTGAGCGGCTCGGCAAGGGCATGCAACTCCGGCGAGCCAAAGGGAAAGAACGGGAAAAGGACGCAGACTCGACCTCTAAGTTAGGGGTTAGCGACTGTTAGGCACTATCAACCCTAACCAAGGACGAGACTTCGACTCAGCATGCATGCTAAAACTTGGGGGGGCCCAGCGCGTCATTGCAGCTAGGGTCTGCGCCTGGCTTTGTACAAAGGATTACATGCGTCTGCGGCAAGACTTTTGTACAAAGAGTTGGTTGCCGGACGGGGTCCGACAACCGCGCCTTACGGGTAAAACTTGCGAAGATGCTCAATGTTCCAGGAATTGCTCACCGGAGTACCATCTTCGGTCTCGAGGCGGACGGCGCCGGGCCTCGTGACTCGTTTCACCCGGTAAGGGCCTTCCCACTTCGGCGTCAACTTGTTGTGTATCTTGGCCGACTGAACGCGCCGAAGAACAAGGTCGCCTTCCTCGAGGCTCCTGGCCTTAACTTTGCGGCTATGATAGCGACGCAGAGCTTGCTGGTAGTGAGCGGATCGCACAGCGGCCTGGAGACGATCTTCCTCGAGGAGCAGTGCGTCATCTTCACGCGACCGCTCTTGCTCAAGCTCATCATAAGCGAGCACTCGAGGTGACCCGTATACGAGTTCAGTAGGGGTAACTGCTTCTGCTCCATAGACTAGAGCAAATGGTGTCTGGCCGGTGGCTCGATTTGGCGTCGTTCTGACTGACCAAAGAACCGCCGGCAGCTCCTCGATCCAGTTCCGTCCGCGCTTGAGCAGCTTGTCAAAACTTCTGGTCTTGAGCCCGCGCAGTACCTCGGCGTTGGCCCTTTCCGCTTGACCGTTGCTCCGGGGATGAGCAACAGAAGCGAAGCAGACCTTAGTGCCGAGATCTTGGGTGTACTGCATGAAAGCGTGGCTTGTGAACTGCGTACCGTTGTCGGTGATGATCCTGTTGGGGATCCCGAAGCGGCAAACAATCGACCTGAAGAATTTGATCGCGGACTGGGCGGTCACCTTTCTCACCGGTTCCACTTCTGGCCACTTTGTGAACTTGTCGATTGCAACGAACAAGTACTCAAAGCCCCCGACGGATCGGGGGAAGGGGCCGAGGATATCGAGCCCCCAGACCGAGAAGGGCCAGGATAAAGGGATCGTCTGGAGAGCTTGAGCTGGTTGGTGTATCTTCTTGGAATGGAACTGGCACGCTTCACACTTGGTTACTTGTGCAGTTGCATCCTGGAGGGCTGTGGGCCAGAAGAAGCCTTGCCGGAACGCCTTTCCGGCAAGCGCTCTGGCGCCAATGTGGTGTCCACATATGCCTCCGTGTATCTCCGCCAACAGCTTCTGTCCGTCTTCCCGGTGGATGCACTTCAATTTCACCCCGTTGCGTCCTCTTCTGTACAGTGCGCTGTCAACGAACTGGTACATACTGGACTGCCGGGCTACTCTTTCAGCTTCTTCTTGTTCTTCGGGAAGTTCTCCTGTCTGGAGGAAACGGACGATCTGCTGTGCCCACGTCGGAGCCTGTGGCTCGACGACGAGGACTAGAGGCATGTCGGCGACCGCGGGAACATCAGCTTCTACGGCGAGGACGTGGGGCTCAGCCGGAGCTTGACGTTCCCCCGCAAGCTTGCCGGGGCGTGGCTTGCCGGGAGCGTCTGCTTCGTCGGGACAAACCCTGGGGCTTGCCGGAGCGGGAAGCTCCTCAGCACTTTTGGCGTCAATCTCGGGGACTCTCTTGGCGGCGGCTTCGGGAAGCTCTGCCGGGAGATAGTCGCCGGAGACCGATTTCCTCTTCTTGCTTGGCCCAGTCGATGGTGTCACGGATGGCTGAGTCAGCTTGAGCACAAAAGTCCCTGGTTCCACAGGTAGCTTTAGTGCGGCGCATTTTGACAGGCCGTCAGCAATGTCGTTCTCTGCTCTTGGAACGTATTCCATTTGCAGGCCGTCAAAGCGCTCTTCCAGATTCCTCACTTCATCAAAGTAAGCTTCCATCAACGGGCACTGGTAATCCTTGTTCAATTGGCGGACGACAAGCTGCGAGTCACCCCTGACAATGAGCTTCTTGATCCCAAGTTCCGCCGCGATCCTGAGACCGGCGAGCAAACCTTCATACTCTGTTGTATTGTTGGTTGCTTGCTCCTTGGGAAAGTGCATCTGGACGACGTACTTGAGGTGCTCTCCGGTGGGCGCGATGAGCAGCACGCCGGCACCGGCGCCTTCCAGCGAAAAGGCACCATCAAAGTACATCAGCCACTCTTTGGTTGCTTCCTTGCCCGGGATGCTCGTCTCTGGAATTTCTTTGTCCGGTGTCGGCGTCCACTCTGCTATGAACTCTGCCAATGCTCTGCTCTGGATGGTCGATGTGCTCTCGAACTTGAGGCCAAAGCTTGACAGTTCTAGTGCCCACTCGACAATCCTGCCTGTTGCTTCGGGATTCTGCAGTATCCTCTTAAGCGGAAAGCGAGTGACCACTGTGATCTCGTGTGCTTGGAAGTAATGGCGCAGCTTCCTCGAGGCCATGAGGAGGCCGAAGAGCAATTTCTGCACACCAGAGTACCTCGACCTAGCCCCCTGCAGGACGGAACTGACGAAGTAAACTGGGCGCTGCACCATCCTCTTCCTCTGCACTTCCCCCTGCGCTTGCGCGGATCCGCCTTTGTCGGGGCCAGAGCTTGTCGAGGAAGCTCCCTGCTTGCCGTCGGACGCGCTTGCCGTGCTTGCTGGCTCGTCATCAGCTTCCCTCTCCGCAACTAACGCAGCACTAGCCACTTGATTGGTTGCCGCTAGGTAGAGCAGCAACTTCTCTTGCGGTCTAGGCGCGACAAGTATAGGAGCGGAGGACAGGTATTTCTTCAAGTCTTGCAGCGCAGCCTCCGCTTTCGGAGTCCATTTTACTGGACCTGCCTTTTTCAAGATTTTGAAAAACGGCAGGGCGCGTTCCGCAGACCTGGAAATAAACCTGCTGAGAGCCGCCACGCAGCCGGCAAGTCTTCGCACGTCCTTGACACGCGTTGGTGCTTCAATCTGCTCGATGACCTTGATCTTGTCAGGGTTGGCTTCGATCCCACGCTGAGACACGAAGAACCCGAGAAGCTTGCCGGAGGGGACTCCGAACACGCACTTCTCGGGGTTGAGCTTGAGGCTGATCTTGCGCAAGTTCGCAAAGGTCTCTTCCAAGTCTTGAACCAAGGTTGCCTTGTCCCTGCTCTTGACCACAATGTCGTCCATGTAGGCCTCCACATTTCTGTGGATCTGTGGCTCGAAAGCAGTGTGGACAACCCTCGCGAACGTCGAGCCTGCGTTCTTCAGTCCAAAAGGCATCCGCACAAAACAGTACGTGCCGCATGGAGTGATGAACGCAGTCTTCTCTTCGTCTTCTTCAGCCATGAAGATCTGGTGGTACCCGGAGTAGGCGTCAAGGAATGAAAGCAGGTCGCATCCGGCCGTGGAGTCAACAATCTGGTCGATGCGCGGCAAGGGAAACGGATCTTTAGGGCAAGCTCTGTTGACATCGGTGAAATCGATGCAAAGCCTCCACTTCCCGTTTGCCTTGCGCACGACAACAAGATTGGCCAACCACGTCGGATGGAGCACGCCTCTGACGAGGCCTGCCGCTTCCAACTTCCTGATCTCCTCCGCGATGAACTCTTGGCGCTCCACCGCTTGTTTCCTGACCTTTTGCTTGATGGGCCGCGCATGAGGACAGACGGCGAGGTGGTGCTCAATCACTTCCCTGGGAATGCCGGGGATGTCAGATGGTTGCCAGGCAAACACATCGACATTCGCCCGCAGGAAAGCAACGAGCGCGCCTTCCTATTTGGGGTCGAGAGTGGCACTGATGGTGAAGGTACCACCAGTGTCGTCCTCCTTGGCGGGCACCTTCTTGGTCGCTAGCAGAGCAGCCGTCGTTTCCTTGTGTTCGTCGGCGGGGCTCGGTGGTGCGTCCTCAACGGCAGCGCAGCACTCCGAAGAGGCGCTCTTGCCGGAGTGGGCACCAGAGCGTTCGCCGGGCTTGGCCTTCTTGCCGGCGGGGCTCGATGGCACGTCCTCGACGGCAGCGCAGCACTCCGAAGAGGCGCGCTTGCCGGAGTGGGCGCCAGAGCATTCGCCGGACTTGGTCTTCTTGCCGGCGGGGCTCGATGGCACGTCCTCGACGGCGGCGCAGTACTCCGAAGAGGCGCGCTTGCCGGAGTGGGCGCCAGAGCACTTGCCGGACTTCTTCTTCATGCCGGCAGGGCTCGATGGCACGTCCTCGACGCCAGCGCAGCACTCCGAAGAGGCGCGCTTGCCAGAGTGGGCGCCAGAGCACTTGCCAGACTTCTTCTTCATGCCGGCAGGGCTCGATGGCACGTCCTCGACGGCAGCGCAGCACTCCGAAGAGGCGCGCTTGCCGGAGTGGGCGCCAGAGCACTTGCCGGACTTCTTCTTTCCCCCGGAAGCTCCAGCGGCAAGCGAGCCGCGGGCCGTTGCTGCTGTTGCGTCCCGCTATATTTGGTCGGCGCAGATAAGGGCATCCTTCTTGTCGCCGGGGACAGAAATGACGCTTATCGGGCCAGGCATCTTGAGCATATTGTACGCGTAGTGAGAGGCCGCCATGAATTTGGCGAGCGCCGGTCGGCCGAGGATCCCGTTGTAGGGCAGCAGAAAGTCGGCGACGTCGAAGGTGACCCTCTCAGTTCTGAAATTCAGCTCGCTGCCAAATGTTACCGGCAGCGTGATCTTTCCCTTCGGCTTGCTCCTTCCCGGGTTGATTCCTTGGAATGTGCCGGTTTCTTCGAGCTCGCTGTCGGGAACTTGGAGTCTCCGGAGAACAGCAGAGGAGATCAGATTCAAGCCGGCCCCGCCGTCAACTAGCATCTTAGTAACCTTGAGGTTGCGGATCGTTGGGGAAACCAACATCGGCAAGCACCCGACCGCGGTTGTGCGATCAGGGTGGTCCTCAATGTCGAAGATGATAGGCGTGCTGGACCATCTCAGGGGTCTGCGTGACTCGACGGGTGGCTCCGCTGCATTGACCTCCCGCACCCACCGTTTAAGCTAGTGGTGGGAAGCGTGTAGGGAGGCACCGCCGTCCACACACAAGACCTCAGTGGCTTTCTGAAACTCCTGCTCGCTGGTCTCGGGGTCTTCCATGTCTTCGTCGTCGTCATCGTCTTCGCTCTTGTCGCGTCCCCGGGGAGGTCTGTCTGCTTGCCGCTGCTTGTCCTTGCCGCGGCGCTCCCCCGGGCCGGGACGCTTCGTGCCGGATCCCCCGCCGCCTGCTTGGGCTCTCTCCTTGTCGCGTCGTGCGTACTCGGCCTTCTGCAGGTCGACGAGCCGCTCGACTTGCTTGCAACTCTGGAGGTCGTGGCCCCTGGTGCGGTGGATCTTGCAGTACTTCTTGTCGGTACCGTCCCGCTTATCGGCAGCCGCCACCGCCCGGCAGTTGGCGCACCCGACAACCTCCTTGCCGGGGCCTCCCGCCTGGGCTTTCTAGGCGGAGCCCTCGCTGTCGGACTTCTCGACAACCAGTACCTCTGGGTTTTTCTTATTTTTGCCGTTCCGCCGCCGGCCTCTCCTTGCCGGGGCGGCACCTTCGCTGTCGGATTCTCCTTCTCTGACACTTTCTCCGGGGAGCTTCCTCCCCTCCTCAGCGCGTGCACACTTGTCAGCCAGGGCGTAAAGCTCGCTGACCTCCTTGATTTTGCATATCGCCATCTCTTCCCTCATCCTACGGTTGCGCACGTTCTGATGGAATGCGCTGATCACCGCGGCGGGGTGGACGTCTGGGATGTTGTAGTGCACACGGCTGAACCTCTGGATGAACTTGCGCAAAGGCTCCCCCTCCTTCTGAACAAGCAGATGAAGATCGCTTGCCTGGCCATGGGGTTTGTGGCCGCCCGTGAAGGCGCCAACGAACTGATGGCATAGATTTGGCCAGGAGGAGATGGAGCCGTACGGCAAGTGCATGAGCCAGGATCTGACGTTGGGCTTGAGTACCAGCGGGAAGTAATTGGCGAGGATCTTATCGTCCCGTCCCCCGGCAGCCTGCACCGCAATGGTGTAGATGCTGAGGAACTCAGACGGATGCGACTTGCCGTCGTACTTCTCGGGCACGTCGGGCTTGAAGTTCTTCGTGCTGGGCCACTGGACTTGCCGCAGCTCGCGGGTGAACGCGGGGCAGCCTACCGAATATGGCAGTTCGCCTGGTTCCCCCGGTGCGGGCATGTTTCCAGTGGGCTCGACGCGCTGGTCTGATTGACGGCACGCCTCTCTTCTGCGCTCGATGCGGGTTCGAGCGTCTTCTTCCCTTCGTTCATGAAGGACTTGGCGTTGGTCGCGGCGAGTTCGCGGGTTCGACGACGCGGTGGAGTCGTTGTCGAGGTGAGCCCGGCGAGTCGGCGACCGCGACTTCTGGGGCGGGGAGTGCACGGTGGTCGCACCCCCGCCATTCTTGGCGCCATCGGCTCTCGCCTGGGTGACTGGCCGCGGCTGCGACGCGCTGTGCTGCCACGGAGTGTCGTCGTTGGCGAAACCGATGAGGCTCTGGATGGTTGCCCTCCAGTCGTCGAGTTTGTCCGCCGTTGGAGGGTAGTCTAGGAGCAGCTGAGCTCGCGCGAGAGCTTCCGCTGGGGTGGCGGGCAGAGGCGGCGAACGGCGCGAGGAGCGGGATGTGCTCGAACTCCTAACCATGTTAGAAGGAGCAGCACCCGGTCCAGGCAGCCGCGCGACGCTCGTTCCGGCACGCTGGGTCGCATGCTGGTCCTGAGCGCCTTGGGACCCGCCAGCGCGGCTCAGGTCCAGCGAGCGTATGGTACCATGGGTACCATGACGCTGCTGGTTTCGCGCCTCCTGAGAGGGACGCGGGGCGAGCTCGGACGTCGCGGGACCAAGAACTGGTTCGACCGCGTCCGTTCTTCCGCCGGCGTCCTCCCCACCACCCGTCTGCTCCATGGGCGGTGGGTTCGACGCGGACGGACCGGTCACCTCCGGAGCTTTCTTCTTCGGCGCCATGCGGGCGCAAACGAAGAGAGTCTGGCTCGCGCGGACACCGGATCTGATTCACACAACCTCGACGCACCCCCCCTACCTGGTGCGCCAGAGATGTCGGGGGATATCTGCCTCCACGAGCACCTATGGGGACGGAGCCCCTTGTCGGTTCGGCGGGGGGCGGAGGTTGCACAAAGAGCAGATCGAGGCGACACACACACACAAAGATTTTACCCAGCTTCGGGCCGCATGGATGTGTAAAACCCTACTGCTGCATGTCTGGTTGATTGGAGTTCTTGCTCTGGAGCGCAAGAAGCTACAGTAAGCTGGAGCAGGACGTAGACGAGGGTCTACTGAGCGTCCTCCTGGTTTTCTGTTCTCCTCTAGGGTTCGATCTCTCTCTCCGGGTCTGGCTCCCCCTCTACGTACGCATGGGCCTCCTTTTATATGCTAAGGGGTTTCCCACAGGTAGCGACGCAGGTGAGGGTAAAAATGGCAAGGAAGTGTTCGAACAGTGGCCGCACAGTGCTATCGCACCTAACTCTGACGGCGGGGGACAAAGGCATTAAATGCCCGTCTGGATCGCCTGAACAGTGCTGAGGCGGACCGTTAGGGGCGCCTTCGCTGGCCACGGGGGCGGCTCCGCCAACGTCGCATGCCATGCGCGCCCCAGGTTGCGCGGCGCCCCGCCACGTGTCTCCGGGGAAGCTCCAGAGTGACGCGTGGGCAGGTGAGCTGGAGCGCATGCCTGAGGTGGTGGTTTGCCGCGGCAAGTGGCTTGCCGCGGCGGTTGTCTTGCCGCACCTGAGAGCTTGCCGCTCGTCAGGCCTTGCCGAGGAGCGCGGAGCGCCGCGACGGGCTTCTCTTGGGGTGCCTTGGCTTGGCCGCCCCGGCGAGCTCCTCCCGCCGGGGCCTTGGTGCTTCGGCTTGGTCGTCCCGGCAAGCTCCTCTTGCCGGGGCCTTGTCGCCTTGGCCCGGCAAGCTCCTCTTGCCGGGGCTCGCCTTCTCGGCCCGGCAAGCTCCTCTTGCCAGGGCTTGGTCTTCTAGGCTCGATCACTTGGCCTTCGTCCGGCCCAGAAAGGGCCGTGGAGACTCTTGTCGCTCCCCTAGCCGGCCTTGCCGCGGGACGCTACTACTGCCCGTGCACAAGTTCGGGGTACTGAGGTACCCCTACTTTAGTACACCGACATTAAGTAACAATATGAGATCTAGTAAAACTAAAAACACATATGATTTATTGTGTTAGAGTGTAGTAGTAGTGTTGTATTGCATAGTTGTTAGATGTAACATGTGAGAATGTGTAGAGATGTACTTTTGGAGGGCCTACAAAGGAAATTGGGTATAAAGTGGATTCAAATATTTGTATTCATATTCTTAGCATTTGTAACTCATATCTACATCTTGTACAATAGACGTGAATGCTTGTTCACTCTTACAAAGCCAGTACAACAATAATGGGGTGGCGTACGCCAATTTAGGCACTGGCACGTTGGCCTACTAGGCTCCAGAGAGAGAGCGAGAGAAGAGATAAATACATGGGCGGTCAGTGTATGTCAAGCAAAAAGCATAATACAGACACCGGACTTCAGAATACGCTCATTACGGTCACCATATACATTTTGTGGTGATTATACGGTCAGTTGCTCACCATTCAACATTTGATTGCACTCTATTGACCGGCCAAATAGTCTGCATGGCACTATGTTGACTAGTTAAATTGACCATGTTCCTTGTGGGTCCCACCTGTCAGTTCGCATAGGGAAAAGGCCAGATAAACACAAATTTACATAGGCGCGACAAGACTCCAACCCGTGCGCGGGAACCACCTGGTTGTGTGTGTGTCTGTCAAGGCCTGATGTGTGCGCATGCACATGTAGGTTGAACACTTGAGCGTGAGAGTGTGTGTTGGTCGTGTGGTGTGTGCATGCATGCGTGCGTGTGTGTGAGTGTTACGTGCGTGCATGGTTGTGTGTGTACGTGGGAGTGTTGCGTTCGTTGGTGGCTGCGTGTGTTCGTGTGAGTGTTGCGTGCATGTAGTTCGTGTGCATGCATGTGTGTGTGTATAATCACCACACCAGCTCATGTGTGTTGAAACAGACGGCTCAGCATACCAATACAAGGCCACCTTGTCTGCTGTGCCTGCGGTCATGACTTCAAACCGTCGTCCAATATTTTTTTATCGTTTGTTTTCATTCTTATACATGCCGACAGGTGGGCCCAATGGAAGTGAGATAATGTGATGCAACACTAGAGGTGCCACGTGGAGTGTTTAACTCGTCAACTAGTCATGTCTTGAGCAAATACAGAGCTGTACGGTGAGCCCGTGACTGTATAATAACCCCAAAACGTAAATGGTGACCGTAATGAGTGGATTGTGAAGTCCAATGTGCGTATCGTGCTTTCGCTTCAAATACAATGATCGTCACTGTATATATCGCAAGAGAAAGATGAAACATGCGTGAATGTGCTGGGGGCGTACTTTTAGAGGACCTGGAGATAGTTTGTGTGCGTACTTGAAAGGGGCGTAGAGGGGGTGTATGCATGGAGAGAGAGATGCTCTTCGTTTCTCTTTATTATGACTAACTTTATATATCGTATAAAAATATAAAAATTCACAGTGCGGAATAAATATCATTGTGGGCACCATGCAATGCAAATTAACGTTCATACTCCTCCATATAACTTTTAATGTTGTATATATGTAGAAATTCTAAAATATTATTTTGGCAACACTTTTGTGTGGTTTTATTCAAAAGGAATGTTGTATGCGAAATAAACGTGAAGAGAGGGCTTTTTAGTTCAATGGGGTACATGATGTAACATGTGTGAATGTGTAGTTGATGTATTTGGTAGGGCCTAGAGAGGTATGTGTGTGTATTACATATTCGAGAGAGACATGGATATAGGGGCCGGTGGGGGGAGCGTGGGAGAGATAACACGAGAAATGCTAGAGGTCTAGAGAGAGAGAGAAACGAATATGATGTCACGGCGAGAGATGCCCTTGAGTGTGTATATGCAAGGGGGGAGGGTTTAGAGGCACGAGGAGAAAAAAATTGTGTGGTGTCTGTGTTGGTATGTGTGGGTGTGAGAAGATAACAAGACCTAGGGGCAGAGGGTGTGTCACCGCGTGAGGTCCGGTGGGCCGAGGTGAGGCCCTTTGTTCGGTTCTGTCCTGCGCCACATTGGTCGGCACGTGACGCATTTAGGGAGACCCATGGAGGACTAGTCGTACAAGACAAAGATAGCAGAGTCGTGAAGGACTGTGTGTCCACTAAAAAAGCCGGGTAGGATTTGTAACCCTAGGTCTTCGGACTAAGATAACCCCTTATCTCTGATATTACTATTCATCCAACCTAACTTTAAGGGGCATCCTACAGAATGCTCTGCTAGAATCATAGTTGTCAATTAGGAAGAGAGGTGGAGACAATGCGTGAGAGACATGCCTAAAGATAATGTGCGTGTGGGAGACACGTAGGCAGGTCTATGTATATAGAAAGGGTCGATGGAGATTGTGCATGCGTATGCTTGTGAGAGGAAGAGTGCTTGTGATAAAGTTTAGTGAAAAAAATCATAAATGGTTACGAGAGGGAGGAGGGTTATATCAAGAGCATGTCTGCAAGAAAGACACCTCGGGAGAGAGTGTGTGAGCATGTGTGAGAGACCACCCATGGAGAGTGAAACTACATGTAAAAGACTGATGTACACATTGATTAAAAATATAAATTGTATCCAAATATTAGGATGGGATCATGATATTTGCAATTCGCGTAAGGAATGGTCACTGATCCATCAGACATATATATTTTATCGAATTTGAGCATGTCTATATTATTATTCGACATAATTGATCCACATAATTAGTATTTCGAACTCTAGACAATGCATCGCTTTAGCAATCGAATATAAACGTGAGTATAGTTCATGTTGTGTGTGTAAAGCACATTATACATACAAAAGTTACACAATGAACATTATAAATAGCTAGCTATGAACTAGCATACATTTGAAATTAACTTAAGGTGGTTTAAAAAGTTCAAATTCAACATGAAGTCCATTGAATTATTTGAATTCAATATCATGGCATTTGTAAATCATACCTAAATTATGGGGGCACCAATCTTTGCTCTGCTTTTTTACATAATAGCATATCTTGTCATGTACAAAATTGATTCAAATTTACCTCCTCCATTCCAAAATAATCTTAGTTATAGGATTTTTAAGTGTCAAAATTTCGAAAATAAGTGCATAATTTAATGAGGTTTTCAAACATACAAGGTCAAATTTAACGTTGTCTATTTAGGTCAATCCTCAAAGTTCAAGAGTACTATAAACGTGAATGCTTCTGTTTCAAAATTTCGAACAAAGCGCCAAAAGAGCCTCGACTCGCCCGAAACCGTGTGAGGCCAATGTTTGGTAGAAGGAAATTACTTTTCTAACTCCGACCCATGAAACCTACTGGCCCGACGTCCAAAGGTCTAAACCGGGGTAGGTTTGTAGCTTCATCTAGATGCCATGCTACCGCCTCCAAAAAACATTCATACACAAGGGCTGCCTAAGCACACATGTGCGCGGCCGAAATCGCTTCCGACCACTATTTGGGACACCTGGGATTACCATCCTACCCCCGTCCCGCAGTAGGTCCAAAATTTAAGAGGGGGGCAAAGTTTGTACTTTCCCCAAATCTCAAACAAGCACGTCCCATCTGTTCAAAAAAAACTAAAAACAAGCGCGTCATAGACTAAAACATGGTTCTCCCTTAGCTCCCCCCCCCCCCCGTCCGATTCCCCATCCGTAATCCGTGGGCGCCAAAACTACATCTCCACCAGCCGCGAAACCCCGGCGTCCTCCGTCCGCCACCCCATCTCACCCATCAACCGCCGTCCTCCTCCATCACGCTGGAGCCGATACCCCGATGTTGTCGTCCACCGCAACCGCAACACCCTCCACGGCTAATAGTAGAAGACGAGGCCGAGATGCCTCCAGGACGACGACGTGCGTCTTACCTGAGCCAGTTCAACCACGTCGTCCTGCGCCTCACCGTTGCCGCTCCAACTTCACCACCATCCACCGCACCAGAGATGTTCCTGCTACGCCGTCCTTTGCCGCCTCGGATGTGCTTCCCCTCCGCCGACAGACAGCCACCGCAACACAACCAACAATTTGACCATGGGTTCGTCCAAGGCTCCACCCTCCTACAAATCATCGGTTCCCCAGGTAAAAGCAAGAAAATCGCCGTGACGTCTGGAGGACACATCACTGGCAACCGGAAATGGTACTCTCATCCCTTATTCGTGCAAATCTTACGTGTCTGCTTGCACGGTATTCATCTCACAGAAGACACTAGTTGACCGCTTCTTCCTACACCTTCTTCCTAATACTATATGTTCCTAGTAACTCGGGATGCACAAGGTTTCTCCTCATATACTGTTTCACCTTAGCTAGAGGTCCGTCGCCCCCTGGATATCAATTCCCGGTCAGTTGATTCCCAATGAAAGGAAGCATTCCCCTGCGTAACAGACGCTAGTCCACTTATTACGCCGGGGAAGCAGCGCCTTGGTGTTTATCTTAGGGTTGTGTGGGGCCTAGGAGCTGCTGGTGCCCAATCTAGAGGTCGGCCGGGCTTAAAGGGATGGTCGGGGGGCGCTGAGGTGGTGTGAGGTCGAGGGGAGGGCGGGGCGGCGGAGGCAGGGGTCTGGGCTGGTGGTCGCTGGCAGTTCGAGAAAGATCGTCAACAATGACTGGCGGGAGGTAGACGAAGGCCATCTGCCCATTTCTTGTAGATCGGACGGTTCATAAAGAAATCGTTTGACCTATTTATTTTTAGTTGACTGTTATTTTGATAGGACCACATGTGGTGGTGTGCTGGAGGAGTACCTGCATTTCCCAACCATCCCCGTGCTCATATATTACAAAATCATACGGAGTAGAATCTAATTTTGTTTGCCATGCAATGTTGTGGAGCTATCATATGTCTCCTGTCATTTATTTTTCAGCCACTTGCCATCTGCTACATTTACAGTGCACTAGTTCTGCACACACTTCACCCATACTCTCACTATTGTGCTTTTATGCATGGATATTTTAGACTCTGCCTTAACAGAAGCACGAAATAAAAGAGAGAAGTCATTCATGCTTTCTTCGCGGACAGGCAAGACACGTTTTGGCGCTTTAAAGGTTGCATGTTCAACAGATGGAGACGGTAAACGTAGCTCTGTAGTTGATGACCGCATTTCCCCTACACCAGCATCGCAGGTGCTTGCTCTAACTTGGCAGCATGATATGTGGTTGCATGTTGCATATGGTGTCTAGATTGTAATTCTTCCAATCTGGTTAAATTGCATGTGCTATTCTTCTTAGTTTATACATTATACTTGTTAATGTGACATGCCTTCCTGTTTTTAGTACATAGTACATCTGTCTATTAAGCATGTCCTTACATAAAACTATTGGTTTTTTGTATCCCGCATCAATCGATATGACGAGACACCTTTAGTATATGCAGTGTGATATTAGTTGCATCTTTCATATGATTTATAGCATGCGCTGCTTCTATTTTTTTGAAACGCCATGTATGATGGGACGCTTTTAACTTGGCAGAGTCATATTGGTTGCATCTTTCATGTGGTGTCTAGCTTGCATTGCTTCCTATTTGTTGAAATGGCTTCTGCTTAGTTTACACAAATAGTTGTGAATATGCCATGCCGTCCTGGTATCATGTGTTTGCCTTACATCTAAGTAGTGATTGTCAGTATCATGCATGAATGAGTCCTGAAGAGTGAATTTTATTACTTTTTCTTGTCGGTTTTACTTGATAATGCAAAATCAATAAAGCACAAGGAAATTAGCAAGGCAGTGGATAAAGGTGCTTCTTCCAAACAGAGGGCCTCTCCATGTTCTACTCAGCCATCCCCCCAACAAGGTTTGGAAGACAAGACATGCATAGACACTCAAAGTAGTTGTGTTGATGATGAGCACGTCCACCCTTGTCCACCATCACAAGTGCTCCCCCTAACATGGCACTGTTATATGTGGTTGCATGTTATGTATGATTTCTAGCTTGTATTGTTTCTAATTTTGTTGAATTATATCTGCTTACTTTACACATTATACTTGTGAATAAGACACGTGTTCCTGTTTCCAGAACATACGATATCTGTCTATCACACCATGTTCTTACATCAAAGTACTACTGTTGTGTAACCTGCAACAATCACTTATCATAAGACACGTTTGACTTGGGAGTGTGATACAGGTTACATCTCGCATTCTTTTCTAGCTTGTACTACTTCTAATCTGTTGAAATGGCACTTATGACGAGACAGCTTTAACTTGCTAGAGTGATATTCGTTGCATCTTTCATATGGTCTCTAGCTTCCATTGCTTCTAATTTGTTGAAATGCCTTCTGCTTAGTTTACACATCATAGCTGTGAATGTGCAATGTTGTCCTTTTTTCTTACACATTCAATCGTCCTATCATGCGGCCGCCTTACATTAAAGTAGTGCTCGTCAGCATCCTGCATCAATGAGCTCTGAAAAGCGAATTTTTATTGTTTTTTCTTGTGGGTTTGACTTGACAAGGCAATACAATTAAGAAATAGGAAGGAAAAAATAAGGCAGGGACTGATGGCGATCTTCTGGCGAAACCGGCATCCCAGGTGCTTTTTCTAGCTTGGTAATGTGATATTGTCTTGCATGTTGCATACGGTGTCTCGCTAGTATTGCTTGTAATTTGATTAAATTACTTATGCTTAGTTTACACAAATAGTTCTGAATATGCCATGTCGTCCTGTTTTCGCACATATTCCATCCTCGTATCATGTGTTTGCCTTACATCAAGGTAGTGATTGTCAGTATCATGCATGAATGAGTTTCGAAGAGTGAATTTTATTGCTTTTTCTTGTCGGTTTTACTTGACAATGCAAAATCAATAAAGCCCAAGGAAATTAGCAAGGCAGTGGATAAAGGTGCTTCTTCCAAATGGAGGGCCTCTCCACATTCTACTTAGCCATCCCCCCAACAAGATTTGGAAGACAATACATGCATAGACACTCAAAGTAGTTGTGTTGATGATGAGCACGCCCACCCTTGTCCAACATCACAGGTGCTCCCTCTAACATGGCATTGTTATATGTAGTTGCATGTTATGTATGATGTCTAGCTTGTATTGCTTCTAATTTTGTTGAATTACATCTGCTTACTTTACACATTATACTCGTGAATAAGACACGTATTCCTGTTTCTAGAACATACAATATCTGTCTATCACACCATGGTATTACATCCAAGTACTACTGTTGTGTAACCTGCAACAATCACTTTTCACAAGACACGTTTAACTTGGGAGTCTGATATAGTTCATATCTCGTATTGTTTTCTAGCTTGTACTACTAATTTGTTGAAATGGCACTAATGACGAGACATTTTTAACTTGGTAGAGTGATATTCGTTGTGTCATACATATGGTGTCTAGCTTTCATTGCTTCTAATTTGTTGAAATGCCTTTTGCTTAGTTTACACATCATAAGCTGTGAATATGCAATGTTGTCAATATGCAATGGCACTAATGACAGAGACCTTTAACTTGGTAGTGTGATATGTTGTTTGCATCTTGCATATGATTTATTTCTTGTACTGCTTCACATTTGTTTAAACGCTAGTTATGATGAGACACTGTTAACATGGCAAAGCGATATTTGTAGCATCTTTCATATGGTGTCTACCTTCCATTGCATTGCTTCTAATTTTGTGAAATGCCTTCTGCTTAGTTTACACATCATAGTTCTGATTATCTCATGCCATCCAGTTTTTCGTTCATATTACATCTTCCTATCATGTGGTTGTCTAACATCAACGTTTAGTTCGTTTGTATCACGCGTCAATTTGTTCTGGAGAACTAAATTTTTATTCCTTTTTCTTGTCGGATTGACTTAATATGGCACAGAGAAAGAGAAAGGAACACAGAATGACAGGGGATGGTGTTAGTACTAAGGACACACGGAAACGGAAGCGGAAGAATTATGTAGATTCTGCTGGTACTGATGGTGCAATAGAAGGTCATAGTCTAGCGGAAAATTGTACAAACGGGGTATCCCATGCTACACGAGCTGCAAAACAAGTCAAACAGAAAGTAATAGCTGCCACCAAACAAGCAGACACAACCCTAGTTGTTGCAACACCTTCCACAGTACCACCACCTGCACGAGTTACTCATTTGTCAATTCATCTAGCAGCACATTCCCAAGCTCCCTTGCCACCTAACAATAGTTCCAAAGCACTCTTGAGACAAGACAAGTTGGCAAGATCAGATGAACCTTGTGAGCTTCAACATCAAGAAGGTAGTTGTTGGAGTCAAGTTACAATTGCATGCTTCTTTATATGTAGTCTCACAGTTTGATGTACACTAACACTTCCTATGTTAGTTGTTGGACTAGCACCTAGGCTGTAACGCCCCGGATACAATTTTCCATATTCGTAACTCCAACTCTTGCCTTTTCCGGAGATGTGATATTTTATTTCCTCCGTGGTTGGGTTTTTGTATTTTGTTTTGCATTTTGTTCATGTCATGCATCTCATCTCTTAGCATCATGCGCATTGCATCTGCATGTTTTCATAAAACTCATAGCCGTTCGCAGTTGCCCTTTCCCTCTTTGCCTCCGTTGTCATTTTGTCAGGCCCTTGTCCTCGTTGACCTCTCTCAAACCCCTCGTGTGCGTGTCCGAGACTTACCCGAACCCGAACTGGTCTGTCGCTACTGTTGTGTCCAGATCATCCCCTAACGTCTGCAAAACATCACCGTTTTCTTATTTGGACTCCCTAGCCTATTTATTTGCATCCGTCCGATTGCGATCCGAGGGACGAGATAGCCCCTAAACCTAGTCCCCTATTATATAAACCGACCTAACCCTAAAATCTAGGGACCTTGTCCCATCAATCACATCCATCCCGCCGCTGCCACTCTTGTCCTCGGATTCCTCACCGAACCAACCCCGCTGCCTTCTCCTTCCTGTTCGATCCGGAGGAGAGGAGCTCCTCCATGCTCCTCCTCGCGCCGATGGCCGCTGGCCACCCGCGTAGCAGCAGCTCCATGTCGGAGCTCCATCATCACCCGTTGCCCCTCGCCGGAGCAATACCAGCAGGACCTGCCCCGTCGCTCCTCTCCTTCCTTCCTCCACTTCTTCTCTCTCGCTCCCTCTGATGGTGTCGCGACGCCGCCGTTTTGCAGGAGCCTGCCGCCCATGGATCTCCTGGAGGTTCCCGTCGCCTCCGCCTCGTTCCAGGGAGGGAAGCCCTCGCGCCCGCTCCTCCTGTCTGCGCGAGCACCGCCGCAAGCCGCGACCTCCCCGTCCACAACCGCTGCTGCTGCCTCCCCGTCGTCATCTTCAAGCCCGCCTCCGGCCACGTCCTCGACTGGATCCGCCGGATCCCCATCGCCGCGCCAAGTCCCCTGCGTCAAGCCAGGCCCAGCCGCAAGCCCCGCGGCCCAGCGCCTCACCACCGAGCCAGGCCAAGGCCCATGGTGAGCCTCCAGTGCCCTGCTCCAGTGCCTAGCAGTTTCGGCCCGACTCATGTTTTTTTTCCGCGGAGCGATTTACTAATTAAACCAGTGCACTGCATATTTACAGATTGGACCCTAAACTTCATGCATTTAATAACACCATAACCATGCATCACATGTAAAAACTTTTAACATGTAAAGTGCTTAGAATTTCATCTAGTTTCGTAATATGCAACTTTCATATATGTTTAAAATGTTTAAGATGCTGTTTGTTTAAATTTGTATATATGCCATGCTAAAATGATTTAATTCATAACTAATTAACCGTAACTCGGAATTTAATAAATTTTATATGTAAATGGGGTGGAAAAATGCATAGTTTAACATGATGACCTTACTTTTGATGTTTAACAAATCTAAAATATGGTTTAGGGCAGAACAGTACCAAATTCGAAATATGCTTATGAGGATTTTTCCGGACTTGTTGTTCGTTGTTTCCGGCCTCATTTAAACTTGCCTAGGTAGGTAGTTTTGTTGTGTTTCACCTCTTGCCATGTTTAACAACATTTAATAATGTTGGATATATATACAAGAGAGAACTAAATAATTAAATGTGGTGTTTTGCCAATATGCAACTTGTTGCATATTGAGCTCCACTTAATTTGTAGTATTGTTTGTGCACTTTGCCATGCCATGCTTCATTAAACCGGACATGCATCATACTTGGTTGTGCATCATGCCATGTTTATGTGATGGTTGTTTACTATGTTGTTTGCTTCTTTCCGGTTTGCTTCTCTCGTTAGCTTCGGTTTCGTTCTGGAGTTGTGAGGATTCGTTCGATTACGTCCGTTTGTCTTCTTCATGGACTCGTTCTTCTTCCTTGCGGGATCTCAGGCAAGATGACCATACCCTCGAAATCACTTCTATCTTTGCTTGCTAGTTTGCTCGCTCTTTTGCTATGCCTATGCTGCGATACCTACCACTTGTTTATCATGTCTCCCATATTGTTAAACCAAGCCTCTAACCCACCTTGTCCTAGCAAACCGTTGTTTGGCTATGCTACCGCTTTGCTCAGCCCCTCTTATAGCGTTGTTAGTTGCAGGTGAAGATGAAGTTTGTTCCTTGTTGGAACATGGAGATGTTGTTCCTTGTTGGAACATGTTTAACTGTTGGGATATCACAATATCTCTTATATTATTAATGCATCTATACACTTGGTAAAGGGTGGAAGGCTCGGCCTTATGCCTGGTGTTTTGTTCCACTCTTGCCGCCCTAGTTTCCGTCATACCGGTGTTATGTTCCCGGATTTTGCGTCCCTAACGCGGTCGGGTGATTTATGGGACCCCCTTGACAGTTCGCTTTGAATAAGACTTTTCCAGCAAGGCCCAACATTGGTTTTACCATTTGTCTACCACCTATCCCTTTCCCTTGGGTCGGCCAGCCAGAGGGTCATCTTTAGTTTAGCCCCCCCCCCCCCCGGGACAATGCTTGTCTAAGTGTTGGTCCGAACTAGAGTGCTTTGCAGCGCCACCTCAAGGAAACTTGAGGTCTGGTTTTAGTTGTACGGACTGCTTATCCGGTGTTGCCCTGAGAACGAGATATGTGCAGCTCCTATCAAGATGTCGGCGCATCGGGCGGCTTTGCTAGACTTGTTTTATTATTGTCGAAATGTCTTGTATCCGGGATTCCGAGACTGATCGGGTCTTCCCGGGGAGAAGGAATATCCTTCGTTGATCGTGAGAGCTTGTCATGGGCTAAGTTGGGACACCCCTGCAGGGTTTGAACTTTCGAAAGCCGTGCGCGCGGTTATGTGGCAGATGGGAATTCGTTAATGTCCGGTTGTAGAAAACCCGAAGTTGATCTTAATTAAAATACATCAACCACGTGTGTAACCGTGATGGTCTCTTCTCGGCGGAGTCCGGGAAGTGAACACGGTGTTGGAGTTATGCTTGACGTAAGTAGTTTCAGGATCACTTCTTGATCATAGTTGTTCGACCGTGCTTTTGCCTTCTCTTCTCGCTCTCATTTGCGTATGTTAGACACCAGATATGCTAATCGCTTGCTGCAGCTCCACCTCACTACCCTGTCCTACCTTTAAGCTTAAATAGTCTTGATCTCGCGGGTGTGAGATTGCTGAGTCCCCGTGACTCATAGATACTTCCAAAACCAGTTTGCAGGTGCCGATGAACCGTGCAGGTGACGCACCCAAGCTCAAGGAGGAGCTCGATGAAGATCTTGTTCGTTGTGTTGTTTCATTTTAGTTGATCAGTAGTGGGGCCCAGTCGGGACGATCGGGGATCTGTGTAGCATTTGGGGTAGTCTTCTTTTATTTTGGTTCCGTAGTCAGACCTTGTTTGTATCTGTATGATGTAATGCTTTACTCATGTATTGTGTGAAGTGGCAATTGTAAGACAACTATGTATCTCTTTCCCTTATGTATTACATGGGTTGTGTGAAGATTACCTCACTTGCGACATTGCTTTCAATGCGGTTATGCCTCTAAGTCGTGCTTCGACACGTGGGAGATATAGCCGCATCGAGGGCGTTACATAGGCGCAAGAGGAAACAAACATCATGGATAATGCTCGATAGGATAACTAAATCTAGAGGAGTAAGAATGGAGATCCGTTTGGAGGCAAGTTTAAAAAGGCCACATGATGCTACAGAGTCAGCCAAGTTAGTATCAGAGGCAGCGGTTACCGTTAGGCATCATGCACGTATCCTCCCAACACGGATTCAGTATAGGAATGACAAAGACGAAATCCAGTTCAACACCTTACTCTACCATTTATCTGTAAGTATGGTTATGTATGGAAACTAGTAATATCATCTTGCTTTGTCCCATACTTTCTTGGTTGCTGATAATGAGACTCTCATAATTTTCAACCGATGAGGTTCAAGTTGGATAGCCAAGATGATGCAACCAGACAAGCTTGCACCCATGTTTTCAAGTATGCTCTATGACAGTATCGGTATAACTTGAGGAAAACTCACTTTGAAGGCAAGGCTAATAGTAAACTTGCCCAAACATCTCAAGTGGAAAATATATCGGATGAAGATTGGAGAGGCCTCGTTAAACACTTATCTAATCCAAAGTATCAGGTACATTATATGTTTGTGATCAGATCACATGTTGAACTCCTATTTACGCATGTGCCTCACAAATCTATCTTCTTGTAGGTGAACTGTTCAAAGAACAAGGCCAACGTACAAAAGTGAAATTCCAACAGACGACAGGATCTCGTAGCTATATTGCACACTGCGAGGCTCTTCTAATTAGTTGTTGTTTCACACTTTTCGCTGTGCCATATTATTAGATCTATATTGACTTGTTCCAAATGCAGAGGAAAGCCCGCAAGGACCAAAAAGTACTTGAACCAAATGATGTGGAAATCTTCAAGGTTTGTCACACCAGCAAGACGAAGGTCATGACTACACTAGTCAAAGCCGTTGTTGTAAGTACTTAATCCTCATGCCTTTTAACTACTACTTAATCTGACTCGTGCATTGAACTACATGGTTTGCAGCCAATGTCTATTACTCTTTTCAATTTTATACACAATTGTCTTAGCGTATCATTGCACCTTACAAGGTTTAAAAGAGAGGAGTGATGTTCCTTTGATCTTTATCTGTAATCTAGTTCCATGCTGGACTTGCCCACACAACGTTACAATTGCCTGTTTGTCAGTTCTCAGTTGCTTTGTGATATGAATGATGTCATACTGTGCTTACCGTATTATAAACTTTGTCTCTTTATCCTTAGCTGTCAATACAATGTGAATAAATAGACAATACATTAGCTATGGTGCATGGTCATATGTTTGGAACCTAGTTTTATTATGTACTTTGCAGTAAAATACATCTAATATTTTACACGGGTTCACCAGAATAAGTTCTGTATATAGACCAAAGATATTTTGTTTGGTTTTGCTGCCTCTTTAATATCTACCGTTCTGGTACTACTAATGTAAAAACTCAACTTTTCAGCAAGCTATGGAAAAAATGGTGGAACCGCCACCTTCTGAAGGTGACGAGGCAACTATAACCGCAATTTCACCTCTTGCTGTAGTGGGTAAGTACCTGTCCACTAACAGTGCCAAAAGCACGTTCCTGCATAATACTGGGTTAGTTGTTAATGAAATCTCGTCCAAACTGCCTCATGATCAAGATATGCAAGCTCAAAACAATGTTATATCTGCACTCCAGACACAAGTCCATTCCCTAACAGAGACCCTTTGTGAAACAAGGACAGCCATTGTTCGATGTCGTCAAGATATGCATGGTTTTGAAACCAGACTATTAGACATTTGCTATATTGTTCAGGAGCCTAGGAGAAATGAAGGCGAAGGTTATGGTGCTCCATCGGACAATACAACATGAAAACGTAACAGCCAGGTCAAATGAACTGAGCTTTTGAACTTCTCGGGGTGCATTTATCTGCCAGACTATTAACTTTTGTGCCAACCTTCCTTTTTTATGGTTGTAATTTGTTTTGTTGTGATACAAAATTTGTTCTTAACGTGCAGCCACTTTTGTAGGGTATTCCCTATATTTGCATTGGTGGCGAACTTTGATGCCCAGTGGATATAATCTGTGCAATCGCCTTAATAGCCTAGCGCTAGTTTCGGGCTTATTTATTTCCTAGTCTTCTTTTTCCCTGGTTTGCTAGTGGCCGCAACAACCATGGGCCATATACAGACCATGGAATCCTTGACCCTGCTACAGGCCGTAGGATCCGTGGGCCTCCTACTAGCCGTCGGATAAATGGGCCTCCAACTAGCCGTAGAATTAGTGGGCCTCGGGCCATCGAATATATGGGTCCACACGAGCCGTAAACGGGCGTAATTGGTATCGGGCCAGCATGGTAACGGGCCATTAACATGCCAGAAGACAAAAAAGGCTTAATTCTTGTAACGCCCCGAATCCGATGCGCCAGGTCTCTTTCAGTTATTCGTCGTAGTTGCCATGTCATTTGTTTGTGTGTTTCATTTTTCCATGTCATCATATGCTTTGCATCATCATGTTTTTCAAAACTTGCATCCAGTCTCTTTCTTTGTTGTCCGTTTCGGAATCCGGCACTCTCTCTCGCACCCGTTGCACCTCTCAGGCCACGTTTCGTGAGTGGCTTAAAAATGTTCTCGGAATGGGATGAAACTTGGCGTGCGGTGTTGTTTTAGAGTAGGTAGACCACCTGTCAATTTTTGTTCCATTTGGAGGTCCCTTGACGCCCTAACGGTTAACCGTGTAACCCCGAAACCCCTCTCTCTTTGCAGCCCAGCCCCTCTTCACCACAACCCATTAGCCCATCCAAACCCCCTCCACGCTCTCGGTCGTTGGATCATGATCGTGTGGGCGAAAACCGCTTCCCATTTGGACACTCCTAGCTCCCTCTACATAAATATGCCCTCCCCCTCCATTTTCGCAGTCCAAACCCTAGACCCGCTCCCCTTGCGCCGGCGGACATGTCCGCTCCCTCGCCGGACATGTACACCGCGCCAGCCACGTCGACCGGCCAATCCCCACGCACCACCTCAGCTCCAGCCGACGCCCCGGCCAACCAGAGGGTGCCACGTCTCTGCCCGCAGCCGCCTCCCTGCGCGGCCCGCCGAAGCCCGACCCCGGCCCGCCCCGGGCCGATCTGGGCCCGAGGCACCCGCACCGCGCCGCCGCCTCCTCGCCGTGGCCTTCAACCGGCCCTCGTCGGAGCACGCCGCGCTGTCCGCCGGCGACCATCTCCTCCTCCGCCACCGCGCCCGCCTCCCGCAGCTCGTGCCCGCAGCTCCGACCCTGCCGCCAGCGTGCTCCGCCGCCGCCCATCGCCGCCGCCTCCCTGCGCCTTGCATCCCAAGCTCCGCCGCCGCCGCCATGGAGCCGTCGCCGCCTCGCCGCTCAACCACCTCCGCCGGCGCTGCTGCTCACAGGAGCTCGCGCCTCCGCCGCCCTCGCCGCGGATCCAGTCGGGCCGGACCGGATCCGGCCGTCCCCGGCCTCCCCGGTGTCTCCCCGCGCCTCCTCCGACCTTCCTCGGTCCTCCCCGGCGATCGCCGGAACCGGCGTTGACCCGTGCCGGGATAGCCCCATCCCAGATCCGCGGCGACCCCTGATCCAAACGGCGCCCCCGGATCCCTCCGTCCCGTTTTCTGCAAGGTTTAGAACTGCCAAGTCCCTAAGTTTTTAACATTATGTGTGCTACTTTATCATGCCTTAAGTTCCAGCTCATACCTCCAGTTTGCGTGCATGATATATGATATTGTTCACGCTGAGATTCTCTTTGTTTCATTCCATTGTGGCATGCTTGTTTGAGTTCATTTTGGTGCCCTAATCATCGTTGCCAGAGTGCTATATGATGTTTACCTGCTGAGACTGTTATAACTTGTTGTTTTGTCATTTTCGTTGCATTTTGTGTGTACATACTTTGAGCATGATGTCTACATGTTTTAGGATAATATTCATGCCATATTTATAGTGGTGCATTCCATGTATTTTTGTGTGCCTTGTGGTGAGTGAAACAAGCTTGTGAATTGGGCTACTTGCTGTTACTGTTTTGCTGGTCTGAATCTGTTATATCATGTTGCTATGTTTACTTGATGCTGCCATCGTATCCATGCAAAATCTGGAGATTCCTAGTTGACATGTTTTGATTTGCATGTTATTCTATATCATGAAATTCCTTTTAATGCCTCATATATGTCTTGTAGCATATGTTTTTATTGCCATGAACATGCCTATATGATATTCCATCTTTCTGTTAACTTCATGATGCCATGTTGTGAGCTTGGTATGGTTTGATCTATTCCTCTTTTGGAGTTGCTCCTATTACATGAATTTAAGTATGCTATGACTAATTTATACACATGCAAAATTTGATAACTTTATACTTCATATGACCTATGTTCCAAGCTTGTCAACATGTTGCTGATGTTGTTGTTTTACACTAGCTGAAACTGTTATCATTTGCAATCTTGCCATGTCCATTTGAGCATGTTCGAGTGGTTTCTAGAGATAGCTGAGTGCTCATGTTTTGTAATGTTTCATATTTAATTCACGTACATGCCATTTTTTATCATGTTGAGGTGTTGTAGTATGTTGTTTTGATGCTTACAAGATGCCTAGTTGTTGTTTTGGACAGCATGCCCTTTAAACTTGTTTCATGTGTATGTGTTGAACCGTTGCTCCGTTTTGATTGTGCTCTATATGAAACTTGCTTAGTTTCGCATTTATCTCCATGTTACCTAGTTGCATCCATGTTTTGGAGTGTGTGCTTGATGTTTGTATGCATTTTGTATCAATGCCATGTTTAACTTGTTTTGCTCATATCTTCTAGGCCGTAGTTCCAAATTAAACAAACTTTATATGTAACTTGACTAGAAAACTGTGTAGATCATCTTGGTGCATTTAACTTGATGTTTAACAACTTCAACATTGTGTTGTAATTAGATCTGGACCAATTTCGAAATTTGCATATGAGGACTTACCGGAATTGTTATATGTTGTTTCTGACCTCATTTAGACTTGCCTTGTTTTGTTGCTCTTGGATGCATCATCTCTTGCCATGAGTAGCATCAAATATACTTGTCATGCATCATACTTAGTTGAGCATCATGTCATGTTTCTGTGTTGTGTGTTTACCATGTTGTTTGCTTCTTTTCGGTTGTGCTCCTTCCCGTTAGTTCCTGTTTCGTTGCGATCGTGAGGATTCGTTCGAATACACTTGGTTCGTCTACGTGGCTTCATCTTCTTCATGGAATCATTCTTCTTCCTAGCGGGATTTCAGGCAAGATGACTGTCATCTTGGATCTCATTACTATCATTGCTATGCTAGTTGTCTCGATGCTATCGCTATGTCGCGTTACCTACCACTTGTTTATCAAGCCTCCCAAATTGCCATGAAAACCTCTAACCTTTTCACCCTTCCTAGCAAACCGGTGTTTGGATATGTTACCCCTTTGCTCAGCCCCTCTTATAGCGTTGCTAGTTGCAGGTGCAGTTGCAGGTTGTTCCATGTTGGAACATGGATATCATGAACTTTGTTGGGATATCACAATATCTCTTATTTAATTAATGCATATATATACTTGGTAAAGGGTGGAAGGCTCGGCCTTATGCTTGGTGTTTTGTTCCACTCTTGCCGCCCTACTTTCCGTCATACCGGTGTTATGTTCCTTGATTTTGCGTTCCTTACGCGGTTGGGTGTTATGGAAACCCCTTGACAGTTCGCTTTGAATAAAACTCCTCCAGCAAGGCCCAACCTTGGTTTTACCATTTGCCTCACCACCACCTATACTTTTCCCTTGGGAGTTGCGCTCCCGAGGGTCATCTTTATTTTAACCCACCCAGGCCAGTGCTTCTCTAAGTGTTGGTCCGACCTGAGTAGACTGCGGGGCCACCTCAGGGAAACTTGAGGGCTGGTTTTACTCGTATGATGTCTCATCCGGTGTTGACCTGAGAACGAGATATGTGTAGCTCCTATCGGGATTGTCGGCACATCGGGCGGCTTTGCTGGTCTTGTTTTGCCATTGTCGAAATGTCTTGTAACCGGGATTCCGAGACTGATCGGGTCTTCCCGGGAGAAGGAATATCCTTCGTTGACGTGAGAGCTTGTGATGGGCTAAGTTGGGACACCCCTGCAGGGTATAAACTTCCGAGAGCCATGCCCGCGGTTATGTGGCACATGGGAATTTGTTAATATCCGGTTGTAGAAGACTTGAAGTTGACTCAATTAAAATACACCAACCGCGTTGCGTAACCGTTATTGTCTCTTTTCGGGGAAGTTCGAGAGGAGAACACAGTTGGGTTATGTTTGAACGTAAGTAGTTCCCGATCACTTCTTGATCACCACTAGTTGGCGACCGTTTGCATAGATTCTCATCTTACTCTTGTTCTCGTAAGTTAGCCACCATACATGCTTAGTCGCTGCTGCGACCTCACCACTTTACCCCTACCATACCCTTTAAGCTTTGCTAGTCTTGACACCCATGGTAATGGGATTGCTGAGTCCTCGTGGCTCACAGATTACTACACACTAGTTGCAGGTACAGGTTATGCGATGATCATGACGCGAGAGCGATGTTTATAGTTTTGGAGTTCTTGTTCCGCTTCTTCTTGTTCGAGGGATAGATCCTGGTCAGCAGCCTGGGCTAGCAGGGTGGATGTCGTCTGACCTTCTCTTTGTGTTTCATCCGTAGTCAGATGTTGATCTTATGTATGATGTATTGATGTATTCTTGCGGCATTTTTATGCCTTGTATGTATCCCCATCTATTATGTAATGTTGATGTAATGATATCCACCTTGCAAAAGCGTATCAATATGCGGTTCTATCCTTGGTGGGACTTTTGAGTCTCTTTAGGATAGTACCGCATATTGGGCGTGACAATTCTGTCACAAGCATAATTGGTTATTAATGGGCCAGAATGTAGGACGGGCTGGAAACGGCACAACGGGTTAACAGGCCCCAAACGGGTCGATTCTAACCACGGGCCAAATTTGGCCCGTTAGGGGAACAGGCCAGTAATGGGCGGGAAGTAATCGAGGGCCGAAAAGGAGCCCAAGAATGTATGGGCCGTCAGTAGGCCGAAAGCTGACACGGGCTGGAAACGACCCATGTGAATCATGGGCCGTTAACGGGTACAAAGAAATATACTGTTCATTACAGGCTAGAGTCACCGTGGGCCACTAAAGGGCCTAAAGATAAGAAAGGCCTCATATGGGCTGAAAGACGTCGTGGGCCATACATGGGCCAAAAGTTAAACGAGCTGGTGTTATATTCGATGGCCCACATGACGCTATTGGGCCAATTTCGGGAAGGCCCTAACGGGTCCTGAGTTACCGGGCCACAAAACGGGCTATATGTGAACAGACCGTTAACAGGCTTTTCATGGGCCTGTCTGCTAACTTTTGACCAAATCAAACGGGCCGGCCTTTGTAAGCTAAATGGGCTAGTGTTGGGCCGTCGCGCGTATCTACATATCATAGGCTCCTATCTGGCCCAGTTACGAGCTGACACGTGATTCCTTCGACCAATGAGAATTTTACATGTGAAAAATCCCCATTGGTCCGGGCTGTTAACGGGTTATCGGATCCAAAACTGGACCCGATAGCTTAACGGCGATCCATTATGGTGGATGCCACGTGTCGGTTACCCTTGACGAAAGCACTTCCATGACGCATCATTTATCGTCATGGAAGTGAACACTTCCGTGATGATAATTTTGGTATTCTCATAGAACACTTCTACGACAGCACAGGTATGACTATCTTGATTCTGTCGTAAAATCGTCATGGATGTACATACATGATAGAAACGGTGACCTACTGTGACAAACACGTATCATCATGGAAGTGTATTTTTTTGTAGTGCTGGTTCTCGTGCATGTACAGCCGGGGTGCTATCTCCACCAAGAGGTAGCACTGTTTTATTTGAAGACCGTGTTTTTACTTCGCTAGATACTGCCATCACCCGCTCCAATTCAAATGGCTGATAAACAGGAGACATAGTTGAATGTAGAGACCTTTTAGGAGAGACAGATGCAATAAATAGTGTGGAAAAAAGAGGGCATGAAATAGTTGACATGTGTATTGTTTAACTAAAAAGGATAGCATGACATAATTTCACATATATGTTGTGTGTCTAAACTAGATAGCATAGCATGACATAATACAAAGATATGATGACTAACTAAACAGGATGGCATGTATAATTATATGATGTCTTTAGTAAACAGGTTCGCATGACATAATTCACATACATGTTATCTAAGTAATCAGAATCGCATGATTTAATTCACATATGTGATTTATATACGAAGTAGAGGGCATTCGCATATATGATGTCTGAACTAAGAACATGGTGTTGCTTATTGTGTATATGATGTCTAAACTATGCAATGCAAGACACCATATGCATGATATGAGCAGTATAACCATGCCAAGTTAGAGCATACACCTCGGTGGGGGAATAGGATTGGTCATCTGTCTCTGAATCCATCTCTGAGGAGCTATCGAGAACCAGCAAGAGATCTGCTTCGACAGGTAGCACTGTCTGCTCTGAAGACCTTGTTTTCACTCCAGATTTTCCCATCACCCACTCAAATGGTTTATTCATAGGAAGAGTAGTTTAATGTACAGACATTGTCGACAAATGGAAATGTAATGAAGAAAAGGATTCATAACATATCATTCAAATATATGATGCCTGGTTAAACAAGATGGCATTGCATATTTCACATATATTATGGCTGGCTAAAAGTGATGAGACTGCATAATTCTTATATATGATATAGAAACTAAACAAGTGGCACTACAGAACATGTTTAAACTAAGCAGATGACATATATGATGTCGGAAGTAGGCATTGCAAGGCAACATATGCATGATATGACCAACATCATCATGCCAAGTAGAGCAAACACCTTGGGGTAAATAGGAGTGGTCACATGTGTCTAAATCCGCCTCAGAACAGATATCTTCCTCTGGATTACAATCTGGAGAGAGGTAGGGTTTGCCATTGAACCCACCATGGAGCGATGTCTGCATGACATTGTATTGCCATGCAAAACTCTTCTCTTTTTCTCTACATGTTCAGCATGACTGTGTACAATGTCTGACATGCATACGAGAAAAATATAGTGAGATTATGTAAGGAGACCATGCAGAAATCTAGAGCGATGGTAACAACCAGTGAATGGATCCAAAAATAATGATAGCAGGCTGATGATAGCTTTAATTTAATAAAAGACAGATGATAATTGTTTTACTATTTGTTTCCCACCCAAGATGAACAACATAGGCATAGCCTAGGTGAACCAGAGAATAGACAGAGATACTATTCATTGTTGCCTCGATATGTGCCCCACAAGTAATTTTAAAACTTAAGTTTGAACATTAATTTGGACCTGACTTGGAGTCTAAGAGGTGAACATGACGACAAGGTAGCAGGTAATATTAAGCAATGCATAACATAAGCAGAAACAAAAGAGTGCGACCTTTATTGTGGACCCGTGTACTCCTCAGGTTCATCTGCTGAGTTGATGATGGTGATGTAGTTGTAGTGGGTGCCGGCGGTAGGGAAGGAGGTCTGAGGCGGCGAAACATGGTCAGGAGTCATGATGTGTGGTTTGGTGGATGCTTCTATCAATGGAGCAGCTCAGGTGAGGTGGACGATGTCACGACAGGAGCAGGAAAAACCACACAAAGTTTTCTTCGACACCTATCTATAACTGAAGTAATTCTGTAAGGGCTCCTTTGGCTTGGAGGATTCTAAAAACGCAGCGATATGAAAAACACCGGATTGGGATAGGAACGCATGTGGGAAACAGAGCACATGTAAACACAGGATTTCTGTCAACTTGGGTGTTTGGTTCACAGGAATTGGAAGAGTAGAGGAATGCAAAGAAACATGGCCAAATTAAAGTGAAACCATATGAAAGTGTGTACAGTTAGAATGTTATTCTGCCACTAATGCACTTAGTCTTGTTTTCATGCATAGAATTTTGAAAAGTAGGTCCAGGTGGATGTTTTTCTCCATTCCTTTCAACCAAATGCACGAATAATTGGATAGTAGAGTGCCATAGAAAATTTCCTATTGCTATGTTTTTCCTTCACTTTTTCCTTTGAACCAAAATAGCCCTAATGGATCGACATGAATGTAGAGTAATAAGTGATGCGACAAATGTACAACCTCTTTGGCGTAGTCGTGTAGACCTCAGCATCATTGGGTTGGTCGCTGAAGAAGTTGCGGCAGAGGTGGCTGTCAGAGGTGTGGAGGAAGATCTGAGGCGTCTGTAGTCGGTGTCCAGGGCACTGCTCTGTTGTGATGGATGGTTCCGTGATTGGAGCAGCTCCGGCGAGCTGTAAGACATCGAAGCTGATGTAGTACAAGATAGACATCATTAATCTCAAGTGGGATTCTTATAGCATCTGCAATAGATGATGTAAAATACATTATGAAAAGGTGATAGATGTAAAATTTACATCACCAAAAAACACCTGACTACAAGATATGAGGTAAAAACTGTTGACTCTGAACTTAACTGTCGAAACTGAAATTTATTGTGGAATCTGAATGTTACTGTTGAAACTGAACGAACTAGTAGCACAGAGGCACTTCACATGTAGTTTAGGCTGCTCGAGCACTAGTAGTAGATAAACAGTGATCTAAATTAGCAGGCGGTCGACGGGGAACATAGTAGCAAATAGCGGCCAGAGTAGTGGTGTCTGGAGGAGCAGCGCGAACTAGAGCCAGAGCAGCAACTCATGTAGCTGAAGCAGCCTGTGTACCAACATTAGTAGCGCGAGCGAGAGCAAGAGCAGAGCAGCAGCACGAGCAAGGGGGTGAGCAGAGCAGCAATGCGACCTATCGAGAGATGGAGCAGCAACAGCGCGAGCGAGCGAGAGCTGGAGCAGCAGTAGCAGCTCCGGCTGGTATGCCACCGCCGAGGGAGCCTCGCTGGGGGAGAACTATTGTGGAGATGTCACCGACGGCGCTGACTATGAGGTAGCCACACCATGGGGGAGCGAGATTGAGCACCGACGGTGTCGGGAGGTCAAGTTAAGGAGAAGGTGTGATGCAATGAGTGGACAACCTCTTTGGTGGCGCTGAGTAGGCCTCGGCTTCGTCTGAGGTGTCGGTGAGGATGTTGCGGTTCTGCTGGAGCAGGTTAAGGCAGCACTATGGGGATGGAGGCGATCGTCGAAGCATCTCCTTGGAGGTGGACGACGGGGCGGCTGAACCGGCGGGACGACGAGATCGACGACGGATCCTCATTCGGGGCGTTGGATGAGGGACGTCGAGCTGTTGTAGTGGATGGCATCTTGGGGAAGAGGCTCCGGCTGGGCAGCGGTGGGGTGGCAGACGGAGGAGGGTGGGGTTTTGTGGCCGGAGCAGAGAGGTTATGGTGCCCTAGGATTTTGAATGGAGAAAAGGAGGTGATGGGAGGGGGAACCATGACTTAGGGACACGCTTGTCCAAAATGTAGGTGTGTTACAAAAGTACCACCACCGATTTGAACTAACGACCCTTTCGGCTCAGGGTTAGAAGGGGGATTTCGCATGTCGGGATTTGGCAGCTGGAGGGAGTTTTCGCGCGCGTTGTAATTTCAGGATAGCAAGGCGCGGGTTGTGAAGGCGCGATTTTTAGGAGCACGATATCTGAATTTTCGGGATAACAAGGCCCGGGTTGAATTTTACGGACAAGCCTAACGTGTAATATTGTCCGTACCAAATCAATTCGCACTTCCCTCAACGAAAAAACAAAAAAATAAAACTATTCGCACCACACAAAGAGAGAGTCTTGTCCCTTTTTACTGTACAAATGCTATTCAAAGCTATGAATCCTTGTTATGTCCAATTAAATTTTTCGCTGGCTGTATATGCATGTACCTACTCATACGAACATTTTAGTGCATTCCAAATGTCTATACTGTCGCTCCAATTCGAACTAAATTTGAATTCGTTTCTTTATTTGAATAAGAATCTACAATCATGATTGTTGCCAAGTTAAACCATCGTTCATATATTATCTTAACATCACACCACATGATTACTATAGAGATAGATATGAACTATGTGTACTATATGAACTCGAATTCAAAAAATTTAATACACTTGATCTTGATTCCAAATAATAGTACATTTGATGTACTAACTAGATGTTCATAATCTAAACCATGTTTCATACGTACACTGTGTTTATCACACAAAATATAGTGCCCCGCCACCTACATTATGAAAAGTATTTAGCCCTGAGCTGCAAAAGCCACACATTATCACAAATTCAAATAAATGTTCTATATATTATATGTAGTATAACATGTTCATAACCACACCATGCGTATCACCATTATATATATTCATGCATGCGTCGGTTTAAAAATACTATGATAGCTTCTTCAAATATCTGAATCCACTTTTTTATAATGAATTATGATCTCTGTTCGTCTTTTACACCCACACAATCCTCTTCTCTTTGTAGCTAGCACTAACTTTCTATCGTGCACGCACACGCCCGCCCCCCTCTCACCCTCCCTTAGCGTCCCCTCCATCGCGCACATTCGTTATTTCTCTTTAGGTCATTCACCCACGATGTGTGTAGGCCCCCCGACTCCTTCTTTCTGGCACACACCAGTTGATATACCTCTCTAGCCAAGTGTGCCTACCACAAACACACACTTTCCCTCTTCTCTTCTCACCGGTCATGCCCCTATGTCCAATACGGTTCCACACAGGTGCACACTCCCGCCCCTCTTTTCATCAATCTCATATTCACACACTCCCCCCTCGATATAGTAGGGCTCTTGCAGCACCTCCTAGCCGCATCCCTCCCCCGTCCATCTCTCCAGACCTTATTTGCTTCTAACACATGCATGCATGTATACCTACCGATCTCCCTACATATAGCTAGGTCGACTATAAGTCTTTTTCCCCACGCATCGATCAAAGCACCTCACTAGTAATGTCTCTCCCTTTCTTCGACACACGACGATTGATCTTCCTATGTAGTTATGTCTGCTTACCACAACCATATTGCCCCCTCATCATCCTTGCATACCTCCCGACCCGTCTCTCACACACACGTGCATAGACAGGCAGACATCCCCTCTCTTATTGATATTGCACTCATACCCTATGTTTGTCTCGCGGGCCTCTCCCACCATTTGTGAGAAGCAACTCCACCACCAACCTTCCGACACTCTACCTTTGTCTCTCTCCCAACCTTATTCCTCTGCTACACATATGCATGGATGTCGATCGATCTCCCTCAATACATAGCTAGGTCTCTCTCCTTCTCCACACATATACTAGTTGATCTACCACTCTATAGTTAGGTCTCTGCCCCTCCCCCACCCCCCACACACACCGATAGTCGAACGTTGTAGGTAGATATCCATGCCACAGAGACAAACTGGACCTCTGCCCTCTCACATTCCAGTAGGCCAGCCACCCTGTATATTTGACGTGGGCAAACACAAATTCGATGGCACTCTTTATCGACCACGCACCCACACACTTCATCCCTATTTTTGAGTCTATCGATATCTCATGCCGATGATCCCTCCACTCTCCTCTCGTGGATCGCTCCCTCTATATATGATATATCCATGACTCTGTTTCACACACATTGCATATGTTACATTTTTTTTGTTTGAGATATCATCGACACATTGCCTCTGTTTCGCACAAACCATCTCTCTCACACCCATCCACATACCTACCTCAAACATAAAGAAGAGGTGCGCGCACGACGCACGTACTCACGTCTCATTCCCAGCCACACCCGCACTGGTACATAATGGAGTTCATTTCTGTATGAAAAGGCAGCCCACGTGATGATTTGATGTGTGTAGCGGTTGTTTACTGGAAGGAGGGTCGTGTACCACGCGTACACGGAAGAAAGTTTGACTTGACGTGTTAGTATTAAATAAAGTTATATTCCTCAATGGCACGCGCAGAATATAAAATGATTGTCAACGGGAAAAAAGAATACGCTCCACTATATACAACGGAACCTGCCTGCCGGGGTTTGTCTCTTGTCACATTATATCACACAAGGAGGCGGTGTCCTCTCTCTCTCTCACCGTTGGTCACTGATCTGGTTGCATCCCGTCTGCCGGCGGAAAGGGAGGATGTGCATCGTTTCTCCGTTCGACGGCGTCGAGGCAGCACGTCCCAATCTGCGGTACCCGTAGTTCTGTCTAACCAAGCTCCGGTGCGGTAGGGCCTTCGCCACTTGCTCGCCGCCGCCGTATGGGCAGATCTCGGCCGTCGCGCCCTCCTAGTTACATCCCGATGACCCTCGGGTATATAGCTTCCTTCGGCCTTGCTCCACTGCCCATCTTCCCACGTTGCTGCATGTGGATCTTCCCTAGTTCTTTGCCCAAAACGTAGCTCGGCCGGCGTACTTTCCATGTTTCAATCTCGTCCTCGCACCGTTTTACATAAACAACCGTGTTGCTATCTTCCCTTAGGACAAGGAATGTGCTTCTTTTTGTCGCCATATGTGTCATCAATTGTTATTGGCCAGTAACTGTTTCCTTTCTACATCTTTCTTGCAAACAGGGCTATCCATTTAACCTCCTTGGTATTGCGACCTTTTGGTGAACTGCACAAATCACTTTTTTCTTAAGAGTTTCTTGTGCAGTTCTACTAAAATGTCACACGGACAACGTCTCTACATTTCAGTGCGACTGCACAAAGGGAGATTGGTTTTTCTATCCTCCTCATCCAACTCCGAACCTAATCTTCTCCAACAAGTGGTTAGTTTTATGAGAGATTGCAAAGGTGGTCGGCTTCTACTTGTGTGTGTATGTTTCATCAACTACTGCTAGTGCTACTATTAATGTAATCACACTTGTTCAGTATCTTTGCAAACAGGGATGCTCAGCTCGATTTTAGTGGACCTGCACAAAAGGATCGGATGGGCCATGTCCACCATAGAATCCTTTCTTGGCTAACATGTCTTGTTTAGTTCCACAGAGTTGCGTGAAACTAGCTGCCAACAAATGAACACCAGGAAATGGAACCATGCATGCGGACATCATCCTTCAATTTTTCATTTTTCTTTATTTGTACATCCTCACAACTTCGTATTCAGTTGTGATGTAAATAGTGACGCTGTGAATCATTGAGATGCATTATCATGCATGTTAGTTTCCTTTGTATTTGATGGAATGTTGTAGCGAGACAACTTTGGAGGCAAGAAGACACATGAAACCAAAGTTGAAACCTTCATAGCATTACAACACAATTTCATTATGCTGGAAAATTATGTGTACATATAAACATATCCTAGAAGTTTGATAGCAATGCCACAAATCATTCAAACTTCCTTTCGCCCACATGTGGGACAACCAGAATCCGGGTCCACGTGCCATGCACCAATATTGAGTGCACAACTGCTGGCGAGATCCACCCCACTAGTTGCTGAAGGAAATATGCCCTAGAGGCAATAATAAAGTTGTTATTTATATTTCCTTATATCATGATAAATGTTTATTATTCATGCTAGAATTTTATTAACCGAAAACTTACTACATGTGTGAATACGTAGACAAATAGAGTGTCACTAGTATGCCTCTACTTGACTAGCTCGTTAGATCAAAGATGGTTAAGTTTCCTAGCCATAGACATGAGTTGTCATTTGATCAACGGGATCACATTATTAGAGAATGATGTGATTGACTTGACCCATTCCGTTAGCTTAGCACTTGATCGTTTAGTATGTTGCTATTGCTTTCTTCATGACTTATACATGTTCCTATGACTATGAGATTATGCAACTCCCGAATACTGCAGGAACACTTTGTGTGCTATCAAACGTCACAACGTAACTGGGTGATTATAAATATGCTCTACAGGTGTCTCCGATAGTGTTTGTTGAGTTGGCATAGATCGAGATTAGGATTTGTCACTCCGATTGTCGGAGAGGTATCTCTGGGCCCTCTCGGTAATGCACATCACTATAAGCCTTGCAAGCAATGTGACTAATGAGTTAGTTGCGGGATGATGTATTACGAAACGAGTAAAGAGACTTGCCGGTAACGATATTGAACTAGGTATTGAGATATCGACGATCAAATCTCGGGCAAGTAACATACCGATGACAAAGGGAACAACGTATGTTGTTATGCGATTTGACCGATAAAGATCTTCGTAGAATATGTAGGAGCCAATATGAGCATCTAGGTTCCGCTATTGGTTATTGACCAGAGATGTGTCTCGGTCATGTCTACATAGTTCTCGAACCCGTAGGGTCCGCACGCTTAACGTTCGGTGACGATTTGTATTATGAGTTTATGTTTTTTGATGTACCGAAGGTAGTTCGGAGTCCTGGATGAGATCGGGGACACCCACAAACAACACTGACCTGGTGTCCATGGCGGCGTTCGCAAGGCGAAGCAAGCGTTGATGGCTTGGATGAGGGAGGGTTACGATGTGAACGCAAAATGGAGGACTTATGTGGGAGAGGGGGCGATTTTGCCAAATTTGATGACAGTTGGGGTGGGTCTAGTGTGTTGTGTCCAACGTGGCGTCCACATCCGAACGGTCTCAAATCTTCCCCACATATATGCTTTGTTTGAGGGGTATCAAACAGCCCAGACACATGGGTGTCTAGTTGCCGGGTCCAAACCTTGTCCCTAGAGAAAAAAGGGGGGAGTACGGGTAAGAAACCAGGTGCAATTCCGATTTATGTCAAGCAAGAAAACTATTAAAGCAAATTTCTATGTAAAAAATAATACTCCCTCCAGAAGATAATATAAGACGTTTCTTGACATTGTGGCATAGTGTCAGAAAACGTCTTTCATTATGTTACAGAGGGGGTACTAGGATGAAATAAGAGTATCACTTGAAAGAAGTCTTATAGTCGAGGACAGAAGATTAAATGGTCTCAGCAAATCTCCTCATCAATGGGGTGTAAACACATGATTCTGGAGACAGATTCAACATTACTGAAGAAAGCTATTAGATCAAGTTATTATGATCTAGCGCTGGTAGGTGTTTTATGGACGTGCCTAGGGAGCGCATGCGCGCTCGTTCGTTTGATCGAGCAAACCCCCTTTTTGAAAAGAGACAACCAGGTCCTAAAGATGGCACAAAAATAGGAAGCCACCTCCCCCCCTCCCACCACCTTCTGTGTGTCTACGTACGCTATCATATAATCAACCAAGATCTTTGTCCCAGGTGCATTTATTTTCCATTTAATAAAAAAATTAAAAGTCGTAACTTTTGATTCGAGCGTCAGAATTCAGATTCGTTTTCACTGTTGGGTTTCTTATGACGAATTCTTCAAAACTAGATCTCATATAGATAGGTTTCATAAAAAACGTGAGCAACTTTGGATGCAATGGAGGCAACTTTAATGATATAGAGAAGCAACTTCTTCTTTTTGGCCTAGTACAACTACCAATTAGGTTGGTTTGTATGAAACAGGAAAATCACACAAAACATGAGGTGCCTTAGTACTCGTATAAGCAATTTTCACTGCACTATGTGTACCTGTGAATTTTGCTAACATTATCCTAACTTGCTTATCGATGATGGTTAGTTGCCTGCGGTTGATACTTAGTTGTCTACAAATTCTATGAAATTGCCCACCATTGATGCCTAGTTGTCTGCCATTGGTAATTAGTTGCCTATCATTGCTGCTTAGTTACCTAACTTTGTGAATTAGTTATCTACAATATTATGAAGTTGCTTATCCTTGTTTTTCTATGTTGTCTACAAACACTACGAAGTTGCCTACCGGTGATGCTTAGTTGCCTACCAGTGATGTTATAGGCAACTTCTTAATTATGGTAGACAATCAGGAGAAATATGTTTTTTTAAACATGGAATATGTTTTTTACAAAACATGGATAGGCGATAATAGAATCACATACGCGTAATGTATGTTGTATGCACCTTCGTACCGGGAGTTTCCTCATTTAGTGCTGGAAGTTGCCTCATTGTAATGCCAAAGTTGCCTACAATGATACCGAGAAGACTCTTTCGCGACCACGCTTCCAACGCGCGATCCACTTCGTGCCACCCCAATCAAGTTTTGACTGCGTTGAATCCCTTTCCAAATCAACCTCGAGTAGTTTCCATGTATTGACATAGCGGATCCGCCTACTGATTTCACGATCGATGCATGCACGTAATATTCCATCAGTCCATGCACCTAATATTCTACGATCCCCGGACTTTCCATCTCACAATTAATGCCCCCCTGATTTTAACTGGGTGGGGGCCTCATTTTCTTAATCTTGATTAATGCGCCTTGATGAACTTTCTTAATCAGGAACAGCCACCCACGGTCAGAATTCGAGCGCTGCAACGCTCGCGCGCGCATTAGCCAAGCCCCAATGATACTTAGTTGCCTATATACGGTGAAAATTTGTGTCATGGTCTCCATGTCGTCTACGATATACTTAGATAAATTCACTAGTACATATGATGCAAGAAAGTTGCTTCTATTTAGCACTAAAGTTGACTAATCTAGAGCCAAAGTTGCTTTTAAAAAAAATCATTAAAACATGTCCATATGGGATTTAATTTTAAAGAGCTCGTCGCGAGAAACCTAACAGTGAAAACGGATCTTCCTACGATTCCCGTTTAAAAAGTTGTAGCTTTTCAAAAAGCACATGCATGTAGTTAATCCTTACCCCTAACCTTGTGCACTACGAACACTAGTACCACGCGGGTTCCTACCAGTCACATGTACGACATTGGACAGCAACTGAGGGTGCGCTCGTTTCAACAAAATAGTGCAGTTATTAAGCATTTGGGGTTTGAAATTAGCTCGTGAACTAACTGTGCATGGCACTCTGTTGACGGATGGCAATCGTGAGAGAGTTGTCCATCTACCACAGTTTGTACTTAACATGTGGTGTTCCTGAAGAAGAAATATCCAGAACTTGGTTCTGGTGGCCAAATATGTGTCAAACGAATATAACCTCCAGTCACACGTACAACTTAGAGAACTGACAGTTCCGTGATGCAAAATGACAGAACACCAGTTTTTGCCACTCCAGTTTTTGCCAATTTTCCTTATGCCACTCTATATTTCGACATCTCGCTTTTGCCACTCTTAAATTTTGACAATTATCACAATTGCCATTCTGTTAGGCATCCGTGAGTTAACCGTTTATCCTAGCAAGTTGACCAGACAATGTGCTGTCAGTATTTGCTAAAATGACTGGTTGCCCCTGCTGACTTGTGGGCCCATGTTGGAAGTGACACCCACACATACACCCAATTCCCTTCTTCCAAAGAGAACACCCACGCACACACCCCGCACCCAACCCCATCCCGCACCCGACCCATCGCCGCACCCGGCTCCCATGGCCGCCGCCACCTAGCACTCGGCCACCGCGTCCCCGTCCCGCCGGTCACCGCAAGGTGACCCACCCTCTGGCCTCCCCGACGACCTCTCTAGCCTCCTCGACGCCCACCTCCTCGACGTCCGCCTCCAATGGCTGCCACTACCTAGGGTTCCGGCCGCCGCCATCCAGGGTTTCGGCCGCCGCAACCTAAGGATCCGGCGTCCACGAAGCCCCCCTCCGGCCTCCCCGACGACGCCTTCCCAACCCCCGCCTCCAATGGCCGCCGCGCGAGCTAGGGTTCTGGCCTCCCCGACACCCGTCACCACCTAGGTCTCCGACCCCGACTCCCCTGTGCGACTCCTCCCCTCGCGACGCTCTTCTCCAGCCTCCCTAGGCAACGCTCTCCCGCGGGATGGAGGGAGCCGCGACTTCGGCCATGGCGGCAGGAGCGGCCCATCTGCTCGTTCCTCTCTCTGACGGGCAAGTTCTTCCTACTTCCTCAACTTGCTGATGTTCCCTGTGTAGCTTAATTCTGTGATTGCTTTTGTGCTTAATTGTGTGACTGCTCTATGTCCAAAATTGCTGTAATTTGTGGTTACAGTTGAGATAATTTTGTGCATTCAGGCTCTGTTTCGCATTGACTCATGTCCAATTTGTGTTAATGTAGGTCAAATTCGCCTCCTTATAAGCTGATTGTGACGTATGGGGCGCGCTCTTACAAGAATTACAAGGGTGAAATGTGCATTGTGTCTTCTTGGAGCTGGGATATCCATGTAGAGAGGCAGACTACTTACAATCAGCTTGTGGGGCTCCTGCAAAATAAATATCCTTGGGGAAATGATGAGGGTGTTGTGCTTTCAAGCTGGAATAGTTGCAGGAAATATTTTGTGCTAGTTCGCAATGATGAAGATGTGGTGAACATGTATGATGGCAATGAGGAAGACAAGATTGTTAAGATACTTGTCCAGTTCTGCAGGAATGGTGAGGAGGAGGAGTTTGCTCACACTTTGCTTCAACCAATCCCACCTTCTTCTGCAGCAAAGGAAATGTGCAAGCCCATAGTGGATGATTTAACTCAAAATTCTCACTATGAGTATGAGATACCCGAGGAGAACTTGACAAGCCAACAGAGATCTAAAGAGGGCTATGAAGGCTATGAAGGAGAGGATTATGTAGGAATAGATGAGGAGAACCAGTACCTTGATGGTAGTGAGCGGGATAATGGAGGCAAGCAAGCCAAAGATGCTGATGAAGAGGCAGCTGAAGATGTTTTCCAAGATGTTGAGGAGGATAATGATGAGCAGGAAGAGGATAATGATGAGCATGAAGAGGACAGTGATGAGGAGGAAGAAGATGACGAAGGGGTTGTTAGTGAGGAGGATAGTGACAGGGGAATGGTGCTTGATATTCCAGCAATTAGCTATGACAAGGATAATCCACCTATGACAAAAGGGGCATTATTCCCCTCTATTGAAGAGTTCAGAGTTGCACTTGCTCAGCATGCTATTGTCAATGAGTTCAGTTACAAAACTGATAAAAGTGATCAAAAAGGGTGAGAGTTTCTTGTTCCTACAACCCACCGGAAGGGAAACAACCATGCAAGTGGAGGGTTAATGGTTCTATCTTATATGATGGCAAAACAGTTCAGGTGAAGAATGAACCCAAGATACACACATGTCCTAGCACACAAAGAGATGGCAAAGTAAAGGTTGCTAAGAGAAAATGGATTGCTGCCAAGGTGACTGATTGGTTGAAGGGTGATCCAAGTATGACTAGCATCGCCTTGCAGAAAAGGTTGTTTGAGAAATACCATGTCGATATCGATTATCAAAGAGTGTTTGCAGGTAGGCGCATAGCCTTGGAGCAGATATTTGGGAAGTGGGAAGACAGTTTTGAGTGCATGCACAATTGGCAAGCCGAGCTGCTTAGGAAGTGTCCAACAAGTGTTATAGTGATAGATCACAAAGAGAGCCAGGGGAAACAACTTTTCACAAGAGCATTTGTGTGCTTTAGAGCTTGCATTGATGGGTTTCTCTCAGGATGTAGACCTTACTTGAGCGTTGATGCCACGGCCTTGAATGGGAAATGGAAAGGACAGCTTGCGGTTGCTTGTGGTGTCGATGGACACAATTGGTTGTATCCAGTAGCTTATGCTGTCTTTGATTCGGAAACTAAAGAAAATTGGGACTGGTTCATGGAGAATCTGAAATCAGCTATTGGCACACCTGAAGGCTTAGTCATATGCACAGATGCGTGCAAAGGGTTGGAAACAGCAGTGCATACAGTATTCCCAACTGCTGAACATAGGGAATGCTTTAGGCATATGATAATGAACTTCAGAAAGAAATTCCATGGCAAGGTTTTTGAAGAAAATCTATGGCCGGCCGCATACACATATTCTCCTGCCAAGCACAATCACCACATGAAGAAAATTATGGAAGCCAGCCCAGCAGCCATCGCATACCTTGATGAATGGCATTCTAATTTGTGGAGCAGAAGTAAGTTCTCTACAACATGCAAATGTGACTATGTCATGAACAACATAGCTGAGTCATTCAACTCCATGATTAAGAAATTGAAGGGGTTCCCTGTTCTTGAATTATTGGACGCTTTGAGAGAATGGCTGTTGGTCCGATTTGGAATAAGAGCTAGAATAGCAAAGACATTTGTACGTAGACTTCTAAAAATTCTGCCAAGGATCACCAACATGATGAACAACAGATCAAGGGGAATAGTTTTAGATGGGATCTCTAGAAGTGATGACTACAAAGCTGAGGTCACTATAAAGATCCATGGTTATAAGTGGAAGCACTGTGTAGATTTGGAGAAGTGGGAATGCTCTTGTAGACGTTGGCAAGTAACTGGACAGCCTTGCCTACATGCCATTGCATTCATCACAAGTATTAGAGGAGGTCGAGAGATAGATGACTATGTGCACAAGTACTACTCTGTGAAATCATTTAGCAATGCATATGCAAAAGTTGTGCCCACCATGACCGATAAGAAACAATGGCCAGTGGTCGATGTGGGGTTCAAATTGCACCCTCCTGTGTTAAAGAAAGCTGTTGGTAGACCAAGGACACAAAGGATAAAGTCAGCCCTTGAGAGTGTGTCCAAGAGAAAACACAAGTGCAAAGAATGCAAAGAACTTGGGCATATGATGAAGACATGTCCTCTACTTTATCCTAAAGGCAAGCCAAGAAACAGGTAATTGCTGGAAAAGAATTGTATGTTCAGAATTTAAATGCAATGAATTGTATAGTGTAACTTAATTTCTCTATCTCAAATCTGTTAGGAAAAGGAAAAATGTTGAACCACAAGACATAGAAGACATAGAAGCCAATGCCATAGACGCTGAAACTACTAGGTATTGTTGTTTTGCTCCAAACAATCCATACTGGTTTAATTTTTCCTATTTTAAATTCGCATTTCAATGCATTTCAACACTGATATTTTTGTTTATTCTCTGCTCTAAAAATAGTGCTACAAAGAAGAAAAAAGGAGGTGGTAAAAGGGCAAAGTCTGTCCTACAAACCACGGTTGCAAGCTGTCCACATCCTGAAGCATCTAAGATGACATGTGCTACACATGATAGCCCAGCAAAGAACACAAGAAGCAAAAGATGTCCTCCGTCGAAGAACACAAGAAGCAAAAAGAAGCTTGATTGCACTCATGTGCCAAAAATGTGAGATGAATTGCTGCTTTCTAGAGCACAATGCATATGTGAACCCTGTTGTTTTGTTGTTGCATTGTACTATGTAGACTTGTAAAGGCCTTGCTTTTGGGTAGTCCGTATGCATATGTGAACCTTGTTGTTTAGTTGATGCAGCTACATGTTGCTTTTGGGTGGTGAGTATGCATATGTGAACATTGCTGTGTAGTTGATGCAACTACATGTGAACCATGCTGTGTAGTTGATGCAACTACATGTGAACCTTGATGTTAAGTTTAGATGATGGATGTGTACTTCTATGAACTAATTTCCTGATATTATGAACCATGTTGCCGTAATGGTGCCATTACTGTCATGACTTGTGTGAAAATATTGTGTAATTATTTGTGATGTCATATTTCCAAATAGGCCATGCCAAAAAATTTAACCACATTGGCTAAAATAGATCATGCTAAAATACTGTGTGATGTTTTTTGTGTGATGTTACTCTGGCTAAAATACTGTGTGATGTTACTCATGTTGCTGATGTCATATTTCCAATTTTTTAACCAAATTTTTTAACAATATTATTTAACATAAGATGTGTGATGTCAGATTTTCAAATAGGTCATGCTAAAATACTGTGTAACATTAGATGTTACTCTGGTGGCAAAAGCAATATTTGGCGAAAACTGGAGTGTCAAAAGCAAAACAAATAATAGAGGGTAATATGGTCTTTTCCCTGCTCCGTTTGGTCAAAACGTCCATTGACCTAACAGAATGGCAATTGTGATAATTGTCAAAATTTAAGAGTGGCAAAAGCGAGATGTCGAAATATAGAGTGGCATAAGGAAAATTGGCAAAATCTGGAGTGGCAAAAACAAAATTTTCCCCTTAGAGAACTGACAGTTCCGTGATGCAAAATGACAGAAGTGATGCCAGGATGCAGGATGCTTCAATTGATTGAACCTGTTTAAGTGAATCTCATACAGGGATAATGCCCATTAAATAAGATTGCAAAGTGAGAAAAAAATATCAAAAAGAAATGCCAAAAGGCTGAAACATGAAACTGTGGTCCTACTACTGACATAAATATTTACAAGGGAAAACTGGAAAATTGTGAAGTTAATCTGCATTTCACTCCGTGAGGTGCATAATTTCAGCTGTTATGTGGCTTGAACAGACATCCCTTTGGCAAATAGTAATGACTCATATTATGGATTTGCAGTACGGTCCTTTCCAGTTCAATCAAAACTCAAGGATTCTTATCTGCTTTAGTTCCAAAACGAGGCAAATACACAACCAGCTTCCTCTGAAAATCCTCGTCAAAATCGCCGAGGGCTTCCTCTTTGCGATTCAGGTGATCTGGGTGCAGAAGTGTGTGGATGAAGTTTATCTCCAGCATGATTCCTGAACTGCTTCACAGCACCATTATGTTCATATGGTTTGACAGTTCCATATCTATCATTACATCTTTTATCATCACCATTCCCATCATGCTTATTTCCCCTTTGGAAGTCACGTGTTGGGCGGTGGAATTCTCGAGATCCTGACCGTCCTTGGGAATCCATTAAATCGAACATGTCATTTCTTGAGGTGATTCTCAGAGGTGGGCTCCTCCGAGAATACCGTTTCTTGTGATAAGAAATATCTAGTGTTGAGCAGCTCCTTCCTTCAACCCATGTTGAATCATGTTGAGAGTAAGTGGAATTTCTTGATGGACTACCACGCATAACTCGATCATTGAATCGATGTTGTCTTTGAGGTGAAGTCATTCTACCAATTCTAACTTCAGTCATGTAATTAGGAGATCTACTATGCCTCCGTATACTTGAGCCTCCGTTGGATGTCCAAGCATGTGGTGATCGAGATCTAGATCCTGAAGGAGATCTGCTGTGAGCACGTGACAGGTCGAGTGAGGCTCTATGCGCTGGGAACCTCCGTTGTCTATTAGACAGTGAGCTATGAACTGAACTCAAATTTTCATCAATGGCATGATCTTTATCCATCTGAGGACCATATCGACCAGACCGGTTGCCACTAGCACCAAAGCATCGTTCTGGAGGTGCTTCCCTAGCATGTGCAGGTTCTCTGGACAACCCACGACTTCCATCTCTGTCAACTGGGGAACACCGTCTAGACAAAGGGTGATAGAAGCTACTTTTGTTTCTCATCCTTCTGGACATGGTACTTGTATTTGCTGCATCAACAGCTCTTACCAAAGTGCCATCAGCTGCAACAACAAAGCCACTGCTCTCCATCTTTGCAACAGCAGCTTCAGCAGCATTTCTTGGACCAGCTGGGCCATAATTATTATAATCAGGTGATCTTCGCTGGGAAGAACGAGAACTATTTGAATTTTCAGCCCAATGCTCCCCTCGGATGTTTGCTTGAATATGCCGAGATGCTCCGCCCCTGCCATGTGGCCTATCAACAGACCTTTCAGCTTTTGAGCCAGAACCATAGCCATCATCAGATCTGGATTAAAGAAGAGAGTATGCGGCATTAGTCACTAGGATTACGATACTGCACAAAGAAGGATTTAATTATGTCTAAGATGACAGCTAAACATATTAACTCAAATTTACCTGCAGTGCTCATTTCTGTGGGGTCTGTCAAATGATCTTAGCCGATCAAGTCGTGATTGCACGTCTCTATTTGGTAATCCCATTGGTCGAAATGATTCACAGGCTTCAGCTGCCTCTAATGTACCTAAAACACACAGGTTAGAAGAATCAACTCTGTCTCTTGAATCTCGAGAGTGCCTCTGATCTTCAGGCAACATATCCCATCCCACGGGCTTTGATCTGATATTCAATGGATCCTCACCTAAACCATCACCACCCCTTTCAGACTGGCTAACGGTCCCAGCAGATCGAGCTATTGTAAGGTCTAGGTTGTCATACATTCGAGTCTCATTTTTCATATTCACATGAATGCTCCGAGCACTTGCAGCACACATCATTCCAGATCCACCATCCAAGCAGTTACTTGACCATGAGCGCTTCGATGAGACGGGTGAAACATCACAATCTTCCTTCCTGGATAATGTTCCATTGTAATTAGCAACTGGCATAACCATATTGTTTGAAACAGAGCCAACAGGTACATGATGAATGTCTGGGGCAGCTTTTTCATCCTTGTAATCTGATACCTGATAATTAGCACATTTAACTTCTTCATAAATGTCATCGGCCCAATAACGGTCACCAGATTCCCTAAGTTCCCCATCCTCATACTGAGAATCATCTTCCTCGACGTCAACTTTTCCGGTCACAGAAAGATCTTTGCTAAAACGAGACGTGTCTGTCCGATAGCAGTGTTCAAGGCAATTATTTGATGTGACCTTCTGAAGATCATGTTTGTAACCACTTGGTTGGCTTTGTGCTCTAGATTTTGAATCCACAATATTGTCCATGTCAGTATCTGCTTGTTTAGTGCACTCTGAATTGAGACCACGAGCATGAATATCACTGGTGATGTAACATGTTTCTGCACTGGTAGCGTTGGCACAAGCAAGTAAACGATTTCTGTAATCGATTGTTGCATCCACACCACCCTCTATATGCGCATAGGACATGACGCAGTCAGAAGTGCGTAGGTTATCCTCTGGATGAGAATCAGGGAGGTCTGAATCATTGTCTGCATCTGCAGCTTTCTTGTCAACGCACAATACATCAGTGTCATGTTCAGCCTTCTCATTGACGGACTGATCAATTTTACTAGTTCCTGAATCAACATCCAAAAGTTCATGGTTTTTAAATTCAGATATGCTCTGTAGTGAAGCTTGCCCAAGTTTATCATCGCTCCACCCAGCGTCAGTAAAACTTTTACTGGAAACTGTTGCAATATTTGTGCTTTCCTCAGAAACTAATCTGCTTGTCATAGGCTTCACTCTGGAGCCCAGAACACTTGTTTGAATTGAACTACCTCCAGCATGAGCATCCTCAGAAGTCAAGTGAGACAAACCTTCACAATCAAGGGGTGAAGTGTGTGACACACCAAGTTTCTCCACATTTGCAGCAAAAGCGAAATGTTCCTTAGTAAGAGACAGAGAACTCAAGTCTGGATTAGATCCGATATGCAATGCCACATTAGAAACATAACTACTCTTGTGCAGATCAAGCAAATTGTTTGTTTCGGCAGAGGAATCATTTCCATCTAAACATTCGGATTCCAATAGCTGAACTTTCGGGGGAGACCGACTGCACAAAGGATGAAATGAACCATCACCTGGGAAATCAGTTTCACCCTTTGTGTTACCATCTTTTGCTGCATCAGCCACGTGAATTTTATCAACAGAATGCCGAAGTATGACCTCAGCAACTGTTGACTGAGGAAGATCCCGACACACCTGTGATTTGTTCATCTCCTTTTGAGCATCATTACAATCACTTACAGAAGCTACAAGATCAGGACCAACCATATCATGATTATCATCATCACCACAATGGGTGTCCCACGCCTCCATCGCAATGTTAAGATCCCAGTGCAGTCTAGAATCATGAGCCGCATTGGAATGCTTGGTGTGCACAACTGTATCTCCAAAGCAGCCTACTGATTTGCCTGGATTGCTTGAGTTAGTTGACATGGTAACATCCGAAGATTTAGCATCAGAAACAAATGAAAAAATATCGGTTTTGTTTGCATTGCTCAACAAAGAATAAAGTGCAGTATTACCCTCCAGAGCAGCTGCGGATCCAACAAGATTCTCTGGACCATTTAATGTTGTGGGGAACAAGGGCTTCATGTCAGGAGCAGACTCAGAGCTATTTAATGTAATGGGAAACAAAGGCCTCATGTCAGGAGCAGTTTCAGATAATTTCAGGGTCCTGTATGGGATATTTAGCTTATCCCCCTTAATTTCATGTAGAGGATCCAACAGTGAACTGCCAGAGATAATTTCTGGCTTTCTTTCATCAAGAGAGCGGGCTGACTTCGAGCATTCACCATTTAACTTAGCAACATCCATCTCACTTTCACAGGCAGCAGCAGCCAGTATTGATATACCAGAAAAATCAGCAGCTTCAAGAGGTCCTCTCTTTTCTTCCATGTGCTTGCCTCCTAGTGTTTTAACCTTGCGGTGCTTGCCATATGATGAAATGCCTCCACCAGATCTGCTCGGTATTTTTTCATAAGGATCCACTAGCAGTGGGGTGGATGGAGGTGATGGAGAACAATCCATATGAACTCTTCTCTTTTTTATTGGAACATTTTCCATGGGATCACCAAAGCGCCGACCAAGAATAGATACCCCAAGCTGCAGACGGATAATTAAATAGTCAAGAATACTGATATTCATTAAATGGGGCAATTGACTCTCATTTCACCGTATTCTCAAGGAAGAAATAAATACCTTCTCAGATTCAGAGGCTGAATCCTCTTCTTGAGCCACTTCTAGGCTCGTGGGATTGCCGCATGCATAGAAAGATCTAATTTCATCCTTCAATCTGTCTCCTCCAGAAAAGGTCCTTGCTCTCCTTGCAGCTCTTTGCCTTCTGTTTACAGTCTTCCATCTCACCTCAGGATCTATAGGTCTGGGGAGCTCCAAGCCGCTGGTGTTAAGGTTGCTGCTACACGATGGCCCACCTCTGTCCACTGTTGATTTGCCACCACAGCTTTTGCAGGTCATCATAATATTTCTGGTATTAGGATTATGAAGTGACGAGGACCTTCTAGTACAACTGCACACTCGAATCTGGCAAGAGAATCGAACAGCAGAAGTTAGAAATCAAAGATGAGGCAAAACATAGATATTTATAGCAAACTCAAGACAATGGCAAGCTTTTAGCACGGCGCAAAGTGCTGGAAAATCACGTGCATACCATCAAATCAGATTGCGTTCCTCCTGTTTGAGTAGAAACAGAAGATGGGTTCACATCAATCCCATGCTTAAATCCAATAGATCCCTCGATACCCTCTGGAAAACAAAAACAACAGAAGGTTGTTGTTGAGCACCATACGACCAATGCTTAGGATACTGTTTGAAGAATAATAGTGTGACAGTCCACAGAGTATGCACATAAGCAAGAGTTAAAAAGTAAAAGAGGATTCCTCAGCAATGCCACTGCCCCCCTGGCAACCATCAACAGCCACTTCCTTGAACCAAATCAGCACCAAATTAAGGAAAACATTGAGTTTCTGAGTCAGTTTTCAGTGGCAAAATAAGAAACTTTGAGCTTCCGACCAGGCTACAAACAAGCACATTTGTCCTGCAGCACCAACAGCACGCCAGAAGCTAAACTATGTGGTTTCTCCTGCCAGGACTGAACACCCTTGGTACCAGAACAAGACCACCACAAGTCAAGTCAACTGCCTTCATCCTTGAGTCATTGGCCTCCTCCGCCGCATAGAGAACCACAGCAAGCAGGTAGATCTGAAAGATGAGGAATTTCCGAGGAGAACCTGTCGCTGCCAGATGCACAGAAAGGATAAACAAGAGCTACAGGCCCCAGATTGACCTGAGACAAACTGCGCTGCCAGAAGTCCAAAATCCTCGGACAAAGCAGATCTACCACCCGAACGGCGAGAACATGTCCTCCATCCGTAGCTCGTGGCGGAACCAGCGAGAAACAGCGTGGTCACCGTGGCGGCGGCCGCCGCCAGACCCAAGCTGACCTGTAAAACCGACCTGATCCGGGCGGCAGGGGAGCTAGCAAAGCAGCAGGTAGAGAGGCTAGTGAGATTTCTAAGATCTAGGGTTGCGTATACCTTTTATTCCAGACTTCCTCATCAAACACAGCACCGCCGCCTCCGGCTGCCTCCGCTCTCCGTCCTGCGCGTGTGTGCGTGCGTGGGTGCGCGCACCGGGCTCAGCTAGAATCCAAACCCTTCCTTCCCATTCGCTCCGTTCCCTTGGTGGCTGGATTCTTTGCGTGCGCTGCGGCTGGAAGAAATTCCCCGCTACTTTTCGATCCTTTTCACCCTGCCTGGCCAGGCACGCGACGAAACGATCGGCGGTGACTCCCGACTGCCCTTGCCTGCGCCCAAAGTGGCCTGGCCGTGGCCGTCGCCACGGCTGCTCCAGACTTTTCTATTGGACCCTTTCCTTGTTCTACTTCGCCGCCTGCGGAGGGTGGGAGGAGAAGACGAAGACCATAATATTTTTTCAGTGATTTTGGAGGGCCGTCCAATTAATACTCGATTTCCTCTCGTTTGGTGGGTAAGGATACGTATCCGGGTTGGATGGACCCGATTACCCCTGGAGCCTTTCCGGAGGTGGACGCAGGGGCAAATTTAATAATTTTGACCTCTGGACAAAATCAATTCACATAATGAACTGCGCGTGAAACTATTCACGCCGATGACTTTTTGTGTGGCGCCCGCCGTGCAGGCGCTATATCCTATGGTGCAGCGCCTATCTCTGGGGCGTTGCACGTCAGTCCACCGTGGCAGCCCCTGGGCCCGCACCCAGTAGTGCAGCGTCTAGCGCTTAGGCGCTGCACTGTGACTTATCCAGCTACTTGGCTGCCCCCCCTCCCCCACTCCCCCCACCCCACACACTCCAACCCAAGCTTTGCCCCCTTTCCATACCTGGCCAAACGGGCCGGCCCGGCACGGCATGGCCCGGCCCATTATAATCGTGCCTGGCCCGGCACGGCCCGCGAGGGCACAATTACTATACGGGTCGTGTCGTGCCGGCCAGCGTGCTGCGCCACCAGGCCCAGGCATGGCCCAGTTAGTAAACGGGCCGGCACGTTGGCCCGTTTAGCACGGTGGGCCGCATATTTTCAGCCTATTATTTGACGCGTTGAGCGTTTTTTAGCCTATTTTTACATATTGGGCCATATATAGATGTATAAAAAAATTAAAAAAAACTTAATCGGGCCGTGCTGTGCCGGCCCGCGTGCCTAGCCTCCAGGCCCAGGCACGGCCCAGGGCGTGCCGCGTGCCTGGCCCGGCCCATTTAGCCCGTGTCGTGCCTGGCCCAAAGCGGGCCGTGCCGGCGTGCTCACGGGCCGGCCCAAAAAAACGGCCCATTTGGCCAGCTATACCCCTTTCCCACTCTCTCCCCCTCTCAAATGCTCTCTCAAATCTTGCAAATTTGCGTGGATTTCGAAGTCAAACCCTCCCTCAAGGTAATCTTCTTCGATCCCCTTGTTTTGATCCAAGTAATGTTATCAAATTGCTCATTTGTTGATAGTTTGGGAAAACTCTAGTTTTGTTTGGATCTAGAGATTTGCATGGAGATGTGAGATGTTTGTTTGCCAATTTTCTATGATTAGACTTTGTTAGTATGTTAGGGTTATTCTTATGGGTGTTCTTATGTTGGTGCTAAGGTTAGGTTTAGGGCTAGGGTTATGGTTATGGTTAGGGTTAGGGTTAGGGTTAGGGTTGTTGTTTGATATATATATATATATATATATATATATATATATATATATATATATATATATATATAGGGTTTGTATTCCGTGTTAATCCTTGGATTAGTACTCATGGAAGCAATGTTACCTTGTGTTCTTTGAATGCTTATAGGGATGGGAAGAACATGTGTGTTTGTTCATCATGGGGACAAAGACGCCTTCTTGAAAGGCAATACCCGGATGAGCTTGACATGGTGTTTGATAGTAGTCCTAGCTATGCGGAGCTCTTGCAACAAGTGAGGAAAGATTTGAATTGGATGGACCCTAGTGATATCGTTGAGTTGGAGGGAAGGCATAATTTTGGTTTTGGAATGCACATCCGTTGGAAGACAATGCATGTTAACTCGGAGCAACGTTGGGTTGCATACAAGGAGACGGTGGCCGAATCACTAGACAAGGCTCTTGAGTTATTTGCAACGAAGAAGGTTGATTGCATTTGGACTTGAATCGGAACCCCTCCCCTTTGGTTGCCAGTAGCCCCCCACCCTTGAAGCGAGATGAAATTGTTGAACCTTTTTTGACCCAAGAAGCGAGGCCAACATTGAGCCCGTTTACAAACAACCAAGATGAAGCTTTGCAGGAGGACAATGATGAGTATGCGGACGATAACAATGAAGTTGATCTCCATGACAACAATGTGGGTGATCTCGACAAATATCATTTGCAAGAGACAATGGACCATTCCATCCCTTTTTCCCGTGCATATGCATCGGACTCGGATGACGATGGTCCCGATGAACAAGTTGATGCGTAGGGGTTCACGGTGAAAGAGGCCGAAGCTTTCGAGAAGGTATTCGGTCGGGATCATCGGACTACATTGTTCAAGGATGTTAGTCTCGCGGATGAAGCCGTGGTAGATGGTGGCCAATGTGTATCTCTTGGGGTTAGGCCAAGCTCTCACCATGATTTGGGAGACTATAGGATCGAAAGTATGTCTAGAGGGGGGTGATTAGACTACTTGACCAAATAAAAATCTATCATTTTCCTAATTTTAGTTCTTGGCAGATTTTAGCAACTTTGGACAAGTCAAACAATCTTAACACAATTCAAGCAAGCATGAAAAGAGTATATGAGCAGCGAAAAGTAAAGTATGCAACTTGCAATAATGTAAAGGTAAGGGTTTGGAGGATTCAAACGCAATAGGAGACATGGATGTTTTTGTCGTGGTTCCGATTGGTGGTGCTATCGTACATCCACGTTGATGGAGACTTCAACCCACGAAGGGTAACGGTTGCGCGAGTCCATGGAGGGCTCCACCCATGAAGTGTCCACGAAGAAGCAACCTTGTCTATCCCACCATGGTCGTCACCCACGAAGGACTTGCCTCACTAGCGGTAGATCTTCACGAAGTAGGCGATCTCCTTGCCCTTACAAACTCCTTGGTTCAACTCCACAATCTTGTCGGAGGCTCCCAGGTGACACCTAGCCAATCTAGGAGACACCACTCTCCAAGAAGTAACAAATGGTGTGTTGATGATGAACTCCTTGCTTTTGTGCTTCAAATGATAGTCTCCCCAACACTCAACTCTCTCTCACAGGATATGGATTTGGTGGAAAGAATATTTGAGTGGAAAGCAACTTGGGGAAGGCTAGAGATCAAGATTCATATGGTAGGAATGGAATATCTTGGCCTCAACACAAGTGTAGGTGGTTCTCTCTCAGAAAATGCAAGTTGGAAGTGTAGGTTCGTTCTGATGGCTCTCTCCATGAACGAAGAGGAGGTGGATGGGTATATATAGCCTCCACACAAAATCTAACTGTTACACACAACTTTCCAATCTCGGTGGGACCGAATTGGTAAACTCGGTCGGGCCGATTCAGCAAATCTAGTAACCGTTAGGATTTTCGATGGGACCGATATGCAACTCGGTAGGACCGATATGATTAGGGTTAGGGCATAACGTAATCTTGGTGAGACCGATTACACAAACTCGGTAAGACCGATTTTGGTAACAAGCTAACCAGAGAGTTGGTCAGGTAAACTCGGTGGGACCGATTCGCTCATCTCGGTGAGACCGAAGTGTTACGAAAAGGAAACAGAGAGTTTACATTGCAATCTCAGTGGGACCGATCGCTCATCTCGGTGAGACCGAAACGTTACGAAGGGAAACAGAGATTACAATCCCATCTCGATGAGACCAAGATCCCTATCGGTGAGACCGATTTGCCTAGGGTTTGTGGCAATGGCTATGACATCTGAACTCGGTGGCGTCGGATAGAAAGAATCAGTGGGGTCGAGTTTGACTTTTGGTTTAGGTAATATGTGGATGTGAGAAAGTAGTTGAGGGCTTTGGAGCATATCACTAAGCATTTTGAGCAAGAGCCTCATTAAGCAACACCTCATCCCTCCTTGATAGTATTGGTTTTTCCTATAGACTCAATGTGACCTTGGAACACTAAAATAGAAAATGTAGAGTCTTGAGCTTTGAGCTTGAGCCAATCCTTTTGTCCTTAGCATTTTGAGGGGTCCACTTTTCTCATCCATGCCATGCCAATCATTGAGCTTTCCTGAAATATTAATCTTGAAATAGCATTAGCTCAATGAGCTATATGTTGTTAGAAATTACCAAAACCACCTAGGGATAGTTGCACTTTCAGAGACGATAAGAACCGGATTGCTAAAGGGTCTAAGTTCGAAACCTTATTGGAATTGAAGATGTGGCTCGACAACTACTCGGTTACGCATTATCGTCCACACAAGGTGGTGAACTTGGACGTCAATGTGCGCTACACGGTTGCATGTGCATGTGAAGATGAAATATGTCCGTGGATTGTGCGTGCAAGACCATGGAAAGGAGGTCCCACTTGGGACGTAGTGAGTTGTGTGCCAACTCACATGTGCCGAGGCAAAAGGGTGGATGGTAAGATTGTGTCCCAAGACCACAGACAACTCACGTCCGAGTTCATCGCTTACAGGCTCTCCAACTCAATATCAACACTTCCAACAATGAGCGTCCAACATGTCATTGACCTTGTGAAAGCCATCTTTCATTACAAGGTGAAGTACGGCAAGGCATGGAAGGCGAAGCAAGCCGCATTTAAGATGTTGTATGGTACTTGGGAGGAAGCATACAACCGAATCCCTAGGTTGTTGTTAGCCATGGCCGCGACAAACCCGGGCATGGTTCATGTGGTCGAGCCTCATGGGCACCAAACAACGGTTCATGAAGGAAGGAAAGTCCGAGTATTTGGCCGTGCATTTTGGGCGTTCGAGCAATGCGTGAGGGCTTTCGAACACTGTAGGTCGGTCATCGCCATTGATGGCACATTCTTGACCGGACAATACAAGGGCGCCTTGTTGGTTGCGATAGCAAGTGATGCCAATAACCGAGTGTTGCCATTGGCATTTGCTTTGGTTGAGGTGGAGAACAATGACAACTGGGAGTGGTTTCTGCATCTTTTGAGGATGAAGGTGTTACCCGCTCAAAGGGAAATTTGTGTCATATCGGATCGGCATCCAGGAATTCTTAACACGGTGGAGATTGACATTCCCGGGCATGCTCCGTTGCACCATCGATGGTGCATGAGGCACTTTTGTTCGAACTTATATAGGGCATGTGGCCTTAAGGAGTTGACCGATGATCTTCAAGATTGTTGTCTCACTTTCTCCGACAAGCGCTTCACCACTTTGTACAACAAATTGCTCGCACACAAAAAACTTGATCCCGGGGGTCAAGACTTTCTCAATAGGCACATTCAATACCGGAACAAGTGGGCACGTGCTTTTGATGAAGATGGCTGGAGATACGGTCAAATGACAAGCAATATGGCTGAATGCTTCAATAGGGTGCTCAAAGGTGCACGTGGATTACCCGTGACGGCAATAGTTCAATACACATTTGACAAGATGAATGTGTACTTTGTAAAGTACTCGATGGAAACGGATGCACAGATAGCGGGTGAGAACCCGTGCAAGTACAAGTACAAGTTCCCACCCAAGGTTGATGAATCGTTGGTATTTCAATCACGGAAGGCGGACTCAGAAGAAATTATATTATATGACAACGAAGAGTGGAAGTACGAAGTGAAAGAGCCAGAAGGAACCACAAACAATGGCCGGCAACATGGAGGTCGGGCTTTCAAGGTGTCGTTAACACAATGTGATTGCACTTGCGGGAGGCCATTGTTGCTTTATCTCCCATGCTCACACTTGTATACCGCCGGTCGCGTTAGGAATGTGGACATCAATCACCCACGCACCATGAGGGAGTCGGAGTTCTCAATCTTGACGGTCAAGAAAACATGGGCTCCCCGCTTTCACCCGTACTTTGACCAATCACAATGGCCGGAGTATCATGGAGTTCAACTATGGCCGGATCCGGAGTTGAAGGTTGTTAAACGGGGTAGACGTAAGACAAAGCGTCTTAGAGGCGACATGGACGGATGGGGCCTTGGTGGCCGCCGTGAAGCGGGCAACGACCAATTCCAAGAGCCTCGTGAGATATCCTGTTGTGGGGAGTGCAAAGGTCATGGCCATAACAAAAGAAAATGTACAAAACCAAGGAGAAGGTCCAAGAAAAATGATGCAAGCACAAGCCAACAAGGAGTTACACAAGGGAGCCAACCAAGTGGTAGCCAACAAGTGCCAAGCCAACCAAGAGGTAGCTAATAAGTGCGAAGGCAACCACGTGGTAGCCAACCTAGCGGTAGCCAACAAGTGCCAAGGCAACCAAGTGGTAGCCAACAAGTGCCAAGCCAACCAAGTGGTAGCCAACCTAGTGGTAGCCAACAAGTGCCAAGGCAACCAAGTGGTATCCAACAAGTGCCAAGCCAACCAAGTGTTAGCCAAAGAGGATCTAGGCAACAAAGAGGTCGGCAACTAGGACTTACAAGAGGCTGTGGTGGTGGTAGAGCTGCACTACTGCGTGTGACGCCTAGCTCCTGGGCGTTGCACTGCTCAGTGTGGCGCCTTCAGGCTAGGCGTTGCACAGGTCTGTAACATAGCAAACCTTCTATTGCTTTCTAGTCAGCTCTTCCCAGGCGTGCAACGCCCAAGAGCTAGGCGCTGCACTGCTGCGTGTGACACCTAGCTCTTGGGCATTGCATGCCTGGGAAGAGCTGTCCAGAGAGCAACAAAAGGTTTGCTATGTTACAGACCTGTGCAACGCCTAGCATGGAGGTGCCACACTGAGCAGTGCAATGCCCATCTCCATGCTAGACGTTGCACAGGTCTGTAACATAGAGCTACCTTATGTTGCTCACTGGACAACTCTTCGCAGGCCACAAATTCGCTAAGTGTTTGTGTGGCGCCTAGCTGTGAGGGGCCACACTGTACAGTGCAATGCCCGCAAGCTAGGCGCTACACTGTACAGTGTGGCACCTCCCCGCTAGGCGCCACACAAACACTTAGTGTTTTTTGTCATTTTGAAAGCACAAGTGCTCCCTGGGTGGTTTTGGTAATTAATGTCAACATATCTCTTGTTGGACTAACACTTTTACCTAGTATGTTTCAGATAAGTTCAACAATGGAGTGGCGTGGACTAGAGGATGTGGAACCCCTTCAAGATGATAAGGACAAAGGATTGGCTCAAGCTTCAAGATCAAGACTCTACATTTTCTATTTTAGTGATCCAAGATCACATTGAGTCTATAGGAAAAGCCAATACTATCAAGAGGGGATGAGGTGTTGCTTAATAAGCCTCTTGCTTCATGTGCTTAGTGATATGCTCCAAAACCCTCAACTACCTTCCCACATCCACATATGACCTAAACCAAAAGTCAATCTCGGCCCCACCGATTCTTTCTATCCGGCGCCACCGAGTTTCAGATGTCACAGCCACTGCCACAAACCCTAGCAAATCGGTTTCACCGATAGGGATCTCGATCTCACCGAGATGGGATTGTAATCTCTCTGTGTATGTCCATTACCAAAATCGGTCTCACCGAGTTTGAGCAATCGGTACTACCGAGATCACAATGCAAACCCTCTGGTTAGCTTATTACCAAAATCGGTCCCACCGAGTTTGTGTAATCGGTCTCACCGAGTTTGCCTGACCAACTCTCTGGTTAGCTTATTACCAAAATCGGTCCCACCGAGTTTGTGTAATCAGTCACACTGAGATTACATTATGCCCTAACCCTAACCATATCGGTCCTACCGAGTTGCATCTCAGTCTCACCGAAAATCCTAACGGTCACTAGGTTTGCTGAATCGGTCCGACCGAGTTTAACCATTCCGTCCCACCGAGTTTGGCAAACTGTGTGTAATGGTTAGATTTTGTGTGGAGGCTATATATACCCCTCCACCCACTCTTCATTCGTGGAGAGAGCCATCAGAACACATCTACATTTCCAATACACATGTTCTGAGAGAGAACCACCTACACTTGTGTTGAGCTCAAGATATTCCATTCCAACCATGTGAATCTTGATCTCTAGCCTTCCCCAAGTTGCTTTCCACTCAAATCTTCTTTCCACCAAATCCAAATCCTATGAGAGAGAGTTGAGTGTTGGGGAGACTATCATTTGAAGCACAAGAGCAAGGAGTTCATCATCAACACACCATTTGTTACTTCTTGGAGAGTGGTGTCTCCTAGATTGGCTAGGTGTCACTTGGGATCCTCCGACAAGATTGTGGAGTTGAACCAAGGAGTTTGTAAGGGCAAGGAGATCGCCTACTTCGTGAAGATCTATCGCTAGTGAGGCAAGTCCTTCGTGGGCGATGGCCGTGATGGAATAGAAAAGGTTGCTTCTTCGTGGACCCTTCGTGGGTGGAGCCCTCCGTGGACTCGCGCAACCGTTACCCTCCGTGGGTTGAAGTCTCCATCAACGTGGATGTACGATAGCACCACCTATCGGAACCACGCCAAAACATCCGTGTCTCCAGTTGCGTTTGAATACTCCAAACCCTTCCCTTTACATTCTTGCAAGTTGCATGCTTTACTTTCCGCTGCTCATATACTCTTTGCATGCTTGCTTGATATGTATTGTTAAATTTGTGCTTAAACTCCACTCAAACTTAAGAATATTAAAAACTGTAACTTTTGGCACTTAGTGTCTAATCACCCCCCTCTAGACACCTCTTCTCGGTCCTTTCAATTGGTATCAGAGCTTTGGTCTCCATTGCCTTGGTTTAAACACCTTTGGAGGAAGATGGATGTGTCTACTTTGGGAAGTCTTAGACATAGAGTGCCTATTCTTGATGGAGAGTATTTTCATGAGTGGAAAAATGAAATGCTTGAGATTTTCAATGAATATCATTTGAACAAATACATTGCTAGCCCTTGTGCACCTCATGTTGATCCTTTGCACCCTACCCTAGATGAAGATCTTGACATGATTCGCAATCTTAGAACCATCAATCTTATCATAAGAGGATTGCCCAAGAATTTGATTGCTAGTTTGCCTACTCTTGATTGTGCCTATACTATATGGAAATTTCTTGAGGAGCGATTTCCAAGTTATTCCTTGAAAAACTTAGACGAAATTCTCCATAAGTCTATTGCCTTGAGTAAGATGAACTCTAGTGATCCAAGCTTTGGTGATTGTCTATTTGAGCTTACCAATCTCATGCGTGCTAAAGGAAATGTTGGAATCATTAGCGATATCATATCCGAAGCTATTAGAATTCATAAAGGTAACCATTGTGATGATCATTTATCTAATGAATTACCCTCTCTAGGAATTGATCAATCACAAGATGATGTTGAACATGGATACTATGATGAAGATGATGATAGTGACTATGATCTTGATGATGCAATGAGGCATTTTGGTCTTATGGCAAATCTTCGTGGCTACATGGCTGGAGGAAAGAAATGGGTTCTTGATAGTGGATGTACTGATCATATGACCGGAGATGAAGAGATGTTCCGTGAGCTTGCTGAAAACGACGACCCTCAAAAATATATCACTTTTGGTGATAATTCAAAGGGTGGGGTGGTTGGCCTTGGTAAGGTGGCCATCTCACATGATAGCTCCATACAAAATGTCATGCTCGTTGAATCCCTTGGATACAATTTACTTTTAGTTTCTAGACTTGCGGATTTCGGTTTCAACGTCTTATTCACTGAAGTAGATTGTCAAGTGTTTCGTAGAGACAATTATAAAATGGTCTTTACCGGTATACGTAGAGGAGATCTTTACATTGTTGATTTCACTAAAAAGGCTCAACCTAAAACTTGCTTAATTGCTAAATCTTCTAAAGGCTGGTTGTGGCATAGAAGACTAGGTCATGTTGGAATGCAAAATCTTGATAAGCTTATTAAAGGTGATCATATCCTTGGAATAAAAGATGTCATATTTGACAAGGATAGACTTTGTAGTGCTTGTCAAGCAGGGAAACAAGTTGGAGGAAGTCATCGCGTGAAGAACATCATGACCACAAGAAGACCACTCGAGCTACTTCACATGGATCTCTTTGGTTCAAATGCCTACAAGAGTCTCGGTGGTAACTCATTTGGTCTAGTCATAGTTGATGATTTTTTGAGATTTACGTGGGTGTTCTTTCTTGATGACAAATCGCAGGTCCAAAAGATCTTCAAAAACTTCGCTAGGAAGGCCCAAAATCAGTCTAACGTGAAGATCAAGAAGGTTCGGAGCGACAACGGAACAGAGTTCAAGAACGCAAATGTGGACACCTTTCTTAACGAAGAAGGGATTTCACACGAGTTCTCGGCTACGTACACACCTCAACAAAATGGAGTTGTCGAGAGGAAGAACCGGACTCTTATCGAGATGGCAAGAACGATGCTTGATGAGTACAAAACGACAAAGCACTTTTGGGCGGAAGCGGTTGAGACAACTTGTCATGCAACAAATCGCTTGTATCTTCACAAGCTACTCGGCAAGACGGCATACGAGCTCCTCACCGGTAACAAACCCCAAGTTGGATACTTTCGAGTATTCGGCTCAAAGTGCTACATTCTTGATAAGCATCATCGTTCTAAATTTTCTCCTAAATCTCATGAAGGTCTCCTACTTGGTTATGGCTCAAACTCTCACACTTACCGTGTCTACAACAATTTCACCCGAAAGGTTGAAGAGACGGTAGATGTGAAGTTTGATGAATCTAACGGCTCGCAAGTAGAGCAATTGCCAATTGATGTAGGAGACAAAGACCCTTCGGAAGCAATTCAAGACTTGTCCATTGGCAAGATTCGTCCAACAGAAATGAAGGAGAGTACCTCGTCCGTCCAAGTGGAAGCTTCTACCTCACGACAAGGTGAACCAAGAGTTGATACGGAAGCATCCACAAGTGGGACACGCCAAGATGAAGAAAACGAGGAAGTACACCAAGATGAACATCAACAACCTCCTTCTCCACCACGACAAGAGAACGACAACGTCAACAATGAAGAAGGCCTAGAAGAAGAACAAGATGAAGAGGATGTTCCACCCCGACCCAAGCAAAAGCTTTCACGAGTTCGAGTAAGAATTGCCAAAGATCATCCCGTCGAGCAAATCTACAATGATATCCAAACCGGGAGAATCACTCGCTCTCAAACTCGTTTAGCTAACTTTTGTGAACATTACTCATTCATCTCTAGCATTGAACCTATGAAGGTTTAAGAAGCATTGGAGGATCCAGATTGGATAAATGCTATGCATGAAGATCTACACAACTTTGAGAGAAATCAAGTGTGGACATTGGTCGAGAAGCCCGACAACAACCACAACATCATTGGTACCAAATTGGTGTTTCGCAACAAGCAAGATGAAGATGGACAAGTGGTTCGCAACAAAGTGCGTCTCATCGCCCAAGGCTACACACAAGTTGAAGGTATGGACTATGGTGAGACATATGCTCTCGTTGCTAGACTTGAGTCCATTCGCATCTTACTTGCCTATGCTAATCACCATGATATCACCTTGTACCAAATGGACATTAAAAGTGATTTTCTAAATGGCGAATTTGAGGAGGAAGTTTATGTTAAGCAACCTCCCGGCTTCGTCAATCCTAATAAACCTAATCATGTTTACAAACTTCACAAAGCCCTTTATGGTCTTAAACAAGCTCCTAGAGCATGGTATAAATGCTTGACCAAGTTCCTTATTGAAAAAGGCTTTGAAATTGGTAAAATTGATTCTACTCTTTTCACTAAAAGGGTTAATGGAGAACTATTTGTGTGCCAAATTTATGTTGATGATATCATATTTGGTTCAAATAACCCTCATTTTAGTGAGAAGTTTGGAAAGCTAATGTCGGAGAAGTTTGAGATGTCTATGATGAGTGAACTCAAATTCTTTCTCGGTTTGCAAATCAAGCAAACTAAGGAAGGTACCTTTGTTTCTCAAACAAAGTACACCAAGGACTTATTCAAGAAGTTCAATATGCAAGAATGCAAAGGTATGACTACACCCATGCCTACTAGTGGACATCTTGACTTGACCAAAGATGGTGAACCAGTTGATCAAAAGGTTTATCGCTCTATGATTGGTTCATTATTATATCTATGTGCCTCTCGTCCCGATATTATGCTAAGTGTGTGCATGTGTGCACGATATCAAGCTTCTCCTAAAGAATGTCATCTTAAGGCTGTGAAAAGGATAGTGAGATACTTAATCCATACACCAAATTTTGGCATTTGGTATCCTAAGAGGTCCTCTTTTGATCTTGTTGGCTACTCCGATTCGGACTATGCCGGAGACAAGTGACGGTGTCCTGGACTAGGGGGTACTCACCATGTCGTTTCCCGATCTGTTAGATTGGGCCGAGGACCCCCATGGCCGTATACTCATGGCCAGTTCGGACAACTGCCGCATACAAGGAAGATTCCACAAGACATGGCGATCAAGACAAGGACTCCTCCCCACCGGCGTATTCGGCTAGGACTCTTGTTATCCTAGGCCTCTGGTGCATTATATAAACCAAGGCCAGGCTAGTCGATAGAGGACATACAAACAACCATCATCATACACAATCATACCATAGGCTAGCTTCTAGGGTTTAGCCTACTTGATCTCGTGGTAGATCTACTCTTGTACTACCCATATCATCAATATTAATCTAGCAGGAGTAGGGTTTTACCTCCATCGAGAGGGCCCGAACTTGGGTAAAATAAAGTGTCCCTTGTCTCCTGTTACCATCCGATCTTGACGCACAGTTTGGGACCCCCTACCCGAGATCCGCCGGTTTTGACACCGACATTGGTGCTTTCATTGAGAGTTCCGCTGTGTGATCGACAAAAGGATCGATGGCTCGCCTGCAGATCAACTGCGACTTCGGCATCTTCGTCACCAGCTCGACTGGTCACCTTGGTTCGACCAAGAATTGCGCCCCGTGTTCGGATCACCATGTTCGGACGAGGGCCTTCATCAAACATCAACTCCGATCTATATCAAGATCATGGAGGAATCATCCATGGAGCTCGGGGGCTCAACGTCAACATTGCCCTCGAGCGACCGTGCTGTTTTTCTGGGCAGCGAACTCGTATCTGCTGCCACCACCTCCTCGAGTATCGCTTTGACGATCACTTTGGTGGAATTGTGCGGAATTGAGTCTACAACAACCCTGGAAAATTTCGTCGAGTTCTGATGGAGGAATCTCTGGCAATCCACGATATACCGGAGCCCTGTCAAATCTGGACGGGAATTTGTATGCGTTTAGGGCGTGGTGTCCAGCTTCTAGCTCAGACGTCCTTTGGAAGATCCAACCGTTGATCGGCTGCAGAATTTCTGTATCTACCACCTCACAAAATTTCAGCTCGATCCGACCGTCCAAACTCCGGGAAACTTCCGATTAGTGCATCACTTTTCGGATCTGTTTTCTGCGCGTAAACGAATCCGACCCGAGTTCATCTTTTCTATGAACGGGATTTTGGACATCCCTTTTGAAGGAAGTTTTGTATGGGGTATTGTGTTTTGTTCCCGAACACATCCCACTAATTTTAAGATCTTTTGAACATGATCTTCAACATCATGCTGGTGTCAAACCAGTCCGGCAATATTACTCCACGGCTGCCGACCTGCGCTAAGACACGACGTCACTTTGTTGAGCCGAGCTCAACTTCTTCGGATCATCATCTTGGCAAGCCGAACAAGAGTCCGGCATCGCGAAGGATAAAACATCACCAACATCGCCGCCCCACGGATTACACGGAGCAGGCATACCGGCATCGCAACACGGTTGCTTCATCAAGCCAGCATCGACCACGTCATGACCTGCATCGACAGGGCCGCACTATCGCTTCTTCAAGCTTGTGTCCATCACGCCGACCTATTTCGACATCTCGGCTGGACCGGGGGCTTCGCCATCTCTTCATCAACCTACTCCGGACACTTTGGCGTCACTAGCCGACCAGCTCCGTCACGTTAGCTGGGCCGAGGGCTTTGCCTCGGCTAGCCAACCTTTACCAGCATTGCCATGCCGTCGTTTTATCGCCCATCAGGCAATGGGTGTGCGGAGCGAGTCCCAATTTTGGGAATCACCTTCCTTCGGATTGCTACAACAAATAAACCAGGTGCTATCAATCCCTAATATTTTTTGCTTGTTTGGGTTCATTTTTCCCAAGGAATTATTACTCTGGTTTGTCCATCATATATACACAGGTCTATCAAAATGGTGGCCGCATTCACGACAGTCGCATGGTGGTTCGGTCAGTTTCCGTACATAGTCCGGCGAGCGCCGCATCCGGAGCTCGGACCGACCTGCGAATTCAGGCTTTGCCACGCCTTTACCGCATCACGCCGACGCCCTGCATCGACATTGACTTCGGCGCCAGGCCATATTTCTTTTATTACTCACTTTGCATAAATTATTCATTATGCAACGATTTTTTTATTATCATTATCACTATTATCTCCCGTTTGCACTATTTTTGTGCACAGGAAAATGATCCGGGGACTTCGGCGTCACTCTGCCGGTCTGCATTGACCGTGCTATGTCACCACTTCGGCGTGTCGAGCTCTCCGCTCCGCCACCTCGGGACCGGCTTGGGGGATAGAACCTTGTCCCGCATCAATCTCAGACTGCGAACACATTAACCAGCTAAGCCCCTTTCATGCTCAAAGCTTTAATTTCTAACTTGTGTTCGGTTCGACCAAGCATTATACTTTTTTGGAAAAAAGTTGCTTGTAATTTTTTTCCTTGTCCAAACATTGTTTGTGACGCATAAATTCAAATACCCCGTTTACTTGGGGGCTTCCTTTATGAAGCTTTTCCTGTTGCATATGATTATACTTGTACGGCTTCGTTCCTTGTTCGTGTATTACGCCACAATATGCACCATATTGACTTAAGCGATTTGCAAGATGGGTTGCCTCGCTCCTGTGTTTACCCCTACGTTCCCGATTGTTCGGCTAGGGAGTAAAGGGAGCACCTCTGCGATTGTCACGATCGGTTCGCCCGAGCCGGACCTCAGACTAGGTGAAGCCGAAAGCTAGCGCTCTTATAGTTTTCAATGATGGTCGGCACACAACGGAACTCATGAGTACAAAAAATCTATTGCACAAGTCTCATAATAACAATGAGCACCGAAGAAAGGTATCGGTGGGGGTACTATTTTCTTCGAAGATGCTTCTTACTCTTTGCAGTAATATATCATAAGTTCCCTGAGCGCGCTTTGTCTGTTACAGCCTTATGGCCTGATTGCCTGGTTATTGGAAACACCGTCGATATTCTCGACCGATGGAGTACATAACACTTTTCGGTCCGTGACCGAAGAGGGAGAAGCCGACGGTCGGTTAAGACACGTTTAAAGTTCGGTTGAACATAGATATGATATAAGTACTTCGGTACATGCAATCATTCTCCTACCCAAGTCACTTGGGGGATCTTAAGTTTATTTGAGCCGTTTTATAATAAGTGTTCTTCTTCTTAGTCGTTGCGAAGTTTTATTATTATTATTTATCACTCCTTTTTTCGACACGAGTGTGCGGTCACTAGCCGGGGAGCCTAATTTCTCTCTCAAAGCCGCTAGAGTTTAGTTTGCTAAACTGGCCTGATGAGAAGTACTCCGCCCTCGGGATAGGAGGTTGAAGCCGTAGGCTGACCCGCTCGAAATCTTGAGATAGGATGTATCATGTTAAAGCACGACAGAAGCACTTCTTTTTTCCAAGACCAATTTTCGGATTGGCACCGAACACTTGATATTGTTCGGACGTCATGTTTTTACTGACGTTTCTTGGTTTTCCAAGCTTTTTGGCACTTTTAAACTATTTGTGCTTTTCCAGCATTAGTCTCGCAGTGCAATGCCGGACACCTTTTAGGGATTCGGCAAAAACATTCTCAGATATTACTATATATGCATCGGTTTCGAATTGTGTCTTCAGTCAATAGTTGGGTTGCCCGGCTCCTGCACTTGTTTCCTACGTTCCGTTTTGTTCGGCTAGGCGTGCAAAGGGAGAACCACTGCGATTGTGCTTCCATCTCACATGGTTATCCACCTCAGTGGAGAAAGCCGAAAACTGACTGTCACAATAAGCGTAAACTGGTCAGCGATCCGATGACTATGTTAAATAACAGGCCGTTCATAACATTGGCCGAAGTGTTTACGGCTTGACCTCGACTGTCGCCGAACACTACCGGGGGCTATTAACTAGCCTCCCAAACTAAATCCTCGATATTTTCCTCTTACATTGGAGCTGAGGTTTTATGATCATGCTTAGCATGACAACCCAAAGAAAGGAACCGATAGCGGGACTATTTTCTTTGGAAGACATTTCTTCGGTTAAACAATAATATAACATATCTCTCCGCGTACCTTTGTTTATAAAACCGTATGGCCAGATTGCCTTGTTTGTCGTAAATCTTTGCCCTCATAAAGGCTTTATAAAGTAAGACAAACACTCCTCGGCTACTGGCCGAGGAGGTGGAAGCCGATGGTCGGTCAACAAAGTTTTGTACAATGCGGATCCGAGCATTAAATGACGTAAAGTACTTCGATACATAGAGTCATTACACACAATTTGTGATTTTACTAAGGATATCGATCCTTAATTCGGCCACCCGTGCCCGCATTAAGGCTCGGGAGCTACTGGGCTTCGGGCTTATTATTTAAACATATTAAAGGGGCACATCGATCTCCTGATCTGGTGTTGCCACCCGACCAGTGTCTCGGGGGCTACTGCATTGCTTGTCCAATGCAGAAAATTTTATGTGCAATATAGTTTCCGAGGAGATTTTAATCCTCAGGTTGGTCGGCCGCACCCAACCTGAGTCTCGAGGACTGAGCACGCCGCTTTTAGTGTCCCGAAGTATTCTGCCGAGCTAGGACTTGATCCTCAGGCCGATTTTGCAAATCGACCTGAGTCTCACCGGCTACTGGGATCAGCGGTCTTATGTCATCCTTCATGTGCATCTCGGGTTTTCGACCGATACCCACCTTGAGGGCTACTGGCTATATATCTCGGCAGAGAATAAATTGCACCAATCAAAAATATTGACAAAAATCGGCCCACATTCGGGGTGGTGCACCACCTCGGAAGCAGTCCGGCATAAAGCTCGGGCGCTAGTGGCTGGCTCCATAGAGGGCATTTCCAGCATTAAGCTCGGCTAAACTCCTTCAAACTTCTTTGAACCAAGGTGATTTACGACACCTCGGATACAGTCCGGCGTTAGAGCTCGGATACAGTCCGGTGTTGGAGCTCGGATACATAGTCAGGCGTTGGATCTCGGATACATTCCGGCATTAGAGCTGGGAAGCGGTCCGGCGTTGGTGCTCGGCTGCAAAAGATACCTCGAATGCGATCCGGCGTTGGAGCTCGGACGCAAGAGGACACTGCCTCCCGGGGACAAATTCAAACCCGAGGTGTGGCATAAAAATAAACAAGGCATTGATAAAGGCCGGAAACTTAAAGGGGCTTCTCGGATACCCGACGTGTAAACCCGTCGAATGCATTTCGGCGATCCTCAAGATCGAAGATAAAGAAGATTTGTTGAACCAGTTTTCAAGACCGACGACCGAAGATGAAGAATGGTTCGGAAGAATCGAGGAGCGTCCCTAACTTGAAGACCGGTTCAGGGGGCTACTGACGGTGTCCTGGACTAGGGGGTACTCACCACGTCGTTTCCCGATCTGTTAGATTGGGCCGAGGACCCCCATGGCCGTATACTCATGGCCAGTTCGGACAACTGCCGCATACAAGGAAGATTCCACAAGACTTGGTGATCAAGACAAGGACTCCTCCCCACCGGCGTATTCGGCTAGGACTCTTGTTATCCTAGGCCTCTAGTGCATTATATAAACCGAGGTCAGGCTAGTCGATAGAGGACATACAAACAACCATCATCATACACAATCATACCATAGGCTAGCTTCTAGGGTTTAGCCTCCTTGATCTCGTGGTAGATCTACTCTTGTACTACCCATATCATCAATATTAATCTAGCAGGAGTAGGGTTTTACCTCCATCGAGAGGGCCCGAACCTGGGTAAAATAAAGTGTCCCTTGTCTCCTGTTACCATCCGACCTTGACGCACAGTTCGGGACCCCCTACCCGAGATCCGCCGGTTTTGACACCGACAACAAGGTTGATAGAAAATCCACTTCGGGTACTTGTCAATTCCTTGGTAGATCTCTTGTGTCTTGGTCTTCCAAGAAACAAAACTCGGTATCCTTATCCACCGCCGAAGCGGAATACATTGCCGCTGGTTCATGTTGTGCTCAATTACTTTGGATGACCCAAACTCTTAAAGATTATGGGATATATGTGAAACATGTTCCATTGTTATGTGACAATGAAAGTGCTATTAAGATTGCTCACAATCCCGTGCAACATTCTCGAACTAAGCATATTGAAGTTTGTCATCATTTCATTCGAGATCATGTTGCCAAAGGGGACATTAACCTTACGCATGTTCGCACCAATAAGCAATTGGCGGATATATTCACTAAACCACTTGATGAGAAAGTGTTTTGCAGGTTGAGAGGTGAATTGAACATCATTGATGCTTTAAACTTGGAGTAGGAACTCCATTTGATACATACGGGGCATGAGCCTATGACTAATCCTCGATATTTCTCTTATGATGCTATTCTTATGTCTTGGATATATTTGTACCTTGCATGTTATCTAACCCATGTAGGTACTTGGATGAATCTAAATATATGAAATTGCAACTCTCTCACATCTTGAGCAATCTCTACATCACCAAGTCTTTACACACTGGTGGTTGAAGACAAGAAAGCATGAAACCATTCAAACATATCCTTTGACAAATTCTATGTTAAATCCTATAATTGTCATTTTGGATACACAAGTGCTCTTCCTTGCAAGACTAACCCATGTAGGTAGATGAACTCAAACTCCAAGTGGTGCTCCCAACTCTTGATGAACTATACCAACCTTGAGCAACCCACACAAGTTCAACTACATGAGCAAGATCCACACCACCACCCAAGGTATGTTATTCCATCTTAGAGAAGATTTACTCCAAGACATGAGTCAAAGCAACTCGACAAGATGTGAATACATCAAGATGCTTAAACAAAAAATGGTAAACCCATTTTGAGCTTAAACGATGAGTATGACCTATGATCAAGTGCTCTCACTTGACTCCTAAGTCAATATACTCTAACATAGGTGACTTTGTCACCGCCCAACTCTAGATGAAGTTCTCTTGTGTTCTTTTATGTGTTATTGCATTTGTCTCTTGCATATTTGTTTCCCCTTTCAAAAAAAACTTCATCTAGATCCTTTAGTTTGTTTTCTTTTCTTTTTGTTTTGCATTTTCTGCATCCAATTCATTGCAAATCTTTCAGTTAATTCCTTGCATATCCTTGTGAGATCTTACTTGTCTAGTGAGCTAAGGTGACAAGTGGTTTCACTCTAATGAACTCGGTCACACCGGTTTGTTCTCTTTGGCCCAACCGAAATCTTTCGGTGCAACCGAAGCACACAACTCGGAGTCACCGATTCCACCACAGGAAAACCAACTTGCCACTTATTCCTGATTTCTGTTTGCTCCAGCTCCACTCAATGATTCTTGTCCTCTACCAGCATCATATTAGACATGCTGCTTTGCTCTGTGACTCAAGGACCAACCCATTTGTATCACATGTCCAGAAGAGCCCTTCTTGGAAATTGATGTCAAAGGGGGAGAGAGAGATCACATCAAAGCTCAATCTTTCCTATAGGGGGGAGAAAGAGAGAATACTCAGGGGGAGAAAGTAATATCATCAAAGACCCCAGATGCTTGGTGTTCAAGAGGAGAGATGTCACATGTCTTTAAGAGGGGAATGACATGTTTGCTTGCTTGCTTTAGCTCAAGCTTTGTTGTTTCTTTTCTGTTGCTCTGATTTTCTGTTCCCTATCTTCTCCCAATATCCCATGCAGATTCAGGGGGAGCAAGACATATAAGGGAAGGAAATCTCTGATTTTATTGCATATCTTTACCTTTGGGGACATGTCTATATCCAATGTGGTACTTAGTACTCACTCTATATGTCATCCCAGTCTTGGTTCTTTTGTGTTTTCTCTTGTTTGCTTTGGTTAGTAGGTGTATCTGTGTTATCTAACCTTGTTTGCGCAGGTTCATCCCATCCTAAGCCAACTCAAGACCACAAGGTAAGCATATGCATCTCAGTCATCTGAATGAGAAGTTCTTGCTGATATACATACTGTTTGCAAGAAGGACTCATGAGCATGAAGGTACATTTCTCATATTCACAACATTTTCTCTGATGCATATAGCCAAGATACATGTAACACATTGCTTACTCTGTCATGCTTATGCATTCACATGCTCCTATATTCCATATTCACATGTTTGCATACATGTAGGGGGAGCCTATGCATGTTACATGTCTTTCCAAAGCTTTACTTGCTATTCTCTATATCTTTATCTAAAGCTTTGATGTATGTTGTCATCAATTACCAGAAAGGGGGAGATTGAAAGCACAAGTGCTCCCTGGGTGGTTTTGGTAATTAATGTCAACATATCTCTTGTTGGACTAACACTTTTACCTAGTATGTTTCAGATAAGTTCAACAATGGAGTGGCATGGACTAGAGGATGTGGAACCCCTTCAAGATGCTAAGGACAAAGGATTGGCTCAAGATTCAAGATCAAGACTCTACATTTTCTATTTTAGTGATCCAAGATCACATTGAGTCTATAGGAAAAGCCAATACTATCAAGAGGGGATGAGGTGTTGCTTAATGAGCCTCTTGCTTCATGTGCTTAGTGATATGCTCCAAAACCCTCAACTACCTTCCCACATCCACATATGACCTAAACCAAAAGTCAATCTCGGCCCCACCGATTCTTTCTATCCGGCGCCACCGAGTTTCAGATGTCATAGCCACTGCCACAAACCCTAGCAAATCGGTTTCACCGATAGGGATCTCGGTCTCACCAAGATGGGATTGTAATCTCTCTGTGTATGTCCATTACCAAAATCGGTATCACCGAGTTTGACCAATCGGTACTACCGAGCTTACAATGCAAACCCTCTGGTTAGCTTATTACCAAAATCGGTCCCACCGAGTTTGTGTAATCGGTCTCACCAAGTTTGCCTGACCAACTCTCTGGTTAGCTTATTACCAAAATCGGTCCCACCGAGTTTGTGTAATCGGTCACACCGAGATTACGTTATACCCTAACCCTAACCATATCTGTCCTACCGAGTTGCATCTCAGTCTCACCGAAAACCCTAACGGTCACTAGGTTTGCTGAATCGGTCCGACCGAGTTTAACCATTCGGTCCCACCGAGTTTGGCAAATTGTGTGTAACGGTTAGATTTTGTGTGGAGGCTATATATACCCCTCCACCCACTCTTCATTCATGGAGAGAGCCATCAGAACACATCTACACTTCCAATACACATGTTCTGAGAGAGAACCACCTACACTTGTGTTGAGCTCAAGATATTCCATTCCAACCATATGAATCTTGATCTCTAGCCTTCCCCAAGTTGCTTTCCACTCAAATCTTCTTTCCACCAAATCCAAATCCTATGAGAGAGAGTTGAGTGTTGGGGAGACTATCATTTGAAGCACAAGAGCAAGGAGTTCATCATCAACACACCATTTGTTACTTCTTGAAGAGTGGTGTCTCCTAGATTGGCTAGGTGTCACTTGGGAGCCTCCGACAAGATTGTGGAGTTGAACCAAGGAGTTTGTAAGGGCAAGGAGATCGCCTACTTCATGAAGATCTACCGCTAGTGAGGCAAGTCCTTCGTGGGCGATGGCCGTGATGGAATAGACAAGGTTGCTTCTTCGTGGACCCTTCGTGGGTGGAGCCCTCCGTGGACTCGCGCAACCGTTACCCTCCGTGGGTTGAAGTCTCGATCAACGTGGATGTACGATAGCACCACCTATTGGAACCACGCCAAAACATCCGTGTCTCCAATTGCATTTGAATACTCCAAACCCTTCTCTTTACATTCTTGCAAGTTGCATGCTTTACTTTCCGCTGCTCATATACTCTTTGCATGCTTGCTTGATATGTATTGTTAAATTTGTGCTTAAACTCCACTTAAACTTAAGAATATTAAAAACTGTAACTTTTGGCACTTAGTGTCTAATCACCCCCCCTCTAGACACCTCTTCTCGATCCTTTCACATTTAGACTAGGTCATTTTCAGGCACAGTTCAACATTTCGTACAATAAACAGTAAGGATCTTTAACGTCAAAAAAGACAGCATTTTGAGCATCACACACAACAAGTTCAGCATTACTAGCACCACTCCAAGTTCAACGACATAACAAGTTCCACATTACTAAGAGCTATCACCGCTTCAAGTTTAACATAGAGCTACCACCACTCCAAGTCCAACGACATAATAAGTTCCACCTTACTAAGATCTAGCACCACTCCAAGTTCAACATTGCAAATACAGGACGATGACTACTTTCTTGAGCGCTTTTTGGCTGCTCCCCCCTCTTGCTGGCTATCTTCTTCGGCTTCCTAGGAAGAGCAACCCGCTCCGGCTCTGGCTCCGGTTCCTCCACATTTTAACGCCCCAAGACCGGAGCTTCAGATGCCTTCCATGGATTCCGGGTTTCGTCATGTGTTTTGTGTTGTTCATTGCTTTCGTCATGCCATCTCTTGCATTGCATCATGTCATCATGCCATCATATCATTAATTTTTTTATAACTCTCCTAAATAAACCGTATGGATCTTTGATCCATTTAAATCGAGGGAATTCAATGGTGACTCTCTTTAAAACATATCCTCTCGATATTTAGAGAGCTATAATAAAATATTCCATTTTGGAATTCACCATAACACACTTGCAAAATCTCAATGCCTTTGTTATCTCAATTCTTGGCCTCTAACCTTGCCCATAATTTCTTTCATCATTTTCCGGAGATCTTCCTAAATGTTCAACATTTTTGGACCTTTCCAACCCTCACTTCCTATTCAAACCATTTGAATTAAATTCAAATGAATTTGAATTTAAATCTTGCAATCATGCTCACTTCTATTTTCTTGGGACAAGCGCATTTTTGTGAGTCCGGGAAAATTGTCCGCGTGCCCAAATTCTTCCTCTAACCTTCTCTTCTCTCTTTTACTTTCTCTTTTTTCTCTGTTTTGTTTTTTTATTTTTCTTTAGAGAGAGAGAGAGAGAGAGAGAGTTGAGGCCCAGTAGCCATCCAGCCAGCAGGCCTCCTGGCCTTTTTTTCCCTCTCCCCACCTTCCAAGGCCTAGGCCCAGCCGGCGCCCATCGACCAAACCCTAGCCTCCCCTGCCCGATCCCCATCTCCCTCCCGAGCGCCGTTTTTCTCCTCCTCGCTCGACCCTCTCTCCCTCGATCCCCTCGCCCGAGCCATCTCTCGCTCGCCCCCGCGCCCAACCTTCTCCTCGTGCGCCACCCCGCTGGCCCCGTTTCGCCTCGCCCCGCCCGGAACCGGTGGTCCTCGCCATGGATCCGCCGTCCCCGCCGCCGGATCACGCTTCTCCGCCGTTCCCGGCCTTCCCTGCAGCCCGCCGCCGCTCACCTTCAAGTCCCGCATCGCCAGGAGGTCATCCTCGCCCGCCCCTGCTCCCGGTCAACCTCGCCGCCGACCTCCTTGGTCCCGCCGCGTCGTTCCTCAAGCTCCTGTGCCCTGTTTCTCCTACCGCGCCGACGCCCTCCTTCGGCTGCTCGCGCCTGCAGCTCCGTCCGCGAGCTCGTGCAGCCATGGCCGCCACAGGAGCCTCGCGTCCGACCACCTCCTCGCCGCCCTTGGTGCCGCGCCACCAGGACCTCCGCCGTTCGCCTCCTGCAGCCCGAGCGCCTCGTCTCAGCGCGGCCCCGCCATGGATGCCGCCATGGACGCCGAGCTTCCTCCCCCACGCCCTGCTGCAGCTGCTCTTCCCGGTGCCGCCCGTCGCCGATGAGCTCCACCACGAGCCCAGCTCCGCGCGCCCCTGCCTAGCTCCTGTTGAGCCGCACCAAGTCACTCGAAGACTGCCATGTTGCTGCCCCGTACAAGACCGTCAAGTTCCACGACGGACCGCGAGCTCCACGGATCCGCCAAGTACCTGGACGCCCGATGCCTAGAACGCCTACCGTCGACCCCGTGGACGTCAAGTACCTCTACGAACCGTGTACCACTACATGGACCGCCAAGTTCCACTACCGCCGCCCGAAGATCTACAGAACGTCAAGTACCCCTTCGAGATGACGAGATCGGCAAGTTCAAATGATGCCAAGTACCTCTACGAACGACACTGGTAGTATATGAGCGTGTACAACTACCATCTCATGCATGTCACCGAGTACCACGACATCGACGACCCTTCCAGTTAGACTACGGACCGTGTACAACTACCGTCGACCCCGAAGACCTCGGATTCATCAAGTTCCCACGACGACTTAAGTGTACCCCTTTGGTTCGTCAAGTTCGACTACCGTCGCTACCTTGTACAACTACTTCCACTACTACCGTCGCGGAACAACTACTTCCACTACTTCCTTCGATGATCTTGAACCGTCCCGAATGCACGCTCCAAAGGTATAACCACCGAGACGACCGCCGTGGACCGAATGCATGTATTGAATGAGATGCACCGTTTTCACCATGTCTGAATTGTCACTCGTTGCCATGCCATCGTCTCGTGGGAACCCAGTATCCGGGATCACCCCACCATCTTGCCCAATTCGCATCCGCACGCTTCCTTTTGCACCGGTATCTCGATCGAGTACCGGAAACCGATATGTTGCCGTGGCACCATTTTCGGATTTGTTGCCGTGGCACCCCTTTCGTTCCGCCATGGTGACCAAATGCTTCATAATATGCTCATGTTAACATTTTCATAAAATTGCATAAAACTTGAGATTGTCATCTGCATCATGATAACAACATTTAAAATGCTTAAAATTGTTGTTTGCATTTATTTTGCTAAATGCCATGTTAAAATGATTTATTTCATAACTAATTAACCGTAACTCCGATTTTATTAAACTTTATATGTAAATGGGGTAGAAAAATGCATAGATTAACATGGTGCACTTTATTTTGCTGCTTAACAACATTAAAATATGCTTTAGGACAGAACAGTACCAAATCTAAAATACGCACATGAGGATTTTCCGGAATTGTTGTTGTTATTTCCGGCCCCATTTAACCTTGCCTAGATAGCTAGTTTACTTATGCTTCATCTCTTGCCATGTTTAACAACATTTAATATTGTTGGGTACATAACCGAGAGAGAACTAATTAATTGATGTGGTGTCGCGTCAATATGCAACTCGTTGCATATTGAGCTCCACTTAATTTGTAGCGTTGTTTGTTGCACTTTGCCATGCCATGCTCATTGAACCGGACATGCATCATACTTGTTTGTGCATCATGTCTTGTGTATGTGGTGATTGTTTACTATGTTGTTTGTTCGTTTCCGGGTTGCTTCTCTCGTTAGCTTCGGTTTCGTTCCGGAGTTGTGAGGATTCGTTCGACTACGTCCGTTTGTCTTCTTCATGGAGTCGTTCTTCTTCCTTGCGGGATCTCAGGCAAGATGACCATACCCTCGAAATCACTTCTATCTTTGCTTGCTAGTTGCTCGCTCTTTTGCTATGCCTATGCTGCGATATCTACCACTTGCTTATCATGCCTCCCATATTGTTAAACCAAGCCTCTAACCCACCTTGTCCTAGCAAACCGTTGTTTGGCTATGTTACCGCTTTGCTCAGCCCCTCTTTTAGCGTTGTTAGTTGCAGGTGAAGATGAAGTTTGTTCCTTGTTGGAACATGGGGGTGTTGTACCTTGTTGGAACATGTCTACTTGTTGGGATATCACAATATCTCTTATTTAATTAATGCATCTATATACTTGGTAAAGGGTGGAAGGCTCGGCCTTATGCCTGGTGTTTTGTTCCACTCTTGCCGCCCTAGTTTCCGTCATATCGGTGTTATGTTCCCGGATTTTGCGTCCCTAACGCGGTCGGGTGATTTATGGGACCCCCTTGACAGTTCGCTTTGAATAAGATTTTTCCAGCGAGGCCCAACCTTGGTTTTACCATTTGCCTCACCACCACCTATTTTCCCTTGGGAGTAATTAACCCAAGGGTCATCTTTATTTAGCCCCCCGGGCCAGTGCTTCTCTAAGTGCTGGTTCGAACCGAGCAACCTGCGGGGCCACCACGGGGAAACTCGAGGCCTGGTTTTACTCGTAGCTTGACTTATCCGGTGTTGCCCTGAGAACGAGATATGTGCAGCTCCTATCAGGATGTCGGCGCATCGGGCGGCTTTGCTGGACTTGTTTTATTGTTGTCGAAATGTCTTGTAGCCGGGATTCCGAGACTGATCGGGTCTTCCCGGGGAGAAGGAATATCCTTCGTTGACTGCGAGAGCTTATAATGGGCTAAGTTGGGACACCCCTGCAGGGTTTGAACTTTCGAAAGCCGTGCCCGCGATTATGGGCAGATGGGAATTTGTTAATGTCCAGTTGTAGAAAACCCGAAGTTGATCTTAATTAAAATACACCAACCGCGTGTGTAACCGTGATGGTCTCTTCTCGGCGGGGTCCGGGAAGTGAACACGGTTGTTGGAGTTATGTCTGATGTAAGTAGTACAGGATCACTTATTGATCATAGTTGTTCGACCGTGCTTTTGCCTTCTCTTCTCGCTCTCATTTGCGTATGTTAGCCACCATTTATGCTAGTTGCTTGCTGCAGCTCCACCTCACTACCCTGTCCTACCTATAAGCTTAAATAGTCTTGATCTCGCGGGTGTGAGATTGCTGAGTCCCCGTGACTCACCAGATACTTTCAAAACCAGTTTGCAGGTGCCGATGAGACCGTGCAGGTGACGCACCCGAGCTCAAGGAGGAGTTCGATGAAGATCTTATCCTTTATGTTGTTTCGTTCTAGTCGATCAGTAGTGGAGCCCAGTTGGGGTCGATCGTGGACCTTTGTCGCTTTTGGGGTTTTCTTCTTTTATTTTGGCTCCGTAGTCGGGCCCTGATTGTAACTGTATGATGTAATGTTTCATTCATGTACTTGTGTGAAGTGGCGATTGTAAGCCAACTATGTATCTCTTTCCCTTTATGTATTAAATGGGTCGTGTGAAGATTACCTCACTTGCGACATTGCTTTCAATGCGGTTATGCCTCTAAGTCGTGCTTCGACACATGGGAGATATAGCCGCATCGAGGGCGTTACAAGTTGGTAATCAGAGCCTTCCCCGACCTTAGGAGCCCCCACTGATTGATCGTTTTTAGCGGCCGAGTTGTGTCTAGAAAAATGTTTTGAGTCATTTAGGAATTATATATCGGAGAGTTTAGGAATTCTTTTTTACTTCCGAGTCTCCTCATCGCTCTGGTAAGGCATCCTGACGTAGAGTTTTGACTCTTCTCTTCTCAAATTTCACTAAAAATGTTTTTAGGATCACGCGGGTATCTTAGAATTGTTCCGATGGTTTTATGATGACAACATTGTCTTGGTTGCCTCCCGTCAGCAGGGGTTTTAGTGGAGGTGTCCCGGGGAGTTGAGCTCCGAGGTGTTGTCGTCATAATTTTATTGTTGCAGTTCTGGAATACCTGAGTTTAGTACGCCGACATCGAAAATCTCTTTTGTACAGTTGTTGGTGAGATAACCCTGATAGCCTAGTACTGAGGCGAGTGCGGGAGTATTGCCATAACTTGTATAACGGATGCTTTTCGAAGGTTGAGGTAGATGATTTCCGAAGGTTTCTTGGTTATGTGTTGAAGGATGGATACAGCGGGATCTAGGTATTGTTAGTTTGGGTGATATATTTTGTGTCCCCTGTATCCCCAACACCTGATTGCATAACCGGAAAGTTTCGGGAGTTTATAAGTGGGAATTCAAGTATCTCATAGGATATCTTTCCTACAGACACATGATACGATATGGGATCTATCATATGTTTGTTTCCGGCTAATTCTGCAAGCCAATCCTTTGTTTTGTTTTGTTTTGTGGTATTCGAGTTGCTTCGAAGTCAAATGTGGATTCCATACCTTTCCTAAGCGGTGTTCTCATATTTCTATGTGGATGCTAGTCCTTCTTGTTCATCAAGGTTGTCTTCTCAATCCTTTCCAACCGGTGTGCTTCTCTTCAAGTGGATTCGATCATTCCAACATTCGCAAGATCAATTCTAAGCTTTTTCTCAACGGTGTTCATTTCATCCGACCCAAGTGGCCTTTGTTTTCCCGCCCTCCCACCCTTATTTCTTCAAGGACGGAGATCTCTTAATCAAGTATCCTTTTTATTGATGGAAGTTTCTTCATTCTTTCCTTCAATGTTCTTATTCGGTGATTTCCATGAAGATTCTAACGGAGCTTGAAGTTCATCATTCGTCATTCTTTTCTTCTCCGGTGGATTCAATTCAAGCTTTCGGTGTTGATCACATTCCTTTTCTCATTTCAAGTACTTTCTTATGCCGGTGTATTTCTTAATCATTCACTTCTCGCTATTAAATTTGTTCTGAAGTGATGAAGATATCTCAGAAGATTCAAGTCTCCATTCTCAATTCACTCAAGTTCTTTTGAGGATGCTATCTCATTCAAGCCATTTAATTCAACGGATGCAATCTCTCCTTTCAAGCAATCGTTCAACGGTGGTTCTTTTGAGTGGGCCCTAACCCACAGGGCTTTTCCCAGGATCTTACCTGACTCTTCTAATTTTTCCGGAGCTATTCCCAAATTCTTTTCAAAGTGTGATGTAAGAATGAATTTTCATCAGTCATTTGTCTTTCTCCAAAATCTTTCAAATTCTTTTCATCATTGGTTCAACCTTTCTAATTTTCATCCCGGAGTATCTCAACAATTCATGGTGGTGGTTCTCATCGTCATTCTCGGATTTGAAGACCGAAGAAGAGTTTCTCTTAAATCTTGCTCCATTCTCTTCAAGATTCATGGTTCTAGCTTGATGCAATCCTCTCATAACTATTTTGATTGTGAGAATTCTTTTCACCCATCCGGAGCAATTCAGGAGTCCTTTCAGTTTGACTCTTTTGAGCCTATCATCTTAGAATTATTCATTCTCAGCTTCGTCTATCGTTTTCCAAATCTTACCGGTGCATCTTTCAATATTCTCTAATCAGCTCATGATCTCTTCGTTCTCATGTATCTAAATTCTAGCAAGCATCTTCGTTCATTTGCTAATTCTTCCCGGTGTTTCTTTATCTTTTCTTCGTCCATTTTCAATTCTTACGGTGGTTCGTTCAAGAGTTCTCTTTCCTTGTTATCATATCAATTCATTCGTTCTTTCTAAATCCTACCGGTGGTTCGTTGAAGACATTCTCAAGTTTGCGCCATACCTATCTTAATTCCTTTCTACGGGAATAAGTAGTATGCCTAATCCATTGCTTGTCATCAAGTTAATTGGTGAAGGATGAGCATAATGCAATTCTTATTATTGTTTCATCAATTAAATTCAATTCCTTACTCCAGAGGTTCATCAAAATTCTCGGTTTCAATTGTTTCATCTTTTCTTTTCCCGGAGTTCCAAGCTCTCATCACCACGAAGATCCATCTAATCATTGCAAGGCTTCACCTTGTGTTTTCAACTTCTCTTTCTTTCTATCATACTTTTGTTTACCGGAGTCCTTCATGGAGTTTCTTCATGGTGGTTCATTAAGGATTTAATTCATTCTCGAAGTGTTCTCAAGATTCTTGTTGGAAGAGCTAAAATATTCTTTTTCCTGCATTCCGAAGTGCAATTCTTTCTACCTTATCTTTTGAGGTGGTGTTATGTCGTTCTTGACAATTTCCCTTCGTGTTTCATGATTCACATGTTGTCAAGAATGAGGTATATTAAATCCATGAATTTCTTCCTTGGAGTTATCTTGGTTTAGATTTCACCTAAAGCCTTCCCTAAGGATTGTTGCTATTTGTGGTGCTTATCAATGACCCAAATTCTTCATTTGTCCTCCCGGTGAAATAAGTCTCTCGTCTCCTTGGTGATATCAATCCAATCTTTGGTTTTCGTTAGTGCCAGGTTGTCACCTCATAATTTTGGGATGTCTCCCATAAGTCCACATCAAGCTTAAGCTTTCGTTGTTGATAATCCAACAACTCCGTTCAACCTTTTTCTTCGTAAGCTTTCTCTTTCAATTTTAATTGCGAGAGTTGTCATTCATCTTCTCCGTTCTTTTCTTTCCAACCATCTAGTTTTCCATTCTTTCGTTTCAGAGGCATTGTGGTGTTGCTTTCTTCACTCATTATCTCGGATTGTGAGGACTGTGTTCTCTTCGTGCTTATCCATGTAATCGGAGTGTCGTGCCCTCTTTTCAAGTTTTCCCCATTTTGCCAAGTTTACCTCCCTTCTCAACCGGAGTGTTGTATCATCTCTTCAAGTTCTTTTCATCTTATCAAATTTTGCCTCCCTTCTCAACCGGAGTGCTGTCTGAAATCATTCTTACCCCTTGTGTCATTCGTTTAATTGTTGTGGAGTCAGGGTGTTGTTCATTTTCGTCAAGTATCGTCCAATCTTCCCAAGTTCATGTTCAATTCCTTCCATTTTCAGTCGGAGTGCTGCCCAAATTATATCATTCTGATTCCTTCTCTATTTCGTTTTGACCGGAGTGGCTTCAATGTCAATCATGTCATTTAAGCTCGTCTTTTTCGCCGTATTTCTGGTTCCTTGTCTAACGGAGTGTTTTCCACTTCGTTCAACTTCATTGTATTCCTTTTCTCTCAATTTGTTCAACCTCGTAAGGTTCATTGGTTTCACTCGTTTGTCAAAGAAGCAACTTTGTTTTACCTCTTTCCCTTCCATTTTCTATCCGGTGCCGTCCTAGATCTCGGGACGAGATCCTCTCGTAGTGGTGGAGTGTTGTAACGCCCCAAGGCCGGAGCTTCAGATGCCTTCCATGGATTCCGGGTTTCGTCATGTGTTTTGTGTTGTTCGTTGCTTTCGTCATGCCATCTCTTGCATTGCATCATGTCATCGTGCCATCATATCATTAATTTTTTTATAACTCTCCTAAATAAACCGTATGGATCTTTGATCCATTTAAATCGAGGGAATTCAATGGTGACTCTCTTTAAAACATATCCTCTCGATATTTAGAGAGCTATAATAAAATATTCCATTTTGGAATTCACCATAACACACTTGCAAAATCCCAATGCCTTTGTTATCTCAATTCTTGGCCTCTAACCTTGCCCATAATTTCTTTCATCATTTTTCGGAGCTCTTCCTAAATGTTCAACATTTTTGGACCTTTCCAACCCTCACTTCCTATTCAAACCATTTGAATTAAATTCAAATGAATTTGAATTTAAATCTTGCAATCATGCTCACTTCTATTTTCTTGGGACAAGCGCATTTTTGTGAGTCCGGGAAAATTGTCCGCGTGCCCAAATTCTTCCTCTAACCTTCTCTTCTCTCTTTTCCTTTATCTTTTTTCTCTGTTTTGTTTTTTTATTTTTCTTTAGAGAGAGAGAGAGAGAGTTGAGGCCCAGTAGCCATCCAGCCAGCAGGCCTCCTGGCCTTTTTTTCCCCTCTCCCCACCTTCTAAGGCCTAGGCCCAGCCGCCGGCCTCCCAAGGCCCAGCCGGCGCCCATCGACCGAACCCTAGCCTCCCCTGCCCGATCCCCATCTCCCTCCCGAGCGCCGTTTTTCTCCTCCTCGCTCGACCCTCTCTCCCTCGATCCCCTCGCCCGAGCCATCTCTCGCTCGCCCCCGCGCCCACCCTTCTCCTCGTGCGCCACCCCGCCGGCCCCGTTTCGCCTGGCCCCGCCCGGAACCGGTGGTCCTCGCCACGGATCCGCCGTCCCCGCCGCCGGATCACGCTTCTCCGCCGTTCCCGGCCTTCCCTGCAGCCCGCCGCCGCTCCCCTTCAAGTCCCGCATCGCCAGGAGGTCGTCCTCGCCCGCCCCTGCTCCCGGTCAACCTCGCCGCCGACCTCCTTGGTCCCGCCGCATCGTTCCTCAAGCTCCTGCGCCCTGTTTCTCCTACCGCGCCGACGCCCTCCTTCGGCTGCTCGCGCCTGCAGCTCCGTCCGCGAGCTCGTGCAGCCATGGCCGCCACAGGAGCCTCGCGTCCGACCACCTCCTCGCCGCCCTTGGTGCCGCGCCACCAGGACCTCCGCCGTTCGCCTCCTGCAGCCCGAGCGCCTCGTCTCAGCGCGGCCCCGCCATGGATGCCGCCATGGACGCCGAGCTTCCTCCCCCACGCCCTGCTGCAGCTGCTCTTCCCGGCGCCGCCCGTCGCCGATGAGCTCCACCACGAGCCCAGCTCCGCGCGCCCCTGCCTAGCTCCTGTTGAGCCGCACCAAGTCACTCGAAGACTGCCATGTTGCTGCCCCGTACGAGACCGTCAAGTTCCACGATGGACCGCGAGCTCCACGGATCCGCCAAGTACCTGGACGCCCGATGCCTAGAACGCCTACCGTCGACCCCGTGGACGTCAAGTACCTCTACGAACCGTGTACCACTACATGGACCGCCAATTTCCACTACCGCCGCCCGAACATCTACAGAACGTCAAGTACCCCTTCGAGATGACGAGATCGGCAAGTTCAAATGATGCCAAGTACCTCTACGAACGACACTGGTAGTATATGAGCGTGTACAACTACCATCCCGTGCATGTCACCGAGTACCACGACATCGACTACCCTTCCAGTTAGACTACGGACCGTGTACAACTACCGTCGACCCCGAAGACCTCGGATTCATCAAGTTCCCACGACGACTTAAGTGTAACCCTTTGGTTCGTCAAGTTCGACTACCGTCGCTACCTTGTACAACTACTTCCACTACTACCGTCGCGGAACAACTACTTCCACTACTTCCTTCGACGATCTTGAACCGTCCCGAATGCACGCTCCAAAGGTATAACCACCGAGACGACCGCCGTGGACCGAATGCATGTATTGAATGAGATGCACCGTTTTCACCGTGTCTGAATTGTCACTCGTTGCCATGCCATCATCTCGTGGGAACCCGGTATCCGGGATCACCCCACCATCTTGCCCAACTCGCATCCGCACGCTTCCTTTTGCACCGGTATCTCGATCGAGTACCGGAAACCGATATGTTGCCGTGGCACCATTTTCGGATTTGTTGCCGTGGCACCCCTTTCGTTCCGCCATGGTGACCAAATGCTTCATAATATGCTCATGTTAACATTTTCATAAAATTGCATAAAACTTGAGATTGTCATCTGCATCATGATAACAACATTTAAAATGCTTAAAATTGTTGTTTGCATTTATTTTGCTAAATGCCATGTTAAAATGATTTATTTCATAACTAATTAACCGTAACTCCGATTTTATTAAACTTTATATGTAAATGGGGTAGAAAAATGCATAGATTAACATGGTGCACTTTATTTTGCTGCTTAACAACATTAAAATATGCTTTAGGACAGAACAGTACCAAATCTAAAATACGCACATGAGGATTTTCCGGAATTGTTGTTGTTATTTCCGGCCCCATTTAACCTTGCCTAGATAGCTAGTTTACTTATGCTTCATCTCTTGCCATGTTTAACAACATTTAATATTGTTGGGTACATAACCGAGAGAGAACTAATTAATTGATGTGGTGTCGCGTCAATATGCAACTCGTTGCATATTGAGCTCCACTTAATTTGTAGCGTTGTTTGTTGCACTTTGCCATGCCATGCTCATTGAACCGGACATGCATCATACTTGTTTGTGCATCATGTCTTGTGTATGTGGTGATTGTTTACTATGTTGTTTGTTCGTTTCCGGGTTGCTTCTCTCGTTAGCTTCGGTTTCGTTCCGGAGTTGTGAGGATTCGTTCGACTACGTCCGTTTGTCTTCTTCATGGACTCGTTCTTCTTCCTTGCGGGATCTCAGGCAAGATGACCATACCCTCGAAATCACTTCTATCTTTGTTTGCTAGTTGCTCGCTCTTTTGCTATGCCTATGCTGCGATATCTACCACTTGCTTATCATGCCTCCCATATTGTTAAACCAAGCCTCTAACCCACCTTGTCCTAGCAAACCGTTGTTTGGCTATGTTACCGCTTTGCTCAGCCCCTCTTTTAGGATTGTTAGTTGCAGGTGAAGATGAAGTTTGTTCCTTGTTGGAACATGGGGATGTTGTACCTTGTTGGAACATGTTTACTTGTTGGGATATCACAATATCTCTTATTTAATTAATGCATCTATATACTTGGTAAAGGGTGGAAGGCTCGGCCTTATGCCTGGTGTTTTGTTCCACTCTTGCCGCCCTAGTTTCCGTCATATCGGTGTTATGTTCCCGGATTTTGCGTCCCTAACGCGGTCGGGTGATTTATGGGACCCCCTTGACAGTTCGCTTTGAATAAGATTTTTCCAGCGAGGCCCAACCTTGGTTTTACCATTTGCCTCACCACCACCTATTTTCCCTTGGGAGTAATTAACCCAAGGGTCATCTTTATTTAGCCCCCCGGGCCAGTGCTTCTCTAAGTGCTGGTTCGAACCGAGCAACCTGCGGGGCCACCACAGGGAAACTCGAGGCCTGGTTTTACTCGTAGCTTGACTTATCCGGTGTTGCCCTGAGAACGAGATATGTGCAGCTCCTATCAGGATGTCGGCGCATCGGGCGGCTTTGCTGGACTTGTTTTATTGCTGTCGAAATGTCTTGTAGCCGGGATTCCGAGACTGATCGGGTCTTCCCGGGGAGAAGGAATATCCTTCGTTGATCGCGAGAGCTTATAATGGGCTAAGTTGGGACACCCCTGCAGGGTTTGAACTTTCGAAAGCCGTGCCCGCGGTTATGGGCAGATGGGAATTTGTTAATGTCCGGTTGTAGAAAACCCAAAGTTGATCTTAATTAAAATACACCAACCGCGTGTGTAACCGTGATGGTCTCTTCTCGGCGGGGTCCGGGAAGTGAACACGGTTGTTGGAGTTATGTCTGACGTAAGTAGTACAGGATCACTTATTGATCATAGTTGTTCGACCGTGCTTTTGCCTTCTCTTCTCGCTCTCATTTGCGTATGTTAGCCACCATTTATGCTAGTCGCTTGCTGCAGCTCCACCTCACTACCCTGTCCTACCTATAAGCTTAAATAGTCTTGATCTCGCGGGTGTGAGATTGCTGAGTCCCCGTGACTCACCAGATACTTTCAAAACCAGTTTGCAGGTGCCGATGAGATCGTGCAGGTGACGCACCCGAGCTCAAGGAGGAGTTCGATGAAGATCTTATCCTTTATGTTGTTTCGTTCTAGTCGATCAGTAGTGGAGCCCAGTTGGGGTCGATCGTGGACCTTTGTCGCTTTTGGGGTTTTCTTCTTTTATTTTGGCTCCGTAGTCGGGCCCTGATTGTAACTGTATGATGTAATGTTTCATTCATGTACTTGTGTGAAGTGGCGATTGTAAGCCAACTATGTATCTCTTTCCCTTTATGTATTAAATGGGTTGTGTGAAGATTACCTCACTTGCGACATTGCTTTCAATGCGGTTATTCCTCTAAGTCGTGCTTCGACACGTGGGAGATATAGCCGCATCGAGGGCGTTACACACATCATCCACATCGTCATCCAAATAGTCATCCAAAGCCGCCATCCGCGAGGTGCCGACCGTCCTTTTGCCTCTTTGGGTGAAGTCTTCAGGTGTGTACTTGTTGATTCCCTTCCTAGGCTTTAAATCGTATGCAGACCGAACCTGGTACGTCCCCAAGGTCAGATCATTAGCAACCTATGCATCAACAAAAGATATGGAAAGACCGTGTGTGAGGATATTGTTAGCAATGCATCAACAATTGGATATATGCTCATGCCATACCTCTTGGGTGACCACACCCACATCCTCATCCTCCAAAGGATCACCATGGCCCTGGCCCGAAGTGGGATCTGATGGTGTCGCCGACCTAGACCGTTCTGGTGATACATACTCAGGGTCACGACAACCGAAAAGGTTTGATAGCCGCCTTAACTTTTGGCCCTGGCGCTGCAACATGTACAAGTGAATGAGACATCAAACGTAGCAACACATGTTAAGTGCTAGTTTGAAGGAGATGTGAACCTTAATGAATGCTCGAAGTGCACCTTCCCCATCGCTTTTGCCAGGCGGGGTTGTTTCTAGAATAGTCTCGGTCTCATCAGCTGCTTTCTTGATCTAGGCACGCTATGAACAGAAACGGTATTAAAGTGTTAGGCAAGCAAAGATGTGAATAGTGAAAATGGAAAGAAAAAAGGGCAAATACCACAAAGTTCATCATTGGAGCTGAAGGGATCACTGAGTTGCCTTTCCTGACTAATGCGTTGTACTGGTGCTGGGCTACCTCATCAAAAACGGTGGGATCTTACAAAATCTCCTCAGCATACGCCGGCTTGCATACCTCCACACGGGTACTTGCAAGAAACCATGTGAGATAGTTGTTGAACACGATTGGGCAATGCTCACGAAGCTGGGCTTGTTTTCTAGCCCTAGCTTGCTCGACACTAAGCGCGAATTATACGACATACTTCCTGTGATGCTTGGCCCAATCCTTGATCTTTCGCTGCTTTTTCCTATCCAACTTGCAAGTTAGAAACAGAATATTAGCACCATCAAAACCGTCGAGAAGCTGCTAAGTGCTCAAGGTTAATTACATCTTAGGCGTGTAGCAACTTGTCCGTGTCCTCCCACTCCGGCGGGTGTGGCTGGAACAAACCAAACTGGCGGAACACCCGATGTGGCAGGTGAAGCTCAACCGCCCAGTTGCATATCAGTGGGCACCGCATATGCCAGAGATCCCTATCCCTAGTGCACATCGGATTCAGCCTGAACTCTATAGGGTTACCAAAACTCTCTCCTTTTCCATACGGCTCCCATTCCACCTGCAAAATGGGATAGAATGCAAAATTGATATCGAGTTATGATAGAAGCATGATAATCGCTTATGCAATGTCGATTCACCTGCTCAGGCGTGATCGCGTCCAGCTCACTCTTGTACAACTTGTACATGATCGAGGGACCATCCGTCGTCTCATTTAACACATCCCACTTGTGAGCCCAAGTGGGGAGCCGTAGTGGGTCGCCTTTGTCGTCCCAATCCTCGTACTTCATGGTCTTCGGTCGTCCAACCGGCAAATGCTCCCAGCTCCATATGGAAAGTGTGAGCAGACAACCACCAATAGCTCCAGATTGCCTACAATAGGCTTCGTCCAACTGCACATAAAAGAGAACATGGTTGAATTAACAGCAAGATCGCATTGATAATGTATCAATGAAGTGAAAAAGAAACAACTTCATACCTGTCGATACAAGTAAGCCAGTGTCGCCGAACCCCAAATGCATTTGCTATCGAAGACTGTCAACGCCTTCAGCCACATCCATGGAGCATTCTTGCCTGTGCCATCAGCAAACATAGTCCTGGATATCACGTACCACATGTAGACACGAGCATATGTCTTGACCGTGTCCTCATTAGCATCCTCAGGGCAAGTACCAAAGTGCAATGTAATCCACGTGAAAGGAGCACCGGCTGCGACTCTTTCCTTCTTCTTGTCTTCTGCTTCTGGTTCCCGAGGCTCCGGAGGAACCATACTGATAAGGGCATGCATCTGCGCGCCCCACCCATCAGAATCGATGCTCATACATAGAGGATTCCCATCGATAGGAAGACCGGTGATCATAACAATATCCTGGAGCGTCACGGTCATCTCCCTGGTCCGAAGATGGAAACTGTGTGTCTCCGGCCTCCAATGATCAATAAGCGTGGTGAGTGCTACATCATTGTTGGGCGGCGTCGACCGGCTGACCAACTAAACGAAAGGGAGAAGTCCTGTCTCCCTTACATACAGTGTGTACCGCTCATCATAGTGCATCCACCCAAGGGTGTTCCATGAGACCGAAGCTTCATAGGTGCAAGCTCCTACAAACAAACAAATCATGAAATTACATATGGGGCATTTGTGTTTTAAATAAACACGAAATTCATAACACCGACAACTTTCATTATTACCCGCTGCTCCACCGACATAGCATACGACCGATGTTGTTTGTTCCAGTGATCATCGAGAAGCCAAACCATCCTAACAATTTGAAAAAAGCTTTATTGTCAACACAATTATCTATTGAATACAAATAAACTAAAGTACGCCTACTAGATGCAAAATTCAAAGCATATGTATCCAAAGCATTCTTGTCAATACAAATATAATTTCAACACAAATAAACTAAACGAGGCCTACTTCATGCACGATTAAATACAAATCTCTTTTCCATATAAAATAACATGTCAAGCTATGTATCTGTGGGGACCCCGACCCATAAGTCATGATCACCGAATGCACGTGTACAGTGATCCCAGAGATCAATGCTCACTGAACACACAGAAGCTGAATAACAAGAGTCTTACATCCATACATACCGTCTTACATAAATTATGACCATTATGATCAAGTCTTGAGTATAGCATCGCAGCGGAAATCTTCAATAACAACTTGGACCCATGCCATCTGCCTTAACCCTACAGGCATTCTGACTAGGAAGCGTCCTAGCTCGCATGTTCGTCACCAAAGTATTCTTCTTCATATCATGTTCTTTCATGCCTGGCCAATAAAATAACCAGTGGCAAGCCAATGAGTACTTTGAATCTACTCGCAAGCAACCCATGTTTTGGTTCAAGATACAACAATGCTTGATATAGGTATTTTTTTGCGGAAAGCTAGTTTTGAGTGCAATGACATGTTCAACAACTTGTAAGACATGCATCAGGAGAATTCAATTAACCATGAGGACAGGTTACAGATATCAACATAAATAGAGTGGGCATCAACCCAACTCAATCATGTCAAGTCCTTTGACTTGACCCAAGTAGTTCTTCCCACTTATCCAAACACACACACTGGTTTGTAAACATGTGGACGTAGACCAAGAGCGGTTACCCAACTGTCCTTGACCGTGGACACGGCTATTCAAATAGTTTTACACTCTACAGAGGTTGCACACTTTACCCACAAGATCCGGGGAACTTTCGTGTCATCCACGACCCGCGGTACCTCAAGTACCCGGGGTAAGCACCCGATCACTATCTTTCCCTAGACAACACTAACAAGGAGTCCACTCGTTGTTCCGTATCCTCACAATGTACATCATACGAGACTCACTCGAGATCGTAACATCCGAGAGGGGACACAACGGTGTATCCGGTGCCCTGTGAAAATAGTCATGGCCGCCCTACCTGGCACGACCCCGTCCCGAGAGAGAGCACCAACTCTCCCCCGTCACTAGTAATGCGGGCTCCAAGCTAGTATCAGCCTAGGTAATCAATAATGCCCTTTCCCATACAAGGGTAGAGTGGTTGTGCATGTAAGGTTGGAATAACGGTCACAACTTAAACCAATCCGTTTTGAAAAAAAAAACACACACTTGCCTCGGTACACCACTTCATCATCAAGTGGTTACCCAACTCATCATCTCCTCTGGGCATAAGTGGCACCCGATGGTTTTTTTTCGAAAAGTCTTTTGAAAATACTTGTCTCCATCACCATGCATATTCCCATCCCTTTTTGCGTAGCAACTACTTTAGCATCCTATCTACTCCCACCGGCATAACCCTCATAAGGAGGTAGGGTCATGCACCATGCAAGTATCAACGAGGAAGTATCGGTGGCAAACCACCCCATGTGGTCAGCTCATCATCATGTCTCCGATGCAAGCAATAAAAGTGCTATATGACATGCATAAAAAGGGTTTCATAGACATGGTCAAAGGGCTGCTTGCCTGTTTTAACAAAGTCTTCGAGATCTTTAGATATCTCTGGTCCAACTCCGAGCACTTCGTCTAGTTTGTCAACTACCGTCGAAAGCAACCACAATAAGCAACACAACAAGGTAGAAAATAAAAGTGCTCTAAAAATCTGAGTTGGACTTTTCTAGAATACCCTTGGTCATATGAGGAGTGACCAAAGTGGTTTCATTGGGATTTGATGAATGGATATCTCTGAACATTTACATATGATGGAATCAAGGGATTTGAGGATTTGCAAGAAGTGTGCAGAAATATTATTTTGAAAAATGAGCAAAGACACCCATTTAACAAGTAATAATTTTAGAAGAACCTAGGGGTTGGTTTCACTGGATTTGGAGTTCAAATGATTTTTCTATGAATTTTCAAAGTTGACAAATATGAAGAAATGGCTCATTATTTTGTGTGGTACAGAAAGTATTAAGAAAAATGTTCATAAACTAAGTTATGAACTTATAAGCATCTAGAAATTTGAATCATGGCATTTGGATCAAATCTGAGCCCTCTGTGATTTTCTAAAGTTTATGACAGAAATGGAAAAGTAAGATTTCATAAACATTTGTGAAGGAAATGTTTCTGAAAAATGTGCAAATTGCACCCTGTGATAGAGAATGAATTTATGAACTAGTAGAAATTTGAATCATCAAATTTGGGCATGAAATGAATGAACTATGGATTTTATAAACTCACTGGAAAAGAATAAAAAGAAATATAAGGCATTAACCTTATCCCGCGCATCGGCGAGAGATAGCCGTGGGCCGGCCCAGCTGCTTGGCCGCGCGGGCGACAGGGGCAACGTCGAAGGCGTACCGAGGTAATACGCCTTCCCGCACGGGAGGCAACCCCGAGCTGGACCCGTGTCCACTTGCCAGCATGGCCCGGTGGGTGGAGCCACCGACGAGCAGGGCCCGCCCGCAGGTCATCATCTTCGTCTTCCTCCTGCGCTCCCGCCTGGCCCCGGAAGCAGAGAGCCCCAACGGCGACTATCGGCGCTACGGAGCACCTCCGGCGACGCTCTGGCTATGGATGAGCTCGGCGTCGAGCGCCGCATCCACTGGTGTATGCCACGGCTGCCGAGGATGGTCAAGACGACGGTGGCTCGGACGTCGGCATACGGTGGCTTCGGGCGAGGTTGGCCACGGCGCCACGGTGCGCCCTCGGACGAGGGGAAAAGCATGGGAGCTCCGCCTTGCTCAGGTGAGCCTGCTGGTCGAGAGAGGAGAGGGAGAAGAGCTCGGGCTCGGGTGAATTTAGGTGGATGCCGGCGGCGGCTCTCCGACCATGGAGGGATATGGAGGGCACGGGGAGAGGAGTGAGCCGGTCGAGGTGACGCGTAGGAGGGAGAGAGAGCCATCGGAAGCCAAAGAGGGCTCGGGGTGGCCTTTAAGCTAAGGGGGCAAGGTGCACCATGAGCTCATGCACCGGCGAGGCTGTTGCCGTCGCTGCAAGCCACGGGGGCTCACGTGGGCGTGTCTGGGGAGTTTGTAGGGGTGGTCTACGCCCAGAGGGAGGGAGAGAAGGAGTGGGGAAGCGCCAGGGCAGCGCGCATGTGAGCGTGTTCATTGGAGCTCTCGGGCGGCCATGGTGCGCGTGCGAGCTGGGGCAAGAGAGAGAGAGAAGGAGGAGGGGGACAGGGGTTTAGCGTGACGCAGACACCGAGGCACATCGTCGGGCGCGCTGGGGAGGCCCGAGGTGGCCGGGAGTGCTTGGTCGTGGGCGGCTACAGTGCCAGAGCGCACTGTAGCGCGCTCCAAAGCGTGCAAATGGCATGCCATGGCATTTTATATACCTTGTGGGCGCGGGCACTGCTGTCTGGTAGCTCTAGGGGGTACTAAATAATATGGGAGGGGCATTGGATGCCATGGAGGGCCACTGGAATGAGAAGGGAGGTGAGAAAGGAGAAGAATGCTGCTGTCCAGAAGGGTAAATAGGGGTGTTTCACCCCTCAATCATTGAGCTGAGTCCAGGGAAGAGTTTATGGAGGTAGAAGAGGGCCAGAAGCAGCTGTGGTACAATGTTGAGCCCATGGAGATTAGTGGAAGAGGTCAAAAATGGAATTTGGTAAAGTGTCAGAAGGTGTTTGATAATGGTTTGGGATAGTAGATGATTTCCATTTGTCATGAGACTCCACAGGGTCAAATGGTATGAGAAAATAAGAGGTTCCACCAAGATTGAGTTCATTTGGGCAAAGTTGCCAATGCAACTTTTGTAAACCCTAGAAATTAGCAGAAATGGACTTTTCAAGATTTAGTCATGCAAATCTATTCTCCTTGATGCACCACTTAGTTTAGTGTCATCATTTGAGGCTCTGAACATGTCCACACAAGTTGAGGTCAAGGAGATAAAGTTGGTAGTACAAACTTGTTCAAATTTGATTCTGGTCAGAGAGGGTTTTGGGGCATTTTGGTGAAACAAAATGACCTTGATTGACATGAAACTTTGCAAGATCATCACATTATACATATGTGACTTGCTAGAATTTTCCTGGATTTATTTGAAAATATTTCTTATAGAAATATTTCAAATACTTGAAATGGGCAGGAATGGTTTTGGGAGGTTTTGTCCAATATTTTGATCATGACCATGTGTTGAAACTCATATATATGAAAAATATATGTCCATTGAGTCTCCCTAATTTTTGTCAAATATTTTTAAGGCTTTAAAATAATTTTAACCTATTAAAGACCATTTCTGGACTTAAGAAAAAGCCTTTAAATAAAATAGGACAATAACTTTTAAAATTATATTTTTGTGGTTTCTGGGTATCCTATATCTAATAGGAGTCAAAAATATTTTTGTAAAGATTTTTATTGCCCTTAATTAAGTACTTGCAGTACAAACCTCAATTCAGGGGTTTTTGGAAAACTAATTTTTGAAAATACTATTTGGCCAAATTATTTTTGTAAGAAATTATTTTTATGTCCTATACACATGGCATGATCATTGATTCAAGAGTTTGGAGCAAGTAGATGAAGTATAGGAGTTGGAGGATTTATTTGATTTTTAGAGCACTTGCAAACAGTAGACAAAAATCAAATCAAGCAAAGTCCAAAACACTCAAAAGTTTTTGTCAAACCACATTTTATCATGATTTATTAGCTTAAGTGTTGTGGCATGAAAATCAGGGTGTGACTGTATCCAAAACACATCTTTTCAATAAAATATACTAAACTAGGGTTGTAAAATTAGGTACATGCAAGATTATAATACATGCAACATTCAAATCTAATCAAATCAAACAAGGGTTCCTCAAAATCTTCAAAATAGCATACATTATATGGATAGAAAGAAGGGGATCGGAGGAGGGTACCTTCTAGGATGGATTGGTGAAGGAATCCACGGACAAAATCGTCAGATTTGATGGATTTTGGAGAGGAGATTGAGAGGGGGAGAGGAGAGGGCCGCCGCCGCGGCTTCTTTTCTGTAACTAGTGGAAATGGGGCGGGTGGGGGAAAAGAGGGCCGCCGCAGCTGGATGTAACTCACAGTGCAGCGCCCGAGGGCTAGGCGTTGCACATTACATGTGTGGCCCCTAGCTCGGAGGCGCTGCATTGCTGGGTGCGGGGCCCAGGCCAGCCACGGTGGACAAATGTGCAACGCCCCCGAGCTAGGCGCTGCACCTAGAGTGTGTCGCCGACGTGGTGGGCGCCACACAAAAAGGTCAGGGCGTGAAATAGTTTCACGGGCAGTTCATTCTGTGAATTGATTTCGTCCCGAGGTCAAAATTGTCAAATTTGTCGACGTAGGGCTATATAACAGATACTCCCTCGGTCCAGGTTTATTAGGCCCCCGACCAAAACACAGGTACCACTGCCCAAAGAAAACCGCTTCACGCGCATGCGACCTAGGCTCAGCTAGTTTTCCTGCCGCTTTCGAACAAGGCGCCAGCTCGCGCGCGCTCGGTCACTGCATGGCGCATGCATGTCCAATGAAAAGATGATTAGAAGCACATGCACTGGCTGGCTGGGAGACTAGGAGAAGTACTAGTACGCTCAATGTACATCAGTTTCTGCATGCCAATGGGTGGTAATTGATTGTGCTCCGTAAGACGAACCGTAGCCTGAGAGATCGAGAAAGAAATGGAGCGCGCTTACTTTTGGCAGTCAGGTCAACAGGGGGGCTAATAAGAGCGGACGCTCTCCCTCCTCCCACAGACCCAATAAACCCGGACTGAGGGAGTATATAAAAAGTCGAAACGTACGCTCGTTCCTTGGTGGGTCCACCTCGTTTTGCGGAGGAAACCCTGGAGGCGACGGAAAAGGCGATCTAGAGATCACAAGGCCGTCGTCTTGCTAGGGTTCTAAAGCGAGGATGGTGTTTCTTTAGGTGACCTGTGACAACGGCGATTGCGCCATCTAGCAGGTCGATCGGTGCAAGATCTGCTTCCTGTGGCAAGGCCATGGAGGAGCGTGGGGGAAAAGAAAGGAGAGGTTGCCTCGAGGAAGGTGGCTACCCTGACCGACAGAGCGGGAGCAGCGAGTCAGGGATCGACGACATCTCTGGCTGACGGCAAAACTTCTGAGGCAGCTTCTAGCCTTTCGGCGAAATTGGGGAGCTTGATTCTAACGAAGAAAGAGAAGAGGGGGCTTATCTAGAGAAGAGGGGGCTTATCTTTGCGGATCTGAATCCCACTCAAACAAGGGTTCCCAAGTGGTCGGCTGTGGGGAAATCTTTCTCTCCACGTCACCTGAACAGGTATGTGCTTGAACGGGCGATGCAGAAGGCATGGGGATTGCACAATGGCGGTGTCAAAATGGGCAGACCTCGGGGTAGGGGGTCTCGAGCTGTGGATCTAGGATCGATGAGGAACAAGGGACGACGAACATAGTGTTTACCCAGGTTCGGGCCCTCTCGAAGAGGTGATTGTATTGGATGTATGATATGGTTTTGTGGGGACCCCGACTCATAAGTCGTGATCACCGAATGCACGTGTACAGTGATCCCAGAGATCAATGCTCACTGAACCCACAGAAGCTGAATAACAAGAGTCTTACATCCATACATACCGTCTTACACAAATTATGACCATTATGGTCAAGTCTTACATAGATAAAGCCTTAAGGGCTGAACATCAAATTAAACACAAGCAGCGGAAATCTCCGTCGATAAGTAGAACCCATGCCATCTTCCTTAACCCTAGAGGCATTCTGACTGGGAAATGTCCTAGCTCGCATGTTCGTCACCAAAGTATTTTTCTTCATATCATGTTCTTTCATGCCCGGCCAATAAAATAACCAGTGGCAAGCCAATGAGTACTTTGAATGTACTCGCAAGCAACCCATGTTTTGGTTCAAGGTACAACAATGCATGATATAGGTAAATTTTTGCGGAAAGCTAGTTTTGAGTGCAATGACATGTTCAACAACTTGTAAGACATGCATCAGGAGAATTCAAGCAACCATGAGGACATGTTACAGATATCAACATAAATAGAGTGGGCACCAACCCAACTCAATCATGTCAAGTCCTTGACTTGACCCAAGTAGTTCTTCCCACTTATCCAAACACACACACTGGTTTGTAAACATGTGGACGTAGCCCAAGAGCGGTTACCCAACTGTCCTTGACCGTGGACACGGCTATTCGAATAGTTTTACACTCTGCAGAGGTTGCACACTTTACCCACAAGATCCGGAGAACTTCCGTGTCATCCACGACTTGCGGTACCTCAAGTACCCGAGGTAAGCACCCGATCACTACCTTTCCCTAGACGACACTAACAAGGAGTCCACTTGTTGTTCCGTATCCTTACGATGTACATCATACGAGACTCGCTCGAGATCGTAACACCCGAGAGGGGACACAACGGTGTATCCGGTGCCCTGTGAAAACAGTCATGGCCGCCCTACCTGGCACGACCCCGTCCCGAGAGAGCGCACCAACAACTCTCCCGTCACTAGTAATGCGGGCACCAAGCTAGTATCGGCCTAGGTAATCAATAATGCCCTTTCCCATATAAGGGTAGAGTGGTTGCGCATGTAAGGTTGGAATAACGGCCGCAACTTAAACAAATCTGTTTTTGAAAACAACACACACACTTGCCTCGGTACACCACTTCGTCATCAAGTGGCTACCCAACTCATCATCTCCCTCGGGCATAAGTGGCACCCGATGGGGTTTTCGAAAAGTCCTTTGAAAATACTTTGTCTCCATCACCATGCATATTCCCGTCCCTTATGCGTAGCACTACTTAGCATCCTATCTACTCCCACCGGCATAACCCTGATAGAAAGGTAGGGTCATGCATCATGCAAGTGTCAACGAGAAAAGGAACGGAGGCAAACCACCTCAAGTGGTCACCGTTTTACCATGACTTCGATGCAAGCAATAAAAGTGCCATATGACATGCATAAAAAGGGTTTCTTAGACATGGTCAAAGGGCTGCTTGCCTGGCTCAGCAAAGTCTTCTGGGTCTTCAAAGTCTTCTGGTCCAACTCCTTCGTCAGCAACGCAATCTATCGTCGCAAAATAATAACGAGAAAATAAGGCAATAATAAAACAGAAAAACCAAAGTGCTCAGAAAAATGTCAACTCATTTTTGTCAAATATTAGGTTGAAACCTAAGAAGGGGAAAATTCCTAGTTTGGGATTTGGAGTTATATAAGAGGGGATATGGATTTGCAAACTGAGATTAAACTGCTCAAATTTGAATTTAGATTTGAACAGTACATAAAAGTTGGTTGGATTTGAATGAAAGTTGCACCATTAAATAGGTGGGATTTTTACAAGATTTTAGGAACTGGAATTGTTGCATTTAGATTATTATTTAATCCTGTGGAATTTTTGGAATAGTGACAGAAAAAGAAAAAGGAAAAGGGCACTGTGCCTGCTGGGCCAGAACAGCCGCAGGGCAGCAGGCCCAGCTAGAGAGGCGGCCCAACGCACCGGTGCACGCGCACGTGCCAGGTTCAAACCTGACGGGCGGGGCCCAGGCATCAGGGCGTGAGGCTGACGGACGGGCCCCACGGCCGTCGTCATCAACCCTGGGTCAGAGGGGCGGCGAGCTCACCGGCGACGACGTAGGCCACAGCGAGGTCGGGCGACGGTACGGCTGGACTCAGCGTCGAGTCGCCGTTCGGGTGGAGGTGGTGGATGTCACCGAAGTTGTCTGGCTCGCCGGCGACGAGGTCTCGTGGCGGAGAGGCTTCGGGTGTCGATGGCTCCGGCCGTTTCGGGCTGCAAAAGAGAGGGGAAACGGAGGGGAAATGATCAGGGAGGTGTGGAGGGTCCAGATCGAGAGAGAGGAGGGGCGGAGGGAGCCCGTACCCTGAGATCGACTGCGACCCAAGGCGGCGGAGCTCAAGCTCGATCTCGAGCTCGGGCGGCTCTGGGGAGGAACTGGGGGTGCAGGGGAGCGACTAGGGGAGTGAGAGGGCGAGTGGTGAGGAGAGAAGAGCTCGAGGAGGCCTTTAAATAGGCGAACGACGAGGTCCAGTAGACCCGTGCGCTGGCGAGCTCACGCTCGTCGCTGCAGGGCTCAAGGAAAGCAGGCGTGGTGTCTGGGGTGTTCCTAGACGTCGACCACGTCGGGTGAGATAGAGAGAGGAAGTGGGGAGAGGTCAGGGGCGCGCGTGTGTGAGCCGCTCCATTGGCGCGCTCGGGTGGCCTCTGTTCGCTAGTGCGGAGGCGCGGGGAGGAGGAGAGAGAAGGGGCCCGACCGTGTAGCGTGCTGCGGACGCCGAGGCGCATCAGCAGGCGCGCGGGGGAGGCCCGAGGTCGTCAGAGTCGTTTGGCAGAGAGCGGCTACAGTGCCTAGCCGCACTGTAGCGCGCTCTAGAGCGAGCATTTGGCATGCCATGGCATATTATATGCCTTGTGGGCGCGGCCACTGATGTCTAGCAGCTCTAGGAGGGAGTAAAGAAGAGGGGAGGGACATTGGATGCCCTAGAGAGCTAGTAGGAGAGGAGAGAGGGTGAGGGAGAGAGAGAAAGTGGCTGTCCAGAGAGGGAGAGAGAGATTTTACCCCTCCAATAAGTGAGCTGTGGGTTTGCCATTGTTACTAGAGGTTAAAGGGGGCTAGGAGGAGCTGTGGTAAAGAGTTGAGCTCAAGGAGATTAGTGGAAGGGGTCAAAATGGTGTTTTTGGAAAAATGGCAGAAGGTGTTTGATAAGGGTTTTGTCAAGCAAATGATTTCCAATTGCCATGATACTCCACAGGGTGAAATGTCACATATAATTAGGGCCTTCCACCAATTTGGAGTTTATTTGGGCAAAGTTGCCAATGCAACTTTTGTAAACCCTAGAAATTAGCAGAAATAGACTTGTGTAGATCTAGTTGAGAAAATCACTTCTCCTTGATGCACCACTTGGTGTAGTGGCCTCATTTGGTCATGTGAACATGCTCACAAAATTTGGGGTCAAGGAGAGAAAGTTGGTAGTACATACTTGTTCAAATATGGTTCTGGTCAGAGAGGGTTTTGGGGCATTTTGGTGACTCAAAATGACTTTAATTGGCATGAGGCTTTGCAAGGTGATCACAATATGCGTATGTGACTTGCTGGATTTTCCTTGGATTTTTATGAAAATATTTCCTGTAGAAATATTTCAAATCCTTGAAATGGGCAGAAATGGTTTTGGGAGGTTTTGTCCAATATTTTGATCATAACCATGTGTTGAAACTCATATATATGGAAAATATATGTCCATTGAGTCTCCCTAATTTTTCTCAAATATTTTTAAAGCTTTTAAATAATTTTAACCTATTTAAGACCATTTCTGGCCTTAAGAAAAATCCTTTAAATAAAATAGGAAAATAACTTTCAAAATTATATTTTTGTGGTTTATGGGTATCCTATATCTAATAGGAGTCAAATATGTCTTTGGAAATATTTTTACTGCCCTTAATTAAGTATTTGCAGTGCAAACCTCAATCCAGGGGTTTTTGGAAAACTAATTGTTGAAAATACTTTTTGGCCAAATTATTTTTGTAAGAAAATACTGTATTGCTCTATACACATGGCATGATCATTGGGCAGAAGTTTGGGACAAGGAGATGAAGTATAGAAGGTGGAGTAGTTGACTATAAGGAGCACTTGAAAAACCACACAGAGAAAACCAACTTCAAAATAAAAGCCAAATAATGCAAAAGTTTTTGTTGGTCCAAATTTTCATGCTTTATTAATGCAAATGACATGTTACAAAATGCGGGGTGTGACAGACCTACCCCCCTTACAAGAATCTCGTCCCGAGATTCCTAAACTAGGCTTTAAAGAGATATGGAAACTCGGATCTAAGGTAGTCTTCACGTTCCCAGGTTGCTTCTGCTTCAGAGTGGATGCTCCACTGGACCTTGAAGTACTTGATCGTGCAGCTTCGAGTGCATAGCTCAGCCTCATCCAAAATGCATATGGGCCTCTCACGGTAAGTCAAATTAGGCTGAAGGTCAATGGCTTGATGATTGACGTCCTTGTAAAGATCAGGCTTGTCTGGGACTTGGAGACACTTCCGGAGTTGTGACACGTGGAATACGTTGTGCACATCGGATAGTTCAGGTGGCAGTTCCAACTGGTAAGCCACTTCTCCTCGTCGGTCAGTGATCTTGAAGGGGCCGATGTATCTTGGGGCGAGCTTTCCTTTGACATGGAAGCGCTGGGTTCCCTTGAGAGGTGTGACCCGGAGATAGACATGGTCTCCAACTCAGAAGTTCATGTCTCTACGACGTGAGTCAACATAGCTCTTCTGCCTTGACTTGGCAGTCTTCAAACGCTCTCTGACAAGCTGGACTTGCTCTTCTGCTTCATGGAGGATATCGGGCCCAAAGACTAGCCCTTCTTCGGTCTCTGACCAATTGAGGGGTGTGCGACACTTGCGTCCGTACAACACCTCAAATGGTGCCATCTGGAGGCTGGACTGATAATTGTTGTTGTAGGAGAACTCGGCGAAAGGGAGGCAATCTTCCCACCTAGCTCCATATGCTAAGACACAGGATCAGAGCATGTCCTCGAGTATCTGATTCACTCGTTCTGTCTGACCTCCGGTCTGTGGGTGGAAAGCGTGCTGAAGGACAACTTGGTCCCCATGGCCTTTTGGAACTTCTTCCAGAACCTTGAGGTAAACTGGGTTCCTCGGTCTGACACGATCTCTTTGGGAACACCATGAAGGCTTACGATTCTGTTGATGTAGAGGCTGGCTAGCTAGTTTCCCTTGTAAGTCGTTTTGACAGGAATGAAATGGGCTACTTTGGTCAAATGGTCGACTATGACCCAGATGGAGTCATGTCCCTTATTTGACCTGGGTAATCCAGTGATGAAGTCCATTCCGACTTTATCCCATTTCCATTCGGGCACCTTGAGAGGCTGTAACAATCCAGCGGGTCGCTGATGTTCAGCTTTGACCCTTTGGCATATGTCACACTTAGCGACGAAAGTGGCTATTTCTCTCTTCATGCCATGCCACCAAAATCTTTCCTTTAGGTCTTGATACATCTTGGTTCCTTCGGGGTGGATGGAATACGGGGTGTCATGAGCTTCTTGCAAGATCAAATTCTTGAGCTCAATTTTGTTGGGTACGCAAATGTGATTCCCAAACCACACAATTTCTTGCTCATCCTCTGAGAATCTTGGGGCCTTGCCTGCCTTGATCTTCCTCTTGATGCCTTCAATACTTTCGTGTCCCTTCTGAGCTTTCTTAATATCATCCATTAGGGTAGGCTTGACTTTAAGGTTGGCTAAGAACCCTGGTGCAACCAGTTCCAACCCAAAGCTTTCAAGTTCTTCATACAAGGCGGGTAGCCTGCCCTTAAGCATAGTATTCAAGGAACAAGCCTTTCTGCTTAATGCATCTGCTACCAGATTAGCCTTCCCAGGGTGGTATTGAACACTGAGGTCATAATCCTTGATCAACTCTAGCCATCTTCTTTGCCTCATGTTCAATTCCTTCTGAGTGAAAATATACTTCAGACTTTTGTGATCCGTGTATATCTCACACCGCTTCCCTAGGAGGTAATGTCGCCATGTTTTCAGGGCATGAACTACAGCTGCCAACTCGAGGTCATGAGTAGCATAGTTCTCTTCATGAGGCCGTAGTTGCCTTGAAAGGTAAGCTACGACTCTGCCCTCTTGCATCAGAACACCTCCCAGTCCGGTTTTGACGCATCACATTATATCACAAACTCCTTGTGTATATCTGGTGTGGCCAGAACTGGGGCGGTGGTCAATCTCTTCTTCAGCTCCTGAAAGCTCTCTTCACACTTCGGCGTCCATTCAAACTTCTTGTCCTTCTTCAAGAGCTGAGTCATGGGTCGGGCAATGCTTGAGAATCCTTCAACGAACTTGCGGTAATATCCCGCGAGTCCGAGGAAGCTTCTGACTTCCTTCACATTGCTTGGGGATTGCCATTCGGTCACGGCTTCAATCTTAGTGGGATCGACCGACAATCCTTCTTCAGTCAAAACATGACCCAAGAATCCAACCTCATGCAGCCAAAATTCACACTTGCTGAACTTGGCATACAGTTGGTGCTCTTGAAGCTTGTCTAGGACCATCATCAAGTGTTGCTCGTGCTCTTCTTCCGTCTTTGAGAAGACAAGAATGTCATCAATGAAGACGATGACAAACTTGTCCAAATATTCCATGAAGACCTTATTCATGAGATACATGAAGTAAGCTGGGGCATTGGTCAATCCGACATGACCGTGCACTCATACATGCCATATCTGGTTACAAATGCCGTCTTCGGAATATCTTGGGGTCTGATTTTTAGCTGGTAGTACCCAGATCTGAGGTCAATCTTGGAGAACACCTTGGCCCCATTGAGTTGATCAAACAGATCTTCAATCTTGGTAAGTGGATACTTGTTCTTGATTGTAACTTCATTGAAGGAGCGGTAGTTAATGCATAAGCGGATGGTACCGTCCTTCTTTGCCACAAACAGAACAGGTGATCCCCAAGGGGAGGCACTAGGGCGGATAAATCCCTTCCTCAGCTGCTCTTCCAGTTGCTTCTTCAACTCTGCTAACTCTTCCGATCCCATTCTATAAGGCTTCTTATAGATGGGTCCTGCTCCGGGCATGAGCTCGATGATGAACTCGATGTCTCGGTCAGGAGGCATTCCCGGTAGCTCATCAGGAAAGGCATCGGGGTATTCGCACACTACCGGCACTTGTTCCAATCCAACTTCTGACAGACAGTTGACTTTGGTGCCTCGAGCAGAGGAGGGGTTGGGAGCAAACTTTACTTCGACTCCTTGGTCATTGGTCATAGTGACTGACCGGTTGGCACAATCTAACAAGCCTTGGTGCTTGATGAGCCAATCCATTCCTAAGATCACATCCAAGCCTTGTGATCTTAAGATGATAAGGTCTGCTTGGAAGTCTACCCCATTAATGACAATCCCGACTCCCTTACATCCTATCTTGGCTCTCATCTCTGCTCCGGGGGTTTGTACCACCATAGGGTTATTCAGGGGTGTAGGGGTCATGCCACTTTTTAATGCAAACTTTTGGGTGACAAATGAATGCGTGGCTCCAGAATCAAACAAGACAGTTGCAGGTGTTGAGTTGACAAGGAACGTACCCAGCACGACGTCCGGGTCTTCCCGGGCTTCTTCTGCAGTGACATGATTCACACGACCCTTGCCGTTGTTGGGCGGTTTGCGGGGAGCTTGGTTCCTTAGTGGAATTCCACGGCCTTGTCCTGGGTTCTGCGCATTGGGGCGCGGGGCGTCGGGCTTCTTGTTGGGGCAATTCTTGGAGTAGTGTCCTGGCTGACCACATCCAAAGCAAGTGACTTGGTTGGGGTTGTTGCTCTTGTCGACATTGTTATTGGGGTTGTTGTAAGCTAGCCTGGGGTTGGCATATGGCTGAGGCTGATAGTTGGTGCGGGGCGCAGGAGCTCTTGGCTGCTGATAGGTTGGCTTGACCGGGGCTGGCTGCCACGGGCGAGGCTTCTGGTTGCTGGAGCTACCCTTGTTGATCATCTTGCGCTTACGGGTATCATCCAAAGCACGTCGCTTGTCTTCAAGCATGAGTGCCTTGTTCACCAGATCAGGAAAAACTGGGCAGTCACATACAACTAGCGAGTACTGCAGAGTCTGGTTAAGGCCTTCCATGAAGCGCTCCCTTTTGGCAGCATCAGTGCTGACATCTTCAGGGGCATACCTTGAGAGAACACTGAACTTCTGCATGTACTCCTTGACAGTGCTACTACCTTGCTTCAGGGCTCAGAACTCACGCTTCTTGATGGCCATGATTCTGGAAGGAATGTGGGCCTTGCGGAATTCTGCCTTGAAGTCATTCCAAGTGATGTTTCGCTCAGCATGCATGGCCTTGAATCCATCCCACCAAGCTCTAGCAGTTTCCCCGAGACAGTGAGCAGCATATGCCACCTTCTCACGGTCCTCAGTGCATCCGACTAGTTCCAGCAAATCCTCAATGGTGCGGACCCAGTCGTCTGCATCCAGGGGTTCAGCAGTCTCGATGAAGGTGGGTGGTGCATGCTTCTTGAACTCTACCAACAAGGAACGTCCATTGCCGTTTCCCGCCGGCTGGCGGTTGACAGCTTGAGCAATCATCTGGAGGGCTGCAGTGTCGGCTTGGCGTTCCTCTCGGAAGGCTTGGAGAAGCTGAGCCGTGTCCATGCTTGGAGGTGGTGGCGGTGGTGGAGCGTGTCCTTGGGTTTGGTCCTGACTGGCTCCTTCTCCGGCTTCTTGCTGCTGGGTAGAGGTACCAGTACGAGTTACAACAGGCATCCTGTTGGAGCGATCAAGGTCTCATGATTGGGAAAGATGGGGAAATCAATATAGATGGGATGCCTAGTAAGGGGGTTGGTATGACACTAATTGTTTTCATGCAAGGGCCAAAAGGCCAACACATTCATTAAAATCCAAATGGGTGACGTAGTCGCTTACAAGTTCCAGTAGGAAAGCACGACGTCCATCAAACACTCCAAAAGCAAACGCAACACTACATGGTTTCATATGAACCATTACAAGGACTCGACTTCGCATAAGGGTACACGACCTATCCTACCGTAGGGGTTACTAACGGGCACATCCGGGCTGCGAATGATGCCTAAGTGGTGGAATGCTCAGTCGCGTAGTCTGGCTCTTCTGGGTCTTCCTCCTCGTCATCGGTGGCCTGACTTTCCTCTTCACTTGAAGGGGTGGGGGAGTGGAGGAGCTCAACACGGCGTTGCTTTGATGGTGGTGCAAAGAGCTTGCGGTATTCCCTTGCGCTCATGCGGTGTTGCTGTGGTGGTTCTTCATCCTTTGGGGGTCTTCCGCCTCGGTATGCGATTGCGGGCTGACCAGGGGGAGCACCTTCCTTCTTGATCCTATCCGTCTTCTCTTGTGCTTGGAGAAGAAGTGCCTTGGTCTCATGAAGTTCCTTTCGGAGTTCCATTGATTCCGAAGCCAGGTGTTGTGCCAAACTATCGGCATAAAGGCTGAAGTAGGTCTGGAATCGGAGTGGAAGCCCTTCTTCTAATGGTGGAGCTGGTGCACTGCTCTCATCCTCACCTTCCTTCCGATAAGGCAAGAAACGGGTTGCCGACTCGTCTGCCATCTCTGGAAGAAGGTCTCGGAGGCGGGTAAGTGCCTTGAGGGTTGCCGTCTCGACGGCAAGGACTAGTGTTGCCATATGGGGTCCCTCGAAAAACCAGCTTGTTGGAGAGTCATTAGCCTTCACGATCACTTCCACATGATACTCCGTCTCGGTGTCATTGATCCAATGCTCATGGTAGGTGAAAATGGGGGCTCGGTGAAACTGGCACTTCTTGAGGCTATCCTCGAGAAGCATGGGAAATCCGGTGGTCAGGAAGTCTTCTGGTATGGCAGCCATCTACAAAGGTTGAATGGGTGAGGTCAATAAGGGAAATATATCTTGGGTTGAGTAAGCTTTAGAAAAGAAGAGAAGTTTAGATGGTCTCAAGCTAACTAACATCCATGCTAACTAAGGCTTCCTACAGTCAGGATGGCTCTGATACCAGCTCTGTGGGGACCCCGAATCATAAGTCGTGATCACTGAATGCACGTGTACAGTGATACCAGAGATCAATGCTCACTGAACACACATAAGCTGAATAACAAGAGTCTTACATCCATACATACCGTCTTACACAAATTATGACCATTATGGTCAAGTCTTACATAGATAAAGCCTTAAGGGCTGAACATCAAATGATACACAAGCAGCAGAAATCTCCGTCGATAAGTAGAACCCATGCCATCTGCCTTAACCCTACATGCATTCTGACTGGGAAACGTCCTAGTTCGCATGCTCGTCTCCAAAGAATTCTTCTTCGAACTCCTGTTCTTCCATGCCTGGCCAATTAAATAACCACTGGCAAACCAATGAGTACTTTGAATGTACTCGCAAGCAACCCATGTTTTGGTTCAAGGTACAACAATGCATGATATAGGTAAATTTTTCCGGAAAGCTAGTTTTGAGTGCAATGACATGTTCAACAACTTGTAAGACATGCATCAGGAGAATTCAAGTAACCATGAGGACAGGTTACAGATATCAACATAAATAGAGTGGGCACCAACCCAACTCAATCATGTCAATTCCTGGACTTGACCCAAGTAGTTCTTCCCACTTATCCAAACACACACACTGGTTTGTAAACATGTGGACGTAGCCCAAGAGCGGTTACCCAACTGTCCTTGACCGTGGACACGGCTATTCGAATAGTTTTACACTCTGCAGAGGTTGCACACTTTACCCACAAGATCTGAGGAACTTCGGTGTCATCCACGACCCGCGGTACCTCAAGTACCCGGGGTAAGCACCCGATCACTACCTTTCCCTAGACGACACTAACAAGGAGTCCACTCGTTGTTCCGTATCCTCATGATGTACATCATACGGGACTCGCTCGAGATCGTAACACCCGAGAGGGGACACAACGGTGTATCCGGTGCCCTGTGAAAACAGTCATGGCCGCCCTACCTGGCACGACCCCGTCTCAAGAGAGCGCACCAACAACTCTCCCGTCACTAGTAATGCAGGCTCCAAGCTAGTATCGGCCTAGGTAATCAATAATGCCCTTTCCCATATAAGGGTAGAGTGGTTGCGCATGTAAGGTTGGAATAACGGTCGCAACTTAAACCAATCCGTTTTTGAAAACAACACACACACTTGCCTCGATACACCACTTCGTCATCAAGTGGCTACCCAACTCATCATCTCCCTCGGGCATAAGTGGCACCCGATGGGGTTTTCGAAAAGTCCTTTGAAAATACTTTGTCTCCATCACCATGCATATTCCCGTCCCTTATGCGTAGCACTACTTAGCATCCTATCTACTCCCACCGGCATAACCCTCATAGAAAGGTAGGGTCATGCATCATGCAAGTGTCAACGAGAAAAGGAACGGAGGCAAACCACCTCAAGTGGTCACCGTTTTACCATGAATTCGATGCAAGCAATAAAAGTGCCATATGACATGCATAAAAAGGGTTTCTTAGACATGGTCAAAGGGCTGCTTGCTTGGCTCAGCAAAGTCTTCTGGGTCTTCAAAGTCTTCTGTTCCAACTCCTTCGTCAGCAACGCAATCTATCGTCGCAAAATAATAACGAGAAAATAAGGCAATAATAAAACAGAAAAACCAAAGTGCTCAGAAAAATGTCAACTCATTTTTGTAAAATACTAGGTTGAAACCTAAGAAGGGGAAAATTCCTAGTTTTGGATTTGGAGTTATATAAGAGGGGATATGGATTTGCAAACTGAGATTAAACTGCTCAAATTTGAATTTAAATTTGAACAATACATAAAAGTTGGTTGGATTTGAATGAAAGTTGCACCATTAAATAGGTGGGATTCTTACAAGATTTTAGGAACTGGAATTGTTGCATTTGGATTATTATTTAATCCTGTGGAATTTTTGGAATAGTGACAGAAAAAGAAAAAGGAAAAGGGCACTGTGCCTGCTGGGCTAGAACAGCCGCAGGGCAGCAGGCCCAGCCAGAGAGGCGGCCCAGCGCACCGGTGCACGCGCGCGCGCCAGGTTCAAACCTGACAGGCGGGGCCCAGGCGTTAGGGCGTGAGGCTGACGGACGGGCCCCACGACAGTCGTCGTCAACCCTGGGTCAGAGGGGTGGCGAGCTCACCGGCGACGACGTAGGCCACGGCGAGGTCGGGCGACGGTACGGCTGGACTCAGCGTCAAGTCGCCGTTCGGGTGGAGGTGGTGGACGTCACCGGAGTTGCCTGGCTCGCCGGCGACGAGATCTCGCGGCGGAGAGGCTTCGGGTGTCGACGGCTCCGGCCGTTTTTGGCTGCAAAAGAGAGGGGAAACGGAGGGGAAATGATCAGGGAGGTGTGGAGGGTCCAGATCGAGAGAGAGGAGGGGCGGAGGGAGCCTGTACCGTGAGATCGACGGCGACCCGAGGCGACGGAGCTCGAGCTCGATCTCGAGCTCGGGCGGCTCTGGGGAGGAACTAGGGGTGCAGGGGAGAGACTACGGGAGTGAGAGGGCGAGTGGTGAGGAGATAAATGCTCGGGGAGGCCTTTAAATAGGCGAACGTCGAGGTCCAGTAGACCCGTGCGCCGGCGGGCTCACGCTCGTTGCTGCAGGGCTCAGGGGAAGCAGGCGTGGTGTCTGGGGTGTTCCTGGACGTCGACCACGTCGAGTGAGATAGAGAGAGGAAGTGGGGAGAGGTCAGGGGCGCGCGCGTGCGAGCCGCTCCATTGGCACGCTCGGGCAGCCTCTATTCGCTAGCGCGGAGGCACGGGGAGGAGGAGAGAGAAGGGGGCCAACCACGTAGCATGCTGCGGACGCCGAGGCGCATCGGTAGGCGTGCGGGGGAGGCCCGAGGTCGTCGGAGTCGTTGGGCAGAGAGCGGCTACAGTGCCTAGCCGCACTGCAGCGCGCTCTAGAGCGAGCATTTGGCATGCCATGGCATATTATATGCCTTGTGGGCGCGGCCACTGATGTCTAGCAGCTCTAGGAGGGAGTAAAGAAGAGGGGAGGGACATTGGATGCCCTGGAGAGCCAGTAGGAGAGGAGAGAGGGTGAGGGAGAGAGAGAAAGTGGCTGTCCAGAGAGGGAGAGCGAGATTTTATCCCTCCAATAAGTGAGCTGTGGGTTTGCCATTGTTACTAGAGGTGAAAGGGGGCTAGGAGGAGCTGTGGTAAAGAGTTGAGCTCAAGGAGATCAGTGGAAGGGGTCAAAATGGTGTTTTTGGAAAAATGGCAGAAGGTGTTTGATAAGGGTTTTGGCAAGCAAATGATTTCCAATTGCCATGATACTCCACAGGGTGAAATGTCACATATAATTAGGGCCTTCCACCAATTTGGAGTTTATTTGGGCAAAGTTGCCAATGCAACTTTTGTAAACCCTAGAAATTAGCAGAAATAGACTTGTGTAGATCTAGTTGAGAAAATCACTTCTCCTTGATGCACCACTTGGTGTAGTGGCCTCATTTGGTCATGTGAACATGCTCACAAAAGTTGGGGTCAAGGAGAGAAAGTTGGTAGTACAAACTTGTTCAAATATGGTTCTGGTCAGAGAGGGTTTTGGGGCCTTTTGGTGAACCAAAATGACTTTAATTGGCATGAGGCTTTGCAAGGTGATCACAATATGCATTTGTGACTTGCTGGATGTTCCTTGGATTTTTATGAAAATATTTCCTGTAGAAATATTTCAAATCCTTGAAATGGGCAGAAATGGTTTTGGGAGGTTTTGTCCAATATTTTGATCATAACCATGTGTTGAAACTCATATATATGGAAAATATATGTCCATTGAGTCTCCCTAATTTTTCTCAAATATTTGTAAAGCTTTTATATAATTTTAACCTATTTAAGACCATTTCTGGCCTTAAGAAAAATCCTTTAAATAAAATAGGAAAATAACTTTCAAAATTATATTTTTCTGGTTTCTGGGTATCCTATATCTAATAGGAGTCAAATATGTCTTTGGAAATATTTTTACTGCCCTTAATTAAGTACTTGAAGTGCAAACCTCAATCCAGGGTTTTTTGGAAAACTAATTTTGAAAATACTTTTTGGCCAAATTATTTTTGTAAGAAAATACTATATTGCTCTATACACATGGCATGATCATTGGGAAGAAGTTTGGGACAAGGAGATTAAGTATAGAAGGTGGAGTAGTTGACTATAAAGAGCACTTGAAAAACCACACAGAGAAAACCAACTTTAAAATAAAAGCCAAATAATGCAAAAGTTTTTGTTGGTCCAAATTTTCATGCTTTATTATTGCAAATGACATGTTACAAAATGCAGGGTGTGACAGGTTTACAGAGTAGATATACCTCAAGATCAGCATGAGCTAAACCCCAAGGCGATGAGGTGATGAATGTAGCTCTAGCCCTAAAGACTAAAAACCGGTTTATATAGACAGCGGTAGGGTTAGGGTCACCGAAGATAAATTACAATAAGGGTTCTTGGACCAATTCTTTCTAGACCTATTAACAGTCTTTTGCAAAATTAATTTGAGTTCTCTGTTACTCAATTCTACTTGACCACTAGACTGAGGGTGACAGGGAGATGCAATTCTATGGCAAGGATTTTTCTTTATTTCTTTTATGATATTCCATGGAGTTTCAGGACTTTTGGAGTTGCACAGAATAGGTATCTAATATTTGCTCCTTTTCTAGCCCAGAATTCCAGCTGCCGGCATTCTCCCTCTTCATGTAAACCTTGTAAAATAAGAGAGAATAGCCATAAGTATTGTAACATAAGGTGAAATAACAACCCATAATGAGATAAATATCGATATAAAAGCATGATGCAAAATGGACGTATCACAATGCTGACCCTAGAAAGAGGAAGGGGATGAAGTATATATAGTCTAAGGGGGTGAAAGGGTACATGGGGCTCGACCATTTACTGTGCGCAGACAGGCGGAGCCGGATGTCCGGGCGTCGGGCCGGATGTCCGAGCCTTCAGGAGGAGCTGGATGTCCGGGCTAGGGGCCGAATGTCCGGGCTGGCGGCGTTAGCTTCTATAGGTTCTGGTGCATGGCGCTGGATTTCCGGGCTTCTAGCCAGATGTCCGGGCTGGACGCCGGATGTCCGGGCCCTGTAGACGTGGGCGGCAGGGTTCCTGCTGATGTGGTCGCTCCAGGAGCCGGATGTCCAGGGCCTTGGCCGGATGTCTGGGGCGTGGAAGGTGAACTTGTCTTCTTCTGTTGGTTCTCTTCATCCATGGACTTGGCGGCTTGTCCTTCTTCACGTGCATCTTCGGGAGAGTCCTCTCGACACCTGATCATGCATAGCATATCAGACTTAGGTAGTAGCCATGTCTCAAGTGGATCATATGTGATATCACTAAGTAAGGAAGTCACCTTGTTCTCGAGAGCTCTAGCTTGTGCTCGTGTCATGGGTCCTCTGGGCTCTTGATGAGACGATGGTAGGTCCATGGGGATGATCGTAGGATGCTCCGCATCAGTTTGCATACATTAAAATTGCCTTTGAAATGTATGGCTAGTATCATCTACCACGCGGGAAATATCCCGCCCCTTACCTGTTTAATTGGGTTTGTATTGATGGATCGTACGAAACAACAAAACTATAGTAGTACTACAGTGCAAGTAACAGTTCACTAGGCCACCGTGTCGTGCACTGCTCCGTCGTAGAGTGGAGCTCTCGCTTTCATAAATGTTCTAGTCCCTTTCACCAACATGTGGGACATCAAGCAACCAGTATCACGTGCCATAACAAAATAACAGTGCAGAGCAGCAGGGGTGAAGCACCCTGGTCATGGCGCCGGCACAGTAATGAGCAATGAGGCACTAAATCACAAAGCTGCACCTTTCCTGCAGTTAAATTGGAGGAACGAAGTGACGCTAAAAAAAGAAGTTGGAGGGACGAAGCAACCATCATTTCACTCGTTACTAAATCCACTTCTCCCTCATCTTCTTCAAGTTAACCGCGTGTTGCTTCTGCCGTTGTTCTGCCTCATGTGGGACGTGGATCGGCTTGGTAAATCACTAACATGTGGGACCGCATGTTAGCAAACCACCAGGACAACGTCCTCTAAAAATAAGAAACCTCCCCCGCCTTCCTCGCGGCAAAATCACCTCCTTTTTATTAATCTTGATATAATTTTTTAGATCAATATAATCGCGATTTGTATAGATAGCACACAAGAGCAAAACCAAGTGGTACGGTTAAGGGCATCCACAATGTGTAGCCAAATGTGAAAATAGCTTTTGGCATTGATGGGAACCATTGTGGAGGGTGCTGCCAAAGCCAAAAAGAGGGAACCGAAGCTCCCTAATTGATTGATTGAACGAATAGAAAAATGCAACCTTTCTCATGTTTCTCCCGTGCTTAGACGCATGTATAGTATAGAGCACGAAGTCTACTCCCCTGTCCCTTCTATCACAAATCACAAAGTAGTGAGGCATCAAATCACAAAGCATGAATGAAGCAACCAACATTTCACTCTTCGCTGACTTTGGTTCTCCGTCGTCTTCTTCGAACAACCACCTTACCGCACTAAGCTGGATGGATGACGCTATTGTGTAGTAGTACATTTATGCCTCCTTCAGTTCAACGGACTTCCTGGATGCATAGAAGGCGGTTGTCTCGGCTTGTAGGCGGCACTTGCGAACGACTTACTGTGGTCTCCCTCAATGGTGTATGAGGGAGTCCTGGATTAGGGGGTGTCCGGATAGCCGGACTATACCTTCAGTCGGACTCCTGGACTATGAAGATACAAGATTGAAGAATTCGTCCCGTGTCCGGAAGGGACTTTCCATGGCGTGGAAGGCAAGCTTGGCGATACGGATATGTAGATCTCCTACCATTGTAACCGACTCTGTGTAACCCTAACCCTCTCCGGTGTCTATATAAACCGGAGGGTTTTAGTCCGTAGGACAAGACATAACAATCATACCATAGGCTAGCTTCTAGGGTTTAGCCTCCTTGATCTCGTGGTAGATCTATTCTTATACTACCCATATCATCAATATTAATCAAGCAGGACGTAGGGTTTTACCTCCATCAAGAGGGCCCGAACCTGGGTAAAACATCGTGCCCCTTGTCTCCTGTTACCATCCGCCTAGACGCACAGTTCGGGACCCCCTACCTGAGATCCGCCGGTTTTGACACCGACATTGGTGCTTTCATGGAGAGTTCCTCTGTGTCGTCACTTTTAGGCCCAATGGCTCCTCCGATCATCAATAGCGATGCAGTCCAAGGTGAGACTTTTCTCCCCGGACGGATCTTCGTCTTCGGCGGCTTCGCACTGCGGGCCAATTCGCTTGGCCATCTAGAGCAGATCGAAAGCTACGCCCCTGGCCATCAGGTCAGATTTGGAAGTTTAAACTACACGGCTGACGTCCGCGGGGGCTTGATCTTCGACGGATTCGAGCCACAGTCGAGCGCGCTGCACTGTCACGATGGGCATGATCTAGCTCTGCCGCTGAACAGTGCCCTGGAGGCCGCACACGCATCGGTTCCGACCCTCGATTCGGAACCAACTACGCCGATCAAGGATGAGTGGTTGGACGCCGCCTCGGGGGCTGCGATCCCAACAGCGATCGAGCCGAACACCAGCCCCGCACTCCGCAAGGCCCGTGACTCCGAGGGACCGAACTCCTCTCCGGACTCCGAGCCCTCCGCGCCCCTGCCGATTGAATCCGATTGGGCGCCGATCATGGAGTTCACCGCCGCGGACATCTTTCAGTACTCGCCCTTTGGCGATATCCTGAAGTCACTAAAGTATCTCTCTTTATCAGGAGAGCCTTGGCCGGATTACAGTCAGCAAGGTTGGGATACAAACAATGAAGAAATTCAAAGCCCACCCACCACCCATTTAGTAGCCGCTGTCGATAATTTAAACGACATGCTCAATTTCGACTCTGAAGACATCGACGGTATGGACGACGATGTAGGAGACGCACATGAACCAACGCCTATAGGGCATTGGACAGCCACCGCATCTCATGATGTGTACATGGTGGATACACCTAAAGGAAGCAATGACGAGGAACACAAGGATGCAACGAGGGATCGTTCTCTCGAAAAGCAATCAAAGCGGCGACGTAAATGCCGCTCCAAGCCCCGCCTCGATAAAGACAGCAGCCATACAGACCCAACCATATGGCAGGATGAGCCGGCGAACGACGAGCATGCCTTAGAGCAACCGTCCGAACAGGGCAACTCGGGCAAACAAACCGAACAACCCGTCCCCGGCGTAAACGGCATTCCGGACGACCTTACACCAGATAAGCTCATGGAGCAGAAGAACCTCCACAAAAGGCTCGTTGCTACTGCACGAAGCCTGAAAAAGCAGAAGCGGAAGCTCAAAACTGCGGAAGACGCACTCAGAATCAGATGGAGCAAAGTACTCAACACCGCAGATAAATATGGCGGCAGTCGCCGCACCAAAAGCTATCCGAAGCGAAAGCTACTGGCTGAATTCGACGAGGAGGCCTTAGAGCCCCCGCAGTCAAAAAGTAAGAAAGCCACCCGGTCGTATAAACGACCCCATGGCCAGCACGGAGCGGCAAGCGGCACCGCACACAAGCCGGCATGCGACCCACTAAAGGATTCACATCAAAAAGATGGCCCAGCCAGATCTATTTATGGGCCAAGAAAGCAAACTCTCGTAAGCAATGCAACAAAACCAGTATCCGAACACCACGGCACACCCAAATACAGGGGTGCCGCACACCCCCTATGTTTCACCGATGAGGTCCTGGATTATGAATTTCTAGCAGGATTCAAGCCCGTAAACATAGAGGCGTATGACGGAACAACAAACCCTGGAGTCTGGATCGAGGATTATATCCTCCACATACATATGGCCATAGGAGATGACCTCCACGCCATAAAATACTTACCCCTCAAGCTTAAAGGGCCAGCCCGACATTGGCTCAAAAGCCTTCCCAAAAACACAATTGAAAGTTGGGAAGAGCTCGAGGACGCTTTTTGAGCAAATTTTCAAGGGACCTATGTCCGCCCTCCGGATGCAGACGATCTCAGTCACATAACTCAACAGCCCGGAGAGTCAGCTCGGCAATTCTGGAATAGATTTCTTACTAAAAAGAATCATATAGTCGACTGTCCAGACGCCGAAGCCTTAGCAGCTTTTAAGCATAGCGTTCGAGACGAATGGCTCGCCAGACACCTCGGCCAAGAAAAGCCAAGAACAATGGCCGCATTAACAAGCCTCATGACCCGCTTTTGCACAGGAGAGGATAGCTGGTTGGCAAGATGTAGCACCAGCTACCCAAGTACATCCGAAACTAGGGATGGAAATGGAAAACCACGACGGAACAAGGACCGGCGCCGGACTAAGGAAAACAATCCGAAGAGCACGACAGTCAATGCCAGATTCAAAAACTCGCGGCAGAATCAGAAGAAGCCGCCCCTCAAGGATAACAGGGACGAGCTATCCAACTTAAACAAAATCTTGGATAAGATATGTCAGATACACAGTACTCCCGGGAAGCCTGCAAACCATACCCGCAGAGATTGCTGGGTTTTAAAGCAATCCGGCAGACTCAACGCCGAACACAAGGGGCTCGACACACCAAGCGAAGGCGATGATGAACCCCAAAAGCAGAGCACCAGGAAACAAAAGAATTTTCCACAAGAAGTAAAAACAGTACACTTACTTCACATAACAAAACGAGCGGCGCCCATAGAGGTACGCGCCATACGGCTTATCCCAAAGGAGTCTTGCCACTGGTGGTCAAAACCAGTCACCTTCGATCATCTGGATTACTCTAGAGGTGTCAGGAACGCAGGCTGGACTGCCTTGGTACTCGATCCAATAATCGGCGGACTCTAGTTTACAAATGTCCTGATGGACGGTGGCAGCGGTCTAAACCTGATATATCAGGACACAATCCGCCACATGGGGATAGACCCAACAAAAATTCTCCACAGCAAAACCTCCTTTCAAGGGGTAACGTCAGGTCCGGATACCCATTGCATGGGTTTTCTCCGGCTTGAAGTTATGTTCGGCTCCCCCGATAACTTTCATCACGAAAAGCTAACTTTTCACATCGTCCCATTCTCAAGTAGCTATCAAGCACTGCTGGGACGCGAAGCTTCCGCCCGCTTTAATGCAATACATCTCTTACGCTTAAGATGCCCAGTCCACGAGGCATCATCTCACTAAAGGGAAACATGGAACACGCCCCCCACACGGAAGATTGTGTGGCTGCCTTAACAGCCCCACAATAAAACGGCTTCACCAGCCAAAACATCCAAACAGGTCGTTAAGACCACGGACACGGTTAGACGAGTCCGGCATAAAACATATAATTGATAAAGGCTAAATAGCCGTATACCTCTGCGCTAGGGGCTCCGCGCATATAAAATACGAGACAATCAAGCTCAATTTTATCCATTTCAATTTATACTTTGTTTATGTAGTATAACTTCTATTCGGCACGACCTCTTCTCAACTAAGTTCCTCTCTTTTACAGATGAACACCGTGCTGCGCCTGTCCAGGATACGGCACAACGGAGACACAGGCACAGACGTGCAGGAGGGACCCGTTCCAAGGATTCTTTTTAGATTAAGACCCTGCGTAAACCTTTTTTACCGTCTCTTGTTGATACACATCCTCCGGTTTTTCGGTATAATCAAGGAGGCTGGCATCTTGGCATGTGGCCACATCAGAATTTTTGCGCGTACCTGGACACTAGGGGCTTATAACCAAGGGCGTTGTCCCGCCCACGCTCATAAAGACCGAATTCCTTAGGGAGTGTTCGGTGTCGCGAGTTTGGCCTTATATGGATCAGCTCCGAATCATGTCTTTGGTTAAATGTTGGGTTGCCCGGCTCCTGCGTTTTGCTGCCTTACGTTCCGCTCTATCGGCTAAGGCGGCACCAGGAGAACTACTGCGATTGTGCCCCGGTTCGGCCAGGCGAGCACCTCAGTAGAGAAAGCCGAAAACTGACTGTCATGATATAGCGTGAGACTGGTCAACCACTCGATGACTTACCGGAATCTATAGGATTCCTCCGCATTAACGAAGGGCCGTTTCCCGGCCAGGCACGTACGCGCTCCGAATTCAGGCGAGCGCAGGCGCCACTAGGGGCTATCTAAGTAGCCTCACTGTCAAGCTCCTATGGCTAAGTGAAAGTGATAAAGCATTATAGTCCGATTGCCTAGCTCGCTGCGCTATCACCTCCTTTGTAGGACCAAGACGTTGGATCAAGTGTGAAAATGCGCGTTCTGCGAGCACCCCCGCATTATTTGCGTGGGGGCTGAAGTCGACGACTGCCATCTTTCAGATTATATATATATATCTTAGGACGGCCACACAGGAGGTGTTACAAATACTTGAAGGCACAAGTATAAAAAGCTTCTACAATTTATCAAAATATTGTTTTACAATAACATATGCTATTCGAACATAGCATCCTTCGAGCACCGCGTCTCTATGACACGAGCGCCTTGAAGGACTTCCTGAAAATAGTGCTCGGCAGGTACTCGGCTTTCGTCCGAATCTCGGGATGCAACAATGGTGGTCTCCATCTCCGTCTAGTATGTCTTGACACGGGCAAGAGCCATCCGTGCACCCTCTATGCATGCTGACCTCTTCATTGCATTAATACGCGGAACCACACCAAGGAACTGCTGCACCAAGCTGAAATAACTTTTCGGCTCTGAGCTCTCCGGCCACAGTTGACTCATGACGCACTTCATGGCGAGTCCGGACAACCTATTCAGCTCGGCCCATTCGGCCAGACGATCAGCCACCGACAGTGGACGCTCTGGATTGTGGAACTGCGACCAGAAGAGTTTTTCCACTTCGCAATCTTCTTGATCTTGAAAGTGTTCGGTCGCATCAGCAGCACTCGCCGCCAAATCCAGATAGGTGTCCGCCGTACTCCACAACCGGTCCAACGGAGCATGCTTAGGATCACAAAACTTCCTCCGCAGCATAAAGGGCTTTCCAGCAGCGATCTCTCCGGCCTAACGAAGCTCCTCCTTCGCAGCTCTCATCGCAGAGCGAGCATCCTTGGCATCGACAACGGCCTTCTCCAAGTCCGTCTGTTCCGCCCGATCTTCTTTTTTCCAGAAGCCTGCAACGATCAGCAGCACTCTTCAGCTTCTCGGCCATATCTTTCTTGCTTCAGCAGTGAGCAGCATGTTCAGCTCTCAGCTCTTCAAAGGCCTTCTCGGCAGCCGCATCACTTTTTCTGGCTTGCTCCTTGGCTCGGGCAAGTTCCGCCCGAAGACTCTCCATGGCAGCCGCACCATCTGCATCAAGCACACACATAGTAAGATACTGGCGTAAGCTCCTCTTACTAGGCGCCACCGGAGGGGTTACATACCTTGTGCCTCGTCAAGCCGCTTGTTAACAAGCACGATGTCGGCCTCTGCCACATCAAGTTGCCGCTTTAGCTCGGCAAATTCATCAGTCCGGCTGGATGCCGGACACTTCGTCACCTACATACGAAGACGGCATTTTAGACCTGGGGTTATGATCCTCTGCGCGCCGTCAATTTTGACAACGCACAGAGTCTCAGGGGCTACTATGTGCACAGGGCGCATCCTATTTATGCGCCACTGTTAAAAAAGGGTACGTTATTCCGCGTACCTCAAAACCCGTCAGTAAACTTCTGATGACCTCGTGCAATCCGCTTTCCACGGACGAAACCCTTTCAATCACCGCGCCCATCTATGCACGATGCTCCTGTAAGATAGATGCTCGCCCTAGCAGATCCTTCAGCTCCTCCGACCGTGCACCGGACGGTGCCGGACTCGTCCTATGGCCTTTTTCGAAGGAAGGACGCGGAGAGTCTTGGGGGCCCATATGGCTGCCTTCCGGCTCTGCCGGATTCGGAGAAACCCTCTGCGACGATACCTAAGGGTCGCCCGCCTCTCTAGGCGGTTCGGCAAGGGGAGGCGTTCCGCTCTCCATCATCTCCAGAAGAAGATCCCCCGAAGACGAGCTCTGCTGAGAAGGGCTAAGGTCCGAACTACAAGGTAAATTTTCGGTTACTCTTCTCAGATATAAAACAAGGATTCTTCTCAAAGAAAAACCTCTTTCTACTTACGGCTCGGTGGAGGGATGGCCCCCTTGAGGGCATAATTCGACCGAGGTATCCCCCGGCGCAGGACCCTCTGACGAAGATCTCTTCCCCCGTTTGAGGCCATTGTCGGATTTCGGGTTCCGGCAGACCCTTGAGGTTCGAACACTGGGGTGCGCGCGGAGATTTCGCCTCCTACCTACCTGTACCACACCGCCTCGCTAAGATCTAAGCTATGGAAAGAACAACACAAGAGACACAGGGTTTATACTGGTTCGGGCCACCATTGTGGTGTAATACCCTACTCCAGATTGTGTCGTGGTGGAATGCCTCTTGGGCTGATGATGATGAACAATACAAGGAAGAACAGCCTCGCGAGGGTCTGTTCTTGGCTGGGGCGATGAACTGCTAGGAGGAGTTCAGTCACCCTTCTCTCTCTCTCTCTCTCTGATTCTGATCTGATTGCCCCCTCTTTCTTACCGATCGATTCCCCTCTACCCTGTGGGTGGCTAGTCCTATTTATAGGAAAAGGCCCTAGGCCTCTTCCCAAATATTGAGCGGGAAGGGCGCCAACAATTGGCCATTTTGAAGGGGAACATCTGGTACACTTATCCTGACTAAAGTTGGTCTTTGCCTGCCAAAGGCTCTGGTGATGACGCTGGCTTGGGCTCCACAATGACTTCCTCCCTGCCGTTGGGCTGGTCTTGGTCTCGTTGCACCGAAACGGGTGCCTTTGCTTGATGCTCTCGCCTGCGCTTGCTCCCTTTGCACCAAAGAGGAAAGGAGGACACTGCGCGGGCTGGCGCCCGCCTGGCGCCCTTGGTCGTCATGGCTTGCGTCACGGGCACCTCGTGAGGTACCCCGCCTTGATCTCTCCGCCTCCTCGCGAGCTAGCCTGATGAGGCCGTGCCTGAGGAAGCTCCGTGTCGTCCGCCCCGCGAGGCTTGGCCCCTCGCGAGGGTCTTGGGTCTGTGTTGATGAAGATGGGCCGTGCTGGGCCCCCTTTTGAGCCACGCCGCGGGCCGAAGGCAGGCAAGTCTGGGGACCCCAGTTCCCAGAACGCCGACAGTAGCCCCTGGGCCCAAGGTGCGCCCGGACTTGGCCGTGCAGGGAGGCGAAAGGGCAAGGGCGAAGCGCCGCGGGCCCTAATAGCCTGCGGCCTTGGGCACCGTGTGGCGGTTGATTGGACATGGGCGGCACTGTTCCCCCACGCCCCCTTATTCCGCGCCATGCTAGGCGGACTTGTAGTTGTACACAGCCGCTCCCCTTTCTGTTGCTCGAGCGCCCTCTGTCCTTCCTCCTCTTGAACTCCAGCTTCTGTTTTCAACCCAATCTCGAACCTTCCCTCCACCTTCCCATCGCCGTGGCTCCAACGAAGAAGGGAAGAGGGAATAAACCCATGCCTCCGCCTCGCTCGCCGCCGTTGGCGGCCCCCGCCGTCGGCGGCCCCCGCCGTCGGCCGGTCGATCATAATCAATCGAGAGGGCCTGGGCAAGGTCAGCTCGGCTCTGGCTACTATCTTCAACGAATGCGGGAGGACGACGGCCTGGCCCGCGTCTCACTTCTCCATCGATAGGATAATCACCGAGGTCCAGTATTTTGCTGATGCCCTGTGGGTGGGTCTGGTTCCCCCTTTTCTGATTTCTTCAATGCCGTGCTTTCCCACTACCAGATCCACATGATGCATCTGGGTCCTGAATCCATCACCCTTCTTTCGGTCTTCGCCTTTGTTTGCGAGGCAATGATGGGCATCCTCCCTTCGGTTGCCTTGCTGCGCCACTTCTTCTCTCTACGCCTTGTCGACCCTACCCAATGCTCGGCGTGCGTGAGCTTCGCTGCCGTGTCTGAGACGGCGGCCTTAGGGATTGACTTCAGGCTCCCTCCGCTCGCGCCTGGGTTCCGCGAGCGGTGGCTGTATGTGGATGTTGGGGTGCCCAGCCCCTGCTGTCGGAGCCAACTTCGCTTGTTGTCCCTAATTCGGGCTGGGGCCAGGAGACGCTCGAGAGCCCCCGGCTCGCCTTCGTCTGGCACCGTTTCGCGTTCTTGAGGTCGATTGGCGTGACAGCGCCCAAGGTGGTGAAGGAGTTCCTGCTACGCCGCACTGCTCCTCTCCAACGCCACTCCCGCCGGATGTGGGCCTTCAACGGGCGTGGTGATCGTATGAGGCTCCAGGAAGAGGACCTGACGCCTGAAGTGCCGAGGACAGTGCTCTTGATCCTGACTGGTGACCCCAACCCGGGAAGCATCCAACAGGGAGGGGCCTTGCTGTACCTCTGCCAGAACAGGGACGATTTTGTGAATCAGATGCCTATCTTTGATGAGTGGGGGCCGCGCCCTGCCGGCCTCCAGGGGCCTCGCGAGAACCCAGTGATGGTGACTGCCCTTCTAGTCGGCCAAGGCGACTCTTCCTCAAGTGGCGGAGCAGGGAGGCATGAGGCGCCAGAGGCCGAGGGGGCTCCCGGCGGGGTGACAGCGCCGGGCGACGCTCATGAGGAAGCAGCTCTTGGGTCCCGTGCCATTGAGGCTGAGGGCGGCAAGCAGCTGCCCCCAGCGCCGGCGGCTGAGGCCCCTGAAGCTCCAGCCGCTTCTCTTGGCGAGGCGACTGACAGTGCGCATCAGGCAGGCACCCCTGACGCGGATCGCCTTGATGCTTCGTCCTTGTCGCAGGTTGATCCCTGCGCTCAACTCTTGGGCCGCTTCCGCGTGGACTTTGAGGCCCCCCGGAAGAAAAGGGAGGCCCTGGGCGACGATTACCCTTGTCCCCTGCTGAAGCATAGGAAGTACTTCGCCACTGATGAGTAAGCCTTCTCCTTTTCCAGCTCCCGATCCGTTTGTAGCTTTTACTGATCCTTGCTCCGCAAGCCCCTTCCAGCCGAGCTCGCGGAGATGGCTGAGGTGCCGTCCCCCTTGGCTTCGCCCCTTCTACCGTCCTCAAGCGCTCCGAGCAGCAAAGCCCTTGTGGTGAAGGCGATCAGAGAGGCGAACCGTCCCGGGGCGCATCGAGGCCCTGCGCACCCCGCGATCCTCCTTCGCGGGCCTTCTCGTGGCATAGCCAGCCTGCCGTGGGCTTCTCGCCTGGCCGTGGACTGCGATTGGATGAGGCGCTCCCTGCGCTCTTCATCAGGGGATGGGCTGGCTCCAGGCCGGGCTTCTGGCGTGGTGTGTCCGACCGTCGCGAGGGTGCCAGCCCCCAGCCCCCTGCCCGGAGGGGGAGTGCCGATTCGTGGCCCCCGACGCTTGCTTGGGGTAGATGATGGTGTGGAAGACGTGCGCGAGCGTGCTCGGGAGCGTCGCGCCCTTCGCCAAGTATTCCTTCGAAGGGCGGCTGACGCGGTGAACCTGCTTGGTGAGGAGCTTGCTGATGAAGACGCGCGCCTTGAGGCCGAGGGCCTGCGCCTGGCTGCAGAGAGGCGCGAGCTGGAGGGCGCCATTGCCCTTGCGCGCGATCAGCGCGATCTTGACGACGAAAAGGCCAAGGTATAACGCCCTCGATGCGGCTATATCTCCCACGTGTCGAAGCACGACTTAGAGGCATAACCGCATTGAAAGCAATGTCGCAAGTGAGGTAATCTTCACACAACCCATGTAATACATAAGGGAAAGAGATACATAGTTGGCTTACAAACGCCACTTCACACAAATACATGAATGAAACATTACATCATACAGTTACAATCAGGGCCCGACTACGGAGCCAAAATAAAAGAAGAAAACCCCAAAAGCGACAAAGGTCCATGATCGACCCAACTGGGCTCCACTACTGATCGACTAGCACGAAACAACACAATGAACAAGATCTTCATCAAGCTCCTCCTTGAGCTCGTGTGCGTCACCTGCACGGTCTCATCGGCACCTGCAAACTGGTTTTGGAAGTATCTGTGAGTCACGGGGACTCAGCAATCTCACACCCGCGAGATCAAGACTATTTAAGCTTAAAGGTAGGACAAGGTAGTGAGGTGGAGCTGCAGCAGCGACTAGCATATATGATGGCTAACATACGCAAATGAGAGCGAGAAGAGAAGGCAAAAGCACGGTCGAACAACTATGATCAAGAAGTGATCCTGAACTACTTACGTCAGACATAACTCCAACAACCGTGTTCAGTTCCCGGACCCCGCCGAGAAGAGACCATCACGGTTACACACGCGGTTGGTGTATTTTAATTAAGATCAACTTAGGGTTTTCTACAACCGGACATTAACAAATTCCCATCTGCCACATAACCGCGGGCACGGCTTTCGAAAGTTCAAACCCTGCAGGGGTGTCCCAACTTAGCCCATTATAAGCTCTCGCGATCAACGAAGGATATTCCTTCTCCCCGGGAAGACCCGATCAGTTTCGGAATCCCGGCTACAAGACATTTCGACAGTAATAAAACAAGTCCAGCAAAACCGCCCGATGCGCCGACATCCTGATAAGAGCTGCACATATCTCGGTCTCAGGGCAACATCGGATGAGACATCCTACGAGTAAAACCAAGCCTCGAGTTTCCCCGAGGGGGCCCCGCAGTCTGCTCGTTTCGGACCAACACTTAGACAAGCATTGGCCCGGGGGGGCTAAATAAAGATGACCCTCGGGTTGATCAGACCCAAGGGAAAGGGATAGGTGGTAGGCAAATGGTAAAACCAAGGTTGGGCCTTGCTGGAAGAGTCTTATTCAAAGTGAACTGCCAAGGGGGTCCCATAAATCACCCGACCGCGTTAGGGACGCAAAATCCGGGAACATAACACCGATATGACGGAAACTAGGGCGGCAAGAGTGGAACAAAACACCAGGCATAAGGCCGAGCCTTCCACCCTTTACCAAGTATATAGATGCATTAATTAAATAAGACATATTGTGATATCCCAACAAGTAAACATGTTCCAAAAAGGAACAACATCTCCATGTTCCAACAAGGAACAAACTTCATCTTCACCTGCAACTGGCAACGCTATAAGAGGGGCTGAGCAAAGCGGTAACATAGCCAAACAACGGTTTGCTAGGACAAGGTGGGTTAGAGGCTTGGTTTAACAATATGGGAGGCATGATAAGCAAGTGGTAGGTATCGCAGCATAGGCATAGCAAAAGAGCGAGCAACTAGCAAGCAAAGATAGAAGTGATTTCGAGGGTATGATCATCTTGCCTGAGATCCCGCAAGGAAGAAGAACGAGTCCATGAAGAAGACAAACGGATGTAGTCGAATGGATCCTCACAAATGTGACGCTATCGGAACTAACCCGAAGAAGCAACACCGGATAGAAAGCAAACAACAAAGTAAACAACCAACACATAAACATGGCATGATATGCGAGATGTGGTATGCAATGCATATGCATGCTCGGGAAGGGAAAAGATGAACCAGGTATAATATTGGCAAACCAAGTATGCCACTGGAAAGGTGAGGTGATTTTGGTTGAAATCGATATAAATATCACCGGAATCGGATGTACGGTTTGCAAATGACAAGCAAAACAAGAATGACAAGAATCTGCCATTAACAGCATGATGCTACTTAGCAAGCAACAAGAAATTAAGCTACTGCACCCAAACATATCAAGAAAGCATATGACAGTAATATACTCAATATGCTTGACAAAAGATGAACACTGAGCTACGGCTAAATCACAACACAACAGGTTCAAACAAGCATGGCAAAAGTGCAAAACATAACAGGTTCACAGACTCGGTGAAAATACTATCATGCCAGAAATTAACATCAGGATGACATGTTTAGAGCAATGAAACAACATGCTACAAGATCAGGACATAGAAAAATAAGGCATGGCATGAATCTACTCAAAGCACTTAACAAAAGTCCCTTACTGACCATAAGCCAAAAAGGACTAGAAAATATAATAACACCCATGTCAATTAAGCAAGTTTCATTACAGGTTTCAGACTTAGCAGAAAACTGGACATGTCAAAAACAGATAACAAGTAGGCATGTTTACGAGCTCGAAGCACTACCTACAGAGCATTGCATGATAAAATAAGCATACATACATCAAGAAGACATGGCGTAGAAGCTATACATGGCAAGAACAACATCATAACATGCAAGGATCAACTACAACAAGCTTGCCAAAATTGAATAACATGTAAACAACCTGCCAGCAACATTTTATAGCAAAAGTAGAGCTCGATTGACTCAATCTATGTCACTCCATAATTACAAAAAAAGGCGAAGATGGATAGAGCAAATCAATATGTTCAAAACACTCTTACTGATCATGCTCAAAAGAGGCATAGATCTCTCAGAAACAACATGAACACATGGCATAAAAATAACAGCAGGCAGGGACTTGGTGAAAATACTAAGTCTCTGAAATCAGCAACATTAAGTACTCTAGTTTGCATGCTTGTGCTAGTCACCACATAGATCAGAAAAATACATGGCATAAATCTATGGAAAGGTAACATGGCATATTACAAAACACATGTAGGACTCAACCTCATAGGATGCACACATCAATCATGGCAAAAATGACAAAAGTGCATGTTCTGATAAGAATCAGAAACTAACATCACATAGCCCTCTTCCAACAGCATTTCGGGCATCAAGATGAGCTCAAATGAAAATGATGCAATGCAATTAAATGATGTACTCTTCGAGGCGAACAATTGGACATATTATACGCCCAAAACAGAGCTACATGCAGAGGGTTATGGCATGATGAATATGGCATGCTAATGGTAGAATGTCGGGGACTTAGCAAAATTAGAGGGGGGAGAAGTCAACCCGACCTGATCTCGGATCCGACGCGCGGATCGAGGCGGGGCCGGCGACGAGGAAGGAGGGAGGCGGCGGCGGAGCTCCGGCGAGGGAAGACGGCGCGGGGGCGGCGCGCGCGGGCGGCAGCGTGGCGCGGGGCGGCGCGCCGGCGAGCCCGGGCCGGGAGGCGCGGACAGGACGGCGAGCGCCGTGGCGGCGGGCTCGGAGGCGCGGGCGGCGGGGCCTCGCGCGGCGAAGGCGGCGGCGGTGGCCGGCGCAGGGCAGCGCGCGGGAGGCGGCGGCGGGCGGCGCAGGGCAGCGCGCGGGAGGCGGCGGCGGGCGGCGCGCCGGCGATGGCGGCGGAGCGAAGCGGCACGGGGCGCGGGCTCCTCGGGCGGCGCACGCGGGTGCGCAGGCGCGGGCGGCGGCTGGCGGGCCGTGCGGGCCTGCCGTGGGCCGCGCGGGCCGGCGGCGGGGACAGGCGGCGGAGGACGCGTGGCGCGAGCTGGATGGCTGGGGCGGCGGCGCGGGGTGACGTGGCACGCCCCCATTGGCTGGAGTGAGGTGGCGGAGATGCGTCCGGCGGAGACGGACATGTCCGGCAGCGCGGAGGGGAATTTTTAGGGTTTCAACTGCGATTTGGACGGGGGAGGCACATATTTATAGGTAGAGGGGGCTAGGAAGCTCCAAATGGAGTGCGGTTTTCGGCCACGCGATCGTGATCCGACGACCAAGAGGATGGAGATGACTTAGGTGGGTTTTGGGCCACTTTGGAGGGGTGTTGGGCTGCAAAGAGAAAGAGGCCTTTGCGGATATCCGGTTAACCGTTGGAGTATCAAACGGACTCCGGTTGACCCGAAACTTGACAGGCGGTCTATCGGTGCTATACCAAGGCCGCTTGGCAAACCTCGGTCCAATCCGAGAAAGTTTAATACCCGCACACGGAAAAAGGTAAAAGGGACGCCGGAGGGCGTAGGAGCGCCGGATTGCAAAACGGACAACGGGGAAAATGCTCGGATTCATGAGACGAACACGTATGCGAATGCAATGCACATGATGACATGATATGAAATGCAGACGATGACATGGCAAAGGGAGACACGCAAGCACATGACATGGCAAGGACGGCGAATAACTGACAGACACCTGGCGCATCATATCCGGGGCGTTAGACAAGGCGTCGTTTGCGGCCTCTCGGGAGGCCCAATCTCGGGCCGCTGAGGAGGCCCGGGAAGCTGACCAGCGGTGAGAGGTGGCGGAGGAGCGGGCTCGGGAGCTCCTGGCTCGGTGCCGCTCACTGGAAGAGCAAGTGGAGCTGCGCGAGGCAGCCCTTGCGTCGATGAAGGTGGCCTCTGGCGACCCAGCAGGGCTCCAGAAGTGTGAGGAGGCGCTGACGCTGGAAGCCGCCAAACGCGCGCGCGAGTACGAGTGTCTGGAGACGAGGGAGCGCTCGGTGACGCCGGCGGAGGATGATGTCGCTGCACGGGAAGCCTGCGTCCTGGAGGAGGTCAGACGTCGGGTGGCGATGGCGCGCTTGAACCTCGAGCGCGAGTTCGAGGAAAGGCTGGAGTTGATCCAGGTCGAGGCAGAAGGTAGGACTGCTGCCTTGAGGGCCAAGCTGGAGGAAGCGACGCGGTGGGCCAATGCTCTTCATGCCGCCCTTGAGGTAGCTCAAGGGGAGTCAACCACCTCCCAGGCCGAGGTGCTCCTTCTTCGCTATCGGGTGGAGGAGGCTGAGGCCGTCGCGCGCCAGAATAAGGACGAGATACGCCAGCGGCGGATCCTGGATCATGAGCACGGCCCCATGCTCACCACGCTCCGGGAGAGAGCCAACACAGCCTTGGGCAACATCTGCGAGGCGGCTGTTGGCGAGCCGCACGCAGTCAACTACGCCGGCAACCTTCAGTTCTTCACCAACGTGGTGACGCCGCTCGAGGCACGGTCGGTCAGGGCCGACAGGTTGGTGGAGGAGAGGAGCCACGCCCTGCTCGGGCGCGCCTTTTCTCGCGTCTTCAGCCACCTCAGGAACATGGATCCCCACTTCGATTTCGACGCTGCCATCGCCCCAGTCCCCCAGGCCGTCCGAGACGACCTGGCGCACTGGGTGGAAGACAATGTGGATGCTCTTGTCAGGGCCTTCGCTTCAGACAACAACGGCGTGATCATGGCTGCCGACGAGGGCGGCGTGGCGAACGGCCCTGACGCCGCTGGCGGCAACGCAGACAGCGATGTCGAGCCCAGCGATGCCTGCAACGGTTCGGGAGGTGCTCCTGAGGACGCATTGGGGGATTTATCCGACTGATTATGCATCGTTCCTGTTTCCTTACCCTGCATGAATAGAACTTAGGTTTTGGCCTGATGGCTGTGAGAGCATTTTGGGAGGGGGGGCCCCTCATGTAAAACTTGCATTCATCGTATTAGTAGATGTTACATTGCCCATGCGCCCACGCCAAGTGGTTGGCTAAGCGACGTGCTGGTTGGCTAGTTTACCTTCGTTTCGCGCGGGCCCTGAGGCAGCCTGTGGGAGGCTATGGTGTCCCGAGTGTTCCTTGATCGAGTCCGTAGAATATGTAGTAAAAAGCCCTCCTGAGAGGACGCGGCGGCGGCAGTCTGGGCTGCGCGCAAGCTTGGCCTGACCCGGCTCGCGAGGGGCTCACGAGGGGAGGCAGATGAGGCGGAGTGGTAATCGAAACGCGAGAAATTGCTCGAACGAGACTAAGCACCACTTCCCCGAACACACGCAAATCTCAAATTTGAATCCAACTTAAATTCAGCGGGGGAAAGTGACAACCAAAGGTAAAGGCAATGAAAGCAGACAAAAGGCCGCGTCCGGCACTTAATCTAGTCTTGGACATCTTCTCACCAGCGCGGAGCTAAGTGCTGCCACTTGGCGTGGGAGGGAGCCCCAGGGCCTGAGGCCGGCACCCCTGAGACTCCGGGGCGTGTACAACCCCCCTCATTATTACGTGAGAGTGTCACAGGGCGGCAAGCTTCATAGGCACCGGGCCTTCTTCACAGGTACCAGCCTTGCTTCATATCGCCAGATGAGGGCCCCGCCTTGCGCCACACTCTAGTGCCATCGACGACGACCGGAAACCAGGACGTCGCTGATGGGGTAGAGTGGTCGCCAGCGGTTCCCCCGACGACCACGGGTCCTCTGCCAGGGGCAGGCCCTGAGGCACCTCGCCAGCAGAGGGCCTATCTCCTGAGAACGCCTTGCTCCGAATGCCGCAGTGGTGATGTCGGATCTCGGCCCCTCTCCTGCAGCCCCCTGCGCCCTCCTCCCGAGGGGTAGGAGACTGTGGGAGCGGGGCAGCTGCTTGCTGTGGCGACCTGCACCTCCTGCGATCCATGATTAACGTATGCCCGCTCCTGAGGATTTTGCGGTACCCGATATTCATTGCCTCCAGCGTGGCCAGTGGGACCGTCCCGGGGCTCCTGGAAGAGCTTAGCTTCTGGCGCCTCGTCCCCCCAGCTTGGGCTGAGGAGCGAGCCTTGTTCGCCCTCGTGAGGGTGCCCTTGGTCCACCATGTGGGGCACGTATTCTTCTGGCGCCGTCATCCCGAAGGCCACGCCGTAGTGCTCCGCATGCCATGCAGCTCTGCTTGACGTGCCCACCGTGGGGTGGTAGCGCGGCTGCCCGCTGGGGCTGTGGGCCGCGTCGAGTCCTTCTTCTTTGCGGACCGGGGGCGGGGGCAGCGCTGTCGCCGGTCCGGTGCCGACAGCTTCGCTGGCGTTGGAGTAGCCTTCGAGCCCGCAGGCGCGCGCGGAGCCCCCGTGCGGGCCGAACCTAGGCTTGAGATGGGAGCTGGATGCAGAAGGGGTGAACCCCCGAGGCGGCAAAGCCCAGGAGCTCTGCCACCCGCTCCAGCAACACGTCGCGGCCGCCCTCCAGCAGCCTGCACTGCAGCGGCTCTCGGGCCACCGTGAGCGCGGCCCTTGAGTTCGCCTGCTCCCGGCGGGTGTACGGTGTCGTGGTCGTGGCGTGATTGGAGGCCCTTGCTGCCGACCACGCCTGCCGCGGTGTGAGAGCTGTCGAAGCCTGTCCGCGTCACCCGCGGCCTGCAGCGCCCTACGGACCGCGAGCTGCCTGGGGCATGGGGTTGCCCGAGGCGAGCGACTCTGTGCGGGCGGGCCACGCCGCCCAAGGATCTGGGTTGCCCGCCTGGTCGCCGGACATGGTGATGACGACGCGACGGGACATGAAGCGGTAGAAGGTGGATTCCGGCGCACCCCTACCTGGCGCGCCAAATGTCGGATTTTGGGTTCCGGCAGACCCTTGAGGTTCGAACACTGGGGTGCGCGCGGAGATTTCGCCTCCTACCTACCTGTACCCCACCGCCTCGCTAAGATCTAAGGTATGGAAAGAACAACACAAGAGACACAGGGTTTATACTGGTTCGGGCCACCATTGTGGTGTAATACCCTACTCCAGTTTGTGTCGTGGTGGATTGCCTCTTGGGCTGATGATGATGAACAATACAAGGAAGAATAGCCTCGCAAGGGTCTGTTCTTGGCTGGGGCGATGAACTGCTAGGAGGAGTTCAATCACCCTTCTCTCTCTCTCTGATTCTGATCTGATTGCCGCCCTCTTGCTTACCGATCGATTCCCCTCTACCCTGGGGGTGGCTAGTCCTATTTATAGGCAAAGGCCCTGGGCCTCTTCCCAAATATTGAGCGAGAAGGGCGCCAACAATTGGCCATTTTGAAGGGGAACATCTGGTACACTTATCCTGACTAGAGTTGGTCTTCGCCTGCCAAAGGCTCTGGTGGTGATGCTGGCTTGTGCTCCACAATGACTTCCTCCCTGCCGTTGGGCTTGTCTTGGTCTCGTTGCACCGAAACGGGTGCCTTTGCTTGATGCTCTCGCCTGCGCTTGCTCCCTTTGCACCAAAGAGGAAAGGAGAACACTGCGCGGGCTGGCGCCGCCTGACGCCCTTGGTCGTCATGGCTTGCGTCACGGGCACCTCGTGAGGTACCCCGCCTTGATCTCTCCGCCTCCTCGCGAGCCAGCCTGATGAGGCCGTGCCTGAGGAAGCTCTGTGTTGTCCGCCCCGCGAGGCTTGGCCCCTCGCGAGGGTCTTGGGTCTGTGTTGATGAAGATGGGCCGTGCTGGGCCCCCTTTTGAGCCACGCCGCGGGCCGTAGGCAGGCAAGTCTGGGGACCCCCGTTCCCAGAATGCCGACAGCCATGGTCTCCGGGTCTTTAGTGGCGGTCCTCTTCTTTCCAAGAGGAGAGGAACTTTTGATTCCTTCCCTCCGAACAGCCTCCTTCGAGGAGGCCGTAGTTTCCTTGTCCTCTCCCTTGCTTTCCTTCAAAGGCACAATCTTCAACATCCTGACCAGCACGGGATCCGGCGTGGTCTCGGGGAGGGGAGCTGGACACCTGATAAGGTTTGCTTTCGCTTTCCACTCCTGTTTAAAGAACATTTCTTTAGAAGCAAGTTTTATGACAAATATACGGATAGCGAGTCCGGGCACGAGGCTAGTTACTTTAGTATCCGGGCGATTGCAGCTCAGGCCTGCGTCCTCGGTCAAGTCCGGACACGTCGCTTGTGATCCGAAGAACAACTTATACATCTCCGCGGGCGTTGCGCCCATGAAATGCTGGAGAGCTCGCGGTCCCTCCGGATTGAACTCCCACAGGCGAAGGGGGCGACGTTTTCCGGGCAGGGTTCGGCGGATCAGCATGACCTGCGTCACTTTGACCAGGCTAAGGTCTCTTTCTAAGAGATCCCTGATGCATCCCTGCAACAAGGGCACGTCCTTGGATGACCCCCAGTCAAGTCCTTTATTGACCCATGACGCTAGCTGAGGTGGGTAACCCGAGCGAAAGGCAGGTGGCGCCACCCACTTGGTGCCCCTGGGAGCGGTGATATAGAACCACTCTCGTTGCCATAAGCTGAACTCCTCTTGAAAAGAGCCCTCGAGCCATGGAGCATCAACATTCTTGCTTATAACAGCGCCTCCGCACTCAGCGTGCCGCCCCTCAATCATCTTCGGCACTACCTTAAAGGTCTTGAGCCATAGTCCGAAGTGAGGATTAACACGGAGGAAGGCTTCACACACAACGATGAAAGAGGAAATGTGGAGGATGGACTCCGGAGCTAACTCGTGAAATTCCAACACATAATAAAACATGAGCCCCCTCACGAAGGGATCCGTTGGGAAGCCTAGCCCCCGAAGGAAGTGAGTCATGAACACCATGCTGTCACCAGGCCTGGGAGTGGGAATGACCTACCCTTGAGCAGGCAACCTATGCGAGATTTCGCCGGTCAAGAACCTGGCCTCTCTCAGCTTTAGCACGTCCTCCTTCGTAACGGAAGAGGGCGCCCATCGGCCTCGAAGGTCGGAACCGGACATTGTCGAAGATCCGAGGCGCCCGAAATTTGGAGCCTTGGGTGTTGGAACTCGAGGCGAAGGGCAAAATCGTTTGAGATTGAAAGAAAGGAGTAAGGCCTTGGTCTGTTTATAAGAGGTTGAATACCAAGGGCCCTCCCCGCCTTTAATCGAGAAGACATGCCAACGGGCACGATTGGGTTACCCACGTCCGTATTGATGAGAATCCCGTGAATAAAGGGGACACGATCTCTGCTTTGACAAGACGTGCCAAGGAAACTGCCTCGCAAAATGCACTGAGGTGGGGGAGTAAAAACGATTCGAACAAAGACTTGGCCGTGGTGTGGTGTCACGCTACGGAATACGTCAGCAGATTAGATTTTTGTAAATATTATTCTCTCTATGGCAATATGTGGAAACTTATTTTGCAGAGCCGGACACTATCCTTAGTGTTCAAAATCTTCTATGAAGTATTTGGAGGAGGAACCCGCCTTGCAATGCCGAAGACAATCTGCGCGCCGGACTCGTCGTCATTGAAGCCTGGTTCAAGGGCTACTGAGGGAGTCCTGGATTAGGGGGTGTCTGGATAGCCGGACTATACCTTCAGCCGGACTCCTGGACTATGAAGATACAAGATTGAAGAGTTCGTCCCGTGTCCGGAAGGGACTTTCCTTGGCGTGGAAGGCAAGCTTGGCGATATGGATATGTAGATCTCCTACCATTGTAACCGACTCTGTGTAACCCTAACCCTCTCCGGTGTCTATATAAACCGGAGGGTTTTAGTCCGTAGGACAAGACATAACAATCATACCATAGGATAGCTTCTAGGGTTTAGACTCCTTGATCTCGTGGTAGATCTACTCTTGTACTACCCATATCATCAATATTAATCAAGCAGGACGTAGGGTTTTACCTCCATCAAGAGGGCCCGAACCTGGGTAAAACATCGTGCCCCTTGTCTCCTGTTACCATCCGCCTAGACGCACTGTTCGGGACCCCCTACCCGAGATCCGCCGATTTTGACACCGACAGTGAACTCCGTCGAACGCACTTCGCCAAAGCCACAACGTTCGAGATATCGTCAACGTCACCGCAATGGGGAAGGAAGTCAAATAGTTACTACCTCCATTTTTTATACAAGGCCAATATCAAAATTACAATTTGTAGAAGGCCACTAACACTAATCGAGGCAAAATTGATGGGGTTTGCCTCGTACTAGCAACCAAAGACATTAATATACCCTTGCATGAATGCGAAAGTGAGAAGGTTGGTTTGCATGGCGCTACATTAATCAAGCAATGAGGAGTGAGATTGTTAGCTCTTTGGGCGTTAAACAATACACATTAATTGACACGTCAAACGAGGATGTGTATCGATCAATCCCGTGAAGGAAAACCCAGCCTTTCTTTTTTAACACAAGTAGTATGTACTTGTGTCCTGTTTGGGTCTAGGCCTTGCAGTGCCATACTTCACCACAAATTTTTGCCAAGCTTGCCTAAAGTTTTTCAAAATGAAAAGGAGTAACACTTGCGCACGACTGTCCCGGTTGCACCGCATCCTCACACAGCCGCTTCTGCACACTGCAAACTCAAGCAAGGGAACACACCCTCACTGACATGTGCTACCGCATGTGATCAAACCAAATTCGGCCATCCTACCGCTGACACATAATTTTCGTTCATACAGTAAGTTTATCCAACTACATGTTGGGGAAGATCCGTGCGGCCCGGGCGGTGGTCTATTGGGGGAGAAGAAGAGGTAAGGAAGAAGAAGGGTCAAGAGACATATGATATTCATCCAAGCGCCTGAAATTGTCGACTGACCCAAATGATGAAGTCAGGCGACTTGCATAAATATATGTTTTTACACAACAAAAGATCCCTAAAAACAATAACACAAATAAAAAACTATCACTACTCGCGGAACGAGACGAACTCGTCGTCTTTGGCTACCGGCGTGAACCAGTCATAGCTGCCGACGTGTGTCTCCGCACCGTGGTTGTCCTTGGCCTCTAGCTACTCGTTCACGCGGAGCGTGGGGGCGCTCTCCAAGGACGCGGGCACCGCCCGGTTCACGTCCACGGCGTTCGGTTCTGCCTGCAGGAGGGCCTCGATGGCGGCAACATCCACGCACTCTGCGTCGAGTTGAGCCTCCGCCGCCCGGTTCAAGTCCAGGACGTCCGGTTCCGCCTGCAGGAGGACCTCGATGTCAGCAGCATCCGCGCGCTCCGCGTCAATTGAGCCTCCGCCGCCCGGTTCAGGTCGACGACATCCGGTTCCGCTTGTAGGAGGGCCTCGATGGCAGCAACAACCGCGCGATCTGCGTCGAGTTAAGCCTTCGCCTCCTGGTCCTCCTTTAGGATCGCGAGGTTGAACTGCTGGTTCGCCTACACCATGGGGGACCCGGACGCTGGCACGAAGTCGATGTCCATTTTCTCATACGCATTGGGGGCCTTCTGCGCCGCGACCTCCGCTATGAACATTGGATCGGCTTCCTCCTCCTCAGAGATTGGCTCCAGAGAACTCGGGGATTGGCCCGCCGCAAAGTGATCATGGGAATGGAGGTCTGTGGCACCGACCGCCGCCGCAATTTCTGCGCGGCGCTCCGATGTCAGCATCTTGTAGTACGTGATCTTGCGGTGCACCATGGCTTTTTAGAGAACTAGGGGACGACTGATGCGGGCTAGGGGAATGCAAAGGTGGAGGAATCGGTTGGAGAGGAGGTGTGGTTTTTGGGGCAGTGATGACCAGCCGACAAGTAGCTGGCGTGGGCCGAGCAACGAAGGTTCTGGTGTGAATAGTGGTTCTGGTGACGACCAGTCAATTGGTTTTGAATGTGCGGAGTTTGCAAAGCCGGACGGCTGGAGCCTGGAGAGTTGTGGGGTGGGATGGAACCAAAGTTTCGGAGTTTCACGTGGCATATGTCCGGACCTCCCCACCATTCCTGTCGACGACGAGGCGTGACTTCGTAAATCTCAAGATGACTAGCAAGATGCTCGTGCTTTGCACGGAACACCAGGATGCATTTTTTCTACAAGACACCTGTTGTGATTGACCCACACAGGAGTAATCCCATGTGTAAAAACTAATGATATCTCGAGAAGTTCATGGAAAAATGATATCTTGAGAAAGATGAGAGATAAGGTGAGGAGGAGTGGGGCGCGGTGGTGATTGGTGGTCGGACTTAGCGGAGGCATGGGGATGGACGACGCCGGCAGCGGCCACCATGCCAGATTGTTCCAGAGGCTTCCTTTTTTAATTACTCAACAATGAAGTTGTGGGAGATAAGGATGAATGAGAGAGGTGCGGGTATCCTTTTGCAAAATTGCCATAGTTTGCTTTCTATCCGTCAGATATAGACCGGACGGTCTATATTGCAAGATGGCAGGCACACCATCATCACCGAGAGTAGATATATATTATAGATATGACAACTCAGTCTCTCGAAGGTGCTCATAGGGTTGTGCGTGTGTGCGTTCATAGGGTTCAGTGTATGCGCGCATATATAAGCGCTTGCACCTGTACTGTGTTAAAAAAAGGAGTACTCGAAGTATGCAAGTTCATAAGGAACGGATGGTGTACGTCACTCTTATCGCGTTCACGTTGCACCCTGGCATGCTGAACCCTGCATGTTGCTCATCGAATGGAACACGCTTTGTCTTGCGTTTTCGCTCACTCGTTGGACCGCAGTTGAGAGCAAACCGACGTCCCTCCCCTCCCCCACCCGCGACATTTACGTATACTACTAGACTAGAAGAGAGAGAGAGAGGTCGGTCGAGTGTTAATGAGGCCATACTGACGCTCAAATTTGGCCGGGAAAACAGGGAAACCGACATGTGGGGCACACCTGTCGGAATGATGTGGCATAGACTAGTCCAATGGACGACCTGACCCATGACCTCCTCGCCACCGGCAATCGTTCATGTGGGTCGTGCGGGCTAGCAACATGGCGCAGCTCCCGCACAGCCTCTGGACACGGCACCGCGGGGAGCGACACGCTCATCGCTGATGGACACGCTTGGCTTCAGGGTGCCGAGGGTGGCGCTGCCGCTGTGGCGTAAGCAGCAGATCAACACCCGACTCGTCGAGGATGCACGAGGCGCCGAAGTGTGCGCGCGCCGCAACGCGTCCGTGGAGTGTTCTAGCGCGGCCAACTGCATCCCCAGGACCTGAGACCATGTCGGGTCGTCTTTCAGTGACATGTGAGATTGCATGTGAGAAAAGGGCATGTCCAACGTTGCCACACCCGCAACAGACTACCCAGGCACACAAAAACCCTCATCCCTCGAGCCGTCGCGCGCGTGTGTTCCTAGCCGGCGCCAGCTGCCCGCATTCATGCCGTCCAATCGTATGCCGTCATTAAGAAGGATTGTTGCCCGAGAAACCAACTCCGGCGACTTATTGACGCACCCGGACACTTGGCCTCACCGGAATGCGCTACTTAAAGTGGCAATGCCCAGTAAATCTTCACACCATTGCGCATCCTCCTACATGGCACCATATCCACCATGACCATGAGCGGGAATGCTCTGCCGGAGAGCTTTTCTTCGGGGATGAAGCTCGAGGTTGCCACCATCACTCAATTCGGCGCTCGCAACGCAATACTAGCGTAGCCGGACGCAGATGTTAGCTTTTCTTCGAAGTAGCGCTGAATGTTAGTTGATATACGCTGTTAATCTCACTGTTTGCCAAAATAATTTATAGTCAATATGCTCTGCTTAAGAAGCTTCCTTGCCCTGTTTTGCACTCAATTTGCTTTGCTGAGATGGCATGCCACACCCGATTAGTTGCTAAAATATCCTGCCATATATTTATTGTGAAGTAGATTGCCATGGTATAGTAGCCAATCTGTTAGGTGAAATAGCTCGACAACATTTTATACTCGATCTTTTTGCTGAGATGGCCTTCGATGGCTGTGTGCTCGGCCTCATTGATTGTTGAAATAGCCTGCCATAATTTAGCGCTGAAATCTGTTTGCTAAATTAGCCTTACATATATTTCGCTACTTAGATCTGCTTACCCAAATATCTTGCCATAGCTTTGGACATCGACCTAGGTATTTTTTACTGGACTTTATAAAAATGCATATATGTTTTTCCTGTAATATCTAATAGAAGAACTAATTTGTATGTATAACAGATGGACAGGACTTGGATGACTTCTACTCGAAGATTCTCCTCTGCATATGTCGAGGGGGTTGAAAACTTCATGAACTTTATCAGAGCTAAGTATGGTGGTCCGAAATTAGATGTGCTCTGCCAGTGCAGCAATTGTATGAATTCAGTTACAAGACCCCAGTCAACTGTGCAAAATCATCTACACTTGTATGGGATATCGGTCACATATACTAGGTGGGTTCATCATGGTGAAGCTGTGAACGTCAATGTTACTGACTATGTAGAAGCAACAGATCACCAACTTGATCTGCCTGAAGCTCAGGTGGAAAAAGAGGAGGAGGAGGTGGTGGTGGTGGAGCCAGTGAGTTTGACCAACATTGAAACAATGCTACGAAATGCTCACGCATTTCGTGAACTTTCACCTACAGAAGAAAAATGGTGGGTCCGCTTGTTGGAACAATGCAACGTGGCAGTCACCCCAGGAAATAAGCTGTCAGTATTCTCAACTACGGCCACCTTTCTTCAGGTGAAGACATCTGAGCGGATGACCAACAAATCATTCGATGCCATGTTGGCTGCTTTCCACAAATTTTTCCCAGATGCGTCTGAGCTACCACACACCTACAGTAAAATGAAGAATTTCCTTCGTGCAGTTGGAATTGGATATGATATGATCCATGTTTGTAAGAATAATTGTGTTCTGTTCCGGAAGGATTATGCGAACTTAAGTGAATACCAAAAATGCAAATCATCAAGATGGAAGATGGTGATGCTGTGAAGAGGATTCCTCATAATGTTCTAAGACATTTTCCAATTATACCAAGATTGCAGAGGTTATTTCATGATGCTGAAACAAGAGAGGATGTACTGTGGCATTCTAGGAACCCGGAGTATAGAGATCAGAATGAAATGATACATCCATCTCATGGTAGTGACCAAAAAAGCTTCAATCAGAAACACAATAAGTTTGCTGCTGACCCGAGAAACATTAGACTTGGCTTAGCTACAGATGGATTTAACCCATTTGGCCACTAGAGTGCCACATATAGCATGTGACCAGTGCTTGTTATCCCTTACAACATGCCACCAAATGTCTGCATCAAAGAATCAAACAATATGATGGCCTTGTGTAACGCCCCGAATCTGATGCACCAGGTGTCCGCCAGTTATTCGTCGTCGTTGCCATGTCATTTGCTTGCGTGTTGCATTTTTGCCATGTCATCATGTGCATTGCACTGCATACGTGTTCGTCTCATGCATCCGAGCATTTTCCCCGTTGTCCGTTTTGCAATCCGACACTCCTATGTCCTCCGGCGTCTCCTTTTGCCTCTTTTCGTGTGCGGGTGTTAAACTTTCTCGGAATGGCCCGAGGTTTGCCAAGCGGCCATGGTACACCACCGGTAGACCGCATGTCAAGTTTCGTGTCATTTGGAGTCCGTTTGATTCTCCAACGGTTAATCGGGTAGCCGCAAAGGCCTCTTTTGTGTGCAGCCCAACACCCCTCCAAAGTGGCCCAATAACCCATCTAAGTCACCTTCATCCTCTCGGCCGTTCGATCACGATCGTGTGGGCGAAAACCGCACCTCTTTTGGAGCCTCCTAGCTCCTTCTACCTATAAAAACATCCCCTCCCCCGAAATTTCGGATCAAATCCACCCTAACCCTAACATTTTTCCCCTCTCCGCCGTCGGACGAAATTCCTGTCGGCCGGACGTGTCCGCCGCCTCACCGCCGCCACGTGTCGCCTCCTGATTCGCCACTTCCCCGCGCCCACTTCGCCGCGCCTGCCCGCGAGCCGGCCCGCCGGGGCCCAGGCAGGGCCCTCCCGGCCCGCGCGCCGCCCGCCGCCGCCCGGGTGCCTCGCCCCGCGCGCCTCCGCCAGGTCCCGTCCCCGCCACTGGCACGCCTCGCCACCGTCGCCCTCCACCGCGCCGCCCCGGAGCCCCCGCCGCCGGACACCGCCCCTGCGCCGCCCGCTCCGCGCCCCTGCGCCCGCAGCGCGCCCCACCGCCTCACCTCTGCAGCGCCTTCGCCTCCTCGTCGCCCCTCGCCGGAGATCGCCTCGCCGGAGTTCGTCGTCGCTGGATCCGGCCGGGGTTGGATCAGATCCACCAACCCCGCCATCCAAACGCCTCCACGCGTCCGGATCCCTTCGTCCCGCTCGTCCCCGTCCAGTTTTTCCGCGAGGTCTAAATTTCTCCAAGTCCTATAAATTTTGCATTATATTGCTCTGTTCATCGCATCATATGTCCTAACATACTGCTCCGCTTTGCGTGCATGATATATCTAAATGTTCATCATGTTGCACTCTACACTTTTTTCCATTGTACCATGTTCATTTGAGTTCATCTAGATGCCCTAATCATCGTTGCAAGAGTGCTATATGATGTTAACTGCTCTCTGTTATCAGAATATGCTCATTTGTTATTTTTGCATCTTTTCGTGTTATTTTCTTTTGAGCATGAAGTCTATATGTGTTATGAGCTACAACATGCAATCTTTGCTGTGGTGAAATCCATTTTTCATGATATGCCATATATTGTTTGTTTCAAGCTTGCAAAGTAGCCTCCATGATGTTTCTGATTTCAGGGTCTCAGAATTTCACCAAGTCTTTGTCTGCTGTTATTTTTATGCCATGTATTCATGTTGCTACAGTGAGATCCATACCTCTTTTGAGTATGTTCAGTAAGGGTGTTTTGTTAATATGTTTATGCTATATCCATCCGTGCTCCTATTTGCATTTATAGAGTGCTCTAACATATCTTAATCTTGCTCTACTTTTGCTATAAAATATTCCTGGCAGATTGTTAACATGTTTAGCAATTTTGCCTAGCTTGTTGTAGTTGATCCTTGCATGCTATGCTATTGTTCTTGACATGTCTAGATTTTATGCCATGTCTAGTTGCTGGGTGTATGCTTAGTTTGTCATGCAATGCTTCGTAGTGAGTGCATCGAGCTCATTAACATGCCTACTTGTTATCTATTTATGCCATGCTCCAGTTTTTCACCATGTCTGAATCTGTTTATGTATTTGCTGTGTTCACATGCTTGCAATTGTATTTTCTGATCCATTTTGTCTTATGGTCAGTAAGGGACTTCTGATGTATGCTTTTATTAGATTCATGCCGTGCTCTAGTTTTACATGATAGCTTGCTGTAACATGTTGTTTCATAGCTAGGAACATGCTAACCTGATGTTATTTCTGCTATGCCCTGTGAATTCCACTAAGTCTGTGAACCTGTTATTATGTGCAATCTTGCCATGTCCTTTTAAGCATGTTCGAGCAGTTTCTGGAGATAGCTCAGTGTTAATGTTTTATCATGATTTACCTGTACTTCATGTCCATGTCTTTTGTTATCATGTTTTTGTCCTGTAGCATGTTGTTTTGATGCTTGCTAGATGCCTACTAGCTGTTTTGGACAGATTGTTGTTATAACTTGTATAGGGTGTATGTGTTGAACCGTTGCTCCGTTTTGAGCATGCTATATATGAAACTTGCTTAGTTTTGCATGTAGCTTCATATTATCATGTTGCATCCTTGTTTTGAGGTGTTCGCTTGATGTTTGTATGCATTTTGCATCAATGCCATGGTTAACTTGTTTTGCTCATATCTTCTTGGCCGTAGCTCCGAATTAAATAAAGTTTATATGTAACTTGACTAGAATTTTGTGTAGATCATCTTGGTGCATCTTAACTTTCTGTTTAACAAACTTGAACATAAGGTTATTCAGATCTGGACCAATTTCGAAATTTGCATATGGGGACTTACCGGAATTGTCATATGTTGTTTCCGGCCTCATTTAAACTTGCCTTGATGTGTAGCTCTCGTATGCATCATCTCTTGCCATGAGTAGCAGCATGTAGCCTTGTCATGCATCATACTTGGTTGAGCATCATGCCTTGTTCATGTGTGGTGTGTTTACCATGTTGTGTGTTTCTTCTCGATAATTTCCGTTTCGTTGCGATCGTGAGGATTCGTTCGTCTACGCTTGGTTTGTCTTCGTGGCTTCATCTTCTTCATGGACTCATTCTTCTTCCTTGCGGGATTTCAGGCAAGATGACCGTCACCTTGGATCTCATTACTATCATTGCTATGCTAGTTGCTTCGTTCTATCGCTATGCCGCGTTACCTACCACTTGCTGCTCAAGCCTCCCAAATTGCCATGAACCTCTGACCTTTGTTACCCTTGCTAGCAAACCGTTGTTTGGCTATGTTACCGCTTTGCTCAGCCCCTCTTATAGCGTTGCTAGTTGCAGGTGAAGATGAAGATTGCTCCATGTTGGATTATGTTTATATTGGGATATCACAATATCTCTTATATTATTAATGCATCTATATACTTGGTAAAGGGTGGAAGGCTCGGCCTTATGCCTGGTGTTTTGTTCCACTCTTGCCGCCCTAGTTTCCGTCATATCGGTATTATGTTCCCGGATTTTGCGTCCCTAACGCGGTTGGGTGATTTATGGGACCCCCTTGACAATTCGCTTTGAATAAGACTCCTCCAGCAAGGCCCAACCTTGGTTTTACCATTTGCCTATCAGCTATCCCTTTCCCTTGGGTCGGCCAGCCCGAGGGTCATCTTTATTCAGCCCCCCCGGGCCAATGCTTGTCTAAGTGTTGGTCCGAACTAGAGTCCTTTGCAGCGCCACCTCGGGGAAACTTGAGGTCTGGTTTTAGTTGTACGGTGTGCTCATCCGGTGTTGCCCTGAGAACGAGATTTGTGCAGCTCCTATCGGGATTGTCGGCGCATCGGGCGGTCTTGCTGGTCTTGTTTTATTATTGCCGAAATGTCTTGTAGTCGGGATTCCGAGACTGATCGGGTCTTCCCGGGGAGAAGGAATATCCTTCGTTGATCGCGAGAGCTTATCATGGGCTAAGTTGGGACACTCCTGCAGGGTTTGAACTTTCAAAAGCCGTGCCCGCGGTTATGTGGCAGATGGGAATTTGTTAATATCCGGTTGTAGTAAACTTGAAGTAAACTCTTCTAAAATACACCAACCGTGTGCGTAACTGTGAGTGTCTCTTTTCAGAGTTGATCGAGAAGAGAACACGGTTTCTGGGTTATGTGTGACGTAAGTAGGAGTTCAGGATCACTTCTTGATCATTACTAGTTGACGACTATCGGTGTCACAACCGGCGGATCTCGGTAGGGGGTCCCGAACTGTGCGTCAAGGTCGGATGGTAACAGGAGACAAGGGACACTTTATTTTACCCAGGTTCGGGCCCTATCTATTGAGGTAAAACCCTACTCCTGCTAGATTAATATTGATGATATGGGTATTACAAGAGTAGATCTACCACGAGATCTACTCCGGACAGTTCTTCGCGACGCTTGTTTCTCCCAGGAGGCTTTAAATGCCTTCAATTCAGGAGACGCGTACCTCCGTGCCGCTCAAAATGGTTTAGCCAGACCCACGGAGCAGTATGTAAAAGACATACGAGTAAGAAAATTTTGGTAAATATAGATATGCCAGTAGCCCCCGAGACTTGAAGCAGTGGAAATAACTGATTCGAGAATCATATAACATGCAGTTTCTTACCGAGAAAAACACCGCGCTGTCCCAGAAGCTGGAAAGGTGCAGGGACCAACTAGAGGCGGCACTAACGGCAGCAGGGGGGGTCTAAGGAGACCCCTGCAGGTAAACAATACACCAGAATATTTAGTATTGTGCGGATTTAAGTGCCAATCTGACAAATGGTATTGCAGATGGCGCCGGACTCGATCCGGACAGGCAACAGCTTCTACGCCAGTTAAAGGCTGGTGAAAGCGTGCTAACAAAGGTGAGGCGGGAGAAGAGTGATCTCCAGGATGCCAACACTAGGCTGGATGTTGACTAAAAGATGTTCGTGGCCAGTTGTCGCACTCCAATAAGGAGAATCAACGACTTCAACGCGACATTTTTAGTAAGTGCTGAAGCGAACTCTTGAAAAAGGAGTTCGGTGAGGAAGACGACTAACAGAGTTATGTCTGTAGGTATGCTGACAGGTCGTCCTGCAGAGGAGATGCCCGGTTCAACGGGCGATCTTCTTCCTGAACTCTCGCAACTGCACGAACGAGTTCGACAGGCGATGCGAGGTATTGCCCAAGCCTTGTGGCCTGCCCACTCCATACCTGAGGGCCTTGGAGAACTTGCGGAGAAGTTGAAGGGAGCTCGGCGGCGCTTCCGGTTGTGAAAGATATCGGCCTACCGGCAGGGCACTAGGGAGGCTTGGGCCATGGTGAAGACCCGCTTTATGAAGTCTGACCCCAATCACATGGCCGAGGTCGGACCGGTGGGGCCTGACGGGAAGGAGATCCCTGTGAGCTTAGTGTATGGCCAGGTAGAATTGGCCGCAAAGTATTCCCAGCAGGACTGTAAATTAGACAGCCTGTTAGATGGTATAGAGGAGGAATACAATCAGTCAGGATGACTATGTAATTTATAATTGACATGTGTAATGCCTTCTAGCCGGATTGTAGATCGTTTGTCGTTGCCGACCTTTTCGCTTCGACCTCGGGACCTGACGGTCCGGAGTGTGTCCGAATACCATAACGGTTATATAAGAACCAAGGTATGCATGGAGACCAGGCGTAGGGGTCATTAGTGCTTTATCAGACAAGTGCCCAACTAGTTATGTTATATTACATGGTTAGTAAGAAACATCTTCCAGAGAGAATAGTTCCGTTAAGGGTTCCTTTCGCTGGGGTGGCATGCCCTGAAGTGCACGCCCGAACTGCAAATGCAGGAAAACATCTGGGGGCATGTATAAGTAAAAAAAAGGTTCATCTTTAGTTCACCGACTGAATATTCCCTTAAGAACGCTAGCTTTCGGCTTCACCCAGTCTGAGGTACACATCCGGCTTATCCGGCAGTAGCAATCGCAGAGGTGCTCCCTTTATCGCCTAGCCAAACAATCGGGAATGTAGGGGTAAGCACAGGAGCCAAGCAACCCAGCTTGGCCAAAACTTAAGTCATATCGATGCATATAATGGTGAAGAAAAGGTGCATGCGGAAGTCTGACGCATGCGTTGGGCGTGAAACCCATATAAACAAGCTTCTGTTAAAGAAGCCCCCAGATTTATGGAGCGCGGGTAGCGCGTCACATGATGAGCCTTTAAGGGCTATAAAAGGAAAGAGTGGGAAGAGACAAAATAAAAACAGAAAAAATATATAAAAATGGACAGAGGAAGGAGACAAACCCCGAGTTCGGCGCTAGGCATAGAATCTTCGGAGACGTGTGGCGTTCCATGGGCTTGGCTCGAGTCGGTTATCCGACGCATCTCGCAGGCGGTACGCTCCAGCAGTCAGGACTTGGTCAATTATGAAGGGACCTTCCCATTTGGGCTTGAGTTTGTCCTTTTTCTTATCCGGCAGGCGTAGAACTAGTTCGCCAACGCTGTAATTTTTGGCCCGTACTTCTCTGCTTTGATATCTTCGAGCCTGCTGTTGATAAAATGCGGAACGGGCTTTAGCCACGTCGCGCTCCTCCTCTAAGGCGTCCAGGTTGTCCTGCCGATCAAGCTCGGCTTCTCTTTCTTCGTACATGCGCACTCAAGGTGAGTCATGAATTATGTCGCAGGGCAGAACTGCCTCTGCGCCGTACACCATAAACAATGGTGTGAATCCGGTGGTACGATTCGGCGTGGTTCGCAGCCCCCAGAGTACGGAGTCGAGCTCCTCCACCCAGTGCGTATTAGATTCCTTGAGGGACCGCAGTAGTCTGGGTTTAATGCCGCTCATGATCAGACCATTTGCACGTTCGACCTGACCGTTAGTTTGTGGGTGATAGACAGGAGCATAGTCGAGCTTAATGCCCATGTTTTTGCACCACAACTTTACTTCGTCGGAGGTGAAGTTTGTGCCGTTATCGGTGATGATACTGTGGGGGACACCGTAATGGTGTACGACCCCGGATATGAAGTCTATCACAGGTTCGGATTCGGCCGTCTTAACAGGCTTGGCTTCTATCCGTTTGGTGAATTTATCCACCATGACCAATAAGTATTTTTTCTTGTGGGTTCCACCTTTAAGGGGTCCCACCATATCAAGCCCCCAGACCGCAAAAGGCCAAGTGATGGGGATAGTTCGGAGGGCGTTGGGTGGCATATGGCTTTGGTTTGCAAAGAGCTGGCAACCGACGCATCGTTTGACTAAGTCATGAGCGTCTGCTCGGGCCGTCGGCCAATAAAAGCCCGTACGGAAAGCCTTGCTTACAAGGGACCGAGCTGCGGCGTGGTGGCCACCTAGTCCGGCATGAATTTCAGCCAACAGACTCCGCCCTTCCTCTTCGGAGATTCATCTTTGAAGGACTCCTGTAGTGCTTTTCTTATATAGCTCTCCCTCATGGACGTTGTAGGATTTAGATCGGCGCACTATGCAGCGTGCCTCGTTTTGGTCCTCTGGGAGTTCCTGCCTAGTAAGGTAGGCTAGGAATGGTTCTGTCCACGGGGCGATGACCGCCATTATTACGTGGGCTGAAGGTGTGATTTCGGTGGCAGGGCCTCCGATTATGTTGGATTGTTTGGCGTCGGGTTGTGCGGTTGTGTCCGGACTGTTATCCGAGGGTTCCCCCCCATGCTACAGATGGCTTGAATAATCTTAATAAGAAGATGTTGGGGGGGGGACTGCATCTCGTTTTTCTCCGATGCGTGCCAGGACGTCCGCTGCCTGATTATTTTCTCGGGCTATATGGTGAAACTCCAGTCCCTCGAACCGAACTGTCATTTTTAGGACGGCATTGCGATAAGCTGCCATTTTTGGGTCTTTTGGCATCGAAGTCGCCATTTATTTGGGATATCGCGAGGTTTGAGTCCCCGCGTACTTCCAGGCATTGAATGCCCATGGATACTGCCATCCGGAGACCATGTAGAAGGGCCTCGTATTCGGCTGCATTGTTGGAGTCCGTGTACATAATTTGGAGTACATATTGGACCGTGTCTCCTGTAGGGGACGTCAAAACGACGCTAGCCCCCAGTCCGGCCAACATTTTGGAGCCGTCGAAATGCATGATCCAGTTTGAATATGTGCCATACTCTTTAGGGAGTTCGGCCTCTGTCCATTCGGCGACGAAGTCGGCTAGGACTTGCGATTTAATGGCTCGCCGTGGTTTGTAGGTTATGTCAAACGGGAGGAGCTCTATGGCCCATTTTGCTATCCGGCCTGTTGCATCGCGGTTGTTGATAATATCGTTGAGTGGTACTTCCGAGGCTACTGTTATAGAACACTCTTGAAAGTAGTGTCGTAGCTTCCGGGATGCCATAAACACTGCGTATGCAATCTTTTGGTAATGCGTGTACCGTGATTTGCATGGTGTGAGGACAGTGGACACGTAGTAAACCGGCCTTTGAGGGGGAGTTTGTGTCCGTCCGTTGCCCGCGCAACGACAAGTACTGCGCTAACAACTTGATGAGTTGCGGCAATGTACAATAGCATGGGTTCGCCAGTGTTCGGCGCGGCCAGGACTGGGTTTGTTGCCAAGATGGCCTTTATTTCCTCGAGTCCGGCCGTGGCAGCGTCTGTCCACTCGAAGTGTTCGGTGCGCCTGAGGAGGCGGTAAAGCGGCAATGCCTTTTCTCCCAGGCGGGAGATAAAGCGGTTTAAAGCCGCCACTCATCCGGTGAGTTTCTGTATTTGTTTGAGGTCTTTTGGGGCATCCAATTGTGACAAAGCTCGGATTTTAGCTGGATTTGCCTCAATTCCTCTACCCGATACAATGAAGCCCAGGAGCTTTCTGGCTGGAACGCCGAAAACGCATTTTTCCGGATTGAGCTTAATGTCGTATTTTTTTCGGAGGTTGTCGAATGTAAGCCTCAAGTCGTCTACTAGAGATTCGACATGTCTTGATTTAATGAACACATCATCTACATACGCCTCCACTGTTTTGCCGATCTGGTTTGCCAGGCATGTTTGAATCATGCGCTGATATGTTGCGCCGGTGTTTTTTAGCCCAAAGGGCATTGTGTTGAAGCAGAAGGGGCCGTATGGTGTGATGAGTGCTGTTGCGGCTTGGTCTGATTCTGCCATCTTGATTTGATGGTAACCGGAGTATGCGTCGAGGAAGCACAGCGAATCGTGTCCTGCAGTGGCATCGATGATTTGATCTATTCGAGGGAGGGGGAAAGGATCCTTTGGGCAAGCCTTATTAAGGTCTTTGAAATCGACACACAGGCGCCAGGATTTGTCCATCTTTGGTACCATCACCAGGTTTGCTAGCCAGTCCGGGTGTTTTATGTCTCTAACGAATCCGGCCTCCAATAACTTGGCTAGATCCTCTCCCATAGCCTGTCTCTTTGGTTCGGAGAAACGCCGAAGGGCTTGTTTGACAGGTTTGAATCCTTTCTGGATATTTAGGCTGTGTTCGGCCAACCTGCGTGGGATTCCTGGCATGTCTGAAGGGTGCCAAGCGAAAATGTCCCAGTTCTCTCGTAGGAACTCTCGCAGTGCGGCGCCTACAGCAGGTTTCAGTCTTGCCCCGATGGAGGCTGTTTTATTGGGGTCCGTTGGGTGGACCTGGAATTTGACTATTTCGTCCGCTGGTTTGAAGGATGTGGATTTGGATCTCTTATCGAGTATCACATCATCCCTATTGACCGTGGATCGCAGCGCAGTCAGTTCTTCGGCCGCTAAGGTTTCGGATAGTGCCTCGAGGGCCAATGCGGCTGTCTTGTTTTCGGCGCGGAGTGCTATGTCCGGATCACTAGCGAGAGTGATAATTCCGTTTGGCCTAGGAATCTTAAGCTTCATGTACCCGTAATGGGGTATAGCTTGGAAAACTATGAAAGCCTCCCGTCCTAGTATAGCGTGATATCCGCTTTTGAACGGGGCCACCTGGAACGTGATCTGTTCGAACCTGTAATTATCCGGCGTGCCGAATACCACATCTAGTGTGATCTTTCCGGTGCAGCGCGCTTCCTGACTGGGGATTATTCCTCTAAAGGTTTTGCTGCTTCGCTCAATGCGGTTCCAGTCTATTTCCATATTTTGGAGGGTTTCCTCGTAAATGAGGTTCAATCCGGTGCCTCCGTCCATGAGTACCTTTGTGAGGCGACATCCGTCCACTATGGGACTGAGGACCAATGCGGCTGGTGCTCTGGCTGTTCGAAATTTAGGTTCGTCACTCGCGTTGAAGGTGATAGCAGTATTACTCCATGGGTTTATTGTCGCTACTTGATAGACTTCAGTGAGGCTGCGGAGTGTTCTTTTTCGCATGTTATTTGATGCGAAAGTCTCAAAGACTGTGCGAATGGAACTGAAATTCTTGGGCTGGTTTCCTTCGACCTCTAGAATTAGGAGGTCCTCGCCAATTTTGGCCACCTGCCGGAGTATCCAACATGCCCTGAGGCTGTGAGTTGGGGTGGCGTCCTCTGCACTATGAATCTTGCAGGGTCCATCTAGCCACTTTTCCAGTACGGTTCCATGCCCTCTAAAGGGTTTTGATTTTTTGGTATTTAGTCCGGGCGCCTTACTGTGGTGCGTCCTCTTAATTCGGATGGGATTGCTATTCAAGGCCGGATTATCCCAAAATTTTATTTCGGTTCTCCAAGCACTTTCCATCGCACAATATTTTTGTACTATGGACGCCAAGTCAGCAAAGCGTGTAATATTATGACGACTTACGGCGTTGAGTATTCCCTTGTCCGTGCAGTTACTGCAAAAGATTGAAATTGTGTCTCCCTCGCGACAGTCCTTTATCCTGTTCATAACCAGGAGGAATCTGGCCCAGTAATGATGTACTGTTTCTTCGGGCATTTGCCTGATTTGGGAAAGATCGCTTAAGATCGGGCGGGCGGGTGTCATTGAATCTGAGACTTCGCCCAGTTTGCTATTCAGAGGCCGAAGAACTTCCGGATTCTGAGATCCGCAGTCTTGGATGTTATCCGATTTGCCTGATTTTAAGCTCAGGTCTTGGATTGTATCCTCCCCTCCGCGGATATCCGGCATGGAGGGTTCAAGAATTCGGACGTAGCTAGTCCTTAAGATAGATGAAGGGTCGCCGCATTGTGTCTCCACCACAGCAACGTGGTGGGTGACTTGGGGAGAGTTAATTTCTCTTAGATCGGGTTTAAGCCCAACCTGGTCGTAATTTCTAGCGACACCCAATGCGGCGATGGATCCAGGAGCTCGTTTACGGAACAGAGCTCCATCGGATCAAATTGCTCGGCGAGTTCTGAGCCGACATGGAGGTTGCTTTCAATGACCTGGGAGGTCATCATCGGCGCAACAGCCGAACAGGTGGTTGCGAGAAAACCACCTAGCCGGAGATTTTGGCTGACAGCCAAGGCTCCTTTTGTAATGGCGCCGTCTTTAAAGACGGGAAGAGGCATCCTTCCTGATCGCGACGGCACAGAGGAACTCTCAATGAAAGCACCAATGTCGGTGTCAAAACCGGCGGATCTCGGGTAGGGGGTCCCGAACTGTGCGTCAAGGTCGGATGGTAACAGGAGACAAGGGACACTTTATTTTACCCAGGTTCGGGCCCTCTCGATGGAGGTAAAACCCTACTCCTGCTAGATTAATATTGATGATATGGGTAGTACAAGAGTAGATCTACCACGAGATCAAGGAGGCTAAACCCTAGAAGCTAGCCTATGGTATGATTGTGTATGATGATGGTTGTCCTACGGACTACAACCCTCCGGTTTATATAGACACCGGATAGGGTTAGGGTTACACAGAGTCGGTTACAATGGTAGGAGATCTTGAATATCCGCACGCCTAGCTTGCCTTCCACGCCAAGAAAAGATCCTTCCGGACACGGGACGAAGTCTTCAATCTTGTATCTTCATAGTCTTGGAGTCCTGCTGAAGGTATAGTCCGGCTATCCGAACACCCCCTAATCCAGGACTCCCTCAACGACCGTTTGCTCAGCTCCTCTTCTCGCTCTTGTTTCGTAAGTTAGCCACCATACATTGCTTAGTCGCTGCTGCAACCTCACTACCTTACCCCTTCCTTACCCTTTAAGCTTTACTAGTCTTGATACCCATGGTAATGGGATTGCTGAGTCCTCGTGGCTCACATATTACTACACCACCAGTTGCAGGTACAGGTTATGCGATGATCATGACACGAGAGCGATGTTTACTTGCTTTGGAGTTCTTCTTCTTCTACTTCTTCGATCTTGGGTTAGGTTCCGGGTCGGCAGCCTGGGCTAGCAGGGTGGATGTCGTTTGAGTTCCTGTTTATGTTTCATCCGTAGCCGGATGTTGATCTTTTGTATGATGTATTGTTGTATTCATGTGTCATTGTATGTCTTGGATGTATTCCCACTATTATGTAATGTTGATGTAATGATATCCACCTTGCAAAAGCGTCTTCAAGATGCGCTTCTATCCTTGGTGGGACCTTCGAGTTCCTTTTGGATAGGGTCGCATCTTGGGCGTGACAAGTTTTTATCAGAGCCTCGACCGACCTTAGGATCCCCCCTTGATTGATCGTGTAGTTTTGGCCGATGTCGAGTCTAGAAGAAAAACTTTTTCGGAGTCTAGTTATATCGGAGAGTAGGAATTCTTTTTACTCCTCAGCCCCTTCATCGCTCTGGTGAGAAATCTTGACGTAGGTGTTTTGACTTACTTCTCTTCCCCTTCAATTTTGTCTTTAGGATCACGCAGTTAGTTTTTCGTTCGTTGTCCATCCCCTTTTCAATCCGGCGCATTTCTCTTCGAGTGGATTCGATCCTTGTCATCTTTTGCAAGATCAGTCATCAGTTCTTTCTCTTCCGATGTTGTTTTCCCCATCCGAAGTTGTCCTTGTTTTTCCCACCTGCCCACCCTTCTTCTTATTGGAACCGGAGTTTGTAATCGAGTATCCATCCTACTCGTGCGAAGCCTTTGCATTCTCTCCTGAATCATTTCAACCAGTGTTTTTTATCTTCAAGTCGCTCTTCGATTCCCCGTTCCAAGTTGCCTTTGTTTTTTCCCGCCCTCCCCACCCTTTTATTCCCGGAGTCTGAGCCTCTATTCGAGCATCAATTCCATTCGTGCGGAGTATCTTCAGTTTTTCCTCAATTGTCTCAACCGGTGAAGTCTCATCTAGTTCATCATTGTTCGTCGCATTTTCTTTCTGGTGGATTCTATTCAAGTTTTCGGTGTTGTTTGTATTCTTTTCCTTGAGCGAAGTGTTTTCCCTCTGATCGTTCTCCTCTTGCCATTTCATCCTTCCGGAGTGTTGAAGACATCAAAGAAGATTCGTGTTTGCATTCAATTATTTCGAGGTTGTCACCTCATTCAAATCTTTCAATCGTTCCGGTGCACCATTTCGCTCTCAACCAATCCTTTCCAACGGTGTTTCTTTTCAGTGGGCCCTAACCCACAGGTCTTTTCCCAGGATCTTACCTAACTCTTCTGATTTTCCCGGAGTTATTCTCGAATCCTTTTCGAAGTTTGACGTAAGATTGAATTTCATCAGTTAGGCGCCTTTCCAAGATCGATTCCAAATCTTTTTCATCGTTGTCTCAACCACTTCGCTTTTCATTCTCCCGGAGTTTTTTTTCAATAATTTTGATGGTGTTTCTCATCGTCATTCAAAACATTTGAAGACCGACGTAGAGTTTTCCCTAAATCTTGTTCGTTCTCTCGGAGATTCGCGGTGCTAGCTTGATATTGTCCTATCAAATTGTTTCCAGTCGTGCAATTCTTTTCATACATTTGGAGTATTTCATGAGTTTCTTTCTCTCTCGATCATCCGAAGGTCATCTTTTCGGAATATTTCTTCGTTCCAAGTTTTCAGCTTCGTTCGTTCCATAGTTGTACCGGTGCTTCATTCAAGCTTTCTTTAATCAGTTCGCAACCTCTTCGTTCTCGTGCATCTTGATTTACTCAAGTATCTCAGTTCATTTTCTAATTCTTTCCGGCGATTCGTTCTCTTCTCTTCGTTCGTTTACATTTTTACGGTGGTTCGTTGAAGATTCCTTTTCCGTTCTCATCATATCAATTCATTCGTTCTTTTCATACTACCGGTGGCCCATGAAGACCTTCTCAAATTTGACGCTACATCTTCCTTAATCTTTTCACAATGTGAATAAGTGGTATGCAATGCATGGTTTCTCATCAATTTAATTGATGAAGGATAAGCATAACATAATTCTTATTCTCATTTCATCGTGGTCAAGTCGATGAATTCTTTGCTTCGGAGATTGGTCATAATGGATAATTTGTCGGTTCTAAGTTGTTCGTCTTTCTTTTCCGGAGTTCCAAGCTTCTTGCTTGTTTCGTCGCGAAGCCCCACCTAAACCATAGTAAGGCTTAATCATTATCCTTTCCATCCCTCTATTCTATCTCGTAATCCTTTTTTGTTACCGGAGTTCTTCACAGTGGATCGTCAGTATTTAATTCATTCTTCAAGTGTTCATCAAGATTCTTGTAGGCGAAGCTCAAGTATTCTTCTTCTTGCTTCGCGAGGTGCAATTAATTCTCCGTATTCATTTGAAGTGGAGTTTTGCATTTCTTCGTTCTTCTGACCTATTCAATTTTATTCTGCTTGTGGTCGGAGATCACCTCATAATTTCGAGATGTTAACCATAAGTCCACAACAAGCTTATTCTTTTCATTTTGATTTTCTCAACAACTCCGTTCAATCCTTTCTCCTAAGGTTGCTTTCTATTTCATTCGTGGTAGAAGATGTCGTCTTCTTCTCCGTTCTTTTCGTTCAACTCTTTCAATTCTTTCGGAGGCATTGTGTTGTTCCGCTCGTCAAGTGTCTTTTCATATTCTCAAGTTCTTGTTCTACTCTTTCCATGTTTAGCCAGGGTGCTGCCTAAATCCTTTCAGTCTTATTCCTTTGTTATCTTGTCCTAACCGGAGTGGCTTCAAATCCAATCTTATTCCTTGAGCTTTTGCTTCTTGTCATACTCAACATCACTCTTTCCTACTCAAGTGTTCTTGATTTTGTACATCCTCTCTCTTTTGTTCTTATTTCACCTCATTCCTTTTTTCCCTCCGTCTCGGTCCTAAGATCTCGGGACGAGATCTCTTGATAGTAGAGGAGAGTTGTAACGCCCCGGATCTGATGCGCCAGGTGTCCGCCAGTTATTCGTCGTCGTTGCCATGTCATTTGCTTGCGTGTTTCATTTTTTCCATGTCATCATGTGCATTGCACTGCATGCGTGTTCGTCTCATGCATCCGAGCATTTTCCCCGTTGTCCGTTTTGCAATCCGACACTCCTATGTCCTCCGGCGTCTCCTTTTGCCTCTTTTCGTGTGCGGGTGTTAAACTTTCTCGGAATGGCCCGAGGTTTGCCAAGCGGCCATGGTACACCACCGGTAGACCGCCTGTCAAGTTTTGTGTCATTTGGAGTCCGTTTGATTCTCCAACGGTTAATCAGGTAGCCGCAAAGGCCTCTTTTGTGTGCAGCCCAACACCCCTCCAAAGTGGCCCAATAACCCATCTAAGTCACCTTCATCCTCTCGGCCATTTGATCATGATCGTGTGGGCGAAAACCGTACCTTTTTTGGAGCCTCCTAGCTCCTTCTACCTATAAAAACATCCCCTCCCCCGAAATTTCGGATCAAATCCACCCTAACCCTAGCATTTTCCCCTCTCCGCCGTCGGACGAAATTCCCGTCGGCCGGACGTGTCCGCCGCCTCACCGCCGCCACGATTCGCCTCCTGATTCGCCACTTCCCCGCGCCCACTTTGCCGCGCCTACCCGTGCGCCGGCCCGCCGGGGCCCAGGCGGGGCCCTCCCGGCCCGCGCGCCGCCCGCCGCCGCCCGGGCGCCTCGCCCCGCGCGCCTCCGCCGGCCGCCGCCAGGTCCCGTCCCCGCCACCGGCACGCCTCGCCACCGTCGCCCTCCACCTCGCCGCCCCGGAGCTCCCGCCGCCGGACCCCGCCCCTGCGCCGCCCGCTCCGCGCCCCTGCGCCCGCAGCGCGCCTCGCCGCCTCGCCTCTGCAGCGCCTTCGCCTCCTCGTCGCCCCTCGCCGGAGATCGCCTCGCCGGAGTTCGACGTCGCTGGATCTGGCCGGGGTTGGATCAGATCCACCAACCCCGCCATCCAAACGCCTCCACGCGTCCGGATCCCTTCGTCCCGCTCGTCCCCGTCCAGTTTTTCCGCGAGGTCTAAATTTCTCGTCCTATAAATTTTGCATTATATTGCTCTGTTCATTGCATCATATTTCCTAGCATACTGCTCCATTTTGCTTGAATGATATATCGAAATGTTCATCATGTTGCACTCGCCACTTTGTTCCATTGTGCCATGTTCATTTGAGTTCATGTAGATGCCCTAATGATCATTGCAATAGTGCTATATGATGTTAACTGCTGTCCGTTATCAGAATATGCTCATTTGTTATTTTTGCACCATTTCGTGCGATTTTCTTTTAAGCATGAAGTCTACATGTGTTATGAGCTACAACATGCCATATTTTTTGTGGTGAAATCCATTCTTCATGATATGCCATGTATTGTTTGTTTGAAGCTTGCAAAGTAGCCTCCATGATGTTGCTGATTTCAGGGTCTTAGAATTTCACCAAGTCTGTCTGCTGTTATTTTTAGGCCATGTATTCATGTTGCTACAGTGAGATCCATGCCTCTTTTGAGTATGTTCAGTAAGGGTGTTTTGTTCATACGGTTATGCTATATCCATCCATGCTCCTGGTTGCATTTATAGGGTGCTCTACCATGTCTTAATATTGCTCTACTTTTGCTATAAAATGTTCCTGACAGATTGTTAACATGTTTAGCAATTTTGCCTAGCTTGTTGTAGTTGATCCTTGCATGCTATGTTATTGTTCTTGCCATGTATAGATTCTATGCCACGTCTTGTTTCTGGGTGTATGCTTAGTTTGTCATGAAATGACTCGTAGTGAGCGCATCGAGCTCATTAACATGCCTACTTGTTATCTGTTTATGCCATGCTCCAGTTTTTCACTAAGTCTGAATCTGTTTATGTTTTTGCTATGTTCACATGCTTGCAATTGTATTTTCTGTTCCCTTTTGGCTTATGGTCAGTAAGGGACTTTTGATGTATGATTTTAGTAGATTCATGCCTTGCTCTAGTTTTACATGATAGCTTGCTGTAACATGTTGTTTCATAGCTAGGAACATGCTAACCTGATGTTATTTCTGCCATGCCCTGTGAATTCCACCAAGTCTGTGAACCTGTTATTATTTGCAACATTGCCATGTACTTTTGAGCATGTTCTAGTAGTTTCTGGAGATAGCTAACTGTAAATGTTTTATCATGCTTTACCTGTACTTCATGTCCATGTCTTTTGTTATCATGTTTTTGTCCGGTGGCATGTTGTTTTGATGCTTGCTAGATGCCTACTTGCTGTTTTGGACAGATTGTTGTCATAACTTGTATAAGGTGTATGTGTTGAACCGTTGCTCTGTTTTGAGCATGCTATATATGAAACTTGCTTAGTTTTGCATGTAGCTTCATATTATCAGGTTGCATCCTTTTTTTGAGGTGTTTGCTTGATGTTTGTATGCATTTTGCATCAATGCCATGGTTAACTTGTTTTGCCCATATCTTCTAGGCCGTAGCTCCGAATTAAATGAACTTTATATGTAACTTGACTAGAATTTCGTGTAGATCATCTTGGTGCATATTCACTTGCTGTTTAACAAACTTGAACATAAGGTTATTCAGATCTGGACCAATTTCGAAATTTGCATATGGGGACTTACCGGAATTGTCATATGTTGTTTCCGGCCTCATTTAAACTCTCCTTGATGTGTAGCTCTCGTATGCATCATCTCTTGCCATGAGTAGCATCATGTAGCCTTGTCATGCATCATACTTGGTTGAGCATCATGCCTTGTTCATGTGTGGTGTGTTTACCATGTTGTGTGTTTCTTCTCGATAGTTTCCGTTTCGTTGCGATCGTGAGGATTCGTTCGTCTACGCTTGGTTTATCTTCGTGGCTTCATCTTCTTCATGGACTCGTTCTTCTTCCTTGCGGGATTTCAGGCAAGATGACCATCACCTTGGATCTCATTACTATCATTGCTATGCTAGTTGCTTCGTTCTATCGCTATGCTGCGTTACCTACCACTTGCTGCTCAAGCCTCCCAAATTGCCATGAACCTCTGACCTTTGTTACCCTTCCTAGCAAACCGCTGTTTGGCTATGTTACCGCTTTGCTCAACCCCTCTTATAGCGTTGCTAGTTGCAGGTGAAGATGAAGATTGCTCCATGTTGGATTATGTTTATGTTGGGATATCACAATATCTCTTATATTATTAATGCATCTATATACTTGGTAAAGGGTGGAAGGCTCGGCCTTATGCCTGGTGTTTTGTTCCACTCTTGCCGCCCTAGTTTCCGTCATATCAGTATTATGTTCCCGGATTTTGCGTCCCTAACGCGGTTGGGTGATTTATGGGACCCCCTTGACAGTTCGCTTTGAATAAGACTCCTCCAGCAAGACCCAACCTTGGTTTTACCATTTGCCTATCACCTTTCCCTTTCCCTTGGGTCGGCCAGCCCGAGGGTCATCTTTATTCAGCCCCCCCGGGCCAATGCTTGTCTAAGTGTTGGTCCGAACTAGAGTCCTTTGCAGCGCCACCTCGGGGAAACTTGAGGTCTGGTTTTAGTTGTACGGTGTGCTCATCCGTTGTTGCCCTGAGAGCGAGATATGTGCAGCTCCTATCGGGATTGTCGGCGCATCGGGCGGTCTTGCTGGTCTTGTTTTTGTTGGAAATATGCCCTAGAGGTAATAATAAAAGCATTATTATTATATTTCCTTGTTCATGATAATTGTCTTTTATTCATGCTATAATTGTGTTATCCGGAAATCGTAATACATGTGTGAATACATAGACACCAATATGTCCCTAGTAAGCCTCTAGTTGACTAGCTCGTTGATCAACTGATAGTCATGGTTTCCTGACTATGGACATTGGATGTCATTGATAACGAGATCACATCATTAGGAGAATGATGTGATGGACAAGACCCAATCCTAAGCATAAAGCACAAGATCGTATAATTCGTTTGCTAGAGCTTTTCCAATGTCAAGTCTCTTTTCCTTAGACCATGAGATCGTGTAACTCTCGGATACCGTAGGAGTGCTTTGGGTGTGCCAAACTTCACTACGTAACTGGGTGACTATAAAGGTATACTACGGGTATCTCCGAAAGTGTCTGTTGGGTTGACACGGATCGAGACTGGGATTTGTCACTCCGTATGACGGAGAGGTATCACCGGGCCCACTCGGTAATGCATCATCATAATGAGCTCAATGTAATCAAAGTGTTTGATCACGGGATCATGCATTACGGTACGAGTAATGTGACTTGCCGGTAACGAGATTGAACGAGGTATTGGGATACCGACGATCGAATCTCGGGCAAGTAAAATACCGCTTGACAAAGGGAATTGAATACGGGATTGATTGAATCCTCGACATCGTGGTTCATCCGATGAGATCATCGAGGAGTATGTGGGAGCCAACATGGGTATCCAGATCCCGCTGTTGGTTATTGGCCAGAGAGGTGTCTCGGTCATGTCTGCATGTCTCCCAAACGCGTAGGGTCTACACACTTAAGGTTCAGTGACGCTAGGGTTGTAGAGATATGAGTATGCAGTAATCCGAAAGTTGTTTGGAGTCCCGGATGAGATCCCGGACGTCACGAGGAGTTCCGGAATGGTCCGGAGGTGAAGAATTATATATAGGAAGTGCAGTTTCGGCCGCCGGGAGTGATCCGGGGGTCACCGGTATTGTACCGGGACCACCAGATGGGTCCCGGGGGTTCACCGGATGGGGCCACCCATCCCGGAGGGCCCCATGGGCTGAAGTGGGAGGGGGGGACCAGCCCTTAGTGGGCTGGTGCGCCCCCCAAGGCCCACCCCCTGCGCCTAGGGTTGAAACCCTAGGATGGGGGGGGCGCCCCACTTGCCTTGGGGGGAACTCCACCCCCCTGGCCGCCGCCCTCCTGGGAGATTGGATCTCCAGGGGCGGCGCCCCCCAGGGGGGCCTATATAAAGGGGAGGGAGGGAGGGGCAGCCGCACCCCTTGACCCCTGGCGCCTCCCTCTCCCCTGTCCCACCTCTCCCTCTCGCGCAGACGCTCGGCGAAGCCCTGCTGCACGTGACAACTGCATCCACCACCACGCTACCGTGCTGCTGGATCTCCATCAACCTCTCCTTCCCCCTTGCTGGATCAAGAAGGAGGAGACGTCATCCGCTCCGTTCGTGTGTTGAACGCGGAGGTGCCGTCCGTTCGGCGCTTGGTCATCGGTGATTTGGATCACGGCGAGTACAACTCCATCATCCACGTTCTAGTGAACGCTTCCGCTCGCGATCTACAAAGGTATGTAGATGCATCCGATCACTCGTTGCTAGATGAACTCATAGATGGATCTTGGTGAAACCGTAGGAAATTTTTTGTTTTCTGCAACGTTCCCCAACAGTGGCATCATGAGCTAGGTCTATGCGTAGTTCTTTTGCACGAGTAGAACACAATTGTTGTGGGCGTAGATGTTGTCAACTTTCTTGCCGCTACTAGTCTTATTTTGCTTCAACGGTATTGTGGGATGAAGCGGCCCGGACCAACCTTACATGTACGCTTACGTGAGACCGGTTCCACCGACTAACATGCACATAAGGTGGCTGGCGGGTGTCTGTCTCTCCCACTTTAGTTGGAGCGGATTCGACGAAAAGGGTCCTTATGAAGGGTAAATAGAAGTTGACAAATCACGTTGTGGCTTTTACGTAGGTAAGAAAACGTACTTGCTAGAACCCTAATGCAGCCACGTAAAACTTGCAACAACAATTAGAGGACGTCTAACTTGTTTTTGCAGCAAGTGCTTTGTGATATGATATGGCCAAAGTTGTGACGAATGATGAATGATATATATGTGATGTATGAGATCATGTTCATGTAATAGGAATCACAACTTGCATGTCGATGAGTATGACAACCGGAAGGAGCCATAGGAGTTGTAATTATTTTTTATGACCTGCGTGTCAATGGAAATGCCATGTAAATTACTTTACTTTATTGCTAAACGTGTTAGCCTTAGTAGTAGAAGTAATAGTTGGCGAGCAACTTCATGGAGACACGATGATGGAGATCATGATGATGGAGATCATGGTGTCGTGCCGGTGACAAGATGATCATGGAGCCCCAAGATGGAGATCAAATGAGCTATATGATATTGGCCATATCATGTCACTATTATTATTTGATTGCATGTGATGTTTATCATGTTTTGCATCTTGTTTACTTAGAACGACGGTAGTGAATAAGATGATCCCTCATAATAAATTTCAAGAAAGTGTTTCCCCTAACTGTGCACCGTTGCGACAGTTCGTTGTTTCGAAGCACCACTTGATGATCGGGTGTGATAGATTCCAACGTTCACATACAAACGGGTGTAAGACAGATTTACACATGCAAACACTGAGGTTTTCTTGACGAGCCTAGCATGTACAGACATGGCCTCGGAACACGGAGGACTGAAAGGTCGAGTATGAGTCGTCTAGAAGATACGATCAACATGAAGATGTTCACCGATGATGACTAGTCCGTCTCACGTGATGATCGGACACGGCCTAGTCGAGTCGGATCATGTATTCACTTAGATGACTAGAGGGATGTCTAATCTGAGTGGGAGTTCACTAAATAATTTGATTAGATGAACTTAATTATCATGAACTTAGTCTAAATAAACTTTGCAATATGTCTTGTAGATCAAACGGCCCAAGCTAATGTCAACATGAACTTCAACGCGTTCCTAGAGAAAACCAAGCTGAAAGATGATGGAAGCAACTATACAGACTGGGTCCGGAACCTGAGGATCATCCTCATAGCTGCCAGGAAACAATATGTCCTAGAAGCACTGCTAGGTGAAGCACCCATCCCAGAGAACCAAGACATTATGAATGCTTGGCAGTCTCGTGCTGATGATTACTCCCTCGTTCAGCGCGGCATGCTTTATAGCTTAGAACCGGGGCTCCAAAAGCTTTTTGAGCATCACGGAGCATATGAGATGTTCGAGGAGCTGAAACTAGTTTTCCAAGCTCATGCCCGGGTCGAGAGATATGAAGTCTCCGACAAGTTCTACAGTTGTAAGATGGAGGAAAATAGTTCTGTCAGTGAACACATACTCAAGATGTCTGGGTTGCACAACCGCTTGACTCAGCTGGAGATTAACCTCCCAGACGAGGTGGTCATTGACAGAATCCTTCAGTCGCTCCCACCTAACTACAAGAGCTTTGTGATGAACTACAATATGCAGGGGATGGTAAAGACCATTCCAGAGGTATTTGCTATGCTGAAATCAGCAGAGGTTGAAATAAAAAAGGAACATCAAGTGTTGATGGTCAATAAAACCACCAAGTTCAAGAAAGGCAAGGGTAAGAAGAACTTCAAGAAGGACGGCAAGGATGTTGCCGCGCCCGGTAAGCCAGTTGCCAGGAAGAAGTCAAAGCATGGACCCAAGCCTGAGACTGAGTGCTTTTATTGCAAAGGGAAGGGTCACTGGAAGCGGAACTGCCCCAAATACTTTGCGGACAAGAAGGCCGGCAACACTAAAGGTATATGTGATATACATGTAATTGATGTGTACCTTAGCAGTGCTCGTAGTAGCTCCTGGGTATTTGATACTGGTGCGGTTGCTCATATTTGTAACTCAAAACAGGAGCTGCAGAATAAGCGGAGACTGGCGAAGGACGAGGTGACGATGCGCGTCGGGAATGGTTCCAAGGTCGATGTGATCGCCGTCGGCACGCTACCTCTACATTTACCTACGGGATTAGTTTTAAACCTCAATAATTGTTATTTAGTGCCAAGTTTGAGCATGAACATTGTATCTGGATCTCGTTTAATGCGAGATGGCTACTCATTTAAATCCGAGAATAATGGTTGTTCTATTTATATGAGTGATATGTTTTATGGTCATGCTCCGATGGTCAATGGTTTATTCTTAATGAATCTCGTGCGTGATGATACACATATTCATAGTGTTAATACCAAAAGGTGTAAAGTTGATAACGATAGTCCCACATACTTGTGGCACTGCCGCCTTGGTCACATTGGTGTCAAGCGCATGAAGAAGCTCCTTGCTGATGGACTTTTAGAGTCTCTCGATTATGAATCATTTGACACATGCCAACCATGCCTCATGCGCAAAATGACCAAGACTCCGTTCTCCGGAACAATGGAGCGAGCAACCAACTTATTGGAAATCATACATACTGATGTGTGCGGTCCAATGAATGTTGAGGCTCGCGGAGGATATCGTTATGTTCTCACTCTCACGGATGACTTGAGTAGATATGGGTATGTTTACTTAATGAAACACAAGTCTGAAACCTTTGAAAAGTTCAAGGAATTTCAGAATGAGGTAGAGAATCAACGTGACCGAAAAATAAAGTTCTTACGATCAGATGTGGAGGAGAATATTTAAGTCACGAATTTGGCACACACTTAAGGAAATGTGGAATCGTTTCACAACTCACGCCGCCTGGAACACCTCAACGTAACGGTGTGTCCGAACGTCGTAATCGCACTCGATTGGATATGGTGCGATCTATGATGTCTCTTAGTGATTTACCGCTATCATTTTGGGGATACGCTCTAGAGACAGCTACATTCACTTTAAATAGGGCACCGTCTAAATCCGTTGAGATGACACCATATGAATTATGGTTTGGGAAGAAACCTAAGCCATCGTTTCTAAAAGTTTGGGGATGCGATGCTTATGTCAAGAAACTTCAACCTGAAAAGCTCGAACCCAAGTCGGAAAAATGCGTCTTCATAGGATACCCCAAGGAAACCTTTGGGTATACCTTCTACCTAAGATCCGAAGGCAAGATCTTTGTTGCCAAGAACGGGTCCTTTCTGGAGAAAGAGTTTCTCTCGAAAGAAGTAAGTGGGTGGAAAGTGGAACTTGATGAAGTATTACCTCTTGAACCGGATAGTAGCACAACTCAAGAAAATGTTTCTGTGGTGCCTCCACCGGTTAGAGAGGAGGTTAATGATGATGATCATGAAACTTCGGATCAAGTTACTACTGAACTTCGTAGGTCCACAAGGACACGTTCCGCACCAGAGTGGTACGGCAACCCTGTCATGGAAATCATGTTGTTAGACAACGGTGAACCTTCGAACTATGAAGAAGCGATGGCGGGCCCAGATTCCAACAAATGGCTAGAGGCCATGCAATCCGAGATAGGATCCATGTATGAAAACAAAGTGTGGACTTCGACAGACTTGCCCGATCATCGGCGAGCGATAGAAAACAAATGGATCTTTAAGAAGAAGACGGACGCGGATGGTAATGTTACCATCTATAAAGCTCGACTTGTCGCTAAGGGTTATCGACAAGTTCAAGGGGTTGACTACGATGAGACTTTCTCTCCCGTAGCGAAGCTGAAGTCCGTCCGAATCATGTTAGCAATTGCCGCATACTATGATTATGAGATATGGCAAATGGACATCAAAACGGCATTCCTTAATGGCTATCTTAAGGAAGAACTGTATATGATGCAGCCGGAAGGTTTTGTCGACCCTAAGAATGCTAACAAGGTATGCAAGCTCTAGCAATCCATTTATGGGCTGGTGCAAGCATCTCGGAGTTGGAACATTCGCTTTGATGAGATGATCAAAGCGTTTGGGTTTATGCAGACTTATGGAGAAGCCTGCGTTTACAAGAAAGTGAGTGGGAGCTCTGTAGCATTTCTCATATTATATGTAGATGACATACTTTTGATGGGAAATGATATAGAACTTTTGGACAACATTAAGGCCTATTTGAATAAGAGTTTTTCAATGAAGGACCTTGGAGAAGCTGCTTATATATTAGGCATCAAGATCTATAGAGATAGATCAAGACGCCTCATAGGTCTTTCACAAAGCACATACCTTGAAAAGATATTGAAGAAGTTCAATATGGATCAGCCCAAGAAGGGGTTCTTGCCTGTGTTGCAAGGTGTGAAATTGAGCTCAGCTCAATGCCCGACCATGGCAGAAGATATAGAAGAGATGAGTGTCATCCCCCATGCCTCGGCTATAGGGTCTATTATGTATGCCATGCTGTGTACCAGACCTGATGTAAACCTTGCCGTAAGTTTGGTAGGAAGGTACCAAAGTAATCCCGGCAAGGAACACTGGACAACGGTCAAGAATGTCCTGAAGTACCTGAAAAAGACTAAGGACATGTTTCTCGTTTATGGAGGTGACGAAGAGCTCGTCGTAAAGGGTTACGTCGACGCTAGCTTCGACACAGATCTGGATGACTCTAAGTCACAAACTGGATACGTGTATATGTTGAATGGTGGAGCAGTAAGCTGGTGCAGCTGCAAGCAGAGCGTCGTGGCGGGATCTACATGTGAAGCGGAGTACATGGCAGCCTCGGAGGCAGCGCATGAAGCAATAGGGGTGAAGGAGTTCATCACCGACCTAGGAGTCATACCCAATGCGTCGGGGCCGATCAAACTCTTCTGTGACAACACAGGAGCTATTGCACTTGCCAAGGAGCCCAGGTTTCACAAGAAAACTAGGCACATCAAGCGTCGCTTCAACTCCATTCGTGAAAATGTTCAAGATGGAGACATAGATATTTGTAAAGTGCATACGGATCTGAATGTCGCAGATCCGTTGACTAAACCTCTCCCTAGAGCAAAACATGATCAACACCAGAACTCTATGGGTGTTCGATTCATCACAATGTAACTATATTATTGACTCTAGTGCAAGTGGGAGACTGTTGGAAATATGCCCTAGAGGCAATAATAAAAGCATTATTATTATATTTCCTTGTTCATGATAATTGTCTTTTATTCATGCTGTAGTTGTGTTATCCGGAAATCGTAATACATGTGTGAATACATAGACACCAATATGTCTCTAGTAAGCCTCTAGTTGACTAGCTCGTTGATCAATTGATAGTCATGGTTTCCTGACTATGGACATTGGATGTCATTGATAACGAGACCACATCATTAGGAGAATGATGTGATGGACAAGACCCAATCCTAAGCATAAAGCACAAGATCGTATAATTCGTTTGCTAGAGCTTTTCAAATGTCAAGTCTCTTTTCCTTAGACCATGAGATCGTGTAACTCCCGGATACCGTAGGAGTGCTTTGGGTGTGCCAAACGTCACAACGTAACTGGGTGACTATAAAGGTATACTACGGGTATCTCCGAAAGTGTCTGTTGGGTTGACACGGATCGAGACTGGGATTTGTCACTCCGTATGACGGAGAGGTATCACCGGGCCCACTCGGTAATGCATCATCATAATGAGCTCAATGTAATCAAAGTGTTTGATCACGGGATCATGCATTACGGTACGAGTAATGTGACTTGCCGGTAACGAGATTGAACGAGGTATTGGGATACCGACGATCGAATCTCGGGCAAGTAAAATACCGCTTGACAAAGGGAATTGAATACGGGATTGATTGAATCCTCGACATCATGGTTCATCCGATGAGATCATCAAGGAGTATGTGGGAGCCAACATGGGTATCCAGATCCCGCTGTTGGTTATTGGCCAGAGAGGTGTCTCGGTCATGTCTGCATGTCTCCCGAACCCGTAGGGTCTACACACTTAAGGTTCGGTGACGCTAGGGTTGTAGAGATATGAGTATGCAGTAATCCGAAAGTTGTTCGGAGTCCCGGATGAGACCCCGGACGTCACGAGGAGTTCCGGAATGGTCCGGAGGTGAAGAATTATATATAGGAAGTGCAGTTTCGGCCATCGGGAGTGATCCGGGGGTCACCGGTATTGTACCGAGACCACCATATGGGTCCCGGGGGTCCACCGGGTGGGGCCACCCATCCCAGAGGGCCCCATGGGCTGAAGTGGGAGGGGGGACCAGCCCTTAGTGGTCTGGTGCGCCCCCCAAGGCCCACCCCCTGCGCCTAGGGTTGAAACCCTAGGGTGGGGGGGGGGGGCGCCCCACTTGCCTTGGGGGGCACTCCACCCCATTGGCCGCCGCCCCCCTGGGAGATTGGATCTCCAGGGCCGGCGCCCCCCCCACGGGGGCCTATATAAAGGGGAGGGAGGGAGGGGCAGCCGCACCCCTTGACCCCTGGCGCCTCCCTCTCCCCTGTCACACCTCTCCCTCTCGCGCAGACGCTCGGCGAAGCCCTGCTGCACGTGACAACTGCATCCACCACCACGCTGTCGTGCGTCTGGATCTCCATCAACCTCTCCTTCCCCCTTGCTGGATCAAGAAGGAGGAGACGTCATCCGCTCCGTACGTGTGTTGAACACGGAGGTGCCGTCCGTTCGGCGCTTGGTCATCGGTGATTTGGATCACGGCGAGTACAACTCCATCATCCACGTTCTAGTGAACGCTTCCGCTCGCGATCTACAAAGGTATGTAGATGCATCCGATCACTCGTTGCTAGAAGAACTCACAGATGGATCTTGGTGAAACCATAGGAAAATTTTTGTTTTCTGCAACGTTCCCCAACAGTTTTATTATTGCCGAAATGTCTTGTAGCCAGGATTCCGAGACTGATCGGGTCTTCCCGGGGAGAAGGAATATCCTTCATTGATCGCGAGAGCTTATCATGGGCTAAGTTGGGACACCCCTGCAGGGTTTGAACTTTCGAAAGCCGGGCCCGCGGTTATGTTGCAGATGGGAATTTGTTAATATCCGGTTGTAGTAAACTTGAAGTAAACTCTTCTAAAATACACAAACCGTGTGCGCAACCGTGAGTGTCTCTTTTCGGGGTTGATCGCGAGGAGAACACGGTCTCTGGGTTATGTCTGACGTAAGTAGGAGTTCAGGATCACTTCTTGATCATTACTAGTTGACGACCGTTTGCTCAGCTCCTCTTCTCGCTCTTGTTTCGTAAGTTAGCCACCATACATTGCTTAGTCGCTGCTGCAACCTCACCACCTTACCCCTTCCTTACCCTTTAAGCTTTGCCAGTCTTGATACCCATGGTAATGGGATTGCTGAGTCCTCGTGGCTCACAGATTACTACACCACCAGTTGCAGGTACAGGTTATGCGATGATCATGACGCGAGAGCGATGTTTACTTGCATTGGAGTTCTTCTTCTTCTACTTCTTCGATCTTGGGTTAGGTTCCGGGTCGGCAGCCTGGGCTAGCAGGGTGGATGTCATTTGAGTTCCTGTTTATGTTTCATCCGTAGCCGGATGTTGATCTTTTGTATGATGTATTGTTGTATTCATGTGTCATTGTATGTCTTGGATGTATTCCCACTATTATGTAATGTTGATGTAATGATATCCACCTTGCAAAAGCGTCTTCAGGATGCGCTTCTATCCTTGGTGGGACCTTCGAGTTCCTTTAGGATAGGGTCGCATCTTGGGCGTGACAAGTTGGTATCAGAGCCTCGACCGACCTTAGGAGCCCCCCTTGATTGATCATGTAGCTTTGGCCGATGTCGAGTCTAGAAGAAAAACATTTTCGGAGTCTAGTTATATCGGAGAGTAGGAATTCTTTTTACTCCTCAGCCCCTTCGTCGCTCTGGTGAGAAATCTTGACGTAGGTGTTTTGACTTACTTCTCTTCCCCTTCAATTTTGTATTTAGGATCACGCGGTTAGTTTTTCGTTCGTTGTCCATCCTCTTTTCAATCCGGCGCATTTCTCTTCGAGTGGATTCGATCCTTGTCATCTTTTGCAAGATCAATCATCAGTTCTTTCTCTTCCGATGTTGTTTTCCCCATCCGAAGTTGTCCTTGTTTTTTCCCACCCGCCCAACCTTCTTCTTATTGGAACTGGAGTTTGTAATCGAGTATCCTTCCTACTCGTGCGAAGCCTTTGCATTCTCTCCTCAGTCATTTCAACCAGTGTTTTTTCTCTTCAATTTGCTCGTCGATTCCCCGTTCCAAGTTGCCTTTGTTTTTTCCCGCCCTCCCCACCCTTTTATTCCCGGAGTCTAAGCCTCTATTCGAGCATCAATTCCATTCGTGCGGAGTATCTTCAGTTTTTCCTCAATTGTCTCAACCGGTGAAGTCTCATCTAGTTCATCATTGTTCGTCGCATTTTCTTTCTGGTGGATTCTATTCAAGTTTTCGGTGTTGTTTATATTCTTTTCCTTGACCGAAGTGTTTTCCCTCTGATCGTTCGCCTCTCGCCATTTCATCCTTCCGGAGTGTTCAAGACATCACAGAAGATTCGTGTTTGCATTCAATTATTTCGAGGTTGTCACCTCATTCAAATCTTTCAATCGTTCCGGAGCACCATTTCTCTCTCAACCAATCCTTTCCAATGGTGTTTCTTTTCAGTGGGCCCTAACCCACATGTCTTTTCCCAGGATCTTACCTGACTCTTCTGATTTTCCCGAAGTTATTCTCGAATCCTTTTCGAAGTTTGACGTAAGATTGAATTTCATCAGTTAGACGCCTTTCCAAGATCGATTCCAAATCTTTTTCATCGTTGTCTCAACCACTTCGCTTTTCATTCTCCCAGAGTTTTTTTTCCTACAATTTTGATGGTGTTTCTCATCGTCATTCTCAACATTTGAAGTCCGATGTAGAGTTTTCCCTAAATCTTGTTCGTTCTCTCGGAGATTCGCGGTGCTAGCTTGATATTGTCCTATCAAATTGTTTCCAGTCGTGCAATTCTTTTCATCCATTTGGAGTATTTCATGAGTTGCTTTCTCTCTCGATCATCCGGAGGTCATCTTTTCGGAATATTTCTTTGTTCCAAGTTTTCAGCTTCGTTCGTTCCATAGTTGTACCGGTGCTTCGTTCAAGCTTTCTTTAATCAGTTCGCGACCTCTTCGTTCTCGTGCATATTGATTTACTCAAGTATCTCAGTTCATTTTCTAATTCTTTCCGGCGATTCGTTCTCTTCTCTTCGTTCGTTTACATTTTTACAGTGGTTCATTGAAGATTCCTTTTCCGTTCTCATCATATCAATTCATTCGTTCTTTTCATACTACCGGTGGCCCATGAAGACCTTCTCAAATTTGCCGCTATATCTTCCTTAATCTTTTCACAATGTGAATAAGTGGTATGCAATCCATGGTTTTTCATCAATTTAATTGATGAAGGATAAGCATAACATAATTCTTATTCTCATTTCATCGTGGTCAAGTCAATGAAGTCTTTGCTTCGGAGATTAGTCATAATGGATAATTTCTCGGTTCTAAGTTGTTCGTCTTTCTTTTCCGGAGTTCCAAGCTTCTTGCTTGTTTTGTCGCGAAGCCCCACCTAAACCATAGTAAGGCTTAATCATTATCCTTTCCATCCCTCTATTCTATCTCATAATCCTTTTTTGTTACCGGAGTTCTTCACAGTGGATCGTCAGTATTTAATTCATTCTTCAAGTGTTCATCAAGATTCTTGTAGGCGAAGCTCAAGTATTCTTCTTCTTGCTTCGCGAGGTGCAATTAATTCTCCGTATTCATTTGAAGTGGAGTTTTGCATTTCTTCGTTCTTCTCACCTATTCAATTTTATTCCGCTTGTGGTCGGAGATCACCTCATAATTTCGAGATGTTAGCCATAAGTCCACAACAAGCTTATTCTTTTCGTTTTGATTTTCTCAACAACTCCGTTCAATCCTTTCTCCTAAGGTTGCTTTCTATTTCATTCGTGGTAGAAGATGTCGTCTTATTCTCCGTTCTTTTCGTTCAACTCTTTCAATTCTTCTGGAGGCATTTTGTTGTTCCGCTCGTCAAGTGTCTTTTCATCTTCTCAAGTTCTTGTTCACTCTTTCCATGTTTAGCTAGGGTGCTGCCTAAATCCTTTCATTCTTATTCCTTTGTTATCTTGTCCTAACCGGAGTGGCTTCAAATCCAATCTTATTCCTTGAGCTTTTGCTTCATGTCATACTCAACATCACTCTTTCCTACTCGAGTGTTCTTGATTTGTTCATCCTCTCTCTTTTGTTCTTATTTCACCTCATTCCTTTTTCCTCTCTGTCTCGGTCCTAAGATCTCGGGACGAGATCTCTTGTTAGTAGAGGAGAGTTGTAACGCCCCGGATCTGATGCGCCAGGTGTCCGCCAGTTATTCGTCATCGTTGCCATGTCATTTGCTTGCGTGTTGCATTTTTGCCATGTCATCATGTGCATTGCACTGCATACGTGTTCGTCTCATGCATCCGAGCATTTTCCCCGTCGTCCGTTTTGCAATCCGACACTCCTATGTCCTCCGGCGTCTCCTTTTGCCTCTTTTCGTGTGCGGGCGTTAAACTTTCTCGGAATGGCCCAAGGTTTAAGGGGCCGTGGTACACCATCGGTAGACCGCCTGTCAAGTTTCGTGTCATTTGGAGTCCGTTTGATTCTCCAACGGTTAATCAGGTAGCCGCAAAGGCCTCTTTTGTGTGCAGCCCAACACCCCTCCGAAGTGGCCCAATAACCCATCTAAGTCACCTTCATCCTCTCGGCCGTTCGATCACGATCGTGTGGGCGAAAACCGCACCTCTTTTGGAGCCTCCTAGCTCCTTCTACCTATAAAAACATCCCCTCCCCCAAAATTTCGGATCAAATCCACCCTAACCCTAGCATTTTTCCTCTCTCCGACGTCGGACGAAATTCCCGTCGGCCGGACGTGTCCGCCGCCTCACCGCCGCCACGTGTCGCCTCCTGATTCGCCACTTCCCCGCGCCCACTTCGCCACGCCTACCCGCGCGCCGGCCCGCCGGGGCCCAGGCGGGGCCCTCCCGGCCCCCGCGCCGCGCGCCGCCGCCCGGGCGCCTCGCCCCGCGCGCCTCCGCCGGCCGCCGCCAGGTCCCGTCCCCGCCACCGGCATGCCTCGCCACCATCGCCCTCCACCGCGCCGCCCCGGAGCTCCCGCCGCCGGACCCCGCCCCTGCACCGCCCGCTCCGCGCCCCTGCGCCCGCAGCGCGCCCCGCCGCCTCGCCTCTGCAGCGCCGTCGCCTCCTCGTCGCCCCTCGCCGGAGATCGCCTCGCCGGAGTTCGTCGTCGCTGGATCCGGCCGGGGTTGGATCAGATCCACCAACCCCGCCATCCAAACGCCTCCACGCGTCCGGATCCCTTCGTCCCGCTCGTCCCCGTCCAGTTTTTCCGCGAGGTCTAAATTTCTCTGTCCTATAAATTTTGCATTATATTGCTCTGTTCATCGCATCATATGTCCTAGCATAATGCTCCGTTTTGCGTGCATGATATATCTAAATGTTCATCATGTTGCACTCTACACTTTTTTCCATTGTACCATGTTCATTTGAGTTCATCTAGATGCCCTAATCATCGTTGCAAGAGTGCTATATGATGTTAACTGCTGTGTGTTATCAGAATATGCTCATTTGTTATTTTTGCATCTTTTCGTGTGATTTTCTTTTAAGCATGAAGTCTACATGTGTTATGAGCTACAACATGCCATCTTGGCTGTTGTGAAATCCATTCTTCATGATATGCCTTCTATTGTTTGTTTCGAGCTTGCAAAGTCTTTGTCTGCTGTTATTTTTATGCCATGTATTCATGTTGCTACAGTGAGATCCATGCCTCTTTTGAGTATGTTCAGTAAGGGTGTTTTGTTCATATGGTTATGCTATATCCATCCATGCTCCTTGTTGCATTTATAGGGTGCTCTAGCATGTCTTAATCTTGCTCTACTTTTGCTGTAAAATGTTCCTGGCAGATTGTTAACATGTTTAGCAATTTTGCCTAGCTTGTTGTAGTTGATCGTTGCATGCTATGTTATTGTTCTTGCCATCTATATATTCTATGCCATGTCTAGTTGCTGGGTGTATGATTATTTTTTCATGCAATGCCTCGTAGTGAGTGCATCGAGCTCATTAACATGCCTACTTGTTATCTGTTTATGCCATGCTCCAGTTTTTCACCAAGTCTGAATCTGTTTATGTTTTTGCTATGTTCACATGCTTGCAATTGTATTTTCTGATCCCTTTTGGCTTATGGTCAGTAATGGACTTTTGTTGTATGCTTTTAGTAGATTCATACCATGCTCTAGTTTTTCATGATAGTTTGCTGTAACATGTTGTTTCATAGATAGGAACATGCTAACCTGATGTTATTTCTGCCATACCCTGTGAATTCCACCAAGTTTGTGAACCTGTCATTATTTGCAATCTTGCCATGTCCTTTTGAGCATGTTCTATTAGATTCTGGAGATAGCTCAGTGTTAATGTTTTATCGTGCTTTACCTTTACTTCATGTCGATGTCTTTTGTTATCATGTTTTTGTCTTGTAGCATGTTGTTTTGATGCTTGCTAGATATCCACTTGCTGTTTTGGACAGATTGTTGTCATAACTTGTATAGGGTGTATGTGTTGAACCGTTGCTCCGTTTTGAGCATGCTATATATGAAACTTGCTTAGTTTTGCATGTCGCTTCATATTATCATGTTGCATCCTTGCTTTGAGGTGTTTGCTTGATGTTTGTATGCATTTTGCATCAATGCCATAGTTAACTTGTTTTGCTCATATCTTCTAGGCCGTAGCTCCGAATTAAATAAACTTTATATGTAACTTGACTAGAATTTCGTGTAGATCATCTTGGTGCATCTTAACTTGCTGTTTAACAAACTTGAACATAAGGTTATTCAGATCTGGACCAATTTCGAAATTTGCATATGGGGACTTACCGGAATTGTCATATGTTGTTTCCGGCCTCATTTAAACTTGCTTGTATGTGTAGCTCTCGTATGCATCATCTCTTGCCATGAGTAGCATCATGTAGCCTTGTCATGCATCATACTTGGTTGAGCATCATGCCTTGTTCATGTGTGGTGTGTTTACCATGTTGTGTGTTTCTTCTCGATAGTTTCCGTTTCGTTGCGATCATGAGGATTCGTTCGTCTACGCTTGGTTTGTCTTCGTGGCTTCATCTTCTTCATGGACTCGTTCTTCTTCCTTGCGGGATTTTAGGCAAGATGACCGTCACCTTGGATCTCATTACTATCATTGCTATGCTAGTTGCTTCGTTCTATCGCTATGCTGCGTTACCTACCACTTGCTGCTCAAGCCTCCCAAATTGCCATGAACCTCTGACCTTTGTTACCCTTCCTAGCAAACCGTTGTTTGTCTATGTTACCGCTTTGCTCAGCCCCTCTTATAGTGTTGCTAGTTGCAGGTGAAGATGAAGATTGCTCCATGTTCGATTATGTTTATGTTGGGATATCACAATATCTCTTATATTATTAATGCATCTATATACTTGGTAAAGGGTGGAAGGCTCGGCCTTATGCCTGGTGTTTTGTTCCACTCTTGCCGCCCTAGTTTTCGTCATATCGGTATTATGTTCCCGGGTTTTGCGTCCCTAACGCGGTTGGGTGATTTATGGGACCCCCTTGACAGTTCGCTTTGAATAAGACTCCTCCAGCAAGGCCCAACCTTGGTTTTACCATTTGCCTATCACCTATCCCTTTCCCTTGGGTCGGCCAACCCGAGGGTCATCTTTATTCAGCCCCCCCGGGCCAATGCTTGTCTAAGTGTTGGTCCAAACTAGAGGCCTTTGCAGCGCCACCACGGGGAAACTTGAGGTCTGGTTTTAGTTGTACGGTGTGCTCATCCGGTGTTGCCCTGAGAACGAGATATGTGCAGCTCCTATCGGGATTGTCGGCGCATCGGGCGATCTTGCTGGTCTTGTTTTATTATTGCCGAAATGTCTTGTAGCCGGGATTCCGAGACTGATCGAGTCTTCTCAGGGAGAAGGAATATCCTTCGTTGATCGCGAGAGCTTATCATGGGCTAAGTTGGGACACCCCTGCAGGGTTTAAACTTTCGAAAGCCGTGCCCGCAGTTATGTGGTAGATGGGAATTTGTTAATATCCGGTTGTAGTAAACTTGAAATAAACTCTTCTAAAATACACCAACCGTGTGCGTAACCGTGAGTGTCTCTTTTCGGGGTTGATCGAGAGGAGAACACAGTTTCTGGGTTATGTGTGACGTAAGTAGGAGTTCAGGATCACTTCTTGATCATTACTAGTTGACGACCGTTTGCTCAGCTCCTCTTCTCGCTCTTGTTTTGTAAGTTAGCCACCATACATTGCTTAGTCGCTGTTGCAACCTCACCACCTTACCCCTTCCTTACCCTTTAAGATTTGCTAGTCTTGATACCCATGGTAATGGGATTGCTGAGTCCTCGTGGCTCACAGATTACTACACCACCAGTTGCAGGTACAGGTTATGCGATGATCATGACGCGAGAGCGATGTTTACTTGCTTTGGAGTTCTTCTTCTTCTACTTCTTCGATCTTGGGTTAGGTTCCGGGTCGGCAACCTGGGCTAGCAGGGTGGATGTCGTTTGAGTTCCTGTTTATGTTTCATCCGTAGCCGGATGTTGATCTTTTGTATGATGTATTGTTGTATTCATGTGTCATTGTATGTCTTGGATGTATTCCCACTATTATGTAATGTTGATGTAATGATATCCACCTTGCAAAAGCGTCTTCAGGATGCGCTTCTATCCTTGGTGGGACCTTCGAGTTCCTTTAGGATAGGGTCGCATCTTGGGCGTGACACCTTGCTCATCCCAGGTCCAAAAAGTCCTAGAAAGGATTTTGATTTATTCATGGAGCCTCTTGTGGAGGAACTTCAACAACTATGGAGGGGTGTTCTCACTCGAGACCTATATAGCAGCCCACCAGCCGATTTCTTTCTACATGCTGTTATAATTTGGTGCATCCATGATTATCCGGCTTTGGGCACTATGTCAGGGCGAGTGACACATGGTTACAATGCATGTGCCCGCTGTGACAAGAATCCGCTGTCATGCACAATACTTAGCAAGATCTGTTACATTGGACACCGTCTTTTCCTTGCTAAGGAAAAATTGTGTCCTACAAAATACCGAAGACATGTGTTCAATGCAAAGCATGAAAACTGTGATGCGCCAAAGAGGATCAGCGGCGATGAGTTGCAAGTGGAATTAGAGAAGGTCAGGCATATTACACCAGGAAACCATCCTGATAATGGTAGCGGGAAAAGGAAGCATGGCAGGGCAGAAGAGAGATTGTTTACCCGCAGGTACACTTTGTGGGACTTGGAGTATTCGAAAGATTTGGATCTGCGGCATAATCTTAATGTGATGCACATCGAGAAAAATATATGTGACAACATTATCGACACACTTCTTAATATTGAAGGAAAGACGAAAGATACCTTAAAATCTAGGATTGATTTGACACACCTGGGTATCAGAAGGGACTTGCAGGTGGAAGATGATGGTGTATCACGGGATATGGCACCAGCTGTGTACGTCTTGGACAAGGTAAAAAGAAAAGAATTCTGCAAGGTCCTGTCACGTGTGAGATTCCCACATGGATTTGCTTCCAACCCTGAAAGGAGAGTCAGTGTAGATGGAAACAAGGTACAAGGGTTGAAAACTTATGACTGCCATGTCTTACTTCAAAGGGTTTTACCTGTTATCCTTAGAGGATTGGGCAGCCCTGACTTATACACAGCAGTTATTGTGTTGGGACAATTCTTCAGGGAACTCTGCAGTAGAAATATCAGGATAGATGCTTTGGAGCATCTTAGAGACAAGATACCAACTATCTTATGCGACTTTGAGAAGATATATCCCCCATCCTTCTTTGATGTGATGGTGCATTTGGCTGTTCTTCTACCTGATGAGGCACTACTTAGAGGTCCAATACAGTATGGATGGATGTACCCTATTGAAAGGCGGCTGATAACCCACAAGTATAGGGGATCGCAACAGTTTTCGAGGGTAGAGTATTCAACCCAAATTTATAGATTCGACACAAGGGGAGCCAAAGAATATTTGAAGATATTAGCAGCTGAGTTGTCAATTCAACCACACCTGGAGATTAATTATCTACAGCAAAGTGATCAATAGCAAAGTAATATGATAGTTTTGATAATAGTGACAGAAGTAAGAGTAACAGTAACAGTGATAACAGTAGTTTCGTAACAAGTGCAATAGTAACAATAGCAGTAGTAACTTAGCAAGATCAATATAAGATAAATTTGTAGGCATTGGATCGGTGACTTGTTGGATGATATTAATCATGAGATAGTTATAAACTAGGGCGATACGACACTAGCTCTAGTTCATCAATATAATGTGGGCATGTATTCCATAAATAGTCATACGTGCTTATGGAAAGAACTTGCATGTCATCTTTTGTCCTACCCTCCCGTGGCAGCGGGGTCCTATTGGAAACCAAGGGATATTAAGGCCTCCTTTTAATAGAGAACCGGAACAAAGCATTAACACACGGTGAATACATGAACTCCTCAAACTACGGTCATCACCGGGAGTAGTGCCGACTATTGTTACTCCGGGGTTGCCGGATCATAACACGTAGTAGGTGACTATAACTTGCAAGATCGGATCTAGAACATGGATATAATGGTGATAGCATAAACGGTTCAGATATGAATTCATGGCACCAGGGCCCAAAGTGACAAGCATTAAGCATGGCAACGTCATAGCAACATCAATCTTAGAACATAGTGGATACTAGGGATCATGCCCTAACAAAACTAACTCGAGTACATGATGAATCTCATCCAACTCCTCACCGACCAGTGAGCCTACGAAGGAATTACTCACTCCTGGTGGGGAGCATCACGGAATTGGCGATGGAGAAGGGTTGGTGATGATGAAGAACGAAGATCCCCCTCTCTGGAGCCCCAAACGGACTCCAGATCTGGCCTCCCGATGAAGAACAGGAGGTGACGGCGGCTCCGTCTCGTGGATCGTGATAATTCTTTCTCCCTCATTTTTTCTGGAAAAATAGAATTTTATAGCGTCGGTTTCAGGGTCTGCCGGGCCACCAGGTGGGGACTGATGTCTACTACGCAACTTTATTCTTGTAGACACGTGTTGGGCCTCCAAGCACAGAGTTTTGTAGGACAGTAGCAATTTTCCCTCAAGTGGATGACCTAAGGTTTATCAATCCATGAGAGGTGTAGGATGAAGATGGTCTCTTTCAAACAACCCTGTAACCAAATACAAGAAATATCTTGTGTCCCCAACACACCCAATGCAATGGAAAATTGTATAGGTGCACTAGTTCGGTGAAGAGATGGTGATACAAGTGTAATATTGATGGTAGAAATATATTTTTATAATCTGAATAAGTAAAAACAGCAAGGTAGCAAATAGTAAACGAGCACAAAAGTGGTATTGCAATGCTGGAAAATGAGGCCTAGGGTCCGTACACTACAACAGGAACCCGTCTATATCAACGCTTGTTTCCGTATCTAAAAGTCCATATATGCATTGTTAGTGTCTTTACCAACGGTTTGGGATTCATAGCCTTATCCAGTGTTGCTAGCGCATATTACAACGCGTATACTATCGTTGGTAAAAGGGACCGTTGCAAAAATGCAACACATATAACTGATTCGTGCAACACTATTATATGTTGGTGCTTAATATACATAATCAAAATCCCAATGCTTGGCAACACAGAATTTGCAATGCTTCAAGTCTTGGTACATATATAATGCGAATAGTATTAATTTATATATATTGCCAGCTATTAAATGAATGCTACACATAATGGTGATAATTATATATTTCAAGTGAATAAAAGGCAAGAGAATATACTCACACAAGGAAGAAATCATATATTAGATAAAATTGTTGGATTACAACAACGGATATTAGATGAGGAACATCATCCAAATGTGACGCATAATCTAAACATTTTCTTGATAACAAAACTCAAACCAAAAGCGTCCATCAACATCCTTGCAACTTAACTAAAAATTAACCGAGGAACATCATCCCTACAACTAAACTAAAATTCAAAGCATCGAACATCATCATCATGAACAGGGACATCATCATCACCACCACCATCAGCATACTTGCCATGCACCCATATAATCATCCATTTATCTTTTGAATCTACAAACAAAAAACAAAATGAACTGTTAATACACAATGCATTGACATGATTAATGTAGTGATAGATGAATGATGTTAGCCACATACAAAGGTTGAAGGCCATGCAATCTTTGTTTTTTTCTGCATTACCAAGAGTAGCAGTTTTCGCGACTTCATACCAAATCTTAGCTTTTCGCAAGATCCATATCGACATGCACTGCCCAAAATTCATTTGAAAGTTCAACACCATCAAGTTTAAATTTAGGATCACAACTTACAACTATAGGAAGAGCTATGTCTCCATTTTGATTTTCAGGCTCTTCAAGAGTACTTTAGTTCCTGCCTGTTAGAAAAAATCAAAGTCATCATGGGATCAAATTGAAAGAACTCGTAAAGGAATTACAAGAGCTTCATCAATTGCTATTATAGTCCCTCCATATGGAAAATGAAAGGAGAATAGTCCTAAGTAAGGCTGCTGAAACTACACATCAAATAACTTTCTTAATGTAATAGTAATTAGAGAACATGTAATACATTTTGAAAATCTCGCACCTGGTCATTTTATGTCATGGATTCATAAGAAAAAAAAGATTGACACTATGGGACGATAAAACTGGAAAATCGAAATAAAATATTCCAAGGAGTATTTAGAAGGGACCATATATCTATGTTCTGTAGAAAGAGGTGTTTTGGCTCCTGTATATGGGATGAACACATAAAAGGAGGACATTTATTTTGTTTTGGTGATACACAACAAATCCATTGAAATGCTCTATACATAACACAAAACAGATGACTGGTTTTCCTTTTAGATAACACAAAAGAAGTGACTGGTTTTTCCTTCTCGTCTATATCATTTTACACTATATAATGCGAGGCAGACAACAATGCATATGTACACTATATAATGTGAGTAATAAGAAATTGTCCTAAAAAACAAATCTGCAGTCCAGTACGTACGTGTATAAAATAGAACTGTATGAAGCCAATACCTACACACCTGGAGACACGGGATGCAGCCAAAGCGCTGATGAGAAGCACATTCAGCCATTATACATCTACATTGAGGGCTCTCAACTTGATTATCCTCTTCATCGCTTGGCCTTTCGCCAGGTAATTTGTAATGATGTGCTCAGTGAGCTTCCTTTTTTTTGCTACAGACCTTTTCCTATTATGTGAAAAGGAAGCATAGCGGTTAAGAGGTTACACAGTTTTAACAAGAATCAGAAGCATACAACATGAGTCTTTCCTTTAGTATATATTCCATTATATGAGAATGGAAATACATGTATGCAAGGCCATATTTTGTGCTTAACAAGATTAACAGAGACTGAACTTATCTGCTCACAATGCGTGCCTAGTAACTACATGTCTATGTATAACATATATATGACAACATACAATTTAGTATCATGGATTCAGTCGACAAATTACAAAAATCAGATCTTAATTACATAACAGCTCTTCCTAAGCAAGTTCTAGCTCCATACACCGGATGCATGAACTTAAAAAAAAAGCAACAAATATGTTCTTAATTATTTAGTACATCTATTTAACAAAAGAACGACATTTAAAGAAATCAAACAGAAAAAAATATGAGGAAAGAGGAACTTAGCATCATTTTTTGATTTCGCATGTATTTTCAAATAAATACTGCCATGGTGCCACCTTGACCTCCAGATGCATATACCTCCAGGTCTTCAACAACACTATCCAGAAATTCCATCTAAACATTGTAGTTTGTGCTTTTAAGATGTGGATCACTGGGTGAGCATAAAATTGAAAGAACAGATCCAAGTAAGCAAACTCGTACCTTTGGCATGCAAGGAACATAGAGAAGTGGACTGAACAAATCGTGTAATGCTCCAAAAGGACTTATCCACTTTCCAACAAAACTAGAAGTGGTGCTTGAGTTCGCTGTGAAGAACTATGTCCACGCCTTAGGTGAATTGAATCGCCTAGTTGCTTGTATAGCACGCTATAGGATTTACAAAAGGTCTTGCACTAAGAGACTTTGGTCCAAACAAATGAACAAACATTTTAAATAGCTCGCTATAGCTGCGCTATAGCACGCTATAGCATTTAGAAGAGGTTCGCAGCTAAGAGGCTTAGCGCGCTATTTAAAATTATGGGTAATATGTATCTTCAGATGTTTGAAACTAACGAACGCACATCATCAGCATCCCACATTACAAACTCTAGGCATTACTTTCTCATTATATACCAAGTAGAGGTCCAAAACTAAAGAAAGCACATCATCAGTATCTCCTAAAACAGAACTCTAGGATGTACATCTCAAATTTCAGTAGCACAACACAACATAAAAATCCTCAAAAGAAAAAGCTACTCTCTTCTTGCTCCTTGCATACCTGCAAGCAGTCTGCAATAATTCCTATTCTCGGCAACTTCACCAACAATAGCGGTTGCCCATTCAGCTACAAACTACCTTTGATGTATGCCTTCCCCACTACACTGGATTGCAGTTTGGCCGGGCATGGAATGTGAGATTGGAAGGACGTCCTCCTCAGCCAAGATGACTTGCGGCGTCGTTGGAGCAATGGGATTAAAAGATTGCAGAGAAGGGACTAGCAAGAGGTTTCCTGGATTGTTTTACATGGTTGACATGTGAATAGCGGAGAATGATTAGGAGGAGGAGCGCCCGAGAAGGACGAATGAGTCTACAAATGCGGATGATGCATTGGTACCGTGAGGGTTTACAGATGTGGAATGAGGGATGCGGGTGTGTGCACTTGTTCATGGCCGTACCTTGGATCCACCGTTGACGAGGGGCGGCGCGCCAGTATGCAGGGCCGCAGTGACGAGGGGCGGAGCGCCGGGATGCAGGGCCACGGGGGTGGTGACGAGAGACGGCGCGCCGGGACGGAGGGTCGTAGGGGAGTCGTGAGGGGTGGTGTGCTGGGATGCAGGTAGGTCACAGCCGCGCAAAGGAGTGGCGGCGGCTGGCGTGGGAGGGCTTGAGAGGAATAGGTGATGCTGGGGAAAAGGGAACGACCTAGATTAATCGTGACAGCCAACTTGGGCTGGGCTAGACAAAAGGATGTGTTAGTGCATTGGGCTCTACTTGCTGCAGCAACAACGCATATCCTACAACACTTCATATGTGTAACTAACCTGGATTTTGCAGCATGTAGTGAAAACATTGTAGGATATATGTTGCTTTATAGGGGGTATCCTTGTAGTGGTACGCTAGTGCAATCTCTTAACAGTGTTAATATAACTGGATCATATAACCATCCCTCAAAGTGCGATGAAGAATCACTCCAAAGGTCCTATCTAGCGGAGAACATAAGAATAAATTGTTTGTAGGGTACAAAACCACCTCAAAGCTATTCTTTCCGTTCGATCTATTCAAGAGTTAGTACTAAAATAACACAAAGCTATTCTTTCCGTTCGATCTATCCTAGAGTTCGTACTAAAATAACACCAAAGCAAATTCATATTCATAATACTCAATCCAACACAAAGAACTTAAAAGAGTGCCCCAAGATTTCTACCGGAGAAAGAAAGAAAAGAATGTGCATCAATCGCTATGCATAGATTACCCCAATGTCACCTCGCGAATCCCCGAGTTGAGTGCCAAAACATATATCAAGTGAATCAATACGACACCCCATTGTCACCACGAGTATTGAATTGCAAGACATATATCAAGTGTTCTCAAATCCATAAAAGTATTCAATCCAATAACAAAATCTCAAAGGAAAAAACTCAATTTATCACAACAAGATAGAGAGGGGAAAACACCATATGATTCAACTATATTAACAAAGCCCGCGATACATCAAGATCGTGACATCTCAAGAACACGAGAGAGAGAGAGAGAGAGAGAGATTAAACACATAGCTACTGGTACAAACCCTCAGCCCCGAGGGTGGACTACTCCCTCCTCATCGTGGTGGCTGCCGGGGTGATGAAGATGGCCGCCGAAGATGATTTGCCCCTCCGGCAGGGTGCCGGAACGGGGTCTAGATTGGTTTTCGGTGGCTACAGAGCCTTGCGGTGGCGGAACTTCTGATCTAGGTTCACCCCGAGGGTTTATGGTATTTTGGGCAATTTATACGGTAAAGAGGGGGTGCGGGAGGCCATCGAGGTGGGCACAACCCACCTAGGCGCGCTTGGGTTGTGCCCCCCTCGGGGCACCCCCAGGTGCTTCTCTGGCCCATCCTGGGTGTTCTGGTCCATAAAAAATCTCCAAAGAGTTTCGCGGTGTTTGGACTCCGTTTGATATTGATTTCTTGCGATGTAAAAAACAAGCAAAAAACAACAACTGGCACTGGGCACTGGGTCAATAGGTTAGTCCCAGGGAATGATATAAAGTTGCTATAAAATGATTGTAAAACATCCAAGAATGATAATATAACGGCATGAATACTTCATAAATTATAGATACGTTGGAGACATATCAGGGACAACCCACGTGGGCGCGCCAGGAGGGGGGTGCCCTGGTGGGTTGTTCCCACCCAGGTGCCCCCCTCCGGTGGATCTTGGCTCCAGAAATTCTTATTTATTGTATAAAAAATCCTTGCAAAGTTTCATTCCATTCCGTGAACTTTTATTTTTGCACAAAAACAACACCATTGTAGTTCTGCTGAAAACAACGTCAGTCCGGGGTTAGTTTCATTCAAATCATGCAAATTAGAGTCCAAAACAAGAGGAAAAGCGTTAGGAAAAGTAGATACGTTGGAGACGTATCAACTCCCCCAAGCTTAAACCTTTGCTTGTCCTCAAGCAATTCAGTTGATAAACTGAAAGTGAAAAAGAAAACCTTATGAACTCTTTTGCTCTTGTTTGCATAAATAAGCTTAAACAACACCCTGGTTTTCAGCCAACATTATAACTAACCATGCCAACATTAACTCTTAAAGATTATATTAACTCATATCAATGCCATAATCAGCTAGCGAGCCATAATAAGATATCCGAGATAGCAACATGTTGTCAAAACAACCATGATATAATATGACAATAGTGGTATCTCGCTAGCCCTTTCTGAGACCGCAAAACATAAATGCTGAGCACCTCCAAAGTTCAAGCAACAACTAAACATTGTAATTCATGGTAGAAAAGATCTAGTCATGATGCACCCAACATTAGCTACACACAATGCATTTGTCATGAGAGCAGTGCTCTCAGGTTCTGGCGCTTGTTTTAGAAGATGATGACACAACATAAAAGTAAATAGATAGTCCCTTCACAGAGGGAAGCAGTGATTTGCAGAGGTGCCAGAGCTCAAGTTTTTAAAACAGAGGTAAATGATATTTTGAGACATGCACCCTTCTCATTTACTTCATGACTATCAGTTATCAATATCTTCCATGCTAAGCACGCTAGTGGCGGTTCCTAAGCGATAAAAGTAAAGGTTTTGACTCCATTGGGAGTTTTTGTTTGATTATTTGTAAGCTTTTTCAGTTTGCAGTTTGGAACTGGGCATCCCTATTAACGCCCTTTTCTCGTGCGATGGCGAGTGAATAAACACTCGACCTGAGAATAACCCGCTTAGCATGGAAGATACTGACCACCTCCTCTCGTTCCATGAACGATCCAGGCACACAAAAAGGATATTTATTAGAAGTTTTTAGAGGTGGCACATGCAAATTTACTTATGGCGGCAGGGTAATACCGCATATAGGTAGGTATGGTGGACTCATTTGGAATAACTTTTGGGTTCAAGATTTTTGATGTACAAGCAGAATTCCCACTTAGTACAGGCGACAACTAGCAAATAAGTTGAGAAGCGGCCAACTAGAGAGCAACAACGGTCATGAACATGCATTATGCATAAGTAACATTGGACACTAGCATGAGTAGGATATGAACACCATGAACATAAATATCATAGACACTATTTTGGTTCAACTACATGCATGAACATGTGCCAAGTCAATCCACTCGAACATTTAGAGGAGGATCCATATCATCATACTGAAGGTAATATTCCCTAGAGGCAATAATAAAGTTGTTATTTGTATTTCCTTATATCATGATAAATGTTTATTATTCATGCTAGAATTGTATTAAGCGGAAACTTAGTACATCTGCGAATACATAGATAAACAGAGTGTCACTACTGTGCCTCTACTTGACTAGCTCGTTGAATCAAAGATGGTTAAGTTTCCGAGCCATAGACATGAGTTGTCATTAGATTAACGGGATCATATCATTAGAGAATGATGTGATTAACTTGACCCATTCCGTTAGCTTAGCACTTGATCGTTTAGTATATTGTTATTGCTTTCTTCATGACTTGTACATGTTCCTATGACTATGAGATTATGCAACTCCCGAATACCGGAGGAACACTTTGTGTGCTACCAAACGTCACAACGTAACTGGGTGATTATAAAGGTGCTCTACAGGTGTCTCCGATGGTACTTTTTGAGCTGGCATAGATCGAGATTAGGATTTGTCACTCTGATTGTCGGAGAGGTATCTCTGGGCCCTCTCGGTAATGCACATCACTATAAGCCTTGCAAGCAATGTGACGAATGAGTTAGTTGCGGGATGATGCATTATGGAACGATTAAAGAGACTTCCCGGTAACGAGATTGTTGGATGATATTCATCATGACATAGTTATAACCTAGGGCGATACGGCACTAGCTCTAGTTCATCAATATAATGTAGGCATGTATTCCGTAAATAGTCATACGTGCTTATGGAAAGAACTTGCATGACATCTTTTGTCCTACCCTCCCGTGGCAGCGGGGTCCTATTGGAAACCAAGGGATATTAAGGCCTCCTTTTAATAGAGAACCGGAACAAAGCATTAACACACGGTGAATACATGAACTCCTCAAACTACGGTCATCACCGGGAGTGGTCCCGACTATTGTCACTTCGGGGTTGCCGGATCATAACATGTAGTACGTGACTATAACTTGCAAGATCGGATCTAGAACATGGATATAATGGTGATAACATAAATGTTTCAGATCTGAATTCATGGCGCCTGGGCCCAAAGTGACAAGCATTAAGCATGGCAATGTCATAGCAACATCGATCTTAGAACATAGTGGATACTAGGGATCAACCCCTAACAAAACTATCTCGATTACATGATGAATCTCATCCAACTCCTCACCGACCAGCGAGCCTATGAAGGAATTACTCACTCCCAGTGGGGAGCATCATGGAATTGGCAATGGAGAAGGGTTGGTGATGACGAAGAACGAAGATCCCCCTCCCCGGAGCCCCAAACGGACTCCAGATCTGGCCTCCCGATGAAGAACAGGAGGTGAAGGTGGCTCCGTCTCATGGATCATGATAATTCTTTCTCGCTCATTTTTCTGGAAAATAGCATTTTATAGCGTCGGTTTCAGGGTCTGCGGGGCCACCGGGTGGGGACTGATGTCTACTACGCAACTTTATTCTTGTAGACACGTGTTGTCCTCCAAGCACAGAGTTTTGTAGGACAGTAGCAATTTTCCCTCAAGTGGACGACCTAAGGTTTATCAATCCGTGAGAGGTGTAGGATGAAGATGGTCTCTCTCAAACGACCCTGCAACCAAATACATGAAATCTCTTGTGTCCCCAACACACCCAATCCAATGGCAAATTGTATAGGTGCACTAGTTCGGCGAAGAGATGGTGATACAAGTGTAATATTGATGGTAGAAATATATTTTTATAATATGAATAAATAAAAATAGCAAGGTAGCAAATAGTAAACGAGCACAAAAATGGTATTGCAATGCTTGAAAATGAGGCGTAGGATCCGTACTTTCACTACTGCAATCTCTCAACAGTGCTAATATGTGATCATATAACCATCCCTCAAAGTGCGATGAAGAATCACTCCAAAAGTCCTACCTAGCGGAGAACATAAGAATAAATTGTTTGTAGGGTACAAAACCACCTCAAAGCTATTCTTTCCGTTTGATCTATTCAAGAGTTCGTACTAAAATAACACAAAGCTATTCTTTTTGTTCGATCTATCCTAGAGTTCATACTAAAATAACTCCAAAGCAAATTCATATTCGTAATACTCAGTCCAACACAAAGAACTTCCAAGAGTGCCCCAAGATTTCTACCGGAGAAGCAAAGACAAGAATGTGCATCAAGCCCTATGCATAGATTACCCCAATGTCACCTGGGCAATCCGTGAGTTGAATGCCAAAATATATATCAGGTGAATCAATACGACACCCCATTGTCACCACGAGTATTCAATTGCAAGACATATATCAAGTGTTCTCAAATCCATATAAGTATTCAATCCTATAGCAACGAAATCTCAAAAGAAAAAACTCAATTTATCACAACAAGATAGAGAAAGGAAAACAGCATATGATCCGACTATATTAACAAAGCCCGCGATACATCAAGATTGTGACATCCCAAGAACACGAGAGAGAGAGAGATTAAACACACAGCTACTGGTACAAACCCGCAGCCTGAGGGTGGACTACTCCCTCCTCATCGTGGTGGCCGCCGGGATGATGAAGATGGCCATCGGAGATGATTCCCCCCTCCGGCAGGGTGCCGGAACGGGGTCTAGATTGGTTTTTGGTGGCTACAGAGCCTTGCGGTGGCGGAACTTCTGATCTAGGTTCACCCCGAGGGTTTCTGGTATTTTGGGGAATTTATATGGTAAAGAGGGGGTGCGGGAGGCCACCGAGGTGGGCACAACCTACCTGGGCATGCCTGGGCCCCCAGGCATGCCTTGGTGGGTTGTGACCCCCTCGGGGCACCCCCCAGGTGCTTCTCTGTCCCATCCAAGGTGTTCTGGTCCATAAACAATCTCCAAAAAGTTTCACGGTTTTTGGACTCCGTTTGATATTGATTTCGAGCAATGTAAAAAACAAGCAAGAAACATCAACCGGCACTGGGCACTCGGTCAATAGGTTAGTCCCATAAAATGATATAAAGTTGCTATAAAATGATTGTAAAACATCCAAGAATGATAATATAACGGCATGAATACTTCATAAATTATGGATACGTTGGAGACGTATCAGGGACAACCCACGTGGGCGTGCCAGGAGGGGGGTCTGCCCTGGTGGGTTGTGCCCACCCAGGTGCCCCCCTCCGGTGGATCTTGGCTCTAGAAATTCTTATTTATTGTATAAAAAATCCTCGCAAAGTTTCATTCCATTCCGAGAACTTTTATTTTTGCACAAAAACAACACCATTGTAGTTCTGCTGAAAACAACGTCAGTCCGGGGTTAGTTTCATTCAAATCATGCAAATTAGAGTCCAAAACAAGAGGAAAAGCATTAGGAAAAGTACATACGTTGGAGAAATATCAACTCCCTCAAGCTTAAACCTTTGCTTGTCCTCAAGCAATTCAGTTGATAAACTGAAAGTGAAAAAGAAAAACTTACGAACTCTTTTGCTCTTGTTTGCATAGATAAGCTTAAACAGCACCCAGGTTTTCAGCCAACATTATAACTAACCATACCGACATTAACTCATAAAGATTATATTAACTCATATCAATGACATAATCAGCTAGCGAGAAATAATAAGATATCCCAGACAGCAACATGTTGTCAAAACAACCATGATATAATATGATAATAGTGGTATCTCGCTAGCCCTTTCTGAGACCACAAAACATAAATGCAGAGCACCTCCAAAGTTCAAGCAGCGACTAAACATTGTAATTCATGGTAGAAAAGATCCAGTCATGATGCACCCAACATTAGGTACACTGTGACCCCCCCGATTCAATCATACACTAATCATGCACGCAAACTTGTACGATCAAGATCAGGGAGTCATGGGAAGATATCACAACACAACTCTAAAAACATAAATAAGTCATACAAGCATCGTAATACAAGCTAGGGGCCTCGAGGGCTCGAATACAAGTGCTCGATCATAGACGAGTCAGCGGAAGCAACAATATCTGAGTACAAACATAAGTTAAACAAGTTGCCATAAGATGGCTAGCACAAACTGGGATACAGATCGAAAGAGGCACAAACCTCCTGCCTGGGATCCTCCTAAACTACTCCTAGTCGTCGTCAGTGGCCTGCACATAGTAGTAGGCACCTCTGGTGTAGTAGGAGTCATCGTCGATGGTGGCGTCTGGTTCCTGGGCTCCAGCATCTGGTTGTGACAACCAGGTAGGAGGGAAAGGGGGAAAAGAGGGAGAAAAGCAACCGTGAGTACTCATCCAAAGTACTCGCAAGCAAGGATCTACATTACATATGAACCGGTATATGTTTAAAGAGGCAATATCGATGGACTGAACTGCAGAATGCCAGAATAAGAGGGGGATAGCTAGTAATGTCGAAGACTACGCTTCCGGCAGCTTCCATCTTGCAGCATGTAGAAGGGAGTAGATGGTAAGTTCACCAAGTATCATCGCATAGCATAATCCTACCCCAACGATCCTCTCCTCGTCGACCTGTGAGAGAGCAATCACCGGGTGGTATCTGGCACTTGGAAGGGTGTGTTTTATTAAGTATCTAGTTCTAGTTGTCATAAGGTCAAGGTACAACTCCAAGTCGTCATGTTACCGAAGATCACGGCTATTTTAATAGATAAACTTCCTTGCAGGGGTGCACCACATTACCCAACACGCTCGATCCAATTTGGCCGGACACACTTTCCTGGGTCATGCCCGGCCTCGGAAGATCAACACGTCGCAGCCCTACCTAGGCACAACAGAGAGATCGGCACGCCGGTCTAAATCCTATGGCACAGGGGTCTGGGCCCATCGCCCATTGCACAACTGCATGTTGCGAACGCGTCCGAAAGCAGACCCAGCCTCCCTAATACAAGAGCAGGCATTCCAGTCCAATCCGGCACGCGCCGCTCAGTCGATGATGTCAAGAAGGCTTCGGCTAATACCACGATGTCGAGTGCCCATAACTGTTCCCACGTAGCTGGTTAGTGCGTATAGGCCAGTGGCCAGACTCAGATCAAATACCAAGATCTCGTTAAGGGTGTTAATTGATGTAACCACGAACGCCGACCAGGGCCAGGCCCACCTCTCTCCTAGGCGGTCTCAACCTGCCCTGCCGCTCCGCCACAAAGATCCACCCAGAGGGCCATCGAGACAAAGGTCCTTTCAGCCCCCAATCCGTGAATCACTCGCAGGTGCTCCATGAGCCGACCCAACTTTAGTCACCACATGTATCATGTATAAAGTATATAGTATATACCCGTGATCACCTCCCAAGTGATCATGGCCCGATAGTATAGCGCAGCAGACGGACAAGAAGGTAGGGCCACTGATGGAATACTAGCATCCTATACTAAGCATTTAGGATTGCAGGTAAAGGTAACAACAGTAGTAGCAAAGACAGGCTATGCAGCAGAATAGGATTAACCGAAAGCAGTAACATGCTACACTACTCTAATGCAAGCAGTAGAGAGAAGGAATAGGCGATATCTGGTGATCAAATGGGGGGCTTGCCTGGTTGTTGTGGCAAGAAGGAAGGGTCGTCAACACCGTAGTCATACTGGGTAGCAGCGGCGTCGGTTTCAGTGTCTAGCGAGAGAACAGGGGGAAGAAACAATGAATACAATGCAAATAGATGCATATCGATGCATGACACAACAAGTAACGGTGCTAGGAGTGCCCTAACGCGGTAGTAGGTGATACCAGCGAAGGGGGGAAACATCCGGGAAAGTATCCCCGGTGTTTCGCCTTTTCAGCAGATGAACCGGAGGGGGAAAGTTGCGAGTTTGCTATGCTAGGGACGTGTGGCAGACGAATAGGCTACGTATCCAGATTCGTCTCGTCGTTTTGAGCAACTTTCATGTAGAAAGTATTTCGATCCGAGTTACGATTTATTTTATATAATTTTTTTAGTTTTTTTAAATTATTTTATAAATCATTATTATTAAATTAATTCGAAAATTAGTATTATTACATCAGCAATCAACAAAGGTGTTGACTGGTCAAACTGATGTGTGGGTCTAGTGGGACCCACCTGTCATACTCTGTTTAAGTTAATTAAGGTTTAGCTAAACTAATTACTGTTTAATTAAACTAACAAGATAATTAGATTAATTAAATAGGATTAATTAACTTAATTAATTCACTAATTAATTAATTAATTATAAATTTTATTAATTCATTTTTATTTTTCATTTTTCTTAAAACATTATGGGCTGAGCCCCGTTTGTCATAGGGCCTAGCGGGTTCGGCGGGTTCGGGTGCTCGAGCGGGCAACCCGCCAGGGCGACATGCAGCCCGCCTAGAAGGGCTCGGCCATGCTGGCGGGTGCCGGGCGCACCGGAGGGCGCCAGCCGCGGGGGCAGCGCGAGGTGGGGGGCTGGTGGAGGCCACGGCGGGGCATCGCAGGCGCAGGCGAGCGGCGCGGGGGAGGTGGCTGGAGGCGGCTGTGGCAGAGCGCAGCAGCAGGGCCAAGCGGGAGGAGCGGCCGAGCGGGAGGTAGGCTGCGGGAGCGCGCACGCGCAGACGGGGACGCGACGGAGGCAGTCAAGGCAATGGGCGTGGGGGACCTGCGCGCGGACGGGGGCACGGTGAGCGCGCATTGGGCGCGGCGGCGGTGGGGACCGGGGCGCGCGGTGACGAGGCGAGCCAGGGAAGGCGAGTGCGCGACCGACGCGGGGAGAGGAGGAGGGAAAAGGCGGCGGCTCACGGCGGGGAGTAGGGTCCAGGGTAGCGGTCTCGATGTAGGTTAATGCGGTGGGGTCCAGCGACGGCGGGGACGTGGTCGAGGATGGAGAGGACGGCGACGTAACGATGTCGGCGGTTGCCGGGGTCGGGTGCCGGCGGGGACGACGTGCGTCGATGGGCGACGAGGCGTGGGGAGGCCGACCATGATGAGGCGAGGCAATGGGGCGACATAGGTGGGGGCCGGCGAGTGCCTTGCGACGGCGGAGCGCTGGTGAAGCAGAGGGCGCCGGGCGCTGAGGTGGTTGCCCCAATCCAGATCGGATCGGGGGAAGGGGGAGAGAGCGAGCAAGTGGGGGAAGTGAGGGGGTGTCGGTGGGTTAGGGTTTGGTTGCCAGGGGGTTATGGGAGTGGGGTGGGCCGGCCGGCTAGGCCAGTTAGCCCAGTGGGGGTGGGGCGGCCTGGCTGGGCCGCTTGGCCTAGTTGGGCCAGGGGGATTTTTCTTTTATTCTGTTTTGTCTTTTTATTTTAGTTAGGTTTGGCTTTTATTTTTATTTAATTGTTATGTTGTTTCCATCCACTATAAAATATATAGGCATTTTATAAAATGTGTTTATTACACCATATTTACATATGCAAAATATGGCACCTCCCGAACATTTTTGTTTTAACTTTTGAAAGCTTTTATTGTTGACATTAATTTGAATTCAAATTTTGAAACGGTTTCGAATCATCGCGAGGTTAACAACAGTAACCGCGGTGACATGGCATCATTAGCGTGGGATTATTGTAGCTTAATTATCTGAGCGTCACATACACACAATGCATTTGTCATGACAGCAATGCTCTCAGGTTCTGACGCTTGTTTTAGAATGTGATGACACAACATAAAAGTAAATAAATAGTCCCTTCGCAGAGGGAAGCAGTGATTTGCAAAGGTGCCAGAGCTCAAGTTTTGAAAATAGAGGTAAATGATATTTTGAGAAATACACCCTTCTCATTTACTTCATGACTATCAGTTATCAATATCTTCCATGCTAAGCACGCTAGTGGCAGTTCCCAAGCGATAAAAGTAAAGGTTTTGACTCCATTGGGAGTTTTTGTTTGATTATTTGTAAGCTTTTTCTGTTTGCAGTTTGGAACTGGGCATCCCTATTACCACCCTTTTCTCGTGCGATGGCGAGTGAATAAACACTCGACCTGAGAATAACCCACTTAGCATGGAAGATACCGGCCACCTCCTCTCATTCTGTGAATGATCCAGGCACACAAAAAGGATATTTATTAGAAGTTTTTAGAGGTGGCACATGCAAATTTACTTAGGGTGGTAGGGTAACACCGCATATAGGTAGGTATGGTGGACTCATTTGGAATAACTTCTGGGTTCAAGGTTTTTGATGTACAAGCAGAATTCCCACTTAGTACAGGTGAAGGCTAGCAAATAAGTTGAGAAGCGGCCAACTAGAGAGAAAAAACGATCATGAACATGCATTATGCATAAGTAACATTGGACACTAGCATGAGTAGGATATGAACACCATGACCATAAATATCATAGAGGCTATTTTGGTTTTGATTCAACTACATGCATGAGCATGTGCCAAGTCAATCCACTCGAACATTTAGAGGAGGATACCATATCATCATACTGAAGGAAATATGCCCTAGAGGCAATAATAAAGTTGTTATTGATATTTCCTTATATCATGATAAATGTTTATTATTCATGCTAGAATTGTATTAAGCGGAAACTTAGTACATGTGTGAATACATAGACAAACAGAGTGTCACTACTATGCCTCTACTTGACTACCTTGTTGAATCAAAGATGGTTAAGTTTCCTAGCCATAGACATGAGTTGTCATTTGATTAACGGGATCACATCATTAGAGAATGATGTGATTGACTTGACCCATTCCGCTAGCTTAGCACTTGATCGTTTAGTATATTGTTATTGGTTTCTTCATGTCTTATACATGTTCCTATGACTATGAGATTATGCAGCTCCCGAATACCGGAGGAACACTTTGTGTGCTACCAAACATCCCAACGTAACTGGGTGATTATAAAGGTGCTCTACAGGTGTCTCCGATGGTACTTGTTGAGATGGCATAGATCAAGATTAGGATTTGTCGCTCTGATTGTCGGAGAGGTATCTCCAGGCCTTCTTGGTAATGCACATCACTATAAGCCTTGCAAGCAATGTGCTAATGAGTTAGTTGCGGGATGATGCATTACGGAACGAGTAAAGAGACTTGCCGGTAACGAGATTGTTGGATGGTATTCATCATGAGATAATTATAACCTAGGGCGACACAGCACTAGCTCTAGTTCATCAATATAATGTAGGCATGTATTCCGTAAATAGTCATACGTGCTTATGGAAAGAACTTGCATGACATATTTTGTCCTACCCACCCATGGCAGCGGGGTCCTATTGGAAACCAAGGGATATTAAGGCCTCCTTTTAATAGAGAACCGGAACAAAGCATTAACACACGGTGAATAGATGAACTCCTCAAACTATGGTCATCACCGGGAGTGCTCCCGACTATTGTCACTTCGGGGTTGCCGGATCATAACACGTAGTAGGTGACTATACCTTGCAAGATCAGATTTAGAACGTGGATATAATGGTGATAACATAAATGGTCCAGATCTGAATTCATGGCACCCGGGCCCAAAGTGACAAGCATTAAGCATGGCAACGTCATAGCAGCATCAATCTTAGAACATAGTGGATACTAGGGATCAGGCCCTAACAAAACTAACTCGATTACATGATGAATCTCATCCAACTCCTCACCGACCAGTGAGCCTACGAAGGGATTACTCACTTCCGGTGGGGAGCATCATGGAATTGGCGATGGAGAAGGGTTGGTGATGACAAAGAACGAAGATCCCCCTCCCCGGAGCCACAAACAGATGAATGTTGAGGCTCGCGGCGGGTATCCTTATTTTCTCACATTCACAGATGATTTGAGCAGATATGGGTATATCTACTTGATGAAACATAAGTCTGAAACATTTGAAAAGTTCAAAGATTTTCAGAGTGACGTGGAAAATCATCGTAACAAGAAAATAATGTTTCTACGATCTGATCGTGGAGGAGAATATTTGAGTTACGAGTTTGGTCTTCATTTGAAACAATGCAGAACAGTTTTGCAACTCACGCCACCTGGAACACCACATCATAATGGTGTGGCCGAACGTCGTAATCGTAGTTTACTAGATATGGTGCAATCTATGATGTCTCTTACTGATTTACCACTATCGTTTTGGGGTTATGCTTTAGAGACGACTGCATTCACGTTAAATAGGGAACCATCTAAATCCGTTGAGACGACACCTTATGAACTGTGGTTTGGCAAGAAACCAAAGTTGTCGTTTCTTAAAGTTTGGGGCTGCAATGCTTATGTGAAAAAGCTTCAACCTAATAAGCTCGAACCCAAATCGGAGAAATGTGTCTTCATAGGATACCCAAAGGAGACTGTTGGGTACACCTTCTATCACATATCCAAAGGCAAGACATTCATTGCTAAGAGTGGATCCTTTCTAGAGAAGGAGTTTCTCTCGAAAGAAGTGAGTGAGAGGAAAGTAGAACTTGATGAGGTAACTGTACCTTCTCCCTTATTGGAAAGTAGTTCATTACAGAAATCTGTTCCTGTGACTCCTACACCAATTAGTGAGGAAGCTAATGATGATGATCATGTAACTTCAGATCAAGTTACTACCGTACCTCGTAGGTCAACCATAGTAAGATCCGCACCAGAGCGGTACGACAATCCTATTCTGGAGGTCATGTTACTTGACCATGACGAACCTATGAACTATGAGGAAGCGATGATGAGCCCAGATTCCGGGAAATGGCTTGTGGCCATGAAATCTGAGATGGGATCCATGTATGAGAACAAAGTGTGGACTTTGGTTGACTTGCCCGATGATCGGCAAGCCATCGAGAATAAATGGATCTTCAAGAAGAAGACTGGCGCTGACGGTAATGTTACTATCTACAAAGCTCGACTTGTTGCGAAAGGTTTTCGACAAGTTCAAGGAGTTGACTACGATGAGACCTTCTCACCCATAGTGATGCTTAAGTCCGTCCAAATCATGTTAGACATTGCTGCATTTTATGATTATGAAATTTGGCAAATGGATGTAAAGACCGCATTCCTGAATGGATTTCTGGCAGAAGAGTTGTATATGATGCAACTTGAAGGTTTTATCGATCCAAAGGATGCTAACAAAGTGTGCAAGCTCCAACGAGCCATTTATGGACTGGTGCAAGCATCTCGGAGTTGGAATAAATGTTTTGATAGTGTGATCAAAGCATATGGTTTTATACAGACTTTTAGAGAAGCCTGTATTTACAAGAAAGTGAGTGGGTGCTCTGTAGCGTTTCTAATATTATATGTGGATGACATACTGTTGATTGGAAATGATATAGAATTTCTGGATAGCATAAAAGGATACTTGAACAAGAGTTTTTCAATGAAAGACCTCGGTGAAGCTGCTTATATATTGGGCATCAAGATCTATAGAGATAGATCAAGAAGCTTAATTGGACTTTCACAAAGCACATACCTTGATAAAGTTTTGAAAAAGTTCAAAACAGATCAAGCGAAGAAAGGGTTGTTGCGTGTGTTACAAGGTGTGAAGTTGAGTCAGACTCAATGCCTGACCACTGCAGAAGGTAGAGAGAAAATGAAAGGTGTTCCCTATGCTTCAGCCATAGGCTCTATCATGTTTGCAATGTTGTGTACCAGACCTGATGTGTGCCTTCCTATTAGTTTAGCAGGGAGGTACCAAAGTAATCCAGGAGTGGATCACTGGACAGCGGCCAAGAACATCCTGAAATACCTGAAAAGGACCAAGGATATGTTTCTCGTTTATGGAGGTAACAAAGAGCTCGGCATAAATGGTTACGTCGATGCAAGCTTTGACACTAATCCGGATGACTCTAAGTCACAAACCGGATACATGTTTATATTCAACGGTGGATGTGTTAGTTGGTGCAGTTCTAAGCAAAGCATCGTGGCGGGATCTACGTTTGAAGCGGAGTACATAGCTGCTTCGGAAGCAACAAATGAAGGAGTTTATATCCGATCTAGGTGTCATACCTAGTGCATCGGGTCTAATGAAAATCTTTTGTGACAATACTGGTGCAATTGCCTTGGCAAAGGAATCCAACTTTCACAAGAGAACCAAGCACATCAAGAGACGCTTCAATTCCATCCGCAATCAAGTCAAGGAGGGAGACATAGAGATTTGCAAGATACATACGGATATGAATGTTGCAGACCCGTTGACTAAGCCTCTCTCACGAGCAAAACATGATCAGCACCAAGACTCCATGGGTGTTAGAATCATTATTGTGTAATCTGGATTATTGACTCTAGTGCAAGTGGGAGACTGAAGGAAATATGCCCTACAAGAAATAATAAAGTTGTTATTTATATTTCCTTATATCATGATAAATGTTTATTATTCATGCTAGAATTGTATTAACCGGAAACTTAGTACATGTGTGAATACATAGACAAACAGAGTGTCACTAGTATGCCTCTACTTGACTAGCTCGTTGAATCAAAGATGGTTAATTTCCCTAGCCATAGACATGAGTTGTCATTTTATTAACATGATCACATCATTAGAGAATGATGTGATTGACTTGACCCATTCCGTTAGCTTAGCACTTGATCGTTTAGTATATTGCTATTGCTTTCTTCTTGACTTATACATGTTCCTATGGCTATGAGATTATGCAACTCCCGAATACCGGAGAACACTTTGTGTGCTACCAAATGTCACAACATAACTGGGTGATTATAAAGGTGCTCTATAGGTGTCTCCGATGGTACTTGTTGAGTTGGCATAGATCGAGATTAGGATTTGTCACTCCGATTGTCGGAGACATATCTCTGGGCCCTCTCAGTAATGCACATCACTATAAGCCTTGCAAGCAATGTGACTAATGAGTTAGTTGCGAGATGATGCATTACGGAACGAGTAAAGAGACTTGCCGGTAACGAGATTGAACTAGGGATTGAGATACCAACGATCGAATCTCGTGCAAATAGCATACCGATGACAAAGGGAACAATGTATGTTGTTATGTGGCTTGACTGATAAAGATCTTCGTAGAATATGTGGGAGCCAATATGGACATCCAGGTTCCGCTATTGGTTATTGACCGGAGACGTGACTCGGTCATGTCTACATAGTTGTCGAACCCGTAGGGTCCGCACCCTTAACGTTCGGTGACGATCGGTATTACGAGTTTATGTGTTTTGATGTACCGAAGGTAGTTCGAAGTCCCGGATGTGATCACGGACATGACTAGTAGTCTCAAAATGGTCGAGACATAAAGATTGATATATTGGATGGCTATATTCGGACACCGGAAGTGTTCCGGGTGGTTTCGGAGAAAACCGGAGTGCCGGAGGGTTACCGGAACCCCTCCTGGGAAAGTTGGGCCTACATGGGCCATAGGGAAGAGGGGAGGCAGCCCACAAGGGGCAGCCGCACCCCCTCCCTATAGGGAGTCCGAATTGGACTAGGGAGGGGGGCCACGCCCCCTTTCCTTCTGCTCTTCCTCTTCCTTCTTTTCCCCTTCCTCCTCCTAGTTGGACTAGGAAAGGGGGAGTCCTACTCCTACTAGGAGGAGGACTATAACACCCACGATGTGGCTATATCTCCCACGCGTCGAGGCACGACTTGGAGGCATAACCGCATGGTGGTTTTGTCGCAAGAAGGGTCATCTTTACACAATCCCATGTAATGAACAAGAATTGGATAGAGAGTTGGCTTACAATAGCCACTTCACACAATACATTAATTAAACATACATCATTCAGAATACACACATAGTCCGACTACAGACAAACACAAATGAAAAGAAGATAACCCCAAATGTTAGATCCCCGATCGTCCCAACTGGGTACCACTACTGATCATCTGGAAAAGAAACGTAGTAACGACCAAGGTCCTCGTCAAACTCCCACTTGAGCTCGGTTGCGTCACCTGCAAGTGTTTTGGTAGTATCTGTGAGTCACGAGGACTCATCAATCTCAAAACCCATGAGATCAAGACTATTTAAGCTCATAGGAAAGATGGGGTAATGAGGTGGAGCTGCAACCAGCACTAAGCAAATATGGTGGCTAACATGCGCAAAGAAGAGCGAGAAGAGAAGCAATGCAACGGTCGTGAAGCCAGAAGTGATCAAGAAGTGATCCTAAAACTACTTACGTTCAAACATAACCCAAACCGTGTTCACTTCTCGGACTCCGTCGAAAAGAGATCATCACGGCTACACACGCGGTTGATGCATTTTAATTAAGTCAAGTGTCAAGTTCTCTATAACCGGACATTAAAAAATTCCCATCTGCCACATAACCGCGGGCACAGCTTTCGAAAGATAATACCATGCAGGGGTGTCCCAACTTAGCCCATCACAAGCTCTCATGATCAGCAAAGGATATTCCTTCTCCCGGAATGAACCGATCAGTCTCGAAATCCCGGTTACAAGACATTTCGACAATGGTAAAACAAGACAAGCAAGACCACCCGACTGTGCCGACAAATCCCGATAGGAGCTGCACATATCTTGTTCTCAGGGCACACCGAATAAGCTAAGCGTACAAGTACCAACATAACCCAAGTTGCCAAGGGGCGGTCCCGCACGGTGCTCTAGTTTGGACCAACACTCAGAGGAGCACTGGCCCGAGGGGGTAAAATAAGATGACCCTCGGGCTTGCGAAAACCCAAGGAAAAGACTTAGGTAGGCAAATGTAAAACCAAGGCTGGGCCTTGCTGGAGGAGTTTTATTCAAAGCAAACTGTCAAGGGGGTCCCATAACCCCAACCGCGTAAGAAATGCAAAATCAAGGAACATAACACTGGTATGACGGAAACTAGGGCGGCAAGAGTGGAACAAAATACCAGGCATAAGGCCGAGCCTTCCACCCTTTACCATGCATATAGATGCATTAATTAAATAAGAGATATTGTGATATCCCAAAATCATCATGTGCCAACATGGAGAAAACTTCAACATCCCCTACAACTAACAACGCTATAAGCGGGGCTGAGCAAAAGCGGTAGCTTAGCCAAACAACGGTTTGCTAGGAAGGATGGTTAGAGGCTTGGCATGGCAATATGGGAGGCATGATAAACAAGTGGTAGGTAGCGCAAGCATAGCGATAGAGCGAACAACTAGCAAGCAAAGATAGAAGTGATATCGAGGGTAATGGTCATCTTGCCTGAAATCCCGCTAGGAAGAAGAATGAGTCCATGAAGAAGACATCCGGACATAGTCGAACGAATCCTCACAAATCCGGAACGAAACCAAAGCTAACGAGAGAAGCAAACCGGAAAGAAGCAAGCAACATGGTAAACACACAAGCATAAACATGGCATGATGCACAACCAAGGATGATGCATGTCCGGTTTAAAGAGGCATGGCATGGCAAAGTGCACAAACAATACTACAAGTTAAGTGGAGCTCAAATGCAACAAGTTGCATATTGACGAAACACTACATCAATTATTTAGTTTGCTCTTGTCTATGCTACCCAACAATATTAAATGTTGTTAAACATGGCAAGAGGTGAAGCATAATTAATCAAACTATTTAGCCAAGTTTAAATGAGGTTGGAACAATGTCACGACCGGTTTTCCAATAAAAATATTTATTGAGAAACTGATCTTTTGAGTCCAGTATGAGGAAAATCCTCCTTACTGGTAGACAAAACTCTTGATACAACAAGCCAGTAGCATAAAATATATTACAGGGTCGAGCTGAGGTTGCTCAACCAATTATTACAAGCGTGCCAATAATTATACATAATGGCGGATATATCACAATGAGGTGGTGGTATACTACTGACTCGAGAATAAAGTGGTGGCGAAATAACACTGTGGGGAGTGGATAACATGACTCTTAAACTAGCATCTCATCGAGCGTCGAGGTGAGGCTCGATGGATTTATTCGGGTAGCGGAAGCGGATATAATACAGTGACCAAAACCAGGGTCGCACGAGACTGACTGGGACTCCTCTAGGCGTCGGGCTCGCTATCGAACTCTTCATCCATGAGATCGCCTTCGTCAGCATCTGGCCAAATCAACAAGCCAGGTGAGTACTTTGAAAGTACTCGCAAGACAGTTCGGACGTAAGATATAACAAATGAATGCATGAATGCAACATGACTAATTTATCAATGCACATTCAATTTAGTAAACAAGGTAAATAAAAAGGGAGTCGGCGGTAGTCCGCCTGAAAACCCAACAAAATAATTGAAAACCGATCGGGTATCTGAAGCGACGCCTCGAAGGGTGAACAAATAAATAAAGATCATGCCACAGTCGGGCGTCTGAGCGACACCACGAAAAGGGCTTAAACAGAAAATAAAATACATGTGTGCCACAGTCGGACATCTGGGCGACATCACAGAAAGGGCTTATATTGAAAGTAAATAACAGTACTGCCGCAGTCAGACGTCTGAGCGACATCACGGAAAGGGCTTTCATTGAAAGTAAATAACAACGCCATAGTCGGACGTCTGAGCGACATCACAGAAAGGGCTTTTATTGAAAGTAAATAATAACAATGCCACAGTCGGACGTCTGAGCGACATCACAGAAAGGGCTTTTATTGAAAGTAAATAATAACAATGCCACAGTCGGACGTCTGAGCGACATCACAGAAAGGGCTTTCTTCACAAGGAAATAATACTCATAATAAATGTTCAACTCATGATAATAAACGGGTTAGTCCATCCACAGGAATAAACATTTAACCGGACTTAGCACTCATGTGATTCACCGGAGTTTCTGTCACCAAACTGACACTTGTCAGGATAAGATAATACCGGACTTGGACATAGAATAGATGATTCAAAGGAATATATGACTCTGCAGAGTTTGTACGAAAATTTTCCCACAGCCAACGGATTTCCGTAGTCATGAAGGACTAGTTCCGTTTACGGTATTTCGGAAGAAAACACCGCTAACCAGTACACACCCATCCTACCTCACGATGCTAGGAATCACCCTAGACATCGTCCAGGAAAAACTTTTGAGACGGGGAGATCACAATCTCGATTAGCATGGGATCAAATTTATATACGCGCGCTCTAAGGGGTGCCCCCTCTCGGTCCCAATCGGAAACACCCATGCCCCCTGACCGGATGACTGGCTTTAATCCAGGGCCATGGAACCATCATCACGGCCTCTCCTTTTGGTGTGTACCAGGAAAGCGGTTTGCAACTTACTACGCCATATTCCTTGCGGAAGACATGTGGTAGTACAGGGAAGGAAAACGGATGGAACTGGATCGATACAGGTTGACACTGAAGTCAAGCAGTCTGGCATAAGACTGGCATGCTACAACACTGCCATCTTACCCATTCTCATGCCAACACATGGCCATGCACACTCTCATCCATCCACTTATGGATTTTCGAAACTCACTTGCCTCAACGTTGCATGTAACATGACATTTGTGGTATGTTCATAAACATGCCATGAAACTACTTAATGCAAACATGCCAAAACACTCATCATATCAAAAGTTCAAACATGCTTGCCTGGTTCAGAGTAGTCGGAGCCTAGCTCGGTGAAGTTCGCGGCTCCGTCACCTCCTTCGATATCTACGGTATAAAGAAAAATACGCGCTAACGTAAATACCGTGGGGTGCACAAAATATTCCAAATATATTTTTCAAATAAATCTGGTAAAAAACTAGACAAAATTTTAGAGAGAACAAAAAAAGAATCAATCAAAAATACTTTTCTGTTTAAAAGTTATAAAGGTTTTAGTCTAGGGACTCATTTGTAATGAAACAGAAAGTTTCCAGGGGCTAACTTATAAAAACAAAAAACGATTCGATTGAGACTACGCCGGCCCAAAGGGGAGACGTATTTTGGCAGAAGGCGCCTTTAGAAAACGGTTCGTTTAAAAAGAACTCAGAGGCTGACGGGCGGGTCCCACCCGTCAGGTTTGAATTTTCAAACGAGGGAGTCAGGGCTCGTCGGCGCCCGAGAGCCGCGGTGGTCGCCGGCGGCGATCCACGGCGAGGTAGAAAGATCGGAAGGTACCTTCGTGTTCAGGGCGTCATTCCGCGTCGATTGGTGGTGGTGGTGGTCGCCGGCGAGCACCACGTCGACGGCGGCTCCTGCTCCGGCGGACGGCGGTTCGGGTGGTCGTGGGCCTCGTCGGAGAGTGCTGTGGAGGGCAAATTGAGGAGGGGTTAGACCTATGGTAGCTAGAGGGGGTAGCTGACGGGATTTGGGCGCCGGGGATGGCCAAGCCAGAGTGAATCAAGGTGGAGGCCGAGGCAGAATGGGGCGGCCAGAGCTAGGGGAGGAGACCTCCTCGAGGTCCCCCTGTTGGCCTGGCGGGGTGCTGGTGAGCTGTAGAGGGTGTGTGTGCTCGAGGGCGAGCTCGGGAGCCCTTTTTATAGGCGGTCCGAGGCGGTGGCCGAGAACGGGGTTCTCCGGCGACGTTTACGGCGGTGCAGGGCATTGGTCGGGGTGGTTTAGGAGTTGAGCGCTGTCTTGGGGGTTTACTGGTTCCGTTTAGGTGCTAAACGAGCTGGGACTTGAAGCTTTGGGTGGGCTCGACGGAACGGGGCGGCGCGGGCCCGTCGGTGGCAGGGAGCACGCCCTGTGCTTGCCGGGCCACGACGACGGTGCAACGGGAGTGTGCTGGCATACCAGGGCCACGCGGAGAGCCAGGGAGCGATGAGCGACGCCGGGTGGCGTGGCGAACTGGCACAGGCCCTCGCTGGCGGCCACGGGTGGCGCAGCCACCGCAGAAACCTCCAACGCCGGCGAATCTCGTCGCCAGGAATCGGCCAAGCGTGCGTGCGGGGTGCTGGCCAGGGAGAAGGGGCTGCGTGCAACGCGCCAGGGTGCACTGTGGCCGCGTGACCGAAGTCTGACGAAGAGAAGCGACACTGAACCCTAAAGTTCTCTGAATTTTCTGAATGTGCAAAGGAACAGTGCAGATCAGGTGTTCGACAGAATGTTTTTGGTATGAGGGAGGCTCTGCTTGAGCTGATTTTTGGTGGAGTGGCTTCTCAATGCAACAGGGGGTTGCCTGAATTTTTGTGGAATTTTTGGAGAAGAGAAGATATCAATTTCACCAAATTTGGCAAATCTGGTCCAAACTTGCAGAGACTGAAATTTGAAATATTTGAAAAGAAGAGGAGTGAATCATGATGGTTCTAGGTTGTGGGTACCAAGGACTATCCAGGGGAGTTGGTTTGAGGTCAAAACTCAAATGCATCTTGGTACTTTCTTTGAAAATCACTTAGGCTCAAAATAAGTGACAGAAAAGATTTGTGAGATAAAATAATTGAAATAAAATCCAAAAATGGTTTGGACTTGATGGGACAGAGAATTTAGATTGTTCCAAGGTGGGGGAGGGATTTTGGAGAGGTTTTACCACATGGGACATGGTAAACCTTGGGTGGTTTCAAAATGAGAGAAGTCCCAAAACTCCTATGTTTTCCTCTTTAAATGAAAGTAATTAAATTCAAAAATATATTTGAGAGGGAAACAATCAGAAGAAAAGTTCTCATAATTCAAACACCAGAGTTGAAGAAAAATAAAATCCTTGCCAAGGGTGAAAGTTTTTTTGAGAGAGAGGTTTTCTGGAAGAATTTTAAATGGCCTTTTTTTCAAAAACCAACAAAGTTTTGCTGAAAACCAAAGGAAAATTTTTGGAGTATCACGAACAACAAACAACAATTCTGGAAAATCCTCATATGCAATTTAGCAATTTAATGCAAACACAATTTTAAACATTTTAAATGTTGTTATCATGATGCGGATGACATAAACAAGTTTTATGCAATTTTATGAAAATGTTTGTATAATATGATATGAGGCAGTATATGAAGCATTTGGTCGCCATGGCGGAACGAAAGGGGTGCCACGACAACGACAACGGAAAATGATGCCACGGTAACATTCCGATGATCCAACAACTTGTCGAGATATCGGTGCAAAAGAAGCAAGTGTGCGGATGTGGGGAATATGCTAGAGATGGTGGGGTGATCCCGATTACCGGGTTCCCACATGTCGGTGGCATGGCAAACGAGGAGTAACGTGCAATGATAACTCAGAAACGGTGCAACCACGAGCACCTCATACAACACACATGCATTAGTTCACGGGCATCGTCTCGTCATTATACCTTTGAAGCGTGCATTTTCGGAGCGGATCGGGTTCGATGCGGTGTAGGGGAAGTAGACGTTCTCTGGGCGGTCGTAGTGGAAGTAGTGGTACACGGTGATGGTAGTGGAAGTAGTAGTACATGTTCGTTTCATCGGTATAGGTACTTGACGCATCATTGAACTTAGCATCCAGGGAATCCCACGTAGTCGTACACGAGTCGTAGTCGAACTTGACGGATCCGTTGGCTCTGGGCATCGTGGTACTTGGCACAATCCGAGATGATGGTAGTTACGACAACGAGTTGAACTTGGAGTATCCTCAGAGAGTGTACTTGTTCGGGCATCGGTCTCTACGAGATCCCGTGAGATGGTACTTGACGAAAATCCTCAGAGATGGTATTTGGCGTGGGCCTGCCTCAAAACGGCAAAAGGCACAGGATGACCCGCAGAGATGTCGTGCAGCAGCAGCAGGACGAAGGCGCGGAGACCTCCGGCTGGACGCGGTCAGAGCAGGAGGGAGCTCGAGGAAGCGACGCGGTGAAGAGGTCGGGCGTGCCGACGAGGACGGGCAGCTGGGCCATTGAGGAAGCAACACGGTCGAGCCTTGGCAAGCTGAGCCTGCTGGCGGCCTAAGCGAGCGACGCTGAGGAGGGCTCGAAGTGAAGCAGGGGCGGCGATGTGGAGCTTGACGGCGGGGACTTGAAGCGTGGTTCCGACAGCACCGGGAACGTCGAAGTTGAGTGGATCCTGGTCGGCCGGCGTCGGATCCGGGCAAACGGCAGTGCGAATGGAGCTCCGGGGCGGAGGAGCTTGGGCGAGGGACAGCGGCCTGGTGGCGTTGGCGCTCCTGCGGGCGTTCATGGCGGCGGCGGCCTCCTGCTGGTTCGGCGGCTAGACTCTGGCGACGAGGAGGGGGCAAAGGGGAATGGGACGACGGCGTGGCACCAAGGGCAGCAAGGAGGAGGTCAGGCACGGGGTCTCGCGGTGGAGGCGGCGACAGGATCGGGTGCAGGGAGCTTCTTGTTGGGGAACGTAGTAATTTCAAAAAAAATCCTACACACAAGCAAGATCATGGTGATGCATAGCAACGAGAGGGGAGAGTGTCGTCCACGTACCCTCGTAGACCGTAAGTGGAAGCATTATGACAACGCGGTTGATGTAGTCGTATGTCTTCACGATCGACCGATCCTCAGTACCAAACGTACGGCACCTCCGTGTTCAGCACACGTTTAGCTCGGTGACGTCTCGCGAACTCATGATCCAGAAGAGTGTCGGGGAAGAGCTTCGTCAGCATGACAGCGTGGTGACGGTGTTGATGAAGTTACCAACGCAGTGCTTCGCCTAATCACCGCTACGATATGACCGAGGTGGATTATGGTGGAGGGGGCACCGCACACGGCTAAGAGAGATCAATGATCAACTTGTGTGTATATGGGGTGCCCCCCTACCCCCGTATATAAAGGAGCAAGGGGGAGGCCGGCCGGCCCTAGCAGGGCGTGCCAGGAGGAGTCCTACTCCCACCTGGAGTAGGATTCCCCCCTGTCCTAGTTGGTCTAGGAGAGAAGGAAGGGGGAGAGAGGGAGGAAGGAAAGGGGGTCGCCGCCCCCCTCCTAGTCCAATTCAGACCAGAGGGGGAGGGGGCGCGCGGCATGCCCTGGCGTCCTCTCTCTCTCTCTCTCCACTGTGGCCCATTAAGGCCCATACAATCACCGGGGGTTCCGGTAACCTCCCGGTACTCCGATAAAATCCCGATTTCACCCGGAACCATTCCGATGTCCAAATATAGGCTTCCAATATATCGATCTTTACGTCTCGACCATTTCGAGACTCCTCGTTTTGTCTGTGATCATATATGGGACTCCGAACTACCTTCAGTACATCAAAACACAAAAACTCATAATACCGGTCGTCACAGAACTTTAAGCGTGCAGACCCTACGGGTTCGAGAACTATGTAGACATGACCGAGACACGTCTCCGATCAATAACCAATAGTGGAACCCGGATGCTCATATTGGATCCTACATGTCCTACGAAGATCTTTATCGGTCAAACCGCAAAACATCATACGTTGTTCCCTTTGTCATCGGTATGTTACTTGCCCGAGATTCGATCGTCGGTATCTCAATACCTAGCTCAATCTCGTTATCGGCAAGTCTCTTTACTCGTTCCGTAGTGAATCATCCCGTAACTAACTCGTTAGTTACATTGCTTGCAAGGCTTATAGTGATGTGCATTACCGAGAGGGCCCAGAGATACCTCTCCAACAATCGGAGTGACAAATCCTAATATCGATCTATGCCAACTCAACGAACACCATCGAAGACACCTATAGAGCACCTTTATAATCACCCAGTTATGTTGTGACGTTTGGTAGCACACAAAGTGTTCCTCCGGTATTCGAGAGTTGCATAATCTCATAGTCATAGGAACATGTATAAGTCATGGAGAAAGAAATAGCAGTAAACTAAACGATCAAGTGCTATGCCAACGAAATGGGTCAAGTCAGTCACATCATTCTCCTAATGATGTGATCCCGTTAATCAACTGACAACTCATGTCTATGGCTAGGAAACTCAACCATATTTGATCAACGAGCTAGTCAAGTAAAGGCATACTAGTGACACTGTGTTTGTCTATGTATTCACACATGTATTATGTTTCCGGTTAATACAATTCTAGCATGAATAATAAACATTTATCATGATATGAGGAAATGGATAATAACTTTATTATTGCCTCTAGGGCATATTTCCTTAAGTCTCCCACTTGCACTAGAGTCAATAATCTAGATTACACAGTAATGATTCTAACACCCATGGAGTCTTGGTGCTGATCATGTTTTGCTCGTGGAAGAGGCTTAGTCAAAGGGTCTGCAACATTTAGATCCGTATGTATCTTGCAAATCTCTAAGTCTCACACCTGGACTTGATCCCAGATGGAATTGAAGCGTCTCTTGATGTGCTTGGTTCTCTTGTGAAATCTGGATTCCTTTGCCAAGGCAATTGCACAATTATTGCCACAAAATATTTTCATTGGACCCGATGCACTAGATATGACACCTAGATCGGATATGAACTCCTTCATTTGCTGCTTCTGAAGCCGCTATGTACTCCGCTTCACATGTAGATGCCGCCACGACGCTTTGTTTAGAACTGCACCAACTGACAGCTCCACCGTTTAATATAAACACATATCCGTTTTGCGATTTAGAATCGTCCAGATCAGGGTCGAAGCTTGCATCGACGTAACCACTTACGACAAGCTCTTTGTCACATCCATGAATGAGAAACATATCCTTAGTCCTTTTCAGGTATTTCAGGATGTTATTGACCGCTGTCCAGTGATCCACTCCTGGATTACTTTGGTACCTCCCTGCTAAACTAATAGCAAGGCACACATCAGGTCTGGTACACAACATTTCATACATGATAGAGCCTATGGCTGAAACATAGGGAACACTTTTCATTTTCTCTCTATCTTCTGCAGTGGTTGGGCATTGAGTCTGACTCAACTTCACACCTTGTAACACAGGCAAGAACCCTTTCTTTCCTTGGTGCATTTTGAACTTTTTCAAAACTTTATCAAGGTATGTGCTTTGTGAAAGTCCAATTAAGCATCTTGATCTATCTCTATAGATCTTGATGCCCAATATATAAGCAGCTTCACCGAGGTCTTCGATTGAAAAACTCTTATTCAAGTATCCTTTTATGCTATCCAGAAATTCTATATCATTTCCAATCAATAATATGTCATCCACATATAATATTAGAAATGCTACAGAGCTCCCACTCACTTTCTTGTAAATACAGGCTTCTCCAAAAGTCTGTATAAAACCATATGCTTTGATCACACTATCAAAACATTTATTCCAACTCCGAGATGCTTGCACCAGTCCATAAATGGATTGCTGGAGCTTGCACACTTTGTTAGCACCCATTGGATCGACAAAACCTTCTGGTTGCATCATATACAACTCTTCTTCCAGAAATCCATTCAGGAATGCAGTTTTGACATCCATTTGCCAAATTTCATAATCATAAAATGCGGCAATTGCTAACATGATTCGGACAGACTTAAGCATCACTACGGGTGAGAAAGTCTCATCGTAGTCAACCCCTTGAACTTGTCGAAAACCTTTCGCAACAAGTTGAGCTTTGTAGACAGTATCATTACCGTCAGCATCAGTCTTCTTCTTGAAGATCCATTTATTTTCTATGGCCTGCCGATCATCGGGCAAGTCAACCAACGTCCACACTTTGTTCTCATACATGGATGCCATCTCAGATTTCATGGCCTCAAGCCATTTCGCGGAATCTCGGCTCATCATCGCTTCCTCATAGTTCGTAGGTTTGCCATGGTCTAGTAACATGACTTCCAGAACAGGATTACCGTACCACTCTAGTACGGATCTTACTCTGGTTGACCTACGAGGTTCGGTAGTAACTTGATCTGAAGATTCATGATCAACATCATTAGCTTCCTCACTAATTGGTGTAGGTGCCACAGAAACCGGTTTTTGTGATGAACTACTTTCCAATAAGGGAGCAGGTACAGTTACCTCATCAAGTTGTACTTTCCTCCCACACACTTCTTTCGAGAGAAACTCCTTCTCTAGAAAGGATCCATTCTTAGCAACAAATGTCTTGCCTTCGGATCTGTGATAGAAGGTGTACCCAATAGTTTCCTTCGGGTATCCTATGAAGACACATTCCTCTGATCTGGGTTCGAGCTTATCAGGTTGAAGCTTTTTCACATAAGCATCGCAGCCCCAAACTTTAAGAAACGACAACTTTGGTTTCTTGCCAAACCACAGTTCATAAGGCATCGTATCAACGGATTTTGATGGTGCCCTATTTAACGTGAATGCAGCCGTCTCTAAAGCATAACCCCAAAATGATAGCGGTAAATCAGTAAGAGACATCATAGACTGCACCATATCTAGTAAAATACGATTACGATGTTCAAACACACCATTACACTATGGTGTTCCGGGTGGCGTGAGTTGCGAAACTATTCCGCGTTGTTTCAAATGTAGACCAAACTCATAACTCAAATATTCTCCTCCACGATCAGATCGTAGAAACTTTATTTTCTTGTTACAATGATTTTCCACTTCTGTCGTGGAATTTTCATGGCAAATGTCCTCGTGAAAGGACTTAGTCATGGAGCCATCGCAACTAGGAAGCTTAAAGGGGTTAACGGGACAAGGGACACGAGAGAGTTTTTTATACTAGTTCGGCCCCTTACGATGAAGATAAAAGCCTACGTCTAGTTGGGTTGGTATTGCTAGGGCTTCGATGACCAGGGAGCGACATACGCTATGCCCGGCTCTCGATTGGTTGTTTCTTGCCCTAAGCCACCGGCGGGTCATCCCCTTATATACATGGGTTGACGCCCTGCGGCCTACAGAGTCCCGACCGGCTCATAGACAGTGTCCGGCTCGGTGACAAGTTAATCCTGCCTTATAATACAAGTCATGCCATAACAATGGTTTACCAGTACGTGCCTTAAATCACGTGTGGGCTTTAGGCCCTTTATTGGACCTCGATCTTCATGCTTGATCTTGGACTTCATATGAAGAATCCTCTTTGCGTAACCCGGCCCCTCCTGGGCGGCTTACAAAAATAGTTATATCCCCAACATTAGGCCCCAGATTGATTTGAACCGGTTCATGTCAATCTTTGAATACCTTAAGAAAAAGCCTTTTGTCTTCTGTGTGTGCAAAGGTTATAACCAGCCGTGACGTCATCTTCTGGATTCACGATAACCCGCCGTGACGTCATATTCCATTAAATTCATATTTTACTCTGTCATATCTCAACGGATCCTTATATATCTTTATTGACCATTCCAAAAATCGAGGCGTCAGAGTAGCTGGATAATCACGCCTGGCCTCCTCGTTTCTCGCACTTTCTCAGTCAATCCTCCCTTATAAATAGGCACGACCCCTAGGTCTTTTCCATTCTCCCCCTTCTATCGTCTTGTTCCTCTCGCTACTCCTCTGCTTCTCGAGCTCCGCCGCCGCCGCCACAGCAGAGCACCATATCTTCGTCGACCTTGGCCGCTGCATCGACCTGAATCGACCAGAGATGCACGAAGAACCCTCGCAGCAAGTCTGCATCTGTATGTTTCTTCCTCCCTGTACCTCAGATCCACATTAGGATTCTCGAGTTCCTCAGTGTTCTTCGCTGTTCGTCATGAACCCTTCATAGATTTCACCACCACATCCCTTTTTGATCTTTAAGGTAGTATAAGCTGATGTGGTAGCTGTTTCGCACCCATTTCGAATGTAAATAGATCCCTTTCCCTTGTACAGAGGCTTCGTTGGAACTTACGAACTCATCTGTACTGGTTTCTATGTCTAGAATAATTTTCTTTTCTGTACACCCGTTTGATCCAAAATAATATCTGTCAGCTGCAAAACTTGTTTGTGTGACACTTCGGCAAAAATCTGTTTCTGTCAGATCCATTTAGCCACGGCGACTCTCACCGCCGGCTTAAAAAGGACAATATTCGATTGATAACACTGACCACTCCTGGCGGTTTAAAATAATTTTACTACTTCTTAAGCCCATGGCGGTTTTGAATACCCGGATATAATTAGCCATATGTCATTAGGCCCCTTCGTAAGCCGCCATCTGGAATATGAATTTGAAATATTCTCCTCCGGTATAAATTTGAACCGGAAAACTTTTATCTTGTCATAGGCTTCCGACTGCATAATGGCACCCAAGGCTCCCAAAGCACCTGTGACCTGCAACTGGGTCAAATCCATTGTCACTAAAAGCACCTTGACTGATTTCGTGAAGACTGGCTATCTGCCCAAAAAAGAAGTCATGTCCTATCGTGCTCCTAATCCTTCAGAGGAAAAACCTCAACCCAAAGAAGGGGAAGTGGTCGTCTTTACGGATCATATGAGCCGGGGCTTTTCTCAACCCAGATCAAAGTTCTTCAGGGATGTCTTGCACTTTTTTGACCTTAGACTTCAAGATATCGGGCCCAACTCCGTATCAAACATTTGCAACTTCCAAGTCTTTTGCAAGGTGTATCTTGGAGAAGAACCCAACCTCTTACTTTTCAGAGAGTTGTTTTACTTAAACCGCCAGAATGAATGTGCCAATGGCCCATCCTGGAACTTGGTGGTATGTCAATTCAGCGATGGAGGGACTGCCCTTTCCCATATGCTGAGCCGCCAAGCCACCCTAAGGATTGGAACCAGACGTGGTTCTATTTCCAGGATGCTTCTCCGGCTAATGAGAACCCGCTGCCTAGCTTTCGCGCTCTGCGTCTCAAATCCAACCATCCACTGCCGGATAAGTTATCTGCCGTTGAACGTCTATAGCTTGCCCCAACCATAAAGAAAATCAAGGCTCTTTTGGGGAACGGCTTAGATGGCATTGATTTGGTTCGAGTCTGGATCTCAGGGTGGGTGATTCCGTTAAGCCGCCGCCCCGGCTTGATGTGCACTTACTCAGGCAAAAAGGATGACCCGCTGCGTCATTGTCCGGACGACTTACCTGATGATATGGTTGAAGCCATGACACAATCTCTTTTGAAAGAGAGCTCAGTGGTTAGTAACACCTTTGGCTTACTTCTGTTTTGCAAGAATAATCCGGCTCCTCCAGTAAGTCATCAACCTAAAAAAAATTTGTACTTTCATTGTAAAACGCCTTGCTTTGACTCATAGCCCTTTCTCATTATTCACAGGCAAATGACAAATTCTGGAAGGTTAAGTATGACCATGAGGCTGCCAAACGGGCCAGAGCGACCAAGAGAGCCGAGAGGAAAGACACCAAGGCAGGAACCCAGAAGAAGAAGAAACCAAGTGCTTCAGATTTACTTAAACTGGACGATACTTCTGATGATGAAGAAGAGGTAATCCTTAACTCTCCTGACTATTTTTATCATCATCTTACTGACATTAATTCCTTTCAGGATGACAAGGGAAATAGCCAAGCAGTTGAGGAAGAGGTAGTATCTATTTCCTCCGACTCACAACCCTTGCCAAGACCGAAATTCCGACAAGTAACCTGGAAAGAAAGGTTTTCACACCCTTTAGCTCATTTGGACCATCACTTTCTTTTGAAGCAACAACACCATGAGAGCCGTCGCCAAACCCGGACTAGTGGGGGCGACGAGTTATCCTCCGATTTACCCAATACTCCTTCTCGGAAGCGCCAGGCCGAGGTATTGTCTCTTACCTACTCTTATTATCTTCTTAATCAGGTTGCATATCGTCTTCTAATCTTTCTTTGAACAGGAAATAGCCCGTACTTCCTCTGGCGAATCAATGCAGTCCAATATGCCGGCTTTCAAAACTGCTCTAGGGTAATGATAAACTGCTTATCTTATGCTTATCTTACTCATACTTTTGTACTAACCCTTCTGAGTTGCACACATCGTACAAGTGAAGCCCAGCAAGAGGACCAAGAAGAATAAGCCGGTTAAAGAGTCGATCATGACTGACCCGGAGCTCGGAACAACCGCTCCTGACACCTCCGCACATGAGCCGCCGCCTGAACCGGCCCATGACATCCCAGCGCCTACTTCTGATCCTCCCGCCGAACAAGCTCTCGGCGGCTCTGATAACCCATAGATTCCTAGCCCGGCCAAAACAGATGACCCGGAAGTCGAGATCCTTAAGACTTAGTTTGTTGAACTGGGAAGACCCACTGTACTTGCCAAGTGCTCTGCCAAGGAAGAACTTTTGGAACGCCGCAAAGCCAAGCTGGACATTACTGATTATACTCATCTGAGTCTTGGAGAAATTGTCTCTGGCTATATAAGTCAAGTGCACAGCAGCCGTGACCTATAAGTTGATATGGTGAAACAGATACACCAAAAATTTGAGGTATAACTCTTGTTGCTATTCCTTATTCCTCCTTACCATACCAGCCCCCAAGTCTATTGCTTATGAAGAAAATATGTTGTAGACTTTAATATTAGCTTGGTAATGTTTGTCAGAAACCCGGCTTATCCTGTAGCACCCGAAGGCCGGCTTACAACAAGATGTCTGAGCCGGCCCTTACCATGTCGTAATAAAATTCTTGAACTGCAATATGCATTAGCCCCCAAGTGCCAAGTATCTTTGCTTGCAAAATGCTTGTGACTTCAATTCCATGAACCGCCGCCGTAAATAAAGTTCTTCAGCATACATTATCCCCCAAGTGTCAAGTATCTTTTGCTTGAAAAAAATGCTTGGGACTTAATGTTGCATTATGATATTTTTGACTGTAACCCGGCATTGGTACATGCCGCCATGAGTCAATTTGAAGCGGAGATCTCTGACTTGAAGAGCCGCCTGGAAGCTCAGGAGGCTGAAACCCAAAAAGCCAATTCCAAATTTGAGTTCAGCGTATCTGAACAAGAAAAATTGAAGAAGAGCTTCAAAGCAGACAAGAAGGCATGGGCTGATGAAAAGGTCTCCTTGATCACCCGGGCAGAGAAAGCGGAGGCGTCTCTTGCAGAAGCAACTGCCGAGCTATCCCTCTTAAAGCGCCATGTATCTCTGATGGTCTCAGCAATCTTTGGTAAGCTATTCTGCAAGTGTTAAATACTGCAAATCTTTTTTCGACAAGTATATCAATTGTCACCTCCGGCTCACCTGCTATTTATTAATGCAGGCCCCAGGAGCTCGAATCTTAACCAGAGCATCTTGATCAAGTTAAAGGCGGTTTATACCCTCGTGGAACAACTCTACACCGGGTCACAACATGCTTTAGCCGTTGTGGCTTTGTCAAATGAGGTTCCCAATCTCCTGGCGGATGTACTAAGGTGGCTCGCTGTGCTACCTCAACGGGTCCAAGAGTTAAGGCGGGCGTCTGCCAGAGCCGGAGCCATAGCCGCATTAAGTCGGGCCAAGGCGTGGCTACCAGAACTAGACCCGGCCGACATCGCCTTGAATATCCATCTAACGCCCTCGATGCGGCTATATCTCCCACGTGTCGAAGCACGACTTAGAGGCATGACCGCATTGAAAGCAATGTCGCAAGTGAGGCAATCTTCACACAACCCATGTAATACATATGTGAAAGAGATACATAGTTGGCTTACAATCGCCACTTCACACAATACAAGAATAAAGCATTACATCATACATATACAATCAAGGTCCGACTACGGAACCAAAATAAAAGAAGACTACCCCAAATGCTACACAGATCCCCGATCGTCCCAACTGGGCTCCACTACTAATCAACTGAAACGAAACAACACAATGAACAAGATCTTCATCGAGCTCCTCCTTGAGCTCGGATGCGTCACCTGCCCGGTTTCATCGGCACCTGCAAACTGGTTTTGGAAGTATCTGTGAGTCACGGGGACTCAGCAATCTCACACCCGGGAGATCAAGACTATTTAAGCTTAAGGGTAGGACAAGGTAGTGAGGTGGAGCTGCAGCAAGCGACTAGCATATATGGTGGCTACCATACGCAAAAGAGAGCGAGAAGAGGAGGCAAAAGCACGGTCGAACAACTATGATCAAGAAGTGATCCTATAACAACCTACGCCAATCATAACTCCAACACCGTGTTCACTTCCCGGACTCCGCCGAGAAGAGACCATCACGGTTACACACGCGGTTGATGTATTTTAATTAAGATCAACTTTGGGTTTTCTAAAACCGGACATTAACAAATTCCCATCTGCCTCATAACCACGGGCACGGCTTTCGAAAGATAAAACCCTGCAGGGGTGTCCCAACTTAGCCCATTATAAGCTCTCACGGTCAACGAAGGATATTCCTTCTACCGGGAAGACCCGATCAGTCTCGGAATCCTGGCTACAAGACATTTCGACAATGGTAAAACAAGACCAGCAAAGCCGCCCGATGTGCCGACAAATCCCGATAGGAGTCGCACGTATCTCGTTCTCAGGGCACACCGGATGAGCAAGACGTCAGGTTGGCATAGACCCTGGTTGCCCAAGGGGCGCCGGACATCGCTCGGTTTGGACCAGCAATCGAAGGAGAACTGTCCCGGGGGTTTAAAATAAAGATGACCCTTGAGTCTGCAGTACCCAAGGGAAAAAGGTTTAGGTGGCAAATGGTAAAACCAAGGTTGGGCCTTGCTCAAAGAGTCTTATTCAAAGCGAACTGTCTAGGTGGTCCCATAAATCACCCAACCGTGTAAGGAACGCAAAATCCGGGAACATAATACCGATATGACGGAAACTAGGGCGGCAAGAGTGGAACAAAACACCAGGCATAAGACCGAGCCTTCCACCCTTTACCAAGTATATAGGTGCATTAATTAAATAAGAGATATTGTGATATCCCAACAAGTAAACATGTTCCAACAAGGAACAAACTTCATCTTCACCTGCAACTAACAATGCTATAAGAGGGGCTGAGCAAAGCGGTAACATAGCCAAACAACGGTTTGCTAGGACAAGGTGGGTTAGAGGCTTGACATGGCAATATAGGAGGCATGATAAGCAAGTGGTAGGCATCGCAGCATAGGCATAGCAAAAGAACGAGCATCTAGCAAGCAAAGATAGAAGTGATTTCGAGGGTATGGTCATCTTGCCTGAGATCCCGCAAGGAAGAAGAACAAGTCCATGAAGAATGCAAACGGACGTAGTCGAACGAATCCTCACAACTCCAGAACGAAACCGAAGCTAACGAGAGAAGCAACCCGGAAAGAAACGAACAACATAGTAAACAACCATCACATAAACATGGCATGGTGCACAATCAAGTATGATGCATGTCCGGTTTAATGAAGCATGGCATGGCAAAGTGCACAAGCACTCCTACAAATTAAGTGGAGCTCAATATGCAACGAGTTGCATATTGACAAAACACCACATCAATTATTTAGTTCTCTCCCGTTTATGTACCCAAACAATATCAAATGTTATTAAACATGGCAATGGGTGAAGCATAAGTAAACTAACTATTTAGGCAAGTTTAAATGAGGCCGGAACAACAAACAACAATTCCGGAAAATCCTCATGTGCATATTTTAGATTTGGTACTATTCTACCCTAAACACAATTTTAATATTGCTAAACAGCAAAATGAAGTGCACCATGTTAAACTAGGCATTTTTCCACCCCATTTACATATAAAGTTTATTAAAATCGGATCTACGGTTAATAAGTTATAAAATAAATCATTTTAACATGACATTTATGGAAAATTAAACAAACGGCAAGTTAAACATTTTAAACATGGATGAAAGCAGCATAATATGAAACTAGACAAAATTCTAAGCATTTTACATGTATAAGTTATTTACAAAAGATGCACGGTTGTGGAGTTATTGAATGCATGAAGTGCAAGGGGTTTTCTGTAAAACAGCAGTTTTCTGAACAATTAGGAAAAACGCAGCGCGCAGGAAAAAAAACATATGCGGGCTGGATCTGCTGGGCGTGGCTGGACTGCTCACCATGGGCCGAGCCCGTTGGTGCGGAGAGGAGGCAGGCCGAAGCGGGCGAGCTGGCGGCTGGGCTTGGTGGATCTGGCTGCTGGCAGACTGGATCGCACGAGGTGGAGGGGGCGCGGTCAACGCGCTCGTCCTGGACGAAGCAGAGGAAGCAGGGCGCTGGCAGCAGGGACTTGACGACGGCATGGCAAGCGAAGGCGGCGGCGCCAGGTAGGATCTGGGCGGAGGCGAGGTCATGGTGACGGCGGCTGGTCATGAAGACGGATTTGGCGCGGGCGGAGGCGCGCTGGGACGAGCGAGTCCCTTTTCGACGAAGAGGAAGCAGAGGCCGCGGCGTGGCTCAAAGAAGGCCTCGCGGTGAAGAACTCCGGGAAGCAGGGAACGGGGCGACGACGAGCTCCTTGGGAGGCGCGGGCAGGGCACCGGTTGAGGAGGCTGGTTCCCGTCCGAATAGAGCGACGGCAGGATCCACGGGGCCGTCCATGGCTGACTATGCTGCGAGGGAACGAGAGAGGCTTGCGTGAGCGAGGGAGAGAGAGAGACCAGAGAAGAAAGGGAGACGGGAAGAAAAAAATACAGGAACGGCAGGGTACGACCTGGTGGTGCTTGCTCTGACGAGCTCCGTCGTGGATGCGGCGGGGTTCAGCAGGTCAGGCGAGGCGAAGTGCGCTCGGGCGCTACGCTGTTGCTTCGGGCTCGAGGAGAAAGCAGAGGAGGAGCTCCTCTCTTGTGGACTTGATCGAGGCAAGGAGGAGGATTTGGTGGTGGCTGGTGGAGAATGAGAGAGGAATTTTTTTGGATCAGGGAGGAAGCTGCTTGTTGGTCCGGGAGGGATCCCGAGGAAACCAGGTGGAGTGGCAGCACGGTGGGATCGATGGGACAAGACCCTAGGATCTAGGGTTGGACCTTATATTTATAGCAGATGAAAACAATTTAGGGCGGTTAGGTCCCCCCGATCGTAATCGGATGGTCGCGAATAAAATAGCTAGGGAGTCCAAAAGAGAAACCGATGATGATTTAGGGATGTTTGGTGATGATCCGGACCCATCGGTCGTGACCGTGCAGTTCGGATTCGGGGAAGTTTCGGGCGAGCAAGCGAGGGGTTTGAGCACTGTACAGAGAGACTCCGGTTTAGGCAAGAGGGAAAATGAAGAACAAGGTTGGTCTCGGAATGGTCAACAAAAGCAAGGAGGGACGGGTCAACTACGAGGGGATGCAAGTTTGAAAACAAGGACGGCAACAGAGTGCCGATGCAATGCGAATGATGCGATGATGAATGCAACAAACAAATAAATAACACAACTGACACGCAAAACATGGAAGGCATCTGAAGCGTCGGTCTTGGGGCGTTACAACACTCCACCACTATAAGAGGATCTCGTCCCGAGATCTAGGAATGGCACCGGAGAGAAACGAAAGGGGAAGAGGTAAAACAGAGTTGCTTCTTCGACAAACGAGTGAAACCAATGAACCTTGAGAGGTTAAACAATTTAAAGAAGAGTACAATGGAGATGAACGTGATTGTGAACACTCTGTTAGCAAAGAGGAACAAGGAACATTACGAGAACCTTGTAGGTTGAAAGGCATGAAACAAGAGTTTAACGAACCAAAGAGAATATGCAACCACCGATATATTGTGATAGCGAGGGAACAAGAATGATAGAATTTGAATAGCACTCCGGTAGAAAAGAGAAGGAAAACTTGATAAGATGAAAAGAACTTGAAAGAGAAGACACAACACTACGGTTAAATGGATAAGCAATAAAAGAACGTGAACTTGAGAAAACAAGATGATTGGTCGACGACAGTAGCATCACAAAGCCTCCGGAACAAAAAAAATAGAAGCTGGATTGATGGAAAGAAAGAAAGAAAAAAACGGAGAAGAAATGACAACTTATACCACAATTTAATTTGGAAAGTATCCTTACAAAGTAGGATTGAACGGAGTTGTTGGAAAACCAACAATAACAAAAGAGTAGGCTTGACGTGGGCTTATGGAAAAACTTCTCAAAACTATGAGGTGAGCTTCTGCCACCAATGGAAACAAATGATTGGATTGATATCAACAAGGAGACGAGAAACTTATTTCACCGGGAGGACAAATGAAGAACTTGGGTCATTTATGAGCACCATAAATAGCAACAATCCTTAGGGAAGGCTTTGGGTGAAATATAACCCAAGATAACTCCAATGAAGAGATTGATGGATTTAAAATACCTCATTCTTGACAACATGTAAATCATGAAGCATGAAGATAAATTGTCAAGAATGACATAACACCACATCAAAAGATAAGGTAGAAAGAATTGCACTTCGGAAAGCAAAATGAAGAAATGCTTGCACTCCTCAAAACAAACATATGTTGAGCACCATGTTTATTTTGAAGTATAGCTTGGTGGATCGTAACTTCGAGAAAAATCTTGAAGAACAAAACGAGAATGAAAGGAATCCTTGATGAACCACCATGAAGAAACTCAATGAAGAACTCCGGTAAAAAGGATGAAAGAAAGAAAGAGAAGTTGAAAACACAAGGTGAAGCCTTGCAGTGATAAGATGAAGTTTTGAAATGATATAACCGAGAAAACTTGGAACTCCGGAAAGAAAGATGAACAAATGAAACCTAGAATTTTGATGAACCTCCGGAATAAGGAATTGAATTTACTCGATGAAACAAGAATAAGAATTACATTATGCTCATCCTTCACCAATTAAATTGACGACAAGCAATGGATTTGGCATACTAATTATTCTCGTAGAAAGGATTAAGATAGATATGGCGCAAACTTGGGAAGGTCCTCAATGAACCACCAGTAGGATTGGAAAGAACGAATGAATCTATATGATAACGAAGGAAGAGAACTCTTGAACGAACCACCGTAAGAATTGAAAATGAACGAATAAAAGATAAATAAACACCAGGAACAATTAGAAAATGAACAAAGATACTTGAGAGAATTTAGATACAAGTGAACGTAGAGATCCCGAGCTGATTAGATAATACTTGAATGATGCACCGATATGATTTGGAGAACGACAGCTGAAAGCTTGAATGAATAATTCTGAGATGATGGGCTCCGGAGAATCAAACTGAAAAGACTCCTGAAATGCTCCGGATGGGTGAAAAGAATTCTCACAATCGAAAACAATTATGAGAGGATGGCATCAAGCTAGAACCATGAATGTTGAAGAGAATGGAGCAAGATTTAAGAGAAACTCTTCTCCGGTCTTTAAATGTTGAGAATGACGATGAGAAACACCAGCATGAATTGTTGAGGCACTCCGGAGTGAAAATCGGAAAGGTTGAACCAACGATGAAAAGAATTTGAAAGATCTTGGAGAAATACATTTGACTGGTGACAATTCATTCTTATGTCAAACTTCGAAAAGAATTTTGGAATAGCTTCGGGAAAATTAGAAGAGTCAAGTAAGATCCTGGGAAAAGACCTGTGGGTTAGGGCCCACTCAAAAGAACCCCCGTTGAACGATTGCTTGAAAAGAGAGATTGCACCGGTTGAATTAAATGGCTTGAATGAGATAGCATCCTCAAAAGAACTTGAGTGAATTGAGAATGGAAAGTTGAATCTTCTGAGATATCTTCATCACTCCGGAACAATTGAATAGCGAGAAGTGGATGATTAAGAGGTGCACCGGCATGAGAAAACATTTGAAACAAGGAAAGATATGATCGACAAAGCTTGAATTGAATCCACCAGAGAAGAAAATTAGAATGGAACAATGATAAAGTTGAAGCTTCCTTAGCGTCTTGATGAGAAATCACCGGATAAAACATTAAAGGAAAAGAATGAAGAAACTTCACTCAATAAAATGGATACTTGGTTAAGAAATCTGAGTCCTTAAAGAAAGAGGGTGGGAGGGCGGGAAAAACAAAGACAATTTGGGACGGATGAAACAAGCAACATTGGGAAAAACTGAGAGGTGATCTTGTGAATGTTGAAATGATCGGATCCACCTGAAGAGAAGCACATCGGTTGAAAAGGATTGACATGACACTCTCAGTTATCATGAAGGATTGATATTCACATCAGAGTATGAGAACACCGTTTAGGAAAGGTATGGATTCAACATTTGACTTCGAAGCAACTCGAATACCACAAATAAAAGAAAACAAAGGATTTGGCTTGCAGAATAAGCCGGAACAAATACACATGATAGAGATTTACCCAATCCCATATCATGCATCTGTAGGAAAGATATTCTAGGAGCTACTTGAATTCCCACCTATAGACTCCCGAAACTTTCTGGTTATGCAATCTGGTGTTGGGGATACAGGGGACACAAAATATATCACCCAAACTAACAATACCTAGATCCAGCTGTATCCATCCTTCAACACATAACCAAGAAACCTTCGGAAATCGTTTACCTCAACCTTCGAAAAGCATCCGTTATATGAGTTATGGCAATACTCCCGAACTCCCGCCCCAGTACTGGGTGGCGTCGAGGTGATCTCACCAACAACTGCATAAAAGAGATTTTCGATGTCGGCAAAACTCAGGTATTTCAGAATTGCAACGATAAAATTGTGACGGCAACACCTCGGAGCTCAACTCCCCGGGACACTGCCACAACCCCTAAATGTCAGGAGGCACCAAGAACAATGTTCTCGTCACAAAACCATCGGAACGATTCCAAGATACCCGCGTGATCCTAAAAAAAAATTCGTGAAATTTGAGGAGATGGAAGTCAAAACTTCTACGTCAGGAGACCTCACCTGAGCGACGAAGGGGCTGAGGATGTGATAGCCTGGCTTATTAGGGATGATAGACTACTCATATCAATAAGGAATTCCTTCTTTTCCGGGAGCCCATTCAGACAGAACTCCAAAGTTAAGCGTGCTCAGCTTGGAGTAGTGTCAGGATGGGTGACCGATCGGGAAGTTGCTCCCGGGTGCGCACGAGTGAGGACAAAGTGTGCAGAAAAGACAAGTATTGATCTGTGGGGCGTTACAAGTTGGTATCAGAGCCGACCCTCGCGGTTACACAGATGGTTGCGGACAGGTGCTTGGTCATGTTGTTCATGACGTTTGTGACCCGTCGTGGCACCCGGCATGGCACATGTACCGGACTGGAAGCACAGACGTTTGTGCCAAGAGGGAACGTTCCTGTGGCCCGACGAGGACGTCGGTTCCTCTGAGTGGGGGTGTATGTGATAGCCTGGCTTATTAGGGATGATAGACTACTCATATCAATAAGGAATTGCTTCTTTTCCGGGAGCCCATTCAGACAGAACTCCAAAGTTAAGCGTGCTCAGCTTGGAGTAGTGTCAGGATGGGTGACCGACCAGGAAGTTGCTCCCGGGTGCGCACGAGTGAGGACAAAGTGTGCAGAAAAGACAAGTATTGATCTGTGGGGCTAGTCTAGATCCCGCCAGGAGTAACGACCACCGGCGGGTGTGTCCGGGGTGTTACAGAGGAGTAAAAAGAATCCTACTCTCCGATATATATAATCCTAAGACTCAAAACATTTTGTTCTAGACTCAACAAAGTCAGCGATTCAATCAAGCAGGGGGCTCCTAAGTCGGGATGGCTCTGATTACCAACTTGTAACGCCCTCGATGCGGCTATATCTCCCACGTGTCGAAGCACGACTTAGAGGCATAACCGCATTGAAAGCAATATCACAAGTGAGGTAATCTTCACTCAACCCATGTAATACATATGGGAAAGAGATACATAGTTGGCTTACAATCGCCACTTCACACAATACAAGAATAAAGCATTACATCACACAGATACAATCAAGGTCCGACTACGGAACCAAAATAAAAGAAGACTACCCCAAATGCTACACAGATCCCCTATCGTCCCAACTGGGCTCCACTACTGATCAACTGAAACGAAACAACACAATGAACAAGATCTTCAACGAGCTCCTCCATGAGCTCGGATGTGTCACCTGCCCGGTTTCATCGGCACCTACAAACTGGTTTTGGAAGTATATGTGAGTCACGGGGACTCAGCAATCTCACACCCGCGAGATCAAGACTATTTAAGCTTAAGGGTAGGACAAGGTAGTGAGGTGGAGCTGCAGCAAGTGACTAGCATATATGGTGGCTACCATACGCAAAAGAGAGCGAGAAGAGGAGGCAAAAGCACGGTCGAACAACTATGATCGAGAAGTGATCCTAGAACAACCTACGTCAATCATAACTCCAACACCGTGTTCACTTCCTGGACTCCGCCGAGAAGAGACCATCACGGTTACACACGTTGTTGATGTATTTTAATTAAGATCAACTTTGGGTTTTCTACAACCGGACATTAACAAATTCCCATCTGCCTCATAACCGCGGGCACGGCTTTCGAAAGATAAAACCCTGCAGGGGTGTCCCAACTTAGCCCATTATAAGCTCTCGCGGTCAACGAAGGATATTCCTTCTACCGGGAAGACCCGATCTGTCTCGGAATCCCGGCTACAAGACATTTCGACAATGGTAAAACAAGACCAGCAAAGCCGCCCGATGTGCCGACAAATCCCGATAGGAGTCGCACGTATCTCGTTCTCAGGGCACACTGGATGAGCAAGACGTCGGGTTGGCATAGACCCTGGTTGCCCAAGGGGCGCCGGACATCGCTCGGTTTGGACCAGCAATCGAAGGAGAACTGGCCCGAGGGTTTAAAATAAAGATGACCCTTGAGTCTGCAGAACCCAAGGGAAAAAGGCTTAGGTGGCAAATGGTAAAACCAAGGTTGGGCCTTGCTGGAAGAGTCTTATTCAAAGCGAACTGTCAAGGGGTCCCATAAATCACCCAACCGTGTAAGGAACGCAAAATCCGGGAACATAATACCGATATGACAGAAACTAGGGCGGCTATAGTGGAACAAAACACCAGGCATAAGACCGAGCCTTCCACCCTTTACCAAGTATATAGGTGCATTAATTAAATAAGAGATATTGTGACATCCCAACAAGTAAACATGTTCCAACAAGGAACAACATCTCCATGTTCCAACAAGGAACAAACTTCATCTTCACCTGCAACTAACAATGCTATAAGAGGGGTTGAGCAAAGCGGTAACATAGCCAAACAACGGTTTGCTAGGACAAGGTGGGTTAGAGGCTTGACATGGCAATATAGGAGGCATGATAAGCAAGTGGTAGGCATCGCAGCATAGGCATAGCAAAAGAGCGAGCATCTAGCAAGCAAAGATAGAAGTGATTTCGAGGGTATGGTCATCTTGCCTGAGATCCCGCAAGGAAGAAGAACAAGTCCATGAAGAATGCAAACGGACATAGTCGAACGAATCCTCACAACTCCGGAACGAAACTGATGCTAACGAGAGAAGCAACCCAGAAAGAAACAAACAACATAGTAAACAACCATCACATAAACATGGCATGGTGCACAATCAAGTATGATGCATGTCCGGTTTAATGAAGCATGGCATGGCAAAGTGCACAAGCAATCCTACAAATTAAGTGGAGCTCAATATGCAACGAGTTGCATATTGACAAAACACCACATCAATTATTTAGTTCTCTCCCGTTTATGTACCCAAACAATATCAAATGTTATTAAACATGGCAATGGGTGAAGCATAAGTAAACTAACTATTTAGGCAAGTTTAAATGAGGCCGGAACAACAAACAACAATTCCGGAAAATCCTCATGTGCATATTTTAAATTTGGTACTATTCTACTCTAAACACAATTTTAATATTGCTAAACAGCAAAATGAAGTGCACCATGTTAAACTAGGCATTTTTCCACCCCATTTACATATAAAGTTTATTAAAATCGGATCTACGGTTAATAAGTTATAAAATAAATCATTTTAACATGACATTTATGGAAAATTAAACAAACGGCAAGTTAAAAATTTTAAACATGGATGAAAGCAGCATAATATGAAACTAGACAAAATTCTAAGCATTTTACATGTATAAGTTATTTATAAAAGATGCAAGGTTGTGGAGTTATTGAATGCATGAAGTGCAAGGGGTTTTCTGTAAAACAGCAGTTTTCTGAACAATTAGGAAAAACGCAGCGCGCAGGAAAAAAACATATGCGGGCTGGATCTGCTGGGCGTGGCTGGACTGCTCACCATGTGCCGAGCCCGTTGGTGCGGAGAGGAGGCAGGCCGAAGCGGGCGAGCTGGCGGGTGGGCTTGGTGGATCTGGCTGCTGGCAGACTGGATCGCACGAGGTGGAGGGGGCGCGGTCAACGCGCTCGTCCTGGACGAAGCAGAGGAAGCAGGGCGCTGGCAGCAGGTACTTGACGACGGCAAGACAAGCGAAGGCGGCGGCGCCAGGTAGGATCTGGGCGGAGGCGAGGTCTTGGTGACGGCGGCTGGTCATGAAGACGGACTTGGCGCGGGCGGAGGCGCGCTGGGACGAGCGAGTCCCTTTTCGACGAAGAGGAAGCAGAGGCCGCGACGTGGCTCGAAGAAGGCCTCGCGGTGAAGAACTCCGGGAAGCAGGGAACGGGGCGACAATGAGCTCCTCGGGAGGCGCGGGCAGGGCACCGGTTGAGGAGGCTGGTTCCCGTCCGAATAGAGCGACGGCAGGATCCACGGGGCCGTCCATGGTTGACTATGCTGCGAGGGAACGAGAGAGGCTTGCGTGAGCGAGGGAGAGAGAGACCAGAGAAGAAAGGGAGACGGGAAGAAAAAAATACAGGAACGGCAGGGTACGACCTGGTGGTGCTTGCTCCGACGAGCTCCGTCGTGGATGCGGCGGGGTTCAGCAGGTCAGGCGAGGCGAAGTGCGCTCGGGCGCTACGCTGTTGCTTCGGGCTCGAGGAGAAAGCAGAGGAGGAGCTCCTCTCTTGTGGACTTGATCGAGGCAAGGAGGAGGATTTGGTGGTGGCTGGTGGAGAATGAGAGAGGAAGTTTTTTGGATCAAGGAGGAAGCTGCTGGTTGGTCCGGGAGGGATCCCGAGGAAACCAGGTGGAGTGGCAGCGCGGTGGGACCGATGGGACAAGACCCTAGGATCTAGGGTTGGACCTTATATTTATAGCAGATGAAAACAGTTTAGGGCGGTTAGGTCCCTCCGATCGTAGTTGTATGGTCGCGAATAAAATAGCTGGGGAGTCCAAATGAGAAACCGATGATGATTTAGGGATGTTTGGTGATGATCCGGACCCATCGGTCGTGACCGTGCAGTTCAGGTTCGGGGAAGTTTCGGGCGAGCAAGCGAGTGGTTTGAGCACTGTACAGAGAGACTCCGGTTTAGGCAAGAGGGAAAACGAAGAACAATGTTGGTCTCGGAACGGTCAACAAAAGCAAGGAGGGACGCGTCAACTACGAGGGGATGCAAGTTTGAAAACAATGACGGCAACAGAGTGCCGATGCAATGCGAATGATGCGATGATGAATGCAACAAACAAATAAATAACACAACTGACACGCAAAACATGGAAGGCATCTGAAGCGTCGGTCTTGGGGCGTTACAATCCAAGCCTGAAGGAGGATGGCACCTTATTTGACCAGAAGGATTTCGCCGCCTGCGTGAGGGAAATACGTCCTGTGGCCACTCTGATTGGGAATGACATGGACCTTACCAAGTACCAGCCGGGTTACGACAGCCAGAATCAGAGAATCCCAACGCCACATTATGACGCAGTCAGCTTGATCCCTCCAATTCGTAAGCATACCTTCGCCCCCAAAGTTGATCCGGCCGGGTTAATTGATGATGAGGCTAAATTTGAAGCTTTGAGTGGCATTGACTGGTCATCATCAACCTTCCAGGACAGTGCAGCCAATGGAGGAGCGGAAATGGATGACCCGGAAGCTTCAGGTCAATAGAGTGAGTGAACCATCAGGCGACTTATGTTTATGTCTTGCTAAAAACAATGCTCCATTATCTAGACTCGGGGAGTCATGTAATAGGGTAGTAAAACTCTTTAATTTTGCCATGCCATCGCGCAAGTGTGCGGAGTCTAATACTGCTTAAGCCGCCATCTTATATCCCTCTATTTTGCACTGATCTTCTGCTTTCTTCATGTTTAAAGATCTTCTTTAATTGCCCTGCATACAGAACAAAACGCAAATCCCTTGGCGGCTTACCGCATGGCGGGTCATGTATTTTATAGATAACCCGGAGTATGAATCAAAAAATCGTAAAAGGTCGGTTCTCAATTATATCCTTGAGATATAATCATAACAGCATACCTGTGATCCATTGATTACCTTGTCGGTTTATGTGACCAGGACAATGATTGTAAGAGTTCAATCCTGAAAAACCTGGCACATATGATGTTTGTTATGTGCTAACAACCATATTTGATCAAGATTAAACCGGTGGAATAAACCACCTCATAAACGGTTTCAAATAATGATCTCAAAACAGTCAAACAATTGTGATTGCAAATGTGTTATGAGAAGTAGACAAAATTCAAAGGCTTCTGATTCGAATACGATCAGTAAACCGTTCCAAAGGGGTTAAGCTAAGATTCAGATACGATCATATAGCCCCCAATGGCGTTGGCGTTGTCGATCAAGAGGGTATCGACAGCTATGTTCTCTTTGGTTCAAATATGACCTATGTTTGAACAGGAAGCCCCCAAGTGACATTAAAATTTGTTTAATGATGCTGATTCCAATACGATCCATGTCAGACTCAAAGGGGTTGAGCTATGATTCGGATACGATCAAGAAGCCCCCTAGTGAGCTTGGCAGTATGCCGATCAAGAGGGTATCGTCAACTATGTTCTCTTTGGTTCGAATACGACCTATGTTTGAACAGGAAGCCCCCAAGTGATCATGGCTAGATTCAGGTATGATCATAAGCCGTACCAAAGGGAAAGCCGGATTCAAATATGATCCGCTCCCTGTTGGTTGTTTCAACAACATAATAAGGAAGACATGTAAACATTTGAGGATGAAAAGGACGGAGGTCCTGCTTTATTGCTTTTCATAATATATACATCTCAAAATATGTACATCCTGAGAGCCGGTGGCTCAAGTGTAGTAAGGCCGAAGATGAGCGATATTCCATGGCAGACAGGTCTCCTCCTCCGACTTATGTGAGTCTTTGTGCTCCCGAACGTCGATGAGGTAATATGACCCGTTGTTCAGGTTCTTGCTGACCATAAAGGGTCCTTCCCAAGGGGGGGATAGCTTGTGCATATAGGATTGATCCTGGATGAGCCGGAGCACTAAGTTACCTTCCTGAAAGGTTCTGGATCTAACCCGGCGGCTGTGGTAATGGCGCAGGTCTTGCTGGTAAATCACCGAGCGGGCTATTGCCAAGTCTCGCTTTTCATCCAACAAATCAAGTGCATCCTGACGAGCTTGTTCATTATCAGCTTCAACGTAAGCCGCCAAGCGGGGCGAGTCATGACGGATGTCACTTGTCAGGACCGCCTCTGCTCCGTACACCATGAAGAAAGGTGTATAACCCGTAGATCTGTTAGGTGTAGTGTTGATGCTCCAAATCACAGAGGGTAATTCCTCCACCCAACAACCCGACGTCTGCTATAAGGGGACCATGAGCCGGGGTTTTATACCTTTCAAGATCTCCTGATTGGCTCTTTCAGCTTGACCATTGGATTGAGGATGAGCTACCGCCGAAACATCAAGCCGGATATGTTCTTGTTGACAGAACTCTTCCATAGCTCCTTTGGAGAGGTTAGTGCCATTTTCAATTATGATGCTGTGTCAAAAACCAAAACGAAAAATCACCTTTTTCATGAAATGAACCGCCGTGGCGGCATCACACTTACTGACCGGCTCTGCCTCAACCCACTTTGTAAATTTATCAACCGCCACCAGGAGGTGTGTCTTTTTATCCTTGGACCTTTTGAAAGGTCCGACCATATCAAGCCCCCAGACTGCAAACGGCCAAGTGATTGGAATCATCCTCAATTCTTGAGCCGGCACATGAGCTCGTCGTGAGAATTTTTGACAACCGTCACATTTACTGACCAGATCTTCCGCATCAACATGAGCCGTCAGCCAATAAAAACCATGACGGAAAGCCTTGGCCACAAGATATTTTGAGCCGGCATGATGACCACAATCGCCTTCATGGATCTCCCGAAGTATTTCTTGACCTTCCGCAGGTGACACACAACGTTCAAACGCCCCAGTGACACTGCGATGATGCAGCTAACCATGAACAATCGTCATGGACTTAGACCGCCGGATGATTTGCCTCGCCAAGGTCTCATCCTCGGGCAACTCTCCTCGGGTCATGTAAGCCAAATATGGCACTGTCCAATCCGGAATGATGTGAAGAGCCACCACCAACTGCGCTTCTGGGTCTGGAACAGAAGTCTTCCTCTGTGGGTAACTTGACAAAAGGATTATGCAAAACATCCAAAAAGGTGTTAGGCGGTACCGGCTTACGCTGAGATCCCAGCCGGCTTAAAGCATCAGCCGCCTCATTCTTCCTTCGATCAATGTGCTCCACTTGATAACCCTTGAAGTACCCGGCTACAGCATCAACTTCTCAGTGATAAGCCGCCATGGGGGGATCCTTAGAGTCCCACTTGCCTGACACCTGCTGAGCCACCAGATCTGAGTCGCCCAGGCACCTTACTTGGCTTAAATTCAACTCCTTGGCCATCCAAAGACCATGGAGCAAGGCCTCATATTCAGCTGCATTGTTAGTACAAGGAAACATGAGCCGGAGCACATAACAAAACTTGTCCCCTCGAGGGGAAGCTAAAACAACTCCAGCCCCCGAGCCTTCCAACCGCCTGGATCCATCAAAGTGAATAGTCCAATATATGTTATCCGGCTTCTCCTCAGGTGTCTGCAGCTCTGTCCAATCATTGATGAAGTCCACCAGGGCTTGAGATTTAATAGCAGTGCGTGGCACATACTTCAAACCATGAGGCCCAAGCTCAATGGCCCATTTGGCGACTCGTCCTGTGGCCTCTCTATTCTGGATGATGTTTCCTAAGGGAGCAGAGTGGTATTTCCTAAGGATCCCCTCATTGAGTGCTTACCACGGTGATGGGGTGACCCTGGAAGTATTGCTTAAGCTTCCGGCTTGCCATGAACACCCCGTAAACAAGCTTTTGCCAATGTGGATATCTTTTCTTAGACTCAATGAGCACCTCACTGATGTAGTAAACCGGCCGTTGAACCGGATGCTCCTTGCCAATTTCCTTGCGCTCCACCACAATTGCAACACTAATAGCGCGTGAGTTAGCGGCCGCGTATAGAAGCAACGACTCTCTATCAATGGGAGCCGCAAGGACCGGCGGCTCAGCTAACTATCTCTTTAAATCTTCAAAGGCAGCATTAGCAGCATCACTCCAGACAAAAGTGTCCGTTTTCTTCATCATCTGATACAGCGGTATGACCTTCTCACCTAACCGGCTTATGAACCGGCTTAAAGCAGCAATACGACCCACTAGTCATTGAACATCATTGATGCACGCTGGCTTAGCCAAAGAGGTAATCGCCTTGATCTTCTCCGGATTAGCTTCAATGCCTCTGTTAGAAACCAGAAAACCCAAAATCTTGCTTGTTGGCACGCCAAACACACATTTGGCCGGGTTAAGCATCATCTTATAAACCCGGAGATTATCAAATGTTTCCTTCAGATCATCTATCAAGGTTTCCTTCTCTCTGTATTTCACCACTATATCATCCACATAAGCGTGAACATTGCGCCCAATATGATTGTGGAGACAGTTCTGTACACACCGCTGATAAGTCGCCTGGGCACTCTTATGTCCATAGGGCATAGACACATAGCAGAAGGCTCCAAATGGAGTGATGAAGGCCGTCTTATCCTGGTACTTAACTGCCATCTTGATCTGATGATAACCAGAGTAAGCATCCAAAAAGCTCAAACACTCACAACCCGCCGTAGCATCAATGATTTGATCAATACGGGGGAGAGCAAAAGGATCAGCCGGACAAGCCTTATTTAAGTCCGTGTAATCCACACACATCCGCTAGGTGCCATTCTTTTTAAGTACAAGCATCGGATTAGCCAACCACTCCGGGTGAAAAACTTCAACAATGAACTCGGCCGCTAAGAGCCTGGACACCTCCTCCCCAATAGCTTTCCGTCACTCTTCATTGAACCGCCGCAGAAATTGCCTGACCGGTTTAAACTTCGGATCAATATTAAGAGTGTGCTCAGCGAGTTCTCTCGGTACACCCGGCATGTCGGAAGGTTTCCATGCAAAGATGTCCCGATTCTCACGGATGAACTCGATGAGCGCGCTTTCCTATTTGGGATCCAGAGTGGCACTAATGCTGAATTGTTTAGATGAGTCACGTGGAGTAAAATCAACAAGCTTGGTTTCATCCGCTGACATAAACTTCATCACCGGGTCATGCTCTGTGGTTGGCTTCTTCAGAGATGTCATATCCGCCGGGTCAACGTTATCTTGATAAAACTTTAGCTCTTCTGCTGCGCAAATAGACTCGGCATAAGCAGCATCTCCCTCCTCACAGGCTATGTTTCGACTCCCATGCACGGTAATGGTGCCCTTGTGACCCGGCATTTTGAGCTGCAAATAAACATAACACAGTCGTGCCATGAATTTGGCGTAAACAGTCCGTCCAAACAGAGCGTGATATGGACTCTTGATTTTGACCACCTCAAAAGTTAATTTCTCAGCCCTAGAATCATACTCATATCCAAAGGCTACCTCCAGCTCAATCTTACCGACCGGGTATGCCGACTTACCAGGCACCACTCCATGGAAAACAGTGTTGGACGTCTTTAAATTTTTGTCAGTCAACCACATACGTCGAAAGGTCTCATAATAGAGGATGTTGATGCTGCTACCTCCGTCCATGAGCACCTTAGTGAATTTATATCCACCAACCTGAGGTGCTACTACCAAGGCTAACTGACCCGGATTGTCAACCCGGGGAGGGTGATCTTCCCTACTCCACACAATAGGCTGCTCAGACCACCTTAAATAACGGGGAACCGCCGGCTCAACAGCGTTCACGACCCTTTTATGAAGTTTCTGGTCTCGTTTGCATAAGCTAGTGGTGAACACATGATACTGTCCACTATTCAGCTGCTTTGGATTGCTCTGATAGCCCGACTACTGCTGCTGCTGCTGACCTCCCTGACCAGATTGTTGCTGATTATAACCGCCTTGATTTCCCTGAAAGCTGGAACGTGAACCGCCGCCTGAGCCATGAAAACCGCCGCCACCTGAGCCGCCACTAGACCCATGATTACCATCAAATGTGTTGGAGTTTTTGAAAGCCTTCATGATCGCGCAATCCTTCCATAGGGTGGGTGGTCGGCCTTTCCCGAGTGTCGTGTCTCGGACAGGGTTCATTGAGTAGCTGCTCAAGCGATGAACCTGACCCACCAGATCGAGGGGCCGGCCTCCCCTTGCGTCTCTCATTATTGCCCTGTATATTGGCATTGGCCACAAACTCCGGGTTACCATCTGTCGGTGGGAAACGACACCTATGGGATCACGAGGATCCCTTTCTACGGTTGCAGGGCGCGGGGGTCATGAGAAGAGCGGATCGAGCAGGCAGTACACGATTCCTTTATCCAGGTTCGGGCCGCAAAGGTGCGTAAAACCCTACTCCTGCTTTGGTGGATTATATGCTTGTGTTCTTGAGCTAGCTATGGGGCCTGAGGAGCTCCAAAAAGCCGAATCCTCCTCCTGGTTGCCTGGGGCCTCCTTTTATAGGGAAAGCGGCCGCCACAGTGGCACACAGGAGGTGGAAAGGGTACAGTGGTGCGAGGTTATCCCTCGCATTACATGACAAGGCGCATTAAATGCGCCTTTGCTTAGGTGTCCCTGTTTTATCGGGGGCGGGGGAGTGCCCCGTCTCGTCCATCGCCGCTCTCTCCCGCGTCGACACGCGCCCTGGACAGTGGTGCCTGCGATGCCATGTAGGAGGGCAGACAGCTGAGGTGGCGCAGTGGTGGGTCTCCACGAGGATCTGCATGCCGCCACGCAGGTGCCTGCCCAGCTGGTTGGGTCGGCAGCCGCATGCGAACGGTGGTGGAGGTGTGACCGGCGTGGGTCCGATGGTGGCCCCGTGGGTGTCCTTGGCATGGGCCTTGCCGCGGCCCCGGCAAGGGTTTTGCCGGGGTCCTGACAAGGGTCTTGCCGTGGCGTCTGTTGTCATCCCCGGCAAGGCTCTTGCCGGGGGCCTTGTGGTTTTCCTTGGCTGGGATCCCGCCAAGGATCATCATCTTCTAAAGTGTGCATCTGGTCTTGAATGTCTTCACAAAGATCTGTATACCACCACGGGGATGCCTCCCGAATCCTTGCCCCATGGGGGCAGTGGACTCAAGGGTGACCCGCTCTGTAGGCGTGGGGCGAGCTGCCACGGCAAGGGTCTTGCCGGGTTGGCAAAAACCACCTCCCGGCAAGGATCTTGCTGGGGAGGGGGGGCCGCTTCGTCCCCTTTGCTCTTTGTGGTCTTGGCGTCGTCCTGCTCCTCTTTGACTTTGGCCTCACCTCGGTTCTACCTCCCTTTCCGGGCTTGGTGCGGCGGCGCCCGTGGCTCAGACTGCCCGTGCACAGTCATAGGGGTACAAAAAGTGTACCCCCCTTTTTGTACACCGACAGGAGCCCCCGGGCCTGGGCCACACATGAGCGCTACGCGTTGTTGGGCCAGGCCCAAGAACGGTGTGCGGGCAGGCAGGGTGGTTTTTACCGTGGTAAGTTTCTTCACGCGCTGCGCCTCCCATGCTTCCCGCGCGTGGCGCGGCGTGGGGAGGCGAGCGTGACGTGGGCGGCATGCATGGGGTCGCTCCCCGCGGGCATGCGTCACATCACAGTTAATGTGAAAGGAGGCGGCCCGCGTTCTCCTCCGCAAGAAGGAATAACCGCGGGCGCGCCGCTCACTTTCCCCCTTCCATCGTGCCTTTTCCAATCTCAGAGCCGCCGCTCCTTTCCTTCCTTCTCTTGCAAGCTTTTGGCCGTCATCTGTCGTCGCCGCCTCCCCCGCCCCCTCCGGCAAGCGCCGACTCGGATGACGACGTGGTGCTTCCCTATGACTTCGGGCCCCTCGGCCCGGAGAGGAAAAGGAAGCCGGCGGAGGAGGAGGAGCCGGATGATGAGTAAGCGCTCCGTTCCTTATTGTTGTTTCTATTTCCCTGAATGAGGCTGCTTGTCCTGATCCATCTTGCTTTTGTAGGGATGCAGAGACGTTGGCCCACAGGGAGAAGAGGGCGAGGTCCTTGGCGAGCAGCCAGCCCTCGGCCGGGGCTTCAACGACACCATTGGTGGTGTTGAGCAGCCCGGACAGCAGCCCCCCAGTGTAGCCCCCAGCGTAAGTTCATCACCCCCTTCTTACTCAACTTGGGGTAGGCGCCGGATGCCACGATGCTGACCGTGTCTGGTTTGTAGGAGGGGAGCGGCAGCAGGAGGAGCCGCAGAGGGCTACCCCCAACACGCCACCCCCATCGACTACGCCGCCGTGGGGGGCGTCCCCGGCAAGGGCACCAGGCGTGGGGCCCACACCCATGGAGGAAGAGGGGAACTTGGGCACTGGTGGCTCTGCCTCCACGCCAAAGACCGGCGGAGAGGGGACCTCTGCTTCATGGCCCGGCACTGGTGAGTCGCCTGCCCTTCGCCTTTTGTTCTTCTTCTTTTTGTGCTTCTCTTGGCTTCATTGCTCCTATCGCCACCCAAGCTCTCCCCCAATGGACACAGAGGACGCGGACTCCGTTGTCAGGGATATTGCTGAAGAGGCCGCGGCTGAGGCCGACAAGGTGGCCGCCGAGGAGGCCGCCAAGATCGCCGACGAAGTCGCTGTTGGGGAGGCCGCCAAGGACGCCACCGAGGGTGGAGGCGCAGGAGCTGCCAAGGCTGCCGATGAGGCCTTCGCCGAGGGCGCCGGCGGCGGTCCTGCCGGGGGGACCGGCAAGGCCCCTGCCGAGGAAGAGGTGACGGATGACCAGCCTTCCTCCTCCTCAGTCTCGGGCCCCGGCAGGTACCTGAAGGTGGGTGATGATCTCTTCGTCCACCTCCTAGCGGCGCCAAGCCGAGTGCCCGCCGAAGGGGAAGTTTTTGATGAAGAGGTGCTAGCCGCCACTGGGTTCGAGATCGTTGATGCGTCGGGTGCCGGCGGCGACGGTTCTCCAGAGGAGCAACTCTTCCGCGCCATGGGGGCCAACTTTCGGAAGCTCCAAGCGCTCTACCGCGGCCGCCTGGACAAAGTTGAGTCCAGGGCGGCAGCGGTGGACAACGCGGAGGCGGACTTCAAGGCGCGGGTCGCTGAGACGCAGGCCTGGTTCCACCAGTCTTGCGAGGAGCAGAGGGCCTTCGAGGAGAAATTAGCCCAGCGCAAGGTGGAGCTCGCCCTGAAGATGGCCGACATCCAGAAAGCCCAGGAGAAGGCGGCGAACTTGGCCACCGCGGCCGAAGCGATCCGGAACCAGCATCAAGCCACCTTGGACTCCCAGGAGGAGGACCTCTCTGCTCGTGAGGCGAAGCTTGCCGCTACGCTCCGCGGCAAGGACGAGGAGCTTGAGGCCCTTGTCGCGCGACGGACCCAGGCGCTGGATCAGAAGCACAGAGAGGCGCTCGATGCCCAAGCCCTGGCCCATGCTGGCAAGGTGAAGGAGCTGGAGGCAGAGCGGGATGAGCTGAAGAAGCAGGCCTTCCAGCTGTCCGGCAAGGCGGACACGCTCAACCGCGCCTTGGTGGAGGCGCAGGGAACGGTCATCAGCAGGACTGGTGAGCTCTCCGAGGCGCGAGACTCCATCAGAGACCTCAAGCTAAAGCTGGAGGATCTCGAGAAGCTGTTGCCGGAGAGCAGAGCTCGGGAGGAGGTCTTGACCAAAAGCCTGGAGGAGGAGAAGCAGCAGCGGGCAGCCGAGGTCGCCTCCCACCAAGAGTATGTGGCGGGCGAGAACAAGTGGATCAGCCATCTGGAGGTCGTCGCCGGCGAGGTTACCTCACAATTGGCCACCATGGGGTTGCCAAATGTGAGGTACGCTCCTGAGCACAGCGGGACCGTCAACGCCAAGCTGACCCAGTTCTTCGAGTGTGTCCTCGGGGCCCTGGCCTATCTCCACTCCAACAGGACGGCCACGCTGGTCGAGGAGGCCCGACGTCTTTGCCGGAGGGTCGTGACCAAGGTCCTCACCAAGGTGGCATACTGGAATCCCGATCTTGACTTCGCGTCTGCGATGAAGAGCTTGCCGGAGGATGCTGATCCCGTGGTGCTCAAGGAGCGCATCAAGCCTATCACCGACTGCATCGGCGAAATCAAGAGGATGGAAGGCCAGCGCCGGGACTAGGCGCCCCATTCTTCTTTGCCGCCGCGGGCCCTCGACCAAGATAAATTTTATCTTTAGTTAGAACCGCAGCAATGATGTGATGTAACATAACTCTGAAGTACTCTTTAATTTCATTCATGTTATTTCCCCGTTCAATTCCTCTTTGTATGTGTGCCCTACGCCGATCGGGAAGGCTTGCCGGCGCGAAAACCCCAAGCGGCATCTTGGGGACGGATCCCCATGGCCTGTCGGGTACGCGTGCGACCGGGTGAGCCACCTTCCCGCCCCGAACGCGGTCGCTCGAACTGTCGAGCTTGACTCGAGTCAGAATCGAGGACGTTGCCGATTACGGGAGGCTACCCTGCCACTCTCGACGCAGCCACTTGAGCTATTGAGCGGACTCGAAACAGGGCAAGGGCGTTGCCAATCGTGGCAGAGCCCCCTGGCGTGCAGATTTTTTTTCATACAAAGAGAACATCTCCGGGGGGGAATAACCTCAAAATAAAAAGGGAATTACAGGCAAGAGTTCAGCGCAACTTAGCTTTTGTCCGTGATCGCTCGAGTGCCGATCTCTTGGCCCCTTTTCTTCTTCGAAGACCGCGAAGACGAGGGAGCATCGAACTGACTGCTAAAGCCGATTCTCACAACTGCGCTACCCCTGCCTGGCGCACCAAAGATGTCGGTGGGAAACGACACCTATGGGATCACGAGGATCCCTTTCTACGGTTGCAGGGCGCGGGGGTCATGAGAAGGGCGGATCGAGCAGGCAGTACACGATTCCTTTATCCAGGTTCGGGCCGCGAAGGTGTGTAAAACCCTACTCCTGCTTTGGTGGATTATATGCTTGTGTTCTTGAGCTCGCTATGGGGCGTGAGGAGCTCCAAAAAGCTGAATCCTCCTCCTGGTCGCCTGGGGCCTCCTTTTATAGGGAAAGGGGCTGCCACAGTGGCACACAGGAGGTGGAAAGGGTACAGTGGTGCGAGGTTATCCCTCACATTACATGACAAGGCGCATTAAATGCGCCTTTGCTTAGGTGTCCCTGCTATATCGGGGGCGGGGGAGTGCCCCGTCTCGTCCGTCGCCACTCTCTCCCGCGTCGACACGCGCCCTGGCCAGCGGTGCGTGCGATGCCATGTAGGCGGGCAGGCAGCTGAGGTGGCGCAGCGGTGGGTCTCCACGAGGATCTGCATGCCGCCACGCAGGTGCCTGCCCAGCTGGTTGGGTCGGCAGCCGCATGCGAACGGTGGTGGAGGTGTGACTGGCGTGGGTCCGATGGTGTCCTTGCGGGTGTCCTTGGCAAGGGCCTTGCCGCGGCCCCGGCAAGGGTCTTGCCGGGGTCCTGACAAGGGTCTTGCCGTGGCGTCTGCTGTCATCCCCGGCAAGGCTCTTGCCGGGGGCCTTGTGGTTTTCCTTGGCTGGGATCCCGCCAAGGATCATCTTCTTCTAAAGTGTGCATCTGGTCTTGAATGTCTTCACAAAGATCTGTATACTACCACGGGGATGCCTCCCGAATCCTTGCCCCATGGGGGCAGTGGACTCAAGGGTGACCCGCTCCGTAGGCGTGGGGCGAGCTGCCATGGCAAGGGTCTTGCCGGGTTGGCAAAAACCACCTCCCGGCAAGGATCTTGCCGGGGAGGGGGGGCCCGCTTCGTCCCCTTTGCTCTTTGTGGTCTTGGCGTCGTCCTGCTCCTCTTTGACTTTGGCCTCACCTTGGTTCTACCTCCCTTGCCGGGCTTGGTGCGGCGGCGCCTGTTGCTCAGACTGCCCGTGCACAGTCATAGGGGTACAAAAAGTTTACTCCCCCTTTTTGTACACCGACACCAGCGGCCTTATGCTTGTTGCCTCTTTGATTCGCCGGGTTATGTTGCTGACCCTTTCCATTGCCGTTCTTCTTTCCCTTCCCCGTCTTTTCCTCATCGGACGCGGGATCCTTGGTACTATCAGAATCGGCGTACTTGACTAGAACCGCCATCAGCTGACCCATATCATTACAATCACGCTTGAGGCGCCCCAGCTTCTGTCTCAGCGGCTCAAATTGGTATTTTTTCTCCAACATTAATACTGCGAGCCGGCGTCGATCTTGTCAGACGAATGTATTATCTCCTTAACCCGGCGTACCCAATGAGTGGTAGATTCACCCTCCTCTTGCTTACAATTAGTCAAGTGCACAATTGACATGGACTGCTTGCAGGTGTCTTTGAAGTTCTAAATGAAATGGGCCTTTAACTCCGCCCATGAGCCAATGGAATTGGGCGGCAGGCCCTTTAACCAAGTCCGGGCCATTCCATCCAGCATCATGGTGAAGTACTTAGCCATTGCTGCGTCACTAACCTCCAATAGCTCCATGGCCATCTCATAACTTTTGATCCATGCCCCGGGCTGTAAGTCAGCCGTGTAATTTGGCACCTTTCGGGGTCCCCTGAAGTCCTTGGGCAGACGCACATTACGCAAAGCCGGCACTAAGCAAGGAACACCGCTGGTTCTAGTGGCCACTCCTGCCTGAACAGAGGTCGTTGGATAGTCCGGGAAGGTTTGATGAGCCGCTAGTTGAGCCACCCGCTCGTCCTCCGGACATATCCTGTCCTGCACTGGGTTATAACGGCCGGGCTGATTACGGCGCTGGGCGTTTCTTGACAAAGCCTCCGACTCCATATGCCTGCTATAACTTGGGCTCCGGCTTGGGCGAGGAGTCGAATGAATCATGTCTCGACTATAGGAATAAGCCTCCTTCTGAGCCAGGGCTGTCTGGACGAGTTCTCTGATCCTTCGCGTCTCCACCACTGTCGGATCGTCGCCGTCTACTGGGAGAGCCGCCAAACGTGCCGATGCTGCGATCAGGTTCTCCATGGGGTTAGAAAAATGACCCGGTGGTGTTGGTACGTAGCGGGGCGGGGACATATTCACATGAGGAGGCGCCATCACCCAAGGCTGAACCAGTCCCCCTGCTCCGGATGTTACGAATTGATTTGCCTCTGGCGGGTTACTAGGGCCAGCTCCGGGTGTGGAGAAAAGGTTCCGAGGATCATAAACCGGAGGCAAACGGGATTGAGTTTTCTGGTGTCTCCTCCTCATCACCTCGTTAGACGCGTTCAGGCTCATCGTAAGCTGGAAAGCCTCTGACTAGAGCTGTTGTGCCCGTGCATGCAAAGCCGCCCGTTCTATGGCCAACCTGGTGTCCTCAGCTGCTAAGGCCTCCTTGGCCCGAGCTATTTCCTTTCCTCACGTACCTGTGCCACCTCTGCATCGTGCTCATCTTGACTTGCAGGAATAACTGTGGCGGTTAACAGGGCCGTCAGCTTGTCCATGAGATCAATCAACACCTGAGCCGGCGGGCGCGCAGGGCCTCCTGCCCCGGCAGCTCCTGACCCGGACGTTATTGCTGCCGCAGCCATAGAGTTTTGGCCGGGTTGAGTACCAGCCATGAAGACCCCTACCCAGCTTGGCGGCTCAAAGGGGTCTGGAATACTGCTGCCATCGGAACAGCCCCCAAGCCTGCCATCTTGCAGTTGATACAACGAATCCGTTTCACCAGTGGACGAATCACCATCGAAGTGGATGGCAGTCTCACCACCATCTATGGACCCTTCAGAAAATTCCTCTCCGTGGATACAACCCACGAAAGCATGCTTCATGGCGAGTTGAGCCCGGGCGAGTCCCGCGCGCTGAGCCGTCTCGACGATGTCGGTGCAGTTTTCCGGCTCAGGGCCCGGCTCACTAATCTGGCCGATGAAGACGTGGATTCCGTCGAAGGGGACCCAGTACCCATACTCAATTGAGCCGGCGTCGGGGCCCCAGCCTTCGTCGTTGATGTAGATCTTGCCGCGACGACTCTTGGTCATCCGATCCATAGCGTATGCCTTGAGCCCTTCGAAGTTGCCCTTCAAGAACTCAAATCCACTGTGCGCTGGCCCCACGGTGGGCGCCAACTGTCATGGAATTGTCACGCAGATGTCCTCGTGCCATCGCTGATAGAGGCAGAGGTGTCCCGATGTTTCGATGAGATAGCAATCGTTTTCTGTGGGAGACGACTTTGACGATCCGACTACAAATTTGCACGACTTTGCGCCTTAGCAATCGCTAAACCAACTCCGAGAGGTTATTGACCACGCCGCAGCACAATCAACCTGACCACGAAGGTCTATCCCTGCAAGCAATCGAAGAACAAGCAAGAATATGATAATGCAATCTAAATATTGAGAATATAAATGAAGTATTGATAAAGGTGGGGTTCCATAAGCGGTCTTGGTCTGGTCGTTGGACACAAACAAAGTACACGAAGTTGGAATGGCTAACTTTTAACTAAAAAATCCAAGGAAAAACCTACTAGGTGGATCTACTTATATAGGAGCAAGGGGTGGTGGCCAAGGAGGTGGGAGGACGTCCCAAGGCAGCCTAAAACCAACCCTAGGTCGTACAAGGCTCATGGGCCCAAGTGGAGGTGATGCAACATTTTTGGACTTGTTGTTTGACTCGGATTCTGCTGCAGCGTCAGACTGTTTCGTCCATATCTCAATGCTCCGGACGAATTTAAAGGTGAATCCAATTGGAGTGGAAAGAGGACGAAATCTACTCTCCAACAAAAAAGAATCACCCAATTCAGAGTCCGTATGAAAAAGTTCTTGCTGTTTTGAGTCAGGTATGTCTGTGTAGTCCGAATCTGAATCCAGAACGTGAGAGACTTGGACTCTATCTTCTCTTGGTCCAAAAGTGACGTGAAGGAACTTTTTGAACAGCACCTAAACTTCTCTTTTTCCCTTATCTTCATATATAGATTGTACAAATGTCCCATACACCTGCAATTAGACAAAACACAAAAGTGTGTGAAGTATTTTTGTTCTGGATAATAGAAATAGATTATTGAATAGTTGACACTAGAAATCACCTGACAAATATGATGTATGCAATATTTTTGGTCGTATCCAAGGTAGTCATGTCCTCATCAATCGCAACTAGGAAGCTTAAAGGGGTTAACGGGACAAGGGACACGAGAGAGTTTTTATACTAGTTCGGCCCCTTACAATGAAGGTAAAAGCCTACGTCTAGTTGGGTTGGTATTGCTAGGGTTTCGATGGCCAGGGAGCGAGATACGCTATGCCCGGCTCTCGATTGGTTGTTTCTTGCCCTAAGCCGTCGGCGGGTCGTCCCCTTATATACACGGGTTGATGCCCTGTGGCCTATAGAGTCCCGGCCGGCTCATAGACAGTGTCCGGCTTGGTGACTAGTTAATCCTGCCTTATAATACAAGTCATGCCATTACGACAGTTTACCACTACGGGCCTTAAGTCACCTATGGGCTTTAGGCCCTTTATTGGACCGCCATCTTCATTCTTGATCTTGGGCTTCATATGAAGAATCCTCTTTGCGTAACCCGGCCCCTCCTGGGCGGCTTACACAAATAGTTATATCCCCAACAACTTCACTCTGAAATTCTTTGAACTATTCAAATGTTTCAGACATATGTTTCATTAAGTAGATATACCCATATCTGCTCAAATCATCTGTGAAGGTGAGAAAATAATGATACCTGCTGCGAGCCTCAATATTCATTGGACCACATACATCAGTATGTATGATTTCCAATAAATCTGTTGCTCGCTCTGTTGTTCGGGAGAACGACATTTTAGTCATCTTTTCCATGAGGCATGGTTCGCAAGTACCAAGTGATTCATAATCAAGTGATTCCATAAGTCCATCAGTATGGAGTTTCCTCATGCGTTTTACACCAATATGAGCCAAATGGTAGTGCCACAAATAAGTTGCACTATCATTATCAACTCTGCATCTTTTGCCTTCAACATTATGAATATGTGTATTACTAGTATCAAGATTCAACACAAATAGACCACTCTTCAAGGGTGTATTACCATAAAAGATGTTATTCATATAAATAGAACAACCATTATTCTCAGATTTAAATGAATAACCGTCTCGCATCAAACAAGATCCAGATATAATGTCCATGCTTAACGCCAGCACTAAATAACAATTATTTAGGTCTAAACTTAATCCCGAAGGTAGATGTAGAGGTAGCGTGCCGACGGCGATCACATCGACTTTGGAACCATTTCCCACGCGCATCGTCACCTCGTCCTTAGCCAATCTTCACTCAATCCGTAGTCCCTGTTTCGAGTTGCAAATATTAGCAACAGAACCAGTATCAAATACCCAGGTGCTACTACGAGCTTTAGTAAGGTACACATCAATACCATGTATATCACATATACCTTTGTTCACCTTGCCATCCTTCTTATCCGCCAAATACTTGGGGCAGTTTCGCTTCAAATGACCAGTCTATTTGCAGTAGAAGCACTCAGTCTTAGGCTTAGGTCCAGACTTAAGTTTCTTCTCCTGAGCAACAACTTGTTTGTCGTTCTTCTTGAAGTTCCACTTTTTCTTCCCTTTGCCCTTTTCCCGAAACTGGTGGTCTTGTTGACCATCAACACTTGATGCTCCTTCTTGATTTCTACCTCCGCAGCCTTTAGCATTGCGAAGAGCTCGGGAATTGTCTTATCCATCCCTTGCATATTATAGTTCATCAGGAAGCTCTTGTAGCTTGGTGGAAGTGATTGAAGAATTCTGTCAATGACACTATCATCCGGAAGATTAACTCCCAGTTGAATCAAGTGATTATTATACCCATACATTTTGAGTATATGTTCACTGACAGAACTATTCTCTTCCATCTTGCAGTTGTAGAACTTATTGGAGACTTCATATCTCTCAATCCGGGCATTTGCTTGAAATATTAACTTCAACTCTTGGAACATCTCATATGCTCCATGGCGTTCAAAACGTCGTTGAGGTCCTGGTTCTAAGCCGTAAAGCATGGCACACTGAACTATCGAGTAGTCATCAGCTTTGCTCTGCCAGACGTTCTTAACATCGTCAGTTGCATCTGCAGCAGGCCTGGCAGCCAGCGGTGCTTCCAGGACGTAATTCTTCTGTAAAGCAATGAGGATAATCCTGAAGTTATGGACCCAGTCCGTGTAATTGCTACCATCATCTTTCAACTTTTCTTTCTCAAGGAACGCATTAAAATTCAACGAAACAACAACACGGGCCATCTATCTACAACAACATAGACAAGCAAAATACTATCAGGTACTAAGTTCATGATAAATTTAAGTTCAATTAATCATATTACTTAAGAACTCCCACTTAGATAGACATCTCTCTTATCATCTAAGTGATCACGTGATCCAAATCAACTAAACCATAACCGATCATCACGTGAAATGCAGTAGTTTTCAATGGTGAACATCACTATGTTGATCATATCTACTATATGATTCACGTTCGAACTTTTGGTCTCAGTGTTCCGAGGCCATATCTGCATATGTTAGGCTCGTCAAGTTTAACCCGAGTATTCTGCGTGTGCAAAACTGGCTTGTACCCGTTGTATAAGGACGTTGAGCCTATCACACCCGACCATCACGTGGTGTGTCGGCACGACGAACTTTGGCAATGGTGCATACTCAGGGAGAACACTTGTACCTTGAAATTTAGTGAGAGATCATCTTATAATGCTACCGTCAATCAAAGCAGAATAAGATGCATAAAGGATAAAAATCACATGCAATCAATATAAGTGATATGATATGGCCATCATCATCTTGTGCCTTTGATCTCCATCTCCAAAGCACCGTCATGATCACCATCATCACCGGCGCGACCCCTTGATCTCCATCGTAGCATCGTTGTCGTCTCGCCAACTATTGCTTCTACGACTATCGTTACCGCTTAGTGATAAAGTAAAGCAATTACAGGGCGGTTGCATTGCATACAATAAAGCGACAACTATATGGCTCCTGCCAGTTACCGATAACTATGTTTACAAAACATGATCATCTCATACAATAAAATATGGCATCATATCTTGACCATATCACATCACAAATGCCCTGCAAAAACAAGTTAGATGTCCTCTACTTTGTTATTGCAAGTTTTACGTGGCTGCTACGGGCTGAGCAAGAACCGTTCTTACCTACACATCAAACCCACGACGATATTTTGTCAAGTTAGTGTTGTTTTAACCTTCTCAAGGACCGGGCGTAGTCACACTCGGTTCAACTAAAGTTGGAGAAACTGACACCCGCCAGCCACCTTTGTGCAAAGCACATCGGTGGAACCAGTCTCGCGTGAGCGTACGCGTAATGTCGGTCCGGGACGCTTCATCCAACAATACTGCCGAACCAAAGTATGACATGCTGGTAAAAAGTATGGCCCACAACTCACTTGTGTTCTACTCGTGCATATAACATCTACGCATAAACCTAGCTCGGATGCCACTCTAGGGGAACGTAGTAATTTCAAAAAAATTCCTACGCACACGCAAGATCATGGTGATGCATAGCAACGAGAGGGGAGAGTGTCGTCCATGTACCCTCGTAGACCTTTACCCGGATGTAGTCGTACGTCTTCACGATCAACCGAATGTAGTCATACATCTTCACGATAAAATCCCGATTTCACCCGGAATCATTCCGATGTCCAAATATAGGCTTCCAATATATGGATCTTTACGTCTCGACCATTTCGAGACTCCTCGTTATGTCCATGATCATATCCGGGACTCCGAACTACCTTCGGTACATCAAAAGACAAAAAATCATAATATCGATCGTCACAGAACTTTAAGCGTGCGGACCCTACGGGTTTGAGAACTATGTGGACATGACCGAGAGACATCTCCGGTCAATAACCAATAGCAGAACCTAGATGCTCATATTGGTTCCTATATATTCTACGAAGATCTTTATCGGTCAAACTGCATAACAACATACGTTGTTCCCTTTGACATCGGTATGTTACTTGCCCGAGATTCGATCGTCGGTATCTCAATACCTAGCTCAATCTCGTTACCGGCAGGTCTCTTTACTCGTTCTGTAGTATATCATCCCGTAACTAACGCATTAGTTACATTGCTTGCAAGGCTTATAGTGATGTGCATTACCGAGAGGGCCTAGAGATACCTCTCCGGCAATCGGAGTGACAAATCCTAATCTCGATCTATGCCAACTCAACGAACACCATCGGAGACACCTGTAGAGCACCTTTATAATCACCCAGTTACGTTGTGACATTTGGTAGCACACAAAATGTTCCTCCGGTATTCGGGAGTTGCATAATCTCATAGTCATAGGAACATGTATAAGTCATGGGGAAAGCAATAGCAGTAAACTAAACGATCAAGTGCTAAGATAACGAAATGGGTCAAGTCAATCACATCATTCTCCTAATGATGTGATCCCGTTAATCAAATGACAAATCATGTCTATGGCTAGGGAACTCAACCATCTTTGATCAATGAGCTAGTCAAGTAGAGGCATACTAGTGACTCTGTGTTTGTCTATGTATTCACACATGTATTATGTTTCCGGTTAATACAATTCTAGCATGAATAATAAACATTTATCATGATATGAGGAAATAGATAATAACTTTATTATTGCCTCTAGGACATATTTCCTTCACTCCTCTCCTTGGCTCGATGCGTGCGTGTGTCTGAGTGGAGCCGGTGTGGGAGGACGAGAGGGAGAGATCGAGAGGAGGGGGTTGGGGCTAGGGTTAACAGGGCACCGACTGGGCTGCGGATGGGCCTTGGAGGCTGGGCCTAGGATATTAGATGGGCTGGTTGCAGCTTCGGAGCAAAACGACAACCTTCTCGCTCCTTCCCACCTACAGAAAAATAGACGGAAGGAAAAGGGAAGGAAAGAAATAGCTAGGGGTTTTGGAGAATGCTGAAACTTCTCCTACAGAGTCTAAGAATTATACTTAGCCCAAGAAAAGAAGTTTCACGCGATATGGAAGAGTTTAATTCAAATCATTTGAATTTAATTCAAATGGTTTGAACTAGGATGAGGTTTGAGGAATGCCCAAAAATGTTGAGAATTTAGGAAGAGCCTCGATAAATGGAGAAATAATTATGGAGAAAGTTTGGAGAACAAACTTGAAGCAAAAGGCATGAGAATTAAATTGCAAGTGGGTTGAGGTTAATTCCAAACTAATGGAATATTTATTATAGCTCCCTAAATATCGAGAGGATATGTTATAAAGAGAAATCACCATGTGAATTCCCTCAATTTAAATAGATCAAAGATCTATGAAATTTATTTAGTTGAGTTTTAAATATTAAATAACATGCTGGCATGATGACATGATGCAATGCAAAAATAAATAGAGCAAGCACCAATGAAACACATGGAGGTCACAAAAATATGGAAATCTTTTGGAGCGTCGGTCTTGGGGCATCACAACTCTCCCACACTAACAGAGGATCTCGACTCGAGATCCTAGGGAGGGCACCGGATAGAAACGGAAAAGGAAGAGGTAAAACAAAGTTGCTTCTTTGACAAACGAGTGAAACCACGAACCTTAAGAGGTTGAATAAATTGAAAGAAAGAATACAATGGAGATGAACAAGATTGCAAAGACAAGGTGAACAAGGAATATGATGACAACCAAGAGTTTAGGGGACAAGATAGAGTTTGAAGCACTCCGGTTAAAATTAGATGGACAAGGAATAAGAATAAAATAATTCGGGCAATACTCCGGTTGAAAAGAGAGGCAAGACTTGATAAGATGAAAGAACTTGAATGAGAGCACAACACTCCGGTTAAATGGATAAGCAAGGAAAAGAACATGATCTTGACAAAACGAGACGATGTGTCGAAGAGAGCAACATCACAATGCCTCCGAAAGAAATGAAAGAATGGAATGAAAAGAACGAAGAAGAGAAAACATCCTCTACCACAATTAAATTGGAAAAGCATCCTTACGAAGAAGGGTTGAACGGAGTTGTTGGAAAACTAGCAACGAAAAGAATAAGCTTGTAGTGGGCTTATGGAAACATCTCAAAATTATGAGGTGACAAACGACCACTAACGAAAACCATTGATTTGATTGAGAGCACCAAAGAGATGAAAAACTTCTTCCACCAAGATGATAAAGAGATAACTTGGATCATTGTTAAGCACCACGATAACAACATTCCTTAGGGAAGGCTGTAGGTGAAATATAACCCAAGATAACACCAACAAAGAGATTGATTGGTCGAAAAGATCTCTTGAACGAAGAGAAAATGATGGATTTAAATATCTCATTCCTGACGACTTGTGAATCTGAAACATGAGGAGAAATTGCCAAGAGTGACATAACACCATCTCAAGAGATAAGGTAGAAAGAATTGCACTTCGGAATGCAAGATGAAGAATGCTTGAACTCCTGAAAACAAGACATGTGTTGAACACCATGTTTATTTTTGAGTATAGCTTGGCGGATCATAACTTCGAGAGAAATATTGAAGAATTAAAAGAATCCTTGACGAACCACCATGTAGAGCCTCCCTGAAGAACTCCGGTAATAAAAGGATGGTAAAACAAAGAGAAGTTGAGAACACAAGCTGAAGCCTCGCAATGATTTAGATGGGGCTTCGCGACGAGATAATGCGGAAAGCTTGGAACTCTGGAAAAGAAAAGATGAAGCATTTCGAACAAAAAATGTGACACGATGAACACTGTGGAAAGAAGAAACTAGATCACTTGGATGAAACAATAATAAGAATTACGTTATGCGTATCCTTCACCAATTTAGATTGATGAAAAGCAACGGATTTGGCATACTACTTATTCTCGTAGAAAGGATTAAGAGAGATATACGTAAACTTGAGACAAGTCTTCAACGATCCACCGATAGGATTTAAACAAGGAATAAATTAATATGAGGCCATAGGAAGAGGAATCTTGAACAAACCGTCGTAAGAATTAAAAATGAGAGTAGCAAAGGCACAATTCACCGAGAAGAATTAGAAAAAGAACGAAGATACTTGAGAGAATTTAGATACATGAGAACGAATAGATCACGAGCTGACTAGAGAATACTAGAACAAAGCACCGGTAAGATTTAGAGAACAAGAGTTGAAAATTGAGAATGAAAAATCATTCTGAGATGATGGCCTTCAGAGAATCAAAACGAAAAGACTCCTGAAATGCTTCGGATGGTTGAAAAAAATTGTCACAATCGAAAACAATTATGAGAGGATAGCATCAAGCTTGAACTTCACATCTCTGAGGGAACGGATAAGATTTGGAGGAGAAACTCTTCTTCGGTCTTCAAAACTTGAGAAATATGATGAGAAATTGTTGAGGCACTCCGGAATGAAGAATAGAAATGATGAACCAATGATGACAATGTTTTGAAAGCGATCTTGGAGAAGGAATATGACTGATGGGAGTTCATTCTTACGTCAAACTTTGAAAAGAATTTGAGAATAGCTCCGGAAAAATTAGAAGATCCAGGTAAGATCCTGGGAAAAGACCTGTGGGTTAGGGCCCACTCAAGAGAAAACACCGTTGAACGATTTAAAAGATAGATTGCGCCGGTTGAATTAAGTGGCTTGAATGGGATAACTACCTCGAAATAACTTGAATGGATCGAGAATGGAAACGTGAATCTTCTAAGATATCTTCGGCACTTCGGATATGAATAGAGAGATATGAACGATTAAGAGGTGCACCGGCATGGGGAAGCATTTGAAACAGGGAAAAGGATATGATTAACACCGAAAGCTTGAAATTAATCCACTAGAGAAGAAAATGAGTGAAGAGTGACGAACTTGAAGCTCCCTTAGCATCTTCATAAGAAACACCGGGTAAAACATTGATTGAACAAAAAAATGAAGAGACTTCACATCAATAAAAATGATACTTGATTAAGAAATCTGAGTCCTTGAAGAAAAAGGGTGGGAGGGCGGGAAAAACAAGGGCAACTCGGGAAGGTTGAAACAAACACCGTTGAGAAAAAATGAGGGATGATCTTGCGAATGTTGAAATGATCGGATCCACTTGAAGAGAAGCACGCCGGTCGGAAAAGAATTGACATGACAAACCCGAAGATCCAAAGGATTAGCACTCTCATACAAATATGAGAACACCGCTTAGGAAAGTTATGGAATCAACACTTGACATGAAGCAACTCAAATACCACAAATAAAAGAAAACAAAGGATTGGCTTGCAGAATAAGCCGGAACAAACATATGATAGAGATTTCGTCCGAAGTTTTCATGGTGGGGCCCACACGGGCTCAATCGTACAACACCATCATGTACAAGGCAGTGCACATGACATACGAAGCGTCCTCGAGTCAGCATAGCCAAGGACTCTTTAAGACACAGCTAGACCACTGTAAAACTGACCGTGAATAGGCGGGCCACTAGACGTCGAACCCCAATCTCCTATCATGCATCCGTCGAAAAGAGATCCTAGGAGCTACTTGAATTCCCACCTATAATCTCCCAAAACCTTCTGGTTATGAAATCCGGTGTTGGGGATATAGGGGAAGCAATAGATCTCACCCAAACTAACAATCCTACATCCAACTGTACCCATCCATCAACACATAACCAAGAAAACTCCGAAAATCATGTACCTCGGCCTTCAAAAAGCATCTGTTATATGAGCTATGGCAATACTCCTGAACTCCTGCCCCAGTACTGGGTGGCATCAAGGTTATCTCACCAACAACTGCTTAAAAGAGATTTTCTATTTCGGCAAAACTCAGATATTCCAGAACTGCAACGATAAAATTGTGATGACAACACCTCGGAGCTCAACACCCCGGGACACTGCCACAACCCCTAAATGTCAGGTGGTACCAAGAACAATGTTCTCGTCACAAGAATATCAAAATGATTCCAAGATACCCTCGTGATCCTAAATTGTTTTAGTGAAATTTGAGGAGAGGAAAGACAAAACATCTACGTCAGGAGACCTCACCAGAGCGACGAAGGGGCTGAGGAGTAAAAGGAATCCTACTCTCCGATATATATAATCCTAAGACTCAAAACATTTTTGTTCTAGACTCAATAATGTCAGCGATTCGATCAAGCAGGGGGCTCCTAAGTCGGGGATGGCTCTGATTACCAACTTCTAACACCCATGATGCGGCTATATCTCCCATGTGTCGAGGCACGACTTGGAGGCATAACCGCATGGTGGTTTTGTCGCAAGAAGGGTCATCTTCAAACAATCCCATGTAATGAACAAGAATTGGATAAAGAGTTGGCTTACAATCGCCACTTCACACAATACATTAATTAAACATACATCATTCAGAGTACACACATAGTCCGACTACGGACAAACACAAATGAAAAGAAGATAACCCCAAATGTTAGATTCCCGATCGTCCCTACTGGGCGCCACTACTGATCATCTGGAAAAGAAACATAGTAACGACCAAGGTCCTCATCGAACTCCCACTTGAGCTCGGTTGCATCACCTACACTGGTGTCATTGGCACCTGCAACTGTTTTGGTAGTATCTGTGAGTCACTAGGACTCAGCATTCTCAAAACAAGCGAGATCGAGACTATTTAAGCTCATAGGAAGGATGGGGTAATGAGGTGGAGCTGCAACAAGCACTAAGCAAATATGGTGGCTAACATGCGCAAAGAAGAGCGAGAAGAGAAGCAACGCAACGGTCGTGAAGCTAGAAGTGATCCTGAAACTACTTACGTTCAAACATAACCCAAGCCGTGTTCACTTCCCGGACTCTGCCGAAAAGAGACCATCATGGCTACACAGGCGGTTGATGCATTTTAGTTAAGTCAAGTGTAAAGTTCTCTACAATCGGACATTAACAAATTCCCATCTGCCACATAACCGCGGGCACAGCTTTCGAAAGAATACCCTGCAGGGGTGTCCCAACTTAGCCCATCACAAGCTCTCACGATCAGCGAAGGATATTCCTTCTCCCGGAAAGAGTCGTTCAGTCTTCGAATCCCGGTTACAAGACATTTCGACAATGGTAAAACAAGACCAGCAAGACCACCCGACTGTGCCAAAAAATCCCGATAGGAGCTGCACATATCTCGTTCTCAGGGCACACCAGATAAGCTAGGCGTACAAGTACCAACATAACCCAAGTTGCCAAGGGACGTCCCTGCACGGTGCTAAGATGACCCTCATGCTCGCGAAAACCCAAGGGAAAGGCTTAGGTAGGCAAATGTAAAACTAAGGCTGGGCCTTGCTGGAGGAGTTTTATTCAAAGCGAACTGTCAAGGGGGTCCCATAACCCCAACCGCGTAAGGAACGCAAAATCAAGGAACATAACACTGGTATGACGGAAACTAGGGAGGAAAGAGTGGAACAAAACACGAGGCATAAGGCCGAGCCTTCCACCCTTTACCAAGTATATAGATGCATTAATTAAATAAGAGATATTGTGATATCCCAAAATCATCATGTGCCAACATGGAGAAAACTTCAACTTCACCTGCAACTAACAACGCTATAAGAGGGGCTGAGCAAAAGCGGTAGCTTAGCCAAACAACGGTTTGCTAGGAAGGATGGTTAGAGGCTTGGCATGGCAACATGTGAGGCATGATAAACAAGTGGTAGGTAGCGCAAGCATAGCGATAGAGCGAACAACTAGCAAGCAAAGATAGAAGTGATATCGAGGGTAATGGTTATCTTGCCTGAAATCCTGCTGGGAAGAAGAACGAGTCCATGAAGAAGACAAACAGACGTAGTCGAACGAATCCTCACAACTCCGGAACGAAACCGAAGCTAACAAGAGAAGCAAACCGGAAAAAAGCAAGCAACATGGTAAACACACAAGCATAAACATGGCCCGATGCACAACCAAGGATCATGCATGTCCGGTTTAAAGAGGCATGGCATGGCAAAGTGCACAAACAATACTACAAGTTAAGTGGAGCTCAAATGCAACGAGTTGCATATTGACGAAACACCACATCAATTATTTAGTTTGCTCTTGTTTATGCCACCCAACAATATTAAATGTTGTTAAACATGGCAAGAGGTGAAGCGTAATTAATCGAACTATTTAGCCAAGTTTAAATGAGGCCGGAATAACAAACAACGATTCCGGAAAATTGTCATATGCAATTTAGCAATTTAATGCAAACACAATTTTAAACATTGTAAATGTTGTTATCATGATGCGGATGACATAAACAAGTTTTATGCAATTTTATGAAAATGTTCGTATAATATGATATCAGGAATGTTATGAAGCATTTGGTCACCATGGCGGAACGAAAGGGGTGCCACGACAACAACAACGGAAAATAATGCCACGGTAACATTCCGATGATCCGACAACTCGTCGAGATATCGGTGCAATAGAAGCAAGTGTGAGGAACATGCTAGAGATGGTGGGGTGATCCCGATTACCGGGTTCCCACATGTCGGTGGCATGGCAAACAAGGAGTAACGTGCAATGACAACTCGAAAACGATGCAACCACGAGCATCTCATACAACACACATGCATTAGTTCACGGGCGTCGTTTGTCATTATACCTTTGAAGCGTGCATTTTCAGAGCGGATCGGGTTCAATGCGGTGTAGGCGAAGTAGACGTTCTCGGGACGGTTGTAGTGGAAGTAGTCGTACAAATTGACGGTAGTGGAAGTAGTGGTACACGTCTTCTTGTCAAACCCACGCGGCGGTAGACGTACATGTTACGTAGATGTTCGTTTCATCGGTAGAGGTAGTTGACGCATCGTTGAACTTAGCGTCCAGGAAATCCCGCGTAGTCATACACGAGTCGTAGTCAAACTTGACGGATCCGAGGGCTCTGGGTGGAGTGGTCCCGACTATTTTCTTGTCACTTCGGGGTTGCCGGATCATGACATGTAGTAGGTGACTATGACTTGCAAGATCAGATCTAGAACATGGATATAATGGTGATAACATAAACGGTTCAGATCTGAATTCATAGCATCCGGGGGCAAGGTGACAAGCATTAAGCATGGCAACGTCATAGCAACATCAATCTTAGAACATAGTGGATACTAGGGATCATGCCCTAACAAAACTAACTCGATTACATGATGAATCTTATCCAACTCCTCACCGACCAGTGAGCCTACGAAGGGATTACTCACTCACGGCGGGGAGCATCATGGAATTGGCGATGGAGAAGGGTTGGTGATGACGAAGAACGAAGACCCCCCTCCCCGGAGCCCCAAACGAATGAATATTGAGGCTCGCGGCGGGTATCGTTATTTTCTCACCTCCATAGATGATTTGAGCAGATATGTGTATATCTACTTGATGAAACATAAGTCTGAAACATGTCAAAAGTTCAAAGAATTTCAGAGTGGCGTGGAAAATCGTCGTAACAAGAAAATAAAGTTTCTACGATCTGATCGTGGAGGAGAATATTTGAGTTACGAGTTTGGTCTTCATTTGAAACAATGCAGAATAGTTTCGCAACTCACGCCACCCGGAACACCACAGCGTAATGGTGTGTCCGAACGTCGTAATCGTAGTTTACTACATATGGTGCCATCTATGATGTCTCTTACTGATTTACCGCTATCGTTTTGGGGTTATGCTTTAGAGATGGTTGCATTCATGTTAAATAGGGCACCATCTAAATCCGTTGAGACGACACCTTATGAACTGTGGTTTGGCAAGAAACCAAAGTTGTCGTTTCTTAAAGTTTGGGGCTGCAATGCTTATGTGAAAATCTTCAACCTGATAAGCTCGAACCCAAATCGGAGAAATGTGTCTTCATAGGATACCCAAAGGAGACTGTTGGGTACACCTTCTATCACAGATCCGAAGGCAAGACATTCGTTGCTAAGAGTGGATCCTTTCTAGAGAAGGAGTTTCTCTCGAAAGAAGTGAGTGAGAGGAAAGTAGAACTTGATGAGGTAACTGTACCTGCTCCCTTATTGGAAAGTAGATCATTACAGAAATCTGTTCCTGTGACTCCTACACCAATTAGTGAGGAAGCTAATGATGATGATCATGTAACTTCAGATCAAGTTACTACCGTACCTCATAGGTCAACCTGAGTAAGATCCGCACCAGAGTGGTACGGTAATCCTGTTCTGGAGGTCATGTTACTTGACCATGACGAACCTACGAACTATGAGGAAGCGATGATGAGCCCAGATTCCGCGAAATAGCTTGAGGCCATGAAATCTGAGATGGGATCCATGTATGAGAACAAACTGTGGACTTTGGTTGACTTGCCCGATGATCGGCAAGCCTTCGAGAATAAATGGACTGACGCTGACGGTAATGTTACTATCTGCAAAGCTCGACTTGTTGCGAAAGGTTTTCGACAAGTTCAAGGAGTTGACTATGATTAGACCTTCTCACCCGTAGCGATGCTTAAGTCCGTCCAAATCATGTTAGAAATTGCTGCGTTTTATGATTATGAAATTAGGCAAATGGATGTAAAGACTGCATTCCTGAATGGATTTCTGGCAGAAGAGTTGTATATGATGCAACCTGAAGGTTTTATCGATCCAAAGGATGCTAACAAAGTGTACAAGCTCCAGAGATTCATTTATGGACTGGTGCAAGCATCTCGGAGTTGGAATAAACGTTTTGATAGGGTGATCAAAGCATATGGTTTTAGACAGACTTTTGGAGAAACCTGTATTTATAAGAAAATTAGTGGGAGCTATGTAGCATTTCTAATATTATATGTGGATGACATACTGTTGATTGGAAATGATATAGAATTTCTGGATAGCATAAAAGGATACTTGAACAAGAGTTTTTCAATGAAAGACCTCTGTGAAGCTGCTTATATATTGGGCATCAAGATCTATAGAGATAGATCAAGAAGCTTAATTGGACTTTCACAAAGCACATACCTTGATAAAGTTTTGAAAAAGTTCAAAATGGATCAAGCGAAGAAAGGGTTCTTGCGTGTGTTACAAGGTGTGAAGTTGAGTCAGACTCAATGCCCGACCACTTCAGAAGGTAGAGAGAAAATGAAAGGTGTTTCCTATGGTTCAGCCATAGGCCCTATCATGTATGCAATGTTGTGTACTAGACCTGATGTGTGCCTTGCTATTAGTTTAGCAGGGAGGTACCAAAGTAATCCAGGAGTGGATCACTGGACAGCGGTCAAGAACATCCTGAAATACCTGAAAAGGACTAAGGATATGTTTCTCGTTTATGGGGGTAACAAAGAGCTCGTCGTAAATGGTTACGTCGATGCAAGCTTTGACACTAATCCGGATGACTCTAAGTCACAAACCGGATACGTGTTTATATTGAACGGTGAAGCTGTCAGATGGTGCAGTTCTAAGCAAAGCGTCGTGGCGGGATCTACGTGTGAAGCGGAGTACATAGCTGCTTCTTCGGAAGCAGCAAATGAAGGAGTCTGGATGAAGGAGTTCATATCCGATCTAGGTGTCATACCTAGCGCATCGGGTCCAATGAAAATCTTCTGTGACAATACTGGTGCAATTGCCTTGGCAAAGGAATCCAGCTTTCACAAGAGAACGAAGCACGTCAAGAGACGCTTCAATTCCATCCGCGATCAAGTCAAGGAGGGAGACATAGAGATTTGCAAGATACATATGGATATGAATGTTGCAGACCCATTGACTAAGCCTCTCTCACGAGCAAAACATGATCAGCACCAAGACTCCATGGGTGTTAGAATCATTACTACGTAATCTAGATTATTGACTCTAGTGCAAGTGGGAGACTGAAGGAAATATGCCCTAGAGGCAATAATAAAGTTGTTATTTATATTTCCTTATATCATGATAAATGTTTATTATTCATGCTAGAATTGTATTAACCGGAAACTTAGTACATGTGTCAATACATAGACAAACAGAGTGTCACTAGTATGGCTCTACTTGACTAGCTCGTTGAATCAAAGATGCTTAAGTTCCCTAGCCATAGACATGAGTTGTTATTTGATTAACGGGATCACATCATTAGAGAATGATGTGATTGACTTGACCTATTCCGTTAGCTTAGCACTTGGTCGTTTAGTATAATGCTATTGCTTTCTTCATGACTTATACATGTTCCTATGGCTATGAGATTATGAAACTCCCGAATACCGGAGGAACACTTTGTGTGCTACCAAACGTCACAACGTAACTGGGTGATTATAAAGGTGCTCTACAGGTGTATCCGATGGTACTTGTTGAGTTGGCATAGATCGAGATTAGGATTTGTCATTCCGGTTGTCGGAGCGGTATCTCTGGGTCCTCTCGGTAATGCACATCACTATAAGCCTTGCAAGCAATGTGACTAATGAGTTAGTTGCGAGATGATGCATTATGGAATGAGTAAAGAGACTTGTCAGTAACGAGATTGAACTAGGTATTGAGATACTAACGGTCGAATCTCGGGCAAGTAACATACCAATGACAAAGGGAACAACGTATGTTGTTATGCGGTTTGACTGATAAAGATCTTCGTAGAATATGTGGGAGCCAATATGGACATCCAGGTTCCGCTATTGGTTATTGACCGGAGACGTGACTCGGTCATGTCTACATAGTTCTCGAACCCGTAGGGTCCGCAAGCTTAACGTTCGGTGACGACCGGTATTACGAGTTTATGTGTTTTGATGTACCGAGGGTAGTTCGGAGTCCCGGATGTGATCACGGACATGACGAGGAGTCTCGAAATGGTCGAGACATAAAGATTGATATATTGGACGGCTATATTCGAACACCGGAAGGGGACTGTAACACCCACGATGCGGCTATATCTCCCACGCGTCGAGGCACGACTTGGAGGCATAACCGCATGGTGGTTTTGTCGCAAGAAGGGTCATCTTCAGACAATCCCATGTAGTGAACAAGAATTTAATAAAGAGTTGGCTTACAATCACCACTTCACACAATACATTAATTAAAGATACATCATTCAGAGTACACACATATTCGGACTACGGATAAACACAAATGAAAAGAAGATAACCCCAAATGTTAGATCCCCGATCGTCCCAACTGGGTACCACTACTGATCATCTGGAAAAGAAATGCAGTAACGACCAAGGTCCTCGTCTAACTCCCACTTGAGCTCGGTTGCGTCACCTGCACTGGTGTCGTTGGCACCTGCAACTGTTTTGGTAGTATCTGTGAGTCACGAGGACTCAGCAATCTCAAAACCCGCGAGATCATGACTATTTAACTCATAGGAAGGATGGGGTAATGAGGTGGAGCTACAGCAAGCACTAAGCAAATATGGTGGCTAACATGCGCAAAGAAGAGCGATAAGAGAAGCAATGCAATGGTAGTGAAGCCAGAAGTGATCATGAAACTACTTACGTTCAAACATAACCCAAACTGTGTTCACTTCCCAGACTCCGTCGAAAAGAGACCCTCACGGCTACACACGCGGTTGATGCATTTTAATTAAGTCAAGTGTCAAGTTCTCTACAACCGGACATTAACAAATTCCCATCTGCCACATAACCACGGGCATGGCTTTCGAAAGATAATACCCTGCAGGGGTGTCGCAACCTAGCCCATCACAAGCTCTCACGATCAGCGAAGGATATACCTTCTCCCGGAATGACCCGATTAGTCTCGGAATCCCGGTTACAAGACATTTCGAGAATGGTAAAATAAGACCAGCAAGACCACCCGACTGTGCCGACAAATCCCGATAGGAGCTGCACATATCTCATTCTCAAGGCACACCGAATAAGCTAAGCGTACAAGTACCAACATAACCCAAGTTACCAAGGGACGGTCCAGCACGGTGCTCTAGTTTGGACCAACACTCAGAGGAGCACTGGCCCGAGGGGGTAAAATAAGATGACCCTCGAGCTCGCGAAAACCCAAGGGAAAGACTTAGGTAGGCAAATGTGAAACCAAGGTCGGGCCTTGTTGGAGGAGTTTTATTCAAAGCGAACTGTCAAGGGTGTCCCATAACCCCAACCGCGTAAGGAACGCAAAATCAAGGAACATAACACCGGTATGACGAAAACTAGGGCGGCAAGAGTGGAACAAAACACCAGGCATTAGGCCGAGCCTTCCACCCTTTACCAAGTATATAGATGCATTAATTAAATAAGAGATATTGTGATATCCCAAAATCATCATGTGCCAACATGGAGCAAACTTCAACTTCACCTGCAACTAACAATGCTATAAGAGGGACTGAGCAAAAGCGGTAGCTTAGCCAAACAATGGTTTGCTAGGAAGGATGGTTAGAGGCTTGGCATGGCAATATGAGAGGCATGATAAACAAGTGGTAGGTAGAGCAAGCATAGCGATAGAGCAAACAACTAACAAGCAAAGATAGAAGTGATATCGAGGGTAATGGTCATCTTGCCTGAAATCCTACTAGGAAGAAGAACAAGTCCATGAAGAAGACAAACGGACGTATCGAATGAATCCTCACAACTCCGGAACAAAACCGAAGCTAACGAGAGAAGCAAACCGAAAAGAAGCAAGAAACATGGTAAACACACAAGCATAAACATGGCATGATGCACAACCAAGGATGATGCATGTCCGGTTTAAAGAGGCATGGCATGGGAAAGTGCACAAACAATACTACAAGTTAAGTGGAGCTCAAATGCAACGATTTGCATATTGACGAAACACCACATCAATTATTTAGTTTTCTCTTGTTTATGCTACCCAACAATATTAAATGTTGTTAAACATGGCAAGAGGTGAAGCATAATTAATCAAACTATTTAGCCAAGTTTAAATGAGGCCGGAACAACAAACAACAATTCTGGAAAATCCTCATATGCAATTTAGCAATTTAATGCAAACACAATTTTAAAAATTTTAAATGTTGTTATCATGATGCAGATGACATAAACAAGTTTTATGCAATTTTATGAAAATGTTCGTATAATATGATATGAGGCATGTTATGAAGCATTTGGTCACCATGGCGGAACGAAAGGGGTGCCATGGAAACGACAATGGAAAATGATGCCACAGTAACATTCCGATGATCCCACAACTCGTCGAGATATCGGTGCAAAAGAAGCTAGTGTGCGGATGTGCGGAACATGCTAGATATGGTGGGGTGATCCCGATTACCGGGTTCCCACATGTCGGTGGCATGGCAAACGAGGAGTAACATGCAATGACAACTCGGAAACAGTGCAACCACGAGCATCTCATACAACACACATGCATTAGTTCATGGGTGTCGTCTCGTCATTATACCTTTGAAGCGTGCATTTTCGGAGCGGATCGGGTTCGATGCGGTGTAGGGGAAGTAGACGTTCTCGGGATGGTCGTAGTGGAAGTAGTAGTACATGATGACAATAGTGGAAGTAGTGGTACACGTCTTCTTGTCAAACCCACGCGGCGGTGGACGTACATGTTACCTAGATGTTCGTTTCATGGGTAGAGGTACTTGACGCATTGTTGAACTTAGCGTCCAGGGAATCCCGCGTAGTCGTACACGAGTCATAGTCGAACTTGACGGATCCGAGGGCTCTGGGCGTCGTGGTACTTGGCGCAATCCGAGACGATGGTAGTTGTACATGACAACGAGTTGAACTTTGAGTATCCTCAGAGAGTGTACTTGTTCGGGCATCAGTCTTGATGAGATCCCGTGAGATGGTACTTGACGAAAATCCTCAGAGATGGTATTTGGCATGGGGCTGCCTCGAAACGGCAAAAGGCAGAGGATGACCCGCGGAGATGTCGTGCAGTAGGAGGACGAAGGCGCGGAGACCTCCGGCTGGACGCGGTCAGGGCAGGAGGGAGCTCGAGGAAGCGACGCGGTGAAGAGGTCTGGCTCGCCGACGAGGACGGGCAGCTGGGCCATCGAGGAAGCAGCACAGTCGAGCCTTGGCAAGCTGAGCCTACTGGCAGCCTACGCGAGCGACGCAGAGGAGGGCTCGAAGCGAAGCAGGGGCGGCGACGTGGAGCTTGATGGCGGGGACTTGAAGCGTGGTTTCGACAGCGCCGGGAACGTCGAAGACGAGTGGATCCTGGTCGGCCAACACTAGATCCGGGCAAATGGCAGTGCGAACGGAGCTCAGGGGCGGAGGAGCTTGGGCCTGGGACGGCGGCCTTGTGGCATTGGCGCTCCTGCGGGCGTTCATGGCGGCGGCGGCCTCCTGCTGGTCCGGCTGCTGGACTCTGGCGATGAGGAGGGGGCAAAGGGGAACGGGACGAGGGCGTGGCGCGAAGGGCAGCAAGGGGGAGGTCGGGCGCGGGGGTCTCACGGTGGAGGCGGCGAGGGGATCGGGTGTAGGGAGCTCCTCTCCCTGGCTCGATGCGTGCATGTGTATGAGTGGCGGCGGTGTGGGAGGACGAGAGGGAGAGATAGGGAGGAGGGGGTTGGCGCTAGGGTTAACAGGGCACCGGCTAGGCTGCGGATGGGCCTTGGAGGCTGGGCCTAGGATGTTAGATGGGCTGGTTGCAGCTTCGCAGCAAAAGGCCAACCTTCTCGCTATTTCCCACCTACAAAAAAATAGACAGAAGGAAAAGGGAAGGAAAGAAATAGCTAGGGGTTTTGGAAAATGCTAAAACTTCTCCTATAGAGTCTAAGAATTATACTTAGCCCAAGAAAAGAAGTTTCACGCGATATGGAGAGGGAAATGGGCTGTCCAGAGAGAGAAAGTGGGGTTTTACCCCTCCAATAATTGAGCTATGGATTTTCCATTGCTACTGGAGGTGCAAGGGGACTAGGAGGGGCTGTGGTAAAAAGTTGAGGCCATGGAGAAGAGTGGAAGTGGTCAAAATGGTGCTTTTGGAAAAATGGCAGAAGGTGTTTGTTGTTGGTTTGGGCAAGAAAATGAACTCCAATTGCTATGATACTTAACAGGATGGAATGACACTTAGAAATAGGGTGTGCCACCAAATTTGAGCTCATTTTGGAAAAGTTGCCAGTGCAACTTTTGTAAACCCTAGAAATCAGCAAAAATGGCTTTACCAAGATTTAGTCATGCAAATCTACTCTCCTTGATGCACCACTTGGTGTAGTGTCATCATTAGGGGATTTGAACATGTCCACAAAAATTCTGATCAAAAGGACACACTTGGCAATGTAGAGTTGTTCAAATTTGGTTCTGGACAGAAAGGGTTTTGGGGTACTTTGATCAAGATAACATTCTCTCCAACTTCTGCCATTTGGTATAGATGCATTATTACACCATGTTAGCATGTGCACCAAGTTTGAGAGCATTTGGACATGTTTGTTAGTGCAAAAATGTTCAAACTTGAAAAAGGACATAAGTGGTTTTAAAAGGGTTTCATGGGGTTATACTATTCTCCATGACATGGTACTTGGCAAGATCATCAAAAATGTCATATGTGACATGCTAGAATTTTCTTGGGTTTTTATGGAAATATTTCCTGTAGAAATATTTCAAATCCTTAAAATGGGCAAAAATGGTTTTGGGAGGTTTTGTCCAATATTTTGATCATGTCCATATGTTGAAACTCATATATATGGAAAATATATGTCCATTGAGTCTCCCTAATTTTTCTCAAATATTTTTAAAGCTTTAAAATAATTTTAACCTATTAAAGACCATTTCTGGCCTTAAAAAATCCTTTAAATAAAATAGGAAAATAACTTTTAAAATTATATTTCTGTGGTTTCTGGGTAACCTATATCTAATGGGAGTCAAAAATATTTTTGAAAAGATTTTTACTGCCCTTAATTAAGTACTTGCAGTGCAAACCTCAATCAAGGGGTTTTTGGAAAACTAATTTTTGAAAATACTATTTGGCCAAATTATTTTTGTAAGAAAATACTATATTGCACTATACACATGGCATGATCATTGGGAAAAGGTTTTGGATCAAGGAGAAGGAGTATAAGAGTTGGAGATTTTATTTGACTTTTAGAGCACTTGCAAACAATAGTCAAACATTCAATCAAAGCAAAGACAAAACACTCAAAAGTTTTTGTCGAACCACATTTTATCATGATTTATTAGCTTAAGTGTTGTGGCATGAAAATCAGGGTATGACGGACCTACCCCCCTTACAAGAATCTCGTCCCCTAGATTCCCAGACTAGGCACGGGAAGGAATACAGAAACTTGGATTTGGGGTAGTCTTCACGTCCTCATACTGCTTCTGCTTCCGTTTGGTGCTCCATTGAACCTTGAAGTACTCAATGGCGTGGCTTTGTGTTTGTCGTCCTGCTTGATCCAGATTGCAATTGGGGTCTCTCGCATATGTCATATTGGGCTGGAGGTCGATGGCTCAGTGATCGATGTCCTTGTTGAGACCGGGCTAGTTAGGAAGTTGGAAACACTTTCGGGGGTGTGTCGCGTGGAAAACGCTGTGCACAGTGGGTAACTCAGGCAGTAACTCTAACTGGTAGTCGTCTACTCTTCGTCTCGAAGTGATCAAAAAGGGGGTTGTTGAACCTTGGAGTGATCTCGAAGAGGGCCGATGTATCTTGGCGTGGGTTTCCTTGTCATGAAAATGCTTGGTTACCTTGAGAGGAGTGGTTTGTAGATATGCACCGTCTTTGACAAGGAAGTTCACTTCTTGCCGATGATGGTTGGTATAGTTCTTCCTCCTTGACATGGCGGTCTTCAGATGTTCCCTAACCGGCTGAACGGTTCTTCTTCCGTCTTCGGGTAGGCAAGTATATCACCAAAGAAAGATGGCAAATAACTTGTCCGAGTACTCCGTGAAGACTTGCCCATGGGGTACATAGGGTATAGGTTGGGGTATCGGTGGTGGTCATGGTTGGGTATTGGCCAAGGTTTCCTTGTTCTAGAGCCAAAGCCCATGGTGGTGATTCTGACTATATCGTGGCTTGGTGGGGCTTAAGGGTTTCAAGGATTCTAGTGTGTGAGCAAACGTTTGTCATCTTATCCTTGAGCATAGTTTTCTGAGATGCCAATCGTTCTATCTAGTCTTCCAAACAATCACATCATGTCATCGAAAGAATCATCCCGTATAGGTCAACTCCAATCATCACTCATGTTATTCATATCCTCATGACTCTCGAGAGGAGGTCTAACAAAATCATATATGTCTACAATCCCCAAACTCGTATGTATGGCTACCCCTAAAAATCCATGGGTAGAGCACATAAGCTGCTAAGCTTGAATTTAATCACCACAATCCAAGTGCTCAGTCTATTGATCCAAGGTCCATGATAAAGCATCTCTATCCTAAGGAAACACGTCGTAAGCCACTCCAAGATCTTGTTTCCTTCCTATGAATCAACTCCAATAGCCCATTAACTTCCATTAATCGCTACATAATCCATTTAATTCTACAAATCCAATGTTTATGGTGTTCCACATGATCTTCTATTGTCCTATAATCCTCAAATACTTGAAAAGGGTTATCTTACTATAGTCAGTCCACCAATTTCCATTATCATGGTCAAGTAAACTCCAAGGTCAAGTTTATATAAAACCCTAAATCAACTCCGACAATTAATCCAATCTCTTAGTTTATCGTCCACCGAGAAACATGGTATCACGATCGAGATCATCGGTCTAAATCCAATTTACTCCGAACCATGTAGACTTACTCACCACCCATACTCAACTAGGATCACCTATTTAAATCCAAATCTCATGTCCACGAGAATTCCTACATGCTTCCCCAAAGTCATTATCATAATGTCAACTATCTCCTATCAATATCCCCTGGCTAAGTCAAATCCTCCTACTCCCAAGAATTCAGCTTGCGATCTTAATTGTCCCACTAAATCCAATTTATCCAGGGGTAATGAAAGCTATGCTACTCTATAATCATGATCCCACCAAGTTCATCTACCAACATCAAAGCCTCATAATCCACCAAATAGTCTCATATAATTTCTCAAGTCATTGATATAAACTCATCAAGTCATTTGTCCTCTATTCCTATATCCTCAAACTGGTCTTCCTTATGGAATCGTTAGTCCTGGTGCTATATTTGGATGATAATGTGCTTGTTCACTATGTCCACTGGTTCCATAATGAACCCAGTGTTGTGCGAGGTTTACAGAGGCTTAACTGATTCTCTTGCAATTCTGTGGGCTAAGCACATGGTTAAGGACTCGAGCTGGGGTATCTCGTGAAGTCTCGAAGGATCTAGGAATGGGTTTCTAGTCTGGAGGGTTAAACATAATTCTACGGGGTTGCACTTGGTCGTGGAGATTGTAGCAGAAGTCTTCATTGCTAGTTGGTTGCCGAGGCAGAATCCTTGGTGTAGCTTGTCTTGCCGATCTTCAGTTGAGGAAAGAGAGATGAGAGGGAAAAGTAGCATAGAGAAGGGGACAGCCTAAAGGGGGTTCTATAGTGCAAGTGTAAACAAATAAGTGCCAAAAAGGGTAAAAAAGAAGCAAGGTAAGGAAGGTGATATAGTCGCGTACTTGTTGCCTAGGGCAAAAGTGCGACCTATATCAAAACACAACAATTAAAAACAAGCAACACACAATCATGGTTCTATTCGAACCATCATACGGACTCGACTGCGCATAGGGGGTACACGACTCATCCTACCCTAGGGGTTCTCGGACTAAGTAGTCGTGCTTTACTTCGTGCCTCATGCAGTCTTCTAGATTTCTCCTCGGGTGTCGCTACGTATTTTGTAGTTGTTTGATGAAATGATCCGGGTTGGCCTGAAGAATCTTCAAAACTTCTCGCCTGATGAGATGATGGGGTGAAGGTGGCTCCTCACAGCTGGCATTGACTTGGTCTTCTCTTGTCGTCTTAATCATAATGATCGCTCTTGCCTTTTAAGGCGTCAAGGGTTTCGGGTAAGCAATCATTTATGCAATGACATTAACAAGGCATAGTAGAGGTCCAACATGTCGGTTAGTTGATGACAACATCGACACCAAGAGTGGGGAATGAAGAGAACCGTTTTCCTGCTCACTATAGTGAGGCGGACCAAATGGTGAGGTCCTCATCCACCGGTGGTTGCCGATACAACAACGGTAAGGACATGGTTGCTCTATTAGCGATGTACATCATGCTCTTGCATTTCCTATGCCCTGATCATCATAGGCTAAGGTCGCATCATCTTGGAGCAATGTCAAGGGTGACACCATCTCCTGGGCCTTCAGGTCCTCTACCCTCGAGGATGTATCTTCTGTTGGTATCGTCTTGTCGTGATGTCGCCAATCTTGTGTTCAGGAGATGTGGGTGAATGTCTGGCAAGCCATCTTCCTTCTAGATTATCCACGAGGATTACAAGGAATCCAGTGGTCAGGGGCATAAGGGTTCTAGCGACCAAAGGTTTTGAAGGGGAAGAGATCAATAAGGAAGGTATACCTTAGTTTTCGAAAAAACTGAGAAGGGAAGAGAAGTATAGATAGTTTCGAAAACTAGTAGTTGTTTTGGAAATAGTTTTACCCTTACTAACGACCATGCTAACTAAGGCTTCCTACAGTCAGGATGGCTCTGAAACTAGCTCTGTGGGGACCCCGACTCATAAGTCGTGATCACCGAATGCACGTGTACAGTGATCCCAGAGATCAATGCTCACTGAACACACATAAGCTGAATAACAAGAGTCTTACATCCATACATACCGTATTACAAAAGTAGGACCATTATGGTCAAGTCTTGAGTATAACATTGCAGCGGAAATCTTCATTGATAACTTGGACCCATTCCATCTGCCTTAACCCTACAGGCATTCTGACTGGGAAGCGTCCTAGCTCGCATGTTCGTCACCAAAGTATTCTTCTTCATATCATGTTCTCTCATGCCTGGCCAATAAAATAACAAGTGGCAAGCAATGAGTACTTTGAATGTACTCGCAAGCAACCCATGTTTTGGTTGAAGGTACAACAATGCATGATATAGGTAAATTTTTGCGGAAAGCTAGTTATGAGTGCAATGACATGTTCAACAACTTGTAAGGCATGCATCAGGAGAATTCAATTAACCATGAGGACAGGTTACAGATATCAACATAAATAGAGTGGGCATCAACCCAACTCAATCATGTCAAGTCCTTTGACTTGACCCAAGTAGTTCTTCCCACTTATCCAAACACACACACAGGTTTGTAAACACGTGGACGTAGTTTAAGCAGCACCGTCCAACTTTTCTTAACCGTGGGCACGATTATTCGAATAGTTTTACACTCTGCAGGGGTTGCACACTTTACCCACAAGATTCGGGGAACTTCCGTGTCATCCACGACCCGCGGTACCTCAAGTACCCGGGTAAGCACCCGATCACTATCTTTCCCTAGATGACACTAACAAAGAGTCCACTCGTTGTTCCGTATCCTCATGATGTACATCATACGAGACTCACTCAAGATCGTAACATCCGAGAGGGGACACAACGATGTATCCGGTGCCCTGTAAAAACAGTCATGGCCGCCCTACCTGGCACGACCCGGTCCCGAGAGAGAGCACCAACTCTCCCCCGTCACTAGTAATGTGGGCTCCAAGCTAGTATCGGCCTAGGTAATCAATAATGCACTTTCCCATACAAGGGTAGCGTGGTTGCGCATGTAAGGTTGGGACAGTCGACAAATCTTAAATCTAATCCGTTTTCGAAAACAACACACACACTTGCCTCGGTACACCACTTCGTCATCAAGTGGCTACCCATCTCATTGTCTCCCTCGGGCATAAGTGGCACTCGACGGGGTTTTCGAAAAGTCTTTTGAAAATACTTTGTCTCCATCACCATGCATATACCCGTCCCTTTTGCGTAGCTATACTTAGCATCCTATCTACTCCCACCGGCATAACCCTCATAGAAAGGTAGGGTGATGCATCATGCAAGTGTCAACGAGAAAAGCAACGGAGGCAAACCATCCCAAGTGGTCACCATTTTATCATGACTTCGATGCAAGCAATAAAAGTTCCATATGACATGCATAAAAGGGGTTTCTTGGACATGGTCAAAGGGCCACTTGCCTTGGTCTTCAAAGTCTTCAAGTTCTTCAAATCCTTCTCTTTCTTCTTCCTCTTCTTCTTCTTCTTCAGCAACTTCGTCTAATACGAGATCTAATCGTCACAAGAAATAACGAGAAAATAAGGCAACAGAAAAACCAAAGTGCTCAGAAAAATGTCATCTTATTTTTGATAAATACTAGGGGGAACTCTCAGAAGGGGAAAATTACTGGTTATGAATTTGGAGTTGTATAATAGGAGAAATGGATTTTCAGAGCGGAATATTAATGCTCAAATTTGAATTTAAATTTGAACAGTGCAGAAAAGTTTGATGGATATTTATGGAAGTTACACCATTAAATAGGTGGGATTTTTCTAAGATTTTAGGAGTTGGAATTATTCCATTTGGATAATTATTTTATCCTGTGGAATTTTTATAAGACAGAAAAAAGGAAAAGAAAAGTGGCACTGTGCCACTGGGCCAGAAAGGCCACAGTGCAGCAGGCCCAGAGGGAATCCAGCCCACGCAGGGCTGCCGCGTCGAAGGCGTATTTGGGAAATACGCCTCCAGCCGACGCAGGGAACCGGTGCGCGCGCGTGCGTGTTTAAACCTGACGGGTGGGGCCCACCCGTCAGAGTGTGAGGCTGACCGACGGGCCCCACGGCCGTCGTCTTCAACCCCGGGCCAGAGAGGGGGGCGAGCTCACCGGCGACGTTTCCAGGCACGGCGGGGTGAGCTGATGGCACCACTGGACTCCTCGTCGTGTCACCGTTCGGGTGGTGCCGGAGTTTTTTGCCGGGGTGCAGGGGTTCGCCGGCGACGAGGTTCGCGGCGGAGGAGCGTCGGGCGTTGATGGTTCCGGCCGTTTTCGGCCGCTACAGAGAGGGGAAACAAGGGGGAAAGGATCAGAGGGCTGCAGGGGTTCCAGATCGAGGCAGAGGAGGAGCGGGGGAGGCCTATACCGTGGGATCGACGGCGACCCAAGGCGGCGGAGCTCGAGCTCGATCTCGAGCTCGGGTGCTCTTGGAGGAGAGTGGAGGGCACGGGGGCCTATCTGGAGTGGTTAGGAGCGAGTGGTGGTGAGGGAGAGACTCGGGGAGGCCTTTAAGTAGGCGAGCCACGGCTCACCGTAGACCCGTGCGCCGGCGAGGCTGTTGCCGTCGCTGCAAGCCACGAGGGCTCACGTGGGTGTGTCCGGGGTGTTTGTAGGGGTGGTCTATGCCCAGAGGGAGGGAGACAAGGAGCAGGGAAGCGTCAGGGCAGTGTGCGTGTGAGCGTGCTCATTGGAGCTCTCGGGCGGCAATGGTGCGAGTGCGAGCAGGGGCAGGAGAGAGAGAAGGAGGAGGGGGCCGACCAGCTGCCGTGTTGCGGACGTCGAGGCGACCTCGGGGGACACGAGGGGGAGGCCCTGGGTGGTCCGGTGGCTCGGGCAGAGAGCGGCTACAGTGCTAGGGCGCACTGTAGAGCGCTCCAGAGCATGCATATGGCTGGCATTGGCATCTTTTTGGCGCCAAGGGCGTGGCCACTAGTGTCTAGGGGGTCAGGGGAGGAGTAAACAAAGGGGTGGTGGCCTTGGATGCCCTGGACAGCCAGTAGGAGAGGAGAGAGGTTGAGGGAGAGAGGGAAATGGGCTGTCCAGAGAGAGAAAGTGGGGTTTTACCCCTCCAATAATTGAGCTAAGGATTTTCCATTGCTACTGGAGGTGCAAGGGGACTAGGAGGGGCTGTGGTAACAAGTTGAGGCCATGGATAAGAGTGGAAGTGGTCAAAATGGTGCTTTTGGAAAAACGGCACAAGGTTTTTGTTGTTGGTTTGGGCAAGAAAATGAACTCCAATTGCTATGATACTTAACAGGATGGAATGACACTTAGAAATAGGGCGTGCCACCAAATTTGAGCTCATTTGGGAAAAGTTGCCAGTGCAACTTTTATAAACCCTAGAAATCAGCAGAAATGGCTTTACCAAGATTTAGTCATGCAAATCTATTCTCCTTGATGCACCACTTGGTGTAGTGTCATCATTTGGGGATTTGAACATGTCTACAAAAATTCAGATCAAAAGGACACACTTGGTGTCGGCGTTCTGGGAACGGGGGTCCCCAGACTTGCCTGCCTGTGGCCTGCGGCGTAGCTCAAGGGGGCCCAGCACGGCCCAGCTTCATCAACACAGGACCCAAGACCCTCGCGAGGGGCCAAGCCTCGCGGGGCAGATGACAAGGCGCTTCCTCAGGCGTGGCCTCGTCAGGCTGGCTCACGAGAAGGCAGAGAGATCAAGGCGGGGTACCTCGCGAGGTGCCCGTGACGCAAGCCGTGACGACCAAGGGCGCCAGGCGGGCGCCAGCCCGCGCAGTGTACTCCCTTTCCTCTTTGGTGCAAAGGGGGCAAGCGCAGGCGAGAGGATCAATCAAAGGCATCCATTTCGGTGCAACGAGACCAAGACCAGTCCAACGGTGGGAAGGAGGTCATCGTGGAGCCCAGAACGGCGTCACCACAGGGCCTTTGGCAGGCGAGGACCAACTTTAGTCAGGATAAGTGTACCAGATGTTCCCCTTCGAATTGGCCAATTGTTGGCGCCCTTCCCGCTCAAAATTTGGGAAGAGGCCCAGGGCCTTTACCTATAAATAGGACTAGCCACCCCCAGGGTAGAGGCATCGAGCAATCAGGCCAGCAGAACCTAGGATCAGAGCAAGCAGAGAGCAAAGGAGAAAGAGAGAAGGGCGGGTGAACTTCTCCTAGCGGTTCATCCCCCTAGCCAGGAGCAGACCCTCGCGAGGCTGTCCTTCCCTGTATTGTTCATCACCACCAGCCCAAGAGGCAATCCATCCACCACAACTAGAGTAGGGTATTACACCACAACGGTGGCCCGAACTAGTATAAACTCCGTGTTCCTTGTGCTGTTCTTTCGGTAGTTAGATCCTTGCGAGACGGAGAGGTAGAGGGCATAATCCCCGCGCACACCCCAGAGTTCGAACCTTAAGGGTCTGCCGGAACCCGAAATCCGACATTTGGCGCGCCAGGTAGGGGTGTGCCGGAATTTGCCTTCCGCCGCTTCGTCCTCCTCCGACCGTCGCGTCCATGTCCGACGCCCGTCGGGCCCGCGCCGCCCAGGCGGCCCCCGTCAGTGGGCGTCTGCGTCGTTCCCCGTCGCCCGCCACCAACGCCGCCACCGGCCCGGCGGGGAACGAGCGTCAAGCATCATCCCAGCATTTGCCTGTGCGACGAGGTCACCGCACCACTACATCAACACCCCCGGTCGTCGCGGCCCTCCTGGGCGGCTCACAGGCGCCGCCCACAAGTCGCCACGTCAAGCCGTATGTCCGCCGGGTCGGCGCCGTTTCCGCACGGCAGGGGGCTCCCACGGACCAGGTGGCGCGCGAGGTCGGTCTGACCTTCAGCTCGGAGGACCACCCCGCCAACCTAGCTGGCTCGGGCGCGCTCCCCATGTTGTGCACCCACACAATCTTCCAGGTAGCCGTCACCCGAACCCTTGTCGACGGCGGCGCGGGCCTCAGCGTGCTCTCGGTCGAGACCTTCAATCTCCTCCGCATACCCCTGGAACGGCTGCAGCCCAGTCGGTCATTCTCGGGCGTTGGGGGCGGGTCATCCAGCTCCTTGGGACAGATCCGGCTCCCGATGACCTTCGACACCTACGACAACTTCCGCACGGAGATGGCCGACTTCGACATCGCCCCCATCGGCCTCCCCTACAACGCCATCCTTGGGTACCCAGCGCTGGCCCAGTTCATGGTCGCCACGCACCCGGTGTATAACCTCATGAAGATGACCGGAAGCAGCAGTGTCCTCACCGTGCATGGGGACACCGGGGACGCTCTGCGGGTACTCAAGCTCGCCTTCAAGACGGCGACATCGGCACAGCCCGCCGGCACAGGGACCCCCGAGCCCAAGGGGGCTGCGCTGGCCAAGAAGAAGGAGTTGTTCACCCAGGACAAGGCGGAAACCAAGCAGATACGTGTTGACGAGGACGGGTCCTCCAGTGCCACTTTCACCATAGGCGCCAACCTCGAGCCTGAGCAGGAGGAGGCCCTGATCAGGTTACTGTGCGCAAATAAGAAGGTATTCGCTTGGGAGCCTGACCAGTTGGCAGGGATCCCCCGGAGCGTCATCTAGCATCACCTCAACGTATGCACAAACGTGCGCCCCGTGAAGCAGAAAGCCAGGCGGCAGTCCGCAGAGAAGCAGGCCTTCATCGTCCAAGAAACCCGCAAGTTAGAGGCCGCAGGGGTCATTCACGAGGTCCGATACCCGGACTGGTTGGCCAACCCAGTTGTTGTGCCCAAAAAGGGAGGAAAGGAGTGCATGTGTGTCGACTTCACCAACCTCAACAAGGCATGCCCGCAAGATCCGTTCCCATTCCCCCGCGTCGACCAGATCGTCGATTCCACCGTGGAGTGCGACTTGCTCTGCTTCCTGGACGCCTTCTCTGGGTATCACCAGATCAAGATGGCGGTAGAAGACGTCGAGAAGACTGCCTTCTTAACCCCATGCGGGGTGTACTGCTATACATGCATGCCATTTGGGCTGCGTAATGCAGGGGCGACCTTTCAGCGGCTGATGCACACCACCTTGGGCCCGCAGCTCGGAAAGAACGTCGAAGCTTACATTGACGATATTGTGGTGAAGTCTTGGGAGGCCAAGACCCTGATACAAGACCTGGAGGAGACCTTCGTGAGCCTCGACGCAGTGAGCCTACGGCTCAACCCAGAGAAGTGTGTGTTCGGGGTCCCCTCAGGCAAGCTCTTGGGCTTTCTCATGTCCCACCGAGGCATCGAGGCTAACCCAGAGAAGGTCAAGGCGGTCGAGGACATGAGCCCGCTGAAAACCCTCAGAGAAATGCAAAAGCTCACCGGGCGCGTGACCGCGCTAGGGCGCTTCATCTCCAAACTGGGGGAGCGAGCGCTGCCTTTCTTCCAGCTAATGAAGAAGAAGGGGCCTTTTGAATGGACTGAAGAGGCAGATAAGGCGTTCCAAGATCTCAAGAGGTACCTGACCAGCCCCCCAGTCATGGTGGCTCCGCGCCTCGAGAGCCCCTGCTGCTGTACCTCGCTGCCACACCCTACTCCGCCAGCGCAACCCTGGTGGCGGTCAGGGAGGAGTGTCGAACCAAGGCCACATCAGCAGCTCGGGACAAGACGAAGCAGAAACAGGGAAAGCCCACAGGAGATGTAACCGTGGCTGAGGAGGATCAGCCGCTGAAGAGCACACCAGAAGCAAGAGAGGCCACTCGCCTAGACGGGCCGCCTCTCGAGGTCACGTCACCTCGCGAAGCGCCCTCGCCTCAGGAGGGTGCCACGGACGCTGATGCTCTCGTCTTGGTTGAGCATCCAGTCTACTTTGTCAACACGGTGTTACGGGATGCGAGGGCACGGTACCCTATGCCTCAAAAGCTCCTCCTCGCGCTACTGGTGGCCTCGTGCAAGCTGCGTCACTACTTCCAGGGTCACCCCATCAAGGTCGTCTCGTCATACCCCTTGGAGAGAGTGCTCAGGAGCCCCAACTCAGCCGGAAGAGTCGCTGAGTGGAACATAGAGCTGCAGGCATTTCAGCTCGAGTTCAGCACGACCCATGTCATCAAAGGAGCAGCGTTAGCGGATTTCGTGGCAGAATGGACGGAGGCGCCAGGCCACTAGGACAACGAGGATCGATCCCTCTCCCCAGGGAGTGAGGCGCCAGAAGGCTGGGTCATGTACTTCGATGGGGCGTTCTGCAGGCATGGCGCTGGGGCTGGAGCGGTGCTGATATCGCCCACTCAGGACAAGCTCTACTACGCCGTACAACTCTATTTTCAGCAAGGCGAAAAGGTCTCCAACAACATAGCGGAATATGAGGGTCTGATAGCAGGGTTGAAGGCCGTAGCAGCACTGGGGGTGAAACGCCTCACTGTCAAGGGCGATTCGCAGCTCCTTGTCAACTTCTCCAATAAGGTGTACGAGCCGAAAGATGAGCACATGGAGGCCTATCTGGCGGAGGTCCGCAGGATGGAAAAGCAGTTCTGGGGGTTGGAATTGAAGCATGTGCCGCGCGGCACCAATCAGGAAGCCGATGACATCGCCGGACGGGCGTCCAGGCGGTTACCTCAGGAGCCTGGCGTCTTTGAAGAGCGGATCTTCAAGCCCTCGTCCCAACCGGCACTATCAAATACTGCTCAGCCTCGGGAGGAACTCCCCCAGCCGCCTGCCTCGGGAGCGCCGGCCTGCGGCCCCGCCTCAGGGGCACGCCTGCTCCTGACTATGGAACCTCAAGAGGAGTGCTGGATCACGGAACTCTGGGGTTATTTAACATAAGGGGCCCTGTCGGAGAAGGAGGAAGAGGCGGAGCGTGTTGCGCGGCAAGCTACGGCATACTGCATCAGGGATGGAGAGCTATACCGGAAGCGACCGAATGATGTATCCCTGCGTTGCATCTCCAGGGAGCAAGGAAAGGAACGGCTGGAAGACATACACGGCGGGGATTGTGGGCATCACTCGTCATCACGGACCCTCGTCGGCAAAGCATTTCGCAGCGGGTTCTACTGGCCCACCACACTCAATGATGCCGTCGAACTAGTAAAGGCATGTGAAGCCTGCCAATTTCACGCCAAATAGATCCATCAGCCGGCGGGAGGCCTGCAGACTATACCCCTTTCGTGGCCGTTTGCGGTTTGGGGGCTGGACATTCTGGGCCCGTTCCCTCGGGCGCCAGGGGGTTACCGCTACCTCTGCGTCACCATTGACAAATTCACAAAGTGGGCAGAAGTGGAGGCTGTCCGCACCATCCTCGCGGGTTCCGCGGTCAGGTTCATCAGGGGCATCGTGAGCCGGTTCGGGGTGCCGAACCGCATCATCATAGACAACGGTTCGCAATTCACCAGTAACCTCTTCAAAACATACTGTGCTAACCTTGGAACGCAAATATGCTACGCTTCGGTGGCGCACCCGCAAAGCAACGGCCAGGCCGAGCGAGCCAACACGGAGGTCCTGAGGGGCCTCAAGACAAGGACATTCAAGAAGAAGCTGGAGGCCTGCGGCAGGGGTTGGTATGATGAGCTCCAATCCGTGTTGTGGTCCATCCGCACGACCGTGACCAAACCAACTGGGGAGACCCCGTTCTTCCTGGTCTACGGAGCCGAAGCAGTCCTCCCTCACGAGGTCAGACATCGCTCCGCGCGGGTCCTAGCGTTCGATGAGGCGCAACAGGACGCCATGCGCGGGATGGACCTCGTACTGGGGGGAGGAACGCCGCCGAGAAGCCGCGCTGCAAGCGGCGAGGTACCAACAGGCGCTGCGACAATATCACTGCCGCAGCATTCGCCCCAGGACCCTCGAGGTAGGAGATCTCGTGCTCAGACGGGTTCTCTCCAGGGAAGGGCTACACAAGCTCTCTCCCATGTGGGAGGCCCGTTCAAGGTTGTTCAGGTTTCTAGGCCAGGCTCTGTGCGCTTGGAGACTCAGGAAGGGGAGCCGATCCAGAATGCATGGAACATGCAACACCTCCGGAGGTTCTACCCCTAAAAGGCCCTGAGCCTGTGAAGAAGGCGAACGCCTGTGAAGATCAACTCTTTTTGGAAAAGGCCCTGAGCCTGTGAAGAAGGCGAATGCCTGTGAAGATCAACTGTTTTTGGAAAAGGCCCTGAGCCTGTGAAGAAGGCGAACGCCTGTGAAGACTAACCCTTTTTGGAAAAGGCCCAGAGCCTGTGAAGAAGGCAAGTGCCTGTGAAGATCAACTCTTTTTGGAAAAGGCCCTGAGCCTATGAAGAAGGCGAATGCCTGTGAAGACTAACCCTTTTTGGAAAAGGCCCAGAGCCTGTGAAGAAGGTAAGTGCCTGTGAAGCTCGTTACCCCAAGAAGAAAGGCCCGGAGCCTATGAAGAAGGCCAACGCCTGTGAAGCTCGCCGCCCGTGACACTCTCACGTAATAATGAGTGGGGCTGTACACGCCCCGGAGTCTCAGGAGCGCCGGCCTCAGGCCATGGGGCTCCCTCCCACGCCTAGTGGCAGCACTTAGCTCCGCGATGGTGAGAAGACGTCGAAGACTAGATTAGGTGCCGGACGCGGCTTTTTCATTTGCTTTCCGCAATTGGTTCGTCTTGTTCGCAGTTGAAGTTTTATTGAAATTATTGCCGTCTTTGGTTTATATCTCGTTGGTTTTCACCCCCCCCCCCGTTTTGATTCCTCTCGCAAAAAGTCTCGCGAGGGGGGAAGCCAAACGCCCTCACGAGGGTTCCTGTTCTAATCGTCCTAAGGTTTCGCGACCCGGGTCCGTCACAGGAGCACCCCTCCAGTCCGTGCCCCTCGGGCACTGCCACACACGCACAGGGCCTGGGTCAGTCGGCCCCCACGGCTGGGGCCGGGAACTATTTACGTACAGATACACAGCAGAAAAGTGCGAAAGCTAAATAAAGGTAGTTGTTCACGGCAATAACCTCCAACACGCCCCCACGGGGCTCCACACAGTTGTTCTCTTTTACGCAGGAAACAAAAGGAAAGAAAGAACGAGCCCAGCGCGGCTCGCCTCGCTCCGGCCAGCAAAGGCGATCGGGGACGCCTCCAAGGCTCAGGCGGACTCCCTCTCGCGCTTCACCGGGGTGCAGCGACGGGCGGACGAGTCGCCGCCCCCCAAGCAAGCGCGACGGCGTGGGGGCTGGCTGCGACCACCACTGCAGGAGTCGCCTGAGGAAGAGCTGGTGAAGCTTGGGGAGCATAGAGCGCCGCCATCCGCGCGGGTGATGTCTCCTCCGTCGTCGTCGGGGCGGGACCCGTGGCCGCGATCGTCGCCCTCAGGGCAGCATCCAGCGCGGCGACCATCTTCCCCAAACACCCTCACGTAGAGGGTGGCGTCGCCGTCGAACTTGAAGTGCAGGGTGCACCGCTGACTCAGGCCGCGCGCGCGGGCAAACATTTGCCAGCCGCGAGTCAGGGCCCCGTTTCTAGAAGGGGAGACCTCAAGCGAGACCCAGGAGGCCCTGCTGCAACAACCATCAGCCTGGAGCCAGAAGCCGCACCGAGCACTGGCCGACAGCTCGTCGATGAACAAGCAGGGGAGCTGGAGCCAGGTGTTGGTCGGGTCCGCCGACCACACGACGAATTCCGGCAGCACCTCCGCCGAGCGAAAGCGCGGCCTGGGGGGCCGCGCAGTCACGGCCTGCCTCCCCTTGGCAGCCGAGCGTTCACCGCCACGCGGGGAACCACCCCTGTTGCCGCGGTGAGCCGCAATGGGGACCGCGGGATGCTTGCGGGGACGACCCGGCCGCGCTTGGCCGGTGGAGAGTCGGGCTCCGCCCGGCAGGCCTTTCCCTTCTCCGCGGTTGAGAACCACTTCAGAGCCATGAGAGTGGCAAGTGGCCAAAGAAAATAAGAAGAGAAGCAGGAAGGGGTGGACTGGCGGGGGCTAGCATGGCCCCGTACTTATAACCGGAGAAAACAAACCGCCGAGCACCACGATCTTAGGTAATAATGACCCGCATCCACGTATGTAGGGACTAGTCAAGTCACGCAGTTGCCAAGACGTCGTGGGGAAGCGAAGACGCCCAAGTCCAATCAACCGCCACGCGACACCCGAGGCCGCAGACTGTTAGGGCCCACGGCGCTTCGCCCTTGCCCTTTCGCCTCTCGGTGCGGCCAAGTCCGGGCGCGCCTTGGGCCCGGGGGCTACTGTCGACGTTTTGGGAACGGGGGTCCCCAGACTTGCCTGCCTACGGCCTGCGTCGTGGCTCAAGGGGGCCCAGCACGGCCCAGCTTCATCAACACAAGACACAAGACCCTCGCGAGGGGCCAAGCCTCGCGGGACAGATGACAAGGCGCTTCCTAAGGCGTGGCCTCGTCAGGCTGGCTCACGAGAAGGTGGAGAGATCAAGGCGGGGTACCTCACGAGGTGCCCGCGATGCAAGCCGTGACCACCAAGGGCGCCAGGCGGGCGCCAGCCCGCGCAGTGTACTCCCTTTCCTCTTTGGTGCAAAGGGGGCAAGCGTAGGCGAGAGGATCAAGCAAAGGCATCCATTTCGGTGCAACGAGACCAAGACCAGTCCAACGGTGGGAAGGAGGTCATCGTGGAGCCCAGAACAGCGTCACTACAGGGCCTTTGGCAGGCGAGGACCAACTTTAGTCAGGATAAGTGTACCAGATGTTCCCCTTCGAGTTGGCCAATTGTTGGCGCCCTTCCCGCTCAAAATTTGGGAAGAGGCCCAGGGCCTTTGCCTATAAATAGGACTAGCCACCCCCAGGGTAGAGGCATCGAGCAATCAGGCCAGCAGAACCTAGGATCAGAGCAAGCAAAGAGCAAAGGAGAAAGAGAGAAGGGCGGGTGAACTTCTCCTAGCGGTTCATCCCCCTAGCCAGGAGCAGACCCTCGCGAGGCTGTCCTTCCCTGTATTGTTCATCACCACCGGCCCAAGAGGCAATCCATCCACCACAACTAGAGTAGGGTATTACACCACAACGGTGGCCCGAACTAGTATAAACTACGTGTTCCTTGTGTTGTTCTTTCGGTAGTTAGATCCTTGCGAGACGGAGAGGTAGAGGGCATAATCCCCGCGCACACCCTAGAGTTCGAACCTTAAGGGTCTGCCGGAACCCGAAATCCGACAAAGTGGTTTTGAAAGGGTTTCATGGGGTTATACTATTCTCCATGACATGGTACTTGGCAAGATCATACAAAATGTCATATGTGACATGCTAGAATTTTCTTGGGTTTTTATGGAAATATTTCCTGTAGAAATATTTCAAATCCTTGAAATGGGAAGAAATGGTTTTGGGAGGTTTTGTCCAATATTTTGATCATGACCATATGTTGAAACTCATATATATGGAAAATATATGTCCATTGAGTCTCCCTAATTTTTCTCAAATATTTTTAAAGCTTTAAAATAATTTTAACCTATTAAAGACCATTTCTGGCCTTAAAAAATCCTTTAAAAAAAGGAAAATAACTTTTAAAATTATATTTTTGTGGTTTCTGGGTAACCTATATCTAATAGGAGTCAAAATGTCAGGACCCCGATCCTAGGTCACACCGATCTAGCATGTAACACATCATATCACTTTGCGGCCTCACGCACAGTATTCCCACGGGTGCCACCTTACCAGGCCCGGGACCGTTTGCGCCTTTTGGCTCACGTATATGATAGTGTCGCTAGCATCCATATGACAGAGAACCCGGGCCGACATGGCTAGTCGTGAACCCAAAGCGGCACTAACCCATGGGGACAGGCATACATGAATCACATCGAGCATGTCAGTCAGCAGCGTGTGAATTCGGGCTGTAGCACTCGGCTAACAGGACTCCAGGAACCCGGGCTGTAGCAGGCTAGGCAGGACCACGAATATCACCGCGTGACATTTCCCCGAAGGGACAGACACAGGAACGAAGTGAAACACATGCCGGCCAGTCAAGTGTCCTAAGCAGTAGTGCTGGGATAGCAAGACTCCGGTGTACCGGGCTGTAGCGGACTACTATGGCTCATGGAAGCACAAGACTACATTTCCCCATAAGAGAGGCTACCAAGGATAAACAACTAGGTTGTCGGATCCCACACATACCAAGCATTTCAATCATGCACACAATATGCTCGATATGTGTAAATACAACATGGCATCGCAACATAACTCTACGACTCAAGTATTTATTCATTAGGCTCCGAGGAGCGAGATATTACAAACATGGGTCTCATGACCCAACATTCAGAGCATACAAGTCAAAGCACATGCGGAAGCTAAACATGTCTGAGTACAGACATCTACAAATGAAAAAGGCTGAGAAGCCTGACTATCTACCAGATCCCGCCGAGGACACAAGATCGTAGCTGAGGTATCAAGCTAAACATCGAAGTCCAAGCGGTACTACTAGCGAGACTGAAGTCTCTCTGCAAAAAACATAAAATAGGCAAATGTGAGTACAAATGTACCCAGCAAGGCTTACATCAGAACTAGCTACATATGCATCGGTATCAATAAAGGGGGTGGTGGAGTTGAACTGCAGCAAGCCAGCTTTGACTCGGTGGCTATCCTGTACTACGACCGCAAGTAACTCTTTTAAGGTGGCGCACACGAGTCCACATATTCACCATATCAATACACCATTATGGATCCGCTCCCGTCTCCCTACGAGAAGGCCATCCATAGCACTCACGCTTATCTTGCGCATTTTAGAGTATCCACTTTCACTTGTCTATGAACTATGCAAGGGGTCCAAGTTTCCATATCCGAGGAATCCGGCTATTCGAATAGATAATGATAACCCTGCAGGGGTGTACTTCTTCACACACGCTCTCGCCACTTACCACCATGTACACGTCATGTACCTCGACAACCTTCAAGCGGAAGCCTGGCGAGGGAGTCGGCCACGACCTGACTAATCATACAAGTCTCTAGTCCAGGTTTATCGCCTATTCGGGTTCCATCCGCAAGGAGATCCGGCCGGGGTGTCGCTCACGGCCCCAAACGATGTGAGCAGGGTTCCCAAGCCCACCAACCGGGTGCCACTTGGTACACCGTGCCACTGTGCCTAGTCTGTCCCAAGCCCACCTGTACCGGGTGCCACTTGGTAGACTACTAACACTACCTACAAACACCAGAAACTAGTTGCAACTCCTGGGCAGAGATCAAGTTGATTAATAAGTCGAGAGGGGCACTTAAGCATTCCAATGTGTGGTAGTAACTGTTCGTGGATCACAAACATAGAACTCAGTTCCTGAGGACGCCTGCAATGAGACAACCCACCATGTACTCCTACATGGCCTCTCACCGCTACCTTTACCAAATCGTGTTCACACACTTAGCTGTCAGCAGTAGGACATGTTCACCACATTCCAATTCATTCCCGATGAATCAGACCTGACTCAACTCTAAGCAATAGCAGGCATGACAATCAAGCATGAATGAGTAGGCACATCAGGGCTCAAACAACTCCTACTCATGCTAGTGGGTTTCATCTATTTACTGTGGCAATGACAGGTCATGCAGAGGATAAGGGGTTCAACTACCGCAGCATGTAACAGTTGAATCGTTGTTGTCCTAATGCAGTAAAAGAGAGCAGGAGCGAGAGAGTGGGATTGTATCGGAATGAACTAGGGGGTTTTGCTTGCCTGGCACTTCTGAAGATAATATAGTTCTTCATCGGTGTCATCGATCACGGCGTCGAAGCAACGTCTACTGAGAGGGGACAAATACCGGCAACACAGAGAAAACACAAACAATGTAATGCAACAATATGATGCATGAATATGACATGGAAAATGAGTGTGTTTTGGGCTAATGCAAGCTATAACAGATTGAAATGAGTCCATTTGAACCAAAGATTCAAATGCAAACCCATTTTATGAAGTCATATTAGTGCATTAACTTTTTTCACCTAAACAGCAAGGTTATTCTGTTCTAACATGCAAGAAACCAGTACAGATGGATAGATTGGATTTTTCTGATAATTTTTCATATATAAATTATTTCATTTGGAGTTATGGTTGAATTTCTATGATTTTTTGAAGTTTGTAGTATTTTCTGGAATTTCCTATAAAAAATAAATCCAGAAAATGCTTTACTGCGTCAGCATGACATAGGTGTGATGTCAGCAAGTCAACTGGGTCGGCCAGGTCAAACCTGACCTGTGGGTCCCATACGTCAGTGTTTCAGGCTGGTTTGTGTCACAGACATGTGGGCCCAGTCAACAGCCACGTCAGCTTGGTCAAAGCTGACACGTGGGCCCACTGTGGTTAGGTTAAAGGTAAATAGGGTTTACCCCGTGGTCAATTAGACTGGTGGGCCCTGCCTGTCAGTGACATTGGGCGAGGTTAACGCGGTAATTAGCCTCAGGCCAATGACGCCACGTCAGCGCACCGGAGTTAGGCGCCGGCGACCAAACCCGCCGGTAGAGGATCGCCGGAGTTGCTCGGGACGGTGCTATAGGGGTCGGCTCGACACGCTGGAGGCACCAGAGGGATGCCCATCCTCGCGCTCATCCAGGGGATCACGCGGGAGGCTGCGGGGTGGCCGGAGGCGATGGCCACGGCAACCATGGCGGTGGCCGGAGCTACGGGAACGGCGGGTTCGGCGCTACGGAGCTCGGGAGGGGAAGCCGTTGGTGACTACGGGCTCGTGGATGGACGTTGAGCACGTTCCAGTGCTTGGACGCAAGCGGCGGCGGCAGTGGCCACGACGGCATCGAGGCCAGCGGCGAGGAGCTCACGGCTCCGGCGGTTGGCGTGGTTAGAGGAAGAAAAATACGGCGGGGCTAGGGGGAGAGGAGTCAGGAGCTCAAAGGGAGGCAGCACAGTAGGTCAGTGGGCTCGGGGATGTCCTTGATGGCGTGAATCGACGGCGAGGGGCTCGGGTGCCCGAGGTTGAAGATGACCGCGATGGCGATGAGGCAGGGCCTCCTGGCGTCTCCTAGCTCGATTGGGATGACGAGGAGGCTTCGGCGGTGCTTCTGTACTCGGCGGAAGGGTGAGGGGTGCACGATGGTCGCGGTGGTGCTCATCCGCGCGACGTCGGCGTTCTTGGGCGGCTGCGGAGAGAGAACCATAGAGGGAGAGAGAACCAGGGAGTGAGGGGAAAGGGCAGAGAGGTCCGGGGCGTCTCCGTGGCGCGAGGGGGGGGGGGGAAGGGAGAGCTCGCCAGCGCGAAGCAGGAGGTGGCGCACGGGCGCGCGTGCGCTGTCTCCCTCCTCTGCCTACTGGCAGAGGTAGGTGATGACTGGCACGGGCCAGGTGGGCCGGCCCAGTCAGGTAGGTGGTCCGGGTAAGCTTCCTCTCTCTTTCTCTCTCCTTTTCTATTTTTGTTATGTTTTCTATTTATGCAAATTTGTTTAGATTTGGTTTTCAAACCAAATTACTTTTAAAAATTCTGAAAATAGTTATGGGCACTAAATGAATTATTCCAGAGGCCCTCAACTAATTCCAAAATTGTTGGAGCATTTAAAAATATTTATATTATTTAAATGCCCCAATTCAAATACAATATGAGTTAATTCAAAAATCCAGAATGGCCTAGAAATATGTGCATCAATTTTGGAAGAGGTTCTAGACCAATTCAAAAATGATGGGCATTTATGAAGGGCATTTTGGGTTCATTGAAAAGATTTAATTTTGACCCTAGTTGAATTCCATTTGCTGCTAGGGTTTATCAGTCCCCATTTCAGCTTAAATAGAATTTAAACATGATGCAACAAGATGCAAAACACCAGGCAGTACCAGAAGCTAGGGATGTGACAGCTCACCCCTACTAAACAAGAATCTCGTCCCGAGATTCAAGACGTGAGGTAAGAAGACAGAGGGGACACCAAGCTAATAACACGATCTTCATGATCCAACTGCCCTTCTCGGAGATGTTGATCCACTACATCATATTGATTATGACATACTTTCCTTCGAGGATTTCATCCACGTGATGACGACGGAAAGAAGCTATACTAGGATTGATCTTCTCGAAGATCGAGCTATACAAGATCAACTCACGGAATGAGATGTCGAAACATCTCGAATTGAGACACAAAACACATCCAGAGGAATGGAAGAGCAACGACGGGGTTTGATTGGGTGGGCAACAACTCCACGCTTAAGTAGATGGTGCATGGCTTCAGAGTAGCAAGGAGACGAATTGCTATGACTCCATATTAGGGCACCTTTGAGAAGGTGACTCGTAGAATTATTCCCTTAAGTGGCAAGAAGAATTACTTTTGATACAAAGCTCTTTGAAACTCTTTATACCAGCCTGAGACAGTTCACACATGATCGTTTAAAGGAGTTCGAAGGAATGACATACCCAGACTGGAAAGGAAACTAGAGTTATAAGACAACTCGGAAAATGGAAGGCACATTCCAATAGATACCGAGAATATAACCTAGTGCCTGAACGTGCTCTCCAGAACTTGAGCATTTCCGTATTCATCAAGGTTTTACCAACATCCGTGCCGAGGATCCTGGCAACACATCATACTACCATGATGAACGGTGATGGAGGATGCAGATGCAAAGGAGGACATCGCTTTCTCAGATTTTTCCTTAGCAATGCCAAAGAAGCCAATCTGGATGATCGACCGAGAGACATTTAGCACTCCGCTTCTAATGTTCCCCTTGATGTGCTAGCGTAACCCATTAACAGGTATGGTTTGAAATCTAGAACATCAAGTAAAAGGTCGGACTTCGGGAGCACAGGAATCCACAAGGAATAACTATGGAAGTAAATCCTGCAAGATCCTTATGGGGAGGTGGCCAACTTCCTCAATCAGGATACTACAATAATAAGTCTTCCGGTTGGGTGTGTTGGCCACAACATCCTCTTTACCGGTTACAGAGAGACCAACATTACAGTCCTTGAGAAACATTCCAACCATCATATCTGCCTGAGATTCAGATCTGGTTGGTGTCAGGATATTCCAGACTCATCAAGTCTAGAAAGAAAAATGAAAGTTTGCAACACAAATCGACGAGATGACGTTGCCAGATTCTCGGGGAAATGAACTACGGTAGCAAGCTCCAAAACATGAGTTGGTTCTGCTACACACATGTGAACAAGCTGTCCTAGACGAGCATGACCACATAGTAGTCTTATAATAAAACACTACCGAGTTCAGGTTGGGAACCATCATCGAGGATAACGAAGTCCTAACATAAGTCATGACTAGTTGTTATGAAGGAACTCCTTCTCCTTGAACAAATCAATCAGTGGCTTGGTGTGCTAGGAATACATACGGAATGGAGGTAATTAATCTACCAAACCATAGAATACTTCACACGTATGCATGACTGATTTGGGATGATTCCAAGAGAAACAAAACAAACCTTTCTCAAATTCATGGCGGCAACTTACACCTAATGCACGTGAACTTGGAGAAAGTCACTTCTTTCACCAAAACATATACCTCATGAGCGGAACACAAAGGCAATGCTTACAAAGTTTCCAACACTAGCTCAACGTTCAACATGAATCATGGGGGAGACAAAATGCTGCTGATGGGCTCAATAGCAACTCATCGGAATTTCCATATCACTAGACTTCCACCATCATGTGAACACGGTGATAGCATTGGTCAGACCAAAAGATGTAATAGTGTATGCTCGAGGGATCAACCACGAGTAAGACACAATTACGAACATCGTTGGTTCTGATTTGACTTGAGAATAGCCCATACTAAAGTCAAAGTTTTGACAAGGCAATAGATCCAACAACTGATCACGAGGACCAACCGATGGAAATATCATCTTTCTTCAACACACACACACACACAGAAGATATCCCTTAGAGATGAACTAAGTTAAGCAAAGCTTCTACCTTCCAACTCTCCAAGTTGTTGTCTAGCTCAACCAACTAGCTCAGGGATATCCAACACGGATTCTTGGAGAAGGGGTGATTTATAGGAAAACCAATTTGAACACGAGCTCAACATAGCGGTCAGGTGACAACCAGGTAATACTTCCGAGAAGATCTTCGGAAAATCACGAACCACTGATATGTCACATAAGCTCGGGAGCAATCTTGCTTTCGAGGCAAGACGATAAGATCAAATAAGCAAGGATTGACACTAACTTAACTCATTGATCGAAAAGTGCACCGGAATAAGGACTAGGTAGCACGATCTATCTTAGAATGATGATTCAATAACCAACATGCTAAGAATGAGAGTATTGTCCATTTACTACCAAGCAACTAGTTGCTAGGAGTATTGATTTCACACATCATGGTTCACTTGTCGGCATTCCGGTTGCGACAACACGGAACGCGGAATGAGAAATGATGGCAGGAAGTATCACTGCGTCAAGAATTCATAAGAGAAGGTGCAATTCTCATGATGTTCCTGAAATAAAGTGGGTAATACTCCAAGGTGGAACTGAACAAAAGTTGGTTTAACATTTGATATGTGGAATACAACTACTTTGACCCAATCCTAGATATGGATGAGGTATTGGAGTTTGTTTCTCCTAGTCATTCTAAAATAGAATGGCTCGACGGACCACTAGAGTAATAGGCATCGATAAACACGATTGCCAACTACTCCTTACTATCAATTGATAGACGAGGGACAGAAAACATCCGGAGAGAGACAACTCAAAAGAACATATAACTTTCTGAGTTGTGTACGCATGGATTAGTATGTCGAACAAGTTCAACATATTTCTTTCGGATAACCCATGCAGAAGAAGAAGGACTGGCAGAGTCACAATTTGAATGGAGAACTCGTTAAGAGCACTCTTATTGTGATCTTTTGGTTCAAAAGAACTTCTGCCAAAATGGTTCATGGTATTTGGAAGAAGGGAATACCACGGACCTCGAGGACTATCACAAAAGTTACTAATAACGTAAAGGAACTAGCAAACCTATCAACATGAGGTAAGTAGGGTGAATCTCGGGTCCAAGAACCCAGGAATAGAATACCTACTAACTAAATGGCATCACGGGATGCTTTCGAGAATGGTGGCCAGAATCATCACACTGGGAACACAAAGCATGGATGGATTACTAGGTGATACTATAGACACCTAGGTTCATAATAATAGCTCCAACATAAATGTCGAGGCAACAGAGTACCTCAACTCACCGATTAGTGTGCTTAATCTGGCCTAAAGGAACATCGAAACCAGAGGGAAAGGATTTTGCAAATGCACCAGATTGTTTAGAAACCTGGGATGACTCGGACATCATAACAGCTGTAAATGCTCAAAATGATTTGAGACATCCTGCAAAATGGTGGCATAACCACTCAACATCACAATATCAAGGTTCTGAGGCCAGTTATGAACATATGGAAGTAGTAGGAACTGAACTGAGGCTTGAACTCAACAATCCTAGGCAACTACGGTTTAGTAACACATCATCCTGAGAGATAGAAGAGAAGCCTAGTTCTTAATCCCCGTAGAAGAGAAGAGGATGACTCAGATCAGAAGGCCATGAGGTATAAGGAGTAAAAAGAGCCTTACATTCCCTTCCACAATCAATTCCCTTATATAACTAAAGCATTTCTAGACACAACTTTGACCAGTTTGGCTTCGTAAACCTACAGGCAGTCAATCTCTGATACCAAAGTTGTCAGGACCCTGATCCTAGGTCACACTGATCTAGCATGTAACACATCATATCACTTTGCGGCCTCACGCACGGTATTCCCACGGGTGCCACCTTACCTGGCCCGGGACCGTTTGCGCCTTTTGGCTCACATATATGATAGTGTCGCTAGCATCCATATGACAGAGAACCCGGGCCGACATGGCTAGTCGTGAACCCAAAGCGGCACTAACCCATGGGGACAGGCATACATGAATCACATCGAGCATGTCAGTCAGCAGCGTGTGAATCCGGGCTGTAGCACTGGGCTAACAGGACTCCGGGAACCCGGGCTGTAGCAGGCTAGGCAGGACCCCGAATATCACTGCGTGACATTTCCCCGAAGGGACAGACACAGGAACGAAGTGAAACACATGCCGGCCAGTCAAGTGTCCTAAGCAGTAGTGTTGGGATAGCAAGACTCCGGTGAACCGGGCTGTAGCGGACTACTATGGCTCATGGAAGCACAAGACTACATTTCCCCATAAGAGAGGCTACCAAGGATAAACAACTAGGTTGTCGGATCCCACACATACCAAGCATTTCAATCATGCACACAATATGCTCGATATGTGTAAATACAACATGGCATCACAACATAACTCTACGACTCAAGTATTTATTCATTAGGCTCCGAGGAGCGAGATATTACAAACATGGGTCTCATGACCCAACATTCAGAGCATACAAGTCAAAGCACATGCGGAAGCTAAACATGTCTGAGTACAGACATCTACAAATGAAAAAGGCTAAGAAGCCTGACTATCTACCAGATCCCGCCGAGGGCACAAGATCGTAGCTGAGGTATCAAGCTAAACATCGAAGTCTAAGCGGTACTACTAGCGAGACTGAAGTCTCTCTGCAAAAAACATAAAATAGGCAAACGTGAGTACAAATGTACCCAGCAAGACTTACATCAGAACTAGCTACATATGCATCGGTATCAATAAAGGGGGTGGTGGAGTTGAACTGCAGCAAGCCAGCTTTGACTCGGTGGCTATCCTGTACTACGACCGCAAGTAACTCTTTTAAGGTGGCGCACACGAGTCCACATATTCACCATATCAATACACCATTATGGATCCGCTCCCGTCTCCCTACGAGAAGGCCATCCATAGCACTCACGCTTATCTTGCGCATTTTAGAGTATCCACTTTCACTTGTCTATGAACTATGCAAGGGGTCCAAGTTTCCATATCCGAGGAATCCGGCTATTCGAATAGATAATGATAACCCTGCAGGGGTGTACTTCTTCACACACGCTCTCGCCACTTACCACCATGTACACGTCATGTACCTCGACAACCTTCAAGCGGAAGCCTGGCGAGGGAGTCGGCCACGACCTGACTAATCATACAAGTCTCTAGTCCAGGTTTATCGCCTATTCGGGTTCCATCCGCAAGGAGATCCGGCCGGGGTGTCGCTCACGGCCCCAAACGATGTGAGCAGGGTTCCCAAGCCCACCAACCGGGTGCCACTTGGTACACCGTGCCACTGTGCCTAGTCTGTCCCAAGCCCACCTGTACCGGGTGCCACTTGGTAGACTACTAACACTACCTACAAACACCAGAAACTAGTTGCAACTCCTGGGCAGAGATCAAGTTGATTAATAAGTCGAGAGGGGCACTTAAGCATTCCAATGTGTGGTAGTAACTGTTCGTGGATCACAAACATAGAACTCAGTTCCTGAGGACGACTGCAATGAGACAACCCACCATGTACTCCTACATGGCCTCTCACCGCTACCTTTACCAAATCGTGTTCACACACTTAGCTGTCAGCAGTAGGACATGTTCACCACATTCCAATTCATTCCCGATGAATCAGACCTGACTCAACTCTAAGCAATAGCAGGCATGACAATCAAGCATGAATGAGTAGGCACATCAGGGCTCAAACAACTCCTACTCATGCTAGTGGGTTTCATCTATTTACTATGGCAATGACAGGTCATGCAGAGGATAAGGGGCTCAACTACCGCAGCATGTAACAGTTGAATCGTTGTTGTCCTAATGCAGTAAAAGAGAGCAGGAGTGAGAGAGTGGGATTGTATCGGAATGAACAAGGGTTTTTTGCTTGCCTGGCACTTCTTAAGATAATATAGTTCTTCATCGGTGTCATCGATCACGACGCCGAAGCAACTTCTACTGAGAGGGGACAAATACCGGCAACACAGAGAAAACACAATCAATGCAATGCAACAATATGATGCGTGAATATGACATGGCAAAATGAGTGTGTTTTGGGTTAATGCAAGCTAGAACAGATTGAAATGAGTCCATTTGAACCAAAGATTCAAATGCAAACCCATTTTATGAAGTCATACTAGTGCATTAACTTGTTTCACCTAAACAGCAAGGTTATTGTGTTCTAACATGCATGAAACCAGTACATATGGATAGATTGGATTTTTCTGATAATTTTTCATATATAAATTATTTCATTTGGAGTTATGGTTGAATTTCTATGATTTTTTGAAGTTTGTAGTATTTTTTGGAATTTCCTATATAAAATAAAATCCAGAAAATGCTTTACTGCGTCAACATGACATAGGTGTGACGTCAGCAAGTCAACTGGGTCGGCCAGGTCAAACCTGACCTGTGGGTCCCATATGTCAGTGTTTCAGGCTGGTTTGTGTCACAGACATGTGGGCCCAGTCAACAGCCACGTCAGCTTGGTCAAAGCTGACACGTGGGCCCACTATGGTTAGGTTAAAGGTAAACCGGGGTTACCCCATGGTCAATTAGACTGGTGGGGCCTGCCTGTCAGTGACACAGGGCGAGGTTAACGCGGTAATTAGCCTCAGGCTAATGACGCCACGTCAGCGCACCGGAGTTAGGCGCCGGCGACCAAACCCGACGGCGGAGGATCGCCGGAGTTGCTCGGGACGGCGCTACAGGGGTCGGCTTGACGCGCTGGAGGCACGAGAGGGACGCCCATCCTCGCGCGCATCCAGGGGCTCACGCGGGAGGCTGCGGGGTGGCCGGAGACGATGGCCACGGCAACCATGGCAGTGGCCGGAGCTACGGGAACGGCGGGTTCGGCGCTACGGAGCTCGGGAGGGGAAGCCGTTGGTGGCTACGGGCTCGTGGAGGGACGCAGAGCACGTTCCAGTGCTTGGATGCAAGCGGCGGTGGCAGTGGCCACGACGGCATCGAGGCCAGCGGCGAGGAGCTCACGGCTCCGGCGGTTGGCGTGGTTAGAGGAAGAAAAATACGGCGGGGCTAGGGGGAGAGGAGTCAGGAGCTCACAGGGAGGCGACACAGTAGGTCAGGGGCTCGGGGACGTCCTTGACGGCGCGAATCGACGGCGAGGGGCTCGGGTGCCCGAGGTTGAAGATGACCGCGATGGCGATGAGGCAGGGCCTCCTGGCGTCTCCTAGCTTGATTGGGGGGACGAGGAGGCTTCGGCGGTGCTTCTGTACTCGGCGGAAGGGTGAGGGGTGCACGATGGCCGCGGTGGTGCTCATCGGTGCGACGACGGCGTTCTTGGGCGGCTGCGGGGAGAGAACCAGAGAGGGAGAGAGAAACAAGGAGTGAGGGGAAAGGGCAGAGAGGTCCGGGGCGTCTCCGTGGCGCGAGGGTGGGGGGGAAGGGAGAGATCGCCAGCGCGAAGCAGGAGGTGGCGCACGGGCGCGCGTGCGCTGTCTCCCTCCTCTGCCTACTGGCAGAGGTAGGTGATGACTGGCACGAGCCAGGTGGGCCGGCCCAGTCAGGTAGGTGGTCCGGGTAAGCTTCCTCTCTCTCTCTCTCCTTTTCTATTTTTGTTTTGTTCTCTATTTATGCAAATTTGTTTAGATTTGGTTTTCAAACCAAATTACTTTTAAAAATTCTGAAAATAGTTATGGGCACTAAATGAATTATTCCAGAGGCCCTCAACTAATTCCAAAATTGTTGGAGCATTTAAAAATATTTATATTATTTAAATGCCCCAATTCAAATACAATATGAGTTAATTCAAAAATCCAGAATGGCCTAGAAATATGTGCATCAATTTTGGAAGAGGTTCTAGACCAATTCAAAAATGATGGGCATTTATGAAGGGCATTTTGGGTTCATTGAAAAGATTTAATTTTGACCCTAGTTGAATTCCATTTGCTGCTAGGGTTTATCAGTCCCCATTTCAGCTTAAATAGAATTTAAACATGATGCAACAAGATGCAAAACACCAGGCAGTACCAGAAGCTAGGGATGTGACACAAAAATATTTTTGAAAAGATTTTTACTGCCCTTAATTAAGTACTTGCAGTGCAAACCTCAATCAAGGGGTTTTTGGAAAACTAATTTTTGAAAATACTATTTGGCCAAATTATTTTTGTAAGAAAATACTATATTGCACTATACACATGGCATGATCATTGCGAAAAGGTTTTGGATCAAGGAGAAGGAGTATAAGAGTTGGAGGATTTATTTGATTTTTAGAGCACTTGCAAGCAATAGTCAAACATTCAATCAAAGCAAAGACAAAACACTCAAAAGTTTTTGTCAAACCACATTTTATCATGATTTATTAGCTTAAGTGTTGTGGCATGAAAATAAGTGTGTGACACGAAGTGAGCGATCGGTCCCATCGAGATTGCAATGTAAATTCACTGTTTCCTTTTCGTAACATTTCGGTCTCACCGAAAAGAGCGAATCGGTCCCACCAAGTTTACCTGACCAACCCTTGGTTAGCTTATTACCAAAATCGGCCCCACCGAGTTTGTATAATCGGTCACACCGAGATTACATTATGCCCAAACCCTAACCATATCGGTCCTACCGAGTTGCATCTCAGTCCCACCGAATATACTAACGGCCACTAGATTTGCTAAATCGGTCCGACCGAGTTTAACGATTCGGGCACACCGAGTTTGGTAAATTGTGTGTAACGGCTAGATTTTGTGTGGAGGCTATATATACCCCTCCACCCACTCTTCATTCGTGGAGAGAGCCATCAGAACAGATCTTCACTTCCAATACACATTTTCTGAGAAAGAACCACCTACCCTTGTGTTGAGCTCAAGATATTCCATTCCTACCATATGAATCTTGATCTCTAGCCTTCCCCAAGTTGCTTTCCACTCAAATCTTCTTTCCACCAATTCCAAATCCTATGAGAGAGAGTTGAGTGTTGGGGATACTATCATTTGAAGCACAAGAGCAAGGAGTTCATCATCAACACACCATTTATTACTTCTTGGAGAGTGGTGTCTCCTAGATTGACTAGGTGTCACTTGGGAGCCTCCGACAAGATTGTGGAGTTGAACCAAGGAGTTTGTAAGGGCAAGGAGATCGCCTACTTCGTGAAGATCTACCGCTAGTGAGGCAAGTCCTTCGTGGGCGATGGCCGTGATGGAATAGACAAGGTTGCTTCTTCGTGGACCCTTCGTGGGTGGAGCCCTCCGTGGACTCGCGCAACCGTTAACCTCCATGGGTTGAAGTCTCCATCAACGTGGATGTACGATAGCACCACCTATCGGAACCACGCCAAAAACATACATGTCTCCAATTGCGTTTGAATCCTCCAAACCCTTCCCTTTACATTCTTGCAAGTTGCATGCTTTACTTTCCGCTGCTCATATACTCTTTTGCATGCTTGCTTGAATTGTGTGAAGATTGCTTGACTTGTGCTAAGATAGCTAAAATCTGCCAAGAACTAAAATTCGGAAAAGGATAGATTTTTATTTGGTCAAGTAGTCTAATCACCCCCCTCTAGACATACTTCCGATCCTACAAGTGGTACTAATTTTGCTAGTTGGAAGCATAAGATGAAAATGCATATTCTTGGACATAACCCCGCTGTTTGGGCTATTGTGTGTGTTGGCTTGCAAGGTCACTTCTTTGATGGGAAAGAACCAAACCGTGAAGCTACCGCGGAAGAGTTGAAGATGCTGCAATACAGCGCTCAAGCTTGTGATATTCTCTTCAACGGATTGTACCCCGAAGAATTCAACAAAATCAGCCGTCTTGAGAATGCAAAGGAAATTTGGGATCCTTTAATTGATATGCACGAAGGTACCGACTCCATCAAGGAATCCAAATTGGATGTGCTTCAAAGTCAACTTGACAAGTTCAAAATGAAGGATGGTGAAGGTGTCGCTGAAATGTACTCTAGGCTTGCTCTTATCACAAATGAGATTGCCGGCTTAGGGAGTGGAGAGATGACCGATAGATTCGTCATCAAGAAGATCCTAAGAGCCTTGGATGGAAAATATGATACCGTGTGCACATTGATCCAAATGATGCCCAATTACAAAGATCTCAAGCCAACGGAAGTCATTGGAAGAATTGTTGCTCATGAGATGTCACTCAAGGATAAAGAGGAACTTCACAACAAATCAAGTGGAGCTTACAAAGCCTCATGTGAAGCCCCCACATCATCAAGTGAGAAGCAAACCTTCAATGAAGAATTGAGCTTAATGGTAAAGAACTTAAACAAGTTCTACAAAAGTAGAAGCAAAGATAGAAGCTCCAAGGCAAGGTCCTACAATGACAAAAGATCTTCTAGTCGAGAGCGAAACTGCTATAACTGTGGAAGACCTGGACACTATTCCAATGAGTGTACGGGTCCCTACAAGAGAAGAGAAGACTCCCCCAAAAGAAGAAGTAGAAGAGAAGAATCGCCATCTAGAGAAAGAAGGAGTAGAGATGATCGTTATGAACGAAGACACTCACGGAGAAGCAAGGATTCGGAAAGAAAAGAAAAGTCATCAAGGAGCTACACAAAACGAAGACATCAAGCTCATGTTGGTGAATGGGTATCCGGCTCCGACTCCGACAACCACTCCGAGAGAAGTTATCACTCCGATTCTGAATATACTCAAGATGAAGGTGTTGCCGGTCTAGCACTTGTGTCAACCAACTCCTATGACATATTTGACTCACCAAATGAAGGAGTTGGAACATGCTTCATGGCTAAAGGCCCAAAGGTAACACACCCCGAGTATGTTGATTTCAATAGTGATGAAGATGACTTGTTAGGTGATGATGATTTACTTGTTGACAACTCTAGGGATGAATACTATGATGAAACGTCAATTAATCAAACTAATCAAGATAAAATGAATGACAATGATAAGGAGAAGACAGAGTCTCTAACTAAAAAACTAAACACTCTTAAGTTAGCTCATGAAACTAACTTAGAAGACCATCGAGAACTTTTAAGAACACATGAGAAATTACGCTTTGAAAAGCTCAACCTTGAGCAAGATCATGAGTTCTTAAAAGCAAACAATGATGATCTTTGTAAGAAAAGTTCTTCTTACATTTCCAAGCGTTTACTCTTATCCACTTACATGTCTCAAGTCAAGTCTAGTAACAAGAACAAGAAAGATTCTTCCTCTAGTAGTAACAATGATCATGTTAAATCCAATATTGCTGCTTCTAGTAGTTCTCTTGATTCCACTAATGATTCTCTTAGCCAAGTTACACTTGAGCAAGAAAATAGCCTATTGAAGGGAATTATAGAGAAAGGAGTGTACAAGAGCCTTGCCGGGAGTAAGCAGTTCGAGGAAATTGTACGCAAGCAAGGAAGGCACTGGAAGAATCAAGGTGTTGGTTTTGAAAGGAAGTTCAATGCCAATGGAGTTGAGTGGGAATAAGATCAATACCCCAAGACAAAGTTTGTTCCTCAACAAGAGAAGTATGATCCTACTTCTTTCAAAGAGACACAAGCTCAAGATGATCTTCCACCACAAGACTACAAGCAAAAAGGCAAGGACAAGCTTCAAGAGGAAATTGATGCATTTGAAGAAGCTCCTAAGACCTTAGTCAAGTGGATTACCAAGACTACTTCAAGTTCCACTTCATCAAGTACGACTACAACTCCAAGGATTCTCATCAAGATGGTGTGGATCCAAAAGAAGAAGAACTAGAGAGTTCTTGAGGGTGACTCCGCCAACATACTTCACTCTTATCATTTTGGCAAGAACAAGTGCAATCAACTTCCATATCTTGCACTAGTTCAAGGAGTCACAAATCCTCTTGTTGGTAAGTCAAGGGACAAGGTAACCTAAAAGCTTTCATAGACATCATCTTATGTGTGCATCACTCTATGTCTATGGATATCCTTGTTTGTTCCTTGTGGGACTAACCCATGTAGGTATTGAAAGTGCAATTCACTCCAATGGATAGCTCCAATTGATCTACATCAACATTGAGCATCCACATCTTCAACATCTACATGAAGTCATCATTGACAAAACCCAAGGTTAGTTCATCCCTCTTAGGGGGGATATCACATCTAGGGGGGGCTTTACTCTAAGACTTGAGCTAAAGCAACTCTAATGGTGTGAACACAACAATGCTTTATGTAAAAGTGGTAACCCCAATCATGCTTAAACCATGAGTATGACCTATGATAAAATGTTCTCATTTGACTCCTAAGTCAATATACTCATATATAGATGACCTAGTCATCGCCAATTGCTTGATAGATGCTAGAATTGGTTGCGCATGCTTTGCCACATATTTCAATTTCCATTTTATTGTGTGAGCATGTTGATTGCATATTTCAGTCATTCGAGGACATCCACTTGTTGTTTTGATTCATTGGTTTTCTTTTCTTGCCAAGTGGATGGACAAGAATGTCTACGAACCTTCTCTAGCTATCTATGCTTTTCTCATCTCAAACTCTATTCATGCTACATCACAAATTTTGATCAAGTCAAATTCAAACCACTCTGTGTGAGGAGCACTCGGAGTCCCAGATTTGTCATAGACTTAAACTTCCAAAACTTCTTTGTGCTTTTCGGTCTGACCGATTCCTCCATTTCGGTCATACCGAGATCACTAAGTCGATCTAGGTTTTCACCTCGGTGCAACCAACTAGAACTGTTCGGTCACACCGAGTTGCCCTAACTGTCAACAGTTATGCATCTCGGTGCCACCGAGTTGTTCCACTCGGTCACACCGACAGGGTCGGGCTATATATACTCACGGGCAAAATTTTGGAAATTTCTCCGAAACCTCTTCGCCCGCGCATAGCTCGCTCTGCCTCCTGGGTCTCCGGATCGTCCTCCTCGTCGCCAGCCGCCTCCTATAGCTGGTGCCGCCGTTGCCATCGTAGCGAGTCCGCCGTCGAACTAGGGTATGGAGCCGATCACAGTGCTATTCCCTTCCAATTCCTAGCACATTGTGTTCTTTATGATTCTTGCTACGACTGAAACACTCCTATCCAGTCAAAACAATCCGTAGAATAGTTGAGATTCAAAAATTTAGGTTTATGTTTCCGCCGAAACCATCTCGGACCCACCGGGTTGCGGAACTCGGTTCCACCGATTCGGCCACGGCCATTGCACATGTGGTTCTCGGTCTGACCGATAATTACAAATCGGTGAGACCGAGTTCAGGACTTTGTGAAACCCTAGCAGTCTCGGTGCCACCGAACTGTGACTCGGTCTGACCGAGTTCACTAGTTTTGGTCCCAAAAGCTGCTTCGGTATCACCGTGTTTGCAAATCGGTTGATCCAAAATGCTTTCTGTGGAAAACTAAAACTAAGTTTTTGACTCATTCTTTTGCAAAAATCTCTGCATTTTGTGATGCTCATCCACTCTATCTCACCTATAAACTATTCACAGGGTCAGCAGTCAGAGTTTGCAACATGTCTGATCAGAGTGACAGCCAGAACAAATCTGAGGAGCAGGTTCATATGAGTGAGGGCACTAGTCCCTCTAGCATTTCTGATGAGGGTAGTAGGAGCACCCCAAGCAACTTGCCTAAAGCTGCCACTAGAGCTAGCAAGAAGAGAACTTCTGAGTCAGAAGATGAGGACTATGTGGCAGAAGAGGAAGCCACATCCAAGAAGAAGGTGCTCAGGAAAGAGTATGGCTCAGCTGCAACCATCAAGCCTGGAATGCACAAAAAGGCACCTGCAAGGAGAGTTCCCACTTCTAAGCCTAGGAAGGCTGTAACTGAAGAAACCATGAAGCTTGTCATGGAATCTGAAGAGGAAGCAAGTGGCCAAGACAAGAAGAAGAAGAGAGTCAGAACTACCACTGCCAGAGTTCTTGGCAAATCCTCCATGAGGAGAGACTCAGATGGAGAAGAGGAAGAAGAGGTTGCTGCACCAGCACCCAAGGCACATAAGCTTATGGGCGATGCCATAAGGACATGGGCTACTACATCCAAGCCCAAGGAAGCACCCAAAGCTGCATCTAAGCCCAAGAGTGCACCAAAGAGAAACACCAGGAACATATCTGCTGCTGAAAAGAACAAGGCCCCAGTGCCTGTCGGCGTTCTGGGAACGGGGGTCCCCAGACTTGCCTGCCTGCGGCCTGCGGCATGGCTCGAAAGGGGGCCCAGCACGGCCCATCTTCATCAACACGAGACCCAAGACCCTCGCGAGGGGCCAAGCCTCGCGGGGCGGGTGACACGGCGCTTCCTCAGGCACGGCCTCGTCAGGCTGGCTCACGAGGAGGCGGAGAGATCAAGGTGGGGTACCTCACGAGGTGCCCATGACGCAAGCCATGATGACCAAGGGTGCCAGGCGGGCGCCAGCCCGCGCAGTGTCTCCCTTTCCTCTTTGGTGCAAAGGGGGCAAGCGCAGGCGAGAGCATCAAGCAAAGGCATCCATTTCAGTGCAACAAGACCAAGACCAGTCCAACGGTGGGAAGGAGGTCATCGTGGAGCCCAGAACGGCGTCACCACAGGGCCTTTGGCAGGCGAGGACCAACTTTAGTCAGGATAAGTGTACCAGATGTTCCCCTCCAAATTGTCCAATTGTTGGCACCCTTCCCGCTCAATATTTGGGAAGAGGCCGAGGGCCTTTGCCTATAAATAGGACTAGCCACCCCCAGGGTAGAGGCATCTAGCATCTAGTGATCGGGCATCTAGCATCTAGTGATCGGGCATCTAGCATCTAGTGATCGGGCATCTAGCATCTAGTGATTGAGCATCTGGCATCTAGCAATCAGATCATCAAGAAACCAGCTAGAAAGACTCAGGCAGCAGAGAGAGAGAGAGAGAGAAAGAGAAGGGCGGCTGAACTCCCCCTAGCAGCTCATCGCCCTAGCTAAGAGCAGACCCTCGCGAGGCTGTTCTCCCTTGTATTGTTCATCGTCATTAGCCCAAGAGGCAATCCACCCACCACAAACTAGAGTAGGGTATTACACCACAATGGTGGCCCGAACTAGTATAAACCCTGTGTCTTTTGTGTTGTTCTTTCAGTGGTTAGATCTTTGCGAGACGGAGAGGTAGAGGGCATAATCTCCGCGCGCACCCCAGAGTTCGAACCTTAAGGGTCTTCTGGAACCCGAAATCCGACATTTGGCGCGCGAGGTAGGGGTGCGCCGGAATTTGTCTTCCACCGCTCCGTTCTCCTCTGGCCGTCGCATCCATGTGTGACGCTCGTCGTACCCGCGCCGAGCGCAGGGCCGCCATCACTTCCCGCGTCGCCCAGACGGCTCCCGTCGGTGGGCGTCCTCGTTGTTCCCCGTCGCCCGCCATCAACGCCGCCACCGGCCCGGCGGGGAACGAGCAGCAAGCGTCGTCTCAGCATCCGTCCGTGCGGCAAGACGGCCGCACCGCTACTCCATCGCCCACACCAGCTGGCTCTTCGTCCCGCACGCTCCATGCACCCTTGGAGGCTCGAGCTGCGCTCATCGCGGCAAACGAGCTCCTGCGTTACCGTCCCGTCGACGACGTCTACGAAGAGTGGCTCGACCGCGTCGCCGAGCTCGTCCGCGCCGCAGGGGGCTCTCCTGCGCCGTCCGCTCCGCTGCGCCGCACCCCGCCCCGCGCGGGCAATGAAGCTCCGGGGGCGTACCAGCCACCTCCTCTCCAATAAGACGCCATGGCTCCAAGGCGCGTGGCCCCTGGGTGGAACCCGCTCCGTCAGGTGCCAGCCTAGCAAGAACGGAGCTGCCAAGAAGTCCCTCGACCGCAAGAGGCTGCCCGGGTGCTACCTGCTCCGGCTCGTCGTGACCCTGCTCTAGCTCCGGCACGTCAAGACCCCGTGCTGCTCCCAACTGCAGCGCATGGGGACCCGCAAGGCCAAGCTCTCCCTCAACCAAAGCCTCCCGTGGCCACTGCTGGCTGCCGCGCCTACACCATCGAGCTGCATAGCATCGCATGGCCCGGCAAGTTCAAGCCAGACCTGCCTCCTCGCTACGACGACACGACCGACCCTGCAGAGTTCCTCCTGCTCTATGAGCTGGGCATCGAAGCTGCCAGCGGGGATGAAAAGGTCATGGCAAACTGGTTCCCCATGGCGCTCAAGGAAGGGGCTCGCACCTGGCTCCTGAACCTGGCCCCAGGCACGATCTCTTCCTGGGACCAGATGCGCACCCGCTTCATCGCCAACTTCCAAGGTACTCGCGACCGGCCACCTGCCGTGAGCGACATGCGCCGCATCAAGCAACAACCCGGAGAGACCCTGCAAAAGTACATCCAACGCTTCAACAGTGCGCGCCTCAAGATCCCCAAGGTGTCCGAGGAAGCCATCATCTCAGCCTTCATCGATGGTGTGCGCGACGTCAAGATGAAAGAGGAGCTGGCGATGCATGAAGACTTGTGCACCTCCCTGGAGCTGTTCAACTTGGCGACCAAGTGCGCCAGGGCTAAGGAAGGGCGTCTCTCCCTCCTCGAGCTGCCCGCCGCAGACCCAGAAGAGAAGAAGCCCAAGGCCAAGGACGCGAAGCGCAAGGGGGCTGCCGTGCTCGCGGCGGAACCGGACACCAAGTGGGGCAAGGATCTGCCCGAATCCTCCAGGGGCAGTCGGTACTGTGTGTACCACGACCTCCGCACCCACAACACCAATTAATGCCAAGAGCTCCACGCCGTGTGAGAAGGAAGGATCGGCCGTCCTCCTGACCGCGCTGACCGGGGCTACGGCCGAGGAGGAGGAAGAAATGCAGGACACTGGGAAGACTGCGGCCCACGCCAAGGGTGGCGTGATCAACCTCGCGAGGACCGCTGGCGAGACCTGCCTCGCGAGGGGGACTGGAGGGATCAGCCTCGTGAGGATCGCCCGCAGGGCAACGCAGGCCTCCCCCCACTGTCGCCTCAGCCGAGGAGGAACGAGGACCGCCATCAAGACGAGGGGGCTGGGGGCTTCCAGGAGCCGCGCGCAATCGCCTGCATCCTGGGCGGAGCTCAAGCCCCAGCCTCCAAACACATCTTCAAGGAGTTTTCCCGCGAAGTGAATGCAGTCCTCCCCAGGCTCGAAGCAACGCGCCCTCTCAGGTGGTCGGCGTGCGCCATCACGTTCAGCTCAGCTGATCAGCTCAAGTGCGCGGCCACAGCCGGAGTCCTCCCGATGCTTTGCTCCCCAGTCATCAGCAACGTACTGGTCACCAGGACCCTCATCGATGGTGGAGCAGGGCTCAACGTCCTGTCCGTGGAAATATTCAACAATCTCCAAGTGCCCTATGACCAGCTTCGGCCAACCAAGCCTTTCTCTGGAGTCACCGACGGTTCCACGATCCCGATCGGGTAGGTCCGCCTCCCTGTCACCTTCGGGGCCCGCAGCAACTACCGCACCGAGCTCATCGACTTCGACGTCGCCCACATCCGCCTGCCGTACAACGCCATCCTCAGGTACCCAGCGCTGGCCAAGTTCATGGCCGTAACTCATCATGGCTACAACGTCCTCAAGATGCCAGGAAGTGGCGGAGTCATCACGGTGCCATGTGAAGAGAAGGATGCAGTGTGTTCCCTGGAGCGAGCCTTTCAGGCCGCGTCACTAGAAGACCCAGATCGCGGAAGCAGGAGGCTTCCCGAGACCACCCTCAAGAAGAAGAAGGTGTCGTCCGGACCGGCCCCTTAGGAGGCGGGCCCCCCAGGGCCAACGTCTGCCCAAGGGGATCCTCCTTCCATCGCATAGGAAAGCGCGCTCGACGCCCTCCTCAGGCAGGGCTCGGGGGCTCTCACCTGGAGGGCCACCGACCTGGCCAAGGTCACGAGGGAGGCGCTTGGGCACCACGTGGAGGCGTGCTCCGAAGCACGTTTCCCTCAAGAAGGAGCGAGGCAAGGAAGGTCAGATCAGCAGGAGTTCGTCAACAAGGCCGTTCAAGAGCTACATGAGTCAAGAATCACGAGAGGTTGCCGCCGTCCACCGGATGTGGCTCCCCATCCAGCCGAGGATGGTGGGCTGCGTGTCTGCATCGACATACCAGGGCTCAATCAGGCCGCCACGACGGAACGCCTCTGGCCCTCGCAAGTGGGGCGTTGTGGAGGTCCACCCCACAGCTACGTTCGCATGCCTTACGGCTTGCCGAGCGTGGCTGCTGCGTACCAGCGCCTCATGAGGGGCATCATGGAGACTCAGGAAGACAGGCGTTCCGCAGCCCTGGCGGAGATGGAGATGATTCGCGAGGTGCCACTAGCGCCTCCGGAGCCTCCTGAGGCCCCTGGGCCTGGGGGCTCATGAGGATCGACTTTCGCAGCCTACCGAGTCGGCTGCACCAACACCACTTCATCCTCGACATCTTCAGGTGACATCTTTCAAGCTTCATTTCCGGCTGGGAACGCCCTCCCAGGGCTGCATCATTCCCAGGCCGTGTGGGTCCGTCCCTGCGGCATGTATCCCTTTTTATTTTTCGGTCATTAGCTTGCTTTGTTGGGGGCGCCCCTCGGGCTGCATCATCCCCAGGCCGCTCAGGCCAGGCCCAGTGGCGTGTATCTCCCTTGCGTTTATTTCCAGCTATGCATTCGCCTATCATGCTTGATTACTTGATGCCTGTCCACGGCACCTCTTCTTCTCCATGTCGACCACTTGCACGTTAAAGGGGTGGGTGGTACCTGAGAATCGCGACTCAGGGCTCTTACTGGCTCTCCAGCCCTCACCCTCTGGCCTTGTCCACGGCATCGCGACCTGGCATACCAGCGACAGCTGAGACAAGCTCGAGGGCCGGGACCCGAGGACGTAGAGTGCCGGCATCTAACCAAATTTGCAGGAACACATCACAAGATACGGCCCAGTGCCAGGCGCAACCCGCCTAGAGGTAGGGCCCTGTAAGTCCCGCGCCGGCTCACGGGCGCCCAAGTACACCTCACCTGCGCCAACCAGCAAGCTTCTGAGCAACTAACGATCGACTGATAATTACCACGGCAACCCCTTCTTCTTCCTATGACGAGTTTGCAGGATCCCCTGAAGGAATTACGCTAGCCGAGGCCCTCACGGAGTTCCCTTCATATTCGTCCGCGTGAAGCGCTTGCACGTTAAAGGGGGGCGCCTGAGCATCGCGACTCAGGGCTCCTACCGGCACTCCAGCCCTCACTCTCTGGCCTTGTCCACGGCATCGCGACCTGGCATACCAGCGACGGCTGAGACCAGCTTGAGGGCCGGGACCCGAGGACGTAGAGCAGAAAGGGGAGCAAAGGCGAGGGAGAAGGGGCACGCGAGGACCTCGCCAAGCAACTCCGCTCCTGCTGCCGCGCGGACCCGACGATACACCAGGAATAACCCCCGATTAACAAGATAAGTCACCACCCGAAAGCACCGGCTACCGTGGCACTACCCCCGCACCTAACCCAATTCCGTACTAGCAACGTCGCTCCCCTTTCTCACCGAGCGACGGCTGCTTGGGCGCCAAAGGGGACCTCCTAAGCATCGCGACTCAGGGGCTCTTACCGGACCCCGGGTCGCTCACCTCCTGGCCTTGACCACGGCATCGCGACCTGGCATACCAGCGACGGCTGACGCCGCCTTGGGACTGGGACCTGTCGACGCAGAGCACCAAACCCTCGCGAGGTTCGAAAGGGAGAACTAAACTATGACGGAATTGGCGACTCGCACAGTTCCATAGCAAGAGTTACATATTAACAAAAAGGATCACAGGCACCTTACAAGCCCCCATTGGGGCGCAGTGTGATTCCTCGCAGGAAACGGATCCTAAGGGATGCTAACTACGCGCGCCCCTGCAAAATACGCCATCATCAATAGTGGGCCGTCAAGCACCGGCGCCAACCCCATCCAGATCAGAGTCAGCGACGGCCAAGTGAGCCCGCTCTGCTCCGGGAGCGGCGCTGGCTCGTGGGCTCGTAGCTGTCGTCGCTCGTGTTCGGAGTCGCGAAGATCTCGCTGGGGTCGCTGGATCCTCCGGTGCTTCCGTCGCTTGTGGAGCCGTCCAGGGAGCGGTCGGCGCGCCTAGCCCTCACCATGGCAAGGTCCTGGCCGCCTCTCCCGGGGCAGCACTCCAGTCGGCGCCCATTCACGTCGAAGACCTTGAAGAACATCACCGAAGCGCCATCATACTCCAGGTGGATCGTGAGGGCGCCCCTTGCCCTGCAACCCCGAGCGATCTCGCCCCAGCCGCGAGTCATGAAGACCTCGCCCGAGGCAATGACCGCGACCTCTGCCTCGGTCGCGGGAGTGTTGTAGTCGGCGTGCTGCAACCATAGTTCCAGGAGTCTTCCCTGCGGGAAGACGGAGGCGAAGAAGGGAGGAAAGCGAATCCATGTTCGAGGGGGCATGGTGGCGTGGAGCACTAGCTCGCGGGATGAGCCCTCGGCGTGGACCCCAGGAGGAACGACCCACACCTTCATGACCCGTCGGCGCCGGCGACGGCGCTGGACGCGGGGATCGGAATCGCCCCCTTCGAGGCCCTCGACGTGGGCGTACAAGGGAAGCGGGTACCCCGGCGGAGGCCGCTCGTACCAAGGCCTCGACACCACCTGACGGTCTTCCTCGTCCTGGCCGCGAAGGGCAGGCCGCTTCTTCGGCGGGAGCGGATCTGGTCCCTCTCGAGGAGCCTTTCCCTTCTCCGCTGCTGAGAACCGGCGGGTTGGAGCCATCACGGCAAGGCGGAGCAAGAATCGGGACGAAGGAGAAAGCAAGGAGAGATGGACTGGAAGGGCACACGCGGTGCCGTACTTATAGCCGGCGAAGGCCAACCGTCGGCCTCCATGATCACAGGTAATCATGACACGATTTGCATGCAGGGACTTGTCCAATTAGCGCGATCATTGAGGCATCGTGGGGAAGCGGAGGCACCCACGTCCAATCAACCGCCACGCGGCGCCCAAGGCCGCAGGCTGTTAGGGCCCGTGGCGCTTCGCCCTTGCCCTTTCGCCTCTCAGCACGGCCAAGTCCGAGCGCGCCTTGGGCCCGGGGGCTACTGTCCGCGTTCTGGGAACGGGAGTCCCCAGACTTGCCTGCCTGTGGCCTGCGGCGTGGCTCGAAAGGGGGCCCAGCACGGCCCATCTTCATCAACACGAGACCCAAGACCCTCGCGAGGGGCCAAGCCTCGCGGGGCGGGCGACACGGCGCTTCCTCATGCATGGCCTCGGCAGGCTGGCTCACGAGGAGGCGGAGAGATCAAGGCGGGGTACCTCACGAGGTGCCCATGACGCAAGCCATGACAACCAAGGGTGCCAGGCGGGCGCCAGCCCGCGCAGTGTCTCCCTTTCCTCTTTGGTGCAAAGGGGGCAAGCGCAGGCGAGAGGATCAAGCAAAGGCATCCATTTCGATGCAACGAGACCTAGACCAGTCCAACGGTGGGAAGGAGGTCATCGTGGAGCCCAGAACAACGTCACCACAGGACCTTTGGCAGGCGAGGACCAACTTTAGTCAGGATAAGTGCACCAGATGTTCCCCTTCAAATTGGCCAATTGTTGGCGCCCTTCCCGCTCAACATTTGGGAAGAGGCCCATGGCCTTTGCCTATAAATAGGACTAGCCACCCCCAGGGTAGAGGCATCTAGCATCTAGTGATCGGGCATCTAGCATCTAGTGATCAGGCATCTAGCATCTAGTGATCGGGCATCTAGCATCTAGTGATCGAGCATCTGGCGTCTAGCGATCAGATCATCAAGAAACCAGCTAGAAAGACTCAGGCAGCAGAGAAAGAGAGAGAGAAGGGCGGCTGAACTCCCCCTAGCAGTTCATCGCCCTAGCTAAGAGCAGACCCTCACGAGGCTATTCTCCCTTGTATTGTTCATCGTCGTTAGCCCAAGAGGCAATCCACCCACCACAAACTAGAGTAGGGTATTACACCACAATGGTGGCCCGAACTAGTATAAACCCTGTGTCTCTTGTGTTGTTCTTTTAGTAGTTAGATCTTTGCGAGACAGAGAGGTAGACGGCATAATCTTCGCACGCACCCCAGAGTTCGAACCTTAAGGGTCTGCCGGAACCCAAAATCCGACAGTGCCTGACATCGCTGAAGAAGAAGAAGGACAACTACTTAGGAAGCTCAAGCCCAAGATCCCAGACCACAATGATGCTCATCCTGTGGCTTAGGACATGAAAATTAGAAGAGATTCAGGGCTGAGGAAGTGGAGAGAGGAAGGTCCATATGCTTCAAGGAGAAGAACTGCTGTGGATTACAGGTTTCACACCAAGGAACAGCAAGATTTCTATGAAACAGTTTTGTTGGATAAGAAGCCCATAGTGTGTAACATGAGATGGGTTGATTGGGATTACATCAAGGAGAACTAAGAACACTATCCTGGAGTATATGACAGCTTCAGTGCTTGTGGAGTTGCAGACTTTGTTGGGAAGAAGCTCACAAAGTGGAATGAGGAGCTCATCATGAAATTCTACTCCACAACACACTTCTATCTAGATGGCAGGATAGTGTGGATGTCGGAAGGAACCAGATATCAGTCTACAGTTGCTGAATGGGCACAGCTGATCAATGCCCCAGAAGAGCAGGAAGATGACTTGGACATCTATGCCAAGAAGAAGATGGATCACAATTCCATGTCCAACATGTACAACGAGATCCCAAACAAAGCACTTGACACTTTCAAGTTTGGCTTAGTGCATTTCCTTCTGTCAGGGCTGCCCACTATCAACTGGATGCTGAGGCACACTCTATTGCCCAAGTCAGGTGATCACAAGATGATCCGAGGCCATGCAATAAACTTGCTTCACATATTTGATGTGCCACAGAAATTCAAGGTGATGAGCCTCGTGGTAGAGACCATTAAGAGGATAGCAGCTGATCAGAAGAGGAGCTGTGGATATGCCCCACAAATTCAAGAGCTGATCAACTCAAAGATGGGCACAGGCACGTACCTGCTGGACAAGCAACACCTTCCCATCCATCCAGACTTTGAAGACAATCAAGTTGTCATGAATGAGAATGAACCATCATCAGCATATGCTCAAGCAAAGAAGGAGAAGGCAAAGATGGAGAAAGCTGCCAGGATGCCAACTCAGGAGGAGGCATCTGAGTACTTCTTGAAGAACAAGCAGGAGCATCTCAGTTACCTGATAGCATCCACTCTGAGGATTGAGAAAGGATTAGCCACCCTGACTCAAAACCAAGAGAGCTTGGAAACAATCATGGAACAAAAGTTCTATGACCTAGATGTGAAGGTAACAAAAATTCAGTCTACAGTGGAGCAACTACAAGATGATATGCAGGAGAGGAAGGGAAAGACCACAACTGATGCATTTGCCAGAGTGCCCAGAGCTCAGAGATCATCTGTAGTGCCAGTTGCTGACACCAGAGCCACTACTTCTGCACCAGCTACAGCTTCAGTTCCACCAGCTCCAGCTCCTACCCCAGCAGCTCCAACCACTTCTACTGAAGCCTTCGTCCTTGGCGTTATCCGGACTCCACCAACTGAAGACCAAGCCTGAGAGTCATTTCGTACTATGCATTTTCTATGAACTTTTTGGTAACTTGTTGCCAAAGGGGGAGAAAAATGTATAGATCATAGGATTCGAGAGAGAGAGTTTGCATTTGTTCTCTCTTGTCTTTTTGGTTGAACTTTATTTGCTTTTGAGTGCTTGAGATACTATGCCTTAATCTGTGAGACATTGATGATCATGTGTTTGATCATAAGCTACACTTAATGCTTGTTGGATATCATTACCAGTTTATCCTTATTTTGATCATTCACTATGCTTGGTGATGAGTGCATGTATTTAATTCTTACCATTTTGAGCGCTCCACCAAGATGTATGTGACATGGAAGAGTAACCCATGATTCTAACTCTTTGTGCATTTGCAGTCCAAAGCAAATCTTAAAACATGCACAAATTTAGGGGGAGCTCTTACTGATCACATACTTCTCAAAGCGACGATACCTTTCATTCTTATTATCTTTTGTCGAAGCTTTGATCTATATGTTGTCATCAATTACCAAAAAGGGGGAGATTGAAAGTGCAACTATCCCTGGGCGGTTTTGGTAATTCCTAACAACATATAGCTCATTGAGCTAACATTATTCCAAGATGAATATTTCAGGAAAAGCTCAATGGATGGCATGGAATGGATGAGGAAAGTGGATCCCTCAAAATTATAAGAACAAAGGATTGGCTCAAACTTCAAGGACAAGACTCTACATTTTCTATTTTAGTGATCCAAGATCACATTGAGTCCATATGAAAAGCCAATACTATTAAGGAGGGATGAGGTGTTGCTCAATGAGCCTCTTGCTTCATGTGCTTAGTGATATGCTCCAAAATCCTCAACTACCTTTCCATATCCACATATGATCTAAACCAAAAGTCAAACTCGGCCCCACCGATTCTTTCTATCCGGAGCCACCGAGTTTCACATGTCATAGCCACTGCCACAAACCCTAGCAAATCGGTTTCACCGATAGGGATCTTGGTCTCACCGAGATGGGATTGCAATTTATCTGTTTCCCTTCGTAACGTTTCGGTCCAACCGAAGTGAGCGATCGGTCCCACCGAGTTTACCTGACCAACCCTTGGTTAGCTGATTACCAAAATCAATCCCACCGAGTTTGTGTAATCGGTCACACCGAGATTACGTTATGCCCAAACCCTAACCATATCGGTCCTACCGAGTTGCATCTCAGTCCCACCAAATATCCTAACGGTCACTAGGTTTGCTAAATCGGTCCGACCAAGTTTAACGATTCGGTCTCACCGAGTTTGGCAAATTGTGTGTAACGGTTAGATTTTGTGTGGAGGCTATATATACCCCTCCACCCACTCTTCATTCGTGGAGAGAGCCATCAGAACAGATCTTCACTTCCAATACACATTTTCTGAGAAAGAACCACCTACCCTTGTGTTGAGCTCAAGATATTCCATTCCTACCATATGAATCTTGATCTCTAGCCTTCCCCAAGTTGCTTTCCACTCAAATCTTCTTTCCACCAAATCCAAATCCTGTGAGAGAGAGTTGAGTGTTGGGGAGACTATCATTTGAAGCACAAGAGCAAGGAGTTCATCATCAACACACCATTTGTTACTTCTTGGAGAGTGGTGTCTCCTAGATTGGCTAGGTGTCACTTGGGAGCCTCCGACAAGATTGTGGAGTTGAACCAAGGAGTTTGTAAGGGCAAGGAGATTGCCTACTTCGTGAAGATCTACCGCTAGTGAGGCAAGTCCTTCGTGGGCGACGGCCGTGATGGAATAGACAAGGTTGCTTCTTCGTGGACCCTTCGTGGGTGGAGCCCTCCATGGACTCGCGCAACCGTTACCTTCCGTGGGTTGAAGTCTCCATCAACGTGGATGTACGATAGCACCACCTATTGGAACCATGCCAAAAAACATCCGTGTCTCCAATTGCGTTTGAATCCTCCAAACCCTTCCCTTTACATTCTTGCAAGTTGCATGCTTTACTTTCCGTTGCTCATATACTCTTTTGCATGCTTGCTTGAATTGTGTGAAGATTGCTTGACTTGTGCTAAGATAGCTAAAATCTGCCAAGAACTAAAATTGGTAAAAGGATAGATTTTTATTTGGTCAAGTAGTCTAATCACCCCCCCCTGTAGACATACTTACGATCCTACAATATCTTCACTCGTACATTGAGACGTCAGAGGAGGACATCACCGAGGAGGAGTCGGACGACAAGGAGTAGTTGAACTATCTATTTTTTATCTATCTATGCTATATCTATGCTGAGAACTATCTATGTCTCTACTCTCTAGTCTCTACTTTCTATCTCTACTTCTCGATCTCAGCACTCCGAGCCCGCAAAATTTGGCTATTCCAGCACTGTAAATGCTTTTTTACAGTGCCATGCGTTGCGCTTCTATTGGAGATGATCTAACATGGCAGATGAGTGCTTTAATGTTGCCCACAAGATGCGTGAGTATTACTAGTATGTTTTTCTTGCCATGTTGAGATTTTAAAACCACGAGTGAGAACATGTAGAGGAGCAATGAAGACCAAACATGGGATATTGGGGACATCTTCAAGGCGCGTGGCAAGTTAAAGAGGAGCTACACCGAACCTGTAAAACGAGCTTTTGTAAGTAACACCCTTTCAATTACTTTCATTTAGCCTCGTGTTCTTTGATGTGTATATGTTGTAGTTTCTGTTTCTCTTAGCCTCGTGTTATTCGATGTGTAATAAGAAGAGTCTTAATTGTCCTAATGCTTTCGTTTTTAGCTTGATGTAGGAAGTGGGTGTTCTCACCTTGTAGTCTGTTTTTATATTTTCCTTTTGAATTCACTTCTCCAAGTCTTGTTTATCTCGCTTCTACTAAATGGATCTGGGTTGCTTTGAGTATTGATCTAAAAAAGAAGTAACTTCATGTCAGGATGCACTTCTTGCGAGGAGGGAAGTATGGTCAACCTCGAGATCATGTTTCCAAAATGAGGCTGGATTACACACAAGGTGCCCGTTCCCTAATGATGATGGATTAGACACAAGGTGCAAATTCCCAGATGATGCTGGATTACACACAAGCCAGGTGGAGTCGTCAACTGTTTGTGTCCTCGTGGCTCTAGTAAAGGCTGAAAGATAGCATGCAGCAGCCCTTGAGAATGTAGTGAGTTCCTGAAGAAGCGAAAAGAGCAATCAGATGCTCTCTTCACCCAAGCCAAAGAAGAGATGGAAGAAGCCAGAAAGAAGCTAGTAGAGGCAGAGCGGGCTAGGCGTCTCCTGCTATCTAAAATTGTTTTCAATTCAAATTTTCCTTCATGATAGCTATGTTCAAATGTTTATCCAATCAGCATGCCTATTGTGATGTCCGTGCATCTACCGATGTGGCATAAAATAAATTTTTTTCGGGTCATGTAATAACAGCAATTACTTTCCAAACAATAGCAGACGAAGCATTGGACATGGTATAGTTCACGCGCAAGCCCAACATTCCAAGTTCAACTTCCACATCAAACTCATGTTCACAGATATCTACACATTCATAGATAATGTCCACAACCATGATTCACTTCAAAGCCAAAAAAAATGTGAGGAGAGTTATAAATAAAGAAAAACCTCTAGTTCCTACTACTAGTGCGAGCACAACAAGTCAAGACCATGCGTAATTAATTATATTTTGGTCATTTTTTGTGTTATAAAATGTTGGCCGGCTCGCGGAAGGACGTGTTGCCGGCACACACGCGGATTCAATGGAGGTAGGCGGGGCAGTCTGAAGCTGGTTGCATGCGGCGAGGAGGCGTGTTCAGCCGGGCTGCAGCGAGTGGGGCCCTCTTCACTACAAAAAAAGACACATTCATGACATTTTGGGCCGAACGAATTTTTTCTGTCATACATATGACACTTCTATGACGATAATTGTGACAAAACCCGGTATCATCATAGATGTGGTGGGCTCCTACTTCTATGACAAAAAATCATGATAGTAAATGGGCTTTTCGTCCTGGGCGGGCCGGAGACGCAGCTGCGTGACATTCTTTGGGCCGTCCATGATGGAAAAAACCATGGTAGAAGCGAAGGGGAGGAAAATTTTGGGGAGTTCCCGGTTACGGTGGGAGGTCGGGAGCCGAGCGATGCGCGCTTCTCTCATACACTGTAACGCCCCCGATGTAACTTGCCATATTTGTAACCCAACTCTTGCCATTTCCGGCTATGTGTTATGATATTCCCTCCGTGGTTGGGTTCTCTCCGTTTTGCATTTTGGTCATGTCATGCATTTCATATCATGTCATCATGTGCATCGCATTTGCATACGCGTTCGTCTCATAAATCCGAGCATCTTTCCCGTTGTCCGTTTTGCAATCCGGCGCTTCTATGCCTCCCGGCGTCCTCTTTTACATTTCTTCGTGAGCGGGTATTAAACATTCTCGGAATGGACCGAGGTTTGACATGTGGCCTTGGTATAGCACCGGTAGACCGCCTGTCAAGTTTCGGGTCAATCGGAGTTCGTTTGGTACTCCAACGGTTAACCGGGTAACCGTGAAGGCCTCGTGTGTGTTGCAGCCCAACACCCCTTCAAAACAGCCCAATAACCCATCTAAGTCACTCCCATGTCCTCCGCCGTTCGATCACGATCGCGTGGGCGAAAACCGCACTCCATTTGGAGCTTCCTAGCCCCCTCTAGCTATAAATATGTGCACCCCTCCGTCAAATCCGGGTCCAAAACCCTAGCCGCCGCTCCCCTCCGCGCCGCCGGACACGTCCGGGCGGAGCCGGACGCGTCCACCGCCGCGCGCAGCCAACGGGAGCCCGCCACGTGTCGCCGCCGTCTCCTCCACCGCGCCGGCCCGCCGAGGCCCGCTCCCGGCCCCCGCGGGCCCGCGCCCGGCCGCCGCCCCATCGCGCGTCCCCGCCGCCTGGTCGCCGCCTCCCGCGCCTCGGGCCGCCGCCGCGTCGCCGGCGCCCCGCCGCGGCTCGCCCCCGCCGCCGTTCCGCCGCAGCGCCGCCCGCCGCCCTCCGCGCGTCGCCGGTGACCGCCGCGCCGCGCTCGCCACCGGCCGGCACCGCCGCCGTCGCCCCTGCGCCGCCCGCGCGCCACCTCGCCGGCGCCCGGCCCCGCCTCGGCCCGATCCAGATCTGGATCCCGCGCCCGTTGACCTCTCCCCCTCCTTTTTTTTCACTAAGTCATTTAATTTTTGCATCATCCTCACATGTTCTACCTGCCATAACTTTGCATCCGTAGCTCGGTTTCGCGCATATAATATGTCATTTTGTTCGACCCGAAGAGTACATAATTTTGTTACATTGCACCATTTTCATTTGAAGTCATCCTGATGCCCGAAATGCTATTAGAAGAGGGCTAGTTGATGTTAGTTGCTGGATCTTATCTGAACATGCACTTTTGTCATTTTTGCCATGATTGATGTGTACCTCCTATGAAGTTGAGTCCTACCTGAGTTTTGTAATATGCCATGTTACCTATCCATAGGATTTTGCTATGTATTTTTGTGATGCTTGAGGTGGCTAGAAATTGCATGCAAAGTAGGGATGTTGATGTTGCTGATTTCAGAGACTTAGTGATTTCATTAAGTCCCTGATTGTTGTTATTTTCATGCCATATGTTCATGTTGTTTCTGAGTGATCCATACATAATTTGAGCATGATCAGTAAGGGAGTTTTGAACTTGAGTATTTGCTTAATCCATCCATGCCTTTGTTTGCAATTATGAAGTGCCATAGCTTGAGTCAATCGAGCTCTACTTTTGCTTCAAAATATTGCTGGCAGATTGTTTACGTGTTATTCAATTTTGCCAAGCTTGGTGTAGTTGATCCTTGCATGTTATGAGGTTATTCTTGCCATGTCTAGTTGCTATGCCATGTCTTCTTGATGTATGTATGCTTAGTTTATCATGACTTGCTCTGCAGTGAGTGCATCAAGCTCACGAACATGCCTAGTCGTTATTAGTTTTCTGCCATGTCCAGTTTTCTACTAAGTCTGAAACCTGTAACGAAACTTGCTTATTTGACATGGGTGTAATCATATTTTCTGATCCTTTTTGGCTTATGGTCAGTAAGAGACTTTTGTCAAGTGCTTTGAGTAGATTCACGCCATGCCTTATTTTGCTATGTTCTGAACCTGTAGCATGTTGTTTCGTTGCTCTGAACTTGTCATCCTGATGTTGTTTTCCTGACTTGCTGTTATTTCACTAAGTCTGTGAATCTGTTATTAGTTGTACTTTTGCCATGCTTGTTTGAACCTGTTATGATGTGTATTAGCCGTAGCTCAGTGTTCATCTTTTGTCGTGCATCTTGAGTAGATTACTGTCGTATGCTTTGTCGCCATGTTTGGGTGCAGTAGCTTAATTATTTATTGCTTGCTAAGTAGCATCATGCTGTTTATGGCAGATTCGTGTCATTCTTGTTTTGCTTGCCATTTGCAAACCGTGCATCCGTTTCCGGTGAACTTTATATCGATTTCAACCGAAATCACCTCATCTATCCAGTGGCATGCTTGGTTTGCCAAGATTATGCCCTGTTCATCCTTGTCCTTCCGGAGCATGCATACGCATTGCATATCTCCTCTCGCATATCATGCCATGTTTTGCATCATGTTGCTTGCGCATTGCATCGTGTTTGATTTTGGTTCCTTTGCTTGTTCTCTTGTCTTGGGTAGAGCCGGGAGACGAGTACGTGACCGAGGATTCCGTTGAGAACGTTTACGAGGACCAAGCTTTCGACAACTCTGAGAACCTTGCAGGCAAGATGACCATACCCTCGAAATCACTTCTATCTTTGCTAGCTAGATTGCTCGCTCTTTTGCTATGCCTATGCTGCGATACCTACCACTTGCTATATCATGCCTCCTATATTGCCATGTCAGCCCCTAACCATCCATGTCCTAGCAAACCGTTGTTTGGCTATGTTACCGCTTTTGCTCAGCCCCTCTTATAGCGTTGCTAGTTGCAGGTGAAGATGAAGTTTGTTCCTTGTTGGAACATGGACTTGTTGTTCCTTGTTGGAACATGTTTACTTGTTGGGATATCACAATACCTCTTATTTAATTAATGCATCTATATACTTGGTAAAGGGTGGAAGGCTCGGCCTTATGCCTGGTGTTTTGTTCCACTCTTGTCACCCTAGTTTCCGTCATACCGGTGTTATGTTCCCGGAGTTTGCGTTCCTTACACGGTTGGGTGATTTATGGGACCCCCTTGACAGTTCGCTTTGAATAAGACTTTTCCAGCAAGGCCCAACATTGGTTTTACCATTCGCCACCTAGCCTTTTTCCCTTGGGTTCTGCAGACTCAAGGGTCATCTTTATTTTAAACCCCCGGGCCAGTTCTCCTTCGATTGCTGGTCCAAACTAGAGCCCTTTGCAGCGCCACCTCGAGGCAACTCGAGGGCTGGTTTTAGTTGTACGGAGTGTTCATCCGGATGTGCCCTGAGACCGAGATATGTGCAGCTCCTATCAGGATTTGTCGGCACAATCGGGCGGCTTTGCTGGACTTGTTTTATTGCTGTTGAAGTGTCTTGTAGTCCGGAATTCCGAGATTGATCGGGTCTTCCCGGTAGAAGGAATATCCTTCGTTGACCGTGAGAGCTTATCATGGGCTAAGTTGGGACACCCCTGCAGGGTATTATCGTTCGAAAGCCGTGCCCGCGGTTATGAGGCAGATGGGAATTTGTTGATGTCCGGTTGTAGAAAACCCGAAGTTGACCTTAACTAAAACACATCAACCGCGTGTGTAACCGTGATGGTCTCTTCTCGGCGGGGTCCGGGAAGTGAACACGGTTGTTGGAGTTATGTCTGACGTAGGTTGTTCAGGATCACTTCTTAATCATTTCTAGCTTCTCGACCGTGCTTTGCCTTCTCTTCTCGCTCTCTTTTGCGCTGTAGTCAACTTATGCTAGTCGCTTGCTGCAGCTCCACCTCACTATCCTTTTCCCACCTTTAAGCTTAAATAGTCTTGATCTCGCGGGTGTGAGATTGCTGTGTCCCCGTGGCTCACAGATATTATCACCTCAGTTGCAGGTACCAACGATGTCAGGGCAGATGACGCGACCGAGCTCACTTGGGAGTTCGATGAGGAACGTGGCCGTTACTATGTTTCTTTTCCAGATGATCAGTAGTGGAGCCCAGTTGGGTGATCCGGGGATCTGATTAGCATTTGGGGTAGTCTTCTTCCATTTTTGTACCGTAGTCGGACCTTGAGTGTAATCTGTTTGATGGATGTTATTTATGTACTTGTGTGAAGTGGCGATTGTAAGCCAACTATGTATCTTTCCCCTTTATTTATTACATGGATTGTGTGAAGATTACCTCACTTGCGACATTGCTTTCAATGCGGTTATGCCTCTAAGTCGTGCCTCGACACGTGGGAGATATAGCCGCATCGAGGGCGTTACATACACATACGCGCGTGTGTGCGAGGCGTTCGCTCTAACTGAACCTGAGCGAGGCGTTGGGCTCTAACTAAATCCGAGCGATTGCACTGTAGGCTACGTGTTACTGAACCCGAGCGATCGATCGATGGCTGTTAACTGAACCGGATCGAGCGATTCCTTCACTATTGCTGCTAACGGAAGCCGATCAATGCTACCTCTCGATGGGGGTGGATGAACAGGACCCCGTGGTGTTGCCTCTGGATGAACAGGACCCCGATCGATCGAGCCGGTTGGGGCTGGATGAACAGGACCCCGTGGAGGGCTGGATGAACAGGACCACCCCGTGGAGGGCAGGATGAACAGTAGCCCATGGAGGGGTGGTTGAACAGTAGCCCGTGGAGATGGCTGGTTGAACAGTAGCCGGTGGAGTAGCGCGCGGTGGAGGTTGGATGAACAGGAGCCCGTGGATGAACAGTCGCAGGTGGAGGCTTGAGGAGGTCGACGGTGGATGAACAGTAGCTCGTCGAGGCCGGAGGGGGTCGACGGTGGAGATGAACAGTATCCCGTGGAGTCCCTTTTTGCGGAACGCCACACCCCTCCTGATGAACAGGACCCCCGTTTCGAGCGTAGCGCTCCAACACAAGTCCATTTCGTCCGTTTTGCGGTATGCCACACCCCTCCCGATCAATAGGAACCCCGTTTCGACCGTAGGAGGTCCGATTCCTCTGTTTTGCGGTACGCCAAACCCCTCCCGATCAACAGGACACCGTTCCGAATGTCGGAGGTCCGTTTCCTCTGTTGTGCAGTATACCAGGCCTCATTTCCATCGCCTATTCCGTCAAGCCCTCCCGATGAACACGACCATGCATTTCGTTCCGACCCAGCCGGTTGGCTCCCACGCGTTCCGTTGCCTCCCGATGAACACGATGCATTCCGTTGCCTCCCCATGAACACGATGCATTCCGTTGCCTCCCCATGAACACGGCGCATTTCGTTGCCTCACCATGAACACGACGACGATGCTATTTCTCCGTTCCGACCCACCCATGTCAACAAGCCCTCGCCGTACGTATGCGTGAGTAGGCGTTCGAGACCCCGCCCGTATGTACACATACGTGGCCGTATTTTCTTTATTGTACCCTGGCCGCCTCTACTATGACACATGCGCTCCTCTACATCCACCAGTATATATGTACGTACACGTTTGCGACCAGAATGACAACGCTACGTACGCTTCGACCTGGTGGGTCCCGACTGTCAGGCACTTCCTTGCGTGCGAAGATGTAGCTAGTGGGTCCCAGCAGTCAGGGGGGGCGAATCGTTTTTTGCCCGGACGCACTTCCTTGCGTGCGAAGGTGTAGCTGGTGGGTCCCAGCAGTCAGGGGGAAACATTTTTTTGCGAAATATGGTGGCCCATCCGGTGGGTCCCCTCTGTCAGGTGGAGGAATAATTATTTTGCGCGTAATAAGGAGGCACTTCCTTGCTACGGCCGTGGACCCAGCTGTCAGCGCCTCCACGCACAGTACTCTTCCGATGGAAGTCGGTCATTGACCACATTGACCACGCCGCGTCGAGAGCACCACGGAGGTGGACGACGGCGAGGCCTAGGAAGGGGACGACGCGGAGCCGGGGAAGACACGGCAGTGGAAGCCCGCGCGGAGAGGAGTACGAGGGTTCACTGGTTCAGCTGCGGTGTGAGGCTGCTGTCGTCGTAGGGCCTGGCCAGCGGTGGGAACAGTAGGGGGCGGTGAGGCCTCCGCGGCAGCACAGCCGGCCACGGGAGGCAGGAGCAAGCGGCATGAACGGCGCTGCTTTGGGCGGCTGGAGCAAGAAGACCAGAGGTTTAAGAATCACTACGGCCGTTGGATGGACATCGTATGGTCACTCGAGCTAGAATCGTTCATATTGACTAAATTTGACAAAGGCCCCCGTCCCAGTCAACTTAGTAGGCCCACAAGTCAGCCTCCTACCATGGTGGGTCCCATCTAGCAGGGGAGTATTCATTTTTTTGTGCGTAATAAGGAGGCACTTCCGGTGGGTCCGAGCTGACAACCGGGGGGAACGTTCTTTTTGCGAAATACGCTGGCCCGTCCGATGGGTCCCAGCAGTCAGGGGGAAACATTTTTTTCGCGAAATAAGGTGGCCCGTCTGGTGGGTCCCTGCTGTCAGGTGGAGGAATAATTATTTTGACAAAGGCACTTCCTTGCGGCCGCCTGGACCCAGCTGTCAGCCTCTCCATGTACAGTACTCTTCCGATGGAAGTCGGTCGTTGACCGCGCTGACCATGCCGCACCGAGAGCACCAGGGCGGTGGACGACGGCGAGGACTAGGAAGGGGATGACTCGGAGCCGGGGAAGACGAGGCAGTGGATGCCCACACGAAGAGGAGTACGAGGGTTCACTGCTTCGGCTTCGGTGTGAGGCTGTTGTCGCCACAGAATAACAGGGGGTGTGGGTGAGTAGAGGGATGGCCTGGCCAGCGGTGGGAGTAGTAGGGGCGGTGAGGCCTCCGCGGCATCACAGCTGGCCACGGGAGGCAGGAGCACGCGGCACGACCGGCGCTAGTTTGGGTGGCTGGAGCAAGAAGACCAGAGGTTGAAGAAGCACTACGGCCGTTGGATAAACATCGTATGGTCACAGGAGCTAGAATCGTTCATATTGACTAAGTTGACAAAGCCCTCTGTCCCCGTCAACTTGGTAGGCCCACAAGTCAGCCTCCCACTATGCTGGGTTCCAGCTGGCAGGGGAATATTCATTTTTTTTGTGCGTAATAAGGAGGCACTTCCTTGCGTGCAAAGATAGCTAGTGGGTCCGACATGTCAGCGGGGGGCACTTTATTTCACAAAATACAGAGGCCCTTCCGGTGAGTCCAAGATGTCAGGTGGAGAAATCATTATTTTGCGCGTAATAAGGAGGCATTTCCTTGTGTGTGGCCGTGGACCCAGCTGTCAGCCTCTCCACGCACAGTCTACTTCCGATGGTGTCGTTCGTTGACCATGTTGACCACGCCGCGCCGAGCGCATCCAAGGTGGTGGATGACGGCGAGGCCCCGGACAGCAACGAGCCGGAGATGGGAAGACGCGGGAGTAGAGTCGCAGACAGAGAGGTGTACGAGGGTTAACTAGTTCTAGTGCGGTGTGGTTCAGCAGTCGGTGGAGAAGAACAGGAGGTGTGGAGAGGTGGAGGGATGGCCTGGCCAACGGTGGAGTAGCGCTTCATAGCGAAGCATGCTAAGCAGAGCTGCTAGCAGCAGAAGGCGGGAGGTGGTCCCGGCGGCGCTGGAGGAAGAAGACAAGAGATTGAAGATGGATGCCGGTCGTAGGATGTAAATCCAATGGCTAACATGTCAGAATAATTTGTTGACTAAATTGACAACGACTTACATTGGCTTCGACCTATTGGCCCACATTTCAGCCTCCAAAAATGTCGCACGTATTCAACCCATTTTTTCAGAATTTACAGTCTTTTTTTTTGCGTGGTAGAATTTACAGTCAATTTGATTTTTTTTTAATTACAACCATTAGCTGGGCTGGGTGAACAAATAATGTAGCGTCCATGCGCCCGTTTATTTTATTTCCTAAAAAATTACAGGTCGTTGCACTTTCTCGAAATACACGATTTTGCTGGGCTGATTCTAATTATAATGTTGGGTTGGGCCAGCAATGTTATCAAAAAATAAAAAGGGGCTGAGAATTTTGTTATAAATATATTTAAATAATAAGTGATATTATTACATTCGTCCTTAAATCTTACCAAGCTTTTGTACACAATCACTAGGATTTTCGTGCCAAAACAATCCAGGATTTTATTTGTTAAGAAATTATTTTTATAAGTTAATAAGATGTGGGATATTGTTTTCTTACATATGTAAGTATCTGTTAAATATATGATGACAATAAAAATAATATATAATAACATAAAAAAAAAATATTTTTAGAAAAACAGGGAGCATCTCCCCGGTACCATTGCTGAGAACGAAACCACAACATATTCTGATACAGCAGCTCATAGAGCAGTTCGAAAGCAAAGGTACAAAAGCTACAAACTTGGGGGTGGATGAACAAGTTCTCTGAATAACACAAATCACCGGAGCGGTGCCAAAGGCAGAGCGGATAGAGCACTCAAATGACACAAGGAGGGTCCAGCGAAGCCTTCATGGTCTTCAGCCGAGGGGCCGTGTCAGCCTGCGGTGACCAGTAAGCAAGCGGAGACACCGGGCTGGAAGGCGTAGCATGGTGGATGTCTCTCTTTTTCGGCACCAGGTGCCCATCATCTTCATCAGAGGTCTTGAGACGAGCCCACGGGTCCAGCCCTAGAGCAGGTCGAGCCTTGTGTTGGTGGGAACGACACCTATGGGATCACAAGAATCCCTACCACGGTTGCGGGGTGCAGGGTCGTGAGAAGAGCGGATCAGTCAGATAGCACACGGTTTCTTTACCCAGGTTCGGGTCGCGAGGATGCGTAAAACCCTACTCCTGCTTTGGTGGATTGTTTATGTGTGTTCTTGAACTAGCAATGAAGCGTGAGGAGCTCCAAAAAGCCGAATCCCCCTCCTGGTCGCCTTGGGCCTCCTTTTATAGGGAAAGTGGTTGCCACAGTGGCACACAGGAGGTGGAAAGGGTACAATGATGCGAGGTTATCCCTCGCATTACATGACAAGGCACATTTAATGCGTCTTGCTTAGGTGTCCTTGCTTTATCGGGGATGGGGGAGAGCCCTGTCTCGTCCGTCGCCGCTCCCTCTTGCGTTGACATGCGCCCTGGCTAGCGGTGCCCGCGGTGCCATGTAGGCAGGCAGGCAGAACGGCGGTGGAGGTCTGATTGGCGTGGGCCTGATGGTGGCCCTACGGGTGTTCATGGCAAGGGCCTTGCCGGGGCCCCGGCAAGGGTCTTGCCGTGGCGCCTGCTGTCATCCCCGGCAAGGCTCTTGCCGGGGGCCTTGTGGTCCTCCTTGGCTGGGATCCCGCCGAGGATCATCATCTTCTAAAGTGTGTATCTGATCTTGAATGTCTTCACAAAGATCTGCATGCCACCACGAGGATGTCTCCCGAATCCTTGCCCCATGGGGGCAGCGGACTCAAGGGTGACTCGCTCCGTAGGTGTGGGGCGAGCTGCCATGGCAAGGGTCTTGCTGGGTTTGCTAAAACCGCCTCCCGGCAAGGATCTTGCCGGGGGAGTCCGTTTCGTCCCCTTTGCTCTTTGTGGTCTTGGTCTTGGCGTCGTTCTGCTTCTCTCGAGCTTCGGTCTTACCTTGGCTCACCTCCCTTGCCTTGCTCAGTGTGGTGGTGCCCGTGGCTCAGACTACCCGTGCACAGTTGTAGGGGTACAAAAAGTGTACCCCTCTTTTTGTACACCGACAGGAGCCCCCGGGCCTGGGCCACACGTAAGCGCAATCGTGTCGTTGGGCTAGGCCCAAAAACGGTGCGCAGGCAGGCGGGGCGGTTTTTACCGCGGTAAGTCTCTTCGCGCGCTGCGCTTCCCACTCTTCCCGCGCGTGGCGCGGCGTGGGGAGGCATGTGTGACGTGGGCGGCATGCGTGGGGCTGAGCTCTGCACGCATGCGTCACGTCGTAGTAAAGGGGGCGGTTCGCGCCTTCCCATAAGCGGAGGGAGGCGCGGGGCGCGGCCCATTTATTGAACGGGGCCGGGGCGTGGTCTTCAAGGCGTCCACTCCCCACGATCACGGGGTGGGGAAAGGTCGCCTCGTTCGTCACCTCGGTCCTGCATGCCTGCCACGTGGCTCTCATGCACTTGGGGTGGCGAACGGTGGAGGCGGGAAACCAGGCCACCGCGGGCTGGGGCAGCGGGTCAGTCCCAGTTTCCTGCGCCTTTCGCGTCTTGATTGGCCGAGCGGGGCGGCCGAGCCCCCGCACCGTCCCTTTATAAGGAGCGGGAGGGGGGATGGCGTCCCGCATTCCTTCATCTCCTCCTTCTTTCAGCTTCTGCTCCCCCCTTCCATCCGCCATGGAGAGAGGGAACCCTGGTCCTTCAACGGTGGCGGGGAGGGTCGCCGCTCGACAACGCGTCCCTCCTTCTCCTGCACCTGCGGTGGCAGAGCCAGCCGCAAGGGGAAGGGGGAAGGGGCGAGGCCGTGGGCAAGGCCGAGGCGCTCGGGGAAGAGGAGGACGGGGCGGCGCGCCGGCCTCGCCTCCGCCAGCAGTTCCTCCTCCCACGGAGGGCCATGTTGGGGATGATCCTTGCGAGTTCTTCGTCAGGCTGCGCCGGCCGCCGCACCGTCACCTTCGTCTCCCGACCCCATTCACGCGGGAGATGGAGCTGGATCCGCAGGAGTCATTGCGGCTGCACATGAGGGGCTGTGGGATCAGCGGCACGCGGGTTCGCGTTGACTTCCCAGCCCCTCACGTGATGTATCTTCGTCGGGGATGGAAGACGTTCGCTCATATCCACCGCTTGACAGAGGGGCTCACTCTCCATTTCAAGCTGATGGAGGGCGGCCTCCTCTCCGTCAAGGTCTTCGGGCTCTTTGGGACCCGTGCAAGGTGTTGCGTGGAGTGCTCTTCTGATAGCGAAGACTCCTCCTTGGGCGGGAGTGACGAGGAGGACAGCGGCAACGATGACGAGGGTAGTAGGCAGCAGGATGACGGGTCCGACTAGGTGTCGGGCGCCGCTCCGTGCGGCACCGGCGACCCCATCATCCGTGTCGCCGGCTCCCCGAACTTCTCAGGGTCGTCTCCTTGGGCAGCTGGCGTTGGGAGGCTGCGGAAGAGGAAGAGGGCGGGTGGCAAGGCCGTCAAATCGGAGTACGCAGGCACCGACGCCTTCGACGCGTGCTGACGTCCTGCCGCCCCGTCTTCAAGCTCTGCTTCCGGCGCCGCCATCACCATCCAGCCTTCGGACAGCCACCGAGATGTTCTCTTGGTGTCTTCTGCCACCCGTAGCTCGCCTAGGCGCCCCTTTTGCCCTTTTCTCCTTCTTGACCTGCCTCCTCAGGAGAGGGACAATAAAGGGGTTACGGGCACCTTATCTCTTTTTAGCTTGTAAGCCTTCGGGCCTTGGCTGAATTTAAAACTTGTAATCCCATGATTCATGTTTTTCATTCCCTATGGACTGTACCTGAGTGGAATGTTTTTAATGAAAAAGGGATGCTTGCCGGGTCATTTGTTTGCGGGTAGAACCCACGTCAAGGAGTAAATCCTTGATATCTCTAAGATAAACATTTCCTTGCCCGGCAGCGGGCCTTGCCGTCTTCTTACGTCGCTCGACCTTTCTCATGCTTTTGGCGGAGGCAGGGATGAGGTGGGTTTAGGCTCCTTGTTTCATCCTTTTGCTGCCGTGACTACGACCAAACCTGGCCCCAGGAACGGGCCCTAGGGCCTAGAGTTTAGGGGCGCATGGTAGCTTTAGGAAGGAACGAGGTTTCACATACCTCAGTCCATAAGGGAATGCATGATAAGGGATGAAGAACTTATCTGAAGCTGTAGCCCCCGGCAACTCTGGTTTGCCGTGGGTGAATCTTTGCACTTGCAGCCCCCGGCAATACTGGCTTGCCGGGGTCTAGATGTTGGTCTGTCCCTCTTCTATTTTTCGTCCTCAAGTGATTTGGCAAGGATATCTGTGAGTCATGCGAACCAAACAAGAAAAAAGAACGGCAAAGAGACGCACACTCAGCCTCTAAGCTAGGGGTTAGTCGCCGCTAAGCACTATCAACCCTAACCAAGGACGAGACTCGACCTAGCATGCATGCTATAACTTAGGGCGCCAGCGCTTCATTTATTTATGCTCAGGGTCTGCGCCTGGCTTTGTACAAAGGGTTACATGCATCATCGTCAATGCTAGTACAAAAGGTGGCTTGTCGGGGGGCCTGGCAAGCCGCGCCTCACGGGTAAAACTTGCGAAGATGCTCAATGTTCCAGGAGTTACTCACCGGAACGACATCTTCGGTCTCCAGGCGGACTGCGTCGGGCCTGGTGACTCGTATTACCCGATAAGGGCCTTCCCACTTTGGCGTCAACTTGTTGGAATTCTTGGCCGATTGAACGTGCCGAAGGACAAGGTCGCCTTCCTCAAGGCTTCAGGCATGAACCTTGCGGCTATGGTAGCGGCGCAAGGCTTGCTGGTAGCATCCTGCTGTCACAGCCGCCCGAAGACGATCTTCCTGAAGGAGCATTGCGTCATCTTGCCGCAGTTGCTCTTGCTCAAGCTCATCATAAGTGAGCACTCGAGGTGACCCGTATATGAGTTTAGTGGGGAGAACTGCTTGTGCCCTGTATACTAGGGCAAAGGGTGTCTGGCCGGTGGCTCGATTTGGCGTCGTCCTGATCGATCAAAGAACCGTCGGCAACTCATCAATCCAGTGCCTTCCACTCTTGTGCATCCTGTCAAAGGTCTTGGTCCTTAAGCCTCGCAGTACTTCAGCATTTGCCCTCTCAGCTTGACCATTGCTTCGCGGTTGAGCAACGGAAGCGAAACAGACTTTGCTGCTGAGGTCTTGGGTATATTGCATGAAGGTGCGGCTTGTGAACTGTGTGCTGTTGTCGGTGATAACCCTGTTGGGTACGCCAAAACGGCACACTAGTCCCTTGAAGAACTTGACGGCTGACTGAGCTGTGACCTTCCTCACTGCCTCCACCTCCGGCCACTTTGTGAACTTGTCGATTGCAACGTACAAGTACTCAAAGCCCCCGATAGCGCGGGGAAAGGGCCCAGTATGTCGAGCCCACAGACCGAGAAGGGCCAGGAGAGAGGAATGGTTTGAAGGGCTTTGAGCTGGCTGATGAAGCTTCTTTGAATGGAATTGACACACTTCACACCTGGTGACTAGTGTCGTCGCATCTTGGAGGGCGGTGGGCCAGAAGAAGCCTTGCCAAAATGCCTTACTGGCAAGGGCCCTTGACCCGATGTGGGATCCACATATGCTCCCGTGTATCTCCGCCAATAGCTCCAGTCCTTCCTCTCGAGGGATACACTTCAATTTCACACTGTTCCGCCTCTTTCTGCTCCTCAGGAAGTTCCCCTGTTTGGAGGAATCGGACGGTATGCTGTGCCCACGCTAGAACCTGGGGCTCAACGGCGAGGACTAAAGGCATTTCTTCCGCTATAGGAGCGGCTGTCTCGACGGCAAGAGCTTGACGCTCCGCCAGAGCTAGTCGTCCCGTGGCGGGCTCAGTGTCCCCGGCAACATCCTTGCCGGCGGCTCCGGGGAGCACGGCGGGAAACTACTTGCCGGGCCCTGATTTCCTCCTCTTGTTCTGCTGTTGATGGATCAACGGATGGCTGAGTTAGCTGAAGCACAAAGGTACCTAGTTCCACAAGTAGGTTGAGGGCAGCGCGTTTTGGCAGGTAATTGGCGATATCGTTCTCCGCTCGGCGAACGTGTTCAGCCTGTATACCGTTGAAACGCTCTTCCAGCTTTCTCACTTCATCGACGTAGGCCTTCATCAACGGGCTCTGGTAATCCTTGTTGACTTGCTTGACGACAAGCTGCGAGTCACCCCTGACGATGAGTTTCTTGATTCCGAGGTCCGCCGCGATCCTAAGACCGGCAAGCAGCCCTTCGTACTCTGTCGTATTGTTTATTGACACCTCCCTGGGGAAGTGCATCTGGATCACGTACTTGAGGTGCTCTCCGGTGGGCGCGACAAGCAGTACGCCAGCCCCGGTGCCTTGTAAGGAGAAAGCTCCATCAAAGTACATGATCCAATCACAACTTGCCTCCTTGCCGGGGAGAGCAGTCTCTTGGGCTTTTTCGTCAGACGTTGCGGTCCATTCTGCAATGTACTCCGCCAGGACTCGGCTCTGAATCGTCGAAGTACTTTCAAACTTGAGGCCAAAGCTGGACAGCTCCAGTGCCCATTCCACAATTCTTCCCGTTGCATCTGGATTGTGCAATATCCATTGCAGAGGGCGGCGAGTGACGACAGTGATCTCGTGTTCCTGGAAGTAGTGACGCAGCTTCCTCAAGGCCATAAGAAGGCCAAAGAGTAGTTTTAGCACGCCGGAGTACCTTGATCTAGCCCCCTGCAGGAGGGAACTAACAAAGTAGACCAGGTGCTGCATCATTTTCTTCTTCGACGGCACTTCAACTGGCTGTATCGTTTCTGCATTGGTGGTGTCGGGCTCTGCCGCTGCCATTACCGTCGGCGTTCTGGGAATGGGGGTCCCCAGACATGCCTGCCTGCGGCCTGCGGCGTGGCTCAAAGGGGCCCCAGCACGGCCCATCTTCATCAACACAGACCCACGACCCTCGCGAGGGGCCAAGCCTCGCGGGGCGGACGACACGGAGTTTCCTCAGGCGCGGCCTCATCAGGCTGGCTCGCGAGGAGGCGGAGAGATCAAGGAGGGGTACCTCACGAGGTGCCCATGACGCAAGCCATGACGACCAAGGGCGCCAGGCAGGCGCCAGCCCGCGCAGTGTCCTCCCTTTCCTCTTTGGTGCAAAGGGAGCAAGCGCAGGCGGGAGGATCAAGGAAAGGCACCAATTTCGGTGCAATGAGACCAAGACCAGCTCCACGACAAGGAGGAAGTCACTGTGGAGCCCAAGCCAGCGTCATCACCAGAGCCTTTGGCAGGCGAGGACCAACTTTAGTCAGGATAAGTGTGCCAGATGTTCCCCTTCAAAATGGCCAATTGTTGGCGCCCTTCCCGCTCAATATTTGGGAAGAGGCCCAAGGCCTTTGCCTATAAATACGACTAGCCACCCCTGGGGTAGAGGCATCTAGAGACGGAGAAATCTAATGAGTTAGGATCCAGAGAGAAGGGCGACTGAACTCCTCTTGGCAGTTCATCGCCCCAGCCAAGAATAGACCCTCGCGAGGATGTTCTTCCCTGTATTGTTCATCATCATCAGCCCAAGAGGCAATCCACCGCACCACACTGGAGTAGGGTATTACACCACATCGGTGGCCCGAACTAGTATAAACCCTGTGTCTCTTGTACTGTTCTTTTGGTAGCTTAGATCCTTGCGAGGCGGAGGGGTACAGGTAGGTAGGAAGCGTAATCTCCGCGCGCACCCCAGAGTTGGAACCTCAAGGGTCTGCCGAAACCCGAAATCCGACATTTGGCGTGCCAGGTAGGGGTGTGCCGGAATTCATCTTCTGCCGCTCCTTTCTCCTCCGACCATCGCGTCCATGTCTGACGCTCGTCGGGCCCGCGCCGAGCGCCGTTCCCCGTCGCCTGCCATCAACGCCGCCACTGGCCCGGCGGGGAACGAGCAGCAAGCATCGTCTCAACATCCTTCCGTGCGGCGAGACGGCCGCACCACTACTCCCTCGCTCACCCCAGCTGGCTCTTCGTCCCGCGCGCTCCGCGCCCTTGGAGGCCCGAGCTGCGCTCACCGCGGCAAACAAGCTCCTGCGCTACCGTCCCGTCGATGACGTCTACAAAGAGTGGCTCGACCGCGTCGCCGAGCTCGTCCGCGCTGCGGGGGGCTCTCCTACACCGTCCGTTCCGCTGTACCGCACCCCACCCCGTGCGGGCGACGAAGCTCCGGGGCGCCCCAGCCGGCTCCTCACCAAGAAGACGCCCCGGCCACAAGGCGCGTGGCCCCTGGCTGGAACCCACTCCGCCAGGCACCAGCGCGGCAAGAGCAGAGCTGCCAAGAAGTCCCTCGCCCGCAAGAAGCCGCCTGGGCGCTCCATGCTCCGGCACGTCGCGGCCACGCTCCTGGTCCCGCACGTCAAGACCCTGCGCTGCTCCGAGCTACAGCGCGCGGGGACCTACACGACCAAGCTCTCCTTCACCCAAGGCCTCCTGTGGCCACGGCGGGCTGCCGCGCCTTCACCACCGAGCTGTGCAGCGTTGCATGTCGGGGGGAATCGGCTTCCTCGAACACCTATGGGGACCGAGCCCCTTTCTTGGTTCGGCGGGGGGCGGAGGTCGCACGAAGAGCAGATCGAGGCGAGGCACACGGGGGATTTTACCCAGCTTCGGGCCGCAAGGATGCGTAAAACCCTACTGCTGCTTTGTGGATTGTATTGTGTTCTTGCTCGGGAGCGCGTGGTGCTACAGTACACACGAGCCGCTGGCGAGACCGAGCGTGGCGATGGGTGTCCTCCCCCTCCTACGTGCACATGGGGCCTCCTTTTATATGCTCAAGGGGTTACCCACAGGTGGCAGCGCAGGTGGGGGCAAAAATGGGAGAATGCTGTAGTGGGTACAGCTGCCTGCACAGTGGCGGTACAGTGCTATCATACCTAACTCTGACGGCGGGGGACAAGGGCATTAAATGCCCGTCCGCGTCGCCCTGACGGTGCAGGGAAGTGGACCGTCAGGAGCGCCACCGTTTGCCACGATGGCTACTCTGTCAGCTTTGCTTCGCCACCGCATGCCCCTGGCTGCACAACCTCCCACCACGTGCGCCTGGAATGCCCCCAGAGCGACACGTTGGTGGGTGAGCTGGAGCGCAGGCACGGGATGGTAACTTGCCGCGGCAAATGCCTTGCCGTGGTGGATGTCTTGTCGCGCCCGGGAGCTTGTCGCTCACCGGGCCTTGCCGGAGCGCGGGACGCGCCGTGGCAAGGTCCTTGTCGTGCCGTGGTTGGCTTTCCCGGCAAGCTCCTCCTGCCGGGGTCTTGTGCTTCGAGCGGTCGTCCCGGCAAGCTCCTCTTGCCGGGGCCTGGCTCTCTTCGGGTGGCCTTCTCGGCAGGCTCCTCCTGCCGGGGCCTTGGCTCAAATACTGTGTTCTTGGATGGCCCAAAAAGGGACCACGGAGAGTCTTGGCAATCGCCTGGCAAGCCTTGCCGCGGGGTGCTACGACTGCCCGTGCACAAGTTCGGGATACTAAGGTACCCCTACTTTAGTACACCGACAGGAGCCCCCGGGCCTGGGCCATACACGGTGCCGAGCGCTGTTGGGCCAGGCCCAAAACAGTGCACGGGCACGCGCGGCCTGGGTCACGCTGCATCTGCTTCTGCGCCCACCACGTCCTCCCCAAAAGGCATGCGTCGAACGCGGCATCATGGGGAGAGGCGTGCGTGACGTGGGCGGCGTGCGCGGGGCCGAACCCTGCAGGCATGCGTCACGTCGCCATAAAGGGGGACGGTTCGCGCTAGCTCCATAAGTGGAGGGAGGCGTGGAGGCGTGGCTTGTTCGCTGGACGGGGCCGAGGCACGGTTTCCGAGGCGCCCGTTCCCCACGATCACGGGGTGGGGAGAGGTCGCCTCGTCTGTCGCCTCGGTCCTGCGCGTCAGCCACGCGACTTCCATGCACCCGGGGTTGCGGACGGTGGAGGCAGGAGACCGGGCCGTCGCGGGTCGGGGCAGCAGGTCGGCCCCAGTCACCTGGCCTTCCTGCGTCTTGATTGGCTGAGCGGGGCGGTCGAGCCCCCAACCTGCTCCTTTATAAAGAGCAAGAGGGGGCGACGGGAACCCACACTCCTTCATCTCTTCCCCTCTTCATCTTCTGACCCCCTCTCTCCATTCGCCATGGAGAAAGGGAATCCGAGTCGTTCATCGGTGGCGGCGAGGGTTGCCGCCAGGCAGCGCGCCCCTCCTCCCCTCGCACCTGCGGTGGCGGAGCCAGCCATAAGGGGAAGGGAGAGGGGGTGAGGTCGTGGACGAGGGCGTGGACGAGGCCGCGGCGCTCAGGGAAGAGGCAGGCGGGGCGACGCGCCGGCCTCGCCTCTGCTAGCGGCTCCTCTTCCCACGGCGGTCCACCTCGGGGACGATCCTTGAGAGTTCTTCGTCAGGCTGCGCCGGGCGCCTCGCCGCCGCCTCCGCCTCCCGGCTCCCTTCGCAAGCGTGATGGAGATGGAGCAACCCGAGACGCTAAGGCTTGACGGAGGGGTTCACCCTCCATTTTAAGTTGATGGAGGGCGATCTCCTCTCCGTCAAGGCCTTCGGGGACTTCGGGACCCGGGCCCGGTGCTGCGTGTATAGCTCCTCCGACAGCGAAAGCTCCTCCTCGAGCAAGAGTGACGAGGAGGGGAGCGACAGCGACGACGAGGGCAGCGGTCGTCGGGATGACGGGTTCGACTAGGCGCCGGTCGCAGCTCCGTGTGGCACCGGCGACCCCATCATCCGTGTCGCCGACTCCTTGAGCTTCTCGGGGTTGTCTTCCCGGGCGGCTGGAGTGGCGAGGCTGCGAAAGAGGAGGAGGACTGGCGGCAAGGCCGTCAACTCGGAGTACGAGGGCTAGGTGCCCCCGACAGCGTGTTGACGTCCCGCTGCCTCATCTTCGAACTCCATCTCCGGCGCCGCCGCCACCATCCAGCCTCCGGAGCCCCCCGGCGGCCCTCTGGGCGTTCTGTTGGTGTCTTCTGCCACCCGTAGCTCGCCTAGGCGCTCCTTTTGCCCTTTTCGCCTCCTTGTCCTACCTCTTGAGGAGAGAGACAAGAAAGGGATTACGGGCATCTTATCTTTTTTCAATCTGTAAGCCCTCGGGCCTTAGCTGTGTTTAAAACTTGTAATCCCATCTTTGATGTTTTTCATTCTCTCTGAACTATACCTGAGCGGAATGTTTTTAATGAAAAGGGGATGTTTGCCGGGCCATTTGTCCCGTGGGTTAAGCCCACGCCAAGGAACGAATCCTTTATATCGTTAAGATAGACACTTCTTTGCCCGGCAACAGGCCCTGCCGTCTTCCCGCGCCACTCGACCTCTCTCACGCCTTTGGCGGAGGAAGGGATGAAGCGGGTTCGGGCCCCTCGTTCTGCCCCTTTGCCGCCGCGACTACTACCAAAACGGGCCCCAGGAACGCGCTCTGGGGCCGGTCATTAAGGGAGCACGGTAGCTTCTAGGAGGAAACAAGGTTTTCGTATTCCACAGTTCATAAGAGAATGCATGACAAGGGATGCAAAAACTTATCTGGGATTGCAGCCCCCGGCAACTTTGGCTTGCCGCGGGCGAATCTTCATACTTGCAGCCCCCGGCAATACTGGCTTGCCGGGGACCAGATGCTGGTCCGCCCTTCTTCTCTTCTTCGTCCTTAAGCGGCCTGGCCAGGATATGCAAAACCCTGTGAACCAAAGGAAACGAAGGAACCGGAAAAAGGACGCAGACTCGACCTCTAAGCTAGGGGTTAGCAACTGTTAGGCACTATCAACCCTAACCAAGGACGAGACTCGACTCAGCATGCATGCTAAAACTTAGGGCGCCAGCGCTTCATTTCTGCTGCTCACGGTCTGCGCCTGGCTTTGTACAAAGGATTACATGCAACTGCGGCAAGACTTGTACAAAAGGTTGGTTGCCGGGCGGGGCCCGACAACCGCGCCTTACGGGTAAAACTTACGAAGATGCTCAATATTCCAGGAGTTGCTCACCGGAGTGCCATCTTCGGTCTCGAGGCGGACAGCGCCGGGCCTCGTGACTCGTCTCACCCGGTAAGGGCCTTCCCAGTTCGGCGTCAACTTGTTATGATTCTTGGCGGACGGGGCGCGCCGAAGAACAAGGTCGCCTTCCTCGAAGCTTCTAGCTTTAACTTTGCGGCTATGGTAGCGATGCAAAGCTTGCTGGTAGCGAGAGGCTCGCACAGCAGCCTGAAGACGATCTTCCTCAAGGAGCAGCGCGTCATCTTCACGCAGCCGCTCTTGCTCAAGCTCATCATAAGCGAGCACTCGAGGTGACCCGTATACGAGTTCCGTGGGGGTAACTGCTTCTGCTCCATAGACTAGAGCAAATGGTGTCTGGCCAGTGGCTTGATTTGGCGTCGTTCTGATCTACCAAAGAGCCACCGGCAGCTCCTCGATCCAGTTTCTTCCGCACTTGTGCAGCCTGTCAAAAGTCCTGGTCTTGAGCCCACGGAGTACTTCGGCGTTGGCCCTTTCAGCTTGACCGTTGCTCCTGGGATGAGCAACAGAAGCGAAGCAGACCTTGGCGCCGAGATCTTGGACGTATTGCATGAAGGCGCGGCTCGTGAATTGTGTACCGTTGTCGGTGATGATCCTGTTGGGGATCCCGAAGCGGCAGACAATCGACCTGAAGAACTTGATGGCTGACTGTGCTGTCACCTTCCTCACTGGTTCCACTTCCGGCCACTTTGTGAACTTGTCGATTGCGACGTACAAGTACTCAAAGCCCCCGACAGCTCGGGGGAAGGGGCCGAGGATGTCGAGCCCCCAGACCGAAAATGGCCAGGATAAAGGGATCGTTTGGAGAGCTTGAGCTGGCTGGTGTATCTGCTTGGAATGGAACTGGCACGCTTCACACTTGGTTACTTGTGCAGTTGCATCCTGGAGGGCTGTCGGCCAGAAGAAACCTTGCCGGAACGCTTTGCCGGCGAGTGCTCTTGCGCTGATGTGGTGACCACATATGCCTCCATGTATCTCTGCCAACAGCTGCTGTCCGTTTTCCCAGGAAATGCACTTCAATTTCACACTGTTGCGCCCTCTTCTGTACAGTGTGTTGTTGACGAACTGGTACATACTCGAGCGCCGGGCTACTCTTTCCGCTTCTTCTTGCTCTTCGGGAAGTTCTCCGTGCTGGAGGAAATGGACAGTCTGCTGCGCCCATGCTAGAGCCTGCGGCTCGACAACAAGGACTGAAGGCACTTCTGCTGCTGCGGGAACGTCCGCTTCTATGGTGAGGATCTGGGGCTCAGCCGGAGCTTGACGTTCCCCGGCAAGCTTGCCGGAGCAAAACTTGTCGGGATCGCCTGCTTCTACGGAACAAACCCTGGGGTTTTCCGGAGCAGACGGCTCCTCAGCGCTCTTGGCGTCGATCTTGGGGACCTTCTTGGCTGCGGCTCCAGGGAGCTCTGCCGGAAGATAGTCGCCGGAGACCAACTTCCTCTTCTTGCTCTGTCTGGTTGATGGCGTTACGGATGGTTGAGTAAGCTTGAGCACAAAGGTTCCTGGTTCCACAGGTAACTTAAATGCTGCGCACTTCGACAGGCCATCAGCGTTGTCATTCTCAACTCTTGGAATGTGTTCCATTTGCAGGCCGTCAAAGTGCTCTTCCAGCTTCCTCACTTCATCAACGTATGCTTCCATCAACGGACTCTGGTAATCCTTGTTTACTTGGCGGACGATAAGCTACGAGTCACCCCTGACAATGAGCTTCTTGATCCCAAGTTCTGCCGCGATCCTGAGACCGGCGAGCTGACCTTCATACTCTGCAGTATTATTGGTTGCTTGCTCCTTGGGGAACTGCATCTGGACTACGTACTTGAGGTGCTCTCCGGTGGGCGCGACGAGTAACGCGCCAGCACCGGCGCCTTGCAGCGAGAAAGCACCATCAAAGTATATCAGCCACTCTTTGCTTGCTTCTTTGGCGGGGATGCTCGTCTCTGGGATATCTTCGTCCGGTGTCGGTGTCCACTCCACTATAAACTCCGCCAATGCCCTGCTTTGGATAGTCGAGGTGCTCTCGAACTGGAAACCGAAGCTCGACAGTTCTAGTGCCCACTCGACAATCCTGCCTGTTGCTTCTGGATTCTGCAGTATCCTCTTCAGCGGAAAGCGGGTGACAACTGTAATCTCGTGTGCTTGGAAGTAATGGCGCAGCTTTCTCGAGGCCATGAGGAGGCCGAAAAGCAATTTCTGCACACCAGAGTACCTTGACCTAGCCCCCTGCAAAAGGGAACTGACAAAGTAAACTGGGCGCTGCACCATTTTCTTCTTCTGCACCTCCACTTGCTCCTGCGCAGATTCATCCTTGTCGGGGCCAGAGCTTGTCGGGGAAGCCCCCTGGTTGTCATTGGACGTGCTTGCCATGGTTGCTGGCTTATCATCTGCCTCCCTCTCCGCTACTAACGCAGCACTAACCACTTGATTGGTTGCCGCCAGGTATAGCAGCAACTTCTCTTGTGGTTTAGGCGCGACAAGTATTGGAGCGGAGGACAGGTATTTCTTCAGGTCCTGCAGCGCAGCCTCCGCTTCCAGAGTCCATTTTACTGGACCCGCCTTTTTCAAAATTTTGAAAAACGGCAGGGCGCGTTCTGCAGACTTGGAAATAAACCTGCTGAGAGCTGCGACGCAGCCGGCAAGCCTCCGTACGTCCTTGACACGTGTTGGTGCTTCAATCTGCTCGATGGCCTTGATCTTGTCTGGGTTGGCTTCTACTCCTCGCTGAGACACGAAGAACCCGAGAAGCTTGCCGGAAGGGACTCCGAACACGCACTTCTCGGGGTTGAGCTTGAGGCTAATCCTGCGCAGGTTCGCAAAGGTCTCTTCTAAGTCTTGAATCAGGGTTGCCCTGTCTCTGCTCTTGACCACTATGTCATCCATGTAGGCCTCCACATTTCTGTGGATTTGTGGCTCAAAAGCGGTGTGGACAACCCTCGCAAATGTTGAACCGGCGTTCTTCAGTCCGAAAGGCATCCGTACGAAACAGTACGTGCCACATGGAGTGATGAACGCGGTCTTCTCTTTGTCTTCTTCAGCCATGAAGATCTGATGATATCCTGAGTAGGCGTCAAGAAATGAAAGCAGGTCACATCCGACCGTGGAGTCAACAATCTGGTCAATGCGCGGCAAGGGAAAGGGATCTTTGGAACAAGCTTTGTTAACATCGGTGAAGTCGATGCAAAGCCCCCATTTCCCATTTGCTTTGCGCACGACAACAGGATTGGCCAACCACGTCAGATGGAGCACACCTCTAACGAGGCCTGCCGCCTCCAACTTCTTGATCTCTTCTGCGATGAACTCTTGGCGCTCCACTGCTTGCTTCCCGACTCTCTGCTTGACGGGTCGCGCGTGAGGACAGAAGGCGAGGTGGTGCTCAATCACTTTCCTAGGAACGCCGGGGATGTCAGATGGTTGCCAAGCAAACACATCGACATTCGCCCGCAGGAAAGCAACGAGCGCGCTTTCCTATTTGGGGTCGAGCGTGGCACTGATGGTGAAGGTACCACCAGTGCCGTCCTCCTTGGCGGGCACCTTCTTGGTCGTTGGCGGAGCTGCCATTGTCTTCTTACTCTTGCCGGTGGAGCTCAATGGTGCGTCCTCGACGGTAGCGCAGCACTCCGAAGAGGTGCGCTTGCCGGAGTGGGCGCCAGAGCACTTGCCGGGCTTGGTCCTCTTCTTCCCTCCGGGAGCTCCAACGGCAAGCGGCTTGTGATCCGCTGCGGCTACTGCTTCCCGGTAGATCTTGTCGGCACAGATAAGGGCATCCTTCTTGTCCCCGGGGACAGAGATGACGCTTATCGGGCTTGGCATCTTGAGCATGTTGTAGGCGTAGTGAGAGGCCGCCATGAACTTGGCGAGCGCTGGACGGCCGAGAATTCCATTGTAGGGCAATGGAAAATCGGCAACGTCAAAAGTGATCCTCTCTGTCCTGAAGTTCAGCTCGCTGCCAAATGTCACTAGCAACGTTATCTTCCCCTTCGGCTTGCTCCTTCCCGGGTTGATTCCTTGGAACGTGTCGGTCTCTTCGAGCTCGCTGTCGGGGACTTGGAGTTTCCGGAGCACAGCGAAGGAGATCATGTTCAAGCCGGCCCCACCGTCAACTAGCATCTTAGTGACCTTGAGGTTGCGGACTGTTGGCGAGACCAACATCGGCAAGCACCTGATCGCGGTTGTGCGATCAGGGTGGTCCTCAATATCGAAGATGATAGGCGTGCTGGACCATTTCAGAGGCTTGCGCGACTCGACCGGTGGTTCCGCTGCATTGACTTCCCGCGCCCACTGCTTGAGCTGGCGGTGAGAAGTATGCAGGGAAGCACCGCCGTCTAGGCACAAGACCTCTGTGGCTTTCTGAAATTCCTTCTCACTGGTCTCAACGTCATCCATGTCTTCGTCTTCGTTGTTGTCTTCGTTCTTGTCGCGGCCGCGGGGAGGTCGGTCTGCTTGCCGCTGCTTGTCCTTGTCGCGGCGTCCTCCCTGGCCGGGGCGCTTCGTGCCTGATCCTCCGCCACCTCCCTGGGCTCTCTCCTTGTCGCGCCGCTCGTACTTGGCCTTTTGCAGCTCGACGAGCCGCTCGACCTGCTTGCAGCTCTGGAGGTCATGGCCCTTGGTGCGGTGGATCTTGCAGTACTGTTTGTTGGTGCCGTCCCGCTTGTCGGCGACCGCCACAGCCTGGCAGTGGGCGCATCCGGCAATCTCCTTGCCAGAGCTACCAGCCTGGGCCTTCTTGGCAGCGCCTTCATCGCCGGACTGCTCAACAACCAGTACTTCTTGGCTCTTCTTCTTCCTGTTGCTCCGCCGCCGGCCCTTCCTTGCCGGGGCGGTATCCTCACTGTCAGATTCTCCTGCTCCAGTGTTCTCTCCGGGGAGTTTCCTCCCTTCCTTAGCATGGGCACACTTGTCGGCCAGGGCATATAACTCACTGACGTCTTTGATCTTGCACATCACCATCTCCTCCCGCATCCTGCGGTTACGCACGTTCTGATGGAACGCGCTGATGACCGCGGCGGGGTGGACGTCTGGGATGTTGTAGTGTACATGGCTGAATCTCTGGATGAACTTGCGCAAGGGTTCCCCTTCCTTCTGGACGAGCAGATGAAGGTCGCTCGCTTGGCCATGGGGTTTGTGGCCGCCCGTAAAGGCGCCAACAAACTGATGGCACAAGTCTGTCCAGGAGGTTATGGAGTTATCCGGCAAGTGAATGAGCCAGGATCTGCCGTTGGATTTGAGTACCAGCGGGAAGTAGTTGGCAAGGATCTTGTCGTCTCGCCCTCCAGCAGCCTGCACCGCAATGGTGTAGATGCTGAGGAACTCCGACGGATGCGACTTGCCGTCGTACTTCTCTGGTACGTCTGGCTTGAAATTCTTCGTGCTGGGCCACTGGACTTGCCGCAGCTCACGGGTGAACGCAGGGCAGCCCACCACGTACGGCAGGTCGCCTGGTTCCCCCGGTGCATGCATGTCGACAGAGGGCCCAGCGCGGTGGTCTGTTTGACGCCGCGCTTCTCTCCGACGCTCGATCCGAGTACGAGCGTCCTCTTGCTCTCGCTCGTGAAGAACTTGGCGTTGATCGCGACGAGTTCGCGGATTCGACGACGCGGTGGAGTCGTTGTCGTGATGATTCCGGCGAGTCGGCGACCTTGGCCTCTGGAGTGGAGAGTGCACGGTGGTCGCACCCCCGCCGGTCCGGGCGCCATCGGTTCTTGCCTGGCCGTCCTGCCGCGGCTGCGACGCGCTGTGCTGCCGCGGGGTGTCGCCGTTGGCGAAACCGATGAGGCTCTGTATCGTGGCCCTCCAGTCGTCGAGCTTGTCCGCCGCTGGAGGGTAGTCTAGGAGTAGTTGAGCTCGCGCCAGAGCCTCTGCTGGAGTGGTGGGAAGTGGTGGCGAACGGCGCGTGGAGCGGGATGTGCTCGAACTTCTAACTACGTTAGAAGGAGCAACACCCGGACCAGGGAGCCGCGCCACGCTCGCGCCAGCACGTTGGTGTGAGTGCTGGCCTTGAGCGCCCTGGGATCCGCCGGCTCGATTTGGGTCCAGCGAGCGTATGGTACCGTGGGCTCCAAGACGCTGCTGGTCCCGTGCCTCCTGAGAGGGGCGCGGTGCATGTTCGGACGCCGTGGCGCCACGAGCTAGCTCGACGACGCCCGTCCCGCCGCCGGTGCCGTCCCCACCGCCCGTTTGCTCCAAGGGTGGCGGGTTCTACGCGGACGGACCGGCCACCTCCGGAGCCTTCTTCTTCGGTGGCATGTCGACGAAGATGATGGAGACCTAGCTGGTGCAGACGCCGGATCAGGTTCGCACAACTTCGACGCCCCCTACCTAGTGCGCCAAAGATGTTGGGGGGAATCGGCTTCCTCGAACACCTATGGGGACCGAGCCCCTTTCTTGGTTCGGCGGGGGGCGGAGGTTGCAGGAAGAGCAGATCGAGGCGAGGCACACGGGGGATTTTACCCAGCTTCGGGCCGCAAGGATGCGTAAAACCCTACTGCTACTTTGTGGATTGTATTGTGTTCTTGCTCGGGAGCGCGTGGTGCTACAGTACACACGAGCCGTTGGCGAGACCGAGCGTGGCGATGGGTGTCCTCCCCCTCCTACGTGCGCATGGGGCCTCCTTTTATATGCTCAAGGGGTTACCCACAGGTGGCAGCGCAGGTGGGGGCAAAAATGGGAGAATGCTGTAGTGGGTACAACTGCCTGCACAGTGGCGGTACAGTGCTATCATACCTAACTCTGACGGCGGGGGACAAGGGCATTAAATGACCGTCCGCGTCACCCAGACGGTGCAGGGAAGTGGACCGTCAGGAGCGCCACCGTTTGCCACGATGGCTACTCTGTCAGCTTCGCTTCGCCACCGCATGCCCCTGGCTGCACAACCTCCCACCACGTGCGCCTGGAATGCCCCCAGAGCGACACGTTGGTGGGTGAGCTGGAGCGCAGGCACGGGGTGGTAACTTGCCGCGGCAAACGCCTTGCCGCGGTGGATGTCTTTTCGTGCCCGGGAGCTTGTCACTCACCGGGCCTTGCTGGAGCGCGGGACGCGCCGTGGCAAGGTCCTTGTCGTGCCGTGGTTGGCCTTCCCGGCAAGCTCCTCCTGCCGGGGTCTTGTGCTTCGAGCGGTCGTCCCGGCAAGCTCCTCTTGCCGGGGCCTGGCTCTCTTCGGGTGGCCTTCCCGGCAGGCTCCTCCTGCCGGGGCCTTGGCTCAAATACTGTGTTCTTGGATGGCCCAAAAAGGGACCACGGAGAGTCTTGGCGATCGCCTGGCAAGCCTTGCCGCGGGGTGCTACGACTGCCCATGCACAAGTTCGGGATACTAAGTGTAATGCCCCGGATCTGATGCGCCAGGTGTCCGCCAGTTATTCGCCGTCGTTGCCATGTCATGTGCTTGCGTGTCGCTCTTTTCCATGTCATCATCTGCATTTCATATCATGTCATCATGTGCATCGCATTCGCATACGTGTTCGTCTCATGAATCCGAGCATTTTCCCCGTTGTCCGTTTTGCAATCCGGCGCTCCTATGTTCCCCGGCGTCCCCTTTTACATTTCTTCGTGAGCGGGTATTAAACATTCTCGGAATGGACCGAGGCTTGACATGTGGCCTCGGTATAGCACCGGTAGACCGCCTGTTAAGTTTCGGGTCAATCGGAGGTCGTTTGGTACTCCAACGGTTAACCGGGTATCCGCAAAGGCCTCTTTTGGTGCAGCCCAACACCCCTTTCAAAGTGGCCCAAAACCCACCTAAGTCCCTTCCATCCTCTCGGTCGTTCGAGCACGATCGCGTGGCCGAAAACCGCACTCCATTTGGAGCTTCCTAGCCCCCTCTACCTATAAATATGTGCTCCCCCGTCCAAAATCGCAGTTGAAACCCTAAAATTCCCCCTCCGCGCCGCCGGACATGTCCGTCCGCGCCGGACGCAAGTCCGCCACCTCACTCCGACCTATCAGAGGCTGCCACCTCACCTCCACCGCCTCCCGCGCCCAATCCGAAGGCGCCACGTGGCCTCCCGGCCCCCCTCCTCTCTCCTCCGCCGCCGCGGCCCGCGGGGCCCGACGCCGGCCCGCGCGAGCCCGCGCTGCGCCGCCGCCCGGCCCGCGCCTCGCCGACCGAGGCCCGCTGGTTCCCGTGGCCGCCGCCTGCCGTCGCCGGCGCGCCCCGCCGCAACCGCGCCGCCTCCTCGCGCCGCCCGACGCCTGCGCGCGCTGCTCCGCCACCACCGCCGCCCGCAACCGCGGCGCCATCGCCGCCCGCGCCCGCCTCCCTCCGCGCCGCCCGCTTCCTCCTCCGCGCCGTCGCCCTCGCGCCTGCCCCGCCGCCTCGGCCGCTGGCTGCCGCCGCCGCCTGCGCCGACCAACACCGCCGCCGCGCCGCCCCCGCACGCCTCCCGAGCAACTCGCGCCGCTGCTCCCTCGCGCCTGCGCCGCCCGCCTTCCCCGTCGCCGGAGCCCCGCCGCCGCCTACGCGCATCGCCGCCGCCGCCTCCGCCGCTGCGCGCCGCCGCATGCCGCCTCCCCGCCGCCCGGCCGGATCCCGGCCCCCGCGAGCTCCTCCGGCGTCCTCCTCGCGGATCTAGCGAGATCCGCCGCCTCGCCTCGAAATCCGTGCACGAGGTTGACTTTCCCGAGCCTCGATTTTCTCTAAGTCCCGGAGATTTTTTACATTACGATGCCATGTTCATAATGCCATAACTCTCTGCATGTAGCTCCGTTTTGGGCGTATAACATGTCAAATTGTTCGCCCCGAAGAGTACATCATTTCATTCCATTGCATCATTTCCATTTGAGCTCATATTGATGCCCGAAATGATGTTAGAAGAGGGCTATGTGATGTTAGTTTCTGATTCTTATCAGAACATGCACTTTTGTCTTTTTTGCCATGATGGATGTGTGCATCCTATGAAGTTGTGTCCTACATGAGTTTTGAAATATGCCATGTCACCTATCCAGGGAATTTGGCCATGTATTTTTGTGATCTATGTGGTGACTAGCACAAGCATGCAAACTAGGTATCTTGATGTTGCTGATTTCAGAGACTTGGTGATTTCACTAAGTCCCTGACTGCTGTTATTTTCATGCCATGTATTCATATTGTTTCCGAGATATCTATGCATATTTTGAGCATACTCAGTAAGGGTGTTATGAAATTATGGATTTGCTCTATACATTTATGCCTTTGTTTGTATTTATGGAGTGCCATAGCTTGAGTCAGTCGAGCTCTACTTTTGCTTCGAAATGTTGCTGGCAGATTGTTTACATGTTATTCGATTTTGCCAAGCTTGTTGTAGTGGGTACTTTTATGCTATGATGTTATTCTTGCCATGTTTTGTTACTATGCCATGTCTTCTTGATGTATGTATGCTTAGTTTATCATGCAATGCTCTGTAGTGAGTGCATCGAGCTCACGAACATGCCTATTCGTTATCTGTTTCTGTCATGTCCAGTTTTCTGCTAAGTCTGAAACCTGTAACGAAACTTGCTTATTTGACATGGGTGTAATCATATTCTCTATTCCTTTTTGGCTTATGGTCAGTAAGGGATTTTTGTCACGTGCTTTGGGTAGATTCATGCCATGCCTTACTTTGCTATGTTCTGATCCTGTAGCATGTTGTTTCATTGCTCTAAACATGTCATCCTGATGTTAGTTTCTGCTATGTTGTTATTTTCACCAAGTCTGTGAACCTGTTATCTTTTGCACTTTTGCCATGCTTGTTTGAAACTGTTGTGTTGTGATTTAGCTGTAGCTCAGTGTTCATCTTTTATCGAGCATTTTGAGTAGTTTATTGCCATATGCTTTGTTGACATGTTTGGGTGCAGTAGCTTAATTTCTTGTTGCTTGCTAAGTAGCATCATGCTGTTAATGGCAGATTCTTGTCATTCTTGTATTGCTTGTCATTTGCAAACCGTGCATCCGATTCCGGTGATCTTTATATCGATTTCAACCGAAATCACATCATATATCCAGTGGCATACTTGGTTTGCCAAGATTATGCCTTGTTCATCCTTTTCCTTCCGGAGCATGCATATGCATTGCATACCATCTCGCATATCATGCCATGTTTATGTGTTGCTTGTTTACTTTGTTGTTTGCTTCTTTCCGGTGTTGCTTCTTAGGGTTAGTTCCGATACCGTTGCGATTGTGAGGATTCGTTCATCTACGTCCGTTTGTCTTCTTCATGGACTCGTTCTTCTTCCTTGCGGGATCTCAGGCAAGATGACCATACCCTCGAAATCACTTCTATCTTTGCTCGCTAGATTGCTCGCTCTTTTGCTATGCCCATGCTGCGATACCTACCACTTGCTTATCATGCCTCCCATATTGTTAAACCAAGCCTCTAACCCACCTTGTCCTAGCAAACCGTTGATTGGCTATGTTACCGCTTTGCTCAGCCCCTCTTATAGCGTTGTTAGTTGCAGGTGAAGATGAAGTTTGTTCCTAGTTGGAACATGGAGTTGTTGTTCCTTGTTGGAACATGTTTACTTGTTGGGATATCACAATATCTCTTATATTTTTTAATGCATCTATATACTTGGTAAAGGGTGGAAGGCTCGGCCTTATGCCTGGTGTTTTGTTCCACTCTTGCCGCCCTAGTTTCCGTCATATCGGTGTTATGTTCCCGGATTTTGCGTCCCTAACGCGGTCGGGTGATTTATGGGACCCCCTTGACAGTTCGCTTTGAATAAGACTTTTCCAGCAAGGCCCAACATTGGTTTTACCATTTGCCTCAGCCTATTATTTTCCCCTTGGGAGTCATGCATCCCAAGGGTCATCTTTATTTCAGCCCCCCCGGGCCAATGCTTGTCTAAGTGTTGGTCCGAACTAGAGCCCTTTGCAGCGCCACCTCAAGGAAACTTGAGGGCTGGTTTTAGTTGTACGGAGTGTTCATCCGGTGTTGCCCTGAGAACGAGATATGTGCAGCTCCTATCAGGATGTCGGCGCATCGGGCGGCTTTGCTGGACTTGTTTTATTACTGTCGAAATGTCTTGTAGCCGGGATTCCGAGACTGATCGGGTCTTCCCGGGGAGAAGGAATATCCTTCGTTGATCGCGAGAGCTTATCATGGGCTAAGTTGGGACACCCCTGCAGGATTTGAACTTTCGAAAGCCGTGCCCGCGGTTATGGGCAGATGGGAATTTGTTAACGTCCGGTTGTAGAAAACCCGAAGTTGACCTTAACTAAAACACATCAACCGCGTGTGTAACCGTGATGGTCTCTTCTCGGCGGGGTCCGGGAAGTGAACACGGTTGTTGGAGTTATGATTGCCGTAAGTAGTTCAGGATCACTTATTGATCATAGTTGTTCGACCGTGCTTTGCCTTCTCTTCTCGCTCTCATTTGCGTATGTTAGCCACCATATATGCTAGTCGCTTGCTGCAGCTCCACCTCATACCTTTTACCCCTACCCATAAGCTTAAATAGTCTTGATCTCGCGGGTGTGAGATTGCTGAGTCCTCGTGACTCACCAGATACTTCCAAAACTAGTTTGCAGGTGCCGATGAAACCGTGCAGGTGACGCACCTGAGCTCAAGGAGGAGTTCGATGAAGATCTTTTCCTTTGTGTTGTTTCGTTCTAGTCGATCAGTAGTGGAGCCCAGTTGGGGTCGATCTTGGTCCCTTTGTCGCTTGTGGGGTTTCTTCTTTTATTTTGGCTCCATAGTCGGGCCCTGATTGTAACTGTATGATGTAATGTTTTATTCCTGTATTTGTGTGAAGTGGCGATTGTAAGCCAACCATGTATCTCTTTTCCCTTATGTATTACATGGGTTGTGTGAAGATTACCTCACTTGCGACATTGCTTTCAATGCGGTTATGCCTCTAAGTCGTGCTTCGACATGTAGGAGATATAGCCGCATTGAGGGCGTTACAAGTTGCTATCAGAGCCGACCCTCGCGGTTACACGGATGGTTGCGGACAGGTGCGTGGTCATGTTGTTCATGACGTTTGTGACCCGTCGTGGCACCCGGCATGGCACATGTACCGAACTAGAAGCACAGACGTTTGTGCCAAGAGGGAACGTTCCTGTGGCCCGACGAGGACGTCGGTTCCTCTGAGTGGGGGTGTATGTGATAGCCTGGCTTATTAGGGATGATAGACTACTCATATCAATAAGGAATTCCTTCTTTTCCGGGAGCCCACTTGGACAGAACTCCAAAGTTAAGTGTGCTCAGCTTGGAGTAGTGTCAGGATGGGTGACCGACCGGGAAGTTGCTCCTGGGTGCGCACGAGTGAGGACAAAGTGCGCAGAAAAGACTAGTATTGATCTGTGGGGCCAGTCTAGATCCCGCCAGGAGTAACGACCACCGGCGGGTGTGTCCGGGGCGTTACAGGAGATACAGGAGATATTTCCAGTTATGCTTTGTTGACATTTGGGGGTTGTGGCGAGCCTTCCCCGACCTTAGGAGCCCCCACTGATTGATCGTTTTCAGTGGCCGAGTTGTGTCTAGAAAAATGTTTTGAGTCATTTAGGAATTATATATCGGAGAGTTTAGGAATTCTTTTTACTCCCTAGTCCCTTCGACCTTCTGGTAAGGCTTCCTGACGTAGAGTTTTGACTCTTGTCTTCTCAAATTTCACTAAATATTTTTTAGGATCACGCGGGTATCTTAGAATCGTTCCGATGGTTTTATGATGACAACATTGTCTTGGTTGCCTCTTGACATTTAGGGGTTGTGGCAGTGTCCCGGGGAGTTGAGCTCCGAGGTGTTGTCGTCATAATTTTATCGTTACGGTTTTGGAATACCTGAGTTTAGTACGCCGACATCGAAAATCTCTTTTGTACAGTTGTTGGTGAGATAACCCTGATAGCCCAGTACTGTGGCGAGTGCGGGAGTATTGCCATGACTCGTATAACGGATGCTTTTCGAAGGTTGAGGTAGACGATTTCCGAAGGTTTCTTGGTTATGTGTTGAAGGATGGATACAGCTGGATCTAGGTATTGTTAGTTTGGGTGATATATTTTTGTGTCCCCTGTATCCCCAACACCTGATTGCATAACCGGAAAGTTTCGGGAGTTTATAAGTGGGAATTCAAGTATCTCTTAGGATATCTTTCCAACAGACACATGATACGATATGGGATCTATCATAGGTTTGTTTCCGGCTTATTCTGCAAGCCAAATCCTTGTTTTGTTTTATTTGTGGTATTCGAGTTGCTTCGAAGTCAAATGTTGAATCCATACCTTTTCCAAGTGGTGTTCTCATGTTTCTATGGGAGTGCTAATCCTTCTTGAACATCAAGATTATCATGTTAATTCTTTTCAACCGGCGTGATTTCTCTTCAAGTTAACCCGATCCTTTCAATTTGTGCAAGACCAATTCTTGGTTTTCTCAACGGTATCCGTTTCACCCGTCCCCAAGTTGTCTTTGTTTCCCGCCCTCCCACCCTTATTTCTTCAAGGACTCAGATTTCTCAATCAAGTTCCATCTTATTGATGTGAAGCCTCTCCATTCTTCTCCTTCATGTTCTTATCCGGTGATTTTCTATGAAGATGCGCAACAACTTCAAGTTCATCATTCTTTGTTATTTTTTTCTACTCCGGTGGACTCAATTCAAGCTTTGTCGATCACATCTTTTCCCCGTTTCTAATGTTTTCTCATACCGGTGCACCTCACAATATTTCACTTCTCGCTATTCATTTGTTCCGGAGTGAAGAAAATATCTCAGAAGATTCAAGTTTTCATTCTCATTTCACTCAAGTTCTTTTGAGGATCCTATCTCATTCAAGCCATTTAAATCAACCGGTGCAATCTTCCTTTCAAGTAATCGTTCAACGGTGTTTCTTTTGAGTGGGCCCTAACCCACAGGTCTTTTTCGAGGATCTTACCTGACTCTTCTAATCATCCCAAAGCTTTTCCCAAATTCTTTTCGAAGTTTGACATAAGAATGTATTCCATTAGTCATATGTCTTTCTCCAAGATCTTTCAAATTCTTTTCATTATTGGTTCAACCTTTCTATTTTTTCATCCCGGAGTATCTCAACTATTCATGGTGGTGTTTCTCATCATCATTCTCAACATTTGAAGACCGAAGAAGAGTTTTCCCTTAAATCTTGCTACATTCTCTTCAAGATTCATGGTTCTAGCCTGATGTCATCCTCTCATAACTATTTTTGATTGTGAGAATTATTTTTCACCCATCCGGAGCATTTCAGGAGTCTTTTCAGTTTCATTCTTCGAAGCCCATCATCTCAGAATTATTCATTCTGAGCTTCGTCTATCATTCTCCAAATCATACCGGTGCATCATTCAAGTATACTCTAATCAGTTCATGATCTCTTCGTTCTCATGTATCTAAATACCCTCAAGTATCTTATTCATTTTCCAATTCTTCCCGGTGAATTGTGCCTTTGCTACTTTCATTCCCTATTCTTACGGTGGTTCTTTCAAGACTCTTCTTCCTTCGTTTATCATATCAATTCAATCGTTGTTTCAACCCTACCGGTGGTTCGTTGAAGTCCTTCCCAAGTTTGCGCCATATCTATCTTAATCTTTTCTACGAGAATAAGTAGTATGCCAAATCCATTGCTTGCCATCAATTTATTTGGTGACGGATAAGCATAATGTAATTATTATTCTTGTTTCATCGAGTAAATTCCATTCCTTATTCTGGAGGTTCATCAAAAATTCTTGGTTTCAATTGCTCATCATTCTTTTCCGGAGTTCCAAGCTCTCGCAATTATATCACCACGGAGTTCCATCTAATCATTGCAAAGCTTCACCTTGTATTTCCAACTTCTCTTTCTTTCTATCATCCTTTTGTTTACCGGAGTTGTTCATGGAGGCTCTACATGGTGGTTCATCAAGGATTTAATTTCTTCTCGAAGTGTTCATCGAGATTCTTTTCAGAGGAGCTCAAGTATTCTTTATCTTGCCTTTTAAAGTGGAATCCTTTCAACTGTATCATTCGAGGTGGTATTTTGTCATTCTTGATAATTGGAGTTCATGTCTCATGACTCACATGTTGTCAAGAATGAGATATTTAAATCCATCATTTTCTCTTCGTTCAAGAGATCTTTTCTACCAATCTATCTCTTCGTTGGAGTTATCTTGGGTTATATTTCACCTAAGGCTTTCTCTAAGGATTCTTGCTATTTATGGTGCTTATAAATGACCCAAGTTCTTCGTTTGTTCTCCCGGTGAAATAAGTTTCTCGTCTCCTTGTTGATATCTTTCCAATCGTTTGTTTCCGTTGGTGGCAGAAGCACACCTCATAATGTTGAGATGTTTCCATAAGTCCACTACAAACTTATTCTTTTCGTTGTTGGTTTTCCAACAATTCCGTCCAATCCTTCTTTTAAGGAGGCTCTTTCAAATTCAATTGTGGTGGAAGTTGTCATTATCTTCTCCGTTCTTTCTTCCAACCATCTAACTTCCATTCTGTCGTTCTGGAGGCATTGTGATGTTACTCTCTTCAACCCATCGTCTTGTTTTATCAAGATCATGTTCGTTTACATGCTTATCCATTTAACATGACTGTTGTGTCTATCGTTCCGCTGTTAACCGGAGTCTCATCCAAGTGCGTTCATTTTGCCAAGTTCAAATTCTATTCCTCCATTTCCAACCGGAGTGTTGTATCATCTCTTCAATATCATCTCATCTTATCAAGTTTTGCTCCTCTTGTCAATCGGAGTGCTGCCGAAATTGTTCTTATCATTCCTTGTATTTCTCGTTCCAACCGGTGTGGTGGATTATTCTTATTGGTTCATGGAGCTCTTGTTCCATGTTTCAACCTACAAGGTTCTTGTAATGTTCCTTGTCCCTCTTTGATAATGGAGTGTTTGCTATCTCGTCATCTTCTTTGTATTCTTTCCTTCAATTTGTTCAACCTCGCAAAGTTCCTTGGTTTCACTCGTTTGTCAAAGAAGCAACTTAGTTTTACCTCTTCTCTTTCTCTTCCGTTTTCCCCTCCAGTGCCATTCTAAATCTCGGGACGAGATCCTCTCATAGTGGTGGAGTGTTGTAACGCCCCGGATCTGATGCGCCAGGTGTCCGCCAGTTATTCGCCGTCGTTGCCATGTCATGTGCTTGCGTGTCGCTCTTTTCCATGTCATCATCTGCATTTCATATCATGTCATCATGTGCATCGCATTCGCATACGTGTTCGTCTCATGAATCCGAGCATTTTCCCCGTTGTCCGTTGTGCAATCCGGCGCTCCTATGTTCCCCGGCGTCCCCTTTTACATTTCTTCGTGAGCGGGTATTAAACATTCTCGGAATGGACCGAGGCTTGACATGTGGCCTCGGTATAGCACCGGTAGACCGCCTGTCAAGTTTCGGGTCAATCGGAGGTCGTTTGGTACTCCAACGGTTAACCGGGTATCCGCAAAGGCCTCTTTTGGTGCAGCCCAACACCCCTTTCAAAGTGGCCCAAAACCCACCTAAGTCCCTTCCATCCTCTCGGTCATTCGATCACGATCGCGTGGCCGAAAACCGCACTCCATTTGGAGCTTCCTAGCCCCATCTACCTATAAATATGTGCTCCCCCGTTCAAAATCGCAGTTGAAACCCTAAAATTCCCCCTCCGCACCGCCGGACATGTCCGTCCGCGCCGGACGCAAGTCCGCCACCTCACTCCGACCTATCAGAGGCTGCCACCTCACCTCCACCGCCTCCCGCGCCCAATCCGGAGGCGCCACGTGGCCTCCCGGCCCCCCTCCTCTCTCCTCCGCCGCCGCGGCCCGCGGGGCCCGATGCCGGCCCGCGCGAGCCCGCGCTGCGCCGCCGCCCGGCCCGCGCCTCGCCGACCGAGGCCCGCTGGTTCCCGTGGCCGCCGCCTGCCGTCGCCGGCGCGCCCCGCCGCAACCGCGCCGCCTCCTCGCGCCGCCCGACGCCTGCGCGCGCTGCTCCGCCACCACCGCCGCCTGCAACCGCGGCGCCATCGCCGCCCGCGCCCGCCTCCCTCCGCGCCGCCCGCTTCCTCCTCCGCGCCGTCGCCCTCGCGCCTGCCCCGCCGCCTCGGCCGCTGACTGCCGCCGCCGCCGCGCCGCCCCCGCACGCCTCCCGAGCAGCTCGCGCCGCTGCTCCCTCGTGCCCGCGCCGCCCGCCTTCCCCGTCGCCGGAGCCCCGCCGCCGCCTACGCGCATCGCCGCCGCCGCCTCCGCCGCTGCGCGCCGCCGCATGCCGCCTCCCCGCCGCCCCGCTCGGCGCCTCGTCGCCGCCCGGCCGGATCCCGGCCCCCGCGAGCTCCTCCGGCGTCCTCCTCGCGGATCCAGCGAGATCCGCCGCCTCGCCTCGAAATCCGTGCACGAGGTTGACTTTCCCGAGCCTCGATTTTCTCCAAGTCCCGGAGATTTTTTACATTACGATGCCATGTTCATAATGCCATAACTCTCTGCATGTAACTCCGTTTTGGGCGTATAATATGTCAAATTGTTCGCCCCGAAGAGTATATCATTTCATTCCATTGCATCATTTCCATTTGAGCTCATCTTGATGCCCGAAATGATGTTAGAAGAGGGCTATGTGATGTTAGTTTCTGATTCTTATCAGAACATGCACTTTTGTCTTTTTTGCCATGATCGATGTGTGCATCCTATGAAGTTGTGTCCTACATGAGTTTTGAAATATGCCATGTCACCTATCCAGGGAAGTTTGCCATGTATTTTTGTGATCTATGTGGTGACTAGCACAAGCATGCAAACAAGGTATCTTGATGTTGCTGATTTCAGAGACTTGGTGATTTCACTAAGTCCCTGACTGCTGTTATTTTCATGCCATGTATTCATATTGTTTCCGAGAGATCTATGCATATTTTGAGCATGATCAGTAAGGGTGTTTTGAACTTATGGATTTTCTCTATTAATTCAAGCCTTTGTTTGTATTTATGGAGTGCCATAGCTTGAGTCAGTCGAGCTCTACTTTTGCTTCAAAATGTTGCTGGCAGATTGTTTACATGTTATTCGATTTTGCCAAGCTTGTTGTAGTGGGTCCTTTTATGCTATGATGTTATTCTTGCCATGTTTTGTTACTATGCCATGTCTTCTTGATGTATGTATGCTTAGTTTATCATGCAATGCTCTGTAGTGAGTGCATCGAGCTCACGAACATGCCTATTCGTTATCTGTTTCTGTCATGTCCAGTTTTCTGCCAAGTCTGAAACCTGTAACGAAACTTGCTTATTTGACATGGGTGTAATCATATTCTCTATTCCTTTTTGGCTTATGGTCAGTAAGGGATTTTTGTCACGTGCTTTGGGTAGATTCATGCCATGCCTTACTTTGCTATGTTCTGATCCTGTAGCATGTTGTTTCATTGCTCTAAACATGTCATCCTGATGTTAGTTTCTGCTATGTTGTTATTTTCACCAAGTCTGTGAACCTGTTATCTTTTGCACTTTTGCCATGCTTGTTTGAAACTGTTGTGGTGTGATTTAGCTGTAGCTCAGTGTTCATCTTTTATCGAGCATCTTGATTAGTTTATTGCCATATGCTTTGTTGACATGTTTGGGTGCAGTAGCTTAATTTCTTGTTGCTTGCTAAGTAGCATCATGCTGTTAATGGCAGATTCTTGTCATTCTTGTATTGCTTGTCATTTGCAAACCGTGCATCCGATTCCGGTGATCTTTATATCGATTTCAACCGAAATCACATCATATATCCAGTGGCATACTTGGTTTGCCAATATTATGCCTTGTTCATCCTTTTCCTTCCGGAGCATGCATATGCATTGCATACCATCTCGCATATCATGCCATGTTTATGTGTTGCTTGTTTACTTTGTTGTTTGCTTCTTTCCGGTGTTGCTTCTTAGGGTTAGTTCCGATACCGTTGCGATTGTGAGGATTCGTTCATCTACGTCCGTTTGTCTTCTTCATGGACTCGTTCTTCTTCCTTGCGGGATCTCAGGCAAGATGACCATACCCTCGAAATCACTTCTATCTTTGCTCGCTAGATTGCTCGCTCTTTTGCTATGCCCATGCTGCGATACCTACCACTTGCTTATCATGCCTCCCATATTGTTAAACCAAGCCTCTAACCCACCTTGTCCTAGCAAACCGTTGATTGGCTATGTTACCGCTTTGCTCAGCCCCTCTTATAGCGTTGTTAGTTGCAGGTGAAGATGAAGTTTGTTCCTGGTTGGAACATGGAGTTGTTGTTCCTTGTTGGAACATGTTTACTTGTTGGGATATCACAATATCTCTTATATTTTTTAATGCATCTATATACTTGGTAAAGGGTGGAAGGCTCGGCCTTATGCCTGGTGTTTTGTTCCACTCTTGCCGCCCTAGTTTCCGTCATATCGGTGTTATGTTCCCGGATTTTGCGTCCCTAACGCGGTCGGGTGATTTATGGGACCCCCTTGACAGTTCGCTTTGAATAAGACTTTTCCAGCAAGGCCCAACATTGGTTTTACCATTTGCCTCAGCCTATTATTTTCCCCTTGGGAGTCGCGCATCCCAAGGGTCATCTTTATTTCAGCCCCCCCGGGCCAATGCTTGTCTAAGTGTTGGTCCGAACTAGAGCCCTTTGCAGCGCCACCTCAAGGAAACTTGAGGGCTGGTTTTAGTTGTACGGAGTGTTCATCCGGTGTTGCCCTGAGAACGAGATATGTGCAGCTCCTATCAGGATGTCGGCGCATCGGGCGGCTTTGCTGGACTTGTTTTATTACTATCGAAATGTCTTGTAGCCGGGATTCCGAGACTGATCGGGTCTTCCCGGGGAGAAGGAATATCCTTCGTTGATCGCGAGAGCTTATCATGGGCTAAGTTGGGACACCCCTGCAGGGTTTGAACTTTCGAAAGCCGTGCCCGCGGTTATGGGCAGATGGGAATTTGTTAACGTCCGGTTGTAGAAAACCCGAAGTTGACCTTAACTAAAACACATCAACCGCGTGTGTAACCGTGATGGTCTCTTCTCGGCGGGGTCCGGGAAGTGAACACGGTTGTTGGAGTTATGATTGCCGTAAGTAGTTCAGGATCACTTATTGATAATAGTTGTTCGACCGTGCTTTGCCTTCTCTTCTCGCTCTCATTTGCGTATGTTAGCCACCATATATGCTAGTCGCTTGCTGCAGCTCCACCTCATACCTTTTACCCCTACCCATAAGCTTAAATAGTCTTGATCTCGCGGGTGTGAGATTGCTGAGTCCTCGTGACTCACCAGATACTTCCAAAACTAGTTTGCAGGTGCCGATGAAACCGTGCAGGTGACGCACCTGAGCTCAAGGAGGAGTTCGATGAAGATCTTTTCCTTTGTGTTGTTTTGTTCTAGTCGATCAGTAGTGGAGCCCAGTTGGGGTCGATCTTGGTCCCTTTGTCGCTTTTGGGGTTTCTTCTTTTATTTTGGCTCCGTAGTCGGGCCCTGATTGTAACTGTATGATGTAATGTTTTATTCCTGTATTTGTGTGAAGTGGCGATTGTAAGCCAACTATGTATCTCTTTTCCCTTATGTATTACATGGGTTGTGTGAAGATTACCTCACTTGCGACATTGCTTTCAATGCGGTTATGCCTCTAAGTCGTGCTTCGACATGTAGGAGATATAGCCGCATTGAGGGCGTTACAAGTTGCTATCAGAGCCGACCCTTGCGGTTACACGGATGGTTGCGGACAGGTGCGTGGTCATGTTGTTCATGACGTTTGTGACCCGTCGTGGCACCCGGCATGGCACATGTACCGAACTAGAAGCACAGACGTTTGTGCCAAGAGGGAACGTTCCTGTGGCCCGACGAGGACGTCGGTTCCTCTGAGTGGGGGTGTATGTGATAGCCTGGCTCCCACGTACCAGCGCCTCATGAGGGGCATCATGGAAGCTCAAGAGGCCAGGCGTTCCGCAGCCCTGGCGGAGATGAAGATGGTCCGCGAGGAGCCACCAGCGCCTCCGGAGCCTCCCGAGGCCCCAGGGCCTGGCGGCTCGTGAGGATCGGCTTCTCTAGCCCACCGAGTCTGCTGCACCAACACTCGTTTGTCCACAACATCATCAGGTGACATCTTTTAAGTTTCCTTTCCAGCTGGGAGCGCCCCCCAGGGCTGCATCATTCCCAGGCCACGTGGGTCCGTCCCTGTGGCATGTATCCCTTTTATTTTCATGTTGTTAGCTTACTTTGTTGGGGGCGCCCCTCGGGCTGCATCATCCCCACGTCGCTCGGGCCAGACCCAGCGGCATGTACCCCTTTCGCGTTTATTTCCGGTCATGCATTCAACCCACCATGCTTGATTATTCGTTGCTGGTCTGCAGCACCTTTTCTTCTCCATGTCGACCACTTGCATGTTAAAGGGGGGGTGCCTGAGCATCGCGACTCAGGGCTCTTACTGGCTCTCCAGCCGTCACCCTCTGTCCTTGTCCATGGCATCGCGACCTGGCATACCAGCGACGGCTGAGACCAGCTCGAGGGCCGGGACCTGAGGACGTAGAGTGTAGGCATCTAACCCAACTTGCAGGAACACATCACAAGATAAGGCCCAGTGCCAGGCGCAACCCGCCTAGAGGTAGGGCCCCGTGAGTCCCGCGCTGGCTCACGGGTGCCTAGATACACCTCACCAGGCCCTACCGTGCCAACCACGTGTCAGGGCGGGGTTGTACACGCACCAGGGGCTCCTCCCGGAGGGGAGCCCCCTCCCACGTACCAGTGGAAGCACCATGCTCTGCGCTGGCTGACGACACTGCCGAGGAGCGGCTATGCCCGTACACATACGGAAGCTCTATGCTCCGCGCTGGTGATAAACAACTTAGGGTGGCCCCGGGCCGCATCAACCTCAGGAAGCCCAAAGCTCAGTGTCTAGCCTCATCGCAACGCCTCCCCCCAGGAGTGCCGCGCGAGGGGGCTGGGCACGGGGGCTGCGCCTGGGTCACGCCCAGACGCACGCCACCCAGCCAGGCCCCACGGGCCTGGTTCGTCGCGCGTCTCTCCCCGAGCGGAGCCAAGGTATGAAGTCCGTTTGAGCATCAAGGGGGACTCCTGAGCATCGCGACTCAGGAGCCTAACTGGTCCCGTAGCCCCTCACTGCCTAGTTCCGAAATGCTAGTGCTGGGTGAGGTATGCGCGGGGCCGGGCTCTGCAGACGTAGAACGGTAGATCCACCCACATCTCACCTCCCTACTTGCTGTTCGCGTGCCAAGGGGGACTCCTGAGCATCGCGACTCAGGAGCCTAAGCTGGTCCTGTAGCCCCTCACTCCTTAGTTCCGAAAGGCTAATGCTGGGTGAGGTACGTGCGGGGCCGGGCTCTGTTGGCGTAGAACATAAGCAAGTAGGAAGGAAAAGTGTAAACTTCAAGGATCGCCTCCCTACTTGCTGTTCGTGCGCCAAGGGGGACTCCTGAGCATCGCGAGTCAGGAGCCTAACATGTCGCGTAGCCCCTCACTCCTTTGGTCCCGTCATGGTTTCCGGTCGGGGCTAATGCTGGGTGAGGTACGCGCGGGGCCGGGCTCTGCCGGCGTAGAACGTAAGCAAGTAGGAAGGAAAAGCATGAATTCAAGGAATTTAAAAGCAAATGTTACAGTCCACACTGTTATCTCAACGTGAAACGCAAGTTTAAACGCCTCCCCGAGGCATGATACATGTGCAGGAATTAAAAGTTGAACAGGAGCCGCAGCAGAGTCACTTGTCAGCGGTGGAGCAGCGCGGAGTGGCTTCGCCTCATGGAGCAGCAGGGTCGGCAGCGCCTGGCTTCGGCTTGGTGCTAAAGGTCCGGAACTTCCCCAGCAAAGCCTCCGCGCGACCCTTCACGGCCTCGGCAGCGGCAGCAGCACGCTCGCCGCTCACTAGCTCCAGCAGGCTGTCGAGGTCGATGTTGGGGTCATGAAGGTAAATGTGGGTGAAGACCCGCGTCAGCGCTGCAGAAGACAGGACACACGCCTCAGCCTCGGCCGTGGGGCCAAGGCCAAGGGCGACATCCTCAAGAGCATGAACCAGGAAGGGAAGCAGCTTGGCGGGGCCGTCCTCGGAGCCAGCCAGCGAGCTTTCCAGGCCGCTGGCGTAGAGCAAATTCAGCGAAGCACGAGCCTTCTCCTCCATGTCTGCGAAGGCCACGCGGTCCTCGGCAAGAACCCGGGCATTGTCGTCCAGTTCGACCTTCGTCGCCTCCAACTCGCGTAGGCGGTCGCGGCGTTTCTTGAGCTTGGCCTCCCGGACCTCGACGGCCGCCTCGCGAGCCTTCACGCCCTCTTCTTGCTCTTGGCGAAGGTGGGCCTCTTTCGCGAGCTGGTCCCGCAGGCCTTGCAGCTCGCCCTCTAGCACCTTGCAGCGACCGCGGACGTCAGCCGCCTCCCCCTGGGCTGCATCACGAGTAGCCTTCGCCTCAAGGGCGGCCTGCCTCTCCTCATCACAAGCCGTTGAGGCCTGGACCAGCGCCGCCCGAACCGAAGCGTCGGAGCGAATCCATCCTGAAGCCAGCTCCAAGCGCCCGGCCACCAAGCGAGGGTCGGCGCCAAGAAGATCCTACCGGAGCCGGTCCAGCTCGGCGGCAACACGATCTAGAACGGCGGGAGGAGTCGGAGAAACAACAGTCGGTGGAGTAGGAGGAGAAGGCGGCGGCACGACTACAGCACCCTGAGGTGGAGCCTTCTGCGCCCCGACGACTGTGGTGGCGTCGGCAGGCAAAAGCACCTCGGGAGTCACTTGGGCCATGGGGGCTGGGCTCGCCCCAGCCAGCTCGGCCAGACCTCGTGAGGACGACCGGGCAGGAGAGGCCCGTGCATTGTGGTCACCTTCCTCCGCAGGCAGAGGCGCTGTAGCGGATGGAACCTCATGAGCCCCCTTCAGCTTCTTTGCCGCGGGCGCCAGCCTATCCAAGAGACGCGGACGTCAAGCCTTAGCAGCAAAACAAGAAACAAAGACAAGAGTCAAGCACTTACGGGTCGTCGCCGGTGAGCTCAGACAGCCTCCGGCCAAACTGGAAGCCTGACAGCCGGCTGGAAGGGTCAACCTCAGAAGCAGAAGGCGCGTCTGCGGACCGCCTCGGGGCCGGGGCAGACCCGCGGGAGATCAGCCCGGTCCTGTCCTTCTTCGGGATCGGGGGCGAGCTCTCGCTGCCCAGCACGTCATCATCCTCGTCATCGTCGCTCGGAGAGAGGAGGAGAGCGCGGGACCTGCGCCGGGAGAGGGGAGCCCTTGACTCTCCATCAGTCGCCTCGGAGTCAGGCCCTTTCTTCCGCTCCCCTCTGCCCTCCTCGTCGCTGGAGTCATCGGAGGACACGTCCACCGGACTCACGGGTGCCTCCGCGGGCACGGGCACGTCCCCGTTGAAGACAGACAGGGACTCCACCACCTGCTCCCAGTCGTCGCGGAGGAACAAGGGCATAGGAGCGCCCTCCAACCTCGCCACATCGACCCCAACCAGAGATTGGAGCACCGCGGCCAGATCTTCGTCACCCAGGGCCGCGGGGCTCAATTGAGGCCTCCACATCAGAGGTGAGTACTGCCGAAGCAGAGCCAACTGGTGCTCCAGGAATTGCCTCAGCAGCAACGCGCCGGTCAGCCTCGCCGCCACCATGCTGGCCGGCCTCAGACCCGTGTCCATCTTCTCCAACACCAGCTTCGCACAGGGGTCCGTGAGTTCTGCTCGACCCCAATCACCGGAGCTCGTGGGCAGCTCCGTGGGCAAGATCAGCCGAGGGTGAATGCGCCCAGCATCAGCCAAGACCCATTTGCTCCTGAAGCCCTCAATCCTTTTCCCGGGCTTCGAAATGGCAATGGCACCACCGTACGCGATGAAGCTCGCGCACGCGGAAGGAGAACCGCGAGAGACCCGGAGGGAGAAGTAGTGGCGCAGCAAGGCCACTGAGGGCTGCACCCCTACGTGAGCCCCGTAGTAATAGGCGAAGATTGCCAGGAGAAGGACGGAGTTGGGGTGGAGATGCAGAGCCTGTAGGTTGTAATGGCGGAGGACAGAGAAGAAGAACTCGGAGAAGGGAGGCACCAGGCCGGCAGCAATGGAGCTTACAAAGTGCGGATAGAAGGTGCTCCCTCGGCCCTCAGGGGTGGAGGATCCGGCCTTGAACACCCTCGCCCCATTGATGCCCTGCGCCGCCGCCATCTGGCGCAACCGGGCAAGGCTTGCCTCCGACACGTTCGGCGAGTCCAGGGCAGACGAATACCAAGCTTTGGCCGGGGACTGACGAGGCGCCATGGCTTCCTAGGTCACGTGGCCGGAGTAGATCTGGAAATTTGGAGGAAGGAAGGAGAGGCGCAAGAAAGGGGATCTGAGCAGCAACCGGAGAAAGCAAAAAGCAAAACCTGGGCAGATGCCACTCCTTTATCAACTCGCGCGGTTGCGGAGACGCCCACGTCCAGTCAACTGCCACGCAGCGCCCAAGGCCGCAGGCTGTTAGGGCCCGCGGCGCTTCGCCCTTGCGCTTTCGCCTCCCTGCACGACCAAGTCCGGGCGCGCCTTTGGCCCGGGGGCTACTGTTGGCGTTCTGGGAACGGAGGTCCCCAGACTTGCCTGCCTGCGGCCTGCAGCATGGCTCAAAGGGGGGCCCAGCATGGCCCATCGTTGTCAACACAGACCCAAGACCCCCGCGAGGGGCCAAGCCTTGCGGGGCGGATGACACGGAGTTTCCTCAGGCGCGGCCTCATCAGGCTGGCTCGCGAGGAGGCGGAGAGATCAAGGAGGGGTACCTCACGAGGTGCCCATGACGCAAGCCATGACGACCAAGGGCGCCAGGCGGGCGCCAGCCCGCGCAGTGTCCTCCCTTTCCTCTTTGGTGCAAAGGGAGCAAGCGCAGGCGGGAGGATCAAGCAAAGGCACCTATTTCGGTGCAACGAGACCAAGACCAGCTCCGCGACAAGGAGGAAGTCACTGTGGAGACCAAGCCAGCGTAATCACCAGAGCCTTTGGCAGGCGAGGACCAACTTTAGTCAGGATAAGTGTACCAGATGTTCCCCTTCAAAATGGCCAATTGTTGGCGCCCTTCCTGCTCAATATTTGGGAAGAGGACCAGGGCCTTTGCCTATAAATAGGACTAGCCACCCCCGGGGTAGAGGCATCTAGAGTCGGAGAAATCTAATCAGTTAGGATCCAGAGAGAACGGCGACTGAACTCCTCTTGGCAGTTCATCACCCCAGCCAAGAACAGACCCTCGCGAGGCTGTTCTTCCCTGTATTGTTCATCATCATTAGCCCAAGAGGCAATCCACCACACCACACTGGAGTAGGGTATTACACCACATCTGTGGCCCGAACCAGTATAAACCCTGTGTCTCTTGTACTGTTCTTTTGGTAGCTTAGATCCTTGCGAGGCGGAGGGGTACAGGTAGGTAGGAAGCGTAATCACCGCGCGCACCCCAGAGTTCGAACCTCAAGGGTCTGCCGGAACCCGAAATCCAACATTTGGCGCGCCAAGTAGGGGTGCTCCTTCGGATCCTAACTGTACCCAGGCGAGGGTCGGCGCTTCTTCACAGGCTCCGGGCCTTTTCCAAAAAGGATAATCTTCGGAAGAGGATCGCCGGAAGAGGCAGGATCTGACATTTGGCGTGCCAGGTAGGGGTGCATCGGAATCCACCTTCTACCACTTCGTGCCCCGCCTCTTCGTCATCACCATATCCGGCGAACAGGCGGGCAACCCAGATCCATGGGCGGCGTGGCCCGCCCGCACAGAGCCGCTCGCCTCGGGCGACCCCGTGCCCTAGGAAGCTCACGGTCCGTAGGCGCTGCGGGCCGCGGGCGACGCGGACAGGCTTAGACGGCCCTCACACCGCGGCAGGCGCGGTCGGCAGCAAGGGCCTCCAATCACGCCGCGACCACGACACCGTACACCCGCCGGGAGCAGGCGAATTCGATGGTCGCGCTCACGGTGGCCCGAGAGCTGCTACAGTGCAGGCTGCTGGAAGGCGGCCGCGACATGCTGCTGGAGCGGGTCGCCGAGCTCCTGGGCTTTGCCACCTCGGGGGCTCACCCCTTCTGCACCCAGCTCCCGCCTCAAGCCCAGGGCGGCCCCCGCGGGGGCTCCGCGCACGCCCGCGGGCTCCAAGGCTACTCCAACACCAGCGAGGCTGTCAGCACCGGACCGGCGGCGACGCTACCCCCGCCCCCGGTTCGCGAAGAAGAAGGACTCGACGCGACCCACGGTCTCAGTGGACAGCCGCGCTACCACCCCACGGTGGGCGCGTCAAGCGGAGCTGCATGGCACGCGGAGCACTATGGCGTGGCCTTCGGGATGACGGTGCCAGAAGAATACGTGCCCCACATGATGGACCAGAGGCACCCTCACAAGGGCGAACAAGGCTAGCTCCTCAGCCCAGGCTGGGGGAACGAGGCACCAGAAGCTGAGCCCTTCCAGGAGCCCAGGATGGCCCCATTGGCCACGCTGGAAGCAACGATTATCGGGTACCGCTACTTCCTCAGGAGCAGGCATACGTTAATCATGGATCGCAGGAGGTGCAGGTCGCCACAGCGGGCAGCTGCCCCGCTCTCACGGTCTCCTACCCCTCGGGAGGAGGGCGCAGGGGGCTGCAGGAGAGGGGCAGAGATCCGACATCACCACTGCGGCGTTCAGAGCAAGGCGTTCTCAGGAGGTAGGCCCTCTGCAGGGGAGGTGCCTCAGGTGGACCCGTGGTCGTCGGGGGAACCGCTGGCGACCGCTCTACCCCATCGGCGGCGTCCTGGTTTCCGGTCGTCGTTGATGGCACTAGAGTGTGGCGCAAGGCGGGGCCCTCGTCTGGCGATATGAAGCAAGGCCGGTACCTGTGAAGAAGGCCCAGTGCCTGTGAAGCTCGCCGCCCCGTGACACTCTCACGTAATAATGAGTGGGGCTGTACACGCCCCGGAGTCTCACGGGTACCGGCCTCAGGCCCTAGGGCACCCTCCCACGCCCAGTGGAAGCACTTAGCTCGGCACTGGTGAGAAGACGTCCAAGACTAGATTAGGTGCCGGACGCGGCCTTTTGTCTGCTTTCATTGCTTTTCCCTTTGGTTGTAATTTTTCCCCCGCTGGATTTAAGTTGGATTCGAATTTGAAATTTGCGTGTGTTCGGGGAAGGGGTGCTTAGTCTCATTCGAGCCGTTTCTCGCGTTTTGATTACCACTTCGCCTCAGCTGCCTCCCCTCGCGAGCCCCTCGCGAGCCGGGTCAGGCCTAGCCTGCGCGCAACCCAGACTGCCGCGCCGCGTCCTCTCGGGAGGATTTCCAATGCCTGTGAAGATTATCATTTTTGTAAAAGGCCCGGATCCTGTGAAGAAGGCGAATGCCTGTGAAGATTATCCTTTTTGGAAAAGGCCCGGAGTCTGTGAAGAAGGCGAATGCCTGTGAAGACTATCCCTTTTGGAAAAGGCCCGGAGCCTGTGAAGAAGGCCAACGCATGTGAAGCTCGCCGCCCCCGACACTCTCACATCCTATGGATTCGATTAGAGAACACTCGAGATGCCACAGCCTCCCGCAGGTTACCTCGGGGCCCGCACGAAACAAAGGTAAACTAGCCAACCACCAGGCGCGGACGCACGGGCAGTGCAATGTCTACTAATACGATGAACACAAGTTTTACATGAGGGGCTCCCCCTCCCAAAATGCTCTCACAATCGTCAGGCCAAAACCTGAGTTCTATTCATGCAGGGTAAGGAAACAGGGACAATGCATAATCAGTGGGATAAATCCCCCAATGGATCCTCAGGAGCACCTCCTGAACCGTAGTTGGTGTCGCTAGACTCGCCATCGCTGTCTGTCGTGGATTCGTCACGGCAGATGTCCTTAGTGTCAGGACTTAGTCGCGAGGCCAACGCATCCATGTGGTAGCTTGAGAGGGGTTGAGTGGGACGAGAGACGCAGGGCGGATCAACACGCAAGACAAGGGTTTAGACATCTTCGGGCCCCGGAAAACATCATCCGGTAAAAACCCTACATGCTGTTTGAGGCTAGGTCTCATTATCATCCCGAGGGAGACGCCGTAAACCGGCTCTTGTGTCTAGCCCTAGAGATTATTGATTGCTTGTCGCTTGTAGCTTCTAACTTGTCCCTCTTTGGGGAGCCCTGCCCCTCCTTATATATGTTGAAGGGGCAGTTTACATGTGGAGTCCTATTAGGATTAGGACTAGTCTATCTCTAATACAAACCGGATACAAGTCCTGGTCTTAACTCTTTGTAAGATAAATATTCCTTTCCTCTTAAATCGGCCCACCATAGTTGAACCGGCCTTCTAGGCCTTGGGTCTTGTCATCCGTCTGATCCGCCCGTCGGTTTACCAGTGAGTCATAACGACCAAGCAGATTGCTTGTAAACCGCCAAGGTCAGGGCGGGTCTTCAGATAAACCGCCAAGTCCGGCCGGGTTAACTTCCGGCCGGTTTACACCGCGGGGTATATCCCCGACATTAGCCCCCAAGTTTAGCTTGGATTCATCCATGGTAAACTTATGCTGCAAAATAAACATAAGAACAAATTTGACAAGTTGCGCTCCGGGTTAAAAATTCTTGTAAACCGGCACCTGATCATCCTTAAGTCCTTGTCATTCCTCCTTCTAGAAAATCCAGGTTAATAACCAGCTTCATACTCAAATTGCTGACATTGGTTTCTCATAGAAAAATATTGTAAAGAATAATCCACTTGAGTTGGCTTCCAAAGCGCCGGTTTAAGAAATATTGGTCTTGTAATACTCATCTGATATTCAGCCGGTTTGAAAATGTAGACTCGTCGGTTTATCATTGTCAAGATTGCCGGTTTATAAGAACTGAATTCCAGGTCATGATTATTTCCAATGCCGGTTCATGATTGTTGTAGACACCGGGTCATAATGATTGGCTCAAAACAGAAAATTGAAGATATTTCTCCCTTATATCCATATTACCTGTAGCCCCCAAGTGTCGGGTTGTCATGCTTGCAGCAACCTGGGACTTGTAATTGACTGATGCCCATAAAACTTCAACCAATGTAGCACCCAAGGGCCGGCTCATTATGTAATAATCAGCAGGGACTTTGTAAATATAATCTTTTAAACTTTGAACAGCAGCATGTAGCCCCCAAGGGCCGACTCAGTAAGATAATAGTGAGCTAGGACTTTGATATACACTTCAATGAAAATAACATCATATGATGTAACCCCCATCATGGGGCTTGAATCTACGTCCACAAGGTTAAGAGCCTTGTGCTTTACCAACTGAGGAGTGGACCCTTCAATATAATGGATAAAAAGCTTTGTACCTTGAATAGTTGACAGGAGCAATTGGTAGCCCCCAAGTGTCATGGTACATGCTTGCAGCGACATGAGACTTGCATATTTGATATAATCTCCACTTTGAATAATGTAGCCCCCAAGTGCCGGGTTGTAAGCCTGCAGCAACTCGGGACTATTCCTTCAATTGTAGAAAATGATAACCATTGCGCTAAAGCGACTTTGAAAACCTTAATCATAATATTAATAACCATAATAAAAATCCAGCCATGTTGGCTATTCAACATAATATAATCTGTATGAAAACCTTATTCATCCAATATCATAATGAAAATTCAGCCAAGTTTGGCTATTTGAATAATATAATCCAATAATTTATAAGCGCATGATTCCAATGGCGCAATCCAAATATATACTGGCGACTTATAGTCCAAAGCCAGACCAGTTTAACAAACACCGGATAATTTATAATCATGCTTTATTCAACCTGTTTCTGCATACAACAAGTTTAAAGTGTCCTGGCGGTTTACCGCCGGATGGGTCATAATGCCCAACATATAACCTGGGTTTATAACCAAGGCTGCACTAAAAAATATGAAATATATCATACCTGTGACATTGAATCACATCGTTGGTTTACCAACTTTTTGTAGTAAGAGTGATAACCCCACTCTTGAGTAATGATAACTCCTTCCATATTGCGCCGATTTTATGATAAAACCGTACCGGGTTGTGATAAACACCGGATTAACCATGTATATACTGGTGACTTGTAGTCAAACCAGACCGGGCTGATAGTCTCCGGATTATAACTTGATCGTGTACTGACAACTTGTAGTTGAAAGCCGAGCCGGGTTGATAAACACCGGTTTACTCCATAATAGGATGGTAACAGAAAATTAAACCGGGCAGATAATCTCCGGATTATAATTTGATCATGCACTCACAACTTGTAGTTGAAAGCCGAGCCGGGTTGATAAACACCGGTTTACTCCATAATAGGATGGTAACACAAAATCAAACCGGGCAGATAATCTCCGGTCTAAAAATGGACCGTGTTCCGCCAATTTAGCTGTTTGAACCGGTACAAAATACTGTCGGTTTAAAAAAACGCAAATAAAATAGCAACTTCTCAAGAAAGGCTAGTAAAGCAAAAGCAATGGCAACAATTTTTTGAAAAAGAAGAGCTCTACTGAGCTTGGTCAGATGGAATTACCATGGTCAGACGCAACCAAGCCCCCCGAAGGCGTAGCAATGGTGCCAGTCAGCCAGGACCCCAAAATGACGCGTGGCGTTACGCCGGCCAAGTGGCATTGCATTGGTTCGGATTCGACCAAGCCCCCAAGTGACTCAGTGGCCTAGGGACGATCAAGTGGCATTGCATTGGTTCGGACACGACCAAGCCCCCAAATGACTTATTGGTTGTTTAAAAGCCGATCAGAAGGCATTACCATCATCAAGACATGACCGAGCTCCCATAAGGTGTAACTACGGTTCAAGTCGATTAGGTCCCCAACTGACTTAGTGGCAAATGTGCCAGCCAGAAGGCATTACCGTCGTCAAGACATGACCAAGCTCCCAGGAGGTGTAGCTACGGTTCAAGTCGACTAGGTCCCCAACTGACTTTGTTGCTCTTCTGTGAAGCGACCTCAAGGGGTAAACCGGAGGTTGCCCTAAAGCGAATCCACTCCGTGTAACCACGCATGATATAAAGAATAGATACCCCGCTTTACAAAGCGGGAGCCCCCATGTGATAAACAATATGTCAAGCCAATAAGGCCGGATACCCATGTTTGAACCGCGCATCATGGCAGCAGGTCCTCTTCGGTAATTTTTAACCTTTTTGCAAGAGGTAAATAAATCTTGAACCGGGATCTTGAACCGGATATTGAAAGCTTCAAAGCTGTGGGAGACATCTTTCCCTTGAACCGGATTTTAAACCGGAATCTTCATTTTCAGCCGGAAATTTTCTGACGGCCTTTAAACTCGAACTTGCGAGAAGTTAATTCCTTTTTGAACCGGACATTGTTAAACCGGATCTGAGCGCTTCAGAACTTTGTGGGAGAATATATTTCTCTTGAACCGGATTGTAAACCGGATATTTGAGAGCTTCAGTGATACTGACTTCCCTTCAGCCAGGTTTCAAACCGGAATCCTTTCTGATGATCCGAAACTTCTTCATTGAATCGGGATTTTGTAACTGTCATATACTTTCTAAGCCGGAAATTTTCTGACGGCCTTTAAATTTTCATCAACATAACAGTAGCCTCCGGGATCGTGTTATCTTTCCCTCCATCGTCCTTGGGTTCTTAAACCGGCTGAAACTGGCAAGACTTGTTGCGTCATATCATCGTAGCCCCCAAGTCTCAAGGTGACTCGAGGAGTTGGCTTGAGATTCTCCATATTTGACCGTGATATAAACCGGCATAACTTGTATATCATTGGCGTTGATAGCACGATGTGAATCCATAGAAGGTTGAGGTGACTGCGGCTGGTTGTAAATGATCCCATATGAGCCGTGTCAGCAACTCGGCCAATGGCTCCTTCCAACTGGCGATTTGAAGTTAATCAAAACTATAGTGGCGGCGAGTTGTGCGCCTGCCCATTGAACCATCCATTGCAAATGGTGGTTGATGATGATTTGTCTCCAATTTGAAAGAAAACCAGGCTACCCAAGCTGTGAATTGCTCATACCCAATAAACAGCTCATGCAGACAGGTGCGGCCCAGTGTGTTGATGTAGACCAGGCCGCGAGAGACGGACAGTAAAGACGTCCACAATATTAGAGGTGTCTCGGACAGACGAACCGGCCGCGGCGTTGTAAGCCGATGCGGACGGGTGAGTCAATCACGGGCGTCATAAACCGGTGCGGGCGGCGGGTCGGCCGCGGGCGTGGTAAACCGGCGCGGACGGAGGGTCGGCCGCGGGCGTCGTAAACCGAGAATCGGCCGCAGGCGTCGTAAGCAGGCGCGGTCGAGTTAACCAGGTCATTTTGATATTGTGAACAATTGTCCTGCATCAACAATAGTGCAGACCAAGGCAAAGATAAACTGCTCTTTGACAAAAATAATATGCGCCAATAAAATATATTTTAGAAGGATATCACCTGATGTGCCAGGCCGGAAATAATCCGCCATGAATTTTATGATCCCTAGGTGAAGTTGAAATCACTTACGGCCGAGCCGGCCGTGGCATTGTAAGCCGGTGCAAAACGGGCAAATTGTCTTCCTCGTCGAAAATCGGCGCGGTCGCGAGAGACGGCCATGGTGTCTTAAGCCGGTGCGGTCACGAGAGATGGCCACAGCGTTGTAAACCGGTGTGGTCCGTATCCGTAGTATAATACCACTTTTGTAGTAAATGGTTACCCTGCATGTACGTTTAGCTGATGTAGCAGTAGCACCCCATGTGGCCTTCGTGACTGCCGCAATGATTCATTGCTTTTTTTTATTCCGTTCATAAAAACACATTTGTCTTGATGAGATGAAGAAGCGGAAGTAGCTTTTAATCTCCATGTAGTACTAGCAGTACTATATAATGTATCCACAACACCAGTGTTTTGCAGTCTGTCTTCGGGTGCACTTTGTGTAACCGTATGTAGAGCAGATAAACGAGGCTGCCACTGTCCCTCGCCACCGCAGAGTCCTTTGATTAGTCAATACCCCCACGGGATATATCCAAAAAGAAACAGGCGCGGCGAGCCAGCAGTCAGGCCCGGCAAGCCTTTCAACAACTCAGTGCGCATTGGTGAGGGCAGCTTAAAAAGTGCTACTATAGCGGTGACGACGGCAGATGGGTCAACCCAGGCGGGTGCATTAAACCAAAGTGGCAGTGAAGGCAGGCTCGACGGCGGGTCTCAATGGAGACAAGCCACAGCGGGCGAGGCGGGTCGCAGCAGGGCCCAATCCGGGTGACTCGGGGCGGAAGTGATGATGACCCGGCTTGCGGCAGGGGCGAAAAACGACGTCTATGGGGGCTTGGTTGCGTCTTCGAAATAGGGGAACAAACCGGTGATAATCCTCGGATAAAGCGACTGACAGGGTAGGAGGAACAGGCGAATCCGGCGAGTCAACGGAGCAGAGGACGGTTCACCCGCAACGGAGGTGGTTTGCAGTAGAGGCCGGCCGGTTTGGCTCAGGGCTACTTGTGCCGTTAGTTCTTGCAGAGACGCACCGGCTCAACCTACAGGCGACGTCGTGTAAGGGCACAGGTGACCTCGGCAGCAGCTTGCAGCGGTGGGTCAGAGCGCCGGTGGCACCTCTCGGGCGGTCTGGAGCAATGGCCGGTGGAGGCGAGGCGCAATGGCGGGTCAGCGGTCTGACGGCACGGCGGCTCGGAACCGGCCACGGCAAAGGCGGATCAGTCCTCTAGCGACGATAACTCGGCGCAGTCGAGCCACGGAGGTGCGGCGGAAGAGCACCGGTCAAGGCACTTAAGTGGAGGTAGCGATTGGGAATCTGCGACTCGGTACAGCAGAATCAGGGCCCGGCAACGGTGCACACGACCCGGAGCAGCTCGACACGGGCGCTCAGGAACGGATGAGTGCTGGGCGGCCGATTAAAGTGGCGATGGCTTGAACCCGGCCTCCGCGGAGACGGCACGGCACCGGAGCGGCGGTTTAGAGGCGCGACTGCTTTCCGTGTCGTGGCCGGTTTGACCGATTCTCATCCGCGTTATCCCAGCCATAGTTTGTGTGACAGAAAAAAGGAACTTCTCTCGGCAGCCCTCTTGACGCCAAGATTAACGCGTAGATGTAGTTGACCAAATCTCTATTCCTTAGTGGATTCGAGCGTGTCCCTGTTTGGAAAACCATATTCCTCTCGTCTTCTCTCAGCAGCACTCTCGAAATTACTCCGCCTCCGAACCGGTGGAACGTCAAGTTGCATGCGGCGGCGCACCGATCCAATTATAATTTTCCTTATACTCCGATGGTACGATTTACCGACAAGCTACGGCGGCGGTTTAGGCAAGAAGTAACTCAGAGGCGACTTAACGCGAGACCGGATTGTCGTGTCGTCTTCAAAAGCAACCCTAATCTTCCTTTGAACATAGAACTCGAAGATTGCAAACGTAGACCCTTCCAAACCGGTTCTTCTTCATCCGGAAATTACGAACTCCTCAATCCTTCAGAGAGATCCCTCCAAGAACCCAACACCACTGTGCGCAGGCCCCACGGTGGGCGCCAACTGTCGTGGATTCGTCACGGCAGATGTCCTTAGTGTCAGGACTTAGTCGCGAGGCCAACGCATCCATGTGGTAGCTTGAGAGGGGTTGAGTGGGACGAGAGACGCAGGGCGGATCAACACGCAAGACAAGGGTTTAGACAGCTTCGGGCCCCAGAAAACATCATCCGGTAAAAACCCTACATGCTGTTTGAGGCTAGGTCTCATTATCATCCCGAGGGAGACGCCGTAAACCGGCTCTTGTGTCTAGCCCTAGAGATTATTGATTGCTTTTCGCTTGTAGCTTCTAACTTGTCCCTCTTTGGGGAGCCCTGCCCCTCCTTATATATGTTGAAGGGGCAGTTTACATGTGGAGTCCTATTAGGATTAGGACTAGTCTATCTCTAATACAAACCGGATACAAGTCCTAGTCTTAACTCTTTGTAAGATAAATATTCCTTTCCTCTTAAACCGGCCCACCATAGTTGAACCGGCCTTCTAGGACTTGGGTCTTGTCATCCGTCTGATCCGCTCGTCGGTTTACCAGTGAGTCATAACGACCAAGCGGATTGCTTGTAAACCGCCAAGGTCAGGGCGGGTCTTTAGATAAACCGCCAAGTCCGGCCGGGTTAACTTCCGGCCGGTTTACACCGCGGGGTATATCCCCGACACTGTCTGCGTCGCCGCCAGCGGCGTTAGGGCCGTTCACCACACCGCCCTCGTCAGCAGCCACGATCACGTCGTCGTTGTCCGAAGCGAAGGCCCTGACAAGAGCATCCACGTTGTCTTCCACCCAGTGCGCCAGGTCGTCTCGGACGGCCTGGGGGACTGGGGCGATGGCGGCGTTGAAGTCGAAGTGGGATCCATGTTCTAGAGATGGCTGAAGACACGGGAAAAGGCGTGCCCCAACAGGGCGCGGCTCCTCTCCTCCGCCAACCTGTCGGCCTTGACCGACCGCACCTCCAGCTGCGTCACCACGGCGGTGAAGAACTGAAGATTGCCGGCGTAATTGATTGCGTGCGGCTCGCCAATAGCCGCCTCACAGATGTTGCCCAAGGCTGTGTTGGCTCTCTCCCGGAGCGTGGAGAGCATGGGGCCGTGCTCATGCTCCAGGACCTGCCACTGACGTATCTCATCCGCATTCTGGCGTGCGACGGCCTCAGCCTCCTCCACCCGCTGGCGAGGACGGAGCACCTCGACCCGGGAGGTGGTCGACTCCCCTTGCGCTACCTCAAGCGTGGCCCGAAGAGCATCGGCCCGCCGCGTCGCTTCATCCAGCTTGGTCCTCAGGGCTGCGGTCCTACCTTCAGCCTCGACCCAGATCAACCCCAACCTCCCCTCGAACTCGCGCTTGAGGTCTTGGCGCGCCATCACCACCCGACGTCCAACCTCCTCCAGGACACGGGCTTCCCGTGCAGCGACATCATCCTCCGCCTGCATCACCAAGCGCTCCCTCGTCTCCAGCCGCTCATACTCGCGGGTGCGTTCGGCGGCTTCCAGCGTCAACGCCTCCTCACGCTTTTGGAGCTCTGCTGGGTCACCAGAGGCCACCTTCATCGACGCGAGAGCTGCCTCCCACAGCTCCGCCTGCTCCTCCAGTGAGTGGCACCAGGCCAGGAGCTCCCGAGCCCGCTCCTTCGCCGCCTCTTGCCGTCGGTTGGCTTCCTGGGCCTCCTCAACGTCCTGAGATCGGGCCTCCCGAGAAGCCTCCAATGACGCCTTTGCCTCTTCATCATCAAGATCGTGCTGATGACGCGCAAGGGCAATGGCGCCCTCCAGCGCGCGCCTCTCTGCGGCCAGGCGCAGGCCCTCGGCCCCGAGGCGCGCGTCTTCATCAATAAGCTCCTCCCCAAGCAGACTCACCGCGTCAGCCGCCCTACGAAGGAATCCTTGGCGACGAGCGCGGCGTTCCCGGGCGCGCTCAAGCACGTCTTCCTCACCATCGTCTGCCCCAAGCAAGCGTCGGGGACCACAAATCAGCACTCCCCCTCCAGGCAGGGGGCTGGCGCCCTCGCGATGGCCGGGCGCGCCACGCCAGAAGCCGAAATCCAACATTTACCTTGTCGTCAACCTCTCTCTGCGCCACTAGTGCGGCGCTGACCACCTAGTTCGTTGCCGCCAGGTATAGCAGCAACGGCTCCTGTGGCCTAGGCACAACTAGTATTGGCGCGGACGAGAGGTACTTCTTAAAATCTTGCAATGCTGCTTCGGCTTCTGGCGTCCACTCCATCGGTCCCGCCTTTTTCAGGATCTTGAAAAAGGGAAGGGCGCGCTCGGCAGACTTGGAAATGAACATGCCCATGGCGGCGACGCAACCAGCAAGCCGACGCACATCCTTGATTCGCTTGGGTGCTTCAATCTGCTCTATAGCTTTGATCTTGTCCGGATTGGCCTCTATCCCACGCTGTGACACCCAGAACCCGAGAAGCTTGCCGGACGGGACGCCAAAGACGCACTTCTCAGGGTTCAGCTTGAGATTGATCTTGCGCAGGTTTGCAAATGTTTCTTGCAAATCTGGTATGAGGGTTGGCCTGTCCTTGGTTTTGACCACTATGTCATCCATATAAGCTTCCATATTTCTATGGAGATGGGGTTCAAAACCAATCTGGACCGCCCTTGCAAACGTCGAACCAGCACTCTTCAACCCGAAAGGCATCCGCATGAAACAATACGTACCACATGGGGTGATGAATGCTGTTTTCTCTTCGTCTTCTCTTGTCATGAAGATCTGGTGGTAGCCGGAGTAGGCGTTGAGGAATGACAACAGATCACACACAGCCGTGGAGTCAACAATCTGGTCGATGCGCGGCGACGGGAAGGGGTCTTTAGGACAAGCCTTATTGATATCTGTGTAATCAATACACAGTCTCCACTTCCCATTTGCCTTGCGCACTACGACCGGATTGGCCAACCACGTTGGATGGAGCACACCTCTTACCAAACCTGCTGCTTCCAGTTTCCGGATCTCTTCTGTGATGAACTCTTGTCGTTCCAAAGCTTGCTTTCTGACCTTCTGCTTGACGGGCCGCGCATGAGGACAGACAGCAAGGTGGTGCTCAATCACCTCCCTGGGAACGCCGGGGATGTCGGAAGCTTGCCATGCAAACACATCGACATTCGCCCGCAGGAAGGTGACGAGCGCGTCTTCCTATTTGTCGTCAAGGGTGGAGCTTATGGTGAAAGCTCCTCCCGTGCCGTCCTCATTGACGGAAACCTTCTTGGTTCCCGGCGGTATGGCCCTGGACTTCTTGTTCCCGCCGGTGGAGCTCTCTGGCACATCCTCGACGGCAGCGCTACACTCCGAAGAGGTGCGCTTGCCGGAGTGGGTGCCCCAGGTCTCACCGGTCTTCTTCTTCTTCTTCCCTCCTGGGGTCCCACTCCCAGCGGCAGGAGCAAGTTCCTTAGTGGCAGCAGCTGCTGCAACTGCTTGCTGGTACAGTTGGTCAGCGCAAATCAACGCATCTTTCTTGTCGGAGGGGATGGTGATGATCATCACGGGCCCTGGCATCTTCAGGGTGTTGTATGCGTAGTGTGACGCCGCCATGAACTTGGCCAGCGCTGGGCGGCCAATGATCCCGCTGTAGGGCAAGGGGATCTTGGCGACATCAAACACGATCCTCTCCGTCCTGAAGTTCAGGTCGCTTCCAAAACTCACGGGCAGCGTGACCTTTCCCTTGGGTTGGCTTCTTCCCTGGTTGACCCCTTGAAACGTGCCCGTCTCTTCAAGGTCCCCATCAAGAATCTGCAGTTTCTCGATCACGGCAGGCGAGATTAAGTTCAGACCGGCCCCGCCATCGACTAGCATCTTTGTCACCTTGAGGTTGCGTATTGTTGGTCAAACCAACAATGGCAAGCACCCGACCGCAGTAGTGCGATCAGGGTGATCCTCAGTATCAAAGATGATAGGTGTGCTGGACCACTTCAGCAGCCTTTGGGCATCAAACGACGGCTATGCCGCTGTAATCTCTCGCGCCCACTGTTTAAGCCGGCGGTGAGAAGTATGCAACGAGGCACCGCCGTCGACGCACATGGCCTCTGTAGCTTTCTGAAACTCTTGGTCGCCGGACTCGTCGTCCTCTTCGTGATCGTCGTCTTCTGGCTTTCTGTCACGGCCCCGGGCGGGCCTCTCCTGTTGTTTATCCTTGCTGAGACGGCCCGCCTGGCCGTCACGCTTCTTGCCGGACCCCTCAGCACCGTCTTGGCCCTTCTCCTTGTCCCGCCTCCATATTCAGCCCTCTGCTTCTAAGCGAGGAGCTCAACCTGTCGGCAGTCTTGGAGAGCATGGCCTTTGGTGCGATGGATCTTGCAGTACCGCTTGTCGGAGTTTCCTGACTTCTCGGCAGCCTCCAAGGCACGGCAGGTGACACATCCGGCAATTTCCTTGCCGGGGTCATCTGCTTTGGTTTTCTTGGTGGAGCCGGTGTCATCAGATCCCTCGACGGCAAGCACGGCTTTCCCTTTGCGCTTCCTGTTGCGGCGCCGGCCTTTCTTCGCCGGGGTGGCAATATCCTCATCTGAGGAGTCAGTTTCCACGCCGGCATCTTCGCCGGGGTACTTCCTTCCCTCTTCGGCCCGGGCACATCTGTCAGCAAGAACATAGAGTTCTGCTACATCTTTCACATTGTTCATTGTCAGCTCTTCGCGCATCTTGCGGTTACGCACGTTCTGATGGAATGTGCTGATGATGGCGACAGGATGAACATCAGGGATGTTGTACTGTATCCGGCTGAACCTCTGTATATACTTGCGGAGACTCTCGCCTCCCTTCTGGGGAATGACGTGCAGATCGCTTGCTTGGCCGTGAGCTTGGTGACCGCCAGTGAAGGCGCCCACGAACTCATGGCACAAATCCGACCAGGAGGAAATGGAGTCTACCGGCAGGTGCATCAACCATGACATGGCGTTGGGTTTAAGAGCCAACTGAAAGTAATTCGCAAGCACCTTATCGTCGTGGGCTCCGGCAGCCTGCATCGCGATGGTGTAGATGCTGAGGAACTCGGACGGGTGGGTCTTGCCGCCGTACTTCTCGCCCACGTCAGGTTTGAAGGTGCGGTGAGTGGGCCACTGGAACTGCCGCAGCTCACAGGTAAGAGTTGGGCAGCCTACCTCGTAAGGCAGGCCTCCAGGGCTCTCCGGTGCCGGGTGGTCCACAGCAGGCCCTGCTCGCCTGTCTGACTGGTGGCGCGCTCTGCGCCGGCGCTCGATAGTGGTCCAAGCATCTTAATGTTCCCGATCCCGAAGGACCTGGCGCTGGTCACAGTGGGTCCGCGGGTCGGACGACGCTATGGAGATTTCACCGCCCGTAACGTCGCGACGGGCAGGTGGCCGCGGTATCGGGCGAGGAGGAGGCGAATGCACCGTGGTCGTGGCGCCGCCGGCTTTCCTGCCACTGGTACGTGGGACTCCGTCGGAGCGTCGACGCGGGGGCTCCGCCGGACTTGGTTCGTCTTTCTTGGCCACCGCAACAAGGCTTCGGATGGTGGCTCTCCATTCGTCGAGTTTCCCCGTAGTGGGAGGAAAATCGAGGAGCAATTGCGCGCGCGCCAGGGCTTCTGCTGGTGTTGGTGGCAGCGAAACCTGCACAGATCGCGACGCGCTTCGACTTCTGACCATGTCAGAAGGAGCTCTATCTCGATCATGCGGTCGGATGCCATCTTCACCAGCGCCTCGGCGAGCGGGCAGGTCTTCTACATCCCGGGAGTGGCGCTCGGGGCTCTTCCCGCGGCGACGCCCGGGGTCTTCGGTGCGATTACGCCGTTCGTTGCGCGCCGCTTGAGAGGAGCGCGCCGTCGGCGCCGGCGTGGGAGTCTTGGAAGCCCTTGCGTCGCCCTAGGGCGGGGCGGCAGCGATCCTGGAAGGCCCTGCGCCACCCGCGGAGGGCCCGGCTCCGTCTTTGGATTTGGCGGCGTGCAGCCCGTTACCAGGCGCACGAACATCGTCGCCTCCCAAACTCCGGCTGCTAGGACGGTGTTGGTGTTCGCGAACAGCGCCCCGGGTCCTTTCCGCGACCGGTCCGCTGCTCGCCCGCGTCGGGACGGGATGCCCGGCTTACGTCGGGCCAACCGCCACCGCCGTCTTCTTCTTGGGCGCCATGACGATGAAGAAGCGTCGAACTGTCTGCTAAAGCCGATTCTCACAACTGCGTCCCCTACCTGGCGCGACAAAGATGTCGGCGATGAAACAACACCTATGGGATCACAAGAATCCCTACTACGGTTGCGGGGCGCGAGGTTGTGAAAAGAGCGGATCTAACAGATAGCACACGGTTCCTTTGCCCAGGTTCGGGCCGCAAGGATGCGTAAAACCCTACTCCTGCTTTGGTGGATTGTATATCTGAGTTCCTGAGCTAGCTATGGGGCGTCGAGAGCTCCAAAAAGCCGAATCCTCCTCCTGGTCGCCTTGGGCCTCCTTTTATAGGAAAGGGGTTGCCATAGTGGCACACAGGAGGTGGAAAGGGTACAGTAATGCGAGGCTATCCCTCGCATTACATGACAAGGCGCATTTAATGCGCCTTGCTTAGGTGTCCTTGCTTTATCGGGGGCGGGGGAGACCCCCGTCTCGTCCGTCGCCGCTCCCTCTTGCGTCGACACGTGCCCTGGCCAGCGGTGCTTGTGGTGCCATGTAGGCAGGCAGGAAGCTGAGGTGGCGCAGTGGTGGGTCTCCACGAAGATCTGTACGCCGCCACGCAGGTGCCTGCCCGACTAGTTGGGTCGACAGCTGCATGCGAACAGCGGTGGGGGTGCGACTGGCGCGGGTCTGATGGTGGCCCCACAGGTGTCCTTGGCAAGGGTCTTGCCGCGGCCGCGGCAAGGGTCTTGCCGCGGCGCTTGCTGTCATCCCTGGCAAGGCTCTTGCCGGGGGCCTTGTGGTCCTCCTTGGCTGGGATCCCGCCAAGGATCATCATCTTGTGAAGTGGGATCTGATCTTGAATGTCTTCACAAAGATCTGCATGCCACCACGGGTATGTCTCACGAATCCTTGCCCCATGGGGGCAGCGGACTCGAGGGTGACTTCGCTCCGTAAGTGTGGGGCGAGCTGCCACGGCAAGGGTCTTGCCGGGTTAACTAAAGCTGCCCCCTAGCAAGGATCTTGCCGGGGGGGTCTGCTCTGTCCCCTTTGCTCTTTGTGGTCTTGGCGTCGTTCTGCTTCCCTTCAGCTTCGGCCTTACCTTGGCTTTCCTCCCTTGCCATGCTTGGTGTGGCGGCGCCCGTGGCTCAGATTGCCCGTGCACAGTTATAGGGGTACAAAAAGTGTACCCCCTTTTTGTACACCGACACGGCGGTATGGCCCTGGGCTTCTTGTTTCCGCTGGTGGAGCTCTCTGGCACGTCCTCGACGGCAGCGCTACACTCCGAAGAGGTGCGCCTGCCAGAGTGGGTGTCCGAGGTCTCACCGGTCTTCTTATTCTTCTTCCCTCCCGGGGTCCCAGCGGCAGGAGCAAGTGCCCTAGTGGCGGCAGCTGCTGCAACTTCTTGCTGGTATAGTTGGTCAGCGCAAATCAGCGCATCTTTCGTATTGGAGGGGATTGTGATGATCGTCACAGGTCCTGGCATCTTCAGGGCATTGTAGGCGTAGTGTGACACCGCCATGAAATTGGCCAACGCTGGGCGGCCAAGGATCCCGTTGTAGGGCAAGGGGATGTTGGCAACATCAAACACGATCCTCTCCGTCCTGTAGTTCAGGTCGCTTCCAAAAGTCACGGGCAGCGTGACCTTTCCCTTGGGTTGGCTTCTTCCCGGGTTGCCCCCTGAAACGTGCCCGTCTCTTCGAGGTCTGCTTCAGGAATCTGTAGTTTCTCGATCACGACAGGCGAGATCAAGTTCAGACCGGCCCCGCCATCGACTAGCATCTTCGTCACCTTGAGGTTGCGTATTGTTGGTGAAACAAACAATGGAAAGCACCCGACCGTAGTAGTGCGATCAGGGTGATCCTCAGTGTCAAAAATGATAGTTGTGCTGGACCACTTCAGCAGCCTTTGGGCATCAAACGACGGCTCTGCTGCTGTAATCTCTCGCGCCCACTGTTTAAGCCGGCAATGAGAAGTATGCAGCGAGGCGCCGCCGTCGACGCACATGGCCTCTGTAGCTTTCTGAAACTCTTGGTCGCCGGATTCGTCGTCCTCTTCGTGATCGTCGTCTTCTGGCTTTCTGACATGGCCCCGGTCGGGCCTCTCCTGATGTTTATCCTTGCCGCGATGGCCCGCCTGGCCGTCATGCTTCTTGCCGGACCCCTCAGCACCGTCTGGGCCCTTCTCCTTGTCCCGCCTCTCATACTCAGCCCTCTGCTTTTCAGCGAGGAGCTCAACATGTCGGCAGTCTTGGAGAGCATGGCCTTTGGTGCGATGGATCTTGCAGTACCGCTTGTCGGAGTTTCCTGACTTCTCGGCAGCCTCCAAGGCTCGGCAGGCGACACATCCGGCAATTTCCTTGCCGGGGTCATCTGCTTTGGTTTTCTTGGTGGAGCCGGTGTCATCAGATCCCTCGACGGCAAGCACGACTTTCCCTTTGCGCTTCCTGTTGCGGCGCCGGCCTTTCTTCGCCGGGGTGGCAATATCCTCATCTGAGGAGTCAGTTTCCACGCCGGCATCTTCGCCGGGGTACTTCCTTCCCTCTTCGGCCCGGGCACATCTGTCAGCAAGAACATAGAGTTCTGCTACATCTTTCACATTGTTCATTGTCAGCTCTTCGCGCATCTTGCGGTTACGCACGTTCTGATGGAATGTGCTGATGATGGCGACAGGATGAACATCAGGGATGTTGTACTGTATCCGGCTGAACCTCTGTATATACTTGCGGAGACTCTCGCCTCCCTTCTGGGGAATGACGTGCAGATCGCTTGCTTGTCCGTGAGCTTGGTGACCGCCAGTGAAGGCGCCCACGAACTCATGGCACAAATCCGACCAGGAGGAAATGGAGTCTACCGGCAGGTGCATCAACCATGACATGGCATTGGGTTTAAGAGCCAACTGAAAGTAATTCGCAAGCACATTATCGTCGTGGGCTCCGGCAGCCTGCATCGCGATGGTGTAGATGCTGACGAACTCGGACGGGTGGGTCTTGCCGCCGTACTTCTCGCCCACGTCAGGTTTGTAGGTGCGGTGAGTGGGCCACTGGAACTGCCGCAGCTCACGGGTAAAAGCCGGACAGCCTACCTCGTAACATAGGCCTCCAGGGCTCTTCGGCGCCGGGTGGTTCACAGCAGGCCCTGCTCGCCTATCTGATTGGTGGCGCGCTCCGCGCCGGCGCTCGATAGTGGCTCGAGCGTCTTCATGTTCTCGTTTCCGAAGAACTTGGCGCTGGTCATAGTGGGTCCGCGGGTCGGACGACGCTATGGAGATTTCGTCGCCCGTAACGTTGTGACGGGCTGGCGTTCGCGGTACCGGGCGAGGAGGAAGCGAGTGCACCGTGGTCCCGGCGCCGCCGGCTTTCCTGCCACTGGTGTGTGGGACTCCGTCGGAGCGTCGACCCAGGGGCTCCACCGGACTTGGTTCGTCTTTGTTGGCCACTGCAACAAGGCTTCGGATAGTGGCTCTCCATTCGTCGAGTTTCCCCGTAGTGGGAGGAAAATCGAGGAGCAACTGCGCACGCGCCAGGGCTTCTGCTGGCGTTGGTGGTAGCAAAACCTGCACGGATCGCGACGCGCTTCGACTTCTGACCATGTCAGAAGGAGCTCTATCACGACCCCGCGGTCGCATGCCATCTTCACCAGCGCCTCGGCGAGCGGGCAGGTCTTCTACATCCCGGGAGTGGTGCTCGAGGCTCTTCCCACGGCGACGCCCGGGGTCTTCGGTGTGATTACGCCATTCGTCGCGCGCCGCCTGAGAGGAGCGCGTCGTCGGCGCCGGCGTCGGAGTCTTGGAAGCCCTCGCGTCGCCTTCGGGCGGGGTGGGAGCGATCTTGGAAGGCCCCGCGCCACCCGCGGAGGGCCTGGCTCCGTCTTCGGATTTGGCGGCGTGCGGCCCGTTACCAGGCGCAGGAACATCGCCGCCTCCCAAACTCCGGCTGCTGGGACGGTGTTGGTGTTCGCGAACGGCGCCCCGGGTCCTTTCTGCGACCAGTCCGCTGCTCGCCCGCGTCGGGACGGGATGTCCGGCTTCCGACGGGCCAACCGCCACCGTCGCCTTCTTCTTGGGCACCATGACGGTGAAGAAGCGTCGAACTAACTGCTAAAGCCGATTCTCACAACTGCGCCCCCTACCTGGCGCGCCAAAGATGTCGGTGGGAACGACACCTATGGGATCACAAGAACCCCTACTACGGTTGTGGGGCGCGGGGTCGTGAGAAGAGTGGATCAAACAGATAGCACACGGTTTCTTTACCCAGGTTCGGGCCGCGAGGATGCGTAAAACCCTACTCCTGCTTTGGTGGATTGTTTATCTGTGTTCTTTAACTAGCAATGGGGCGTGAGGAGCTCCAAAAAGCCGAATCCCCCTCCTGGTCGCCTTGGGCCTCCTTTTATAGGGAAAGGGGTTGCCACAGTGGCACACATGAGGTGGAAAGGATACAGTGATGCGAGGTTATCCCTTGCATTACATGACAAGGCGCATTTAATGCGTCTTGCTTAGGTGTCCTTGCTTTATAGGGGGATGGGAAAGAGCCCTGTCTCGTCCGTCGCCGCTCCCTCTTGCGTCGACACGCGCCTTGGCCAGCGGTGCCTGCGGTTCCATGTAGGCAGGCAGGCAGCTGAGGTGGCGCAGTGGTGGGTCTCCACGAGGATCCGCATGCCGCCATGCAGGTGCCTGCCCAGCTGGCTGGGTCGGCAGCTACATGCGAACGGCGGTGGAGGTCTAATTGGCGTGGTTCATGGCAAGGGCCTTGCCGGGGCCCCGGCAAGGGTCTTGCCGTGGCGCATGCTGTCATCCCCGGCAAGTCTCTTGCTGGGGGCCTTGTGGTCGTCCTTGGTTGGGATCCCGCTGAGGATCATCATCTTCTAAAGTGTGTATATGGTCTTGAATGTCTTCACAAAGATATGCATGCCACCACGGGGTTGTCTCCTGAATCCTTTCCCCATGGGGGAAGTGGACTCAAGGGTGACTCGCTGCGTAGGTGTGGGGCGAGCTGCCACGGCAAGGGTCTTGCCGGGTTTGCTAAAACCGCCTCCCGGCAAGGATCTTGCCGGGGGAGTCCGCTTCGTCCCCTTTGCTCTTTGTGGTCTTGGTCTTGGCGTCGTTCTGCTTCTCTCGAGCTTCGGTCTTACCTTGGCTCACCTCCCTTGCCTTGCTCAGTGTGGTGGTGCCCGTGGCTCAGACTGCCCGTGCACAGTTGTAGGGGTACAAAAAGTGTACCCCTCTTTTTGTACACCGACACCTTGTTCAGCCACAGGTGATCGCCAACGGTTTTCTGGAGGGATCTTGTTAGGGTTTCCACGAAGCTCATCAAGTTGTCCTTGTCCGATCCGGAGGAGAGAATCGCCCAGTTCCTCACCATGTTCCTGATCAACCTCAAGACCTGCGGAATGGAAATCTAGGAGGTGTTACTGAAAATCATAGCATTTCTATATTTCCAGAGGCACCAAAGGACAGCTGAGCTAACAATGTTTAAAACTGAGCACTTTTTGGTAGCAATCCAGAATCTGGCGACAGATGCAAAAGATGAGCCAATCTGACTAGAGAAATATTCCTCAATGTGGGCCCAGAGATGTTTAGCAACTATACATTCAAAAATAGGTGAGAACGAAACTCTTGTTCCAAGCAGTAAACACAATCAAGGGGTTTGATGATGTGTCTCTCCCTAAGGTTATCCCTAGTCATCAAATTTTTTTGGAGAGAAGCCAGAGAAATACATGAATTTTAGGCGGAACTCTCAATTTCCAGACAGCAGGGATAAACACGGGTTGAACCCCTCTAAAGTTGATAACATGATAGAGGGAGCTGGAGGAATACTTCCCCTTATTGAACAGCTGCCAAATCAGGGCATCCGGCTCGGCAGTAAAGGTAATGCTTTTGGCAATTTCTTCCAACTGGAACCATTGTTCCATGAGACTATCACTAAAGTTCCTTCTAAAAGAGAGTTTTAGGCATTGACCGTCCCAAACTTCATTGACACTTTTGTTAAGCTCATTGCGGACAGAGTAAATAGGCCAAAATTGGACTGCTAGGGGGGATGTCCCAAAAATGCTGGTAAAACAAGAAGGCAATCCCATCAGGACCAGGAGCCCCATCAGGATAAGAGCTAAAAATAGCTTCCTTCAGCTCTGTCTCTGAAAAAGGGGCTTCTAGCAGCTCATTTTCAGCAGGAGAGACTTTTTCAGAAGCAGAGAAAAAATTGTTTTGTAGAGAGAACCCAGAAGGGTTTTCTTTCTTAAACAGGTCTTTGTAGAAGTCACTAGCCACTTTGAGCATCTCATCTACCTCAGTAACAGGGCCATTGGGGCCATCAAGGGAGTGAATGAGGGTTTTCCTCCTCCTATGGTTAGCTACTGGATGGAAGTAAGCAGTATTTCTATCACCCTCCTCAATGTTCCTATCTCTAGACCTTTGTTTGGCTTTGATTTCTTCTTGAAGCCAAATTTTCTTGAGCTCTCCATGGACAAAGTTTAATCTATTAGTCTCAGCCTCAGAGAGGTCAGTGGTTTCTGCCTTAATATCTAGAGAATCAAACTCAAGGAGGAGAAGCCTTTCGTATCTTCTAAGATTAGCTTCCTCATTAGAGTTCCACCCTTTGGTAGTTCTTCTAAATCTCCTGATTTTGATCTGCCAATTTTCTAGGGGGGCAGCTGCTCCCAGTAGGCTCATTCCAGATTTTCCTGACTAGCTCAGTAAAATCTTCTCTAAGCAACCACCACTTTTCAAATTTAGAACTATTGCTCTTTGGAGTTTGGTTAAGACCAGAGTCCCAGAGCAAAGGAGTGTGCTCACTACCACATCTGGGCAGAGCTCTACAAGTAGAAAGGGGAAAGAAACTATCTAATTTTGTGTCACATAAAATTCTGTCAATGGTGGACATAATCCTGGAGCAGCACTTCCAACATATCTAGCAGAACTGTGGGTCTTCCTTCTGACAGGGCAATTCTCAACTTTATGGGTACCATTTTGCAGATAAAACAACTCTTGGGCTTGACACATTTATCCAAATGATGCGCTGGTTCCGCACAGTTGTAGCAGATCACCTCAGAGTATGCCATAAGGCCCGAAGCAGGGGCAGGAGCAGTTTTCTGGATGTCCTATCTCTTCTTTTGTTGATTCTTGCCTTGAGTTTTCCCACTGATCTGAGAGTCAGAACCACCAGTAGATTGATCTTGGGCAATTATAGGCGCCTGTCTAGATTGTGCCCCCATTTGGGGCGGAGGTGCGCTGTACCACTGCCCAACCGGCGCTCCCCCCCATTGTGATAGGGGAAATTCATCGGAGTTCCTGGTTCCTTCTCATCCTCTAGCCAGATGTTGTCTCTCAGGAAGCAGAAATAACCACCGGACAGCTCAATTGAAGTAGATTGCAAGCCTAATTTCAATCTTCTGCAGGTTTGGGGGAGAGGTAAGGTAGGGGATCCACCTGCTCCGGCTCCGGTGGCGTGCTGGTGGGCAGGAGTCCAGTAAAGCATTCCCGTCTCGCAGCATGGCGTGGATCTCCTGAATTCACCTCTCCTTTCGCCCATCGAACGAACGCAATCGGCGGCTCACTTGGGTGGGGCATCTTGTGCTTCTGCGAGAAATCTCCTCCGAAGTAGATCTGCAGGGCTAGATTCAGCAGCTCCCAATCCACATGATCCTTGCACATCCGAGCATACCTGCGCGAGTGAGAGAACGGATTCGGTCCCTCCTCGGCTTCCTCCCTCGCAGCTTCCTCCTCTGCTTACCTCCATTCGCGCGTGCATTGGGTCCAGGAGAGAGCGTCGTCGTGGATCCGCATCGCCCGCTCCCTCCATCTCCTCCCTCGAGTCTCCCGCAGCACCGTCGGCATGACGGAGTCGAGCGGCTGGAGCATCCGCGGGATGGCTTTGTAGACATGTGGGAGATGCATCTTGTAAATCTGCCTATCTTCTAGCCATTCCCCCGTGGATATGGCCAGCGACTCCATGGGGTGCGCGAGCGGACTTGCTGAGGGGGGCAGGCGTGCCCGGAGTCAGGAGGCGGGGGGTGGCGGCGTGATCTATGGCGGCGGCGAGGGTGGAGGTAGTGGAGGGGGCGGCGGCGAGGGTGGAGGTGGTGGCGGGGGCGAAGGGGATCGCGAGAGCGGTCATCTATTTGCCAATTACTCCCTCCTTTTCGGTTTATAGGGCTCGATTCAAAAATCTCACCAACCAAGGTAGATGATGAATGGTGGAATACTTTTTGTAGTTTGCAAAAGCACCTAATTAATGCACTTATTTTCCTCAAAAAATTATGTTTATCAATGCATAAATTTCAATGCATAAATTGCAATCCATGCATGCATATAGTACATGCATTGGTCAATTTTCTCTTAATACTTGCATGCAATGATTTAATGCACCTTGGAATCTGAACATGTGATGGAAAACAACCAAATTGAGCCTTATAAAATGGAAAAACTAAAATTTTGAGATAAGCCCTATAAACCGAAAAGGAGGGAGTATGTGAACTAAACAGTCAACATATAAAATACTTTAAATATATATAATATAGTTAGAAGGGAAACATAAGTTGGACCTGGCGTTCCTATTCTTATATAGAAAAATATAACAGACCTCTGCGTTTTCTACAAAAAATACATAAATTGGGCTGCCAAAAATAAAACCTCGGATGGGAGGTCCATAGGCCGGTCGATACATGACGGCCCTAAGAAAACACAAACAGGCCTATGGACCTCCCATCCGAGGTCGTGGGTTGCGCATGTTAAAAATGAAAGCCTAGACGGGGCAGCCCAAAACCACGTCCAACACTTGCCAAAACTTCGTCCCTCGTTTTCTCTGTGTTTCACACACTCGACATTGTGTGGGCATTTTGATTGTGCATCATATGAAGATGTGCTATGCATGAATGTTGATTAGCATGATGTTAACTGGCTGGTAGTTCCATTTTTGACCATGAATAAAACTTCCAACATGATGTTAACCCTATTTGAAAAGGCCGTGTTAATATAAATGCTCTGCCTCTGAAAGTTGCAGTTTCTAATCTAAAACTAAACTTGCAGTTTCTTATCTCAACCTGAAACTTGCAGTTTCTTCTCTGAGAAACACATTGTCTGCACTTCTATACTCCTATGAAACTACATTTTTTAAGTGCTAAAAATAGATCTCTAGAATTCATAAAATACTTCATATGCTCAATACTACAGATCTGAAATTCAAAAGACATTCATATCTGAAAGTACTCTCAAAATACACAACACAAAACACAATTCACAACCTGCAAATACTAACAACCCTAAGCTCCTCCTGACAATTCACAACCTGCCCGACTATTGGGCTGGGGGGCAGCCCCCTCCTATTCCTCGGTGGCAGACAGCCGCCCCGTGAGACGATGTGAATGGCGAGGGAGACGATGGCGGGGAAGCGTCGTCGGGCCAACTGATTTTCTCGTCTTGCAGTTGGGTTCGGTCGACGAAGACTCCACCGGCTCGCTCTGGCAGGACACCCTCACAAATGGCACCCTGTAGATGCTCGATCCTTCAATATCTGGTGGCTGCTCCATCTGGGATCGATACTCCCACCACCGCTCCCTCACGATCAGATTCGGTGAATCTGTTTGCTCCATGGCCCACAGGAGCAGCTCTATGCACTCCGGCGTGACTCCCTCCGGGAGTATCGCCGCCTTTTCGCTCTATTGCAGATATTTGGCCATGGATGTTGCCGTCGCCGCTAGTTGGTCCTTGTTGTCAAACCAAGACTGTATCTCCAACATCCTAGCTAGCTTCACAGGGTCGCCGTCTGCGATCCTCATGTATCGGTTGTACTCCTCCATCGATCTACTTCTCCACAGCACCTTCACTCGCCGGCGGTGGTTTTTGAATGGAAGAGGAGAGGAGCAGCGCTAGTTTTGGACTAGAACGGGAGAGGAGCGACGCTAGTTTTGGACTGGAAGAGGAGAGGAGGGGCGGTCGTTTTGAAATGGAAGAGGAGAGGAGCGGCGCTGCATTTAGATTGGAACAGGAGAGGAGCGGTGGTGGTTTAAGAGGAGAAGAGCGGCGCTGGTCTTGGAAGTATTTTTTTGTTGTTTTGCGTATCTTGGACCAAAGTTTGACCATGTACTGTATTTGACAAGCAAAATGTGAATGCATGTCACCAAAAATTGTATCGTTTGGTTCATATCTGAATGTACTTTCAAATTATACTCCCTCCATTTTTGTATACAAGGCCACAAACTCATATTACAGGTACCAAGGTAAAAATCAATGCTATGTTTAAGTCAATGTTGCAAGCTAGCTTGTCACCTTGATTATCGTGTTAATTAATGTGGTTTTTCTCTCCCAAGCACAACAAGCCAACCCTCTTACTCCTCCTTGGTTGATTAATGTTGGGAATGCAAGCTAAACTTCTCACTCCCGCATGCACACAAGGGATACTTATGTCCTCGGCTGCTAGTACGAGGCAAACGCCATCAATTTTGCCTCGACTAATGTTAGTGGCCTTGTATAGTTGCAAATTGTAATTTTGATTGTGGCCTTGCATACAAAAATGGAGCGAGTATTATTTTTACAACGTATAACATATATTTTATGTGCGAAAATCATGGTCAATTATGACCCAGAATAAAAGGGAGACTAGTTAATGTGGGTTCTCTTTCTTAATTGAAGGGTAAATTGATTTTGATTTTCATCCAGTCACAGCGCGCCGGCCCTCTCGTCTGGGGTGCGACGCGAACACGACGGGCGTGCCATTCGGAGAGCAGCGTGCCAGACCGACTGACCGTCTGGGGTGCGACGCGAATGCGACGGGCGTGCTGTATACTTTGTACATGTGTACCGCCGTTTTCTAGACTCTTTGCTCCATGGCGCGGGCGCAATCCATGGATACAAAATTAGTATACTGTATACTATTTAAAAGTTGATGGCGGGGCTTTTCCTGCACGGTAGGCAGCGGGCAGTTCCGCCTAGTCGGTTCGACAGAGACGCGAGAAGACAAGGGAGTAGGCTGCTGCAAACGTAGGGTTGTGTGATTTGACAGCGAGTTACTGCTGGACAGGTGGGGCCCCATGATTTGACTTGCCATTATCATTTTAACTGCGGCGCTACGACCGGCGTGAGTCTCCCGATTCTTGACCACCTCCATACAGGTGCCTCTCCCAATGCTACACCATGTAGTAGAGACTGGCTCTTGCATGAGAGCCCACTTCTCCACTTTTTCCTTGCCTCTCTTTCCTCCACATATGCAAAAATTCCATGTAAAGCGCACTATTCTACTTACTTTTACTTGCTCCTACAAGTGCTTAAGCTTGCCACATAGGCATAATGTCTGATGTGGCAAGTTAATCAAGAAGAGAGAGACTAGTTTGGTGACCCAAGGAAGAAACGGTGCTAAGCGCGTGTACCAGGTGAAGAGACAATTTTGAGTCTATAGCTAATTAAGTGAAGCAAACTTAGCAACACCATTTCATTGGAAGAGGTCACTCCTTGGCAAATGCAATAAATACACGCTCTTAGCACCATTTCTTCCTTGAGTACGAAGAAAGAGATAGAGAGGAGTAAAAAAATACACTTATAGCCAACCTTGTTGTAGTATGAGTGACTAAGTGATGACTATGTATGACATGCCAACATCAGATAGCCTAACGCACCGTGTTAAATCTCCAAGGGCACGACCGAGCGACGCGACAGTCGTGGTAGGCGCGACCATGATACGGGCTGCTGGCAACCCTTGGATCTGAGATCAAACGGTCGCATGCTAAGTTGCTGAAAATTTGCAGAATAACCCTCCAGGATAGGATATTCACCCATAGGTCTAGAATCACGCCATGCAACCATTCGATCTCATATCCAAGGGCTCTCGGAAGCCCGTATCATGGGATAATGGAAAGGCACTACCCTGTCGTTTGCACGCTGGCAGTTCGCTCCTACTCGTCCTCGCACGTCCTTCAATACTACGGCGGTTCGCTCCTAGTCGTCCCGTCCATTCACATTACGACAGTTCCACTAATCCTAACCCTCCTCCCAAATCCATGGCGTCCCAAATCTCCACGATCGATGGTGAGTACAAGGTTAGAACCACCACCGGCGATGAGTTCGACGTCATCTACACCCGTTCTTCCGTGACGGTGAAAGGATGCCTTTCTCGTTTAAGACGCATGTTCGAAAACTCAGATGATGAGTGGGTCGCTAGGCTAGATGTTGAGTACACCACAGTCCTGGGACGAGAGAAGGATCTAAAGGACGAAGAGAGGAATAAGCCCGCCGTTATCCAGGTTTGCATACATAACGTTTGCTTGATCTACCACATATGCCATGCCGACGTTGAGTGCCAGGATTTTAAGAACTTCCTCGGGAGCAACCTAGTCAAATTCGTTACTGTAGACTTTGGTAATGACAAAGAAGTCCTGCGTCGGATAGGCCGCATTGTAGGCAACACCTTCGAACTCCAGAAGAATCGGCTGGTGTCCTCTCTTCAGCCTTCAATGCTGACCCTGGCAGGAGCCATGGTTCATCCTTTGTACAGTAAACTGGAGAAACCTCCATACACGTTTCATCGTCATGCATGGCAGCAGAATGTACTAGATATAGACCACATCCACTACGCTGCAATGGATGGCTACCTTTGCTTCAGTATGTACAAGGGTTGGATGAAAAGCAACAACCAAGTGTGCGGTTCAAGCAAAGAAGTATCGGCCAAGAGGAAGAGGGACAAGGACGAAGTCGAGGACGTGGATGAGGACTCCGAGTAAGGTTGCAGTGTCGTTGCTCATGGTGATTCTAATGCAGTGTCTACCGGAATAGTTGCAAAGTTTAATTTCAGGTGTGCTTAATTTAATTTGAGGGGTGTGTTGTGCTGAGCCCCCAGCAGAACTATGTTATGTATCTTCTCATTACTTTAACTCTTCAGTACGTACATACTAGTATTTCTTACATTTCATCTTTTAGGTTGTATAGTACTACCACTCGTCTCTTCACATTATATACGTACAATATATATGGCCAACATCATATAGCCAGCAGTTTAGTTGCCAAAGGATTTCAGGGTGCTTAGATTTGTCAAAGAATTCCAGGATGCTTAGAGGGTGCTTGGATCCAAGGGACTTATTTTAGTCTAACTAAAAATAGTCTCTTTAAGAGGCTAAAGTTCCAAGCACCCCTGACTAAAGAGGGGCTAAAACTAGTTTTGAGACTAAATTTTTTTAGTCCGGGGTACCCCTACTAAAATGTGGATTAGTCCTCTCTCTACTCATTTAACTCCTCTCCTTTAACATAGGCGAGTTCTGGATTGGAGGGTTTGGAGGATAATAAATGCTCATTAACTTGATTTTAGCCTTTTTAGTATTTGGATCCAAGCATGGGTGAGGCTAGCATGTTTTAGTCCCACTACTTTTCGTCATGGGACTAAAACGTATCCAAGCACCCTCTTAGTTTTATTTGAGGGGTGGGTTGTGCTGGACACCATATTGTGACTAGCCTTTTTAATAGTACTATATGCATAATTTGGCGACGAGCGCTCTCTATATGTACCACCTTTTTTTTAATTTCAAGTTTTGCTCCATGGCGCAATCCATCGATACTACTATTGTACAAAAGTATACATTTTTTAAAAGGCTAGAGGGCGGGCCAGTCTAGCTTGGTCGGTTTCACGAGAGGCGAGGGCCTTTGTGATTTCACGGCTCATTACTGCTGGAAGGCGGGGCCTTGTGATTTGACTGCTCGTATAAATGCGTCGACGACCTGATCGAGGACGAGCAAAGAACCGTGCGGTATACTCAAGTTTTCCACTGGAGTAGTACTGCGACGGAGGAGCACGAAACACGGCAGCCCAGTGCCATATGGCGATAAAAATGATCTAATTTGCTAGTCATCTCATTGTTAGCATTGTTCGATTCATTCCCTAAAAAAAACATTGTTCTATTTATGCCTCGCAGAGAACGTGACACGTGCGGCTAAACACCCGAAGCAAAAGATGAAACACAGGAGCAAAAGAAGAAGGAAGATTATCACCCCAAATGATCTAATTCGCCGCGGAGTCATAATTGCTTCTTCATCGCCTCCACGACCTCCATCTCCTTGCGCGTCTCCTCCGCCATCTTCATCATTGTGTCCATGACGCGACATTTCTCGACGCGAGCCTTCATCATCTGTTCCACGGCCATATTACGTACCTTGACAGCAGCCGGGTGCTCATGCGGAGCTTCACCAACTCTTCCTTCTGTTCCCTGGCGAGGGCCTGCAGCATGTTCATTAAGGAACTACTATTCTCATGCAGCTTCTTCCAGCCGGTGTTCTTCTCCTTCAATAGGTCGATCTCGTGGCAGAGCTTCGCATTGTCCTCCCGAAGTCGCAGGATTTCGCCGGTCGCCTTCTTCTCCGAGGCAATGCTCTTCTTCAGCAGCATCACCAAGCCGGCGGTCAACTCCCCCTGCTGATTGAGCTCAGCGGGCATGTCGTCGAGGCTCTCCTCAGCAACTCCATCAAGCCTTGGATGAACTCCTTCTGCTTACTGAGCTGATCGGGCATGCCGTCGAGGGATAATGACTCCAGCTCCGCCGGCTCGGCATGTTCGCCTCCGCGACTAGGGCGCTCCTGGGAGCCATCGCCTGCCCGTGAGAGATCTTTCGAGGTCTCTGCGTGGCGGCGAGCCCTCTCTGTTTTCCGCAGCCTTGGTTGCCGCTCCCTTGTTACGAGTAGTTCTCGACCTAGAGCTCTGCTCACTGGCCATGGCAACGACGGACGAAGAAGAAGCACTTATGAGGAGGAAAGGTAGAGTGATTTTCGGTTAGGTAGTTACCCTTTTTATAACCTAAGTACTAGCACTAGTACTAATACCTGCATAGTGGGAACACGTTCAGGTTTGGTACGTACTACTAGTAGGTGTGAGCAGGCTTTCGAATGTGATGGGAACAAGGTAAAGATTAATTGATGGTTTTGGTTTCAAGGCCCGAAATAGCTCCCGATGAGTTTAGCGGAACATAAATTTCAAGTACTACACTGCTCAAATGCGTAAATATTATGTTACTGTCAAAAATTGGCACAAAATACGAAGGAGATCAATGGAAGTACTACTAGCAACCCATGATTTAACTACTAGCATGCGCGCAGTGGAGTAATAATGTCTTTCTTCTGCCCTCACGTCCACTCAATTTGCATGCGCTGTATTAATTGACCATCAATGAAGTGAACGACTTTACACGCTTCAAATTATCACATGGGGTGGATCTTGGTACAAAATTGCGTCCGCCCGTGTACCCACGTGTGCGTGTGAGGATTCAGTGCGTGCATGGCGTGCGTGCACATCTTCGCTTCGTGCATGTACTGCCAGTATGGCTCAGGGAGGACGAGTACATTCTTCTGGAACCAGCAGCATGTCACTGTGATCAATCCACGCAAGGAGGTCGGGAAAACGCCTACACATCACTACTAGGAAAAGGGCTATAGATAGGATGGACACTAATGGCGCACTGTACATGTGGTGCGCCATTAGTAAATACTAATGGCGCACCATGTGTCGGTGCGCCATTAGTGTGCAAATACTAATGGTGCACCACATCCCACGGTGCGCCATTAGTAATTTTTTTTTATTTTTTTCAAAACTACTAATGGCGCACCGTGGGAGTGGTGCGGCATTACTAACTTGACATAGTAATGGCGCACCACACCCACGGTGCGCCATTAGTAGTTTTGAAAAAAAATAAAAAAAAAAAAATTGTTAGTAATGGCGCACCGTGAGAGTGGTGCGCCATTACTAACTTGACATAGTAACGGCGCACCACACCCACAGGTGCGCCATTACTAAGTTTTTTTCAAAAAAAAATCAATTTTTTTTCTTTTCAAAACTAGTAGTGGCGCACCGTGGGTGTGGTGCGCCATTACTAGTTTAACTAGTAATGGCGCACCACCCCACGGTGCGCCATTACTAACTTGGCCCAAAAGTTCCCGAATGCACCCCCCAAGTGGACCGCCTTTTGAGTTTAAAAAAAAAATAAAATAACATGATAAAAATGTCAAAAAAATAAAAGAAAATAAGTTTCCCATGTGAAATGTGGTCTAGTTGTTGGGAAAATTTACAAATATGAATTTCTACTTTATTTGCAAAATCTCTCTGAAAATTTGTAAAATGGCCATAACTTTTGCATACGAACTCGGATTAAAAAGTTTTATATATGAAAAATCATCTACTCGAAAAGTTACATCCGAATTTAACAGGGCGAACGTCTGTGAAGATTATCATTTTTTTGGAAAAGGCCCAGAGCCTGTGAAGATTATCCTTTCTGGAGAAGGCCCAGAGCCTGTGAAGAAGGCGAGCGCCTGTGAAGATTGTCGCGTTTTGGAAAAGGGCCGGATCCTGTGAAGAGGGCAAATGCCTGTGAAGCTCGTTTCCCCTAAGAAGAAAGGCCCGGAGCCTATGAAGAAGGCCAATGCCTATGAAGCTCGCCGCCCGTGACACTCTCACGTAATAATGAGTGGGGCTGTACACGCCCCGGAGTCTCAGGAGCGTTGGCCTCAGGCCCTGGGGCTCCCTCCCACGCCCAGTGGCAGCACCTAGCTCCGCGCTGGTGAGAAGACGTCGAAGACTAGATTAGGTGCCGGACGCGGCTTTTTCATTTGCTTTCTGCAGTTGGCTTGTTTGTTCGCAGTTGAAATTTTATTGAAATTATTACCGTTGTTGGTTTATGGTTCGTCGATTTTCACTCCCCCGCTTTGATTCTTCTTATGAAAGGCCTCGCGAGGGAGGACAGCCGAGCGCCCTCGCGAGAGTTCCTGTTCTAGTCGTTCGAAGGTTTCGCGACCTGGGCCCATTACGGGAGCATCCCTCCAGTACGTGCCCCTTGGGCACCGCGACACACACACAGGGCCCGGGTCGGTCGCCCCCCCCCCCCCACGGCTGGGGCCGGGAACTATCTACGTGCAAACACATAGCTGAAAGGCGCGAAAAACGGAATCAAGGAAACGGTTAACAGCAATAACCCCGAACACGCCCCCGCGGGGCTCCACACAGTAGTTTTCTTTACGCAGGAAACAAAAGGGACAAGCCGGGCGCGGCACGCCTCACACAGGCATGTGGAGGAGGCTCGGGCTGCGTCCGGAGCTCAAGCAGACTCCCTCTCGCGCTTCACCGGGGCGCGACGGCGGGCGGACGTACTGCCGCCTCCCAAGCAGGCGCGATGGCGAGGGGGCTGACTGTGGCCACCGCTGGAAGAGTCGCTTGAAGAGGAGTCGATGAAGCTTGGGGAACCCCGAGCGCCGCCCACCACGCAGGCACTGTCTCCTCCGTCGTCATCGGGGCTGGGTCCCCGGCCGCGCTCGTCGTCCTCAGGGCAACACCCTGCGCGGCGACCATCTTCCCCAAACACCCTCACGTAGAGGGTGGCATCACCGTCAAACCTAAAGTGCAGGGTGCACCGGTGCTCCAGGCCGCGAGCACGGGCGAACGCCTGCCAACCACGAGTCAAGGCCAAGCTCCCAGCGGCGGAGATCTCCACTGCAGCCCACGAGGCCTGGCTGCAGCAGCCGTCCGCCTGAAGCCAGAGGCCGCCCAGGGCACCAGCCGGGAGCTCACCAAGGAGGAAGCGAGGAAGTTGGAGTCGGGCGCTAGTCGGCTCCGCCGACCATACGACGAACTCCGGCAGCACCTCCGCCGCGCGAAAGTGTGGCCTAGGGGAGCGGGCGACTAGAGCACATCCCCCAGCCGCAGCAGCTCGCCCGCCACCACGCTGGGAACCATCCCCGCGACCGCGGGACGCTGATGAAGGCAGCCACGGGATGCTTCCGGGGGTGCCCTCGGTCGCGCTTGGGCGGGGGAGAGGCAGGCTCAACCTGGCGGGCCTTCCTTTTTTCTGCAGCCGAGAACCTCCTCGACGGAGCCATGGAAAAGAAGGAGAAGCAAGGAGAGATGAACTGGAAGGGCACACGCAGTACCGTACTTATAGCCGGCGAAGGCCAATCGTCGGCCTCCACGATCGCAGGTAATCATGACACCATCTGCATGCAGGGACTTGTCCAATCCGCGCGACCATCGAGGCGTCGCGGGGTAGCGGAGACGCCCGCGTCCAATCAACTGCCACACGACGCCCAAGACTGCAGGCTGTTAGGGCCCGCGGCGCTTCACCCTTGCCCTTTCGCCTCTCAGCACGGCCAAGTCCGGGCGTGCCTTGGGCCCGGGGGCTACTGTCGGTGTTCTGGGAACGGGGGTCCCCGGACTTGCCTGCCTGCGGCCTGCGGCGTGGCTTAAAGGGGGGCCCACCATGGCCCATCTTCATCAACACGAGACTTAAGACCCTCGCGAGGGGCCAAGCCTCGCAGGGCGGACGACACGGAGCTTGCTCAGGCGCGGCCTCGTCAGGCTAGCTCACGAGGAGGCGGAGAGATCAAGGTGGGGTACCTCATGAGGTGCCCATGACGCAAGCCATGATGACCAAGGGTGCCAGGCGGGCGCCAGCCCACGCAGTGTCTCCCTTTCCTCTTTGGTGCAAAGGGGGCAAGCGCAGGCGAGAGGATCAAGCAAAGGCATCCATTTCGGTGCAACGAGACCAAGACCAGTCCAACGGTGGGAAGGAGGTCATAGTGGAGCCCAGAACCGCGTCACCACAGAGCCTTTGGCAGGCGAGGATCAACTTTAGTGAGGATAAGCGTACCAGATGTTCCCCTTCAAAATGGCCAATTGTTGGCGCCCTTCCCGCTCAATATTTGGGAAGAGGCCCAGGGCCTTTAACTAGAAATAGGACTAGCCACCCCCAGGGTATGGGGAGGGGATCATCAGGTAATCAGTTAGAAAGACTCAGGCAACAAAGAGAGAGAGAGAGAGAGAGAGAGAGAGAGAGAGAAGGGCGACTGAACTCCTCCTAGCAGTTCATCGTCCTTGCCAAGAGCAGACCCTCGCGAGGCTGTTCTTCCTTGTATTGTTCGTCGTCATCAGACCAAGAGACAATCCACCCACCACAAACTAGAGTAGGGTATTACACCACAATGGTGGCTCGAACTAGTATAAACCTTGTGTCGCTTGTGTTGTTCTTTCTGTAGTTTAGATCTTTGCGAGATGGAGAGGTAGAGGGTGAAGTTTCCGCGCGCACCCCAGAGTTCGAACCTCAAGGGTCTGCCGGAACCCGAAATCCGACACTATCCTATTCTTGTCTATTTCCTATCCCTGCATTGTTAGAATCCTCAAATTCAAACAAGCCCGTACTCAATTACTTCTGTTACAGATATGTGTCAAAGAAAACCTTGTGTGGTTTGTCCTGCTCCTGCGGGGCTGTGTTCCACCCCAGCTCAGCTGCTCCAACGATGGAAGGGTTCACCACAGCAGGGATCCGCTCTCCAGGCTGTCTTTCGCCGCCTCAGATCTTCTTCCCCGCCGCCGGCAGCCACGGCAACTGCATTACCATCATCAACTGAGCAGATGACCTTGAGGACTACACGGGTCCGCAAGAGAGGTCGCACTCTTCCGTGTCTGCTTACGTTATGCGTCGCTTAATATGATGACATGCTACATTATCGTCATGTTCACCTATTAGACTCCGAGTCAGGTCCAAACTAATGCTGAAACTTGAGTTTTTAAATGGTTGCGGGGTACATATTGGGGAAGCAATCGGTACTATTTGTCTACTATCTGGTTAATCTCCGGTGTCTACTATGATTTTCATGTTGGGTGCAAACAAAGATTAAAGGAGCCATTATCTGTATTTTTTAACTAAAGCTATTATCTGCCTGCTATCATTGGTTTTGGGTCTATCCACAGTTTGCTACCATTACTCTGGATTTGTGCATGCACTCCTTACATAATCTCACTATGTTTTATTCCTATGCATGCCAGTTATTGTACACAATGGAACTGATCATGTAGAGCAAAAGAGACGAGCCTTGCTTGGCAATAAAATTTCATGCAAACATCGTTCCATGGTGGGCGCAAAGGCGGCCCCCCTCCACCCATTTTGGACCGTAATCAAGAGGAAGATAACTGTTATGTTGGGGATTCATAAGGAGAAGACCACTCCTATTTACCCCATGAGGTCTTCGCTCTAACTTGGCATGTTGATGTTGGTAATATCATGCATATAGTGCCTTGCATTGCTTACTGTATACATTAAAGATGTCATCTGGTTAGTTTAGACATGCTTTGTGTCAATGCCATCTGTTTAGTTTCTTTATCGTATATGTGAATCATGCAATGCCATCTTGTCTAGCCAGGCATCATATATGTGAATTTTGCAATGCCACCCTGGTTAGCCAGTCATCTTATATGTGAATTATATCATGCCATCATTTTTTTATTACGTGTTAAATTTGTCAACAATTTTAGTACATTCAATTACTCTTCCTGTGCATCAGCCATTTGGCACAGTCATGGAAAAATCTGGAGTGGAAACAAGGTCTTCAGAGCAGACAATGCTATCTGACGAAGCGCATGTCTTGCTAGTTACCAATAGCTCCTTAGAGGAGGATTCAGAGACAGATGACCAGTCATATTCCCCCCCCCCCCCGAGGTGCATGCCCTAACTTGGCAGGGTTATGTTGCTCATATCGTGCGTATGGTATCTTGCATTGCTATGTCATTTGCTTAGTTTAGACATGCTTTGTGTGAATGCCACATGTTTAGTGTCTAATTATCATATATGTGAATTATGCAATGCCATCTTGTTGCAAGACATTATATATGTGAATTATGCAATGTTATCTTGTTGCAAGGCATTATGTATGTGAATTATGCAATGCCATGCTGTTTAGGCAAGCATCATATATGTGAATTATATCATGCCGTCCTTTTTTTGTATTTCTCATTGCTTTTGTCGACAATGTTTGTATATTCAACTGCTCTTCCTGTGCATCGGCCATTTGAATTGGTGATGGAGAAATCTGGAGTGAAAACAAGGTCTTCAGAGCAGACAATGCTACCTGCTGAAGCAGATATCTTGCTGGTTACAGATAGCTCTTTTGAGGAGGATTCAGAGGCAGATGACCAGTCCTATTATCCCCCTGAGGTGTATGCTCAAACTTGGCAGGGTTATATTACTCATATAATGCATATGTTGTATTGCAATGCTTAGTTTTTACATCATATACACAATATTGAATGCCATCTCCTTAGTTGACACATCATATATGCGATTGCCCTCTGCTCACTTCCTTAGTATATAAATCATATATTTGAATTATGTCATGCCATGATGTTTACATAGACAGCATGTATCTAAAGTATGGCATGCCAACCCATTTTCTAAAGACATAATATTGTTATATCATCTCATCCTGTTTACATAGTCATCATATTTAAATTATGTCATTCTATCCGTGAATTATATCATGCCATCATGTTTCCATCGACGGCATGTTTGTGATTTATGGCATGCCAACCACTTTAATAGACACATAGTATAGTTATATCATGTCATCCTGTTTACATAGTCATCATATTTTGAAGTATGTCATTCTATCATGTTTAGTTAGCCATCATACATGTGAAATTGTGTCATGCTATCGTGTTTAATTAGCCATCATATATGTGAAATTATGTCCTGCTATTCTGTTTGCTTAGACAACATAAATGTGAATTATTTCTTGCCCTGTTTTCTTCCCTACTATCCATTGCACCTGTCTATCTTACAATGTCTGTACATTCAATTACTTTTCTTGTTTATCAGCCATTTCAATTGGAGGGAGTGATGGCAGTATTTGTGGGAATAAAAACACAGTCTTCAAAAAAGATCATGCTACCTGTCGATGCAGATAGAACCACGGTTGTACTTGCCCAAGAACCAGCCCCACCACACATAACCCACACTCATGCAGATTGTACCCCTACCCAGTTGGACAGAGAACCAGCTACACCCCTTCTAACCCCAACCCCAGCAGATAGACACCCAGTTCCCGTTGACACAACACCGTCTCCACCATAGAGCACCCAAACACGAGCAGTTAGTAAGGCAACTGCAGTGCCAAAATCACGAGGACCACCACTCCGAACCCGAAGTCAATGCTTAAAGCAGAAGAAGAATTGTTCTCGGGTCAGGTTCTGTAGCTATGGTTCATACTACTTTGCTCTTGCATCACTGTATTTACTGATACCAACTAATTTCAAATTTGAAGGATGCAACTGAAACTCCAATGGCGCAACAGGTATGTTTTAAACCTGTTTCTTCAACGTGTTTGGCTATTTGCTGTTGTAACTTGCTCTATGTTGATTTCAGTTTCAATTGAATAAACATTTATGTTCTCATGCCATGCATATTACAAGTGTTGTTATTGCTGTGTAGTTTCCCACACTTATATTCTGTCTATGTTGCTTTGTCTTAAATATATATTATTCGAACTGTATCTATCTTGATTTGGCAACATAAACTAGAATGATATAGACCATACAGTGACCATACTACATAGATATATGTTTGTTTCATGCTGTTATCCTGTCCACCTTACTATTGAACTGGTTTACCAAAATGAGTTTCATATACTACATTGTAAACCTGAGATGTGTTTGTTTGTTTCTCTTTTAGAACGCGGATAAAATATTGGAGAAGAGTACCCTGTTATGCAATGGTAAAGTAAGTAATGTAGATAAGGTTCAAGATAGTGAGACATCCCTGTTGGTCTCCAAGAAAGCTGATAAAAACTATATTGAAGACACTGAGACAACCCCAAAGTCTTGTCTTGATGTAGTGTTCGAGTTACTGGCTACCACTTCTGGCACCAGCTCTTCGAACTCATTGCCTGAATCAGTTCGTCTTCTTGAGTCTCAACTTCAAGTTGAAAGACATCGATCAGATGTTATGCGACAGGAAGCCGAAGGACTGAGGAAGTCCCTGCAGAATTCAGATGCATACTTTCTGGTGCAACAGCAAGCGCTGGAGGACTTAAGCGCCAAACAAGAGAAAGTTAATAAGCTTGCTAAGCATCTTGCCAACATTATGGGTACCCAGGATATTGTTTCTTGAGCTCTTCTAAAGTGGTTTCAGTTCTGGACTTGTTTTGTTGCGGCGTTTATATGCTGTTGTGTTCCCTATATTTGCACTGGTGGCGAACTTTGATGCCCAGTGGATGTAATATGTGTAATAGCCGTGATAGCCTAGTGTAAGTTGCTTGCTTATTTATTTCCTTGTTGTCTTGTTTATTTGTTTGCTTGTAGTCAGCGCAGTTCTTTTTCTGCGGTTTGCTAGTGGCTGTTATAACCTATTTTTTAAAACTAGGCCACAATAACCATGGGCTAATATTTACTGTAGTGACACTCGGCCTCCTACGGGCCGTAGAAACAATGGGCCTCCTACGGGCCGGAGATACAGTGGGCCTTCTACGGGTCGTAGAAATAGTAGGCCTTCTATAGGCCGTGGAAACAATGGGCCTTCTACGGGCCGTAAAAACAATGGGCCTTCTACGGGACCTATCATCAATGGGCCTTATACGGGTCGTATGATCGATTGGCCAAACATGGGCCAATAACAAGCCACATTATGGCCGTAAACAGGCTAGAGTTGGAATCGTCCGTTCATGGGCCGACCATAACGGGCCATCGTTAATAGGCCGTATTTGATGATGCTATGAAAACGGCCCAACGAATTAACGGACCACAAACGGGCCGACTGTAACCACGGGCTGAATTTGGCCCACAAGCAGAAAATGACAGTAACGGGCTGTAAGTAAATGAATGCTGGAAATGAGCAGAAGAATAAATGGGCTCCGAGAAGGCCGAAAGATAACATGGGCTGGAAACAACCCAACGGAATAACGGGCCGTTAATGGGTATAAAGTTATACACTGTTCATTACATGCCAGTTTCACCACGGGCCGTTAATGGGTGTAAAGTGATACACTGTTCATTACGGCCAGTTTCACCACGGGCCATTAATAGGCCAAGAGTTACACAGGGCCTCATATGGGCCGAAAGACGTCATGAGCATACATGGGCCAGAAGTGAAAACGGGCTGGAATCATATTGGATGGCCCAGATGACGCTACTGGGCCTAATTCGGATAGGGCGTAATGGGCCTTGGGTTAGCGGGCTGTAAATGGGCTATATTCGAACAGGCCGTTAACAGGCTTTCCATGGGCTGACCCACCAGCTTTTGACCAAGTCAAACGGGCCAGCCTTTTCATAGGAATGGGCCTCTGTTGGGCCGTGCCACGTGTCGACGTATCATAGGCGCCTTCCGTCCAATGAGTGGTTGACATTTGTCCCAACGATGAGCCGACATGTGTTTCCTCCAGCCAATGATGATTTTACACGTGGAAAATCCCCATTGGTCAGGGCTGTTAATGGGTTATCGGATCCAAAACCCGACCCGATAGCTTAACCACGTTCCGTTACGGTGGATGCCATGTGTGGGTCACCCTTGTTGAAAGCAGTTCTGTGACGCGCGATTTATCGTCATGGAAGTGGACACTTCCGTGATGATAATTTTGGTAATGTCATGGAACAAAATAGATCCTGCCCGAACAAAATAGAACACAAAATGGATTCGAATTGAGTTGGCACGGTAAACATGCACTCTTGCTCTATAAAAATTTAAACGAAGCAGGGAAAGTCGCAGTAACTGCCCGAAACCAAAATCTGCGAGATGGAAATTACTGCATATCCCTGACACGCAAAGCCTATCGGCTCGATTTCTATAGGTTTCAATAGGGGTATGTGTGTAATTTCACTCAAACGTGACATAACCGCCTCTCACCCGGATTCATACACGGTGGGTGCCAAAACACAGTGTCTCCTCGGCCGAAATCGACTCCCTCCCCGATTCATACACGGTGGGCGCCAAAGCAAACTCTCGTCGGCAAATATTTGGTGTATGCGAGATTACTGTCCTATCCCAACAGACTAATATGGCTGTGATGTAGGAAGTTTTAAACGGGGGGTAAGTTTGTAAATTTCCTCGCATTTGAGACAAGCGTGCCTTGAAGACATTGTTCCCCCTTCCTCTCTCCCTCCATTTCCCCATTCGTACTCCGTGCACGCCAAAACACCCTCTCCACCCTAGCATCCTCCGTCCGCCACCCCATCCACCACCATACCCCCCACCATGCCGGAGCTGATACCCCGACGCCGTCGTCCATTACAAGAGATCGACCTCTCACATCCATGGCTTCGGATGGGGATCCTTGCATCCCGTCCTCTTGCTTCATCCCCGACGTCGTCCACCTTGCCGGCCGCTCCTACGACCGTCTCATCCACCGCGCCCCACCGCCACCATCTACCCTCCTAGATATGCTTCCACTCCGCCGACAGCCATCGCTACCGCAGCACCATCAAATTCTCAGCAGATGCATACACAGCGCCGCACCAGAGGCGGTACTCTTTCATATCTGCTCAACTTATTTATTGCAGCAAGAAAATAGATCACCACTGCTTTACTCTAATTTCTTGTCCATCACTTACTTGTTAGTTGAAAGCAAACATTGGTTGCGAAGTTCCCTTTGTCCGGTTTGCACCTTCAGATCCGCCATGCCACGCTCAACACTATACTCGCAATGCTTGTGGCTTTCCCCTTTTATATTCCACACTAGTTAAATGACAATAGACTAATTTTCAAATTGGATCAGTCGATTTTTGAGAGCTTGCCAGAGTTCGCCGGTGCGAAGGAAGGGGCTCGGGTGGGGACGGTGGTTGTGGGGACGGTGGTGGGGCCTCGCCGAACGAAGAAAACTCGACGCATGTGGGGGCGGGGGGGGGGGAGGGCGGAGGAACACGGGCGGTGGGGGCGGTTTAGGGGAGGGCGGGGGGTCAGGGTTGGTGGTTTGGCCAGCGGCCCATGCGGTGTTCTGTATGGGAAGAATCAGAGACGAGGAAGAAGAAGGGTTAGGAAACGTAGGATCTTCATCCAACCGCCTGAAACTCGACTGACCCAAATGATAAAAGTCACGTGACTTGCATGCAGACATGCCTTTATATTCAGTACCATCATCGTAGCTTCTTAGCACTGCTCCTGAATCCATCAAGCCAAATAATGTGCCACTCATCATTCCAAACTTGTTGCTCAAATACGAATCTGATATGATGCTGATATTACTAAAACAGACAACGTTTAATTGGTCTGCTAATGTTCATACTTTACTTTCGAAAAGCACGTGCACCACATATAGAGAGACATCAGGGAGTTGCATTCTTAATGCGCTCTGGTTCATCATAAGTGGGCACTGCACAATGAACATTTTATTGTCCAAAATCTTCTTGCTCTTCTTTAGCATGTTCCTCTTCCGTTCTTCTTTAATAAGTACTCTCTCTGTTCCTAAATTCAAGTCTTTGTATAGATTCCACGATGGACTACATATGGAGCAAAATGAGTGAATCTACACTCTAAAATGTATCTGTATACATCTGTATGGGATCCATAGTGGAAATCTCTACAAAGACTTATATTTGGAACCGAGGGAGTATGATAGTAGTACAATCCTTGTAGTGAAGATGAGCAGGGACATTTGCAGTGTAGAGCTCTATACGGTCGGTTGTGATGGACACTTTGAACTCTTTGGGCCTCTTTGATTCGTAGGATTTTGTAAACATAGTAATAGGAATTGTAGTGGCCACATATTAACAGTACCGCACCTTCAGTTGAAGAGAGCTGGTATCTGAAGCCTTTCTAGCCGTACCGGCAATACTAGCACATATATTCCAGCAAGTTGCACTTTGCTGATTTTACTCCTGATGCTTATGGTTTTCCCGTTATATCTACACTATGATCTGTGTAGCTACTTTATGTCGCACTAGCAGCAGTCCACTCTTGAAGCTAAACAACACACCAATCATAAGTCCAAAGCTTACTTCTTCAATTACAAATTGTGATATGATACTAATATTAGTTAACAGACACACATTTAATTGGTCAGGTAATGCTCCCACTTGATTTTCCAAATGCATGTGGCCACATATAGAGAGACAGCATGGAATTGCATTTCTTTGAGCGTTGTGATTCATCATGAGTGGGCAACCAACATTGTATGCAATGTAGCAGAACCTCAAGAATATGCTTCCTCTTCTATTCTTTAACATGTTCCTCTTTTGTTATTCTGTATTTAATACGTATAGTATGTTCCTTGTCAGGAAGGGGAGCAGGGACATCTGCAGTCAACAGCCGATAGAGCTGGCCTATACGTGACCGATAGGATTTCAATTTTTAGCGGCAATACAACACCGTATTTTCCAGCCAGTTCCACTTTCCCGATCTATATATCCTGGTTATGGTGTACCCTTTTATGTACATTATGATCTGCCTAGTTGCCGTGTGCCCTTGTTATCATGGTTTGGCAATAAACTCTCCATATAGTATATATGAACCTATCATCTGCCAACTATCCTTAATTCTGGAGCCTATTATTTTGTGTACTTGTGCCAGATTATATTAATGCACGCACCATATTACAGCACACATGAGCTCTCTCATCAGAATCCAGTGATAGTGCACAAGGGTTTACAGGGGCACCCCTATATTAGAATATCCTCTGCATTACAAAGATAATGTCACTACTATTTATGTTTTCATGCTTCTCAGATATTATACGTAATCACAATGAATATCAGAATCCGTGCATCAAAAGAATATTGTGGAACACTGCAACGACTTACAAAATTGGCACCAAGGCATTGAGTGCCATTCTGGATGCAATGAAACTCATACGCTCCCCACCTATAGATTCTTGTTCAGAATATGATCTTAATGACTATTCTCACCTCGAGGAGTCAAAGGCAGATGGCCTGTCCTGTTCACCCATCAAGGTGTTTGTTCTAATTTGGCAAGGTTTTATTGATTGCGCGTATCTTGCATAAGTTGTCATGCATTTCTTCTACTTTGTTGCATCGCCATCTTCTTAGTTTACTCATCATATATGTCAAGATGCCATGCCTATCCATTATCAATACATATTACATCTGTCATCATACCATGTTTTTTCACTCAAATGTTGTTCTTGTGCATCAGACATCACAAAGGAAGAGGGTGATTGCCGAACCTGAAGGAGCACCAACAAAGTCCTTGAAAAACATGGTGGTGCCGGAGAAATCAGACAGCACCCCACTTATATTGGCTCTACAACCAGTGACACAAAAAGTAGGACCGACTCCGGTAGACTGTACCCATACTTCACTAGCTACACCACTAGCCCCACCACACAGCACCTGCACTCCAGCAAAAGGTATGACGATTTCAGTTGCCATAGCACCAGCCGGACCACAGAAAAATCCCACTCCAGCAAAAAGTACAGCAAGTCCACCGGCCGAAGACCTATCCCAACTACGAGATGGCCAATTCCTGCAGATTGGAACCCCATTCCAGTTATTCCCAGTTTAAAAGACAATTCTTTCAATGTTGTTAGGGACTACGTGCATATATTCCCATCATGAGAAGATTATAGTGAAGACAAACACCATTTTCACATCTTTCTATCCCACTTACATGTAAGTGCTATTATTCATGGTGTTTATTTTCCTCTTTTCTGCTGATTGAACACATCAATGATTTACATTTCATTGTTGTAAGTAGGAGAGGGTCAATCTGGATAGTCACGATGAGCAAAGCTTGCTTGCGCTTTTCAAGGAAGCATGGCAGCAGTATTGGTGTTAACTGAGGAAAATCACACTTTGATGGCAAGTCTATAAACAAATTTTCGGTGAAGTCTCCTATCCTAAATTTAGAAGACATTGAATGGAAAAACTTGTGTTGCACTGGTCTCGTACCCAAGATGAGGTACTATCTATGATATCACATGACAATTTGAACTTCTACTTTTCCGCATGTGCCTTACGGATCTCTTTTGCAGGAAATCTGCTCGAAGAAGAACTCCGGTTTGAAAAGGATGACAGGATATCGCAAATATGATACCCGCTGCTTTGCTCTTGTTAGTACTTGTTGTCCTGTATAACTGTACTTGCATTCATACCTGGTTCATTATGTGACAGCAGTATGCATCATAGCTTGCTTATCAATTGTTCACTCCAAATTATCTGATCTGTGTGAATGGTTACATTAGTGTAGAATATATCCAATGCCAATGAAAGTTTTTAGCTCTGCATTGTTCTTGTAAGTACCTGTTGTCCTTTATCAGTGTACTTATATTGATAGCTAGTTGTTCATGTACCATCACTCTACAGCTTATTTTCCTTTGCCCTCCTTTGCCCTCCATTTTCTACACATCAGATCTATATTTACTCTTACCATAAGGTTGGATAACACCGATGGTACTGAAGAAGTTTAGCTCTGCATTGCTATTGGATGTACCTTTTGCCTGTATCGCTGTACTTACATTTATAGCTACTTGGTTATGTAGCATCACTCTTCATCTTATCTTAAATGTTCTCCATTTTTTCTTATATCATCACATCTATATTTACTCTTAACAAAATGTAGAATAAAGGCAATGCTTATGAAGAAGATTTTGTGGTAAACTTCTTGAATTGCCCCCCCCCCATCCGCATGGACAAGGGCTTTATAGAGCATGTCTTCACCAATAATGTAAGTTTGTCCTTCTCAAGCCTTCAAACTTTTTGGTGTTTGCATAAAATTGCATGTTTAAAGTTTATTATGTAGTTCAAAAACAAAAGTTTGTCCTTCTCAATTTAAGTTTTCAGTTGTACAACCAAGTTCCTTCTTCATACCATGTAAATTAAACTATACAGAGCAAGTGATCTTCTTTTACACTGCATGTTTGCTTCTGTTCTTGATCCGTAATCTAGTGGTGTGGTGAACCTACCCACTAAAGCACAATGTCATATTCTGCAATGTCTTAACTATGAACAATGTCATATCATTCTACTATTATTTAAACCGTCTCGTTATTTGCCAATCTGAAATGGGATAAATTGACAGCACACTAACCATTTTATTTGACTATACACAATAGGGCAAAACCCCACTGCAATTTTATATATATAATAAAAAGAAGAACCAGAAGTACAAAAGGCTTGAGATAAGCCAAAAAACAAAAAAAGAAGAAAGAGAGAAAGAAGAAAGGAAATAAAGAGGAAAAGAAAAAAAGAAAGAGGGAGGGAGGGAAGCAGGAAGCTAGCAGCTACTAAAAAACAAGAAATTACAAGACAAGATTGTCAAGCCAGAGACAGAAAGCTGAAGCATAGCTCTTCTTAATTCTGAACCTTAGCAAATTGAGTTCCTCCAAGAAGATGTCTTTCCATCCCTGGAAGCTTGGTTGGATGCCTTGAAAAATGAGGTTGTTCCTTGAGATCCAGATGGCCCATGAAGCTAGGATGATGATTTCCATGAAGAAAGGCACATGAAGTTTTTGTTTTAGATCAGCAAAAGCCTCAAGAACTGAGACATTTGCCTGTCTAGAAGGGCAAATCATATCCCAACAATGTGCAGCAAAAGGACATGTCCAAAAGAGGTGTTGAAGTGTTTCCTCCTGCTGGCAATTGTTGACAGCACAATTGTAGTTGTTCAAATGAAAAGTTTTCCTTCTAAGGAGATTCCTGGTATTGAGTCTGTCATGCAGTAGCCTCCAAAAGAACACCTTGTGCTTGGGTTGACACGAGTTATTCCAAATCCAGTTAAATTGGTGTGGCACTATTTTTACCCCCATCATTAGTTTGTATGCCTTTGCAACAGAGAATTGATCACTTCCCCAAATATAGCTCCAGGTGTCAGTACATTCCAGATATTCAGAACCCCTCAATGTTATACAAATGTCTTCCATTGCCTCAAATTCGTGGAATGCTTGCACTGTCAATGGTAAGTGAAATAGATCCTCCAGAAATTCAGTGTGAATAATGGTATGCACAGTGGAGTTACTATTTTTCACAAAAGAAAACAGATGAGGGAACATGTCCTTTAGGCAGGCTGAGTGCCACAGATCTGACCAAAATAAGCTACTTTTACCATCTCCAATGTGGCATCTGGCCATGGATTTGAAGTTGTCAATGAGCTTAAGATTAGATTTCCACCAAAAGGATCCTATCCAACTATTGCCAGGCAATGAACCATCACTGTAATGTGTTTCCCAGATCACATTAACCCAAGGAGTGTTATGTCTGTTATAGAACTTGTGCAGATTCTTGAGAAGCAAAGCTTTGTTTTGGACAAAGATGTCCATCACTCCCAATCCCCCTTGATCCTTTGGCCTACAAACAGTATTCCAAGCCACCATGGCCGGCCTTTGGTCCTCCAAATCAGGTCCTCTCCAGAGGCAATGCCTCAACAACTTATTTGCTTGGGCTTTAATGGTGACAGGGACATCAAGACATCCCATCAGATAAATCAACAGGGAGTTGAGCACAGATTTTACCAACAGTAGTCTCCCAGCCATGGTCAAAAAAGAAGATAAGCCCATGAGTTTCTTCTGTAGTCTTGTGACCAAAGGTAAGCATTGCTCCACAGTAGGTTTATAAATACCCAGAGGTGCACCCAAATATTGAAAAGGAAAGGATGCCCTAGTACATTGGAAAGTGTTGGTTAGAATCTCAACTTTCTCCTCAGGTACATTGAGTGGGATGAGGTTAGATTTAGTGTAATTAACTTTCAGTCCAGTAGCATCTGCAAAAGTATTGAGGAGGGCTTTGAGGCAGTGCAATTGTTTGGCATCAGCTTGAAGTAGGACCAGAGTGTCATCTGCATACTGAACTATTGGGAAATCAGGGCAGGAGTTCACTTGCAGAGGAGAGGAGAGTAAACCCATTTGCATGGCCTTGTTGAGGATTGACTGGAGAAGATCTGCAGCAAGTACAAACAGTAGAGGTAACAAAGGGTCTCCTTGTCTCACACCTCTGAGGCAATAGAATTTTTTACCAGGAACACCATTTAGTAGAATGGCAGATGAGGCAGAAGAGAACAACCTTTTGATCCAATTAATCCATCTATCTCCAAAACCTTTAGCTTTTAAAATATCCAGAATTGCCTGATGTTCTATGGTGTCAAAAGCTTTTACAAAATCCAATTTCAGTACAATAATCTCTTCCTTTGATTTATGGCACTGATGCAAGTATTCATAGGCCCAACCCAAGCAGTCATGAATAGATCTCTCTTTGAGGAAGCCATATTGGTTAATGTGAACTAGCTTTAAGATGATTTTCTGTAACCTGTTTGCCAGTAGTTTAGTGACTAGCTTGAGACAGCAATTGAGGAGAGAGATTGGCCTGTAATCATTTGCTGTGAGAGGTGAATTACCTTTTGGAATCAGAGTAATGAAGGAGGTGTTCAAACTTTCCAAAGAGATTTGTCCAGCATGGAAATCACAAATGAAGTTGAGCACATCTCCTTTAATTATGTCCCAGCAAGATTTAAAGAACTCATTATTGAAGCCATCAGGACCAGGTGATTTGTCCATAGGTAATTCTTTCACTACTTCATTGATTTGTTCTTCAGAAAAAGGCAATTCCAAAGATTCAAAAAGTGAGGGGTCCTGTCTTTGGTGAAACAATGACTGCAAGTCAAAGTGCATGGAAGTTTTGCAGGAAGTCCCCATTCTTTTCTTATAAGTGTCCCATAGTATAGCAGCTTTCCCAGCATGATCTGAAATATCAACTTGATCATCATTTTGTAAGACAGGAATATGATTATGTCTGTGATTGATAGAAGCCTTGGTATGAAAGAATTTGGTATTCTCATCCCCAAACTTTACCCCTTTAATTTTCCCCCTCCGTTTCCAATAAATCTTTTGGTTCCTCAAAAGGACTAGCAGTTGTTCTTTAAGGAGAGTCCTGCAATTCCATTCATAAGTGTCCAGTGGTCTGAACTCCTCAAAAAAATCCCAAAGGAAAATGAGTTCATTGATTTTAGCAATTTGAGTTTTCAGACAAGAGAGGGTTCTGGCCCATAACTTCAAATCTCTCCTCAAATTTTTAAACTTTGCATTCAACCTTTTGACTGAATCCATGTTTCCTACTGGGATATTCCATGCAGCTTGAACTACCTGTTTGAAGTCTGAGTGTTGCAACCAGTAATTCTCAAATCTGAATACTTTTGCTTTGGGAATTGAGGTGCCAACTTTGATTACACAAGGCAAGTGATCTGAAATTGGTTTTGCAAGAGGTAGAACCACAGTATTTGGGAATGTGGTCATCCAAGAAGCTGAAGTGAAAAACCAGTCAAGCTTGACCAGCTAAGGATTTTGCTGCATGTTACTCCAACTAAATTTCCTACCATGCAGAGGTAGTTCTAATAAACCTTGGTTACTAATTGCTTCATTAAACATGAGCATCTCATTAACATCTCCACCAGGTTTATTTCTGTCAGATGGGTCCCTCATGAAGTTGAAATCTCCCATAAGAATCCAATCCACATCATCAGGCATATGAATATCCAAAAACCACTCAACGAACTCATTTTTGTCTTGAGGGTCGCAAGGACCATAGATATTTGTGAGAACCCAGGACTGATTGGAGAGTAAACTGGTGAACTGAATGGAGAGTGAAAATCTGTTCTGAGAAATTACTTCTCCAGCAAATTGAGAGCCATTCCATGCCACTAGGAGACCCCCAGAAGCCCCAACAGAGGGGAGGAAAGCAAACTTATTGATTCTATTAGGACAGAAATTTTTTATGTAAGTGGTATCAAAGTTTTCTCTCTTAGTTTCTTGTAAGCACAGAATATTGCAATCACTCTCATCAATTTTCTGTCTTAAGGCCAGCCATTTATCCTGTGAGTTCATCCCTCTAATATTCCAATTCAGAATGTTCCAACTTCTATTTGTATTATTCATGGAGACAGAAATGTGGACTGCAACATAGACCAAGCACCAGCACTTGACTCAATATTAAGGTGGAGAAAAGATCATCTGAAATTCTGGACCACAACATAAGACAAAGCCAACAATACATCCAAGTAGCAAACACCACAAAGGTTCCTTTAAGATAAGTCATCCCCAGAGCAAAGAGTTGCTTGAAGTACCAGTACTCAAATTTTACATTGCAAATAAGATTAACCAAAAGGGCATATGAAACTTCCTCCAAATTACCCCCCAACCACTAGCCCAGAGAAGTCTTGTAGTCATCAAGGAGATGTTGTTGTGTTATCTTCTCCAGTGGCCAAGGGCACCTTGACCAGGTCCTCATCAAGCTTTCTCCTTGGTTTCTTGGCCAGCTTGCTATCCATCTCCCCCTCAGCAACCTTACAGAAAGAGGCAGTGAGGTTTCTAACAACTGAGTTTTGAATGACAGGAGGAATAGCATGACAAGGCAAACAACTAGAATTTGTGCAGGAGTTTCTTTTAAATCCATCATTGACTTTTTTAATTCTGTCACTTCTCCTTACCTGAGTTTCCACTAGAAGGGTTTTACCACTCCTCTTCCTGAGGTTGTCAGTGCCAAAAGGCTGCAGAAGGGCCTGAGAGTCCAGATCTTGCATGTTGAAAGCCACCTCAACATTCTCCTTGCCCTTATCCTGTGCAACCTGATTCTCTAGAGCATATGGCCTGACAAATAGGAGCATGTGAAGCAGGGCATTTAGCAGGTATATGAAATAGAATAGCTTGCTCCATGTTTTCAACAGCAGAGAAGAGTTCCCACATTCCAGACTTGAGCATATTCATAGTCCATTCAAACTTATCAGGAGTCAATAGAAGGTAAACAATGAAATTGAACCAACTTACAGGAATGTTAACAGTAAATGTGGTGTGCTTATCCTCAGACTGCTCCTGAAAGTGCTTCTTCCACAACAAGAGACCTTCCTTAGATATTAGTTTGTCATTATCTGCAGTTGCAGCAAGCTGAATACATTTCAAACCTAGAAGAGAGAGGGCCATGGTGAAATGCTCATTGATCTGATTTACCCATTTACCTTGTAGACCAGACTGAAGATTCTCAATATTGGTGACATGGTCCAGCCCTTCTCTGAGGGTATTGATGTGAGTAGGACTAGATTGAAAGATCTGAACAGAAGCACCAGCTGTAGCTGCAAAATCAGACTCAAAACCTTGCACAACAGGCAAATTATTCTCCATAGCTGTATAAATTTGCTGAATAGCAGAAATAGGACCCAAGGCTTGATCTTCATGGCTAGAACCAGCTACTGCATCCCTAGAGGGATTAATTGCATCCAAAAGATGCAGCTGATTTTCAGGTAGTTGAACAGGAAGGACAGCCTCATCAGATGCAGCAACCTCATATTGCACAGGCAACCCATTTGGCTCTTCTTCATCTGAGAGATATGCTTGAATAATATTTTGAAGCCCATTTGCCACAACATTGGCAGGAGGGGGCAGAGCCATAGGTACAACATCATTGTGCAAAACATTCCCAGCAATCACAGGTGGCATAGAAATGTTGGAGTTAACTCCTTCAGAAAAAGACATATCTGAAGAAAGGCTACTATTACTGAAAACAGGCACTAACTCCTCACCATCAGCCCAAGCTATTTCCTCATGCTGCACAGCATCCAGAATGTCATCAAGGGGTGCCTGCATGTTGTCCTGTTGTGGAATATTCCAATTGTCCTCTTGCTCCCAGTTGTCTACTTGATGGGCATTTAAATTGTTGTTATTGAGTGCAGCATCATGAAAACCAGCACCAGGTTCAGCATTCTCTGGCAATGGATGTGGATCCTCATTTTCTGGTGGAATTGGGTCTTCATCTGCTGGACCTCCACCCAGAAGTTCACTAGCCAACACTTCAATGGAAGAGGACCAACCATCATCTTCAAACTCATCTCCCTCTAACCATCTCAAACTCTTAGGGATTATGTCCAGATTCATAACACGAGCCTTGACCACAATGCGGCCCATGTGGTCGTCCTCCTTGTCCCAGGAAATCAAGCGGCCAAATTTACTGACAGCCCAGGCCAAGTCTTCAATGTTTCGAAAATCGAACGGAACTCCAGCCATCAGCAACCAAACTGTTCTATTGAAATGCACCCGCCTATGATTCATTCCCTCGTCATGCTTCACAAAAGAAATAAAAACGTCGCCAAATTCATGCGGGCTATCCAACACAAGCTTGTCCCTATCTCTGACCCGTGTGAGACGCACATATGCCTCACCAAACGGGCATCGCTGGATGTCCCTCAGCCCAAGCTGCCTATGCTCAACAATAAACTCTTCGAGAACATCTCTTACATTGGGGAACGGCGCGTCGGCTGGGAGTGGATGGATAGTCGCGATAGCCCAGTCTTCATGGTGGCGAGGACGATGCGGAAGCACCACACGAGCCACCCCATTGCGGCCCGGAATCTGCTGAATAGCGAAGCCGTGCGGCACAAACGGCCGCGGGTCAATCGGAATGTTGGCCATCGGAGAAGCCGCAGAGACGCACTCTGTCATCGGCGAGCCAGAGGTGTCAAGAGCAGAGTTTGGGAGCTGTGGTGAAGCAGAGGCGGACTGTTGAGAAGTTGAGGAGGCAAGTGCCAATCGAGGCTGGAAATTAGGAAAAGATCCCGTGGCAAGAGGAAACCACCGGAGGGTCGCGGGCCGGGCCAACAGACCTGAACCAGTCCTGGACCGCATCCATGTTCCAAGCCGCAGCAGGTGGGCTAGCAAACATAGCAAACCAAAGAAATGGGAACAGCCCAGGTAGCCATCGAGTGTGACACTCCCTGGCAAAGTGGCCCACTAAACCACAAGCATAGCACGTAAGTTGCTCCATTTGAAAAACCCTGATTGCCGCCCTGAGAAACCGCAGCGTGAACCTCTCCTGAGGTATTATGATGCTGCATTGAAGATGAATTATTGTCGGAGGCCGCATTATTGTCGGAGGCCACATTATTGCTAGAGCTTGGAAAATTCGCAAGACGAGCAAAAACCGACGGCCGGAGTTGATCGCCGGAGCTAGTGGAGGCAACAACAGTTCGAGCCCGCGGACCATTGGTAACCAAAGTCCAAGAAGATTCCTCCTCACGATAATAAAGTTGCTCTTCACATAACCAGTTGGGGCGTCCGAAACCCCAGAGATTAAACACTAATTCAAAATCCTTTTCAACCACGCGGCCATGATTATAGATCTCAAAACCCACAGCTTTAGAAGCAACCAAAAACTTGAAAGATCTGTCCTTGAGATGATGGACACGAAAACCTTGTGGATAACCACCAAAGCAGGATTGAAGTGTGACGCTAACCGTGTGACAATCCAACTGAAAGCGAGCACGACAGAAGGAAACCACCAAAGTGAACTCACGTTGGCGAAAACCAGGAGAGAAAACCACTGGATGACCAAACTTCTCCCTCATAGAACGTTGAAAGTCTTTACCTCTTGCAAAGTTGAGAGAAGGAGGATCCATGGCCATAGTCTCAACTCCAGCTCCAAAACAGAGAAACTAAAAGAGATGGTGGCTGCCACAACTGGAGTGGAGAGTGCCAGGAGAAGAGATGGCCATCGGAGCCGGAGTGGCAACCGGCGGAGGGGGTGGCCGCCGGGGCCGGAGCGGCCACCGGCGGGAGGTGTGGCCGTAGAATCCGGAGTGGCCACCTGCGGGAGAGCCTAGGAGGAGAGCCTAGGAGGAGAGCCTAGCACACTAACCATTGATACTTATGAGTTCTTGATCTGTAATCCAGTGGTGTCGTGAAGCTTCCAACTCCTTCACAATGTCATTTCCTGCCATGTCTTAACCTGAACAATACCATATTGTGTTAATGTTATTTTAAACTGTGTCACTTTATTCGTCAGCAAGAAATGTGATGAATTGTCGGCATGGATACTTATACGTGCAAAACCTGTCATCTGTCTGCTTGTTTATCTTTCAGAGTGAGGAGGATATAAGTTTCAAACAAGTGCAGTCTCATCATCATGCTCAGCTGCTTGCACTACAGCTCCCAAGCAGGGCTAACCTTTCTTGAACTCTATTGAAGTGCTGCCAGTTTTGTATATTATTTTGTCGGTGTATTTATTTGCACTGGTGGCGATCTTTGATGCCCAGTGTATGTAATCTGTTGTCTGCTTGTGCTTTATTATCATAGTGGCGAACTTTGATGCCCAGTGGATGTAATATGCCGTAATTTCTTTATTGTATAGTCTAGGTTTTTTCTTATTCACGATGTTGTAGTTATTTTACTGTATATATATATCATGTCTTCGCAATAAACCAGCCAAACCATAAAATTACGGTACATAATCGGGTCGTCATGCAAATCAATATGTATGATCCACATTGTCGGTGTACAAAAAGAGGGGTGCGTTTTTGTACCCCTATACCTGTGCACGGGCAGTCGGAGTCGCGCCTACGGTCACACCAAGTAGAACAGGGAAGGCGAGCTGATACGTCTCGAATGTATCTATAATTTTTTATTGCTCCATGCTATATTATCTACTGTTTTGGACTATATTGGGCTTTATTTTCCACTTTTATATTATTTTTGGGACTAACCTATTAACCGGAGGCCCAGCCCAGAATTGCTGTTTTTTGCCTATTTCAGTGTTTCGAAGAAACGGAATATCAAACGGAGTCCAAATGGAATAAAACCTTCGGGAACGTGATTTTCTCATCAGATATGATCTAGGAGACTTGGACCCTCCATCAAGAAAGAAGAGAGGTGTCCACGAGGGTGGATGGCCCCCCCTAGGGCGCGCCCCCTGCCTCGTGGCCCCTCGAAGCTCCACTGACGTACTCCTTCCTCCTATATATACCTACGTACCCCGAAACGATCAGATACGGAGCCAAAACCCTAATTCCACCGCCGCAACCTTCTGTACCCACGAGATCCAATCTTGGGGCCTGTTCCGGAGCTCCGCAGGAGGGGGCCATCATCAGGAGGGCTTCTACATCATCATAGCCCCTCCGATGAAGTGTGAGTAGTTTACCTCAGACCTTCGGGTCCATAGTTAGTAGCTAGATGGCTTCTTCTCTCTTTATGGATCTCAATACAATGTTCTCCCCCTCTCTCGTGGAGATCTATTCGATGTAATCTTCTTTTTGCGGTGTTTTTGTTGAGACCGATGAATTGAGGGTTTATGATCAAGTCTATCTATGAACAATATTTGAATCTTCTCTGTTGGGGATATTACTACTGGGCGTAAACCGACCTATCTGGGCCGGGTTAACTTCATCAGTAGTTAAGTATGGTAAAACCCATGAAGGTAGATGAGGGCTTAAGGCCCACTATCGGTTTAAGGCCTGTAGCTGTAAACCGGCGTTGATATGTAAACTTGTATTGTAAGTTAGGAATAAGTAGAGACCAAACCGGACATGTATATGAGCCGGTGTTGGGACTCTGTAAACCGACGGGCGTCACCCGTGTATATAAGGGGCGACCCGGCGGCGGTTCAAGGACAACAGACAACAACTCGGGACTAAGGCGAAGCTTGTTTGCTCCCTAGTCATCGAAACCCCATCAATTCCATCACAACTAGACGCAGGCTTTTACCTTCATCGAAGGGGCCGAACTAGTATAAAACTCACTTGCGTCCCTGTGTCCGCTTTAACCCCTTCAAGCTAACCCGTAGCGATGGCTCCACTACTAAGTCCTTTCGTGAGGACATCTGCCGTGACAAAACCATGACAGTTGGCGCCCACCGTGGGGCTATCGCATGATGGTTTCAGGTTCTTGGAGGGCAACTTCGAAGGACTCAAGGGTTACGCCATGGGCTGGATGACCAAGAGTCATCGCGGCAAGCTCTACATCGACGATGCAGGATGGGGCCCCGAGGCCGGCTCAGTTGAGTACGGGTACCGGGTCCCCTTTGGTGGCATACACGTCTTCATTAGCAAGATCGGTGAACCGGGCCCTGAGCCGGACTTCTGCACCGACCTCGTCGAAATGGCTCAGCGTACACGATCCGCCCAGGGTAAACCGCCTGTGAAGTGTGCCTTCATGGGAGTCATCCACGAAGGAGACTATGAGGATGGATCGGAATCTGGTGGCGAGACCGTCGTTTATTCCGGCAACGAGTCATCAACCGGAGAAACCGAATCGTTGGATCAACTACAAGATGGCCGGATTGGGGGCTGTTCCGATGGCGACAGTATTCCGGACCCCTCCGATCTGCCCAGCCGGGTTGGACTATTCATGGCCGGTATACAAGCAGCGATCCACTCTTCGACTGCAGCAACAATGATCTCCGGGTCAGGGACGGCAACGGCAGACGGGGCCGGAGGCCCTGTGCACCGACCGGCTCAAGTTTTATCTGATCTATTTGATACGTTGGCTACGCTCATGGCAGAAGCTAATCTGGCGGATCAGAACACCCACGATGCGGAAATCGCGAAGGTGAGGGATCAGATCACTCAAGCCAAGGCCAACCTAGCAGCTGAGAATGCCAGGATGACTGCAGAGCGGGCCGCTTTGGATGCGCAGGCTTACCGGCTTATGCTGGATCAGAACGCATCGCACGAAGTCTTGAAAAGGAAGCACTGGTCTCGCCTGCCTCCGGTTTACGATGCGAGGTGCCTCTTCAACACTCCAGGAGCAGGGGCCAGTAACCCGCCGGTGTTAAACCGGGTGGAAGCTCCCGGAGCTGATGCCTTGATTCAGCCACGCTTGATGGACCCGCATCGTCAGAATAACATTATACCGCAGGCTGTCCCGACGCCTCCGGGTCATTATTCCAATCCAATGGACAACCTCGTGGCTGCCGCTTCACGACTGGAGGCCATCCCTATCGAAGGTGATTCTCCGCAGGCGCTGGAGACGCGCCGGGTTAAGGAGCTTCTTCGAATAGCTTTGATTCAACAGGAAGCATATTCATACAGACGAGACCGGATTCACTCTACCCCTCGCCCAAGCCGGAGTTACAGCAGGCGTATGAATGAATCGGCCGTGTCAAGTAATGCACGAAACCGTGAAGCGCCCCGTGGCAACAATCCGGCAGGTGGTGTTGGTGATGCCCAGGAAGTGGTGGACCATGCCCGAGCGCGCAGGGAGGCCGAGTTAGCGGCGCAGTATCAGGCTCTTCAGCTCACGCCGGTTCGCCTGACCACATCGGTCGAGCCAGGAGTTACTTATAGCTCTTTGGGGGTGTCGTGCCTTGTCCCCGCTTTACATAATGTGCGCCTACCCAAGGATTTCAAGGGCCCGCGCAAAGTGCCAAATTACACTGCCGACTTGTCTCCGGAAACATGGGTGGAGAGTTATGAGATGGCCATGGAGATGCTTGATGTGGATGAAGCGGCGTGTGCAAAGTACTTCACCATGAGACCGATGAATTGAGGGTTTATGATCAAGTCTATCTATGAACAATATTTGAATCTTCTCTGAATTCTTTTATGTATGATTGGTTATCTTTGCAAGTCTCTTTGAATTATCAGTTTGGTTTGGCCTACTAGATTGGTTTTTCTTGCAATGGGAGAAGTGCTTAGCATTGGGTTCAATCTTGCGGTGTCCTTTCCTAGTGACAGAAGGGGCAGCAAGGCACATATAGTATTGTTGCCATCGAGGATAACAAGATGGGGTTTTTATCATATTGCATGAAACTATCCCTCTACATCATGTCATCTTGCTTAAGGCGTTACTCTGTTTTAACTTAATACTCTAGATGCATGCTGGATAGCGGTCGATGAGTGCAGTAATAGTAGTAGATGCAGGCAGGAGTTGGTCTACTTGTCTCGGATGTGATGCCTATATACATGATCATACCTAGATATTCGCATAACTATGCTCAATTCTGTCAATTGCTCAATAGTAATTTGTTCACCCACTAGTGAAACCTATGGTCCCCGGGTCAATTCTCATCATATCAATCTCCATCACCTTATTATTGCTTTGCTTTTTTACTTTGCCTTTTATTTTACTTTGCATCTTTATATCAAAAATACCAAAAATATTATCTATCAGATCTCACTCTCGTAAGTGTCCGTGAAGGGATTGACAACCCCTAATCGCGTTGGTTGCGTTGAGCTATTTCTTTTGTGTTGGTACGAGGGACTTGCGCGTACCTCCTACTGGATTGATACCTTGGATCTCAAAAACTGAGGGAAATACTTACGCTACTTTGCTGCATCATCCTGTCCTCTTCGAGGAAATCCAACACAGTGCTCAAGAGGTAGAAGAAGAATATCTGGCGCCGTTGCTGGGGAGTCTACGCAAAATTCAACATACCAAGTACCCATCACAATTCCTTATCTCTCGCACTACATTATTTGCCATTTGCCTCTCGTTTTCCTCTCCCCCACTTCACCCTTGCCGTTTTATTCGCCCTCTCTTTTCCGTTTACCTTTTTATCGCTTGCCTTTTGTTTGCTCGTGTGTTGGTTTGCTTGCTTGTCACGATGGCTCAAGATAATACCAAATTGTGTGACTTTACCAATACCAACAATAAGGATTTCCTTAGCACTCCGATTGCTCCTCTTACCAATACTGAATCTTGTGAAATCAATACTGCTTTGTTGAATCTTGTTATGAAAGATCAATTCGCCAGCCTTCCTAGTGAAGATGCCGCTACTCATCTGAATAGCTTTGTTGATTTATGTGATATGCAAAAGAAGAAAGATGTCGATAATGATATTGTTAAATTTAAGCTATTTCCTTTTTCACTTAGAGATCATGCTAAAGCTTGGTTTTCGTCTTTGCCTAAAAATAGTATTGATTCTTGGAACAAGTGCAAAGATGCTTTTATCTCTAAGTATTTTCCTCCCGCTAAGATCATCTCTCTTAGAAATGATATTATGAATTTTAAGCAACTTGATCATGTACATGTTGCACAAGCTTGGGAGAGAATGAAATTAATGATACGCAATTGCCTTACTCATGGTTTGAATTTGTCGATGATTATACAAAAAAATTATGCCGGATTGAAATTTTCTTCTAGAAATCTTTTAGATTCGGCCGCGGGAGGCACTTTTATGGAAATCACTTTAGGTGATGCTACTAAACTTCTAGATAATATTATGGTTAATTATTCTCAATGGCACACTGAAAGATCTACTAATAAAAAAGTGCATGCGATAGAAGAAATCAATGTTTTGAGTGGAAAGATGGATGAACTTATGAAATTATTTGCTACTAAGAGTGTTTCTTCTGATCCTAATGATATGTCTTTGTCTACTTTGATGGAGAATAATAATGAATCTAGGGATGTGAATTTTGTTGGTAGGAATAATTTTGGTAACAACGCGCATAGAGGGAATTTTAATCCTAGGCCTTATCCTAGTAATCCTTCTAATAATTAAGGAAATTCCTACAACAACTCTTATGGAAATTTTAATAAGATGCCCTTTGAATTTGAGAATAGTGTTAAAGAGTTTATGAATTCACAAAAGAATTTCAATGCTTTGCTTGAAGAGAAATTGCTTAAAGTTGATGATTTGGCTAGGAACATTGATAGAATTTCTCTTGAGGTTGATTCTTTAAAGCTTAGATCTATTCCTCCTAAGCATGATATCAATGAGTCTCTCAAAGCCATGATAATTTCCATTGATGAGTGCAAACAAAGAACCGCTAGGATGCGTGCTACGAAAGATGCCTCTTTTAAAGCGTGTTCTTCCAATTCCTGTGAAAATCAAGATGAAGATATAAAAGTTATTGATGTATCCCCTATTAAATCTTTGTTTTGCAATATGAATCTTGATTAAACTGAATATGATCTTCCTTTACCTAGAAGGCGTTCCAAAAATTCGGAGTATTTAGATCCTGATGATGAAACTGATAAAAGTGGGATTGAAAAGAATAAAACCCTAGATGTTGCTAAACCCACTATATTGAATTTCAAGGAATTTAATTATGAAAGTTGCTCTTTAATTTATTGTATTTCCTTGTTCCAATCCGTGCTAAATTCTCCTCATGCTTATAGTCAACATAAAGCTTTTACCGAACATATCGTTGATGCCTTGATGCAATCTTATGAACTTGAGTTGAAAGTTTCTATCCCTAGAAAACTTTATGATGAGTGGGAACCTACTATTACAATTAAAATTAAAGATCATGAGTTTTATGCTTTGTGTGATTTGGGTGCTAGTGTCTCCACTATTCCCAAAACTTTGTGTGATTTGCTAGATTTCCGTGATTTTGATGATTTCTCTCTAAACTTCCATCGTGCGGATTCCACTATTAAGAAACCTATGGGAAGAATTAATGATGTTATTATTGTTGCAAATAGGAATTATGTGCCCGTAGATTTTATCATTCTTGATATAGATTGCAATCCTTCTTGCCCTATTATTCTCGGTAGACCTTTCCTTAGAACGGTTGGTGCAATTATTGATATGAAGGAAGGGAATATTAGATTTCAATTTCCGTTAAAAAAGGGCATGGAACACTTCCCTAGGAAGAAAATAAAATCACCATATGAATCTATCATGAGAGTCACTTATGGATTGCCTACCAAAGATGGCAATACCTAGATCTATCCTTGCTTTTATCCCTAGGTAGGGGCGTTAAACGATAGCGCTTGTTGGGAGGCAACCCAATTTTATTTTTTTTATTTATTGTTTTTGCTTCTTTTTAGGAATAAATAATCCATATACCTTCTTTCTAGATGTGGTTTTATGTTTAATTAGTGTTTGTGCCAAGTTAAGCCTATAGGATCTTCTTGGATGATAGTTATTTGATCTTGCTGTAATTTCCAGAAACTTTCTGTTCACGAAAACAATTGTTAAAAATCACCAGAACGTGACAAAATACTGATTCCAATTGCTGCTGATCTATAAACAAATTTTATAGGTCTTCCTATTTTGGTAGATGTTTTGGAGTTCCAGAAGTTTGCGTTAGTTATAGATTACGACAGACGGTTCTGTTTTTGACAGATTCTGTTTTTTCGTGTGTTGTTTGCTTATTTTGGTGAACCTATGGCTAGTAAAATAGTTTATAATCCATAGAGAAGTTGGAATACAGTAGGTTTAGCACCAATACAAATAAATAATTAGTTCATTACAGTACCTTGAAGTGGTCTTTTGTTTTCTTTCGCTAACGGAGCTCACGAGATTTCTGTTGAGTTTTGTGTTGTGAAGTTTTCAAGTTTTGGGTGAAATCTTTTGATGGATTATGGAACAAGGAGTGGCAAGAGCCTAAGATTGGGGATGCCCATGTCACCCCCAAGATAATCCAAGGACACCAAAAAGTCAAAGCTTGGGGATGCCCCGGAAGGCATCCCCTCTTTCGTCTACTTCCATCGGTAATTTTACTTGGAGCTATATTTTTATTCACCACATGATACGTGTTTTGCTTGGAGCGTCTTGTATGATTTGAGTATTTGCTTTTTAGTTTACCACTTTCATCCTTGCTGTACACACCTTTTGAGAGAGCCATACATCAATTGGAATTTGATAGAATACTCTATGTGCTTCACATATATCTTTTGAGATTTATAGTTTTGCTCTAGTGCCTCACTTATATCTTTTAGAGCATAGTGGTGGATTTGTTTTAAAGAAACTGTTGATATCTCACGCTTCACTTAGATTATTTTGAGAGTCTTAAATATCATGGTAATTTGCTTAATAATAATAACTTGCTTGGTATTCAAGATTTGTAAAACTTTCTTTTGAGTGCGTTGAATACTAAGAAAAGTTTGATGCTTGATAACTGTTTTGAGATATGGAGGTGATAATATCAAAGTCGTGCTAGTAGAGTAATTGTGAATTTGAGAAGTTCTTGTGTTGAAGTTGGCAAGTCCCGTAGCATGCACGTATGGTAAACGTTATGTAACAAATTTGAAACATGAGGTGTTATTTGATTGTCCTCCTTATGAGTGGCGGTCGGGGACGAGCGATGGTCTTTTCCTACCAATCTATCCCCCTTGGAGCATGCATGTAATGCTTTGATTTTTTATGACTCGTAGATTTTTGCAATAAGTATATGAGTTCTTTATGACTAATGTTGTTTCCACGGATTATACGCACTCTCACCCTTTCATCATTGCTAGCCTCTTCGGTACCGTGCATTGCCCTTTCTCACATTGAGAGTTGGTGCAAACTTCGCCGGTGCATCCAAACCCTGTGACATGACACGCTCTTTCACGCATAAACCTCCTTATATCTTCCACAAAACAACCACCATACCTACCTATTATGGCATTTCCATAGCCATTCCGAGATATATTGCCATGCAACTTTCCACCATACCATTCTTCATGACACATTCATCATTGTCATATTGCTTAGCATGATCATGTAGTTGACATAGTATTCGTGGCAAAGCCAACGTTCATAATTCTTTCATACATGTCGCTCTTGATTCATTGCATATCCCGGTACACCGCCGGAGGAATTCATATAGAGTCATACTTTGTTCTAGTATCGAGTTGTAATCATTGAGTTGTAAATAAATAGAAGTGTGATGATCATCATTTTCTAGAGCATTGTCCCAAGTGAGGAATATATAAAAAAATAAAAAAAGAAGAAAGGCCATAAAAAAAGAGAAGGCCCAAAAAAAGATAAAAAGAGAGAAGGGACAACGTTACTATCCTTTGCCACACTTGTGCTTCAAAGTAGCACCAAAAAAAGAGAAGAAAGTCTCTTGTTTTGTCACTTTCATATTAGTGGGAATTTTTCGTTAACTTGGCTTGTATATTCCAACGATGGGCTTCCTCAAATGTCCTAGGTCTTCGTGAGCAAGCAAGTTGGATGCACACCCACTTAGTTTCTTTTGTTGAGCTTTCATACATTTATAGCTCTAGTGCATCCGTTGCATGGCAATCCCTACTCCTTGCATTAACATCAATCGATGGGCATCTCCATAGCCTATTGATTAGCCTCGTTGATGTGAGATATTCTCCTTTTTTGTCTTCTCCACATAACCCCCATCATCATATTCTATTCCACCCATAGTGCTATATCCATGGCTCACGCTCATGTATTGCGTGAAGGTTTATGAGTTTGAGATTATTAAAGTATGAAACAATTGCTTGGCTTGTCATCGGGGTTGTGCATGATGAGAGCATTCTTGTGTGACGAAAATGGAGCATGACTAAACTATATGATTTTGTAGGGATAAACTTTCTTTGGCCATGTTACTTTGAGAAGACATAATTGCTTTGTTAGTATGCTTGAAGTATTATTATTTTTATGTCAATATGAACTTTTGTCTTGAATCTTTCGGATCTGAATATTCATACCACAATTGAGAATATTTACATTGAAATTATGCCAAGTAGCACTACGCATGAAAAATTCTCTTTTTATCATTTACCTACTCGAGGACGAGCAGGAATTAAGCTTGGGGATGCCTGATACGTCTTCAACATATCTATAATTTTTTATTGCTCCATGCTATATTATCTACTGTTTTGGACAATATTGGGCTTTATTTTCCACTTTTATATTATTTTTGGGACTAACCTATTAACCGGAGGCCCAGCCTAGAATTGCTGTTCTTTTTAATATTTCAGTGTTTCGAAGAAATGGAATATCAAACGGAGTCCAAACAGAATGAAACCTTCGGGGACGTGATTTTCTCATCAGATATGATCCAGGAGACTTGGACCCTCCGTCAAGAAAGAAGAGAGGTGGTCACGAGGGTGGAGGGCGCCCCCCTAGGGCGCGCCCCCTGCCTCGTGGGCCCCTCGAAGCTCCACCGACATAATCCTTCTTCCTATATATACCTATGTACCCCCAAACGATCAGATATGGAGCCTAAAACCTAATTCCACCGCCGCAACCTTCTGTACCCACGAGATCCCATCTTGGGGCCTGTTTCGGAGCTCCGCTGGAGGGGGCTGTCGTCACAGAGGGCTTCTACATCATCATAGCCCCTCCGATGAAGTGTGAGTAGTTTACCTCAGACCTTTGGGTCCATAGTTAGTAGCTAGATGGCTTCTTCTCTCTTTTTGGAGCTCAATACAATGTTCTCCCCCTCTCTCGTGGAGATCTATTCGATGTAATCTTCTTTTTGGGTGTGTTTGTTGAGACCGATGAATTGTGGGTTTATGTGTGACGCCCCTGATTCAATCGTACACTAATCATGCACACAAATGTGTACGATCAAGATCAGGGACTCACGGGAAGATGTCACAACACAACTCTACAAATAAAATAAGTCATACAAGCATCATAATACAAGCCAGGGGCCTCGAGGGCTCGAATACAAGTGCTCGATCATAGACGAGTCAGCGAAAGCAACAATATCTGAGTACAGACATAAGTTAAACAAGTTGCCATAAGATGGCTAGCACAAACTGGTATACAGATCGAACGAGGCGCAGGCCTCCTGCCTGGGATCCTCCTAACTACTCCTGATCGTCGTCAGCGGGCTGCACGTAGTAGTAGGCACCTCAAGTGTAGAAGGAGTCATCCTCGACGGTGGCGTTTGGATCCTGGGCTCCATCATCTGGTTGCAGCAATCAGGTAGAGAAAGGGGAAATGGGGAAACAAGGCAACCGTGAGTACTCATCCAAAGTACTCGCAAGCAAGGAGCTACACTACATCTACATGGATATATGTGTAAAGGTCCATATCAGTGGACTGAACTGCAGAATACCAGAATAAAAGGGGGATAGCTAATCCTGTCGAAGACTACGCTTCTGGCAGCCTCCGTCTTGCAGCATGTAGAAGAGAGTAGACTGAAGTCCTCCAAGTAGCATTGCATAGCATAATCCTATCCAGCGATCCCCTCCTCGATGCCCTGTTAGAGAGGAATCACCGAGTTGTATCTGGCACTTGGAAGGGTGTGTTTTATTAAGTATACGGTTCTAGTTGTCATAAGGTCAAGGTACAACTCCAAGCCGTCCTGTTACCGAAGATCACGGTTATTCGAATAGATTAACTTCCCTGCAGGGGTGCACCACATAACCCAACACGCTTGATCCCATTTGGCCGGACACACTTTCCTGGGTCATGCCCGACCTCGGAAGATCAACACATCGCAGCCCCACCTAGGCACAACAGAGAGGTCAGCACGCCGGTCTAAACCTAAGCGCACAGGGGTCTGGGCCCATCGCCCTTAGCACACCTGCACGTTGCGAGGGTGGCCGGAAGCAGAACTAGCCCTCTTAATACAAGAGCAGGCTCAGTCGCTGACGTCACGAAGGCTTCGGCTGATACCACGACGCCGAGTGCCCATATCTTTCCCGCGTAGTTGGTTAGTGCGTATAGGCTAGTAGCCAGACTCAGATCAAATACCAAGATCTCGTTAAGCGTGTTAAGTATCTGCGAACGCCGAACAGGGCCAGACCCACCTCTCTCCTAGGTGGTCTCAACCTGCCATGTCGCTCCGCCACAAAGATCCACACAGAGGGCCGTCGGGACAAAGGTCCTTTCAGCCCCGAATCCGTGAATCACTCGTGGGTACTCCTCGAGCCGACCCGACTTTAGTCACCACATGTATCAAGTATAAAGTATAGTATATACCCGTGATCAACTGCCGAGTGATCAAGGCCCGATAGTATAGCACAGCAGACGGACAAGAATGTAGGGCCACTGATGGAAAACTAGCATCCTATACTAGGCATGTAGGATTGCAGGTAAAGGTAACAACAGTAGTAGCAAGGACGGGCTATGCATCAGAATAGGATTAACCGAAAGCAGTAACATGCTACACTACTCTAATGCAAGCAGTATAGAATAGAGTAGGCGATATCTGGTGATCAAGGGGGAGGGCTTGCCTGGTTGCTCTAGCAAGAGAGAGGGGTCGTCAACTCCATAGTCGTACTGGGTAGCAGCGGCGTCGGTCTCGGTGTCTAGCGAGAGAAGAGGAGGAAGAAACAATAAATATTTAAGCAAGCAGATGCATAGCGATGCATGACATGACAAGTATCGGTACTAGAGGTGCCCTAACGCGGTATGAGGTGATACCGGTGAAGGGGGAAAACATACGGGAAAGTATCCCCGGTGTTTCGCGTTTTCGGGCAGAGGGGCCGGAGGGGGAAAGTTGCGAGTTTGATATGTTAGGGGCGCGTGGCGGACGAACGGGCTACGTATCCGGGTTCGTGTCATCGTTTTGAGCAACTTTCATGTAGAAAGTATTTTCATCCGAGTTACGGATTAAAATATATGATTTTCTAAAGATTTAAATCATTTTCTGATTTAAATTAATTATTTAATTTAATTCGAAGTTAGATTTATGACATCAGCATGATGTCATGTTGACGTCAGTAGTCAACAGAGTTAACTGGTCAACCTGACCAGTGGGTCCCACTGGTAAGTGACACATATTACTTAAACAGATTAATTAAACTAATCAAAATTAATTAGGCGGTGGGCCCCACTGCCATACTAGTTAATTAGTTAATTAACTAACCAGGTTAATTAGATAACTAATGTGTAATTAGCTTAATTATTTATTTAGTTTAATTAATCAAAATTAATTAAGTTAATTATTTCTGTAATTAATTAATTATAATATTATTATTATTATTTTAATTTTTTTATTAAACGTTCTGGGGGGTGCCCTCCCCCCCCCCCCCGTTCAGTGGCACAGAGGCCATACAGGGCGAGGGCGATGGGTAACGGGCGCGCCCCGTTCGGGCGCACGCCCAGGGGCATGCGGGCGTGCGCGCAGGCGACCACGGCGGGGCATGGCGAGGTGCGGGTGCAGGCAAGCGGCAGCGGAGCAGCGGCTGGCCCGCGCGGGGCCAGAGGGGCAGCGAGGCACGCGCGGGGCAGGGCGAGCCCGTGTGCGGGGTGAAGCGGGACGGCGGGCGGCGCGGTGGCCGCGAGCAGCAGGGGGGTCGCGGGCGGCCTGAGCGCGTGCTCGTGCGACAAAGCAGGGGCGAGGCCAGGAGGGCGCGGGCCGCGCATGCAGACGGCCAGGGCGCGGCATAGGCCTGCACGGGGGGGGGGGGAGAGGTGAGCAGCACAGCGGCGCAGCGGCAGATCGGTGGGGGGGAAGGGGTGCCGCTGGCGCGAACGGGCGGCGGATGCAGGCGATGCGGGCGCGACGAGCGGGAGTTGCGGCGACGAGCGAGAGCGGCTGCGGTTGGTGGTCGCGGGGCGCGGCCTGGACGCGTCGTAGGAGAGGAGGTCGAGGTGTGGTGAGCGCGTCGCGGGCGCGACCAGGGGTGAGCCTAGCGCGGCCAACGGAGCGGCCAGCGGGCGCGGGGCCATGGTGAGCGTGGGGCGGAGCGCGCGAGGCGCGACGACGGTCGCGGGGGGGGGGGAGGGAGTGCGAGGAGGGGGGCGGGAGAAGGCGGCGGCTCACTGGGGCGGTAGGGCACGGGGCAGTGTGCTCGGTGAGGGTCGGGGAGGTCCGTCGTGGACGAGGACGGGGACGACGTCGGCGTAGCGGGTGCAGGCCAGTGGGAAGGGCGCCGGCGAGGTCCACTAGCGGGGAGGGGGCGACGGCGTCGAGCGGCGACCTCCTCCTCGATCCTGACCCAATCGGGGGAGAGGGGGAGGAGATATTTTCGGGGAGAGGGGGAGGAGTGTCGGTGGCGGTTCGGGTGGGGGAGGGTGAGTGGATAAGGGGGGAAGTGGGTGGCCGGCTCGGCCGGTTTGGGCCTGCCTAGTTGGGCCTGTGGTCAGCTGGGACGAAGCCCGGGGGGTTCCTCTTTTCTATATTTTTTGTTTGATTCCTGTTTTTTTCTTTTCTGTTTTAAATCATTTTAAATTATTTAGGCATTTTATAAAAATGTGTTTGCTGCATCATAATTACCCTTGTAATATTTGGCAACCACCAAACAATTTTTGTTTCAATTTTTGAAAACTTTTATTGTCGACATTAATTTTAAATTTGAATTTGACGTGGTTGAACTAACGGACGTTTAGCAACAATAATCGGGATGACGTGGCATGATTAGCGTGGGATTACTGTAGCAAGATTATCGGGGCGTTACAAATCTCCTCCACTACAAGAAATCTCGTCCCGAGATTTAGGAGGTACAAGGAAACAGTGCGGGGTATTCATCACGAAGACGATCCTCGCATTCCCAGGTGGCTTCATCTTCAGAATGGTGCGACCACTGGACTTTGAGGAGCTTGATCGCCTTCTGACGTGTGCGGCGTTCAGCTTGGTCGAGAATGCGGACCGGATGCTCTTTATAGGAGAGGTCCTATTGCAATTCAAGCACTTCATGATCCACTGCTCGGATTGGGTCCTTGAAGCAGCGTCGGAGTTGTGACACGTGGAACACATCGTGAACCTGAGAAAGGTTTGACGGAAGCTCCAGTTGATATGCCACTTTTCCACGCCTCTTGAGAATAGTGAAAGGACCAATATAGCGGGGAGCTAGCTTTCCTTTGATCCCGAAGCGGTGTGCATCCTTCATTGGTCTAACTCGAAGATAGGCCTTTTCGCCAGGTTGATAGACCATGTCTTTATTATGACGGTCATAATTACTCTTTTGGCGTGACTGAGCAGTCTTGAGATTCTCGCGAATAATGCGGACTTGTTCTTCGGCATGTCGGATAATATCCGAACCAAAGGGTGGATGTTCCCCAGTTTCTGACCAGTTTAGAGGGGTTCGGCACTTTCCTCCATATAGCACTTTGAAGGGGGCCATCTTCAGACTAGCTTGATAGCTATTATTATAAGAGAACTCAGCATACGGGAGAGATTCCTCCCATTTCTTGCCGAAGGAAATAACACAAGCCCGAAGCATGTCTTCGAGAACTTGGTTGACACGTTCAACTTGCCCTTGTGATAGCGGATGAAACGCAGTACTGAAAGATAAGTGAGTCCCCATAGCTTCTTGGAAACTTGCCCAGAATCTTGCCATGGTCCAAACTGATAACCAGTGGAATACCGTGAAGTGAAACAATTCTGGACATGTAGAGAGTTGCAAGCTGACTAGCAGTGATAGTTTCTTTGACCGCCAGAAAATGTGCAACTTTAGAAAACCGATCAATGACGACAAGAATAGCATCATTACCTTTCTGCGATTTGGGAAATCCAGTGACGAAGTCCATTTCAACATGGTCCCATTTCCATTCAGGAATAGAGATAGGTTGCAGAGTTCCACCAGGACTTTGATGTTCTGCTTTGATACGATGACAAACGTCACACTCGGCAACATAGAGAGCAATGTCTTGCTTCATGTTAGACCACCAGAATCTTTGACGAATGTCCTGGTATATCTTGGTACTACCAGGATGGATACATAGAGGCGTATCATGAGCTTCTTTCATAACTTTCTGAGTCATATCCAGGTTTTCCTCCTTACTCCGAACCACTAGGCGACCTTTGAAGAACAGGGTGCCAGCGTCATCAACAGTAAAGAATGAGGGCTTTCCTTCTGTGAGATAACGTTTAATCCTCTCCACTTCATCGTCGCATTTCTATATCCATTTGATGGTTTCCACAAGATCTGGTATAGCAACCAGCGTATTGAGAGAGCCCTTGGGAACAACATGGAGATTCATCTTGCGAAACTCCTTAGGAGGGGGAGCGAGTGCACCCGGAGGAACAATATGGAGGTTCAGCTTTCTGAATTCTTCAACAAGCGAGGACTGAACTTTATGAACCTGGAGGTGGTTGCAGTAAGGCTTGCGGCTCAAGGCATCTGCCATTAAATTAGCCTTGCCTGGTGTATAGGAAATACCCAAGTCAAAGTCTGCTACAGTGTCCATCCATCTCTGCTGACGGAGGTTCAGGTCTGGCTGAGTAAACAGATACTTCAGACTTTGGTGGTCGGTGAAGATCTCGTAACGATTACCGAGAAGGTAATGTCGCCACTGCTTCAGTGCATGAATGACAGCAGCAAGCTCGAGGTCGTGAACTGGGTAGTTCTCTTCGTGAGGGTGTAATTGTCGAGAGGCATAGGCAATCACTCTGCGCTCTTGCATTAGGACACAGCCTAATCCTTGACAGGAAGCGTCGTAGTAAATGACGAAGTCCTTCTTAGTATCAGGTGGAGCTAGCACTGGGGCAGAAGTCAACTTGTCTTTGAGTGCCTGGAAGCTTTCTTGAAATTTGTCTGTCCATTGGAACTTGATGCCCTTATGCAATAGGTTAGTCAGAGGCATGGCAATCTTGGAGAAGTTATCGACGAATCGACTGCAATAGCTGGCGAGACCGAGAAAACTTCTGACTTGCTTGACATTCTTCGGAGGAGTCCAATCGAGAATAGCCTGAACTCGTTCAGGGTTAACAGCAATACCATCCTTAGAGATGACATGTCCAAGATAGGTTACTTCGGGAAGCCAGAATTCACATTTGGAGAACTTGGCGTATAGCTGATGCTCTCGTAGCTTTTCCAGCACAAGACAAAGATGTTTAGCATGTTCTTCTTCGTTCTTGGAGAATACCAGGATATCATCCAGATAAACCACGACGAATTTGTCGAGGTAATCCATGAATATATAGTTCATCAGGCGAGAGAAGGTGGATGGAGCATTGGTTAAGCCGAATGACATGACAGTGTACTCGTATGAACCATATCGAGTCACAAAGGCGGTCTTTGGGATATCCTCTTCACGAACACGGATCTGGTGGTAACCCAATCTCAAGTCAAGTTTAGTGAACACTGATGAACCAGCCAGTTCATCATACAGATCATTGATCGGAGGAAGAGGATACTTGTTCTGAATGGTAGCTTGGTTAATAGGACGGTAGTCTTGGACCAGTCGGTTTGTCCCATCCTTCTTGTTGACAAAGAGAGAAGGTGCTCCCCAAGGTGAGCAACCTGGGCGAATGAAACCAATTTGAAGAGATTTGTCGATGTCCTCCTTAAGCTCAAGGAGTTCATGCGGCGGCATCTTGTAGGGTTGCTTGGCTATAGGAGTGGTGCCTGGTTTCAAGTCGATGACGAATTCGACAGCTCTAGCAGGGGGAATCCCTGGAAGTTCTTGAGGAAAGACGTCGATGAAGTCACGCACGACGGGGATGTTTTCAATGCCCTCGAGTGGTGCAGCGTTCAATGCATTCAAGACATAGAGCCTTGCCTTGGCATTCTGAACCAGACGAGCATTGTAGCTTATTATTTCATCGGAAGGGTGTAGCAGATTTACGGTCTTGGTGGCGCAAACGATGGAAGCAGTATGCGCTTTTAACCAATTCATCCCCAGAATGAGATCAATGCTACAGGACTTCAGCACGATGGGACAGACAAGAAATTCCAGCCCTTCGATTTCAACAGGGACGTCGTTGCAAATCATGGAGGTTCGACATTGGCCTGCAAGGGTGTGTACTAATAGTGAAGCATTCATGTCTTCGCTTTGAATGTCGTGCATGAATGCAAAATCTTCTGACATGAATGAATGCGATGCTCCTGAGTCGAATAAAACAGATGCAGGTACTGAATTAACGAGGAGGGTACCCATCACAGTAGCAGGCTGGTCTTGAGCTTCATTGAGATCAACGTGGTTGGCATGAACACGACCATAAGACTTGGCATTGTTGTTGCGGTTCTGGTTGTTTCCACGGCCAGCTGCGGGAAGGGCCAGTTGATTCTGATTGCAATCCCTAGCATGGTGACCTGGTTGACCACACTTGTAGCACAGGCCATTATGGGAGTGGGAACAGGAGCTTGGGGTGGTGGATCTGGAAGTCTTGGCTGCCTAGTTGGAGCAGCATGCAAACGAGGTGCAGCATAGGACTGCCTTGGGGCAGGTGCATTTGGGAATCCATATCTTGCGCTTCTACGAGGACGGGCCCGAAAATGAGCCCGTGTCACGGTTGCGCCTGTGAGAGCTCTGGTATTCCTGCAGACCAGTTTCGACGTTGACGGCCTTGTTCACCAAGGTGGTGAAATCAGCAAAGTCGTGCACTAGAAGTGCGGGCTTGATGTCAACTTGAAGGCCGTCACGGAACTTCTCCTGTCTGCGTGCATCAGTTGCAATGTCCTCTTCAGCATAGCGAGAGAAGTGTAGAAACTCCCGTTGATAAGCTTCAACAGTTTTGTTGCCTTGGGTGAGGTTGCGGAACTCACGCTTCTTCCGGTCCATGACTCCCTGAGGAATGAAGCAGGCACGGAAAGTAGCTTGGAAGTCTGGCCAGGTGGTGATTGTTCCAACTGGCAGAGTACGCCTGTGGCTGTCCCACCATTGAGCTACGGGTCCCTTCAGGAAGAAGGAAGAAAAGGTGACATAGCTGGCAGGGGCTACATCAGCAGACTCCATCTCATAGGTGATGTCACGGAGCTAGTCATCAGCATCCAGAGGCTGAGTTGAGCTGCGGTACATAGTTGGGTTCAGGCGCATGAAATCCTGCAGAGTTATTGGGGCTGGCTGCTGGTTCATATTGGGGCGAGGAAAACTGAGCCATCATGTTCTCCATGAACTGGCGATTCATCTCAAGCTGTTGGATCATACCAGCCATGTACTCAGGCGGTGGTGGGAAGTTGCCACCACAACCACGACCACCTGGTCTAACCATCCTGCTAATATATAACAGGGGTAGTTCAGCATTGAGAAATTTGCAAAGACAAGAATCATTCACGATGAAACATGCATAATGAAAGCAGCACGATAGATACCACATAATAGTCGGCATATCTTACAAAAGAGATCATGCATAGAGTTCGGTTCACAGAGTTCAGTACATAGACTAAGACATCATAGGCGGCACGCAGGCTCGTGGCGAATGCATCTAACACTAATAAGCAAGTCTACATCAGTCCCACGCGGCACTGCGGAGGTAGTTGTAGCCGGAAAGCTGGTAGTGTGGCATCGGGTACACCACGTCGGCAACTTGGGGTCCGCGGTTACTCTGGTGCAGAACCTGACGCTCAAATGGCAGAAGAGGACCAAGGGCGGGAGAGTAGCCTCCCACCTCTGGCCAACCGACACCCTAGGGCATCACGGTCCTGGCTAGGTAGATAGCAGAACGCGGCAGCTCCCCAGATCCGACGAAGGGGTGCAATGTCGTCAGAGCACGGTAGAGGTGCTGACGAGTGGTGTACAACTCGTGGCGAAGAGCTCGGTTAGCTCGATCAAGCCCATCAGCTTGCAGAACCAGGTTCTGATGGTAGAAGGGCTCTCGGGTGACAGTGGAGTAGGCAGCAGTGTAGTAACCCTCTGCACCAATATCAGATGCGATAGCAATGTGCCTGAAGGGGGAGGTGTCCAACTCCCGGTACTCCCTACGAAGGCGTGTCAGAGCAGCATAGGCAGCATCATGAACTGCCATATCGATGGTCACTCCAACACCATAAGCGGTGTGTAGCACAGTAGTGGAGTCATACTCCCGAGAGTAGAGGTGGATGATGGCACGGTACTGCTCCTGGTTAAAGTCCTGGTACTCCTCGAAGACGGTGTACTCAGGGTGCCAGCGATAACCCAGATAGATCATCATCTCAGCTAGCACGACCGGTGATCCCGAGGCACCAATGGCCGTCGTGTGGCGCACGACCTGCCTCGTGGGTTCCATCTGAAAGTAAAGATGTTTCAAAGGAGTCAAATGACAGTGTGGAAATTGTTCAAAATACTATTCTAAGGAATAACTATGGCTTTATCTAACTTTGTGGTGAATGTGGTCACGGGAACCTAGTGTTAGAGTTAGTAAATTCGTTTAACCCGAGTATAAGAGAGTTCAGAGTCCCAGAGTAAAGGTCGAGGAGTAAAAGTCCTAGTACCACCCGATGGCGACGTGTGCCCGTAAGGCACACAGCCATGTTAGTAAAAGTCTTTGCAATGTCTAGACTCGATTCGGCCAAGGAGTGTGAAAGGGGGATTCCTACACGCAGTTGGCTCTGATACCAACTTGTGACGCCCCCGATTCAATCGTACACTAATCATGCATGCAAATGTGTACGATCAAGATCAGGGACTCACGGGAAGATATCACAACACAAATCTACAAATAAAATAAGTCATACAAGCATCATAATACAATCCAGGGGCCTCGAGGGCTCGAATACAAGTGCTCGATCATAGACGAGTCAGCGGAAGCAACAATATCTGAGTACAAACATAAGTTAAACAAGTTGCCATAAGATGGCTAGCACAAACTGGGATACAGATCGAACGAGACGCAGGCCTCCTGCCTGGGATCCTCCTAACTACTCCTGGTCGTCGTCAGCGGGCTGCACGTAGTAGTAGGCACCTCAAGTGTAGAAGGAGTCGTCGTCGACGGTGGCGTCTAGATCCTGGGCTCCATCGTCTGGTCGCAGCAATCAGGTAGAGAAAGGAGAAAAGGGGAAACAAGGCAACCGTGAGTACTCATCCAAAGTACTCGCAAGCAACGAGCTACACTACATATGCATGGATATATGTGTAAAGGGCCATATCAGTGGACTGAACTGCAGAATGCCAGAATAAAAGGGGGATAGCTAATCCTGTCGAAGACTACGCTTCTGGCAGCCTCCGTCTTACAGCATGTACAAGAGAGTAGACTGAAGTCCTCCAAGTAGCATCGCATAGCATAATCCTACCCGGCGGTTCCCTCCTCGATGCCATGTTAGAGAGCGATTACCGGGTTGTATCTGGCACTTGGGAGGGTGTGTTTTATTAATTATACGGTTCTAGTTGTCAGAAGGTCAAGGTACAACTCCAAGCCGTCCTGTTACCGAAGATCACGGCTATTCGAATATATTAACTTCCCTGCAGGGGTGCACCACATAACCCAACACGCTTGATCCCATTTGGACGAACACACTTTCCTGGGTCATGCCCGGCCTCGGAAGATCAACACGTCACAGCCGCACCTAGGCACAACAGAGAGGTCAGCACGCCGGTCTAAACCTAAACGCACAGGGGTCTGGGCCCATCGCCCTTAGCATACCTGCACGTTGCGAGGGCGGCTAGAAGCAAAACTAGCCCCCTTAATACAAGAGCAGGCTTACGTTCCAATCCGGCGCGCACCGCTCAGTCCCTGACGTCACGAAGGCTTCGGCTGATACCACGACGCCGAGTGCCCATATCTTTCCCGCGTAGTTGGTTAGTGCGTATAGGCTAGTAGTCAGACTCAGATCAAATACCAAGATCTCGTTAAGCGTGTTAAGTATCTGCGAACGCCGAACAGGGCCAGGCCCACCTCTCTCCTAGGTGGTCTCAACCTGCCATGTCGCTCCGCCACAAAGATCCACACAGAGGGCCGTCGGGACAAAGGTCCTTTCAGCCCCAATCCGTGAATCACTCGCGGGTACTCCTCGAGCTGACCCGACTTTAGTCACCACATGTATCATGTATAAGGTATAGTATATACCCGTGATCAACTCCCGAGTGATCACGGCCCGATAGTATAGCACAGCAGACGCACAAGAATGTAGGGCCACTGATGGAAAACTAGCATCCTATACTAGGCATGTAGGATTGCGGGTAAAGCTAACAACAGTAGTAGCAAGGACAGGGTATGCATCATAATAGGATTAACCGAAAGCAGCAACATGCTACACTACTCTAATGCAAGCAGTATAGAATAGAGTAGGCGATATCTGGTGATCAAGGGGGGGGCTTGCCTGATTGCTCTGGCAAGAGAGAGGGGTCGTCAACTCCGTAGTCGTACTGGGTAGTAGGGGCATCGGTCTCGGTGTCTAGCGAGAGAAGAGGGGGAAGAAACAATAAATATTTAAGCAAGAAGATGCATAGCGATGCATGACATGACAAGTATCAGTGCTAGAGGTGCCCTAACGCGGTATGAGGTGATACCGGTGAAGGGGGGAAACATCCGGGAAAGTATCCCCGGTGTTTCGCGTTTTCGGGCAAAGGGGCCGGAGGGGGAAAGTTGCGAGTTTGATATGTTAGGGGTGCGTGGCAGACGAACGAGCTGCGTATCCGCGTTCGTCTCGTCGTTTTGAGCAACTTTCATGTAGAAAGTATTTTCATCCGAGTTACAGATTAAAAGATATGATTTTCTAAAGATTGAAATCATTTTCTGATTTAAATTAATTATTTAATTTAATTCGAAATTAGATTTATGACATCAGCATGATGTCATGCTGACGTCAGCAATCAACAGAGTTGACTGGTCAACCTGACCAGTGGGTCCCACTGGTCAGTGACACATATTAATTAAACAGATTAATTAAACTAATCAAAATTAATTAGGGGGTGGGCCCCATTGTCATACTAGTTAATTAGTTAATTAACTAACTAGGTTAATTAGATAACTAATGTTTACTTAGCTTAATTATTTGTTTAGTTTAATTAATCAAAATTAATTAAGTTAATTATTTTTGTAATTAATTGGTTATATTATTATTATTATTTTAATTTTTTTTATTAAACGTTCTGGGGGCGTGGGCGCCCCCGTTCAGTGGCACAGAGGCCATACAGGTCTCGGGCGACGGGTAACAGGCACGCCCCGTTCGGGCGCACGCCCAGGGGCATGCGGGCGTGGGCGCAGGCGGCCACGGCGGGACACGGCGAGGTGCGGGAGCAGGAAAGCGGCGGCGCAACAGCGGCTGGCCCGCGCGGGGCCAGAGGGGCAGCGAGGCACGCACGAGGAAGGGCGAGCCCGTGTGCGGGGAGAAGCAGGACGGCAGGCGGTGCGGTGGCTGCGAGCAGCAGGGGGGTCGCGGGCGGCGTGAGCGCGTGCTCGCGCGGAAAAGCAGGGGCGAGGCCAGGAGGGCGCGGGCCGCGTGTGCAGACGGCCAGGGCGCAGCGTAGGCCTGCACGGGGGGGTGTGGGGGGCGCGGAGGGGTGAGCAGCACAGCGGCGCAACGGCAGATCGGCGGGGGGGGGGGGGAGGGGGAAGGGGGCGCCGCGGGCGCGAACGGGCGGCGGATGCAGGCGATGCGGGCGCGACGAGCGGGAGTTGCGGCGACGAGAGCGAGCGGCTGTGGTCGGTGGTCGCGGGGCGCGGCCCGGATGCGTCGTAGGAGAGGAGGTCGGGGTGCGGTGAGCGCGTCGCGGGCGTGACCAGGAGCGAGCCTGGGCGCGGCCAACAAAGCGGCCAGCGGGCGCGGGGCCATGGTGAGCGCGGGGCGGAGCGCGCGAGGCGCGTCGACGGTCGCGGGGGGAAGGGAGTGCAAGGAGAGGGGGCGGGAGAAGGCGGCGGCTCACTGGGGCGGTAGGGCATGGGGCAGTGTGCTCCGGAAGGGTCGGGGAGGTCCGTCGTGGACGAGGACGGGGACGACGTTAGCGGAGCGGGTGCAGGCCCGTGCGAAGGGCGCCGGCGAGATCCAGTGGCGGGGAGGGGGCGACTGCGTCGGGCGGCGACCTCCTCCTCGATCCCGATCCAATCGGGGGAGAGGGGGAGGAGATATTTTTGGGTAGAGGGGGAGGAGTGTCGGTAGCGGTTCGGTGGGGAAGGGTGAGTGGATAAGGGGGGAAGTGGGTGGCCGGCTGGGCCGGTTTGGGCCTGCCCAGTTGGGCCTGTGGTTAGCTGGGCCGAAGCCCGGGGGGTTCCTCTTTTCTATTTTTTTGTTTGATTCCTGTTTTTTTCTTTTTTGTTTTAAATCATTTTAAATTATTTTGGCATTTTATAAAATGTGTTTGCTGCATCATAATTACCCTTGTGATATTTGGCAACCACCGAACAATTTTTGTTTCAATTTTTGAAAACGTTTATTGTTGACATTAATTTTAAATTTGAATTTGACGTGGTTGAACTAACGGACGTTTAGCAACAGTAATCGGGATGACGTGGCATGATTAGCGTGGGATTACTGTAGCAAGATTATCCGGGCGTTACATTATGATCAAGTCTATCTATGAACAATATTTGAATCTTCTCTGAATTCTTTTATGTATGATCAGTTATCTTTGCAAGTCTCTTCGAATTATCAGTTTGGTTTGGCCTACTAGATTGGTTTTTCTTGCAATGGGAGAAGTGCTTAGCTTTGGGTTCAATCTTGCGGTGTCCTTTCCTAGTGACAGAAGGGGCAGCAAGGCACGTATAGTATTGTTGCCATCAAGGATAACAAGATGGGGTTTTTATCATATTGCATGAAACTATCCCTCTACATCATGTCATCTTGCTTAAGGCGTTACTCTGTTTTTAACTTAATACTCAAGATGCATGCTGGATAGCGGTCGATGAGTGGAGTAATAGTAGTAGATGCAGGCAGGAGTCGGTTTACTTGTCTCGGACGTGATGCCTATATACATGATCATACCTAGATATTCTCATAACTATGCTCAGTTCTGTCAATTGCTCAACATTAATTTATTCACCCACCGTAGAATACTTATGCTCTTGAGAGAAGCCACTAGTGAAACCTATGGCCCCCAGGTCTATTCTCATCATATCAATCTCCATCACTTTATTATTGCTTTGACTTTTACTTTTCCTTTTATTTTACTTTGCATCTTTATATAAAAAATACCAAAAATATTATCTATCAGATCTCACTCTCGTAAGTGACCGTGAAGGGATTGACAACCCCTAATCGCGTTGGTTGCGTTGAGCTACTTGTTTTGTGTAGGTACGAGGGACTTGCACGTAGCCTCCTACTGGATTGATACCTTGGTTCTGGAAAACTGAGGGAAATACTTACGCTACTTTGCTGCATCATCCTCTCCTCTTCGGGGAAATCCAATGCAGTCCTCAAGAGGTAGCATGAGCCAAGGTAAGACCAAAGCCCAAGATAATAAGAGCAATGCCAAGGCCAAGACCACAAAGAGCAGAGGGACGAAGCAGGTTCCCCCGGCAAGATCCTAGCCGAGACAGCTCGCCCCACACCAACAGAGCGAGCCACCCTTGAGCCCACGGTCTCCAACATCCCTTTGGGCCAGGGCTCCGGAGGCACCTCCGTGGTGGCATGCAGATCTTTGTGAAGACAAGGAACACTCAAGATCAGATGAGGATTAGAAGACGACGACCCTCGGCAAGATCCATACCGAGGAAGGCCACTAGACCCCCGGCAAGGTCCTTGCCGGGGATGACAGCGCGCCACGGCAAGACCCTTGTCGGGCCACCCGGCAAGGCCCTCTCAAGGACGCCAGTGGGGCCACTGCCAGGCCCGCGCCGACCAAGTTTTCCACCACCACTCACATGCAGCTGCCAGACCCGACCAGCTGGGCGGGCACCTGTGTGGCAACATGCAGCTCCCAGGCCAACTCATCGAGCACCAGCGAGGCAGCATGCAGATCTTCGTGAAGGCTCTGCCACTGCGCCACCTCGGCTGCCTGCCTGCCTACATGGCACCACATGCCTCACTGGCCAGGGCGTGTGTCAAAGCGAGGAGGAGCAGCGACGGACGGGACGGGCCTCGCCCCCGTCCCAAATAAAGCAAGGTTACACCTAAGCTACGCATTAAATGTGTCTTGTCCTATAATACGAGCGATAAGCTCAGGGCACTGTACGCCTTTCCACCTCCTGTGTGCACTGTGGCAGCCCCTTTCGACTATAAAAGGAGGCCCATGGTATACTGGAGAAGGATTCGGCTCTTTCGAACCACGCACTGACCAAATCTAGTTCGAGAGCTCAAGAACTCTCTAAAATACACCCACCAAAGCAGGACAAGGGTTTTACGCATCCTCGCGGCCCGAACCTGGGTAAACGATCCTTGTGCTGGCTACTAACCCTGCTCCTCTCGCAACCCCGTGCCCCGGCAACCGTAGTAGGGATTCTTGTGATCCCATAGGTGTCGTTCCACACCGACATCTTTGGCGCGCCAGGCAGGGGCGTGCGTAGTTGTGAGAATCTGGTCTAGTAATTAGCCTAGCAGTTCTTTGTCGCCATGGCTACGAAGAAGAAGACGGTCATGGTGGTCGGCTCGTTGGGATCCGAACGGACCATGCTAGTGCGGGCGAGCAGTGGACCGGTCGCAGACAGGACCCGGGCCGCGGTCCGCGAGCACCAGCATCACCCTAGTAGTCAGAGCCTAGCGAGCGACATCGTTCGCGCACCAGACAACCGGCCACGCATCGCCGGATCCAAAGACGGAGGTGGGCCCACCGCAGGCGGCGCGGGGCCCTCAAGGGTTGTCGTTGTGCCACCTCCGGGTGGCGCAGCAACCTCCAGGATGCCCACACCGGCGACCACTACGCGCTCTTCCCATGGTGTGCGCGCCGAGCAGCGTCACCATGTTGGTGACCCTGAGCACCGCCGTGGGAAGAGCCCCGTGCGTCATCCGCAGGATGAAGGGGTTCAACACGCCCGCCGAAGCGCTGGCGAAAATGGCACGCGGCCGCTGGGTCGGACCGGAGCTCCTTCTAACGTAGTTAGAAGTCGAAGCACGTCGCGGTCCACATAGCTGTCGCCACCGCCCACGCTAGCAGAAGCTTTGGCGCACGCGCAGCTGCTCCTCGACTTCCCTCCTACTGCGGAGAAGCTTGGTGACTGGAGGGCCACCATTCAGAGCCTCGTCGTCGTCGCCAACAAATACGATCTACGACCGGCGGGACCCTCGGGTCGGCGCTCCACCGAGCCACCGCATGCAGGCGCTGGGAGGACCGGGCGAGTTGCGGCCACGGTGGACTCTCCTCCTCCTCCTCGCCAGCCGCCGCGAGCGTCGGCCCGTCGTGACGACGCTTGTGATAACATCCCCATAGCGTCGTCCGACCCGCGGACCCTCCGCGACCAGCGCCAGGTCCTTCGAGAACAAGCTCACAAAGACGCTCCAACCACCGTCGAGCACCGGCATGAAACGCGCCGCCAGTCCGACAAGCGGGCGGGACCCGCTATGGACTACCCGGCACCTGGGGGCTCCGGCGGCCTACCTTACGAGGTGGGCTGCCCGGCCTTTACTTGTGAGCTGCGGCAGTTCCAGTGGTCGTCCCACCGCATGTTCAAGGCCGACGTTGGCGAGAAGTACACTGGCAAGACCCATCCGTCTGAGTTCCTCAGCATCTACACCATCGCGATGCAGGCTGCTGGGGCTCGCGACGACAAGGTGCTTGCCAACTATTTCTCGCTGGCGCTCAAGCCCAATGTGATGTCTTGGTTGATGTACTAGCCGGTGGATTCCATTTCTTCTTAGTCGGATCTATGCCATGAGTTCATTGGCGCCTTCACAGAAGGCCACCAAGCTCATGGCCAGGCCAATGATCTGCACATCATTCCCCAGAAAGAAGGGGAAACCCTGCGCAAGTATATCCAAAGATTCAGCCGGGTGCAGTACAACATCCCCGACGTTCATCCCACCGTTGTGATTAGCATATTCCACCAGAACGTGCGTAATCGCAAGATGCGCAAGGAGCTGGCGATGACCAAGGTTAAGGATGTGGCCGAGCTCTACGTTCTGGCCAATAGGTGCGCCCGGGCTGAAGAGGGAAGGAAGTACCCCGGCGAAGACGCCGGCGCGGAAACTGACTCTACCGATGAAGACGCCGCTACCCCGACGAAGAAGGGTCGGCGTCGCAACAGGAAACGCAAAGGCAAGTCCGTGCTTGCCATTGAGGGATCTGACGACACCGGTGCCGGCAAGAAGGTCAAGGCAGGCGCCCCCGACAAGGAGATTGCCGGGTGCGCTGCCTGCCGGGCCTTGGCAGCTACCGACAAGCCAGGAAGCGCCAGCAAGCAATACTGCAAGATCCACCGCAACAAGGGCCACGACCTCCAGAACTGCTGACAAGTTGAGCTGCTTGCTGAGAAGCAAAAGGCTGAGTACGAGAGGAGGGACAAGGAGAAGGACCAGGACGATGCTGAGGGATCCGGCAAGAAGCGTGGCGGCCAAGGAAGCTGCCCCGGCAAGGACAACCAGCAAGAGAGGCCCGCCCTGGGCTGCGACAAGAAACAAGAGGACGACGATCATGATGAGGACAACTAGTCTGGTGAGCAAGGGTTCCAGAAGGCTACGGAGGCCATGTGTGTCGATGGCGGCGCCTTGCTGCATACCTCTCACCGCCAGCTCAAGCAGTGGGCGCGTGAGATTACAGCAACAGAGCCGTCGTTCGACGCTTAGAAGCCACTGAAGTGGTCCAGCACACCCCTCATCTTTGACACCAAGGACCACCCTGACCGCACTACCGCGGTCGGGTGTGTGCCATTGTTTGTCTCACCAACGATACGCAACCTCAGGGTGAACAAGATGTTGGTTGATTGCGGGGCCGGCCTGAACCTGATCTCGCCTGTCGTGATCAAAAGGTTGCAAATCCCTGATGGAGACCTCGAGGAAACGGGCATGTTTCAAGGGGTCAATCCGGGGAGGAGCCAGCTGAAGGGAAAGGTCACACTGCCCGTAACATTTGGACAAGAGTTCAAATACAGGACGGAGAGGATCGTCTTCGACGTGGCCGAGATCCCCTTGCCCTACGACAGGATCCTCGGCCGCCCGACGCTAGCCAAGTTCATGGTGGTGTCACACTACGCCTACAACATGCTAAAGATGCCCGGGCCGTTGACCATCATCTCCGTCCCCTCCGACAAGAAGGACGCGCTGATTTGCGCCGACCAACTCTACCGGGAAACAGTTGCATCAGCTACCACCAAGGCACCTGCTGCTACCGCTGAAGCCCCGGGAGGGAAGAAGAAGCCCGACAAGACCTCTCGCACCCACTCTGGCAAGCGCACCTCTTCGGAGTATTGTGCTGCCGTCGAGGACGTGCCAGAGAGCTCTACCGGCAAGAGCAAGAGATCCAGAGCCAAGCGACCGCAGACCAAGAAGGTGTCCACCAGGGAGGATGGCACGGGAGGGGCCTTGACCATAGGCTCCACCCTCGGCAGCAAATAGGAAGGCGCGCTCGTCACCTTCCTGCGGGCGAATGTCGACGTGTTTGCATGGCAAGCATCTGACATCCCCGGTGTTCCCAGGGAGGTGATTGAGCACCACCTAGTTGTCTGCCCCCATGCACAGCCCGTCAAGCAGAAGGTCAGAAAGCAGGCTCTAGAGAGGCAGGAGTTCATCACAGAGGAGATCAGGAAGCTGGAAGTGGCAGGTTTGGTGAGAGGAGTGCTCCACCCAACGTGGTTGGCCAATCCGGTAGTGGTGCGCAAGGCGAATGGGAAGTGGAGGTTGTGTATTGATTACACAGATATCAATAAGGCTTGTCCTAAGGACCCCTTCCCGTTGTCGCGCATCGACCAGATTGTTGACTCCACGGTCGGGTGTGATATATTATCATTCCTCGATGCCTACTCGGGCTACCACCAGATCTTCATGACAAGAGAGGATGAAGAAAAGACAACGTTCATCACCCCATGTGGTACGTATTGCTTTCTACGGATGCCTTTCAGGTTGAAGAGTGCTGGCTCAACATTTACAAGAGCAATTCAAATTGGTTTTGAACCTCGGCTCCAATGAAATATGGAGGCCTACATGGATGACATAGTGGTCAAAACCAAGGACCGGCCAACTCTTGTGCAAGATCTAGAAGAGACATTTGCCAACCTGCGCAAGATCAACCTCAAGCTGAACTCTGAGAAGTGTGTCTTCGGTGTTCCATTCGGCAAGCTTCTCGGATTCTTTGTGTCGCAGTGCGGGATCGAGGCAAACCCATACAAAATAAAGGCTATTGAGCAGATTGAGGCACCCAAGCGGATCAAGGATGTGCGTCGACTCACCGGCTACGTTGCCGCCATGAGCCGATTCATCTCTGTCGGCATTCTGGGAACGGGGGTCCCCAGACTTGCCTGCCTGCGGCCTGCGGCGTGGCTTAGAGGGGGGCCCAGCACGGCCCATCTTCACCAACACAGACCCAAGACCCTCGCGAGGGGCCAAACCTCGCGGGGCGGACGACACGGGGCTTCCTCAGGCGCGGCCTCATCAGGCTGGCTCGTGAGGAGGCGGAGAGATCAAGGCGGGGTACCTCACGAGGTGCCCATGACGCAAGCCATGACGACCAAGGGCGCCAGGCGGGCGTCCGCCCGCGCAGTGTCCTCCTTTCCTCTTTGGTGCAAAGGGGGCAAGCGCAGGCGAGAGCATCAAGCAAAGGCACCCGTTTCGGTGCAACGAGACCAAGACTAGTCCAACGGAAGGAAGGAAGTCATTGTGGAGCCCAAGCCAGCGTCACCACCATAGCCTTTGGCAGGCGAGCACCAACTTTAGTCAGGATAAGTGCACCAGATGTTCCCCTTCAAAATGGCCAATTCTTGACGCCCTTCCCGCTCAATATTTGGGGAAGAGGCCCAGGGCCTTTGCCTATAAATAGGACTAGCCACCCCCAGGGTAGAGGCATCTAGAAATCTAATCAGCGAGGATCCAAAGAGAGAGAGAGAGAGAGAGAAGGGCGACTGAACTCCTCCTTGCAGTTCATCGCCCCGGCCAAGAACGGACCCTCGCGAGGCTTTTCTTCCTTGTATTGTTCATCATCAGCCCAAGAGGCAATCCACCACACCACCACACTGGAGTAGGGTATTACACCACATCGGTGGCCCGAACTAGTATAAATCCTGTGTCTCTTGTGTTGTTCTTCTCGTAGCTTAGATCATTGCGAGGCGGAGGGGTACAGGTAGGTAGGAAGCGTAATCTCCGCGCGCACCCCAGAGTTCGAACCTCAAGGGTCTGCCGGAACCCGAAATCCGACATTTGGTGCGCCAGGTAGGGGTGCACCGGAATTCGTCTTCCACCGCCCGTTTCTCCTCCGACCATCGCGTCCATGTCTGACGCTCGTCGGGCCCGCGCCGAGCGCCGGGCTGCTCTCGCTTCCCGCGTTGCCCAGACGGCCCCTGTCGGCGGGCGTCCTCGCCGTTTCCCGTCGCCTGCCATCAACGCCGCCACCGGTCCGGTGGGGAACGAGCAACAAGCATCGTCTCAGCATCCATCCGTGCGGCAAGACGGCCGCACCGCTACTCCCTCGCTCACCCCAGCTGGTTCTTCGTCCCGCGCACTCCGCGCGCCCATGGAGGCTCAGCTGCGCTCATCGCGGCAAACGACCTCCTACGCTACCATCCCGTCGACGACATCTACGAAGAGTGGCTCGACTGCGTCGCCGAGCTCATCCGCGCCTCGGGGGGCTCTCCTGCGCCGTCCGTTCCGCTGCACCGCACCCCACCCCGCGCGGGCGACGAAGCTCCGGGGGGCCCAGCCGCCTCCTCACCAAGAAGACGCCCTGGCTGCAAGGCGCGTCGCCCCTGGGCGGAACCCGCTCCACCAGGCGCCAGCGCGGCAAGAGCAGAGCTGCCAAGAAGTCCCTCGCTCGCAAGAAACCGCTTGGGTGCTCCCTGCTCTAGCACGTCGCGGCCATGCTCCTGCTCCCGCACGTCAAGACCCCGCGCTGCTCCCAGCTGCAGCGCACGGGGGCCTGCAAGACCAAGCTCTCCGTCACCCAAGGCCTCCCGTGGCCACGGCGGGCTGCCGTGCCTTCACCACCGAGCTGCGCAGCGTCGGTTGGCCCGGCAAGTTCAAGCCAGACCTGCCTCCTCGCTACGACGGCACGGCCGATCCTGCGGAGTTCCTCGAGCTCTATGAGCTAGGCATCGAGGCTGCCAACGGAGATGAGAAGTTCATGGCGAACTGGTTTCCCATGGTGCTCCAGGACGGGGCTCGCACCTGGCTCCTGAACCTGGCCCCAGGCACGATCTCCTCCTGGGACGAGATGCACACCCGCTTCATCGCCAACTTCCAAGGTACTCGCGACCAGCCAACCGCCGTGAGTGACATGCGCCGCATCAAGCAACATCCCGGAGAGACCCTGCAAAAGTACATCCAGCGTTTCAACAACGCACGCCTCAAGATTCCCAAGGTGTCTGAGGAGGCCATCATCTCAGCCTTCTCCGACGGCGTGCGCGACGTCAAGATGAAGGAGGAGTTGGCGATGCATGAAGATCTGTGCACTTCCTTGGAGCTGTTCAACTTGGCGACCAAGTGCGCCAGGGCAGAGGAAGGGCGTCTCTCCCTCCTCGAGCTGCCTGCCACAGACCCAGAAGAGAAGAAGTCCAAGGACAAGGACGTGAAGCGCAAGGGGGCTGCCGTGCTCGCGGCAGAACCGAACACCAAGCGGGGCAGAGATCAGCGCGAATCTTCCAATGGCAGTCAGTACTGTGTGTACCACGATCTCCACACCCACAACACCAATGAATGCCAAGAGCTCCGAGCCGTGCGGGAAGGAAGGATCGGCCGTCGCCCCGATCGTGCCGATCGGGGCTACGTTCGAGGCGGAAGAAGGAACGCAAGACGCTGGGAAGACCGCGACCCACTCCAAGGGTGGCGCGATCGACCTCGCGAGGACCGCTGGCAAGACCCGCCTCGCGAGGGAGACTTGAGGGATCAGCCTCGCGAGGATCGCCCGCAAGGTAACGCAGGCCTCCCTCCGCTGCCGCCGCATCCAAGAAGAAACGAGGACTGCCACCAGGACGAGGGGGCTGGGGGCTTCCAGGAGCCACGCGCAATCACCTGCATCCTGGGCGGAGCTCAAGTCCCAGCCTCTCAGCGTATCTTCAAGCAGTTCGCCCACGAAGTGAATGCAGTCCTCCCCAAGATCGAAGCCACATGCCCTCTCAGGTGGTCATCATGCGCCATCACGTTCAGCTCAGCGGATCAGCTCAAGTGTGCAGCCAGAGCCAGAGTCCTCCCGATGCTTTGTTCCCCAATCATCAGCAACGTGGTGGTCACCAGAACCCTCATCGATGGCGGGGCAGGGCTCAACGTCCTGTCCGTGGAAACGTTCAACAATATCTAAGTGCCCTACAACCAGCTTCAGCCAACCAAGCCTTTCTCCGGAGTCACTGACGGCTCCACGGTCCCAATCGGGCAGGTCCGTCTCCCTGTCACCTTCGGAGCGCGCGACAACTACTGCACCGAGCTCATCGACTTCGACGTCGCTCACATTCGCCTGCCGTACAACGCCATCCTTGGGTACCCGGCGCTGGCCAAGTTCATGGCCGTGACTCAGCACGGCTACAACGTCCTCAAGATGTCAGGGAGTGGCGAAGTCATCATGGTGCCCTGTGAAGAGAAGGACGCGGTGTGTTCCCTGGAACGAGCTTTTCAGGCCGCGTCACTAGAAGACCCGGATCATGGAAGCAGGAGCCTACCCGAGACCACCCCCAAGAAGAAGAAGACATCGTCTGGCCCGTCCCTCAGGAGGCAGGCCCCTCAGGGCCAGTGCCTGCCCAGGGGGAACCTCCTTCCATCGCATAGGAAAGCGCACCCGGCGCCCTCCTCAGGCAGGGCTCGGGGGCTCTCCCCCTGAGGGCCACCGACCTGGCTAAGGTCACGAGGGAGGCGCTTGGGCACCATGTGGAGGCGTGTTTCGAAGCACGTTTCCCTCAAGAAGGAGTAAGGCAAATGGGGCCAGACCCTCAGGCGTTTGTCAGCAAGGCCATTCAAGAGCTACAAGAGTCAAGAGTCATGAGAGGTGGCTGCCGCCTACCAGCTGTGGCTCCCCATCCAGGCGAGGATGGTGGGCTGCGCGTCTGCATCGACGTACCAGGGCTCAACCGAGTCGCCTCACTAGAGCGCCTCTGGCCCTCGCTACGAAGGTCCACCCCACAGCTACGTTCGCATGCCTTACGGCTTGCCGAACGTGGCTGCCGCGTACCAGCGCCTCATGAGGGGCATCATGGAAGCTCAAGAGGCCAGGCGTTCCGCAGCCCTGGCGGAGATGGAGATGGTCCGCGAGGAGCCACCAGCGCCTCCAGAGCCACCAGCGCCTCCGGAGCCTGGGGCTCGTGAGGATCGGCTCCCACAGCCCACCGAGTCTGCTGCACCAACACTGCTTCATCCTCAACATCATCAGGTGACATCTTTCAAGTTTCATTTCCAGCTGGGAGCGCCCCCCAGGGCTACATTATTCCCAGGCCGCGTGGGTCCGTCCCTGTGGCATGTATCCCTTTTATTTCGTGTCGTTAGCTTACCTTGTTGGGGGCACCCCTCGGGCTGCATCATCCCCAAGTCGCTCGGGTCAGACCCAGCGGCATGTATCCCTTTCGCATTTATTACCGGCTATGCATTCAGCCCACCATGCTTGATTATTTGATGCCGGTCCACGACACCTCTTCTTCTCCATGCCGACCACTTGCGCGTTAAAGGGGGGGTACCTGAGCATCGTGACTCAGGGCTCTTACCGGCTCTCTAGCCCTCACCCTCTGGCCTTGTCCGCGGCATCGCGCCCTGGCATACCAGCGACGGCTGAGACCAGCTCGAGGGCCGGGACCCGAGGACGTACAGTGCAGGCATCTAACCCAATTTGCAGGAACACATCACAAGATAAGGCCTAGTGCCAGGCGCAACCCGCCTAGAGGTAGGGCCCCGTGAGTCCCGCGCTGGCTCATGGGTGCCCAGATACACCTCACGAGGCCCTACCGAGCTAGCCACGTGTCAGGGCGGGGCTGTACACGCCCCGGGGGCTCCTCCCGGAGGGGAGCCCCCTCCCACGTACCAGTGCAAGCACCATGCTCCGCGCTGGCTGACGACACTGCCGAGGAGTGGCTATGCCCGTACACATACGGAAGCGCTATGCTCCGCGCTGGTGATAAACTACTGAGGGTGGCCCCCGGGCCGCATCAACCTCAGGGAGCCCAGAGCTCAGTGTCTAGCCTCCTCGCAACGCCTCCCCCCGAGAGTGCCGCGCGAGGGGGCTGTGCACGGGGGCTGCGCCTGGGTCACGTCCAGACGCACGCCACCCAGCCAGGCCCCCCCGGGCCTGGTTCGTCGCGCGTCTCTCCCCGAGCGGAGCCAAGGTACGAAGGCCATTTGAGCATCAAGGGGGACTCCTGAGCATCGCGACTCAGGAGCATAACTGGTCACGTAGCCCCTCACTCCTTAGTTCCGAAAGGCTAACGCTGGGTGAGGTATGCGCGGGGTCGGGCTCTGCAGACGTAGAACGGTAGATCCACCCACATCTCACCTCCCTACTTGCTGTTCATGCGCCAAGGGGGACTCCTCAGCATCACGACACAGGAGCCTAACTTTTCACATAGCCCCTCACTCCCTAGTCCCGTCCTGGTTTCCGGTCGGGGCTAACGCTGGGTGAGGTACGCGCGGGGCCGGCTCTGCCGGCGTAGAACATAAGCAAGTAGTAAGGAAAAGCGTAAATTCCAAAGACAGCCTCCTTCACTCTCAACCGCGCGAACCGCTTGCACGTTAAAGGGGGGTGCCTGAGCATCGCGACTCAGGGCTCCTACTGGCCCTCCAGCCCTCACCCTCTGGCCTTGTCCACGGCATCGCGCCCTGGCATACCAGCGACGGCTGAGACCAGCTCGAGCGCCGGGACCCGAGGACATAGAGCAGAAAGGGGAGCAAAGGCGAGAGAGGAGCGCCATCTTAAATTTCAAGGAGTTCAAAAGCAAATATTACAGCCCACACTGTTATCTCAATGCCGAACGCAAGTTTAAACGCCTCCCCGAGGCATGGTACATGTGCAGGAATTGAAAGCAGGACAGGAGCCACAGCGGAATCACTTGACGGCGGTGGAGCAGCGCGGAGTGGGTTCGCCTCATGGAGCAGCAGGGTCGGCAGCGCCTCGCTTTGACTTGGTGCTGAAGGCCCGAAACTTCCCCAGCAGAGCCTCCGCGCGACCTTTCATGGCCTCGACAGTGACAGGGGCACGCTCGCCGCTTGCTGGCTCCAGCAGGCTGTCGAGGTCGACGCTGGGATTGCAAAGGTAGATGTGGGTGAAGACCCGCGTCAGCGCTGCAGAAGACAGGACACGCGCCTCGGCCTAGGCCGTGGGGCCAAGGCCAAGGGCGACATCTTCAAGAGTGCGAACCAGGAAGGGAAGCAGCTTGGCGGGGCCGTCCTCGGCGCCCGGCCAGCGGGCTCTCCAGGACGCTCTCGTAAAGCGTCTTCAGCGAGGAGCGAGCCTTCTTCTCCATCTCCGCGAAGGCCACGCGGTCCTCGGCAAGAACCCGAGCCTTGTCGTCCAGCTCGACCTTCCTTGCCCCCAACTCCTGCTCCAGCACGCCTAGGCGGTCGCGGCGTTTCTTGAGCTTGGCCTCCCGGACCTCGACGGCCGCTTCGCGAGCCTTCACGCCTTCTTCTTGCTCTTGGCAAAGGCGGGCCTCTTTCGCGAGCTGGTCCCGCAGGCCTTGCAGCTCGTCCTTCAGCACCTTGTAGCGACCACGGACGTCGGCCGTCTCCCCCTGGGCCGCGTCACGAGCAGCCTTCGCCTCAAGGGCGGCCTACCTCTCCTCATCGCAATCCATTGAGGCCTGGACCAGCGCCGCTCGAACCGAAGTGTCAAACCGAATCCATCCTGAAGCCAGCTCCAAGCGCCCGGCCACCAAGCGAGGGTCGGCGCCAAGAAGATCCTGCCGGAGCCGGTCCAGCTCGGCAGCAACACGATCCAGAACGGCAGGAGGAGTCGGAGAGACAGCAGTCGGTGGAGTAGGAGGAGAAGGCGGCGGCATGACCACACCATCCTGAGGTGGAGCCTACTGCGCCCCGACAACTATGGTGGCAGCGGCGGGCAAGGGCACCTCGGGAGTCACTTGGGCCATGGGGGCTGAGCTCGCCCCAGCCAGCTTAGCCAGGCCTCGCGAGGATGACCGGGCAGGAGAGGCCCGTGCGTCGCGGTCATCTTCCTTCGCGGGCAGAGGCGCTGCCCCGGAAGGAACCTCAGGAGCCCCCTTCGGCTTCTTTGCTGTGGGTGCCAGCCTATCCAAGAGATGCGGACGTCAGGCCTCAGCAGCAGAACAAGAAACAAAGACAAGAGTCAAGCACTGACGGGTCGTCGCCGGTGAGCTCAGGCAGCCTCCGGCCAAACTTGAAGCCTGAAAGCCGGCTGGAAGGGTCAACCTCGGAAGCGGAAGGTGCGTCTGCGGACCGCCCCGGTGCCGGGGCAGACCCGCGGGAGATCAGCCCGGTCCTGTCCTTCTTCAGGATCGGGGGCGAGCTCCCGCTGCCCGGCACGTCATCATCCTCGTCGTCATCGCTCGGAGGGAGGCGGAGAGCGCGGGACCTGCGCCGGGAGAGGGGAGCCCTCGACTCTCCGTCAGTCGCCTTGGAGTCAGGCCCTTTACCCGCTCCTCTCCGTCCTCCTCTTCGCTGGAGTCGTCGGAGGACACGTCCACCGGCTCCCCGGGAGCTTCTGTGGGCACGGGCCCGTCCCCGTTGAAGATAGGCATGGACTCCACCACCTGCTCCCAGTCGTCGCGGAGGAACAAGGGCGTGGGAGCACCCTCCAACCTCGCCACATCACGCCGACCAGAGATTGGAGAACCGCAGCTAGATCTTCGCCGGCCAAGGCTGCGGGGCTCGGATGAGGCCTCTACATCGGAAGTGGGTACTGCTGAAGCAGAGCCAGCTGGTCAGCTTCGCCGTCGCCGTGTTGGCAGGTCTCAGATCCGCGTCCATCTTCTCCAACACCGGCTTCGCGCGGGGGTCCGTGAGCTCCGCTCGACCCCAATCGCTGGAGCTCGTGGGTTGCTCCGTGGCCAAGATCAGCCGAGGGTGGATGCGCCCAGCATCAGCCAAGACCCACTTGCTCCTGAAGCCCTCTATCCTTTTCGCGGGTCTCAAAATGGCAATGTCGCCACCGTACGCGACGAAGCTCGCGCACACGGAAGCAGGACCGCGAGAGGTCCGGAGGGAGAAGTAGTGGCGCAACAAGGCCACCGAGGGCTGCACCCCTACGTGAGCCTCGCAGTAATAGGCGAAGATCGCCAGGAGGAGGACGGAGTTGGGATGAAGATGCAGAGCCTGTAGCTTGTAATGGCGGAGGACAGAGAGGAAGAACTCGGAGATGGGAGGCACCAGGCCAGCAGCAATGGAGCTTACGAAGAGCATATAAAAGGTGCTCCCTCGGCCCTCAGGGGTGGCGGAGCCGGACTTGAATACCTTCGCCCCGTCGATGCCCTGCGCTGCCGCCATCCGGTGCAACCGGGCGAGGCTCGCCTCCGACACGTTTGGCGACTCCAAGGAAGACGAGTACCATGCTCCGGCCGGGGACTGACGAGGCGCCATGGCTTCCTAGGTCACGCGGCCGAAGTAGATCTGGATATTTGGAGGAAGGAAGGAGAGGCGCAAGAAAGGGGATCTAAGCAGCAACCGGAGAAAGCGAAAAAAAGCAAAGCCTGGGCAGATGCCGCTCCTTTATCAACTCGTGAGGTTGCGGAGACGCCCACGTCCAATGAGCCGCCACGCGGCACCCAAGGCCGCAGGCTGTTAGGGCCCACGGTGCTTCGCCCTTGTCCTTTCGCCTCCCTGCACGGCCAAGTTCGGGCGCGCCTTGGGCCCGGGGGCTACTGTCGGCGTTCTGGGAACGGGGGTCCCCAGACTTGCCTGCCTGCGGCGTGGCTCAAAGGGGGGCCCAGCATGGCCCATCTTCACCAACACAGACCCAAGACCCTCACGAGGGGCCAAGCCTCGCGGGGCGGACGACACGGGGCTTCCTCAGGCGTGGCCTCATCAGGCTGGCCCGCGAGGAGGCGGAGAGATAAAGGCGGGGTACCTCACAAGGTGCCCATGACGCAAGCCATGACGACCAAGGGCGCCAGGCAGGCGCCAGCCCGCGCAGTGTCCTCCTTTCCTCTTTGGTGCAAAGGGGGCAAGCGCAGGTAAGAGCATCAAGCAAAGGCACCCGTTTCGGTGCAAGGAGACCAGGACCAGTCCAACGGAAGGAAGGAAGTCAGTGTGGAGCCCAAGCCAGCATCACCACCAGAGCCTTTGGCAGGCGAGGACCAACTTTAGTCAGGATAAGTGTACCAGATGTTCCCCTTCAAAATGGCCAATTGTTGGCGCCCTTCCCGCTCAATATTTGGGGAAGAGGCCCAGGGCCTTTGCCTATAAATAGGACTAGCCACCACCAGGGTAGAGGCATCTAGAAATCTAATCAGCTAGGATCCAGAGAGAGAGAGAGAGAGAGAGAGAGAGAGAGAGAGAGAGAAGGGCGACTGAACTCCTCCTTGCAGTTCATCGCCACGGCCAAGAACAGACCCTCGCGAGGTTGTTCTTCCTTGTATTGTTCATCATCAGCCCAAGAGGCAATCCACCACACCACCACACTGGAGTAGGGTATTACACCACATCGGTGGCTCGAACCAATATAAACCCTGTGTCTCTTGTGTTGTTCTTCTCGTAGCTTAGATCCTTACGAGGTGGAGGGGTATAGGTAGGTAGGAGGCGTAATCTCCGCGCGCATCCCAGAGTTCAAACCTCAAGGGTCTGCCGGAACTTGAAATCCGACAATCTCCAAGTCCGCCGAGCGCGCCCTTCCTTTCTTCAAAATCTTGAAGAAGGCAGGCCCAATGGAATGGACCCAACAAGCCGAGGCAGTATTGCAGGATTTGAAAAGATACCTTTCCTCCACGCCAATACTTGTTGCACCTAGTCCACAAGAGCCGTTGCTGCTATATCTGGCAGCGACAAATCAAGTGGTCATCGCCGCACTAGTGGCACAGAGGGAGGTTAACGAGGAGGCAGTGATGGCGGCAGAACCAGCGGATGGCAATCCCAAGATTCCCCCGACAGGGCCTTGTGCCGGCAAGGCGAGGCCCCTGGCAGAGTCTAGTGCCACCGAGGCAGTGCCCGCGTAGTCAAGGGAGGTGATACAGAAGAAGAAGATGATGCAGCACCCGGTTTACTTTGTCAGCTCCCTTTTGCAGGGAGCTAGATCGAGGTACTCCGGTGTGCGGAAATTGCTCTTCAGCCTCCTTATGGCCTCGAGGAAGCTGCGTCATTACTTCCAAGCCCACGAGATCACTGTCGTCACCCGCCTCCCATTGCAACAGATACTGCATGACCCAGATGCAACCGGGAGGATTGTGGAGTGGGCCTTGGAGTTATCAAATTTCGGTTTGAAGTTTGAAAGTACCTCGACAATTCAGAGCAGAGTCTTGACAGAGTTCATTGCAGAATGGACCTCAATGCCCGACAAAGAAATCCAGGAGACCACTCTCCCCGACAAGGAGGAAGATCGCGACTAGATCATGTACTTTGATGGGGCTTTCTCGCTGCAAGGCGCCGGTGCCGGTGTGCTTCTCGTTGCACCTACCGGGGAGCACCTCAAGTACGTGATCCAGATGCACTTTCCCCGAGAGATGTCCACCAACAACACTACTGAGTACGAGGGATTGCTTGCCGGTCTCAGGATCGCGGCAGACCTCGGGGTTAAGAAGCTCATCGTCAGGGGTGACTCGCAGCTTGTTGTCAGGCAGGTCAACAAGGATTACCAGAGCCCATTAATGGAAGCTTACGTAGATGAAGTGAGTAAGCTGGAGGAGTGCTTTGACGGTATCCAAGCAGAGCATGTCCCCTGAATGGAGAACGACACCGCCGATTACCTGTCAAAGCGTGCCGCATTCAAGCTACCTGGGGAACCAGGTACCTTTTTGCTCCGGTTAACTCAACCATCCGTCGAATCATCAACGGGGCAGAACAAGCGAAGGAAGTCGGGTCCTGACAAGTACTTTCTTACCGAGCCCTTTGGGGCTGCCGGCAAGGGTGCTACCGCAGACGCTGAGCCTGCCCAAGAGTAGCTGCCTCCGGCAGGGCGTCAAGCCCTAGCCGTAGAGACAACAGCTCCCATGGCGGAAGAAATGCCTTTTGTCCTTGCCGTCGAGCCCCAGGCTCTGGCGTGGGCGCAGCATACCGCCCAGTTCCTCCAAACAGGGGACCTTCCTGAGGAGCAAGAAGAAGCGGAGAAAGTAGCCCGTCGGTCCGCCCTATACCAGTTCGTCAATGACGTCCTGTACAAGAGAAGGCCGAACGGCGTGAAATTGAAGTGCATCCCCCGGGAGGAAGACTGGAGCTGTTGGAGGAGATACATGGAGGCATATGTGGCTCCCACATAGGGTCGAGGGCCCTTGCCGGAAAGGCGTTCCAGCAAGGTTTCTTCTGGCCCACCGCCCTCCAGGATGCGACGGCACTAGTAACCAAGTGTGAAGCGTGCCAGTTCCATTCAAAGAAGCTTCATCAACCAATCCCAGACCTTCAAACAATCAATCTCTCCTGGCCATTCTCGGTCTGGGGGCTCGACATACTGGGCCCTTTCCCCCGCGCCGTCGGGGGCTTTGAGTACTTGTACGTTGCAATCGACAAGTTCACGAAGTGGCCGGAGGTGGAAGCAGTGAGAAAGGTGACTTCTCAGTCAGCTGTCATGTTTTCCAAAGGACTGGTCTGCCATTTTGGTGTGCCAAATAGAGTCATCACCGACAACGGCACGCAGTTCACGAGCCACACCTTCATGCCGTACATTCAAGACCTCGGCAGCAAGGTCTGTTTTGCTTTCGTGGCTCACCCACGGAGCAACGGCCAAGCGGAGAGGGCAAATGCTGAAGTGTTGCCAGGCCTAAGGACAAAGACTTTTGACAAGCTGCACAAGAGCGGAAGGCGCTGGATTGATGAATTGTTGGCGGTTCATTTGTTGATCAGGAGGACGCCAAATCGAGCCACCAGCCAGACACCTTTTGCCCTTGTTTACGGGGCAGAAGCAGTTCTCCCCACGGAACTCATATACGGGTCACCTCGAGTGCTCGCTTATGATGAGCTTGAGCAAGAGCAGTTGCGCCAAGATGACGAGACGCTCCTTGAGGAAGATCGTCTTCGGGCGGCTATGAGAGCAGCGCGCTACCAGCAAGCCTTGCGCCGCTACCATAGCCACAAGGTTCATGCCCGAAGCTTTGAGGAAGGCGACCTTGTTCTTCGGCGCGTTCAGTCGGCCAAGAATGCCAACAAGTTGATGTCGAAGTGGGAAGGCCCTTATCGAGTAATACGAGTCACCAGGCCTGGCGCAGTCCACCTGGAGATCGAAGATGTCGTCCCAGTGAGCAACTCCTGGAACATCGAGCATCTTCGCAAGTTTTACCCATAAGGTGCGGCTTGCCGGGCCTCCGGCAAGCCACCTTTTGTACAAGCTTTGCCGGCAAGGCATGTAACCCTTCGCAGACCCTGAGCATAAATAAATGAAGCGCTGGCGCCCTAAGTCATAGCATGAATGCTAGGTCGAGTCTCTTCCTTGGTTAGGGTTGATAGTGCTCAGCAGCGACTAACCCCTAGCTTAGAGGTCGAGTGCGCGTCTATCTGTTTCTCTTCTATCCTCCTTTGGTTCGCAGGGCACATGAGCTCTTCTACCGAGCTACTTGGAAGAAAGGAAATGGACCGGTGTCCCGGCTGCGGCAAACCAGAGTTGCCGGGGGCTGCAAGCACAAGGATCTAACCGCGGCAAGATGAGATTGCCGGGGGCTGCAGATCCAAATAAGTCTTTCATCCTCGTCATGCATTTCGGAACGGAACTGGGGCATGTGAAACCTCGTTTTTATCTCTAGGCTGTCATGCTCCCCTTTTTTCCTATACCTAAGGATTATTTCTTGGGTCCGGATTTGGTTGTAGCCGCGGCGGCAAGGAGGTAGAACGAGGAGCCGAAAGCCCACTTTATCCCTGCCTCCGCCAAGAGCGCGAGAATGGTCTAGTGGCGTGAGGGGACGGCAAGGCCTGTTGCCGGGCGAAAAACATTTATCTTAAACAATAACAAGGATTCGCTCCTTGTCGCGGTGTCTACCCATGAACGAAAAACCCGACAAGCATCCCTTTTTCATTAAAAACATCCCATACAGGTATAGTTCATACGGAATGAAAAACATGAGCAAGGGGATTACATGTTCTGAATTCAACAAAGGCCCGCAGGCTTACAAACTAAAGAAGAGAGATAAGATGCCCGTGATCCCTTTCTTGTCCCTCTCATCAGGAGGCAGGTCAAGGAGGCGAGAGGGAAAAAGGGGCGCCTAGGCGAGCTACGAGCAGCAGAAAGCACCAAGAGAACACCTCGGTGACCGCCCAGGGGCGGGACGGTGATGACAATGCCGGGAAAGGAGCTAGAAGACGAGGTGGCAGGACCGGCAGTACGTGACGAAGCTATCGGTGCCTGCGTACTCTGAGTTGACGACCTTGCCGCCCGCCCTCTTCCTTCCGCAGCCTCCCGACGCCAGCCGCCCAAGGAGACGGCCCCGAGAAGTTCAAGGAGCTGGCCCCACCCCCGGCAAAACTCTGCCGGAGGAGCGGCCAGGTGCAGATGTTGCTACTGCCGCACCCGCCCAGGCGCGGGGCGTCCGACGCCTCGTCAGACTCATCCCCGCAGTCTGCCCCACTGTCCTCCTCATCACTTTCGCTCGAGGAAGAGCTTCCATCGTCAGAATCTCCATCAGAGGAGCTCTCCACGTAGCACTTCAGGAGAGTCCCAAAGTCTCCGAAGACCTTGACGGAGAACAGGCCATCCTCCATTAATTTGAAGTAGAGGACAAGCCCCGCCGTCAGGCTGTGGATACGAGTGAACGTCTTCCACCCACGACGGAGGTACATGACCCGAGGAGCCGGGAAGTCGACGTCGACCCGCGTGCCCCCGTTCCCACAACCCCTCATGTGCAATCTGAGGGATTGGGGCGGGTCACGCTCCATCTCCCGAGCGAACGGGGCGGGAAGACAAAGATGGCGATGCGGAGGCCGGCGCAGCCTGATGAAGAACTCACGGGGCTGGTCTCCAACATGGCCTTCCATTGGAAAAGGCATCATTGGCGGGGGCGAAGCCGGTGCGCCGCCCCGTCCTCCTCTTCCGCGAGCACTACGACCTCTTCCCTGGCCTCGCCCATGACCTCGCCCCCTCCCCTCGCGGCCGAATCAACCACCGCGCGCTCAGGAGGAGGAGGGACGCGCTGTAGGGGGGCGACCCTCGCCGCCACCGTCGAGGGACCGGGATTCCCCTTCTCCATGGCGAGTGAAAGGAAGAAGCAGAAGCGAGAGGAGATAGATGATGGAAGAGTGGGGGACGCCATCCCCCCTTCCCCCTCTTTATAAGGAGGCGGGGATAGGGATCGGCCGCCCCACTCGGCCAATCCAGCCACCAGAGGCATAGGGAATCAGGATCGACTCGCTGCGCCAACCAGCGACGGCGCGGTTTCCCGCCTCCACCGCTTGCAACCCTAGGTGCATAGAGGACGCGTGGCGGACGAGCAGAACCGAGGGGACAGGTGAAGCGACCTCTCCCCACCCTGTGATCGTGGGCAGTGGATGCCTTGAAGACCGCGCCCCGGCCCCTTTCAGTAAATGAGCCGCGCCTCCACGCCTTCCTATTTTTAGGGGAAGGCACGAGCCGCCTCTTTCCTGTGATATGACGCATGCATGTGGAAACCGCCCCACGCATGCCGCCCACGTCACGCACACCCCTCCATGCCGCACCACGCGCGCGGGTCGTGGGAAGCACCGCGCACGAAAAGTTTTACCATGGTAAAATTCGCCCCGCCTGCCCGCGCACCGTTTTAGGCTTGGCCCAACAACATGTCGCGCTTATGTGTGGCCCAGGCCCGGGGGCTCCTGTCGGCGTACAAAAAGAGGGGTGCGTTTTTGTACCCCTATACCTGTGCACGGGCAGTCGGAGCCGCGCCTACGGTCACACCAAGTAGAATAGGGGAGGTGAGCCAAGGTAAGACCAAAGCCCAAGATAATAAGAGCAACGCCAACGCCAAGACCACAAAGAGCAGAGGGACGAAGCAGGTTCCCCCGGCAAGACCCTTGCCGGGGCAGCCCCGGCAAGATCCTTGCCGAGACAGCTCGCCCCACACCAACAGAGTGAGCCACCCTTGAGCCCACGGTCTCCAACATCACGTTGGGACAGGGCTCGGGAGCCACCTCTGTGGTGGCATGCAGATCTTTGTGAAGAAAAGGAACACTCAAGGTCAGATGAGGATTAGAAGACGACGACCCTCGGCAAGATCCTTACCGAGGAAGACCACCAGACCCCCGGCAAGGTCCTTGCCGGGTACAACACCACGCCACGGCAAGACCCTTGCCGGGCCACCCGGCAAGACCCTTGTCGGGCCACCCGGCAAGGCCCTCTCCAAGGACGCTAGCGGGGCCACCGCCAGGCCCGCGCCGACCAAGTTTTCCACCACCACTCACATGTAGCTGCCAGACCCGACCAGCTGGGCGGGCACCTACATGGCAACATGCAGCTCCCAGGCCTACTCATCGAGCACCAGCGAGGCGGCATGCAGATCTTCGTGAAGGCTCCGCCACTGCGCCACCTCAGCTGCCTGCCTGCCTACATGGCACCACACGCCTCACTGGCCAGGGCGCGTGTCAAAGCAAGGAGGAGCGGCGATGGACGGGATGGGCCTCGCCCCCGTCCCCAATAAAGCAAGGGGACACCTAAGCTACGCATTAAATGCGTCTTGTCCTGTAATACGAGTGATAAGCTCAGGGCACTGTACGCCTTTCCACCTCCTGTGTGCCACTGTGGCAACCCCTTTCGACTATAAAAGGAGGCCCATTGCATACTAGAGAAGGATTCGGCTCTTTCAAACCACGCACTGACCACAGCTAGTTCGAGAGCTCAAGAACTCTCTGAAATACACCCACCAAAGCAGGACTAGGGTTCTATGCATCCTCGCGGCCCGAACCTTGGTAAACGATCCTTGTGCTGGCTACTAACCCTGCTCTTCTCGCAACCCCGTGCCCCGGCAACCGTAGTAGGGATTCTTGTGATCCCATAGGTGTCGTTCCACACCGACACGTATCATGGGCCCAGTCATCTTGGTCCGTTAACAGGCCTAAATGTAAACTGGCCCACTAGTAGATTCGGGCCTTTAATAGGCCGAGTGAATCACCGGCCCTATTTTCGCAAGAAAACTCAATGGCCTAAAATGTGCCGAACAGCTCGCGGGCCGACAGCAGGCCAAAAAAGACCCCAGCCCATGATTGTGCCAATCACATCACGCGCCGTTAACAGGCCAAAATTATCTCGGTCCTTGTTTGGCCCAATCAGATTATCGGCTGTGAGCAGGCCAGATGCAAACCGGGCCGTAGTTAGGCCCAACTATATGACGGGCTTTTAACAGGCCGGAATAAATATAGGGCTGAAATGTTAGATGGGCCTTTAACAGGCCGAAACTAATATTAGGCCGAATTACTAAATGGTCCTGTAGCAAGTGGGCCCAAAAGCATAGCGTCCAGTTGAAGGGGCCGAAGCTGATATGGGCCATAATTTAGCCCAGAGCCTCTTAAAGGATTGGATCTGATCTAGGTTGTAATTAGAATGTGGTAGGCTTTTAATGGGTCGGGTCTCATATGGGCCTTTATTAGGCCCGGAACGTGGCAGGCTGTTAATGGACTGGATCAAATAAGGGCCGGCATTTGGCCCAAAACATGGCAGCATGTTAATGGGCCGGCCCACTGGTGTCCTCAAAATCTTGTCGGCCTTTAGCTGGGCCGGCCCATTAAGGTCGGCAAAATCTCGTGGGCCTTTAGGTGGGCCGACCCATTATGGTTCGCAAAATTTTGTGGGCCTTTAGTAGGGCTGGCCCATTTAATCTTTATGGACCACTTTTCGGTCGGTCCATGTGTCAACATATCATAGGCGCATCTCGCCCATTGGATGAGTGACACCTGTGCCAACGCGGAGCTGACACGTGGTTCCGTCGGCCAATGAGAATTTTACACGTGGAAAATCGAGTGGCTATTAGCGGGTTATCGGATCCAAAACCGGACCCGATAGCTTAACGGAGACCCGTTGCGGTGGATGCCCCGTGTCAGTCACTCTTGACGAAACCACTTCCATGACGTGGCATTTATCGTCATGGAAGTGAACACATCTGTGATGATAATTTTGGTAATGTCATGGAACACTTCTACGACATCACAGGTATGACTATCTTGATTCTGTCATAAAATCGTCATGGATGTACATGCATGACAGAAAACGTGACCTACTGTGACAAACATGTATCATTACTGTCGGATTTCGGGTTCCGGCAGACCCTTAAGGTTCAAACTCTGGGGTGCGCGCGGAGATTGTGCCCTCTACCTCTCCGTCTCGCAAAGATCTAAACTACCAAAAGAACAACACAAGAGACATAGAGTTTATACTGGTTCGGGCCACCGATGCGGTGTAATACCCTACTCCAGTGTGGTGTGGTGGATTGCCTCTTGGGCTGGTGATGATGAACACTACAAGGTAGAACAGCCTCACGAGGGTCTGTTCTTGGCCTGGGGGATGAACTGCTAGGAGGAGTTCAATCGCCCTTCTCTCTCTTTCTCTCTGATCCAATTGCTAGATTACTCGATGATCCCTCCGTCTCGGGGGTGGCTAGTCCTATTTATAGGCAAAGGCCCTGGGCCTCTTCCCAAATATTGAGCGGGAAGGGCGCCAACAATTGGCCAATTTGAAAGGGAACATCTAGTACACTTATCCTGACTAAAGTTGGTCCTCGCCTGCCAAAGGCCCTGTGGTGACGCTGTTCTGGGCTCCACGATGACCTCCTTCCCACCGTTGGACTGGTCTTGGTCTCGTTGCACCGGAATGGATGCCTTTGCTTGATCCTCTCGCCTGCACTTGCCCCCTTTGCACCAAAGAGGAAAGGGAGACACTGCGCGGGCTGGCGCCCGCCTGGCGCCTTTGGTCGTCATGGCTTGCATCATGGGCACCTTGCGAGGTACCCCGCCTTGATCTCTCCGCCTCCTCGTGAGCCAGCCTGATGAGGCCGTGCCTGAGGAAGCGCCGTGTCGTCTGCCCCGCGAGGCTTGGCCCCTCGCGAGGGTCATTGGTCTTCTGTTGATTAAGATGGGCCATGCTGGGCCCCCCTTCGAGCCACGCCGCAGGCCGCAGGCAGGCAAGTCTGGGGACCCCCATTCCAAGAACGCCAAACGTAGCCCTCGGGCCCAAGGCGCGCATGGACTTGGCCGTGCCGAGAAGCGAAATGGCAAGGGCGAAGCGCCGCGGGCCCTAACAGCCTGCGGCCTTGGGCGCCGCGTGGTGGTTGATTGGACGTGGGTGGCACTGTTCCCCCACGCTCCCTTATTTTGCGCCCTGCTAGGCGGACTCGCAGTTGTACACAGCCGCTCCCCTTCCTGTTGCTCGACCGTCCCCTATTCTTCCTCCCTTCGAACTCCGACTCTTGTCTCCAATCCCATCTCACATCTTCCCCCTCCTTTCCATCGCCATGGCTTTGACAAAGAAGAAGAAAGGGAAGAAACCCATGCCTCTATCTCGCTCGCCGCCGTCGGTGGCCCCCGCCAGCGGCCGGTCGATCATACTCAATCGAGAGTGCCTGGATAAGCTCAGCCTGGCTCTGGCCACCATCTTCAACGAGTGTGGGAGGATGACGGCCTGGTCTACGTCTCACTTCCCCACTGACAGGATAATCACTGAGGTTCATTATTTTGCCGACGCCTTGTGGGCGGGTCTGGTTCCCCCCTTTTTCGATTTCTTCAAGGTCGTCCTCTCTCATTACCAGATCCATATGATGCATCTGGGTCCTGAATCCATCACCCTTCTTTCGGTCTTTGCTTTTGTTTGTGAGGCGATGATGGGCATCCCTCCTTCCGTTGCCTTGCTGCGCCACTTCTTATCTCTGCGCCTTGCTGACCCCACTCAATGCTCAGCGTGTGTGAGCTTCGTCGCCGTGCCTGAGACTGCGGCCTCAGGGATCGACTTCAAGCTTCCTTCGCCTTCAGCTGGGTTACGCGAGCGGTGGTTGTACGTTGATGTCGGGGTGCCCAGCCCCCTGCTGGCGAAGCCAACTTCACCTGTTATACCCAATTCGGGCTGGGGCCAGGAGACGCTCGTGAGCCCCCGGCTTGCCTTTGTCTGGCGCCGCTTCACGTTCTTGAGATTGCTCGGCGTAACGGCGCCCAAGGTGGTGAAGGAGTTCCTGTTACGCTGCATTGCCCCTCTCCAATACCACTCTCGCCGAACGTGGGCCTTCAGCGGGCACGATGATCGCATGAGGCTCCAGGAAGAAGACCTGATGCCTGGGGTGCTAAGGACAGTGCTCTTGGTCCTGACTGGTGACCCCAACCCGGGCAGCATCTAGCGGGGAGGGGCCCTATTGTACCTCTGCCAGAACAGGGACGACTTCGTGAAGCATATGCCCTCCTTTGATGAATGGGGGCTGCTCCCCGCTGGCTTCCAAGGGCCTCGCGAGAACCCTGTGGTGGTGACCACCCTTCTGATCGGTCAAGGCGAATCCTCCTCGAGTGGCGGAGCAGGGAGGCGTGAGATGTCGGGGGCCGAGAAGGCTCCCGATGAGGAGACTGGCCTGGTGATGCCCTCGAGGTAGCAGCTCCTGAGGTCCGTGCTGCTGAGGCTATGGGTGGCAAGCAGCCGCTCCCAGCGCCTGGGGCCAAGGCTCCTGAGGCCCCGGCCGCGTCTTCTGGCGAGGTGATTCGCAGCACGCGTCAGGCAGGCACCCCTGATGCGGATAGCTTTGTTGCTCCGTCTTCGTCGCAGGTTGATCCTTGCGCTCTTCTCTTGGGCCGCTTCCGTGTGGACTTTGAGGCCCTCCGGAGGAAAAGGGAGGCCCTGGGTGATGACTTCTCTTGTCGCTTGTTGAAGCGCCGGAAATACTTCGCTACTGACGAGTAAGCCTCCTCCTTTCCTGGCTCCTGATCCCCTTGCTGTGTCTACTGATGCTTACTCCGCAGGCCTCTTCCAGACGAGCTCGTGGGAGTCGCTAAGGCGCCACCTCCTTTGGCTTCGCCTCCCCCGTCGGCCCCAAGTGCTCCGAGCAGCACTGCTCTCGGGGTGAGGGCGAATGAAGGGGTGGACCGTCCCGAGGTGCACCGCAGCCCTTCTCTTCCTGCAATCTTCCTTTGTGGGCCCTCTCTTGGCATAGCCGGCCTGCCGTGGGCTTCTCATCTGGTCGCGGGCTGCGACTGGCTGAGGTGCCCCCTGTGCCCTTCTTCTGGAGACGGGCTGGCACCAGGCCGGGCTTCTGGTATGGCACGCCCGGCCGTCGTGAGGGTGCCAGCCCCCAGCCCCCTGCCCGGAGGAGGAGCGATGGTTTGTGGCCCACGGCGCTCGCTTGGGGCAGATGATGGTGTGAAAGACGTGCTCGGGCGCGCTCGGGAGAGCCGTGCTCGCCGCCAAGAGTTCCTTCGAAAGGCGACTAACGTGGTGGACCTGCTTGGGGAGGAGCTTGCTGGCGAAGACGCGCGCCTGGAGGCTGAGGGCCTGCGCCTGGCCGCAGGGAGGCGTGAGCTGGAGGCCGCCATCGCCCTCGCGCGTTACCAGCGCGACCTTGAAGACGAAGAAGCGAAGGCGTCGTTGGAGGCCTCCCGGGTGGCCCGATCCCAGGCCGCTGAGGAGGCCCTGGGAGCTGACCGACGACGAGAAGCAGCGGAGGAGTGGGCTCGGGAGCTCCTGGCCCGATGCCACTCATTGGAGGAGCAAGTGGAACTGCGCGAGGCGGCCCTTGCATCGATGAAGGTGGCCTCTGGCGACCCAGCTGAGCTCCAGAAGCGTGAGGAAGCGTTGATGCTGGAAGCTGCCGAATGCACTCGCGAGTACGAGCGGCTGGAGACGAGGGAGCGCCTGGTGACGCAGGTGGAAGATGAAGTCGCCGCACGGGAAGCACGTATCCTGGAGGAGGTTGGTCGTCGGGTGGCGATGGCACGCCAAGGCCTTGAGCGCAAGTTCGAGGGGAAGATAGAGTTGATCCAGGTCAGGGCCGAGGGAAGAACCGCAGCCCTGAGGGCCCAGCGGGATGAGGAGACGCAGCGGGCCGACGCTTCCCGGGCCGCCCTTGAGGCAACGCAAAAGGAGTCGGCTGCCCTCCAGGCCGAGGTGCTCCGCCTTCGTCAGCGGGTGGAAGAGGCTGAGGCCGTCGAACGTGAGAACGCCAATGAGATACACCAGTGGCAGGTCCTGGAGCACGTGCACGGCCCCATGCTAGCTACGCTCAGGGAGAGGGCTAACGCAGCCTTGGGCAACATCTGCGAGGCGGCTGTCGGCGAGCCGCACATGATCAACTATGCCGGCAACCTGCAGTTCTTCACCGCCGTGGTGACGCAACTGGAGGCGCGGTCGGTCAGGGCCGACAGGTTGGTGGAGGAGAGGAGCCGTGCCCTACTGGGGCGCGCCTTCTCTTGTGTCTTTAGCCATCTCCGGAACATGGATCCCCACTTCGACTTCGACGCCGCCATCGGCCTAGTCCCCCAGGCCGTCTGAGGCGACCTGGCGCACTGGGTGGAAGACAACGTGGACGCTCTTGTTAGGGCCTTCACTTCGGATGACGACGACGTGATCGTGGCTGCCGACGAGGGTGGTGTGGTGGACGACCCTGATGCCGCTGGCGGCGACGCAGGTAGCGATGGCGAGTTCAGCGATGCCAGCGGCGGCTCGGGAGGTGCTCCTGAGGACGCATTGGGGGATTTGTCTGAGTGAGTATGTATCGCTCGTGTCTTTTTACCCTTTGTTTCGTGCAGGCCCCGAGGCAGCTCGTGGGAGGACGTGGTGTCCTGAGTGTTCTCTAGTTGAAACCGTAGGACGCGCAAGTGTCGCCGGTGAGGGGCTTCACATGCGCTGGCCTTCTTCACAGGCTCCGGGCCTTTTCCCGCATGTGATGGCTTCACAGGCATTTGCCTTGTTCACAGGCTCTGGGCCTTTTCCTAAACGCGATGGCTTCACAGGCATTTGCCTTCTTCACAGGCTCTGGGCCTTTTCCTAAACGCGATGGCTTCACAGGCATTCGCCTTCTTCATAGGCTCTGGGCCTTTTCCTAAACGCGATGGCTTCACAGGCATTCGCCTTCTTCACAGGCTTTGGGCCTTTTTCTAAACGCGATAGCTTCACAAGCATTCGCCTTCTTCACAGGCTCTGGGCCTTTTCCTAAACGCGATGGCTTCACAGGCATTCGCCTTCTTCACAGGCTCTGGGCCTTTTCCTTAACGCGATAGCTTCACAGGCATTCGCCTTCTCCACAGGCTCTGGGCCTTCTCCTGAAAGGGCATCCTCCGCAGGCACCGAAACGTCCTCCCGAGAAGGAGCAATAGCGGCAGGCTGGGCTGCGCGCGAGTTAGGCCTGGCCCGGCTCGCGAGGGGCTCGCGAGGGGAGGCAGCTGTGGTGGAGCGGTAACCAGAACGCGAGAAATGGCTCGAACGAGACTAAGCACCCCTTCCCCGAACACATGCAAATCTCAAATTGGAATCCAACTTAAATCCAGCAGGGGAAAAGTTACAACCAAAGAAGAAGTCAATGAAAACAGGCAAAAGGCTGCGTCCGGCACCTAATCTAGTCTTGGACGTCTTCTCACCAGCGCGGAGCTAAGTGCTGTCCACTGTGCGTGGGAGGGAGCCCCAGGGCCTGAGGCCGGCACCCCTGAGACTTCGGGGCGTGTACAGCCCCACTCATTATTACGTGAGAGTGTCACGGGGCGGCGAGCTTCACAGGCACTGGGCCTTATTCACAGGTACCGGCCTTGCTTCATATCGCCAAACGAGGGCCCCGCCTTGCACCACACTCTAATGCCACCAACGACGACCGGAAACCAGGACGCCGCCGGTGGGGTAGAGCGGTCGCCAGCGGTTCTCCCGACGACCACGGGTCCTCCGCCAGGGGCAGGCCCTTAGGCGCCTCCCCAGCAGAGGGCCTACCCCTCCTGAGAACGCCTTGCTCCGAACGCCGCGGTGGTGATGTGGGATCCCTGCCCCTCTCCTGCAGCCCCCTGCGCCCTCCTCCCGAGGGGTAGGAGACTGTGGGAGTGGGGCAGATGCTCGCTGCGGCGACCTGCACCTCCTGCGATCCATGATTAGCGTACGCCTGCTCCTGAGGAATTAGTGGTACCCGATAATTGTCGCCTCCAGCGTGGCCGGCGGAGCCGTCCCGGGGCTCCTGGAAGAGCTCAGCTTCTGGTGTCTCGTCTCCCCAACTTTGGCTGTGAAGCGAGCCTTGTTCGCCCTCGTGAAAGTGCGCTTGGTCCATCATGTGGGGCACGTATTCTTCTGGCGCCGCTACCCCGAAGGCTGTGCTGTAGTGCTCCATGTGCCATGCGGATCTGCTTGACGTGCCCACCGCGGGGTGGTAGCGCGGCTGCCCGCTGGCGCCGTGGGCTGCGCCGAGCCCCTCTTCCTCACGCGCTGGGTGCGGGGGTAGGGCCACCGTCAGTCTGGCGCCGACGGATTTGCTGGTGTTGGGGTAGCCGTGAGGCCCGCGGGAGCATGCGGGGCCCCCGCGCGTGCCGCCCTGGGCTTGAGACGGAAGCTGGATGCAGAAGGGGTGAGCCCCCGAGGCGGCAAAGCCCAGGAGTTCGGCGACCCGCTCCAGCAGCACGTCGCGGCCGCCTTCCAGCAGCCTACACTGCAGTAGCTCTCGGGCCACCATGAGCGCGGCCCTTGAGTTCGCTTGCTCCCGGCAGGTGTACGGTCTCGTGGTCGCGGCATGATTGGAGGCCCTTGCTGCCGACTGCGCTTGCCTTGGTGTGAGGGTTGTCGAAGCCTGTCCGCGCCGCCCGTGGCCCGCAGCGCCTTGCGGACCACGAGCTGCCTGGGGCGCGGGGTCGCCCGAGGCGGGCGGCTCCGCGCGGGCGGGCCACGCCGCCCATGGATCTTGGTTGCCCGCCTGGTCGCCGGACATGGTGATGACGATGCGACGGGACGCGGAGCGGTAGAAAGGCGGATTCCGGCGCACCCCTACCTGGCGCGCAAAATGTCAGATTTCAGGTTCCGGCAGACCCTTAGGGTTCGAACTCTGGGGTGCGCGTGGAGATTGTGCCCTCTACCTCTCCGTCTCACAAAGATCTAAACTACCAAAAGAACAACACAAGAGACACAGAGTTTATACTGGTTTGGGCCACCGATGCGGTGTAATACCCTACTCCAGTGTGGTGTGGTGGATTGCCTCTTGGGCTGGTGATGATGAACACTACAAGGTAGAACAGCCTCGCGAGGGTCTATTCTTGGCCTGGGGGATGACCTGCTAGGAGGAGTTCAATCGCCCTTCTCTCTCTTTCTCTCTGATCCAATTGCTAGATTACTCGATGATCCCTCCGTCTCGGGGGTGGCTAGTCCTATTTATAGGCAAAGGCCCTGGGCCTCTTCCCAAATATTGAGCGGGAAGGGCGCCAACAATTGGCCAATTTGAAAGGGAACATCTAGTACACTTATCCTGACTAAAGTTGGTCCTCGCCTGCCAAAGGCCCTGTGGTGGCGCCGTTCTGGGCTCCACGATGACCTCCTTCCACCGTTGGACTGGTCTTGGTCTCGTTGCACCGAAATGGATGCATTTGCTTCATCCTCTTGCCTGCGCTTGCCCCGTTTGCACCAAAGAGGAAAGGGAGACACTGCGCGGGCTGGCGCCCGCCTGGCGCCTTTGGTCGTCATGGCTTGCGTCATGGTCACCTCGCGAGGTACCCCGCCTTGATCTCTCCGCCTCCTCGTGAGCCAGCCTGATGAGTCCGTGCCTGAGGAAGCGCCGTGTTGTCCGCCCCGTGAGGCTTGGCCCCTCGGGAGGGTCTTGGGTCTTGTGTTGATGAAGATGGGCCGTGCTGGGCCCCCTTCGAGCCACGCCGCAGGTCGCAGGCAGGCAAGTCTGGGGACCCCCGTTCCCAGAACGCCGACAATTACGGAAGTGTATTTTTTTGTAGTCTATCTTGCGCCAGTGCGCAGGACAAGATTAATGCCATGTTCCTTTTCTTTTTCTGTGGGGGCCCCGACTCATAAGACGTAATCACCAAATGAACGTGTACAGTGATCCCAGAGATCAATGCTCACTGAACAGATAGAAACTGAGTAACAAGAGTCTTACATCCATACATACCGTATTACACAACTAGGACCACTATTGTCAAGTTTTGAGTATATCATTGCAGCGGAAATCTTCGTTGACAACTTGGACCCATGCCATCTGCCTTAACCCTATAGGCATTCTGACTGGGAAGCATCCTAGCTCGCATGTTCGTCACCGACGTATTCTTCATCATATCCTGTTCTTTCAAACCTGGCCAATAAAATAACCAGTGGCAAGCCAATGAGTACTTGGAATGTACTCGCAAGCAACCCATGTTTTGGTTCAAGGCACAATAATGCATGCTATAGGTAAAATTTTTCAGAAAGCTAGTTTTGAGTGCTATGACATGTTCAACAACTTGCAAAACATGCATCATGAGAATTCAAGTAACCCTGAGGACAGGTTACAAATATCAACATAAGTAGAGTTGGAAACAACCCAACTTAATCATCATGTCAAGTCATTTGACTTGACCCAAGTAGTTCTTTCCACTCGTCCATACACACTCACCGGGTTTCGTAAACATGTGGACGTAGCCCTAGAGCGGTTACCAAACTGTCCTTGACCATGGACACGACTATTTGAATAGTTTTACACCCTGCAGAGGTTGCACATTTTACCCACAAGATCTGGCGAACTTCCGTGTCATCCTCGACCCGCGGTACCTCAACTACCCAGGGTAAGCACTCGATCACTATCTTTCCCTAGAAGACACTAACATAGAGTCCACTCGATTGGTAGTAACCTCCGTGCCCAACATTTCACATCTGAAATTTGTGGAGCCTTGCTCCCATATTCATCACATACCACTGGCACGGGGTACCAACGGTGTGTCTGTTGCCCTGTGAAAACAGTCATGGCCGCCTATCCAAGCACGACCCCGTCCCGAGAGTGACCTTGTGTCACCCTCGTCACTAGTAATGCGGGCACCATGCTAGTATCGTCCTAGGTAATCAATAATGCCCTTTCCCATATAAGGGTAGAGTGGTTGCGCATCTAAGGTTGGAATAACGGTCGCAACTTAAACCAATCCATTTTTTCAAACAACACACACACTTGCCTCGGTACACCACTTCGTCACCAAGTGGTTACCCAACTCATTATCTCCCTCGGGCATGAGTGGCACCCGACAGGGTTTTCAAAGAGTCTTTTGAAAGTACTCTGCCTCCCTCACCATGCATATTCCTGTCCCATTTGCGTAGCCACTACTATAGCATCCTATCTACTCCCACCCGCATAACCCTCATAGGAAGGTAGGGTCATGCTTGATGCAAGTTTCAGTAGGAAAGTAACAAAGGCAACAACCAAAGTGGTCACCACCTCATCATGATTTGATGCATTGATAATAAGTTGATATATGACATGCACAAAAGGGTTTCTCAAACATGGCCAAAGGGCTACTTGCCTGTTTCATCAGAGTCTTGAATTCTTCTGGTCTTCGATGCGTAAGTTTACTTCTTACCGACGGTGGTTGGTATAGTTCTTCCTCCTCGACATGGCGGTCTTCAGATGTTCCTTGACCAGCTGAATGACTCTTCTTCCGTCTTCAGGTAGACAAGTATGTCATCAAAGAAAGATGACAACTAACTTTTCCAAGCACTCCATTAAGTCTATGGGGTACGTAAAGTGGGCTGAGGCATTGGTGGTGGTCACGGTTGAGTATTGGCCAAAGTCTTCTCGTCCTAGGTCCAAAGCCCATGGTCGTGATCCAACCATGTTGTGGCTTGGTAGGGCTTAAGGGTTTCAAGGATTCTAGTGTGTGAGTGAACGTTTATCATCTTAGCCTTAAGCATGGTTTCTGAGATGCCAATAGCTCTATCTAAAACTCCAAACGAATAACCTTATACCACTAAAAGCATCCTCTCGTATAGACCAACTTCAATCATTACTCATGCTATTTATATCCTCATGGCTTCGGAGAACAGGTCTAACAAAATCATACATGTGAACTATCCCCAAACTCATATCTATGCAAAAATCCATGGGTAGAACGTACAAGCCGCTAAGCTTGAATTTAAACACCACAATCCAAGTGCTTAGCCAATTCCTCCAAGGTCCAAGATAGTGCATCTCTATCCTAAGGAAACATGTCGTATGCCACTCCAAGATCTTGTTCCCTTCCTATGAATCAACTCCAACAACCCATTAACTTCAATAAATCACTACATAATCCATTAATTCTACAAATCCAATGTCTATGGTGTTCCGCACGATCTTCTAATGTCCTATAACCCCCATATGCTTGAAAGGGCTACCCTTACTATAGTTAGTCCACCAATTTCCATTGTCATGGTCAAGTAAACTCCAAGGTCAAGCTCATACAGATCCCTAAATAAACCCCGACAATTAATCCAATCTCCTAGTTTATTGTACATCGAGAAACATGGTATCATGATCGAGATCATCAGTCTAAATCCAATTTACTCCGAACCATGTAGACTTACTCAACATCTATACTCAACTAGGATCACCTACTTAAATCAAAATCTCATGTCCAACAAGAATTCCTAAATGTTTACCCCAAGTCACTATCGTAATGCCAACCATCTCCTATCAATATCCCCTGGCTAAGTCAAATCCTTATACTTCCAAGAATTTTAGCTTGCGATCATAATTGTCCTACTAAATCCAATTTACTCAGGGGCAATGAAAGTTATGCTACTCTATTAACTGATCCCACCAAGTTCATCTACCAACATGTAAGCCTTATAATCCACCGAAGAGTCTCGGATAATTCCTCAAGGTCTCCGATATAAACTCATCAAGTCATTTGTCCTCTATTCCTATATCCCCAATTTGGTCCCTCCTATGGCATCGTTAGTTTTGGTGCTATCTTAGGATGACAATGTGCTTGTTCAATCTGTCCACTAGTTCCATAATGTACCCAGTGCTGTGCAAGGTTATAGAGGCTTAACTAGTCCGCTTACAATTATGTGGGTTAAACACTTGGTTAAGGATTCAAGCTGGGGTATCTCGTGAAGTCTTGAAGGTCTAGGGATGGGTTCACAGTCTTGTGGGGTGAACATAACTCTACGGGGTTGCACTTGGTCGAGGAGGTTGTAGGAAAAGTCCTCAGTGCTAGTTGGTTCCAAAGTAGAACCCTTGGTGTATCTTGTCTTGCCGGCCTTTAGTTGAGGAGAGAGATGAGAGGGAAAAGTATCATAGAGGAGGGGAAGGCCAAAAGGGGGGTACTATGGTGCTAGTGCAAACAAACAGGTGCAAAAAGGGCCAAACAAAAGAAAACAAGGAAGGTGATATAGTCGTGTACTTGTTGCCTAGTGCAAAATTGTGACTTATATCAAAACACAAACAATAAAACCAAGCAACACACAATCATAGTTCTATTCGAACCATCAAATGGACTCGACTGCGCATAGGGGGTACACGACTCATCCTACCCTAGGGGTTCTCGGACTCAGTAGTCGTGCCTTGTGCCTCGTGCAGTCTTCTGAGTTTTCCTCAGGTGTTGCCACGTCTGTTGTTTGATGAAACGGTCTGGGTTGAGCCTGAAGAATCTTCAACAACTTCTCGCCTGATGAAGTAATGGGGTGAAGGTGGCTCCTCATGGCTGGCAATGACTTGATCTTCTCTTCTCTTCTTAATCATGACGATCACTTTTGCCTTTTTAAGGTGTCGGCGGTTCCAGGTGGCACTCCTTTATGCAATGACATTAACAAGGCATAATAGAGGTCCAATCTGTCAGACACATTGTCGGTGTCAAAACCGGCGGATCTCGGGTAGGGGGTCCCGAACTGTGCGTCAAGGTCGGATGGTAACAGGAGACAAGGGACACTTTATTTTACCCAGGTTCAGGCCCTCTCGATGGAGGTAAAACCCTACTCCTGCTAGATTAATATTGATGATATGGGTAGTACAAGATTGGATCTACCATGAGATCAAGGAGGCTAAACCCTAGAAGCTAGCCTATGGTATGATTGTGTATGATGATGGTCGTCCTACGGACTACATCCCTCCGGTTTATATAGACACCGGATAGGGTTAGGGTTACACAGAGTCGGTTACAATGGTAGGATATCTCGAATATCCGCACACCTAGCTTTCCTTCCACGCCAAGAAAAGATCCTTCCGGACACGGGACGAAGTCTTCAACTTTCTATCCTCATAGTCCTGGAGTCCGGCTGAAGGTATAGTTCGGCTATCCGAACACCCCCTAATCCAGGACTCCCTCAGTAGCCCCTGAACCAGGCTTCAATGACGACGAGTCCGGCGCGTAGATTGTCTTCGGCATTGCAAGGCGGGTTCCTCCTCCAAGTTCCTCAAGAAGATTAAAAACACCATAGAATAGTGTCCGGCTCTACAAAATAAGTTTCCACATATTACCATACAGAGAATAATATTAACACAAATCAAATCTGCTGACGTATCCCACAGTGCGTCATAACACTACGGCCAAGCCTTCTATAAATTGTTTTCATCGTCCCACCTCAGCCCGTATAGCGAGGCGATTTCCTTGGCACGTCTTGTTGAAGCACAGATCGTGTGCCCCCCTTTAACGGGATTCTCATTAATACGGATGTGGGTAACCCAATCGCGCCATTTACCGCGGTGTTTGGGAGGAAAGTGAGTTTTATTAGGTAGGCGAGGACACCTAACCATACCTGCTTATATAAAGGGATAAGGATTCCCCCTTTTAACCTACGCCTTCTTCCTTCTTTGCCAATCCATCTCTCGCGCACTCAAGCTCCAGCGCCCAAGTCCGCTCTTCTTCCTTAACCTTCTCCAACAATGTCCAGAGCGGGAGGCAAGTGGATGGTCTCCTCCGTTACGGAGGCTCAAGTAAAAAGGCTAAGGAAAGCCGGATACTTATCCGAGGATATCCCGGATCGGCTTCCTGATAAGGGGCAGCTTCTTCCTACCCCAAGGCCCCATGAGAGGGTGGTTTTTCTCCCCCACTTCCTCCGCGGACTGGGCTTTCCACTTCACCCATTTGTCCGGGGGCTCATGTTCTACTACGGCCTAGATTTTCACGATCTGGCCCCAAACTTCGTCCTCAACATCTCGGCGTTTATCGTCGTGTGTGAGGCCTTTCTCCGCGTCCGCCCCCACTTCGGCCTCTGGCTCAAGACCTTCAACTTCAAGCCCAAGGTGGTGTCCGGCACCCAGGCGGAGTGCGGAGGTGCTATGGTTGGCAAGATAGCCAACGTCCTCTGGTTCGATGGCTCCCTCGTGGAGTCCCTAAAGGGGTGGCAGGCAGAGTGGTTTTACATCACCGAGCCCCGCGATCCGAAATGGGTCGCGGCCCCTGAGTTCAGATCCGGACCCCCACGTGGCTCATGTCGTGGAAAGAGACAGGCCTGTCGTGGGGCAACGAGGAAGAAGTGACTGGGTTGCAAATATGCATCCAGTCCCTGGTGGACAAGCCAATCCGGCTTGCCAACATAGTCCAGGTCATGCTCGTTCGCCTGATCCTCCCGTGCCAAGAACGTGATTTTACATTGTGGGAATTCGACCCGGCGCAGCACCAGACCCTCAGTAGGCTCTTCGACACGACGTATGAAGACGTCTGGAAGGTGCTAACCAAAGGCGCCGAGTCCCCCACATCCGCCTCCGAGGATCGCGGATACAGCTCGCAGCGTATTGCCGGTGAGGTAAGCTATCTATACCTTCATAGATTATCTCTATGCGGGATCTAAACCCCCTTTTACCTTTGACAGGCTTGGCTGGAGATATCCGGACCAATTAATTATCCGGCCCCTATGCCCGAAGACCCGGCCCCAGCTCTCTTGGTGAAGCTAATAGCTCCGGCACCTTACGTGGTGCTGGAGAGGAAGGCCAAGAAGAAGAAAACCACCAGGACTCGAAAAAGTTCCCGTAACATGGTGGTGTCGGACTCGTCATCCAACGAGTCCGCAACGCCCTCCTCTCGCGAAAACGAGGAGGAGGAACAAGGAAGCTCTCCCCCTCCAGTGAGGGGAGCGAAGAAGAAGAAGGCCGCCCCAACAGGGGAGGCCAAGGGGTCAAGGAAAAGGAAGACCCCTCCACCGGACTACTCCCACGACGCCTAAGAGGGCGGAGAGGAGTGGCCGGACAGGACCAAGCGTCCGGCGAAATCGTATGTATTTATACACTAGGGTAACTCATGATACCCCTTTTTTTGTGTGCGGCTTTCCCTGATATCGCACGCATTTTATGCAGCCCGCCCTGGGCCGAACTCGACGACTCGTCGAGCGGCTCCTTGGATTCATCGGACGTGAACTCTGTTCCGCCCGCGGTCTCCCCCCGCGGGGCAGACGACGCCGAAGTGGCTCCCCGCCAAGCTTCAGGGCGGGAGGAGATGGTCCTGGAGGAGCCACAAGGCAATCCTCCAGACCACAGGAGTGAAGGGGATGAAACCCTCCAGGGCTCCAAGTCCGGCTTTATGCCGGACACCGCGCCGGACTCGACAGTCCCGGTCCGCGGCGGGCGAACTCCTTCCAAGAGGAGCAAGCCATCCGAGCCGGCGGCCTCCGTCCAACCGGAGGCGCCGGACAATTTGCTGGCGGTGCTTGAGGGCGCCGTCATCGACGAGGAGCACTGTACTATTATGAGTACGGTGATCCAAAGGATTCAGTCCACCAAGAATGGACTGAATGAAGCTTGTGCTAGCCTTCTAACAGGCTTCGAGGTAAGTAAAAAATGTGCCAATTTATTTACTGCATAGACAGTAGCCCCTGATGCTCTGTTCGGTGTTCGGAAAGAAAACCCGGATAGAGGATCTAATAATTTTCGCAGGAGTCTAATAAAAAGGTCAAATATGCGTATGCAGGCTTCGCTGCTTTCCACCGCCGCACTGACTGCACAGGTGGAAGTCCTTAAAAAGGACCTCGGGCGGTCCGAGCAAGAGCCCGGCCTTGCCAAACGGCAGCTCGAGGAGAAAGAAGGTAAGAAATACCCTAAAAAGAAAGGTGCCTATAGAGAGGCTCGATTGCAGAAAGAAATAACAGGATTGTGCTGCTTTGTAGGGGCCACAACCGAGGTGACAACCCTGAAGCAGGCGCTGGCTGAGGTCGAGAAGAAAACGGCCGAGGAGCGCGCCGAGCGAGAAAGGCTTGGGGTCCAAGCCGGCGAGGTGCAGCAAGAGCTGCAAGCTCTCATGAAAAAACATGAGGGTTTGGAGCTTGAGGCGAAAACGCAAGCATCCGAGCTCGCCTCGGCCATTGAGACCGCCAAGAGTGCTAAGGCCGAAGCCCAGAAGGCCCTCCAAGAGTTGGAGGATGTGAAAAAGATAGCAGCGGGTAAGGCATTCTCAATCCAAAGTAGGAATATAAAAGTAAATTACCTATTACTTACCCGAATCCGGAGTTCTCCAGGGGCGTTCTTCGATCTTCCCCGCAGCGCATCCGACGCCGCCGCGTTCTACCGAGCTGAAGAGGGCAGCTCGACGGAGAGTGTGTTCTGGTATCAGTATTCTGAGGCCGGACACCCTGTGCCCTTAAGCGATCAGCTGAAACAGCTGGCCGAGCTCCACAAGGCGGCCGAACAGGCCATGAAGGGCTTACTAGTTTGGTTGTGGCCTGGAGAGGCCCTGCCTGGGAGCTATTTCGGGCTAGTGCGGCGGCTGGTGAAGGCCTATCCACGGCTTGAAGTCATCAAGCGCTCCGTCTGTATTGAAGGTGCCCGGAGGGCCCTTGCCCGTGTAAGGGTACACTGGGTAAGCTGGACGGAGAGAAGCTGGTGAAGGATGGGCCGCCGCAGGGGAAGGAGCATCGCAAGCCCGAGAACTACTACAAGGACGTTCTTGCCGGAGCCCGCCTTGTCGCGGATGAATGTACTAAAGATTTAGTATTTGAATGAACTCGCTCGTTTGTATCCTGTGCGCTGAAAACTTGTTCATATGCGCTAAGCAATGCTTGTTTAATTTAAAATATTATTTTCTGTGCGGCCGTTTATCAAAAATTGAGAGATGGCGAGTCGTCGGTTTCTGCCCCCATGCCACTAGTGCTGGGGTGTTCGGGATAAACCTGAGGGCTCTTGTTCCCATAGTTGGGTCCTTCGAGGGAGGCGCTCAGCACAGCGAACCAGGCAATCGGACTATAATGCTTGAACACTCTCACTTAGCCATAGAACGTTATAATTTTAAATTTCGGCGAAGCCCCTAGTTCGGAAGGCCAAATTCGGGGCGCTATCCACGCCTTTGGCCGGACATAGCCAGCTCCTCGCTCAAAGCGGCATAAGTCTTTAAGGACTCGAAAAAACCTCTCGAACAGCGACCGGTCTCGCGCATTATCATGACAGTCTGTTTTAGCTTTCTCCACTGAGGTGCTCAACCCACCTGATATGGGGCACAATCGCAGTGGTTCTCCTAGTGCTACCTTAGCCGATAGAGCGGAACGTAAGGTACCAAAACGTAGGAGCCGGGCAAACCCAACATGTGACCAAAATCATGACTCGGAGCCGATGCATATAGTGCTATGAGTTCGGGGTGCCGCACTTATGGAAGTGTACGGACTTCTCACACCAGATAAAAGGGTAATGAAGCCCCTGGCGTGGTTTGCAGTACCATGGTGTACAAGTGCGATCATGTTATATCAAAAAATACATATATTCAAAGGGGACAATGCAAAAAATAGATAAGAAGCTATGCATTGTTTTATAAAGAGGCTATTTATTAAAGCCGAACGATACAAGTAATGCGATAAGCAAAGAAGATATTAGAGTATTTAACATGTCCTGACCAGGCACAGGCCGCGGAATTTAGAAACAGATATATCGCTCGAAATAGACACCACCTGAGAGTTCTGGAATGCGGCGTAGATTTATCTACTTTCCTGGATCTTGCATCGTCTGTGCAGCAACGCTGCCGAACAGATTGTCCTTAGTATGGAGTCCTGAAATTAAAAAAGAAAAAATCCGGCAGCACCTAGTACGTTTGATGCCGTGTTGTAGGCATGCCCCTCCCCCTGTGCCCATGGAATTTTAAGGGCGTGATTGTGTACTCGAGGTACTTGCTCCACTATGTTGTGATGGCTGGGGTCGGGGCCGTATTGCTACGCTTGCTCTGATCGTGCCAGGTGGTCTTGTTGCAGGTTGCTCCGGGCGCGCTTTGCATTGTCCGGTTTTTTCATGGCCGGACTGGAGAGTTGCCTTGAAAGGCTGCTTTGTACTTCCGCTGCGAGGGCCGCCGTGTGCTCTTCCGTACGGATGGAGTGTTCTGTGTTTCCGCTGACCGTAATTACTCCTCGAGGGCCTGGCATCTTGAGCTTGAGATATGCGTAGTGCGGCACCGCATTGAATTTAGCGAATGCGGTTCATCCGAGCAGGGCATGATAGCCACTGCGGAACGACACTATATCGAAGATTAACTCTTCGCTTCATAAGTTATTCGGAGATCCGAAGACCACATCGAGTGTTATCAAGCCTGTGCAATTGGCCTCTACACCTGGTATGACGCCTTTAAAGGTCGTCCTTGTGGGCTTGATCCTTGATGGATCTATGCCCATTTTCCGCACTGTATCCTAATTAAGCAGGTTCAGGCTACTGCCGCCGTCCATGAGGACTCTTGTGAGATGAAATCCGTCCACGATTGGGTCGAGGACCAGTGCGGCAAAACCGCCGTGACGGATGCTAGTGGGGTGGTCCCTTCGATCGAAAGTGATCGGGCAAGAGGACCATGGGTTGAACTTTGGGGCAACTGGCTCCATCGCGTATACGTCCCGTAGCGCACGCTTCCTGTCCCGCTTGGGAATGTGGGTTGCGTATATCATGTTCACCGTCCGCACTTGTGGGGGAAACCCTTTCTGTCCATTGTTGTTCGGCGGCCTGGGCTCCTCTTCATCGTCGCTATTCAGCCCCTTGTCCTTGTGTTCGGCTCTTAACTTGCCTGCCTGCTTGAACACCCAACAATCCCTGTTGGTGTGATTGGCTGGCCTTTCGGGGGTGCCATGAATCTGGCACGAGCGATCGAGTATCCGGTCCAAGCTGGACGGGCCCTGGGTATTCTTTTTAAATGGCTTTTTCCGCTGACCGGATTTATAGCCTCTGAATCCGGCATTGACTGTCGTATCCTCATTGTTGTCGCTGCTAATGTGGTGCTTTTGATTATTTCGACGGGACCTGCCACTTTTGTCCTTGGTACCCGAATTACCGGGTTTCTTTGATAAGTTGTTGCTGCGAGCTAGCCAGCTATCCTCGCCCGCACAAAAGCGGGTCATGAGTGTCATGAGGGCTGCCATGGTTTTCGGCTTTTCCTGTCCCAGGTGCCGGGCAAGCCACTCGTCACAGATGTTATGTTTGAAGGCTGCTAGGGCCTCTGCGTCCGGACAATCGACTATCTGATTTTTCTTTGTTAGGAACCGTGTCCAGAATTGCCTGGACGATTCTTCTGGCTGCTGGATTATGTGGCTTAGGTCGTCGGCGTCCGCTGGCCGCACATAGGTCCCCTGAAAGTTGTCGAGGAATGCGGCCTCCAGGTCCTCCTAAGAACTGATTGAGTCCACTGGTAGGCTGTTAAGCCAGTGCCGGGCTGGTCCTTTAAGCTTGAGGGGTAGATATTTGATGGTGTCCAGAGCATCGCCACGTGCCATGTGGATGTGAAGGAGATAGTCCTCAATCCACACTGCCGGATTTGTCGTACCATCGTACGACTCGATATTGACGGGTTTAAAACCCTCTGGGATTTTGTGATCCATTACTCGTCTGTGAACCATAGTGGGTGTGCGGCGCCCCTGTACTGGGCTATGTCGCGACACAGCTCGGAAGGGCTGTGCCTGCTGTGTTCGGCCCGACCGGATTTATTGTGTCCGGAGTGAAGATCATCACGTCTCTTCGGGCGTCCGCGCGATCCGTAGATCGATCTTGTTTGCCTTGCTTTATCCTCCAGTACGTCTCGCAGGTCTAGCTCGTGTTCCCGTGCCTTATTCGAGCGGCATCGGGGCATGGCTTGCTGAGGGGCTCGACAGGCCTCCTTGTCGCGGCCACGGGGTGGCTGGTCTGCCATGCCATATGCTTCCCCCTCTGATTGGGGTAGCGGCCTGTGCTTAGGATAGTTTTTGGAGGGGCGCACGAGTTCATACTCTTCGGCCGCAAGGACTTCTGTCCATCTATCAGCTAGCAGATCTTGATCAGCTCTAAGCTGTTGCTACTTTTTCTTTAGGCTGTTGGCCGTGGCTAGAAGCCTGCGTTGAAAACGCTCTTGTTCGGCGGGGTCTGATGGTACGACGAATTCGTCGTCGTCGAGGCTTTCCTCGTCTTCGGAGGGAGGCATGTAGTTATCATCCTCAACCTCTTGCTCTGCCGCTATCTCCTGAGGGCTGGCTTTTCCATCTTCCTGCGCCGAATCTTGCAGGTTCTGGTGTTCTTCAGCGCTGTCCGGGGTAGTATTATCTCCCGTGCTGGAATCACCGTTTCTGCTGTGGCGGGATTTAGAGCGGCGCCGTTGGCGCCGACGTTTTTGCGGTTTTTTCGATGTGTCGTCTTCCGCTGCTCCATCGCCATCCGCATCCTTTGGAACGTCCACCATGTATATGTCATATGACGAGGTGGCGGTCCAGCGCCCTACAGGTGCTGGTTCTTGTTCGTCTCCTCCTTCGTCGTCCATACCGTCGAAGTCTTCGGAGCCGAAGTCAAGCATGTCGGTTAGATCATCGACAGTGGCTATTAAGTGGGTGGTGGGTGGGTTTTGAATTTCTTCGTTGTCTGAATCCCAACCTCGCAGACCATAGTCCGGCCTGGGCTCTCCTGATAAAGAGAGAGACTTGAGAGAATTCAGGATATCGCCGAAAGGTGAGCACTGAAAGATGTCCGCGGCGGTGGACTCCATTACAGGCGCCTAGTCAGATTCGATCGGCGGGGGCGCAAAAGGCTCGGAGTTCGAAGAAGAGTCCGGCTCCTTGGAGTCCTGGGCCGTGCGGAGTACGGGGCTGGCGTTCGGTTCGATCGCCTTTGAGATCGCAGCCCCCGAGGTGACGTCCAACCATTCATCCTCAGAGAACGCAGTGGGCTCCGAGTCAACGATCGGGGCCGGAGCGTGTGCGGCCTCCAGGGTGCTATTCGGAGGTAGAGCTATATCGTGCCCCTCGAAATAGAGCAACGGGCTTGGCTGTGGCTCGAACCCGTCGAAGCTCAAGTCTCCGCGGATATCAGTCGTGTAGTTTAAGCTTCCAAACCTGACTTGATGGCCAGGGGCGTAGCTTTCGATCTGCTCCAGATGACCAAGCGAATTGGCCCGCAGAGCGAAGCTGCCAAAGACGAAGATCTGTCCGGGGAGGAAAGTCTCACCCTGGACCTCGTCGTTGTTGATGATCAAGGGAGCCATCGGGCCTAAAAGCGACGACATAGAGGAACTATCAATGAAAGCACCAATGTCGGTGTCAAAACCGGCGGATCTCAGGTAGGGGGTCCCAAACTGTGCGTCAAGGTCGGATGGTAACAGGAGACAAGGGACAGTTTATTTTACCCAGGTTCAGGCCCTCTCGATGGAGGTAAAACCCTACTCCTGCTAGATTAATATTGATGATATGGGTAGTACAAGAGTGGATCTACCACGAGATCAAGGAGGCGAAACCCTAGAAGCTAGCCTATGGTATGATTGTTTATGATGATGGTCGTCCTACGGACTACAACACTCCGGTTTATATAGACACCGGATAGGGTTAGGGTTACACAGAGTCGGTTACAATGGTAGGAGATCTCGAATATCTGCACACCTAGCTTGCCTTCCACGCCAAGAAAAGATCCTTCCAGACACGGGACGAAGTCTTCAACTTTGTATCTTCATAGTCCTAGAGTCCGGCTGAAGGTATAGTTCGGCTATCCGAACACCCCCTAATCCAAGACTCCCTCACACATTGTTGACAATATTGTCACCGAGAGCGGGGGATGAAGAGATCCGTTTTCCTGCTCACTGTAGTGAGGCGGGACAAATGGCTAGGTTCTCATCCATCGGTGGTTGCTGAAGCAACAATGATAAGGACATGGTTGCTCTATTAGCAATGTATATCATGATCTTACATTTCCTATGCCCTGATCACCATAGGCTAAGGTCGCATCATTTTGGGCTGTGTCAAGGGTGTCACCATCTTCTGGGTCTTCATGTCCTCATTCCTCGAGGATGTATCTTCTGTTGGTATCATATTGTTGTGGTGTCGCCAATCTTATGTTCAGAAGATGTGTGTCGGCGTTCTGGGAATGGGAGTCCCCAGACCTGCCTGCATGCGGCTTGCGGCGTGGCTCAAAGGGGGGCCCAGCACGGCCCATCTTCATCAACACAAACCCAAGACCCTCGCGAGGGGCCAAGCCTCACGGGGCGGACGACACGGAGCTTCCTCAGGCGCGGCCTCATCAGGCTGGCTCGCGAGGAGGCGAAGAGATCAAGGCAGGGTACCTCACGAGGTGCCCATGACGCAAGCCATGACGACCAAGGGCGCCAGGCGGGCGCCAGCCCGCGCAGTGTCCTCCTTTCCTCTTTGGTGCAAAGGGAGCAAGCGCAGGCGAGAGCATCAAGCAAAGGCACCCATTTCGGTGCAACGAGACCAAGACCGGTCCAATGGAAGGAACGAAGTCATTGTGGAGCCCAAGCCAGCGTCACCACCAGAGCCTTTGGCAGGCGAGGACCAACTTTAGTCAGGATAAGTGTACCAGATGTTCCCCTTCAAAATGGCCAATTGTTGGCGCCCTTCCCGCTCAATATTTGGGAAGAGGCCCAGGGCCTTTGCCTATAAATAGGACTAGCCACCCCCAGGGTAGAGGCATCTAGAAATCTAATCAGCTAGGATCCAGAGAGGGAGAGAGAGATCGATTAGCGATCAGACCGGAGAGAGATAGAGAAGGGCGGCTGAACTCCTCCTAAGTAGTTCATCGCCCCGGCCAAGAACAGACCCTCGCGAGGCTGTTCTTCCTTGTATTATTCATCATCATCAGCCCAAGAGGCAATCCACCACACCACCACACTGGAGTAGGGTATTACACCACATCGGTGGCCCGAACCAGTATAAACCTTGTGTCTCTTGTGTTGTTCTTCTCGTAGCCTAGATCCTTGCAAGGCGGAGGGGTACAGGTAGGTAGGAGGCGTAATCTCCGCGCGCACCCCAGAGTTCGAACCTCAAGGGTCTGCCGGAACCCGAAATCCGACAATGTGGGTGAATGTCTGACAAGGCATCCTCCTTCTAGACTGTCCACGAGGATTTCAAGGAATCCGGTGGTCAGGGGCATAAGGGTTCTAGTGACCAAAAGTTTTGAAGGGGGAAGAGATCAATAAGGAAGGTATACCTTAGTTTTCGAAAATTTGAGAATGGAAGAGAAGTATAGATAGTTTTGAAAATTGGTAATAGTTTTGAGAATACTTACCCTATCCAACGACCATGCTAACTAAGGCTTCCTACAGTCAGGATGGCTCTGATACCAGCTTTGTGGGGGCCCCGACTCATAAGTCGTGATCACCGAATGCACATGTGCAGTGATCCAAAAGATCAATGCTCACTTAGCACACAGAAACTGAGTAACAAGAGTCTTACATCCATACATACCGTATTACACAACTAGGACCATTATGGTCAAGTCTTGAGTATATCATCGCAGCGGAAATCTTTGTCGACAACTTGGACCCATGCCATCTGCCTTAACCCTATAGGCATTCTGACTGGGAAGCGTCCTTGATCGCATGTTCGTCACAGACGTATTCTTCATCTATTCTGTTCTTTCAAACCTGACCAATAAAATAACCGGTGGCAATCCAATGAGTACTTGGAATGTACTCGCAAGCAACCCATGTTTTGGTTCAAGGCACAATAATGCATGATATAGGTAAATTTTTGCAGAAAGCTAGTTTTGAGTGCTATGACATGTTCAACAACTTTCAAAACATGCGTCACGAGAATTCAAGTAACCCCGAGGACCGGTTACATATATCAACATAAGTAGAGTTGGAAACAACCCAACTTAATCATCATGTCAAGTCTTTTGACTTGACCCAAGTAGTTCTTTTCACTCGTCCATAACACTCACCGGGTTTCGTAAACATGTGGACGTAGCCCTAGAGCGGTTATCAAACTGTCCTTGATCATGGACATGGCTATTTGAATAGTTTTACACTCTGCAGAGGTTGCACACTTTACCGACAAGATCCGGGGAATTCTGTGTCATGCACGACACGCGGTACCTCAAGTACCCGGGGTAAGCACCCAATCACTGTCTTTCCCTAGATGACACTAACAAAGAGTCCACTCGATTGGTAGTAACCCCTGTGCCCAACATTTCACATCTTAAAATTGTGGAGCCTTTCTCCAATATTCATCACATACCACTGGCATGGGGTACCAACGGTGTGTCCAGTGCCCTGTGAAAATAGTCATGGCCGCCTATCAAAGCACGACCCCGTCCCGAGAGTGACCTCGTGTCACCCCCATCACTAGTAATGCGGGCACCATGCTAGTATCGGCCTAGGTAATCAATAATGCCCTTTCCCATATAAGGGTAGAGTGGCGCATGTAAGATTGGAATAACGGTCGCAACTTAAAACAATATGTTTTTGAAAACAACACACACACTTGCCTCGGTACACCACTTCGTCATCAAGTGGTTACCCAACTCATTATCTCCCTCGGGCCTAAGTGGCACCCGATAGGGTTTTCGAAAAGTCTTTTGAAAGTACTCCGCCTCCCTCACCAAGCATATTCCCGTCCCATTTGCGTAGCCACTACTATAGCATCCTATCTACTCCCACCCGCATAACCCTCATAGGAAGGTAGGGTCATGCTTGATGCAAGTTTCAATAGGAAAGTAACAAAGGCAACAACCAAAGTGGTCACCACCTCATCATGATCTGGTGCATTGATAATAAGGTGCGATATGACATGCACAAAAGGGTTTCTCAAACATGGTCAAAGGGTTGCTTGCCTGGTTCATCCGAGTCTTGAATTCTTCTGGTCCTTCTCGAAGTACTCCGTCTACTTCGTCAACTAACGTCGGAAACAAACACAATAAGCAACACAACAAGGCAAAAGTAAAAGTGCTCTAAAAATATGAATTTGACTTTTCTAGGACATCTGTGGTTATATGAAAAATAACCAGAGTGGTTTCATAGGGACTAGATCAGTGGATATTTTTTAGTATTTCAATATGATAGAATCATTGGATTTATGGATTTGCAAGAAGTGTCTAGAAATATATTTTTTAAATGAGCAAAGGCACCCATTTAACAAATCATGATTTTAGAAGCATCTAGGAATTGGTTTCACTGGATTTGGAGTTGAAATGATTTCCCTAGGGATTTGCAAAGTTCACAAACATGACGAAATGGCTCATTATTTTGTGTGGCACAGAAAGTATTCAGAAAAATGTTCATAACCTAAGTTATCAACTTAGATGTATATGAAAATTTGAATCATGGCATTTGGATTAAATTTGTGCCCACTGTGATTTTCTAAAGTTTGACACAAAATTAAGAAAATGGGAATTTACAAAATAAGTGTGCAGGAAAGTTCTCTAGAAAGAAGTGCAAGCTCCTCTATGAGGTAGAGCATGATTTATAGAGTCACTAGAAATTTGAATCATCAAATTTGGGGGTAATATGAACATTTGGGAGATTTTACAAGTTTCTGCAAAAAGAAAAAGACAAAGGAAGAGGTGTTTATACCTATACTGCGCACTGGGTGCAGCATACCACCGCTGCGCACTGGGCTGGCCTAGCTGCACGGCCACGCGGGTGATGGGGGCCACGTCAATGGCGCCTTCGCCGGAGTGCGCCTCCCTGTGGCGAAAACGGCATGCAGCCTATGTCGTCTCCACTTAAGCAGGCGAGGCGTGGCCCACCCACCAATGGCCCCTGCCCACTGGCCGGCCGACAGGCGGGGCCCAGCTGCAGGTTCGTCCGCTACCTCCCGCGCGGGCGCGACGGGAGATGGAGCGAGCGCTCAACAGCGGCCATCAGCGCTACCGGCCGCCGTTTTCGGAGGTCCGGCCGCCGGCGTGCTCAGCGGAGAGAGACAAACCAGGGAGACCCCACCACAGGTGCCTGCGGCGCCGGAGGGGAGTAGGGCTTCGCCCGCGGCGGACGGTGGCGTCGGGCGAGAGGGGTTCTATGGTTGCGGGGCACTAGAGGAGGAGGTAAAGGGCGGAGGAGCCCCGCCGGTGTGCGGTGTCTCCATTGGTGTCTAAAGGACAAGAGGGGAGGCTTCGGTTTGCGAAAATTTGGGCAGAGACCGATGGCGGCACTCCAGCCATGGAGGGAGCGGGAGGGCACGAGAGGAGGTGCAGGTTGGTCCAGGGGGTGCACGAGAGAGAGAGAGAGAGAGAGAGAGAGAGAGAGAGCAAAGGAGCTCCAGAGGGAGGTTAGGGGCGTCCTTATATGGCGAGGCCACGGCTCACCGTGGACGCGGCCTATGGGCACCCGCGGAAATGGCCGCGGTGGCCATGGGAGGAGACTCGGGGTTGTCTGCGACGCTCGTGGGCGTGGTCCAAGTCGGGGGAGATGGAAAGGGGGAGCGGGGCATGCTCCAGGAGGGTCCCGAGCTTCTGCGCCCATTAGTCGAGCTGGGCGGCGTTGGGCACGAGCAGTAGGGGGTGAGAGAGAGGGGGAGAGGAGGGGGCCTGTACGGCTGTCGTGTTGCAGATGTCGAGGACCTCGACTGGCGCGAAGGGGAGGCACAAGGTGGTTGGGGAGCGCGGCGTCAACAGTTGGTGCTCTGCCAGCTGCTCCAGAGCACGCAAATGGCTGGCATCCGCGGCTTTTCCGCGCGCACCCGCGCGTCCACTTGTGTCTAGTGGCTCCAGGGGAGAGTAAACAATGGTAAAGTGGCATTGGATGCCCTAGGGAGCCACTGGATGAGCGGTGGGGTTGAGAGAGAGAGGGAAAACTGCTGTCTAGGGAAGAAAATGGGTCTTTGCCCCCCTAATCATTGCTTCTTGGGCCGCAAAGCCCTAGATGGTGGTTTCAGCTCATGGAGATTAGTGGAAGGGGATTAAACTTGCATTTTGAAATTCTGTCAGAAGGTGTTTGATGGTGGTTTGGGCTAGCTAATTTTCTCAACTTTCTTTGATACTTAACAGGAGTGAGTGACATTACAAATTAGTAGTGACCACCAATTCTGAGGTCAAATGGAGAAAGTGGCCAATGTAGAAATCAGCAGAAATGGGTTTTTCAAGATTTAGTCATGAAAATCATTCCTCCTTGATTCACCACTTGGTGTAGTGTCATCATTTGGGGTTGTGAGCATGTCCACAAAATTTGGGGTCACAAGTAAAAAGTTGGCAATGTAGAATTGTTCAAATATGGATCTGGTCAGAAAGGGTTTTGGGGCACTTTGATCAAGATATCCTTCAGAAAGGGTTTTGGGGCACTTTGATCAAGATATCCTTCTCTCCAACTTGTGCTATTGGTCTAGATGCATAATTACACCATTTGAGCATCTGCACCAAGTTTGAGAGCATTTGGACATGTTTGGCAATGTAGAGTTGCTCAAACTTCAAAATGGACAAAAATGGTTTTGAGGGGGTTTGATGATGTTTTCTTGATCTTCAAGGCATGAGGCTTTGCAAGATCATCAAATATGTCATATGTGACATGCTAGAATTATCTTGGAATTAATGAAGAAAAATTCCTTTGTAAATATTTCAAAAGCTTGAAATATCCAGGAAGGGCTTTTTAGGGGTTTGACCAATAATTTGAACATGACCATGTGTTGAAACTCTTATATGGAAAATATATGTCCACTGAGTTTCCCTGATTTTTCTCAAATATTTTTGAACCTTAAAATAATTCTAACCTATTAAAGACTATTTCTGGCCTTAAGAAAAAGCCTTTAAATAAAATAGGAAAATAACTTATAAAATTATATTTTTGTGGTTTATGGGAGTCCTATACCTAATAGGTTTTAAATATACCTTTTGAAAGATTTTTCACACCCCAAATCAAGTACTTGTTGTGCAAATCTGAATTTAGAGTTTTTGGAAAACTAATTTTTGAAAATACTATTTGGCCAAATTATTTTTGTAAGAAATTGTTTTTATGTCTTATACACATGGCATGATCATTGGGCAAGGTTTTGGATCAAGGAGAAGGGGTATAAGAGTTGGAGGATTTATTTGATTTTTAGAGCACTTGCAACCAACACACAAAAATCAAATCAAGCAAAGTCCAAAGCACTCAAAAGTTTTTTGTCAAACCACATTTTACCATGATTTATTAGCTTAAGTGTTGTAACATGAAAATCAGGGTGTGACAGACCTACCCCCCTACAAGAATCTCGTCCCCGAGATTCCAAAACTAGGCGCGGGAAGGAATACGAAACTTAAATCTAGGGTAGTCTTCATTTCCTCATACTATTTCTTCTTCCGTGTGGTGCTTCATAGATCCTTGAAGTAATTGATGACGTGGCTCCATGTATGATGTCCTGCTTGATCCAAGTTGCCAATGGTCTCTCGGAAAGGTTAGGTCGGGCTGGAGGTCGATGGCTCGGTGATCGATGTCCTTGTAGAGATCGGGCTAGTTAGGAAGTTGAAAACACTTTCAGAGTTGTGTCGCATGGAAAACGTTGTGCACAGTGGGTAACTCAGGTGGCAACTCCATCTGGTAACTGTCTTCTCTTCGTCTCGTAGTGATCTCGGAGGGGGTCGATAATCTTGGTGTGACCTTCTCTTGACATGAAAATGCTTGGTTCTCTTGAGAGGACTGGCTCATAGAAAGACATGGTCTTCGATGTGGAAGTTTACTTCTTAGAGACGGTGGTTGGTATAGTTCTTCCTCCTCGACATGGTGGTCTTCAGATGTTCCTTGACCAGCTGAATGACTCTTCTTCCGTCTTCAGTTAGACAAGTATGTCATCAAAAAAAGATGACAACTAACTTGTTCAAGCACTCCATGAAGTCTATGGGGTACGAAAAGTGGGCTGCGGCATTGGTGGTGGTCACGGTTGAGTATTGGCCAAAGTCTTCTCGTCCTGGGTCCAAAGCCCATGGTCATGATCCAACCATGTTGTGGCTTAGTAGTGCTTAGCCTATCCAAGTGCTCAGCCTATTCAGATGGTGGTCTTCAGATGTTCCTTGACCAGCTGAATGACTCTTCTTCCGTCTTCAGTTAGACAAGTATGTCATCAAAAAAAGATGACAACTAACTTGTTCAAGCACTCCATGAAGTCTATGGGGTACGTAAAGTGGGCTGCAGCATTGGTGGTGGTCACGGTTGAGTATTGGCCAAAGTCTTCTCGTCCTGGGTCCAAAGCCCATGGTCATGATCCAACCATGTTGTGGCTTAGTAGGGCTTAAAGGTTTCAAGGATTCTAGTGTGTGAGTCAACGTTTATCATCTTATCCTTAAGCACGGTTTCTGAGATGCCAATAGCTCTATGTAGTACTCCAAACGAATAACCTTATACCACTAAAAGCATCCTCTCATATAGACCAACTTCAATCATTACTCATGCTATTTATATCCTCATGGCTCCTGAGAAGAGTTCTAACAAAATCATACATGTGAACTATCCTCAAACTCATATCTATGCAAAAATCCATGGGTAGAACGTACAAGCCGCTAAGCTTGAATTTAAACACCACAATCCAAGTGCTCAGCCTATTCTTCCAAGGTCCAATATAGTGCATCTCTTTCCTAAGGAAACACGTCGTATGCCACTCCAAGATCTTGTTTCCTTCCTATGAATCAACTCCAATAGCCCATTAACTTCCATAAATCACTACATAATCCATTAATTCTACAAATCCAATGTCTATGGTGTTCCACACGATCTTCTAATGTCCTATAACCCCCAAATGCTTGAAAGGGCTACCCTTACTATAGTCAGTCCACCAATTTCCATTGTCATGGTCAAGTAAACTCCAAGGTCAAGCTCATACAAATCCCTAAATAAACCCCAACAATTAATCCAATGTCCTAGTTTATTGTCCACCGAGAAACATGGTATCATGATCGAGATCATCGGTCTAAATCCAATTTACTCCGAACCATGTAGACTTACTCAACGTATATACTCAACTAGGATCACCTACTTAAATCCAAATCTCATGTCCAACAAGAATCATGTTTACCCCAAGTCATTATCGTAATGCCAACCATCTCCTATCAATGTCCCCTGGCTAAGTCAAATCCTTATACTTCCAAGAATTTTAGCTTGCGATCATAATTGTCCTACTAAATCCAATTTACTCAGAGGCAATGAAAGTTATGCTACTCTATTAACTGATCCCACCAAGTTCATCTACCAACATGAAAGCCTTATAATCCACCGAAGAGTCTCAGATAATTCCTCAGGGTCTCTGATATAAACTCATCAAGTCAGTTGTCCTCTATTCCTTTATCCGCAATTTGGTCCCTCCTATGGCATCGTCAGTTTTGGTGCCATCTCAGGATGACAATGTGCTCGTTCACTATGTCCACTAGTTCCAAAATGAACCCAGTGATGTGCAAGGTTACAAAGGCTTAACTGGTCCTCTTGCAATTCTATGGGTTAAACACTTGGTTAAGGATTCGAGATGGGGTATCTCGTGAAATCTCGAAGGTCTAGGGATGGGTTCCCAGTCTTGTGGGGCGAACATAACTCTACGGGGTTGCACTTGCTCTAGGAGGTTGTAGCAAAAGTCCTCAATGCTAGTTGGTTCCAAAGTAGAACCCTTGGTGTATCTTGTCTTGCCGGCCTTCAGTTGAGGAGAGAGATGAGAGGGAAAAGTAGCATAGAGGAGGGGAATGCTAAAATGGGGTACTATAGTGCCAGTGCAAACAAACATGTGCAAAAAGGGCCAAAAAAAGAAAACAATAAGGTGATATAGTCGCATAATTGTTGCCTAGGGCAAAAGTGTGACTTATATCAAAACACAAACAATAAAAACAAGCAACACACAATCATGGTTCTATTCGAACCATCATACGGACTCGACTGCGCATAGGGGGTACACGACTCATCCTGCCCTAGGGGTTCTCAACCTCAGTAGTTGTGCCTTTTGCCTCGTGCAGTCTTCTGAGTTTTCCTCAGGTGTTGCTACGTCTCTTGTTCGATGAAACGATCGGGGTTGATCCTGAAGAATCTTCAACAACTTCTTGCCTGATGAGGTAATGGGGTGAAGGTGGCTCCTCGTGGCTGGCATTGACTTGATCTTCTCTTCTCTTCTTAATCATGACGATCACTTTTGCCTTTTTAAGGTGTCAGCGGTTCCAGGTGGCACTCCTTTATGCAATGACATTAACAAGGCATAATAGAGGTCCAATCTATTGGACACATTGTTGACAATATCGTCACCGAGAGCGGGGGATGAAGAGAGGCATTTTCCAGGTCACTATAGTGAGGCAGGCTAAATGGCTAGGTTCTCATCCAGCGGTGGTTGCAGATGCAACAATGATAAGGACATGGTTGCTCTATTAGCGATGTATATCATGATCTTGCATTTCCTATGCCCTGATCATCATAGGCTAAGGTCGCATCATCTTGGGGCAGTGTCAAGTGTGTCACCATCTTCTGGGTCTTCATGTCCTGATTCCTCGAGGATGTATCTTCTGTTGGTATCATCTTGTTGTGGTGTCACCAATATTGTGTTCAGAAGATGTGGGTAAATGTCTGACAAGGCATCCTCCTTCTAGACTGTCCACGAGGATTTCAAGGAATCCGGTGGTTAGGGGCATAAGGGTTCTAGTGACCAAAAGTTTTGAAGGGGGAAGAGATCAATAAGGAAAGTATACCTTAGATTTCGAAAAACTGAGAAAGGAAGAGAATTATAGATAGTTTTGAAAATTAGTAATAGTTTAGAGAATAGTTTTTACCCTATCCAATGACCATGCTAACTAAGGCTTCCTACAGTAAGGTTGGCTCTGATACCAGCTCTGTGGGGGGTCGACTCATAAGTCGTGATCACCGAATGCACGTGTATAGTGATCCCAGAGATCAATGCTCACTGAACACACAGAAACTAAGTAACAAGAGTCTGACATCCATACATACCGTATTACACAACTAGGACCATTATGGTCAAGTCTTGAGTATATCATCGCAGCTGAAGTCTTCGTCGACAACTTGGACCCATGCCATCTGCCTTAACCCTACACGCATTCGGACTAGGAAGCGCCCTAGCTCGAATATTCGTCACCAACGTATTCTTCATCATTTCCTGTTCTTTCAAACCTGGCCAATAAAATAACCAGTGGCAAGCCAATGAGTACTTGGAATGTACTCGCAAGCAACCCTTGTTTTGGTTCAAGGCACAATAATGCATGATATAGGTAATTTTTTGTAGAAAGCTAGTTTTGAGTGTTATGACATGTTCAAAAACTTGCAAAACATGCATCATGAGAATTCAAGTAACCCTGAGGAAAGGTTACAGATATCAACATAAGTAGAGTTGGAAACAACCCAACTTAATCATCATGTCAAGTCTTTTGACTTGACCCAAGTAGTTCTTTCCACTCGTCCATGCACACTCACCGGGTTTCGTAAACATGTGGACGTAGCCCAAGAGTGGTTTCCAAACTTTCCTTGACCGTGGACACGGTTTTTTGAATAGTTTTACACTCGACAGAAGTTACACACTTTACCCACAAGATCCGGGGAACTTCCGTGTCATCCACGACCCGCGGTACCTCAAGTACCAAGGGTAAGCACCCGATCACTATCTTTCCCTAGACGACACTAACATAGGGTCCACTCGATTGGTAGTAACCTCCGTGCCCAACATTTCACATCTTAAAATTGTGGAGCCTTGCTCCCATATTCATCACATACCACTGGCACGGGGTATCAATGGTGTGTCCGGTGCCCTATGAAAACAGTCATGGACGCCTATCCAAGAACGACCCCGTCCCGCGAGTGACCTCGTGTCACCCCCGTCACTAGTAATGCGAGCACCATGCTAGTATCGGCCTAGGTAATCAATAATGCCCTTTCCCATATAAGGGTAGAGTGGTAGCGCATGTAAGGTTGGAATAACGGTCGCAACTTAAACCTATCCGTTTTTGAAAACAACACACACTTGCCTCGATACACCACTTCATCATCAAGTGGTTACCCAACTCATTATCTCCCTCAGGCATAAGTGGCATCCGACAGGGTTTTCGAAAAGTCTTTTGAAAGTACTTTGCCTCCCTCGCCATGCATATTCTCGTCCCATTTGCGTAGCCACTACTATAGCATCCTATCTACTCCCACCCGCATAACCCTCATAGGAAGGTAGGATCATGCTTGATACAAGTTTCAATAGGAAAGTAACAAAGGCAACAACCAAAGTGGTCACCACCTCATCATGATCTGATGCATTGATAATAAGGTGCTATATGACATGCACAAAAGGGTTTCTCAAACATGGTCAAAGGGTTGCTTGTCTGGTTCATCAGAGTCTTGAATTCCTCTGGTCCTTCTCCAAGTATTCCGTCTACTTCGTAAACTAACGTCGGAAACAAACACAATAAGCAACACAACAAGGCAAAAGTTAAAGTGCTCTAAAAATATGAATTTGACTTTTCTAGGACATCTCTGATTATATGAAAAATAACCAGAGTGATTTCATTGGGACTAGATCAGTGGATATTTTTGAGTATTTCAATATGATAGAATCATTGGATTGATGGATTTGCAAGAAGTGCATAGAAATATATTTTTGAAAAATGAGCAATTGCACCCATTTAACAAATCATGATTTTAGAAGCATCTAGGAATTGGTTTCACTGGATTTGGAGTTGAAATGATTTCCCTAGGGATTTGCAAAGTTGACAAACATGAAGAAATGGCTCATTATTTTGTGTGCATAAAAAGTATTAAGAAAAATGTTCATAACCTAAGTTATGAACTCAGATATCTCTGGAAATTTAAATCATGGCATTTGGATTAAATTTGAGCCCGCTGTGATTTTCTAAAGTTTGTCAAAGAATTAAGAAAATTGGAATTTACTAAATAAGTTTGAAGGAAAGTTCTCTGGAAAAAAGTGCAAGCTCCTCTATGAGGTTGAGAATTATTTATAGAGTCACTAGAAATCTGAATCATCAAATTTGGAGGTAATATGAATATTTGGGAGATTTTACAAGTTTCTAGAAAAAGAAAAAGACAAAGGAAGGGGGGGTTTATACCTATACTGCGCACTGGGTGCAGCATAGCGCCGCAGTGCACTCGGTCGGCCCAGCTGCACGGCCACGCGCGTGCTGGGGGCCACGTCGATGGCGCCTTCACCGAAGTGCACCTCCCTGTGGAGAAAACGGCATGCGGCCTATGTCGCCTCCACTTAAGCGGGCGAGGCTTGGCCCACCCGTCAGTGGCCCCTGCCCACTGGCCGGCGGACAGGCGGGGCCCAGCTGCAGGTTCGTCCGCTACCTCTCACACGGGCGCGACGGGAGAAAGAGCGAGCGCTCGAAGGCGGTCATCGGCGCTACCGGCCACCATTTTCGGAGGTCCGGCCACCAGCGTGCTCAGCGGAGAGAGACGAACCAGAGAGACCCCACCGCGGGTGCCTGCATTGCCGGAGAGGAGCAGGGCTTCGCCCGTGGCGGACGGTGGCGTCGGGCGAGAGGGGTTCTGGGGTTGCGGGGCGCTAGAGGAGGAGGTAAAGGCCGGAGGAGCCTCGTCGGCGTGCGGTGGCTCCATTGGTGTCCAAAGGACGGGAGGGGAGTCTTCGGTTTGCGGAAATTTGGGAAGAGACCGACGGCGGCACTCCGGCCATGGTGGGAGCAGGAGGGCACGAGAGGAGGTGCAGGTTAATCCAGGGGGTGCACGGGAGAGAGAGAGAAAGAGAGAGAGAGATCAAAGGAGCTCTAGAGGGAGGTCAGGGGTGGCCTTATATGGCTAGGCCACGGCTCACCGTGGACGCGGCCTACGGGCACCCGCAGAAATGGCCACGGTGGCCACGGCAGGAGGCTCGGGGATGTCTGCGGCGCTCGTTGGCGTGGTCCAAGTCGGGATAGAAGTAAAGGGGGAGCGGGGCATGCTCCAGGAGGGTCCCGAGCTCGTGCGCCCATTGGCCGAGCCGGGTGGCGTTGGGTACGGGCAGCAGGGGGTGAGAGAGAGGGGGAGAAGAGGGGGCCTGCGCGACTGTTGTGTTGCGAATGTTGAGGACCTCGACTGGCGCGAAGTGGAGGCACGAAGTGGTCAGGGAGAGCGGCATCAACGGTTGGGTGCTCTGCCAGGCGCTCAGAGCAGGCAATTGGCCAGCATCCGCGGCTTTTCCGTGCACACCGGTGCGTCCACTTGTGTCGAGTGGCCGCGGGGGAGAGTAAACAATTGTAAAGTTTCCCGGATCTTATGGGTAAAGTGTATAACCTATGCAGAGTGTAAAACTATTCGAATAGCCGTGTCCATGGTCAAGGAAAGTTGGATAACCGCTCTTGGGCTACGTCCATTGTTTAGAAAAACCTGGTGTGTGTGGCGGGGGGAGAGAACTATTTGAGTCGAGTCGAATGTCTTGACATGTTGATTGAGCTGGAGTTAATCCAAACTCTGCTTATGTTGATATATGTAACCTGTTCACATGGATATCTGAATTCTTTTGATGCATGCTTTGTAGGTTGTTAGGGCATGTCATTGCACTCAAAAACTATCTTTTTGCAAAATTACCTACTTAGTGATATATCATGCATTGGTGTATATTGTTCCAAATCATGGGTTGCTTGCGAGTACATTCAAACGTACTCACTGGCTATTTACTTGGCCAGGCTTGGAAGAACAGGAATAAGATGAAGAGTTCTTCTGTGGCGAACATGCGAGCTAGGACGCTTTCCCAGTCAAAATGCATGTAGGGTTAAGGTAGAAGGCATGGGTCCAAGTTATCGACGGAGGTTTCCGCTGCAATGCTATATTCAAGACTTGACCATAATGGTCTTATTTTTGTAATCCGGTATGTAATTGATGTAAACTCTTGATATTCAGATTCTGTGTGTACAGTGAGCATTGATCACTGGGTTCACTGTACACATGCATTCGGTGATCACGACTTATGAGTTGGGGTCCCCACATTTGTGTGGAAATGTTTGTGCAAGGTGGCCTAACGCAAACAGTTCTTTGCCGGAAGCCGTGTGTGATTGTTAATTGATCCAACACGCCTACTTTCTAGAAACCGTGTTGGTTGTTTGAGTTCATCGCCCACGGTGTTGTCTGAGTAACTGTCTGCAATAGAAAACCCCCAATAAGCAGGGTAATTAGCCTATTATTGATAATCTATGTAGTACTCAAATTGACATTTCTTATAAAACACACCAGATTCTTCATATCCGTATATAACGGCAACCAGGATTTCATAATCGAATTACATCAGATAGCTTCAGCACTCAGTTACACCAAAGAGGGATATAGCTAGTTACGCCATTACACAACAACACCAAGTTTCACATGCAACATCGAAAACCTTTGGAAAAGTAGCTTCATACATGGTAAATAGATAGATGAATCTCATCTGGGAAACTACAGAAGCGGAAGGCGAATATTGAGCCTTTAGTGATGTTGAACGTCCTTGCAACTTTAGGCCAGTGGCTATGGATAATTGCCGGCCCAACCTTCGTCCTCTTCAGGAAGACTTCAATATTGCACCGTGGGTGTTGAATGAATACCTTCCTTGCCTCTTGACCATGTAGGTGGTTTGAGAGGTAATCATCGGTGAACTGCTTTGAAAAGTACTGAAAACAAAGATATGCATAAATAGCTGTTATAAATTTTGAAATGGCGCAAGGGGTAAAAACAAGGTAAAAGAGTTAGTACCATCCTATAGTTGACGGATGTCCTCTTCATTGTGCAAACAAAGATCTTGTTGTCATTCGTCACAAGTTTCTTCATCCTAACAATCTTACCGAGTTTCTTGACTTGACTAATATTCATGGACATCTCATTTCCCCATATGCAAAATGGGTCGAACAGTGGGTCTAAGTCTCTGATAGCAGGACCTACATGTGCAAGACCAAATTGTAAGAAACCTAAATATTAGAATGATTCCTGCAACTGCACAATAATGTGCTATTAGTGAAAGGACCATGCATGAGCACACCTCGATGGTAAACCGCATTGTCTCCCTTTGTTTCCCTGCAACACATATGAGGAAGATCTTGATCAGGTTAACTGAGAGTTGCCATACTATCAGTAGAATATGTATTGAGTACAGCCAAATTTGATTTATTTCTCACATGCATAACAATATAAAATTGTACGTACAACAAATGAAATCAAATTGCAGAATTGAACCAAACAGTTAAATGTACAACAAACCAAATGAACCAAAACAGTTAACTGAGCACGACATTGCAGAATAGAAACATGTACTAGAAGATAAGACAGTTCATGAAACAAATAATACTTGAGAACAGTACTACAAAATGTAGCAATTGTTGGACCAAACTGTTAACTCAACATTACATTTCAGAATATCAGATTGTATATTAACATTAAAGAGGACAAATCACTAGAAGGCACTGGCGGTGGCATCAAGAAAACAACACGAATTGTATTTTAAAGTAGACAACCACGTGGCGGTGTCGATGGTGGCCTCGAAGACGAGGTGCTCCTCCAAGATCTAGCGGTCTGCATGCATGGCAGCCATAGCGACCTCGTCCACGCGTGAGGCTGTGATTTGCTTCTCCGCTACTACATGCTACTGAGCTCCATGTTATACTGCGTGCAAAATGGTTGTGGGCGGCGCTTAATTGGAGGACGGGGCCAGTGATTTCGGCGGAAGGTGTCGCGCCGTTTGTCGGGGCATGTGTGACGGTGAAGGAGGAGGACCGAGGATGGTGTGGGTGCGGTGTGGATTACCTGACCATATCGATGAGGCTGCACGACAAGAAGAAGGCTCTCCGGCGAGGAGGCGGCGCTGCAAGAAGAAGGGTTGCCAGCGAGGAGGCAGTGCTGCAAGAAGAAGGGTCGCCAGCAAGGAGGTTGAGCTGTCAGTAAGCAGCAGTGAAGGTTTGAACTTGGAAAGCTATGCGGCGAAATTTTGTGCCTTCCACCTACACGGAACAACTTCAACGCCAATTGGAGAACACCATACAAGGATCGAAATACCTCGACGAGTACTTCAAGGAGATGAAGAAAGCCTTGCGACGAGCCGGCGTGGACGACCCCATTTGGATGAAGTTCCACTTCATGATGGGATTAAACAACGACATCTCCAAGACTGTCTTCCTTGAGAACTATAAGTCCCTCGACGACCTCTACTTCAGCGCTCTCAAGGAGAAACAATAACACATGAAGGACAAGGCTCCACCCCAAGCACACTTCGCGATGACCAAGATCCACGACAATGAGCATGATGATAGTACCACCAAGGTGTTCATGCCAGATGATCTCCAAGACGATGCTCCCAAGTTCAACTTCACCGCCATCCCTCTTTGTGGCATTGATGATGCCGGGTCTACCATGACTCTTTTTGAAGACGGCGCAGCGACGACTAAGACTATGGAACCTCTCAAGGAACATGCTTTGGAGGCGAGGGACATGGTGATGAGCAAGGATGATGCTTCCATCTTAGGAGGCGAGAGTGATGATGTGCAATCTTCGGCCTTCATCCAGGCGACGGACGAGGTGGTTGAGCATGGGATTTTCTCTTTGACCATGGCGGCGTATGATGATGACTTGAGTGACATGTGCCACCATATTGAGAGTGAGAGCGAGTTCACCACTAGCCCCATATATGATGAGTTGTCCCAATTCCCATGTGAATAGAGCCACAACCCGCACCACTTGAGTGAGATGAGTGACTCCACCATATGTGACTTTGAGTGCACCTACTTTGAGGGAGTGAGCGAACCACCACATAAAGAGGGTGTGATAGTTGATAGGTCATGTGAGGACATTTTGAACTCTAACAGCTTAACCTCTACCTCTATTGTGTCTTCTCATTTGGTGCTAGGTCCCATTTATGATGACGCACCGACCCTCGATGACTTTGTCCTTCCTATGGACAAGACAATGGCCATGGTGGAATATGATGCACCCCCCCCCCCCCACACACACACATGGTTCCATCAAGATGAGATGACCACAATTTGGTCTTTACCACCTCACCTACACCACTTGAGTGGAAAGAGAAAGGTAACATAGGTGAAGGTCATGCTCTAGTCCCACTAATGGACGTTGATTGATTGCATGATGTTGATCCCATTATTACCATGCTTCATGCTAGTATGATTTTCCCATGCGATGATTTATCCATTTATGATGAGTTTTATGATTGCCATGTGGAGTCTATTAGTTGTGATGCCATGTTACATAGGATTGCTTGTGATAATTCTCTTGGTCACATCATGTTTGACAATACACTTGACTTGTAATGTGCTATGCATGAGATCAACAATATGTCACATTTGCAATCTCATCGTAGTAACTATGCATAGGCCATTAAAATAAGGTAAACGCTTGTGTGTGGCGCGCCGGCAGAAACGTCGCGCCAGACGTGCGCTGCACGTTGGATCGATTTTCTTCGATCGCCCTTGATCAAGCACACACATGTTTTCTGGTGGCCCCAATTCTTATCCAAAGCCTCACGTCCTGTGGGGACCCCGACTCATAAGTCGTGATCACCGAATGCACGTGTACAGTGATCCCAGAGATCAATGCTCACTGAACACACAGAAGCTGAATAACAAGAGTCTTACATCCATACATACCGTATTACACAAGTAGGACCATTACGGTTAAGTCTTGAGTATAACATTGCAGCGGAATTCTTCGTTGATAACTTGGACCCATGCCATCTTCCTTAACCCTACATGCATTCTGACTGGGAAGCGTCCTAGCTCGCATGTTCGTCACCAAAGTATTCTTCATCATATCCTGTTCTTTTATGCCTGGCCAATAAAATAACCAGTGGCAAGCCAATGAGTACTTTGAATGTACTCGCAAGCAGCCCATATTTTGGCTCAAGATACAACAATGCATGATATAGGTAAATTTTTGCGGAAAGCTAGTTTTGAGTGCAATGACATGTTCAACAACTTGTAAGACATGCATCAGGAGAATTCAAGTAACCATGAGGACAGCTTACAGATATCAACATAATTAGAGTGGGCACCAACCCAACTCAATCATGTCAAGTCCTTGACTTGACCCAAGTAATTCTTCCCACACACACTAGGTTGTAAACAAGTGGACGTAGCCCAAGAGCGGTTACCCAACTGTCCTTGACCGTGGACACGGCTATTCGAATAGTTTTACACTCTGCAGAGGTTGCACACTTTACCCACAAGATCCGGGGAACTTCCGTGTCATCCACGACCCGCGGTACCTCAAGTACCCGGGGAAAGCACCCTATCACTATCTTTCCCTAGACGACACTAACAAGGAGTCCACTCGTTGTTCCGTATCCTCACGATGTACATCATACGAGACTCGCTCGAGATCGTAACATCCGAGAGGGGACACAACGGTGTATCCGGTGCCCTGTAAAGACAGTCATGGTCGCCCTACCTGGCACGACCCCATCCCGAGAGAGAGCACCAACTCTCCCCCGTCACTAGTAATGCGGGCTCCAAGCTAGTATCAGCCTAGGTACTCGATAATGCCCTTTCCCATATAAGGGTAGAGTGGTTGCGCATGTAAGGTTGGAATAACGGTCGCAACTTAAACCAATACGTTTTGAAAAACAACACCCACACTTGCCTCGGTACACCACTTCGTCATCAAGTGGTTACCCAACTCATCATCTCCCTCGGGCATAAGTGGCACCCGATGGGGTTTTCAAAAAAGTCCTTTGAAGATACTTTGCCTCCATCACTATGCATATTCCCGTCCCTTTTTGCGTAGCAATACTTTAGCATCCTATCTACTCCCACCGGCATAACCCTCATAAGAAGGTAGGGTCATGCATAATGCAGGTATAAACGAGGAAGTAACGGAGGCGACCCACCAAAGTGGTTACCATCTCATCATGATTTCGAAACAACACTAATAAAGTGCTATATGACATGCACAAAAAGGGTTTCTTAGACATGGTCAAAGGGCTGCTTGCCTGGCTCAGCAAAGTCTTCTGGGTCTTCAAAGTCTTCTGGTCCAACTCCTTCGTCAGCAACGCAATCTATCATCGCAAAATAATAACGAGAAAATAAGGCAATAATAAAACAGAAAAACCAAAGTGCTTAGAAAAATGTCAACTCATTTTTGTAAAATACTAGGTTGAAAACTAAGAAGGGGAAAATTCCTAGTTATGGATTTGGAGTTATTGAATAGGAGAGATGGATTTTTAGAGGGGAATTTAAATGCTCAAATTTGAATTTAAATTTGAACAGTGCAGAAAAGTTTGATGGACATATATGAAAGTTACACCATTAAATAGGTGGGATTTTTCTAAGATTGTAGGAGTTGGAATTATTCCATTTGGACAAATATTTTATCCTGTGGAATTTTTATAAGACAGAAAGTAAAAGAAAAAAGAAAAGTGGCACTGTGCCACTGGGCCAGAACAGCCGCAGGGCAGCAGGCCCAGCCAGCGGGCCGGCCCAGCCGAGCCAGCGCACAGCGCGCGCGCGCCGTCCACCCATTTCAAACCTGACGGGCGGGGCCCGCAGGTCAGAGAGAGAGGGGCGCGGGAACGAGGGAGAGGATGATAGGCGGGGCCCGCCTGTCATCACTAACCCGTGGACAGGGGGGTCGCGGTGCTCACCGGCAACGATGCAGGCCACGGCGAGCTCCGGCGAGTGCGGGGATGGCTTCAGGGGACTGCCGCACGTCGGGGGGTGGTGGACTTGGCCGGCGGGGGTGCCTGGTTCGCCGGCGATGAGGAGCCGCGGTGGAGGAGCTTCGGCATCGACGGTTCCGGCCGTTTCCGGCTGCAAAAGAAGCGGAGAAGAAGGGGGAAATGATCAGGGGCGCTCGGGGGTTCCAGATCGAGGCAGAGGAGGAGCGGGGGAGGCCTATACCTCGCGAACTCCGGCGAGCTGAAGCGGCGGAGCTCGAGCTCGATCTCGAGCTCGGGCGGCCCTGGAGAGGAACTGGGGGTGCAGGGGAAGGGTTTGGTGGTGCAGAGGGCGAGTGGCGAGGAGAGAAGGGCTCGGGGAGGCCCTTAAATAGGCGAACGGCGGTCCACCGTGGGCTCGTGCGCCGGCGGGCTCGTGCTCGTCGCTATGGGCCTCGGGAGGGTGCTGCACCGTGTCTAGGGTGCTTGTGGGGGTCGACTACGCCCAGGGGAAAGAAGAGAGGGAGCGGGGAGAGGTCAGAGACGCGCGCGTGTGAGCTCGCTCATTGGAGCTCTCGGGCGGCCATGTTGCGCGTGCGAGCAGGGGCAGGGGAGAGAGAAGGAGGAGGAGGCCAGGGGCGTGGCGTGCTGCGGACGTCGAGGCACCTCGTCGGGCGCGCTGGGGAGGCCCGAGGTGGTTGGGGGTGCTTGGCAGGGGGCGGCTACAGTGCGGGAGCGCACTGTAGCGCACTCAGAGCGTGCCTTTGGCTCCCATGGCATTGTTTAAAGGGCAGGGGCGTGTCCACTAGTGTCTGGGGCCTTGTGGGGTGAGTAAACAAAGTGGCAAAGGCCTTGGATGCCATGGAGGGCCACTGGAATGAGGAGGGAGGTGAGGAAGAGGGAGAAGTGGGCGGACCAGAGAGAGAAAGAGGGAGGTTTCACCCCCAAATAATTGAGCTGTAATGCAGCCATTGTTACTGGAGGTAGAGGAGGTCTAGGAGGGGCTATGGTAAAAAGATAGGGTCATGGAGATTAGTGGAAGTGGTCAAAAAGGTGGTTTTGGAAATTTTGCAGAAGGTGTTTGTTGTTGGTTTGGGCAAGAAAATTAACTCCAATTGCTATGATACTTAACAGGATGGAATGACACTTAGAAATAGGGTGTGCCACCAAATTTGAGCTCATTTGGGAAAAGTTGCCCATGTAACTTTGGTAAACCCTAGAAATTAGCAGAAATGGCTTTACCAAGATTTAGTCATTCAAATCAATTCTCCTTGATGCACCACTTGGTGTAGTGGCCTCATTTGGTCATGTGAACATGCTCACAAAAGTTGGGGTCAAGGAGAAAAAGTTGGCAATACAAACTTGTTCAAACTTGATTCTGGCCAGAGAGGGTTTTGGGGCACTTTGATAAAGATAACATTCTCTCCAACTTGTGCCATTTGGTCTAGATGCATTATTTCACCATTTGAGAATGTGCACCAAGTTTGAGATCATTTGGACATGTTTGCCAGTGCAAACATGTTCAAACTTGAAAAAGGACAGAAGTGGTTTTGAGAGGGTCTGATGGGGTTATACTATTCTCCATGACATGGTATTTGGCAAGATCATCAAAAATGTCATATGTGACATGTTAGAATTTTCTTGTATTTTTATGAAAATATTTCCTGTAGAAATATTTCAAATCCTTGAGATGGGCACAAATGGTTTTAGGAGGTTTTGTCCAATATTTTGATCATGACCATATGTTGAAACTCATATATATGGAAAATATGTGTCCATTGAGTCTCCCTAATTTTTCTCAAATATTTTTAAAGCTTTAAAAAAAATTAACCTATTTAAGACCATTTCTGGCCTTAAGAAAAAGCCTTTAAATAAAATAGGTAAATAACTTTTAAAATTATATTTTTGTGGTTTCAGGGGATCCTATATCTAATAGGAGTCAAACATATTTTTGTAAAGATTTTTACTGCCCTTAGTTAAGTACTTGCAGTGCAAACCTCAACTCAGGGGTTTTTGGAAAACTAATTTTTGAAAATACTATTTGGCGAAATAATTTTTGTAAGAAAATACTATATTGTACTATACACATGGCATGATCATTGGGAAGAGGTTTTGGATCAAGGAGAAGGAGTATAAGAGTTGGAGGGTTTATTTGATTTTTAGAGCACTTGCAAACAACAGACAAAATCCAAACAAGGCAAGGTCCAAAACACTCAAAAGTTTTTGTCAAACCACATTTTATCATGATTTATTAGCTTAAGTGTTGTGGCATGAAAATCAGGGTGTGACACGTCCCTTCCCTTCCTCCCCATTTTTCAGCTGAAAATTTTGCGCCCGCAACCTCCATCTTCTCTTTTCTCTCTCTCTGCATCCTCTACTCTCGCGCCATGGAACCTGTTGGGGATATGACTATCGGGTATGAGCCTCCCAGGAGGGGCCGGGTCATCCCTATGGCGGTTCATCTCAGTGAAGCCCAAGAGTATAATAACAATGGTGGTTCATAGATAGGCTTAGTAGAGGGCCCAAACCCGAAGGCGGCTTAAGGCCCACGAATATAAACTGCCATGTATATGTAAGACTTGTATTTTAGGGCATGTAAGATAAGTCACCGAGTCGGACACGTTGTATGAGCCGGCCGGGACTATGTAGGTCCGCAGGGTGTCAACCCGGGTATATAAGGGGACTAGCCAGCGGCGACTCAGGACAAGAAACAACAGATCGAGAGCCAGGCTAAGCGTATTCGCTCCCTGGTCATCGAAACCCTAGCAATACCACCTGAAACAGCATTAGGCCTTTACCTTCACCGCAAGGG